>OY282528.1:8312079-9562079 GCA_958296335.1 Urtica urens
CTGGCGATTCTGCCCTCCTCGCCTCTTTTTTTTAGGCGCGTGGTCTTGGTTTCTGTGAACCCCCTGCGGGCAGAGTACTCGAGTGCCTGTCTCCGCATAGGCCTGCTCCTCTCACCGCTTTTGTTTATAAGGTTTTCAACACATTAGTTAGAAAATTTAGACCTAAAAATATTTTAAATCTAATTTAAATATTAAATCTGTGTACTTAAAGCAATTGTTTGACCTCCCTACAAGTCAAGCCAGTCCTTCCGACCTCCTCGCAAAATTATCATTTTCGTATGACACCGAAAAAGCACGCTCGGAACTACCCGTTTTGTGGATCACCGGAAGACACTATTATGAAAGAGGTCGTTCCATTTCATTTTGGTGTCAAGGCTGATTTGTAAGTAGACCTAAACTTAAAATTGTTGTAAGAAAAAATTGGCTCTATAGCCTTATAATACGTTTTTAATGGATTGAAAATAACCACCCAGATTCGTTTACATCACATGAACAGACCAAATTACCCTTTTTGCCCAATTTATTTTCAAAATATTAATTTTAAAAATTGATTTAGAATTTGGAATTCAAATTTCAAATCAGTATAATTCGTGGGTTGACCATATTTTTATCCCGATATATTGTATTCATTACCCAATCAAGTTTAAATATCATAATAAGTTAGGATCCTTTTTAAAGGAAACATTATCTCTTTTTCATATTAATTACTTAAAATTATTTACTCTCTCATTTTGACCGGCCAAAACTGAATATCAAGCATCATACTTCCAGTTTTGATCGGAAACAAAGAATTCGAGAGCAATGGAGTTCTTTGATGAAGATTATTTTTTTGTTACAAGAATCTGGTACACATTTATGTTTACGTTTTATTTCTGTTATATTTACAATGTCGAGCTGTGGCTTTTTTTTGGGTTTACGATTTATTAAAGCTATTTTTACACTGTCGAGCTGTGGCATTTTTTCGGGTTCAACGCTATTTTTACACTGTCGAGCTGTGGATTTTTTTTTGGGTTAACGATTTATCAACGCTATTTTTACACTGTCGAGTTGTCGACTTAAGCCTTTTTTCCGGGTTTAATTTTTCTTCGGTCGAGCTGTGGCTTTTTTTTCCTCGTTTTTCTTCGGTCGAGCTATACCTGTTGGCAGAGATGCCCACAAGAAGATTGTTTATTTACATATTGATGTAATATATAAATCTTTATAAAGTCCTTATTGTAATTTGCTGATTAAATTAATAAACTTGAAACGTTCATTCGTTCCTTTTTAGTTTGATTGAAGATTTATGATATTTAATAGTCTTATAGTCCTTGATCAAACCTAACAATATATGAAAAGACAAATGTAGATTTGCGTGAACAAACTCTTCATGGTTTGACTAAAACGATATATTCGCAATCTAAAGATAGACAGAGTATTGATCCCAGTATGATTGTTGGAAGAATCTATGATGTCTGGTTACGAGACATAGAGAGTTAGGAACTCTATAGTTCTTCCAGTTTATCTTTCGAAGATACTGAATTGACCAGTGCACCTTTTGAGACAATAGAAGAACAAACCATTTAACATCTTCTCTCTCAAGGTGACTATGTATGAATTGCATCATGCTTACCTAAATTCTGAAATGAGACATGTCATTATTATGTGATCTAAACTAGACCGATTGGTGGGATATTAAGTTATGAAGATGTCATGAACCAACTTTGTGAAGTTCTCATAGATATGGAATTCATGTACAAGATTGCTGAGACGCAATATATATCACATCATGCTTTATTACTTGGATTGTGAATAAATGAATTGCGCAATGTCCAAATTTAAGTAGCGACATTATTTGGATGAAACAATGTGACTTGTTAGCTCCTCGTCAAATTGTTCCTGACTTATTCACAATTAACAAAGGAGTTGAGGAAATAACAACTAGAAGGGTTAAATGGTAATTTTATAAATCCCAACTAGTTGATGATATTCATGAAGGGTAAACATAGATAACATTCAATGGATCCGCTCAATATAATCAAGTTGAATTTAAGTAGAAAATAAATTCATTTGAACCGAGAGATTCTCAGTGTCAACTCTTTAGTGGAGTCAGTTGACATTGAGCTAATACTCGGAAAATGTTTGTGAACTTTTGAGTCCGAATATAGAAGCTCAAGCTTTGTTCATTTGGATCCATAAGGTCACTATTACATGTCATTAGAGTAGCATTGTTAAACTAGAAGCTAAGTCAAAATAAGTTCAAGTGTTGAACTAGACTTTTTCTCGGAAAATATCTAAAGGGTATTTTTGTACACATCGACATAAAATGATGTGAATGTCAAAATATGATTTTGAATATTTTCATATGATGAAAATATAAATTATTTCCTAAAGCCGAAAAGTCGTTTAAGAATTGTGCAATTATAATTCTACAATGGGTATTTTAAGAATTGTCTTAAAAAAATAAGGAAGCATCTAGCTGATCCTTCCCTAGCTAGAATTCGGCCAACATGCATAAAAGTGGAGAGTTTTATTTCCCTTTAATTATAAAGATAATTACCCAAAAGAAAAAGGGAAATGAATTTCCTTGAGAAGGAAATAAATAAGCTAAGTGAGGAAACAAATTTTCCTCCTTGCTTGAGGTGTATGGCCGGCCATCCTAAGAGAGAAAGGGGAAAAAAAAATCAAATATTGTGTCATGAATACATTATTCTTTCATGAATGAATAATTGACCTTTATAGATTTTTCATTCTCCTATAAATAGAGCCTCACATAGAGATGTGAAAGTTAAAAAAAAAAAAAAAAAAAAAAAAAAAAAAGCTTTTGCCTTGTTCTCTCTTGCTCTTGGCCGACCTCTCTTCCTCTCTCTCTCTAGAAAATACTTCTTTTATTTTGGCACTTAAGTCCTCATTAGACTTAGGCTAAATTAGCTCTTTAGCTCATAGACTTGTTCTTGAGTTATTGTGTTTAATTGTGCCCACACACAAATCCTTCTAAACCTCTATAGAATCTTGTAATAGAAACCTTAGGTTTCTCAAGTTCAAGATTAGACGTGAAGGAATCGAGCCAAGGAAGAAGATCCACATTTCCCAAGACGCTTCAAGTTTGAAGACACAAGAAAAGTTAGTATTCAAGTAGATTATATAATGTTTTTTATTTATAACATGCATCTACACTTTATCTAAGTTAGTAAAAATTATTTTATTAATAAAAAAAAAATTATATTCCGCCATTAATATGATTAATGATAAATTTTTATCTTAACTCTATACCTATACCAACAATACCATGAGATCTTTGACTCCTCTTCTGAAATTTCTATAGTAACTGACTCAATTCATTATATGCGCACTAGTTATTTTATAATTGGATATAATGTGAATAAAGAAGTACAACATGATTATTTCTAATTTTTCATTGTATAAATATCGTCTGTATTTAGTTTACGCATATATATTTTGTGTGTTTTATTTACACATATATTTATAATAATTATATATGATATAAAATTTTGTATTAATATCCTGTAGTAGCCTATCAATACATTTTCTGGTCGCTAGTTTTGAAGAAGTCCTCATTTTCGTGAGCCAATATTTTTCTTCTTATAAACATGACTCCGGGTGTGTCTATTAGCTTAAAATAAAATGACAACATCACCCCTTTGAAAACAAAAACATTCATTCAAGCATCTCCGGAAAGACTAATGGACTTCCCTTTTGTACTTTAGCACGTTGGAAATTTTATGAAATACTTTAAGCTTGAGAGTATTTCGACGTTGGTCATACAAAGCATGGATGGTAATATTGTAAACCACATGACCATGGTATAAATGTTTACCCTTTTTCGAAAGAGGATATGGACAAGCAAGTAGCGATTGAGAAAACGAAACAATAATAACAAATGTTGGAGTTGGGTAATTTTGGCAACCCATAAAAATTGAGACTATTCCTTCATACCTTTACAACTTTCAATTTTAAATGAACATCTCTTTACAAACAGTTTCACTAATTTACGTTTTTATTTTAGGGTTTTTTAGCTATATACTCATATTAAAGCTTACTAATTTTAAAATACTCAACGTTTGGTAAACTTTTCCTAAATACCCGACAAAAATTGTTTACACGTTTTTAGGGGCTATAACTAGCGATTGTTAATGAATATTTTAGAGTCCATAAAAACGTGTAAACAATTTTTGCTGGGTATTTATAAAAAGTTTACCAAACGTTGGGTATTTCTAAAACATTAATGTGGGTTAACTGCCAATTAATTGTTTATTTTATCTATAATAAAGAAAAAAAAATACTACATCCTGCCTACTACTACACCACCCCTCCGTCATTCACCAGTTCAGTGACATTATACCGAAGATGACAACGATCGAACTTTTTTAGGATGACTATGACAACGGAGAAGCTCAAATTCCAAAAAAGAAATAAGGGATTTTTCTATTTAAGATAATCAATATAACTTTTTATAAAAATATGCGACGATTTGAGCCTAGCTTACAAACGTAATTTGGTTTTGTCTAACGTTTGGTAAAACTTTTGTAAATGTTCAAAATGCATATTTATTTACGTTATTTAGTTACTTTTTTGCCCTCATTATTCAGTCGGTTTTTTTTCAATTCTTTTTAAAAAATTTGTTCAAAAGTTTCAAATTGTTTCCTTTTTTATTCCCAGAATTTATATCGGTTGTTAATGTCAGTTTAGATCTTAAAATCGTGGTTATGTATTTGACCATTTAATTTTTCAGCCTTTATTAATTAAAAAATCTTTATTATATCCGGAAGTTGTTTATCCTTTACATTTATTTTTAAAAACTAAATATTTTCATCTCATTTTTTTTCTTTGATAAGATATATTTTCATTGATAGTAATTATCAATAAATTAATGTTTAAATTTTAACTCTAAATTGCTCTGTGTTCGTTAATTGATATTCAATTTACACTAAAATGGATTTGTTCCAACGTAAATGGAGTTGCGGTATACAACGTTAATTGAAAATTTTCATCGTTAATTGCATATTAATTAACAAAACACGATTTTTGTTATTTTTGCTAGAAGAAAAAAATAGTGTCAAAAATTCGAAGTAGATACAAACGAGCTAAATTTGAAGCTAGTCTTGTGTCAATTTTATGGGATGCGTTATATCATATTTATATAGACGATTACGATGATGTTAGTATATATGATTGAGTTAAAGACGATATCAAATCACTTTGTCTGGTAGATTGTGTAACAACACATACTATCCTCATAGATCAAATATATTTTTCGTATATCCCATTACTAAAAAATTAAACATAATATCGGGTGCATCATCTTTTATTGAATCTTCCTGAAAAAACCATATAATGTTATCTAGTGATACACCATTTCTCACTGACGACGCAAAATTTTCAACTAGATAAAAAAAAACCTTTTGAGTTTCAAGACTATATTCCAAAACGGTTATCACATTGAGACCACAAATGAAAATGAAGTTGAATGCTTTTATATTACGTGTACTGAAAGGAAAGAAAGAAGCTCCCAACATATAATCTTGGATTATATGATATTTTTATAAATTCAGTTGAGTGATACATAGTGAATAATCGAAAATCAATGGACCCATCAAGTTTCTTCTATGACATCACCGTTTTGACCATCCAAGTTCCATAATAATGTGAATGATTATAATAAATTAACATGGACATCTTTCGAAGTAAAAAATTTCTTTTGTCTAAAGATCTATGTGTGGTATGTTTTCAAAGTTATAAAAAAATCATCTCCAGTAAAAATTGCGACTAATGTCCAACATTTATAGAATGGATTCAAGGAAATATATATGGGCCTATAATCCTAAAAAGCGGGCCATTTCATTATTGATAGTACTTATTGATGGATCAACATATCAGGCGTATGTTTGTTTTTTGTCCACTCGCTTGTTTAGATAATGTAGAAGAATTTACATCCCAGTATTTTGATGATTATTGAATGTCAATTGAAATTTAGATTGCACATTAGTTGCTCATACTCATGCCTAAAAAATGTTAGCATAATATTTTATTAAGAGGATTAAGTCGATTGCTAGGCCCTTACTTAGGAGAACAAAATTGCGAAATTTGGCTTGTGGACATGCAATATTTCATGTTGCATCTCTAATCTATTTAAGACCAAATGCATACCATAAATTTTCTCCTTTGCACATTGTCAACGATTGAGAAACAAATATTTCTCAACTATTAGGTTTGATTCTCCATCAACTATTAACTATTTGGAGCCCATGACAATTTATATGTCTAAGACACAATTTATCACCTGTCAATTTAAGGAGACAATTCTCCCTACATTAGAGAGAAATAAAAATAAAGTGTGAAAAAAATATATGAAAACTTCCATGGAATGCATTAACATTGTCTCATTTTGATCCTCATATAAATCAGTGTGAGCTTAAAGTTCAAATTATTATCCACTTATAGAATGTTGCAAATATATTGCATGATGCAATTATTGATGTTAAAACCATGACCAAGTCCCATATACCACTTGCCAATTTCCATTAGAAAATTAATCTTCTTGAACAATAAATAGAAAATATGCTAACAAATGAGTCTAAAGCACGCCAAGAGCGTCGTAGACCTGTTGGATCCAAGAATTTGTGTTGGATAATATATTTTCACGTGAAATTGTGTTAGGTATCTTCAAAGAAAATGAGGATCTTTAATCAAATCTAAATGGAAATATTTCATTGAGAAATGCTTGAATTCACTTGAAAACACTAAGTCTGTGGACTTATTGTCAAACACCCGAAGATGTCAAAATCGTGGGATAAAAATGGATATTTGTGTATAAAAATATGAGAAAAAAAAAATCAGAAGATACAAACCGCGACTTTTGACACAAATATTTTCAAAAGAATCAAGAATTGATTATGAAGAAACATGCTCTTTCGATTATGTTATGCAATCACATTTAGAATTGTACTTATCTTGTCAATTTTAGAAGGGCTCCAAATGAATGTCATGACAACTTGTTACTATGGGTCAGCTTATAATTGACATTTATACGAAGATCCCAAAAAAAATGCATGAAGCATGCATGTCATTAATATAAAGCTAAAAAGATCTTTTTATGGGTTGAAACGATATGGTCAAATGTGGTATAATCGTTTTAGTGAATTTCTTTGGAAACAATGGTCAAATGTGGTATAATTATTTTGTTATTAAAAGGAAAAAAAAAGATTTTTTTATGATCGCAGTTTACGTTGATGATTTGAACATCATTAGTACTCATGTTGAACTTGAAGAGCATATCTTAAAAGGGAATTCGAAACACAAGACGTGGGAAACATACAAATTTATCTTGGCTTTAAATTGAATATTTATATAAGTGGATTTTAGTTCATATTGAAAATATTCTTAAACAATTTAATATGAATAAATTTATCATTTTCTTTCACCCATGATTGTTAGATGATTTGATCAGAAAAAGGTTCATTTTCAACACATAAAGAAGAGGAACTTATTTGACTTGAAGTACTATATCTTACTTGAAGTACTATATCTTAGTGTCATTGAAGAACTAATGTATCTTGCAAATTGTACATGTTCTGATATAATATGTTTAATTAATTTTTACTAGCACGATACTCGAAGACATTGGACTCGTGTTTAGCAAATTTTTAGGTATCTTCAAGAAACATATGATATCTGATTATTTTATTCAATGAACTTGAAGTCTGGATTATTTATCTGATCCTCACACAGCACTATCACAAACTAGTTATCTATTTACATATGGGATACCGCTATTTCATGGCGTTTGAAAAAGTATTCCTCACACCCACTTCTTCAAATCACGTTGAATTGTTTGCTCTTCATTAAGCATGTCGTGAAATGTGTATGGCTAAGCTCTTGAATCCATCATATTTGTGAATTATGTAATCTTACAAATGATAAAAGAAGTCCAATTGTCTAATATGTAGCTTGTATAGCTAAAATCAAAGGTGTGTACATAAAAGACAACATAACGAATTGATACATTTCCCAAAGTTATTCTTTACTCGTGAACTTAATAAAAATGGATAAATTTGTTTACCAAGGTGTTTCCTATATCTTCATGATACATAATAATTGCATGAGAAAACTCTGAGACATAAATGATAGAAGTATTAACATAAGGGGGAGGAAATACGTGGTACACTCTTTTTCCTTGCTTAAAGTTTTATCCCAATAGGTTTTCCCAACAAAATTTTTAATGAGATCAATTTTATGCGTATTATACAAATTATGCACTTTTGTTTACTTCTAGGTTTATTCTGGAAAGGGATTTTCCCTTGTAATGTTGTTATTTATCGCATAATTTAAACAAAATTTTGGCCAAATGGCCTTAGTTTACAAATGTGATTTCGTTTTGTCCAACGTTTCGTAAAATATTTGTAAATGTCTAAAACGCTCATGTGACACTTTAATTTAAACATTTAAATTATTGTTGTATCCCTTTAATTTCGGAAGTGTTTATGTTTAAAATTTCGTCAAAATTTGAATTTCTTTTGTTAATTATTTAAAATACGGCGGATTCATTAATGTTTATAAGATTGTAAAATTTTTGCGTTCATCAAGTTTGTGTATAATAACAAGAGTAATGGGGTGCGGTTATTTAGGAACCATTTACTCGAAAATTATAGTTTTAAATTTCAT
This sequence comes from Urtica urens, assembly GCA_958296335.1. NCBI lineage: Eukaryota > Viridiplantae > Streptophyta > Magnoliopsida > Rosales > Urticaceae > Urtica > Urtica urens. The sequence continues at coordinate 8,320,738 of OY282528.1, forward strand.
TATATTTTGGGCAGAATTATTATTTTGGGGTAAAATTGTAACAAATTTTCTGTTAATTAAAAGTGTGTACATTTACAAAAGTTTTACAAAACGATGGACAAAGCCAAATTCCCAAAATTATATAGGACTATTATATACATTAACCATAATTTAAAAGTCATTTACATGAATTAACATCTAATTTACATGCAAGCTCATCCACTATTTTCAATTTGAATTTTGATTTGAGCATGAGCTTATCGTACGTGTATTTAAATCATATTTATTTATTTTTAGTTGACCAAATTAGCTAATATCTTATATTAGGAAACAAAAATCACATTTACGTTTTAATTTGTTTACTCGACCATTTAATTCCTTTCCTCCATTAATTTCTTTCTTTATTGCCAAGTTTCTCACAAGAATAAAGTAGAAGAAGAAAACAATAAACGATAAAGAATAAGAAGATAATATATGTTTAAACATTGCCTGGATCGCAAGCCCTCGTCGGTTTAAGCTAGTTCGCGGAAGATTTTTTTTCATTTTCGGCTTTGAATTAGGAGATTTGAGTTTTTGTGTGTGAATATGCATGGATAGTTCAATGAATGAAATTTATTAATGTTTGAAAGTGAATTGCTTTATTGTTTCCCAGTGGTATTTACTGCTAATGTTTTATTTATTTAATGATCTAGTTTTTAGCATTAGGCATAAAAAGAACACAAATTCGACAAATCGGCCCTGCTTCACAAACTCAATTTGGGAAAAACCAACCTTTTGTAAAAATTTCGTAAATAGCCCTATTAATAACGTGTCTTATTTTTCATCTATGTAGTTTTACATTTATGCCCTTTATAATTTAGCCGAATATTAAGAATTGGCAATATTAATTTCGAATTTTAAACCTTAGTTTTGTTTGAAAATTCAAATTAGTTTCCGGTTTTGAAAGTTGACGGTTATTTGGCTTGGATATGGTTTCCTAGATTAGTGGGTTGAGTTTATTCTTAATTTTTAGCCTTTTAAATCAAGATAACTTATTAATTACAGATTTTCCATCCTTAATTTCGATCAGATCATTTATCCAACAATTAGTGATTATTTTCCAATTTGGAAATGATTTTAATCTGTCAAACATTTGTTTCAATCTATTCATACGATTTTTATTCTCTCGTTAATTGACTTTCCATTCACAGTGTAAATTGAATTTTACATTGATAATGTTTGTTAATTGATGTCCAATTTACTGTGAAATAGCATTGTACCAACAAAAATTGAGTTGCGTTTTACAACGTAAATTGAATTTTACATTGATAATAATATTAATTTCGTTTGAAAATTCAAATTTTTTTTCGAAAAAAAAATTGGCGGTTTATTGGGCTTGAATATTGTTTCCTAGATTAGTGGGTTTACGTTTGATTAAACATTAGCCTATATATTCAAGATAACTTATTAATTACAGATTATTTCAGGTTTAATTTTATTCAGATTTAATATCTATCAATTAGATATCATTTTCTATAATTCGACATTATTTTTAATTTGTCAAATATTTGTTCTCGACCTGTTCATACGATTTTATTCTCTAGTTGATTGACTTTCCATTTACAGTGTAAATTGAATTTCACACTGATAATGTTTGTTAATTGATATCCAATTTACACTCAAATAGAATTGTACCAACGTAAATTGAATTTTACACTAATAAAAAACATGATTTTGATTTAAACCATAAAGAAGAAGAAGAAGAAGAAGAAGAAGAAGAAGAAGAAGAAGAATAGCGTAATTGATTATTAATGATCAAAACCGCGACGATCATCTCCACCATGTTAACTTTACATCTCGCCGCACCTTTCTCAGTTTCTCTTTCTCATATCCCCAGAAACACATGAAAACAAAACCCATTCATTAACACGAAACACAGAAACCAGGAGCGGAGATGAAGAACCCGATTCAAATAGATCTCTACCTTGAGGAAGATCTCGTGCTCGGTCGCGACCTCCTCTGCCAAACTCCGTCATCTTGCTCTCATGCGTCCGACGAGATGTCTTCCATTCCTCGTGCATCTGTTTAAATTTTTCATCGTCTGTTTTCAATATTCGAAAGAAAAAAAACAAAAAATAGATTCAAAACTTACGTGTAATCGGTTGTCGAGGTTTTTTCGTCTACCCGATGATTTTTTTCCGACGATTTTTGCTGCGGTGAGTAGTGAAGAACTTGAATCGTCGAAGAAAGATTGATGGTTTCTCCGAGTTTTTATAGAGAATTGGGGAATAGATTTGTTTCTCTCTCTCAACTTATTGAATGGATTTAATATAAATCCCCGTTTTGAAGCTGACGTGTAATCGAGTAAATTGAATTTCATTTTTTATTTTTATTTTAATATTTTTTTGGGCGGGAGAATGTTTTCGGGCTTTTTGGGAATGAAATTTTGGTCGAAATGATTTACTGGACTTTTATCAAAGTTTTCCACAACGTTGGAAAAAATAAAATTAGGAACCCTATATAGTTCTATTTTATACAATTACCCTATAAACAATAAGCTAAATTTGTCGGCAAAAATTTGTAAAATAATCGAGCCGGCTATTTACGACAATTTTACAAAACTTGGGCTATTTTGAAATCCAGCTACGTTTAGATGACTATTTTATACAATAACCCTATTAAGAATCTCCGTAATAACTAATTCCACCTCATTTATCGGAGTTATCTACGAAAATATGTGCTTGACTACCATCTCGCAATAAGATCTCAATCTTGGTAAACTTGACAACCTTGTTTCCTTTAGACATCTCAAATAGCCATATCTTTTGCCACCGAGGGGTTGAGAGGACGATCAAGAGGAGTAGAATAAACTTTCAAAACCAATCTCACATTGTTAGAAAAAAATTATCCTAAAGCACACTTCTTACCATCTCTGGAGAGAGTCGCATCCACACTAATCAATATCGAGTCTTGGGGTGGATGCCTCCATTAAAGTTACCTAGGGGGAAGAGACCGTACAATTGGGTTTGAAAATTCTCTTTCCAGTACTCTTCAAGAAAACTGATCGTTCAAATGATGAGCTCAGTTGTACTTCTCGTCGGATTATTATCGATTATGTTGTTGAGACAATTCCAAACACTCCACGCATGGACAACACATATATCAAAATCATGGAATGTACCTATTCTAACATGTGAGAGAAGAAAGCTACCAAATATTCATGAAAGGACTAATTGATCATCTTTCACCATCTGAGTGATCCACACTTAAATGCTCCCTCGACTTTCTCAAAAAGCGCGAAAGGTGAATTTATTTCCTCTAGTGCACCAAACGACCAGGCCCGGCCCACTCGCTAGGGAAGTAAATCAATAATTTTAGGCCTCATTCTCTCAAAAGGCCCACAAAAAGAAAATTATATTTATATATGTGTTAAAAAAGACCCAATTTTTATATGGTTCTTTTAGTCTTTTAATTTCTTAAAGTCGGACCTGCTGAGTACAAAATAAGTCGATATCCATTGCTCTTCTCGCTAAAGTCTCATGAACGAGAAGCCATACTCGGGTCAACTTCCAAATGAAAACTCAGATCATACGTGAAATGTGAGGTTCTCAAATAATATTTACCACTTCGACGAAACACGGGAAGCAAAAAATTTGGCTTTCTCTAATGAGTTATAAATCACTTGATACTCGCTCTTCACGGCATACTCCCTCGTCCTTAGTATAATGTCAAACTAGCTGATCACAGATGGTCACCATAATTTATGGAATTTTTTAAATTTCCGGAATTGTCACAAGAATATTCGCCACATATATAGTAGCGAAGACTAGTGATATCTGATATATTTTTTAAGTGTGTATATGGGCTCCATTAATTAGCAATTCCCCCCAGAATCCGAGTAGGTAAACTGCAACCTTGACATCTCTTTAGAAAAAGAAAAAAAAAAACTTTCCTTTTCACCATCATCTGTAATTGCAAATTGCCACAACATCATTTTCATTATTTTTTTTAGAAAAACAAAACAAAAAATCGACACAACATCCGAGAGCCTTTTTCGCTTCTTTCTTCCTCCTAATGAAAACCTTTCTCTCTTTCGGGTACTACTAGTCTTTGGCTTACTCGTTTGTTTCTTTCTCACTCTCTCTGTCTCAAAAGCACAATAATAAATAGTAGAAAAACAAATAACAATGGCCAATTTAGTCTGTGATTATCATCACAACCCCAAAATGTCCGGCCTCGTGGTTCAGAGAAATTCTGTCGAAAGCCCATCAACGTCCTCGTCGGGAAAGATAAGCCCGGCGATACTCTTCATCATAATAATCATCGCCGTCATATTCTTCGTCTCCGGCGTCCTCCACTTGCTCGTCAGACTCCTCACCCGCCGGCAAAGCACCTCTCCGGCGACCACCACCGCCGGAGAAGAAGCCATCTCGGAGAGGCAACTGCAGCAGCTCTTTCACCTCCACGATTCCGGGCTGGACCAGAGCTTCATCGACGCACTTCCAAGGTTTCTGTACGGAGAGATCGACTCGTCCGAGGTCAAACAGCCCTTCGACTGTGCGGTCTGTCTCTGCGAGTTCTCGGCGGCGGACGAGCTCCGGCTCCTCCCGCCGTGCAGCCACGCCTTCCACGTGGACTGCATCGACACGTGGCTCCTCTCGAACGCCACGTGTCCTCTCTGCAGAGCCTCGCTCTCCCTCGATAACCCGGTCTTCTTCTTCGGCGGAGAAGACGAAGAATCGTTCAGCGGAGGAAGAGAGGACGAAGAGGAGGAAGGCCAGATCCGGAAGAGGGTCATGTCGGTCAGGCTCGGGAAGTTCAGAAGCGTTGAACAAGATCGAGAAAAGTCAACGGGTAATAATAAAACTAGTAGCAGTAGTACTAGTAGCAATTTGGGGGTGGATTCGAGAAGGTGCTATTCAATGGGGTCGTATCAGTACATCGAAGCTGATTCAGATTTGCAAGTTGTGGCTTCGAGACCGCCCACTAAGATAGAAGGAGTTATTGGGAATGGGAATGGTGATTTCGAGGGAAAGAGGATTATGAATGTGAGAAATAAAGGCGAGAGCTTTTCAGTGTCCAAAATCTGGCAATGGCCCAGGAAGGAAAAATGTCCACCACTGCCAAGCTCATCCCTAGAAGAAGAAGCGCCTCATTTCGGCAGTTCTCCATGAGATAACAGATCTCAAATTTCTTGATTTTCTTTTATTTGAATTAACTTTTAACCTTTTGTTTTACTAGGGAAAGTATACTGTAGTAGTAGTGACACGCAATGTTTCATTCTTCTCTGCGTTTGGAATTTACTTTTTTTATGACAAAAGTGGGGAATGTAAACTTTATCTTTTCCAAGAAAATTCCATGCATTAGTAAGCTCTACTTTCACTCACATTGGCTTTTCTTTAATTTTATGTTTTGTTTGCTAATGTAGTACTGTGCAAGATATCTAATGGGTAGTTCTTATTATTTCTCAAATCAATATCTTCCAAAACAACACTTCATTTCCATGTGATGGTCATACACCAACTATGGAGTATACATAGCAAACCACTTTATTCCAAGCACTAATTTAGTTTTTATGATAAAGTTAATGATTACCATGCAAATCTTGCATTGTTTCTTTTTGGATGCCCTTGGGTATCTATATTATACACAATGAGGAAGGAAAAAAGAGTTTCGCACAATGAGGAAGGGAAAAAGAGTTCGCACAGCGGAAACGAGGGAGACTTTTATTCGAGGAGACTTGAGACGATGAAGAAGATTGTGAAGAGAAAATCAACGCATCATGGGGCTCGGATGAAGACTCGGGAAATATCACATCTCTCCTTGCAGCCCTTCACCGGAGTAAAGAAGATCTGGAGAAGTGGGGCGTCAAGAAGAAAAGGGCTCTCAAGGAGAAAATCGACGCTAACAAAATAATCGTTCGGGAAGTGGAATTTGACACCAAGACACAGCCAGGTTGTTTAACCCGAGAGCAAAGACAACTCGATTATCTCCTCGACAAGGAAGAAAAATCCTGGAGGCAACGAAGCCGCATGGATTGGATGAAAAGTGGGGACAATAACACTACGCTTTTTCATAGGAAGGTTTCGGCGAGGAGAAAGAAAAACCACATCCGAGGCTTACTAGATGAGGCATGAAGATGGAAAAAGGGGAGGGGGAATCGAGGAGGTAGTCACCGAGTACTTCAATGGCATTTTTTGGGTCGTCTAACCCAAGTAAGATAACCACCGTTGCAGCTTTGCAAGGGGTCGTGCCGGTGGTCACGCACAAAATGAACATTGAGCTGCTCTGGCCATTCAAAAAACTAGAGGTCAAGGAAGCGTTGTTCTCGATGCAGCCCTTAGAGGCGCCTGTGAGTGACGGGTTCCAAGCCCTGTTATACCATCATCACTGGGGGCTAGTGGGGAAGAGAGAACGTGTTTCAACATCCTCAACAACGACCTCTCCCTCTCCCAGATCAACGACACCATCATCACCCTTATCCCAAAAGTGGATAAACCTAGAAAGGTTAGTGACTTTCGTCTCATTAGTCTGTACAATGTCATCTACAATATAATATCCCGGTGTCTTGTGGCGAGGTTGAAGAGCTTTGTCGGAGAAGGCGATCTCGGAGAACCAAGAGGTCTTTGTCGGTAGGCGGAAAATATTCAATAACGTGTAGATTTTTTAGGGTATGCACACAATGAAGATGGGAAGATTTGGGAATGGAGACTACGCATCCCTTAAAATCGACATGGCAAAGGCGTACGACCGGGTGGAGTGGCCGTACCTCGAGGTCATTATAAAGAAGATGGGTTTCAACAGAGAATGGGTCAAGAAGATTATGAGGTGCGTGGAGTATGTCTCCTTTAACATCAATGGGTAGACTCAAGGCCGGGTGATTACAAAACGGGGCCTGCGCCAAAGTGATCCGCTCTCCCCATTCGTTTTTCTCATGTGCTCGGAAGGCCTCTCTGTTGGCAGAGATGCCCACAAGAAGATTGTTTATTTACATATTGATGTAATATATAAATCTTTGTAAAGTCCTTATTAGAAGATTGTTTATTTACATATTGATGTAATATATAAATCTTTGTAATTTGCTGATTAAATTAATAAAAGTTGAAACGTTCATTCATTCCTTTTTAGTTTGATTGAAGATTTATGATATTCAATTGTCTTATAGTCCTTAATCAAACCTAACAATGTATGAAGAGACAAATGTAGATTTGCGTGAACAAAATCTTCATGGTTTGACTAAAACGACATATTCGCAATCTAAAGATCAACGGACTATTGATCGCAGTATGATTGTTGGAAGAATCTAGGATGTCTGGTTACGAGGTATAGAGAGTTAGGAACTCTGTAGTTCTTCCAGTGTATCTTTCGAAGATACTAAACTGACCAGTGCACCTTTAGAGACAATAGAAGAACAAACCATTTAACATCTTCTATCTTAAGGTCACTACGTATGAATCGCATCATGCTTACCTAAATCCTGAAATGAGACATGTCATTTCATAGCATTAATACACTCATTTGAGAAAGTCAAATTCTAGGTCCAATGTGTGATCTAGACTAGGCCTATTGGTGAGATATTAAGTTATGAAGATGTCATCAACCAACTTTGTGAAGTTCTCATAGATATGGAATTCATGTACCTCATGCTTTATTAATTGGATTGTGAATAAATGAATTGCGCAATGTCCAAATTTAAGTAGCGACTTTATTTGGATGAAACAATGTGACTTGTTAGCTCCTCGTCAATGCATTGTTTCTGACTTATTCACAAGTAACAAAGGAGTTGAGGAAATAACAACTAGAAGGGTAAAATGGTAATTTTGTAAATCCCGCCTAGTTGATGATATTCATGAAGGTTAAACATAAATAACATTCAATGGATCCGCTCAATATAATTAAGTTGAACTTGAGTAGAAAATAAATTCATTTGAACCGAGAGATTCTCAGTGTCGACTCTTTAGTGGAGTCAATCGACATTAAGCTAATACTCGGAAAAGGTTTGAGAACTTTTGAGTTCGAGTATAGAAGCTCAAGCTTTGTTCATTTGGATCCATAAGGTCACTATTACAGGTCATTAGAGTAGGATTGTTAAACTAGAAGCTAAGTCAAAATAAGTTCAAGTGTTAAACTAGACTTTTTCTCGGAAAATGTCTAAAGATTATTTTTGTCCACAAGGACATAAAATGATGTGAATGTCAAAATAAGATTTTGAATATTTTCATTTGATGAAAATATAAATTATTTTCTAAAGCCGAAAAGTCGTTTGAGGCATTATGAAATTAATTTCGTTATTTGTGCAATTATAATTCTACAATGGGTATTTTAAGAATTGTCGTAAAAGAAATAAGGAAGCATCTAGATGCTCCCCCCTAGGTAGAGTTCGGCCAAGATGGTGCATCAAGAGGAGAGTTTTATTTCCTTTTCCTTATAAGGATAATTACCCAAAAGAAAAAGGGAAATGAATTTCCTTAAGAAGGAAACAAATGTGCTAAGTGAGGAAACAAATTTCCTCACTAATGCATGGTATATGGCCGGCCAAACCAAGAGGGAAAGGGGAAGGAAAATCAAATATTGTGTCATGAATACATTTTTCATTCTTGAATGAATAATTGACCTTTATAGATTTTTCCTTCTCCTATAAATAGAGTCTCACATAGAGATGTGATGGTTAAGCTTTTTCTTGCTCTCTCCCTCATTTGGGCGACCCTCTCTCTCTCTCTCTAGAAAATACTCTTCTTATTTTGCACCTAGATCCATACTTGATCTAGGGAATTAGATTATGATCCAAGAATTGTTCTTGGTTCATATTTTTTAATTGTGCCCACACACAAATCCTTCCAAAACCTCTATAGACTCTTATAATAGAAATCTTAGGTTTCTCGAGTTCAAGATTAGGTGTGAAGGTGACGAGCGAGCCAAGGAAGAGGATCTACTTTTCTCAAGATGTGTCAAGATCAAGCTACGAAGAAAGGTTGGTATTCTAGTAAATTAAATAATGCTTTTAATATATAACATGTATATGCTTTTTCTAGGTTAGTAAAAATTGTTTTACTTGAAAAAGAAATTTTTAAATTCCGCCATTAATTTGATTAATGTTAAATTATTCTTTAACCCTAGACCTATTCCAACAAATGGTATCAGAGCTATGGTCAAAGCATAAACATGTACATGTTATTAAAAATCATTATAAGAAAATTGTTTTCTAAATTTGCTTGAATAATGGTTTTTCAAAAGACTAGATCTTACAAAATTTTAATTTTTTGGTACGACCTCTAAAATTAATTTTTTGTTGATTTTCCACTTAAAAACATTTTTTATTTATTTTATGTTAAGCATATTCAAAATCAATTTTTTTGACAAATTTGAAAATTTGTGTACATAGTTTAAACTAGTTCTTTGCACTTCTAGTTTAAATTAGTTATTGAATGTTTTATATTGTGTTTAATTATTAATATGTTAATATAACACACAATTAAAATCAAAACATACAATTAAAATGTTTCAATAAACCTCTTTCTCTTTACACCTAGATCCGACGTACTTTTGATTATTTTTCAAATTCTGGACAAATTGTTATGGCTCAGTAAAATGGGCATAACTCTTTGCTCCGACCTTGAAAATTAGTGTTTCTTAAACCAAATTAAAGGTACGGATGTTAGCTATCTAATGCAATTGGTTTCAGCTCACTCGGACACCGGATGTGTCATTGATGACGTTTTAAGCCCGAGGTGTACGGCAGTCCGCGAATCCTGATTTTTTAATCCGGATTTTGCGACTCCTAGCTTTCTCCCCTCTTCTTAATGCTCTCGTGGTTTTCCGACGTTCTCGCGCTCCACCACCATGAAAGTGCCTTGAAGGAAGTTGCATGAAGATATATATATATATATATATATATACATATTAGTTTTACGAGATTTTTTAAATCCAAAAACTTTCAAGCGCAAAAGTGTAGATTTATTAATCTCACACACTTTCCTTAGGACAAATAAATTAATAGACAAAAAGATCCGAGTATGTTCCTTGTGCCTTAGTGCATTAACACTGCTTTCCCCTCACAAATATCAATTTTAGGGTTCTTTTTTTGTAGTGATCCACTCTACCTCTCTTTGCTAATGGAAACATGTTTTCTATATGTACAAGAGTAGACGTGCCATTTTTTCAAAAATTAAGTGGGAGGATTGCATTTGTTTGCAATCCAGGATCCCCTTATTTTTCCCTAAAAACTAAGTGGGAGGGTTGTACTTATTGTTTGCAACCCGCGATCCCCAACACTAATGTGAAGTGCACATGTCGCCGGACTAAGAGTCACCCTCGTGGCCCTCTCTTAAATGAGAGTACTCATAGACGCATTGCTCCTAACATTGCTTTTATAGCTACGTTCAAAAGTGAAACAATGAGACAAGGCCTCCCTTCGGCGAATTGTTTTCAAAGTAGATCTTGTTGAACTAAGTTGTTAGTTACACACTTAGACTCAAACTCTAGTAATCCTCCCTCGAGGCCCTGCGAAAAGTTTTGAGTGATCAAACATTTTTATAAGGTGGCTAGTCAAACACTGGTGTATTGACATCATGACTATGCATTAATGATGTGTCATTTACTTATGAAAGACGACACTTTGCGGCCTTCCCTCAAAGGAGTAAAGTGTCATTTTGTTCATAACACCTTTGGATTTTTTCCTTGTCTAAATAAAATTAAACTTAAAATCCTAAACAAAAGACTAATCATAAATTGTTTCAACTACCAGCAACATGTCTCTAAACACTTTCTCTATCATCCTTTCCTCAAATTAACTGGAACCGAAAACTACGTAAATAAGAAACATAACCTTGACATCGTCCTTTCGAGGGACAAGCACAATTAGGTACTCACCACCCCATGTCCTCCTGAAACGAATAATGTTTCGACTCAAGAGGACAATGGCGCCCTAGCAGCCTAAATCCGATCAGATGAGATTGTGAGATGCTATGTTTTAGCATCGATGAACAATATGTTGCAACAACATCATCGTGATATTGATTCGGCCTAAACCATGCTCTTCGATCTCTATGAGATATTTGAAGGGCAAAGGCGACATGCTAGATAACAAGCGGTTCGACGGTTTGTGAACTATCGTATGAAAGCAAATACTCCTGTTAGAGAACACATGATATTGATCATAAGTTATCTCAATGACATGGAAATGTTTGGATCTGAGATTAATGGAGAAATCAAATTAGATATGATCTTAGAAACTCTGCCTGAATCTTTCGATACTTTCAAACTGAACTACTCCATTAATAAGCTAGGGAAAACTGTTACCGAGCTGATAAAGGAGATTCACACCGCTGAGGGACTCTAGCATAGAAACTGTCCTACCTACCTCAAGGCTAAAGGGAAAGGTATTGTACTGATTACCGAAACTTGTTTAGTAGCTGATAATGTATCATTGTGGATTCTTGACTCCACTGCTACTAACCAAATTTGTTATTCCTTGAATGAGTTCAGGAAAAGCAAAATCTTAGAGGATGGCGACTTCTGTTTCAAGTGGGTTGATGGGAGTTTGGTGTCTGCTAAGGCTGTGGGATCCGTGACACTGTCTTTCGAAGATAGAACTTTAAATTTAAATAATGTGTATTATGTTCCTTCCTTTGGGAAAAACTTAATATTTGTAGCTCAAATTGTTGAGCAGAATTATTATTTAAAGTTTATTTGTAATGGAATTCGTATTACTTCTTCCAATTCATTTGTCACTGATGCATGTTTAAAGAATGGTTTATACTATCTTTATCGTACACAACCTTTGCTTTTAGACACTGAAATAGATAATGATCGTATTAGGGAACCCAAGAGGATCAAACTTAATGACTCCTCTAATCTAATAAAATCAACATATCTCTGGCACTTAAGACTTGGTCATATTAGTCTAGATAGGATTAAGAGACTTGTGAGGGATGGTCCACTCAAAGCCTCTGCAATAGGCTCACTGCCGACTTCTGAATCCTATTTAGAAGGAAAAATGACCAAATGATGTATGTGGAACTAATACATTCTGATGTATGTGGTCCGCTCAGAATTCAGGCACGGGGAGGATACGAATACTTCGTTACCTTTACCGATGATTCCATAAGATATGGATTTGTCTATTTGCTCAAACACAAATCCGAAACCTTTAACGTATTAAAAGTTTTTCGGGCTTTAGTGGAAAAGCAGACTGGCAAACAGATCAAAACCCTTTGATCTGATCGAGGTGCTGAGTACTTGTCTGAAGAGTTCGATGACTTTCTTAAAGAAGAAGGTATCGCTTCTCAGCTTACAGCACCTGGCACACCTCAACAAAACGGAGTGTCAGAGAGAAGGAATCGAACTTTGATGGATATGGTTAGATCAATGATGAGTTACTCATCACTCCCTAATTCTTTTTTTGGGGTATGCCCTCGAAACTGCCGCATACATTCTGAACCAAGTTCCGTCTAAGACGGTCCCTGGTACTCCTTATGAACGATGGACTGGGCGTAAAGCTAGTTTAAGCCACATCAGAATTTGGGGTTGTCCTGCACATGTGCTAAGGCAAAAGACTAGCAAGTTGGCTAGTAGGTCAAAATTATGTATATTTGTTGGATATCCAAAGGAAACCAAAGGTTTCACATTCTATAGTCCCGAGGATGACAAAACGTTTGTCAGCACTAATGCTCGTTTCTTTGAGAAGGACTATATGAAAAATACGAAATCTAGAAGCAAAGTTATGCTTGAAGAAAAGTTGGGTGAGGAAGCTTCTACCTCATCTGTAAGAACTGTTCTTACCCCAACTGAAACGCAACTTTTCAATTCAGAACCTCGTCAAGTGGTACTTCGACGTAGTAGGAGGGTTTTTGAAAAACCCGACATGTACATGTCTTATGGCGATACTCTCGTAGGTGTCGCCGACATTGATGACCCTGTTTCCTACAGCCAAGCTATGGATGGTTCCGAATCAAACCTTTGGCTTGATGCCATGAAAGTTGAGATGCATTCGATGTATGTCAACTAAGTCTGGAGACTTGTAGACCTACCTGAAGGGGTTAAAAGTGTAGGTGTAAATGGATCTTTAAGAAGAAAAGGGGCCCGGATGAGAACGTTGAGACGTGTAAAGCGTGACTAGTGGCTAAGGGTTATACCCAAAAGGAAGGTATCGATTATGAAGAAACCTTCTTGCCAGTCGCAATGCTTAAATCCATCCGTATACTTCTATCCATAGCTGTTGCTCTCGATTATGAGATCTGGCAGATGGATGTCAAAACTGCCTTTCTAAATGGCAATCTTGACGAGCGCATTTTCATGGCTCAGCCAGACGGTTTTTCGTGGAAAATGATCAAGAGAACAAAGTTTGTGAATTGCTTTATTCCATTTATGGATTAAAGCAAGCATCTAGATCATGGAATATCAGATTCGATGATACTGTTAAAAGCTTTGGTTTTGAACTGTCAATAGATGAACCTTGTGTCTATAAATTGATACACGAGGGTAAGGTTGTGATACGCCCCGTGACGCGCGACGTCGGATCCTCGCTAAGAATCTGCAAATCTTCGGATCTTTCTCTCTATTTACGCTCGTGTTTGTTGTATTAATAAGAATGATGAATAGTTGTAAGGTTCTCTTATTGATTCAATGAAAGTGATACACCGAACCTTTCGAGAGGGTTCGTTCTCTCCAAGTCTAAGAAACCCAACTTTACAGAATTCTCAGATACCCCGCCACTGAGGCCCCGAGTCTATTTATACAACTCCAATTACAGTACAGACTTTACAATTAAAAGAAACAAACTTCACTATTAAAAGAATTCAGTAAAAGACTTCCAGCCCCGCCTTCGGAACGTCAACTTCAACCTTGCCTTCGGAACGTCATCGTCATTGCGGGCGTAACAATACCGCCTCGCAAAAGATCCACCTTGTCCTCGAGGTGAAAGTCCGGAAATTGCTCCCGTATGACCCCGAAATCCTCCCACGACGACTCAAACTCCGCCAAACCTGCCCATTTAATGAGTACCTCAATGTCGCCGGCTCGACCCACCGCCTAGGGCCGAATTCCCAGCAAGGCCTCCGGCGCCACCCGTAACTCGAAATCCTCCGTGAGCTCCACCGGAAGCACCTCGCCGGGTTGCACTTCACCCACCGGTCGTCGAAGTTGTGACACGTGAAAGACCGGGTGAATCGAGGTTGTCTCGGGCAGCGCTAGACAATACGCCATAGCCCCCACCCTAGCAAGTACCTCGTAGGGCCCGTAAAAACGCGCCGATATCTTCTCGAACCTCTGACGAGCCAACGAACGTTGTCGGTACGGTCGAATATTCAAATACACCTTATCTCCAACCTCGAAGCTCACCTCCCGGCGGTGACGATCGGCCTTCCCTTTCATTTTTTTTTGCGCTTGAAGAAGGTGCATTTTGAGGTCATCGAGTATGTAATCCCGGTCGATCAGTTCTTGGTCCACCTCCGCCACCACCGCGGAGCTCTGAATATATCGTAGAATGGGTGGCGGGTCCCTCCCGTAAAGAGACCGAAACGGAGTGCACTTCGTTGCCGAGTGGGTCGCGGTGTTGTACGAGAACTCGGCCCAAGAGAGCCACCGAGCCCACGTACGCGGTTTGCCTGAGGCGAAACACCGAAGGTAAGTTTCCAGCCCTCGGTTCACCACTTCGGACTGCCCATCGGTCTGCGGATGATACGCCGTACTCCTCTTCAAACTCACCCCTTGAAGGCGAAAGAGCTCGGTCCAAAAATGGCTCAAAAATATGCGATCTCGGTCCGAGACGATATCCCGCTGAAGGCCATGCAACCTTACTACTTCACGGACAAAGATAGCCGCTACCGATGGTGCCGAATACGGATGCCGCAACCCCACAAAATGAGCATACTTACTTAATCTGTCCACCACCACGAGAATTGCATCCACACCGCCGGACTTGGGCAGCCCTTCGATGACGTCCATCGTCACGGCATCCCATACGTTGTCGGGAATCGGCAAAGGCTGTAGTAACCCGGCTGGAGATGCCGCTAACGTTTTGTTTTGCTGGCAAGTAGCACATTGGCGGACGTATTCCGCAATGTCGCTTTTCATCCCCGGCCAATACAACTCCGGCGCCACACGTTGATACGTCTTCGTTTCCCCCCCGTGACCCCCAAGAGGTGAACAATGGAAGTCTTTCATTACCTCCTCGAGCAACTTTGTTTCCTTCGGAAGCACAAGCCGTCCTTTATAGCGAACCAAATCGTCGGCCACCGTAAACCCCGCCGACAGCTCCTCCCCCTTCGCACTCGCTTCTTTGATTTTCACAATGACTCACTTGACTCCAAGTCTTGCTTCAACGATTCCCAGGGTGTCCATATCGGCACCTTGATTGCCTGAAGAGCCACTTCTCCGGTCTTCCTCGAAAGAGCATCGGCGAACCGGTTGCTCGCTCCGGTCCGATACACAACCTCGAACTTGTATCCCATAAGCTTCCGAACCCAATTTTGGTACTCCGCTCCCACTACTCGTTGCTCAAGTAAGAACTTGAGACCTTGTTGGTCGGTACGAACGGTGAATTTCTGACCGAGTAGATACGGCCGCCACTTGAGCACGGCGAACACGATCGCCATCAACTCTTTCTCGTAGATCGACTTCAATCGTGCTTGGGCTCCAAGGGTTTGGCTAAAGAACGCGACGGGACGATCGTGTTGGAGTAGAACCGCCCCTAGCCCGAACCCGGATGCGTCCGTATATACCGTAAAATCCTCTGAAAAATCGGGTAAAGCGAGCACCGGCACTCGAGTCATAGCTCCCTTGAGTGCCTCGAACGCCGTGCTAGCATCGGTCGTCCAACTGAAGGCGTTCTTGTTGAGTTGATCGGTGAGCGGCCATGCGATCCCGGCATACCCTTTTACGAACTTCCGGTAATACCCAGTGAGACCGAGAAATCCCCTCAAGTCCTTTACGGTCCGAGGCGTCGGCCACTCCACCATGGCCCGGACCTTCTCCGGATCAGCCTCCACTCCTTCCCCGGTCACAATGTGGCCAAGATACGCTACCCGGTCCTTCTCAAATTCACATTTCCCTCGATTCGCATATAACTTGTTCTCTCGGAGCACTCGCAACACTACGGCCAAGTGCTCTCGGTGCAATTCTGGCGTCGGACTATACACCAAGATGTCATCGAAGAATACCAACACGAACTTCCTCAAGTACGGACGAAAGAGATCATTCATTAAGGATTGGAAAGTGGCCGGTGCGTTGGGAAGCCCGAACGGCATTACGAGAAACTCGTAATGTCCGTCGTGCATTCGAAACGCCGTTTTCGGGATGTCTTCTTCCTTCATCCAAATTTGGTGATATCCGGACTTGAGGTCGAGCTTGGAGAAGACTTTCGCGCCATGTAACTCGTCAAGTAACTCGTCGATGACCGGAATCGGATACTTGTGTGGCACGGTGGCTTTGTTGAGTGCCCGGTAATCAATGCAAAACCTCCACGATCCATCTTTTTTCTTGACCAACAAAACCGGACTAGCAAATGGACTTTTACTCACCCGGATCAGGCCCGCCACGAGCATTTCTGACACTAACCGCACCATCTCGTTCTTTTGCTCGTGTGGATAACGATACGGCCTCATGCTCACCAGAGCACTTCCCTCGTGAAGAATGATCCCGTGCTCATGATTCCTCCCCAATGGCAACATGTTGGGCATTTCGAACACGTCCTGAAACTCCTCTAACATCAACGGACCCCCTGACTCGCCTTCGCTTTTGTCCCCTCTTGATACATGAGTGAGTTCGATCAAAACACTGGACCCCTCCTTTCGAATTGTTTTCATCATGCACTTCAATGAAACGAGAGATCGTCCGAGAGCCGGCTCCCCCTTCAAGGTCACCCGCTCCTTTCCCATCATGAATCTACACTCTTGCGTCTTCCAATTCGTGCTGACAAACCCGAGCGTCTCCAACCATTGTAGTCCCAATATGAGATCTAAGCTCCCGAGAGGAAGAGGTAAGAAGTTCTCCACGATACTCACTCCTTGAATCGCGACATGAACCCCTTGACAAACGCCTTCTCCTTGCATGGTCTCCCCGGATCCTAACGTAATTCCATAGGGCATCGTTGGCGTCACCGGAATATTCAAATGTCCCATTACTTCGCGGGAAACGAAGTTATGAGTCGCCCCGGGATCAAATAGGCATTCTACGTCTTTACCCCCGATATTTGCTTTCATTTTGAACGTCCTCGGCGTTGTGAGGCCGATGATCGAGTGCAAAGAGAATTCCACGTGGTCGATAGTGGCTATCTCGGCTGTTTGTGGGATCTCTTCCTCGGCGTCGTGGAAATCCTCGTCACTTTCTTCCTCCACCTTCCCCACTATCATCACATTCAACCCCTTGCGCTTGCACCGGTGGCCGGTGTTCCACTTCTCGTCGCAACGGTAACACAGTCCCTTCTCCCTCTTCTTTTGTAGCTCGGCATCCGTTAATCGTCTCGTTTCTTCACCTCTTGTTCTCCCGTAGTTGCTGCAATTTCCCACTGCCTCGCTCGGTTTCCCGTCTCCCGGTAACGGGGCTGCCGGTCGGCCGTTCCAAAGTGGTCGGGACTGCGAGGATGACACGGAAATTCGACTCGTCGTTGCTCGGTTCTTGGTGTCGAGCAATTGGGCTATCTCCATGGCTCGTGCTAAGTCGCTGGGCTCGAAGCATCGAAGCATCGAAGCTCGTACTTGAGGTTGGTTTTTAACCCTTCCACAAATTTTCCCAAGGCGAGTGCGTCAGGTATAGGATCCAACGGCGCCGGTAGCTCCAAAAATTTTCGAATGTACTCGGCCACAATGGTTTCTTGCACAAGAGCGCTCCATTCTTCATGTAATGACCCTCCAAGTGCGCTCCTAAAATGTCGAAGAAGCCGTAGTTTCAAATCTCCCCAAGTGCCAATTTCCCTTCTTCTTTCCTCCCACCGATACCAGTTGTACGCGTCTCCTTCGAGAGCCCACATGGCGTGCTCTAACTCGTCCCCGTCTCGTAGTTCGTAAAAATCGAAATAACGTTCGACTTTTGAAATCCATGCATCGGGTCCCGATCCGTCAAACAACGGCAGCTCGACTCGTCGTTTCCGAATCTCTCCCCTTGGCGGTGGATTCCCCCTATACTGTGGAGTTCCGTAACGATCGTACCGCTGCGGTCCTTTGGTCCACGCTTCCTCGCCGTGTACGAACCTTGCGTCCTCCTCCCATTCGTTCCTTCGAAGCCCTCGGCCCCTGCCTCGCCCCGCTACACCGTGACGCAGAGGCGGTGGAAGGAACTCCTCTCCTGGGCCGCGATTTCGTTCACGTACCGGACCTCCCCCGTAGGCCCTGAGTCCTTCACGAATCTGTGGCCAATTCCAAGCCTCCTCTCTCCTTGGCTCTTCAAAAAGCCCTAGGTCACGCTCATCCCACTGTGAGTTTCGGTGCCTTAGCCTATCCTCCCCATTTCCACTCGGATTCGCACCGCCCAGCCTCCAATCACTGTCGCCGAGCTGTTCGCCGCCGATTCCGCGCTCACCACCCCAAGCTTCTTTCCCTCGGGTAGTGCGAACACCTGCCTTGCGACCTGGAGCAGTCGCGCGCCTGTCTGGTGGTGCCTGGGCGTCGCGACTGCCTCTGTGTCCATCTCGAGTTGGTCCGCCTCCGTCGTCGTCGAGTCGCTGGGCTATTCTCCGTTCTGTTCGCGCGTCACCAAGCTGAAACGCCTCCTCCGCTGATTTCAAACGCAGATCTAGGTCGTCAATTATCCTAGGATTTACTCTCGAAACTGTTGCCCGATTCCCGTCTCCAACAGCCTCGCGATTCAAATCGCTCGCCTCAGGTTGTTGCTGAGCCAAGATCGCGCGTTCGACAAGCCTGGTGAGTGCCTCAATCCTCTGGCTCGTCTCTCGATGCTTCGTCTCGAATCACGCGCTGAACTCGTTCATCGCGTCCCTCTGTTCATCTCGGATTTCCTTCTGGCTCGATTGGACCGATCCAATCGCATCATTTGTGACTCCGATTTGTGACCTAACCGCTTCGAATTCTCCTTCCAGTGCTTCGATCCTCGATGCGTTAGTCATTGAATTGCCTCACCTCCACAAGATCTCACTGCTCTGATACCAACTTGATACTCCCCGCGCCGCGCGACGTCAGATCCTCGCCGAGAATCTGCGAATCTTCGGATCTTTCTCTCTATTTACGCTCATGTTTGTTGTATTTTATAAGAATGATGAATAGTTGTAAGGTTCTCTTATTGATTCAATGAAAGTGATACACCGAACCTTTCGAGAGGGTTCGTTCTCTCCAAGTCTAAGAAACCCAACTTTACAGAATTCTCAGATACCCCGTCACTGAGGCCCCGAGTCTATTTATACAACTCCAATTACAGTACAGACTTTACAATTAAAAGAAACAAACTTCACTATTAAAAGAATTCAGTAAAAGACTTCCAGCCCCGCCTTCGGAACGTCAACTTCAACCTCGCCTTCGGAACGTCATCGTCGTTGCGGGCGTAATTGGTTGTGTTTTTGGTATTAAATGTCGATAATATACTACTCATTGGGAATGATGTAGGTAAATTATCTGAGGTTAAAATCTGGTTGGCCTAATAGTTTGATATGAAGGATCTAGGGGAAGCTGCATACATTCTGGGGATTCAGATCTTTCGAGATCGAAAGAACCGGACCTTGTCGCTCTCCCAAACATCTTATATAGATAAGGTGATGGATCGCTTTGCCATGCAAAACTCCAAGAAGGGTGAAAACCCCATTAGACATGGAGTCTCACTCTCTAAGGACCGGTCTCCCAAGACTGCACAAGAGATTGAGGACATGAGAAAAGTTCCCTATGCTTCAACCGTAGGAAGTCTCATGTATGCTATATTGTGCACTAGACCGGATATACGTTTCGCAGTTGGCGTAGTTAGCCGTTTCCAACCAAATCATGGACCCAAGCACTGGGTTGCTATTAAGCATGTTCTTAAGTATCTTAGGAATACTAGGAACTTGATGCTTACATATTCAGGTACTGACCTGACTATGACGTGGTATACTGATTCCGTCTTTCAGGCGGATAAGGATTCCAAGAAATCCACTTCAGGATCTGTGTTCATCCTAAATGGTGGATCTGTTTTTTGGAGGAATATCAAGCAATCTTGCATTGCAGACTCCACCATGGAAGCAGAATATGTGGCTGCTTGTGAAGCATCCAAAGAGGCTGTATGGCTTAGAAAATTCCTTAAGTATTTGGGAATTGTTCCAAATGTCAACGAGCCCATGACACTTTATTGTGATAATAGTGGGGCTGTTGCTAACTCAAAGGAACCTAGAAGCCATAAGCGCTCTAAGCATATTGAGAGGAAATACCATTTGATTAGAGAGATCGTGCAGCGTTGAGACGTGGAGGTGAAGAAGATCTCAACGGTGGACAACCTTGCAAATCCTTTCACCATGGCCCTATCCAATAAGGTCTTCGACCAACATCGAGACGGATTAGGCATGAAGGACTACTCTCATCTTCTTTGAGTCAAGTGGGAGTTTGTTGGCAGAGATGCCCACAAGAAGATTGTTTATTTACATATTGATGTAATATATAAATATTTGTAAAGTCCTTATTAGAAGATTGTTTATTTACATATTGATGTAATATATAAATCTTTGTAATTTGCTGATTAAATTAATAAAAGTTGAAACGTTCAG
Organism: Urtica urens; assembly: GCA_958296335.1. Taxonomy (NCBI): domain Eukaryota; kingdom Viridiplantae; phylum Streptophyta; class Magnoliopsida; order Rosales; family Urticaceae; genus Urtica; species Urtica urens. Next base: position 8,341,370 of record OY282528.1, read on the forward strand.
TCATTCCTTTTTATTTTGATTGAAGATTTATGATATCCAATAGTCTTATAGTCCTTAATCAAACCTAACAATGTATGAAGAGACAAATGTAGATTTGCGTGAACAAAATCTTCATGGTTTGACTAAAACAACATATTCGCAAGAGGGAAAGGGGAAGGGAAACTCAAATATTGTGTCATGAATACATTATTCATTCATGAATGTATAATTGACCTTTATAGATTTTTCCTTCTCCTATAAATAGAGCCTCACATAGAGATGTGAAAGGTTAAGCTTTTGCCTTGTTCTCTCTTGCTCTTGGCCGACTTTTCTCCCTCTCTCTCTCTAGAAACTACTTCTTTTATTTTGGCACCTAAGTCCTCTTAATTAGCTCTCTAGCTCATAGACTTGTTCTTCAGCTATTGTGTTTAATTGTGCCCACACACAAATCCTTCTAAACCTCAATAGACTCTTGTAATAGAAACCTTAGGTTTTTCAAGTTCAAGACTAGACGTAAAGGAATCAAGCCAAGGAAGAAGATCCACCTTTCCCAAGATGCTTCAGGTTTGAAGGGACAAGAAAGGTTAGTATTCAAGTAGATTAAATAATGTTTTTAATTTATAACATGTATATGCACTTTATCTAGGTTAGTAAAATTGTTTTACTAGTAAAAGAAATTTTTATATTCCGCCATTAATATGATTAATGATAAATTTTTGTTAACCCTAGACCTATTCCAACAAATGGTATCAGAGCTATGGTCAAAGTTAAGCATGTACATGTTATTTAAAATTATTAAGAAAATTGTTTTATAAATTTGCTTGATTAATGGTTTTTTCAAAGACTAGATCTTACAATATTTTAATTTTTTGGTACGACCTCTAAAATTAAATTTGTGTTAATTTTGCACTTGTTAAATATGCTATATAAATACATTAAAAACAGTTTTTAATCATTTTATGTTTAGCATACTCAGAATCATTTTTTTGACAAGTTTGAAAATTTGTTTACATAGTTTAAACTAGTTTATTGCACTTCTAGTTTAAACTTGTTATTGAATGTTTTATATTATGTTGTTTATTTTATATTGTGTTTAATTATTAACATGTTAATATAACACAATTGAAATCAAAACATACAATTAAAATGTTTCAATAAACCTCTTTCTCTTTACACTTAGATCCAACGTACCTTTTAATTGTTTTTCGATTATGGACAAATTTTTATGGCTCAGTAAAACGGGAATAACTCTTTGCTCAGACCTTAAAAATTAGTGGTTTTTGAACCAAAGAAACGGTACGGTAGTTAGCTATCCAATGCAATTGGTTTCAGCTCAATCGGATACCGGATGTGTCATTTATGACCTTTTAAGTCCGAGGTGTACAGCAGTCCGCGAGTCCAGATTTTTTAATCCGGATTTTGCGACTCCAAACTTTCTCCCATCTTCTTAATGCTATCGTGGTTTTTCGACGTTCTTGCATTCAACCACCATGAAGACGCCTTGAAGGAAGATTTCATGAAGATGAAGATATTAGTTTTAAGAGATTTTTAATCTCAAAAACTTTCAAGTGCAAAAGTGAAGATTTATTAATCTCACACACTTTCCTTAGGAAAAATATATTAATAGACAAAAAGATCCGAGTATGTTTCTTGTGCCTTAGTGCATTAGCACTGCTCTACCCTCACAAATATCGATTTTAGGATTCTTTTTTCTAGTGATCTACTCTATCTCTCTTTGCTAATGGATACATGTTTTCTATATGTACAAGAGTAGACGTGCCATTTTCCAAAAATTAAGTGGGAGAGTTGCACTTGTTTGAAATCCAGGATCCCCTTATTTTTCCCTAAAAACTAAGTGGGAGGGTTGTACTTATTGTTTGCAACCCGCGATCCCCAACACTAATGAGAAGTGCACATGTCGCCGGAGTAAGAGTCACCCTCTCTTAAATGAGAGTACTCATAGACGCATTGCTCCTAACATTGCTTTTATAGCGACATTCAAAAGTGAAACGATGAGACAAGGCCTCCCCTCGGCGGATTTTTTTCAAAGTAGATCTTGTTGAACTAAGTTGTTGGTTACACACTTAGACTCAAAGTCTAGTAATCCTCCCTCGAGGCCCTGCGAAAAGTTTTGAATGATCAATTTTTTTTATAAGGTGGCTAGTCAAACGCTGATGTATTGACATCATGACTATGCATTAATGATGTGTCATTTACTTATGAAAGGCGACTCTTTGCGGCCTTCCTTCGAAGGAGTAAAGTGTCATTTTGTTCATAAAAACCTTTGGATTTATTCTTGTCTAAATAAAATTAAACTTAAAATCCTAAACAAAAGATTAATCGTAAATTTTTTCAACTTTCAGTAACATGTCTCTATACCCCCTCTCTACTATCCTTTCCTCAATAAACTGAAAGGTGATAAATACGTAGATTGAAAATGTAACCTAGACATCGTCCTTACCGTGGACAAGCACAAGTGGGTACTCACCATCCCATGTCCTGCTGAAACGAATGATGATTCGACTCAAGATGACAAGGACGCCCTTGCGGCCTGGCTCAGATCCGATGAGATTGTGAGATGCTATATTTTAGCGTCGATGAACAATGTGTTGCAACAACAACATCGTGATATTGGGTCAGCCTATGAAATGCTCTACAATCTCCAGGAGATGTTTGGAGGGCAAGGGCGTCAGGCTAGGCAACAAGCAGTACGACAGTTTATGAACTGTCGTATGAAAGCAGGGACTCCCGTTAGAGAATATATGATGCTGATCATAAGTTATCTTAAGAGATGAAAATCCTTGGATCTGAGATTGATGGAGAAACTAAGATATTTATGATCTTGGAAACTCTCCCTGAATCTTTTAATACTTTCAAGCTGAACTACTTCATGAATAAGCTAGGGTACACTATTACCGAGCTAATGAAGGAGCTTCACACCGCGGAGGGACTCTTAAAAAAAGAGGACTACTGGAGAAGCTCATGCTACTGAGCACATAGCCTCCACCTCTGGATCTAAGAAGAGATCTCATAAAGCCGACAAGAAGAACCCTAGCAAGGTTCAGAAGAAGAATATGCCCCGGACTGCTAAGGTGGACAATTTTAAGGACAACTGTCACCATTGCAATGAGCTCGGACACTGGCGTAGGAACTGTCCTACCTACCTCAACGCTAAAGGGAAAGGTATTGTACTTATTACCGAAGCTTGTTTAGTAGCTGATGATGTATCATCATGGATTATTGACTCCGTTGCTACTAACCATATTTGTTGTTCCTTAAATGTGTTCAGGAAAAGCAAAAGTTTAGAGGATGGCGAATTTTGCTTCAAGTGGAGTGATGAGAGCTTGGTGTCTGGTAAGGCTGTGGGATCCGTGACACAATCTTTCGAAGACAGAACTTTAAATTTGAATAATGTGTATTATGTTCCTCCCTTTGGGAAAAACTTAATATCTGTAACTCAAATTGTTGAACAGAATTATTATTTAAAGTTTATTTGTAATGGAATTCGTATTACTTCTTCCAATTCATTTGTCACTGATGCATGTTTAAAGAATGGTTTATACTATCTTTATCGTACACAACCTTTGCTTTTAGACACTGAAATAGATAATGATCTTATTAGGGAACCCAAGAGGATCAAACTTAATGACTCCTCTAATCTAATAAAATCAACATATCTCTGGCACTTAAGACTTGGTCATATTAGTCTAGATAGGATTAAGAGACTTGTGAGGGATGGTCCACTCAAAGCCTCTGCAATAGGCTCACTGCCGACTTCTAAATCCTATTTAGAAGGAAAAATGACCAAATGATGTATGTGGAACTAATACATTCTGATGTATGTGGTCCGCTCAGAATTCAGGCACGGGGAGGATACGAATACTTCGTTACCTTTACCGATGATTCCATAAGATATGGATTTGTCTATTTGCTCAAACACAAATCCGAAACCTTTAACGTATTAAAGGTTTTTCGGGCTTTAGTGGAAAAGCAGACTGGCAAACAGATCAAAACCCTTTGATCTGATCGAGGTGCTGAGTACTTGTCTGAAGAGTTCGATGACTTTCTTAAAGAAGAAGGTATCGCTTCTCAGCTTACAGCACCTGGCACACCTCAACAAAACGGAGTGTCAGAGAGAAGGAATCGAACTTTGATGGATATGGTTAGATCAATGATGAGTTACTCATCACTCCCTAATTCTTTTTTTGGGGTATGCCCTCGAAACTGCCGCATACATTCTGAACCAAGTTCCGTCTAAGACGGTCCCTGGTACTCCTTATGAACGATGGACTGGGCGTAAAGCTAGTTTAAGCCACATCAGAATTTGGGGTTGCCCTGCACATGTGCTAAGGCAAAAGACTAGCAAGTTGGCTAGTAGGTCAAAATTATGTATATTTGTTGGATATCCAAAGGAAACCAAAGGTTTCACATTCTATAGTCCCGAGGATGACAAAACGTTTGTCAGCACTAATGCTCGTTTCTTTGAGGAGGACTATATGAAAAATACGAAATCTAGAAGCAAAGTTATGCTTGAAGAAAAGTTGGGTGAGGAAGCTTCTACCTCATCTGTAAGAACTGTTCTTACCCCAACTGAAACGCAACTTTTCAATTCAGAACCTCGTCAAGTGGTACTTCGACGTAGTAGGAGGGTTTTTGAAAAACCCGACATGTACATGTCTTATGGCGATACTCTTGTAGGTGTCGCCGACATGGATGACCCTGTTTCCTACAGCCAAGCTATGGATGGTTCCGAATCAAACCTTTGGCTTGATGCCATGAAAGTTGAGATGCATTCGATGTATGTCAACTAAGTCTGGAGACTTGTAGACCTACCTGAAGGGGTTAAAAGTGTAGGTGTAAATGGATCTTTAAGAAGAAAAGGGGCCCGGATGAGAACGTTGAGACGTTTAAAGCGTGACTAGTGGCTAAGGGTTATACCCAAAAGGAAGGTATCGATTATGAAGAAACCTTCTCGCCAGTCGCAATGCTTAAATCCATCCGTATACTTCTATCCATAGCTGTTGCTCTCGATCATGAGATCTGGCAGATGGATGTCAAAACTGCCTTTCTGAATGGCAATCTTGACGAGCGCATTTTCATGGCTCAGCCAGACGGTTTTTCGTGGAAAATGATCAAGAGAACAAAGTTTGTGAATTGCTTTATTCCATTTATGGATTAAAGCAAGCATCTAGATCATGGAATATTAGATTCGATGATACTGTTAAAAGCTTTGGTTTTGAACTGTAAATAGATGAACCTTGTGTCTATAAGTTGATACACGAGGGAAAGGTTGTGTTTCTGGTATTGTATATCGATGATATACTACTCATTGATAATGACGTAGGAAATTTATCTGAGGTTAAAATCTGGTTAGCTAAGCAGTTTGATATGAAGGATCTAGGGGAAGCTGCGTACATTATGGGGATTCAGATCGTTCGAGATCGAAAGAACTGGACCCTGTCGCTCTCCCAAGCATCTTATATAGATAAGGTGTTGGATCGCTTCGCTATGCAAAACTCCAAGAAGGGCCTAAACCCCTTTAGACGTGGAGTCTCACTCTCTAAGGACCAGTCTCCCAAGACTGCACAAGAGATTGAGGACATGAGAAAGATTCCATATGCTTCAGCCGAGGAAGTCTCATGTATGCTATGCTGTGCACTAGACCAGATATATGTTTCGTCGTTGGCGTTGTTAGCCGTTTCCAATCAAATCTTGGACCCGAGTACTAGTTTGCTGTTAAGCATGTTCTTAAATATCTTCGGAGAACTAGGAATTTGATGCTTACATATTAAGGTACTGACCTTACTATGACGGAGTATACCGATTCCGACTTTCAGGCGGATAAGGATTCCAGGAAATCCACTTCAGGATCTGTGTTCATCCTGAATGGTGGACATGTAGTTTGGAGGAGTATCACGCAATCTTGCATTGCTGACTGCACCATGGAAACAGAATATATAGCTCCCTGTGAAGCATCCAAAGCGGCTGTATGGCTTAGAAAATTCTTTAAGTATTTGGAAGTTGTTCCAAATGTCAACGAGCCCATGACACTTTATTGTGATAATACTGGGGCTGTTTCTAGCTCAAAGGAACCTAGAAGCCATAAGCGCTCTAAAAATATTGAGAGGAAATACCATTTGATTACAGAGATCGTGCAGTGCGGAGACGTGGAGGTGAAGAAGATCTCAACGGTGGACAACCTTGAAGATCCTTTCACCAAGGCCCTATCCAACAAGGTCTTCGACCAACATCGAGACGGATTAGGCATGAAGGACTACTCTCATCTTCTTTGAATCAAGTGGGAGTTTGTTGGCAGAGATGCCCACAAGAAGATTGTTTATTTACATATTGATGTAATATATAAATATTGATAAATTCCTTATTGTAATTTGATGATTAAATTAATAAAGTTGAAACGTTCATTCATTCCTTTTTAGTTTGATTGAAGATTTATGATATTCAATAGTCTTATAGTCCTTAATCAAACCTAACAATGTATGAAGAGATAAATGTAGATTTGCGTGAACAAACTCTTCATGGTTTGACTAAAACGATATATTCGCAATCTAAAGCTCAACGGAGTATTGATCCCAGTATGTGTTGGGATTGGTGCCCACAAAGGAGAATATTAGACATTTTATTTATTATTTGTAATATTTTGCTGAAACATTAATATTAATAAATAAGCATTCTTTTCCAATAGTTTGTGTTTATGTATGTATGCTACGCTCTGAAACTGTCATCAACGAAAATGGTGTTAAATATAGATTTGACATGATAACCCCTTGTGACTAGTTTTAACCATTTGTTCGCAATCTTAAGACCGAATGAGCATTCGAGTCTAAGTAACGATTTTTTAAATGAATCATGATATCTTATCATGGGCGATGGCCGTGTAATGGCTGCATCTGACCCGACGGTTGGTGACATAATGTTGTAGTGTTGGATTATGTGATTCACAGATATGGAATTCGTGTACACATAATGAAAGTCATTGTATCACACTATGCTTTGTTACAAGATAGTGAATGAATTAATCTGGCCAGATAATCATTGAATATGAGATTCCTTGATTAAAACATGTGACACGTATTGACGTCTCACTTTATGTTTTTTCTCATTCACAAGTAACAAAGGAGTTAGTGAAATAATAACTCTAGGGGTAAAACGGTAATTTTACATTCCCCGGACTTACTGATACACACGAAGGGTATTTTAGTAAAGTACACCATGGATCGAGTACAGAAAGGTTTTGTGACTTCAAACAGAAAAATAAGCGCGCATGAACTTAGAGATTTACAATATTGATCCTTTAGTGGAGTCGACCATTATTAAGAATTATAAGCCGGAAATAATTAGTGAATTATTGAGTCCGTGCTTAATTCTCAAGCTTCGTTCATGTGGGTCCATAAGGTCTCAATGATGCACATTTAGAAGAGATTAATTGAACGCAATAAATTGATTTACTCATAAAATACAAATTGTGATTTGTATAGAGAAATTTATTTTCCAAGCGAATTGATGAATAATGTGTTATTCATTAATTATTGATTTTGTGAATTAAAGAACTTTATTATTGTAATAATAATTTTATTGAGAATTCATAATAACAATATTAGAAAATAAAACGTTTCTCGTTTTATGTTATTCGATAACCATGACACAATTTAATAACGAGTTATTAAATAGATGAGAGTTCTAAATTAAGTCGAATTTAGAAATTAAATCAATGCAATTTGGGAAATAAAATTGAGAAACGAGTAGGACATACGGGCCGGCCATTAACATGGTTTTGGGCTGAATATTGATTCAACAAAATCCCACATGAAAGCCCATTAATAATGTCTATAAATAAAGGGTTTGAGGAAACCCTAGGTCAAGTTTGCTCTCTCTCTCTCTTCCCCTCCCTCTTGGCCGACCACCCTATCACCCGAGAGGACGAAAAATTTTGTTTCTTGTTTTCTCGTGTGCGTTCATCTGAGCCCACACTCATCTTCTCGTTTTTCTTCTTGTGTCATCGTTGAATCAACTTGTGGTTGTTTGGTCTATTTTCATTGAGATTTATTTTTCTGAAAATATCACCTCCGAACCAAAGATTCGATTATTCCGACGAATCTGAGTCTGGAAACCCAGATCTCTCTTCGAACCCATTTAAGTCAGTTCATTTCCGACACAACACAAAAAACGGCATCCCGATCCGAGCTTCCAAGAGCTCTCAGCGTCGTCGCGAAGTTTCGCCTGCGATCTGCCTCCGCCCATCCGCGCGAACCTGCGCCTGACTCCGCCCGACCGCCCCTCTGCGTGTCCCAGCAGCCTGCCGCCTTTGTCCAGCCGAGCGTGCCTCTGCCCAGGACGCTGCTGACATCCCCGCTGTTCCTCCGCCTGAGCCCAGAGGTGCCTGCCCCTCTCAGCCGCTCCGGGGTCTCCTAGGGCCGCTGCCTTCTGCGTCGGACGAGTCCAGCCGCTGCCGCCCGTTCCCAGCCTCCCGAGGACCGCGCGCCATCTGCTGTCAGCTTCCCGGACCAGCCCCAAGGACGCGCCTGCTTGCCGCCTTCGCAGCCCGTGTTGACGAGCCGAGGAAGTCTCTTGCAAACCCGGAATTGGAGAAGCTTGAAGATTCTCGCATCGAACTCGTTTTCAATTCCTCGACTGAGTTATTTATAACTCGACGATGTAAGTTTCGATAATCTTAAATACTCTTAATTAATATAATTGTTATGATTGTTTGGAGTGTTTGATTTTATTGAAATAACATGTTTAGAATTAAATTGTTAATTAACAAGCTTATGATTTTAATGCCAATAGGTTATTAGATACTAAATTGTTTAATATGATAGATCGTTTTTATTATTAATTCCGCACGTAATTAGTTATGTTTAATAATATTTTACTTAAATCGTTAAGTAATTTCCAACAGTATGATTGTTGGAAGAATCTATGATGTCTGGTTACGAGGCATAGAGAGTTAGGAACTCTGTAGTTCTTCCAGTGTATCTTTCAAAGATACTGAATTGACCAGTGCACCTTTTGAGACAATAGAAGAAACCATTTAACATCTTCTATCTCAAGGTCACTATGTATGAATTGCATCATGCTTACCTAAATCCTGAAATGAGACATGTCATTTCATAGCATTTGAGAAAGTCATATTCTAGATCCATTATGTGATCTAGACTAGACTAATTGGTGGGATATTAAGTTATGAAGATGTCATGAACAAACTTTGTGAAGTTCTCATAGATATGACATTCATGTACAAGATTGTTGAGATGCAATATATATCACCTCATACTTTATTACTTGGATTGTGAATAAATGAACTACGCAGTGTCCAAATTTAAATTAGCGATTTTATTTAGATGAGACGATGTGACTTGTTAGCTCCTCGTCAATACATTGTTTCTAACTTATTCACAAGTATTAAAGGAGTTGAGGAAATAATAACTAAAAGGGTTAAATGGTAATTTTATAAATCCCAACTAGTTGATAATATTCATGAAGGGTAAACATAGATAACATTCAATGGATCCGCTCAATATAATTAAGTTGAATTTGAGTAGAAAATAAATTCATTTGAACTGAGAGATTCTCAGTGTCAACTCTTTAGTGGAGTCATTTGACATTAAACTAATATTCAGAAAAGGTTTGTGAACTTTTGAGTCCCAGTATAGAAGTTCAAGCGTTGTTCATTTGGATCCATAAGGTCACTATTACAGGTCATTAGAGTAGCATTGTTAAATTAGAAGTTAAATCAAAATAAGTTCAAGTGTTGAACTAGACTTTTTCTCAGAAAATGTCTAAAGGGTATTTTTGTACACATGGACATAAAATGATGTGAATGTCAAAATATGATTTTGAATATTTTCATATGATGAAAATATAAATTATTTCCTAAAGCCGAAAAGTCGTTTAAGGTATTATGAAATTAATTTCGTTATTTGTGTAATTATAATTCTACAATGGGTATTTTAAGTATTGTCTTAAAAGAAATAAGGAAGCATCTAGATGCTCCTTCCCTACCTAGGATTCGGCCAACATGCATAAAAGAGGAGAGTTTTATTTTCCTTTTTATAAGGATAATTACCCAAAAGGAAAAAGGAAATGAATTTCCTTAAGAAGGAAATAAATAAGCTAAGTGAGGTAACAAATTTTCCTCCTTGCTTGAGGTGTATGGCCGGCCATCCTAAGAGAGAAAGGGGAAGGGAAAATCTAATATTGTGTCATGAATACATTATTCTTTCATGAAGGAATAATTGACCATTATAGATTTTTCATTCTCCTATAAATAGAGCCTCACATAGAGATGTGAAAGTTAAAAAAAAAAATGCTTTTGCCTTGTTCTCTCTTGCTCTTGGCCGAACTCTCTCTCTCTCCCTCTCTAGAAAATACTTCTTTTATTTTGGCACCTAAGTCCTCATTAGACTTAGGCTAAATTAGCTCTTTAGCTCATAGACTTAATCTTGAGTTATTGTGTTTTATTGTGCCCACACACAAATCCTTCTAAACCTCTATAGACTCTTGTAATAGAAACCTTAGGTTTCTCAAGTTCAAGACTAGGCGTGAAGGAATCGAGACAGGGAAGAAGATCCACCTTTCCCATGACGCTTCAAGTTTGAAGACACAAGAAAAGTTAGTATTCAAGTAGATTAAATAATGTCTTTTCATTTATAACATGTATATGCACTTTATCTAGGTTAGTAAAAATTGTTTTACTAGTAATTTTTTTTATATTCCGCCATTAATATGATTAATGATAAATTTTTCTTAACCCTAGACCTATTCTAACAATTTTTACCTTTCCGAATTCTCTACGCCTTATCATCTCAATATCCTCGAGTTTAGCCGCATATAGTTTTGAAGAATCAAACTTTTCTGTGTTTTCACATTTCTTGACCTCATCACGTTGCACTGCATCGTGATCGTCTTCTTCGACATCATCTAGTCCTGGTTTTCTCCCTGAGCAACTAGCCTTATCTGATTGAAATGTTGTGATTTTCAAGTCGGTAGTAGAAGCCTTTAACTTCGTGTTTTTATCTTGAAGTTCCTTGATATATGATAGTAACAACTTCCTCTCATCAGCGTCTCGTTGATGTGCCTCAAAAAGTTTTCGTTGCTCCTCTAAGACTTGTTGCAGAACCATGTTCGTGTTTTATTGTGTTGGAGTTTTGAAGAACTTTGAAGGAGTAAGGCCCAGACACATACACTTGACAATGCCACCACGATCTTTCTTTCCCAATGCTAATGTGAGAGCATCTTCCCTCGGATTTAAAGTAACAGTCCTGTCTTGAATCTTCTGGGAACACTCATCCTAAAATTATACAAACAAACTCATCAGTGTGACATACAAATATATATACTCAGTTCTAGCCAGAGGTAAGTTACAAAAAGTCACCAGATTTTGTATAAATGTTTTAATCTTATCATCCTCTTCAGCAGCACCGCCTTTACCATAAGCAATCTTCCATAGCACTGTTCGAGATGGTTTAGATGTAGGGTCGCCCGACTCCTTAGCCTGGAATAGTGCAAGAAATCAAACATCCTATTGAATAAACCAACTTCAATGGATAAGATAGACTGATATCAACTTAAATACTCACCCAGTCAGCCGACAAGTTTGCAAATCCACGCCTAGAAATAGGGTGCCGATATTTGATATTTTTTGACTTCTTCGATTGTTCTTTGCTCATACTTCTAAACTTATCTGAGATCCGTTTCAAAAAAAAAATCTTCCATGATTTTAGGATGATAAACGTATACAAAAATGGTGGTTTGGAAAACATGTGTGGCTTGTCCATGTATTTGTAGATGTAATTAGCTGCCATCTTATACTTGAATTGTCTCCATTTTATAGACGCAGATGATAAGATAGCTTTCTTACCCTCTAGTGGCACTGCATACGATACATGCATCCATAAAAAATCATGGGTATTACATACAGAAGATGAAACCATATGCCAATTTATTTTAATATACTCAAACACATGGATTTACCTTGATTTGATCTTAAACTTTCTCCTTAAGCTCATCTGATACGACCTTCCATTTCTCAAACTCAATGGGTATAATTGATCGTACAACAACACTTATATAACTTTGCATTTTCAAGTTTGTATCCCCGATGCTCTGTCCATAGTCATTATATTCTAAAGGCTTGACGACAACCTTAGGCAGAAGAGTAGGTCCCTTTTTCGTTATTTTTTTTGCTGGCGGTGCCACTGATGTACCATCATTATCATCTTTCTCAGTCTCGGTGGTGGGTGCTGATTTGGTCTTCTGTTTCGCTGGAGATGCTACGGTCTTGGCACCTTTCTTATCCTCCTTTGCAGGTCCTGATTTTTTCTGTTTCTGTGGCGGTGCAACAATCTAGGCACCTTTCTTTTGCTTTGGTGCCACTTCTGATTTTTTTTTCTTTGATGGCGGTGCGTCGTTCATCTTGTCAATCTGTTCCTCACATGAGTGTAATGCTCTTATCCTCTTTAAACAAGTATCACGATAATTAGATTCAATAATTTAATACAAGTATCACGATAATCAGATTCAATAATTTAATATATGTACCGCAATATTTTGATTAAATAATTTAAATACAAGTATCATATTAATGTAGTTATGAATAAAGCTTTCTTACTTCTTCCTAACACTATTGATTATCGAACTAAGTACCATCTCTATCTGTTCGCAAAGAGGTTTCGTCATCTTCATCAGAAAATAGCTAAGTGGCAGGACTTTGATAATCTGCATCATTGTCTTGTATTGGACCACGAACGTCATTCTTCAAATTTGGTACCATGATTGACCATGTTGGACCCATTCCATCTTCTACGTAGAAAACTTGTTTGACTTGGTCTGCCAAACTGAATGGATCCGACTTGTTTTCAATCCTTGAAAGATCCACCATGGTGAATCCATCATCGACCTTAACACCCCATGAACTGTCAACCCATTTACATTTAAATACCACCATTTTGGATACGAAATAGTCTAACTCCCATATTTCTTGAATAACGCCAAAGAATGTCATGTATGAAACAATTGGATTCTTGTCCTTTGTGCTGCATACTTGCATTGTCTCGGCCATTAGTGCAACGCCACTATTTTGAACAGAACTTTTGTCATCGCGTTCCTTTGTGAAAAACCGATATCCATTGATGATATATCCACTGTAGGAAAATACGTGTGATTTCGGTCTATGTGAAAACCACCTTATTGGCTCTGATATCGATACTCTAGCCTCTTTCAACTCAATAGCAACCTACATAAATTGTCAACCATTTACACAATTATTGGTTTTGTGCTGCTAGTAGTTCATGAATTATAAACACATATTGTGTCACGGAGCCAGCTGGTAAAGTATCGATGGTGTTCATCTTGAATCCACTTCTGGTTCTTCACTTTACTTGGGTTACATTCCATCAAGTACTCTATATGCTTCCTAATAGCATATTAACATGTTAGAAATTGGGTTGAGTGTTAAATTATAAGTAAATCATGACTCAGTTAATTTACTTACTGGATATACGGTCTAATTTCATTACAATTCTCAATCACAAAAAGATGTGCTTGATCCAGTTCAATCTGATTAGGTGTGTGCAAAATTCCAACATAGATTGGTTTGCCTACGTCTAGAGTAGTTCCGTTTCTCGTAGATTGAACACCAACTGTATCTACAAAAGTCAAGAATTCAGAACAATACTCCATAGCTTCTTCGACTATGTAACTCTCTACAATGCAACCTTCTGGTCGGTTACGATTGCAAACGTAAGCTTTCACCACTTTCATGTTTCGTTCATGTGGACACATCCAAGTTAAACAACACGGCCCAAACTGAACTTCTCGTACTTATGTATCATCAGATGAACCGTAATGTCAAAAAATAACGGAGGAAATTACTTATCCAAGAGGCACATGGTTTTTGGAAGGATCAACTTCTTTACTACATATAACATTGAAGAAGCTAGACAGTCTTCTTATCACAGTTTTGACATTCTTCTTGAGAAATCCCCGTAATGCGAGTGGAAGAATCTGTTGCATGAGTGTATGATAATCAAGATATTTTAGACCGAACAGTTTTAATTCTTCCACGGATACGCAATTTCTGAGATTGGAATTGTAGTTAGTGAGCATAAATTTTTCTTCTCTTCCCTCATCAATGTGTAGAATGATGAAGGCAAGTATGTCCTTTTTTCACCAACCTTCGGATGAAGCGCTGGTCGTATTCCAATTTCTTGAAAATCTAAACGACTTTTCAATCCATCCTTAGACTTGTGCGAGACATCAAGCATTGTTCCTACGATACTTTTGCACACATTCTTCTCGATGTGCATTACGTCGAGAACGTGGCGCACTTGAAGAAACTGCCAGTACTCAAGATCAAAGAAGATTGATCTTTTTTTCCAAGAGAGTTTGAAATCTGCCTTTTTTTCACCCTTCTTCTTTTTTGCATGTCCCGTATACATATCCAATTCGAGAAACTTGCACTAAAACTTCTGTACCGGAAAAACACTTAGGAGCCTCACTGAGTTTTTGGCAGCCATTAAAGGCCTTCTTTGCTGTTCTGTAAGGATGATGCCGATGCAAGAATCTACGATGACCTTGGAAAACAACTTTCTTACTGTGATTAAGATACACGCCATGTGTGTCCTTACCACAAACAGGACAACCATTGTAGCCTTTTACAACATAACCGCTCAGATTGCGTAGGCCGGAAAATCATTAATTGTCCATAGAAGAACAACCCTAAGTGTGAAAGATTCTCTTAACTGAGCATCAAAAACCTCGATGCCTGTGGTCCATAATAGTTTCAGATCATCCACGAGCGGTTCCAAGTACACGTCAATGTCATTTCCTAGTTGCTTTGAACCAGATATTAGCAAAGTCAGCATTATATGTTTTCTCTTCATACATAACCACAGAGGCAGATTATAGGTTATCAAAGTCACAAGCAACGTGCTATGCTGACTACTGATAGATCGATATAGATTTATCCCATCAGCCGCTAGAGCCAACCGGAAATTTCTTGATTCACCAGAAAAATCAGGCCACTTATTATCTACCGATTTCCACGAAACTGCGTCGGCTAGAGGTCTCAAATGCCTGTTGACTTCTCTATCTGTGGCGTGCCAAGTTAGAAGTTTTTCTATTTCAGGTGTACCATACATTCTCTTAAATATGGGTATTGGGGGAAAAACCACAAGACTTTTGCTGAAACACATACTTTAGAATCTTTGGATCCTTTTGGGACTTTCAAGTGAGAGATATCACAAATAGGAAAAACATCTAAATGACTCTTGTCCTTCTTTTACAGAATACAGTCATTATGAAAAACATGGATTTTTTCGTACTCCATACCTAAAGAACATAATGTCTTCTTGAAATCGTCATAGACTTGGGCATTTGGTTTCCTTTCGGAAACATGTCACCCAACAGTTTCAACAATTTGTCAAAACTTGTGTCACTCCATCCATGTTTGACTTTAAGGTTGTATAGTCTTACTACAGTTGATAACTTATTGAACTTATGACAACCCTCGTAGAGTGGCTTTTTCGCATCTTCTACGTATTATACAAACTTAGTCGAGTCTTTTTCTTACATATTTTCAGCCATCTCTACCGTGTTAAAAGCATCTTTGCATTCCTAATAATATCTACATTTGGCTCTATGATGACTTTTTTTTCCATACTTAGACAAACTTTTTCACCATGCAATGACCAAACTTTGTAAGATTGGTCCATGCCGTGAAAAAAGAGATGATCTTTTATGGTTTTAGAACAATGGAAAATCATATTTTCACACACTTGACAAGGGCATCGTACACATTCCAAATCAGGTGAGTTCATTTTGGAAATTTTTTAAAGAAATTATCAACACCAGCTTCGTATTCTTTCGAACGTCTATCAGAATATAACTAAGACTTGTCAAATCCGTGGACATGTATTATTTAATCAAATTAGTGTGTATACTAAAGCAGTTATCATTATGCATACTGAACCAGTTATAAACAAGAATTAATATGTATCCAAATCTATTATGTATCTAAATTAGACACCAAATCAATATATATATATATATATATATATATATATATATATATAACCATTTATAAATAAATCAGTTTGTATATTCACATTGTTCCCTCATCAATAGCGCATTCTTCTATTTTCCGGGAACTATCCAAAGGAACCGAGGAATTAGAATTCTTTTTCACCGCTTCTAATATCCTTTTTGTGACTCTTGTCATCTTCTTAACACCATTGCCAACCTCTATATGATAAACAAGCCACAATAATTAGCAAACCCAAGACCACACCGGAATCACTTATTAAAATATGAAACAATAGGTATTAAGAGTTTAATTTACTTACTCACGCGAACCATTGTTGACAGCTGAAGACGAACGACTCTGAGAGATGGGTTTTTGGGTTATGGATCGAGCTGGGGTTTTGGGGTGTAGATGTGATGAGGTTTTACGGTTCTGGATGCGATGGATTTTGTTGGTTTTGCGATTTGATGTTGGCGAAGAACAAAGCCGGTGATGTTTTTTAGGCTTGTGGATCGAGCTGGGGTTTTCGGGGTGTAAATGCAATGGGTTTTGTGGATGTGATGTTGACGACGAATGAAGCCGGCGAGCAACGGCCGTGGTCAATGACGACTCTGCGAGATAAAAATTGTAGTCAAATTTAGGATAATAACTACAGTTTTATATTCAAATGTAGTCGTTTTTACGCCTAAAAAATGGTGACCGTACTATATTTCAAAAGACTATATTTTAAGGCTAAAATATAGTCTAAAAAAATAAAACTGTAGTCGAATCCCATTTTTCTAGTAGGGACAAACACCGAGAAAAGAATTCATACCTAAATTTTGAAATCGCGAAACGAAAAATAAACCCTAAATCATACTTGGTTAAAATCGCGAGACGCCGGCGAGTGACAGAGACGGAGAGAGTAACATCGGGAGTGAGGAGAGGGGTTCGTCGGCGAGAGAGACGGAGATAGTGCTACCGGTGAGTGAGGGGAGACGAAGAGACGGAGGAAAGAGGGATGAAGATGAACGAGTTATTTTTTCAAGAGACTGAAGGGAGAGAGATTAAATTCCAGTTTTTTTTTATTTTTAGCATAACCTGTTACATTCAAAGGGATAAAAATGGAACAAAATATTTTTTAAGGGCATTTGGTATTTTACACTAATATTTTGAGAAAAACTAAATTTTTTAGTAGACTTTTTAGAAATAAACTTAAAAGAATGTGGTGCGCAAAATCTCTATATTTTATGACCCTAAAAACTATAAAATCCAAAAATCACTCACTTTCTATTCCCTCGCTGTACCGGATAAAATATACACCAAAATATTTGACAAACATGTAATTGTATTTTTCTCAAGAGGACATGTGACTGGTACAACGAACTTCTTTTATTCCTACAGACTGATTAAAGCAATAGATCAATGATATTGGATAATAATCAAGCATTAATATATCATTTTTATACAAAATATCAGCAAAATGACTCTAGTTTACTAATTTGTTTCGAAAATGATAACATTCTGTAAAACTCGTACAAATAGTTCTAAAGTTTACGTATCATGTTAATTTACGTTATAAAAATCAATTTACGAAGTAAAATAACAACGTAAATTGATATGACATATCACTAGGAGAAAAAAGGCCTTTAGAAGCGACAAAAGTCGCTTCTAAAGGCCAAAAAATCGCTTCTAATTCGGCTTTAGAAGCGACATTAGAAGCGACATTGTCGCTTCTAATGTTTCGCCTCTAAAGCCGAGTCGCTTCTAATGTTTTGGAGCGACAAAATTAGAAGTGACTAGTCGCTTCTATAGTCGCTTCTAACCGCCCTTAACACCGACCAAAAAAGCGTGCGAAGAGATGGCGAGGAACAATTAGAAGCGACTTTAGAAGCGATTAGTCGCTTCTAATTGTTACCCGCCATATTTTAGAAGCGACTTTAGAAGCGACTAGTCGATTCTAATTGTTACCCGCCATATTTTAGAAGCAACTTTAGATGCGACTTGTCACTTCTAATTGTTACCCGCTATATTTTAGAAGCGACTAGTCGCTTCTAAAACTGTAAAATCTAATTTTTAAAAATTTATTTCCGATTTTAAATATTAATTAAATATTATTATCATTAATTAAATTTAACAATATTGAAATTTACTAATTTAAATCAGATTAAACATAAACTGAATATAATCAAAAGTCGGTAGTAATATAATCAAACGTCGACAATGTCTAAAGACGATAACATAAGTTCAACTAATTAGAAAACCGAAATTCGATATGTAAACAAACGTAAACCGATAAGTCTAAAACGTCAAATAAATTACAATCATTGTCGTCCTTGTCCTCGTCGTACTCGTCTTGCGCGTCGTCCGCTGGGTAAGCTCGTCTGGTTCGGTGTCGGTGGGAGTCGAAGGTCGATCTGATCTCTCCTCCGAACCCGAAGCGCATGCATTGCCTGAATCGCCTACACGAGGTCCGAACTGGGCCATGTAGTGGTCCAAAGTCGCCCTAAACACGGGAGTCGGAGTGAAGTCTGGGGTCTTGCTCAGACTAGCAGCCATGCCAAACACAGCTTCTTGGAGAGCCGCTAGCTTCTCTTCCATATCAGAGGACGACTTCAAACTCTCATTCCCTACAGAAGACGATGAGCTGTCGTGGGCTTGAGCTTCTAGCATGTCAGAGCGCGGAATTAGAGGCCCAATTCCCGTAGCCCAATCACGTCGCGTCCCGAGGACTTCGCTCATAGCATTCTCCTCCAAAGATGGCAAGCTCACCTCACGTCCCGACTCCTGAGCTTGTTCTTCTAGATCATCCACCCGAGCTACTATCCGAGCCTATATACACAATACAAATTAAAGTAATTATTAATAAGAACAATTATAAGGTAAACTTAATTAATAACATATATACTTACATGATAATCTCCAGCAGCAGGCGTAGTCCACTGACCATTGGGAGTCGTGTGCATCCTCTCCCATGCACCGAGCGGTCCTAGCATCTGCTTGCGTTCTCCTACCCGCTGCATATGCATATAACACATTATAACTATAATATATAATTTGAAATTGAATGAAAATCTACTTACGTGACTATGACGATACTCATAAAATGAGATCGTGCCCTGTCGACTCTTCGTGGTCTTCTTCTTTTGATTCGCCGTATTCCGTTTGGACATGTCCTAGAGAATAAAATTGGTTAGAAAATTATTTTTAAGAATAATTGATTAATATGTTTAATCTAATTTATACATGGAACGTTTATGTGGTCATTCTATCAATCATCTCGCACCACTGTTGTTTTGTCAGACCCTTGTGCGTTCTCTGGAGCGCCTCCTCTTTGTGTCTGTCGCACTCAATCCGGTAAAACCGACTATATTTCGACTTTCCGTCTCGCATACGCTTCTTCGCGTCGCGGATAATAGTCTTCTTGATAAGACTCGAGTGACACGTTACTGGAATAATGTCTCCCGACTCGTCCTCGTACACAAAGTCATACTCTGCGTTTATACCAGAGAAATTGGCTGCTACTTGTTGCACCGAGACTTCATTCCAGCTCGGCGTCATCGGAGGGATGTGCTCTCGCACCAAAACTCCAAGACTGTTGGCAAACGTGCCAATGCGCTCTCCTTTTTTGACTCTCTCTTCATCACCTCTGCTGAGAGGCGAAAAAAATTGTAGACGGACGGGGTCGAATATAATCTTGACTTTCTTCCCTTTTCTAGCTCTTTGCGAGCTTTGACCCGTAGTCGAACCTCGTCCAGACAAAGGCGGCGGAGGCTCATCTCTCCTAGTCGACATACTGCAAAGCAAAAAAGATAAATTAGAATTTTAGTTTATGAAATACATTAAATTTACTTTATATTAAATATAGTTAAACAATTTACTCAATCTTGCTCATGTCACTTAAGAGGTCAATTTACACCAAAATAGTACGATTCTGCAATCATGTCGATAGTCCAGCACGACAACATTGTCCATCATTCCGTAGAATGTGTAGCCGTCCACAGGTACGCAAACACCACTATTTTGAGTAGTACGCATTGAATCGCAACGAGAAGTGATAAATTTGACGCCGTTCACCACACAACTCGGATAAATGTGAACATTCAGTAAAGGTCCGACCGACAATGCATACAACTCGTCAGACACATCGACTTTGCCAATTTTTTGGTCGTACACTTTTTTGGCGAACCAGATTCTAAATTCTTTTCGATGTGCTTCATCAACATCATAGCGATGTTTAGATTCCATGAGATTCCAATGCTCACTGTTTATACGTTCAACAAGTTAGAGAAATTAAAAAAAACAAATTTATGACCGTATATGGATCAATTTATACGATTAAGAATACTCACGTCATATACGGATCAATTTCGGTACAATTTGTCAAGATGTACCACTATGCCATTTCTCTCGACTTGTCGTCTAACCGTGTCAGACTCATCTTCCCATAAGGCAAACACTTCTCGGATTGAAAAATAGGAAACTCGTGAGGCTGAACGACATCAGTCTAGGCATCTTCAAAGTACCTTGCAACGAATGCCAAACCTTCTTCCACAACGTAAGTCTCAGCTATAGATCCTTCAGGTCTCGCTTTGTTTCGAACAAAATGCTTAAGTGTTCTAAAATATCTTTCTAATGGATACATCCATCTCATGTGCACTGGACCACCTTTGAGAGCTTCCTCAAGGAGATGAATGATGACATGAACCATGATCGTAAAGAAACCAGGCGGGAAAATTATTTCCATCTAACACAATATCTCAACGATGGAGTTTTGGGCTTTCTCGAGATCCTCCACTCGTAACGTTCTCGAACAAATGAGCTTAAAAAAGCTTTCAAGTTCTGCAATCGTCTCTTGGATTTGTTTCGGAACATAAGGACCAATACCCACTTCCAACAACCTTTGTATTATCACGTGCAAGTCATGTGCCTTTAAGCCGGTCAATTTTCCATCGGGAGTGACATTCTTTTTCAAATTCCCTGCGAGACCGTCGGGAATCTTAATTGATTTGCGAAACTCAGCAAACATTTTTCGTTGCATGGGTGTGAGAACGTATGAAGCTTGTGGTTTGAACCACCTGTTTCCACGCTTTTGTAAGTGTAAACTAGACTTAATCTTCAAGTCTTTTAAGTCTTGTCTCGCCTTATCGGTGTCCTTATCTTTCCCGTCAATGCTGAGCAACGTCCCGAGTAAGTTTTCACACACATTTTTTTCTATGTGCATCACATCAAGGTTATGTATCAACGCCAAATCAGACCAGTAAGGTAACTCATAAAAGATACTTTTTTTGGTCCAATTTAGCTCGCTCTCGCCCCGCTTTCATTTCGAAGCCATAGACTGCTTGCCCGGAATCAATTCAGGAAGACTGTTCAATTGCTCGAGAATCTGGCTTGCAGTCAACTTTTTCGGAGGTTTTCCTTTCTCGACACGCGTTGTGTAGTGACCACTGCATGTTCTCATCCGGTGACAATCGGGCAAATATCGTCGGTGATTGTAATACACGACTCTATTTCTAACGGAAAGCGATGGAGTGTCTTTGGTGCACGTCGGGCACGCAAGGTACCCTTGACCACTCCACCCAAATAAACTTCCTCGAGCAGGAAAATCGTTTATTGTCCAGAGAAGTGCTGCCCGCAAAAGGAAGACATGATTATGGTTAGACCCATCTCGCACTCAAATACCCAAGTATTCGGATTTCATACACAACCATGGTGGAAAATTGTACGCCGTCAACACAACCGGCCACATGCTATATGATAGGCTCATTTCTCCGAAGGGATTGAAACCATCTATAGCAAGTCCAAGTCGTACATTCCTCGGCTCAATGGCAAAGTCTGGATATGTTTCATCTAACTTCTTCCACGCTTTCCCATCAGCAGGATGACGTAGAACACCTTCTTCAACCACACGTTCTTTCGCGTGCCACTGCATTTCAACAGCTGTATGTCGAGAAGCGTAAAACCGCTTGAGACGATCTTTTACAGGAAAGTACCGTAAAACTTTACGCGGTACTTATTTTCCAACAACCCATCTACTTTTGTTGCACACCGGACAAACATCTGCATCTTTCAAATCCTTCCAAAACAAGACATAGTCGTTCGAGCAGACGTCAATCATCTCGTAGCCCATGCCAAATCGCTTCAGCTTTGACTTTGCCTCGTAATGTTTATCAGGAATTCTATTCCCAACAGGATGAGATTTTTTCAAGAGTTGCAAAAATTCTCTAAATGACTTGTTCGTCCAATGGTTCGTCACTTTAATGTGCATTAACTGAACCAAGAAAGATAATGACGAGAACTCTTTACAACCAGGATATAATTCTGCATTCAACTCGGCAAATAGATCCGCGATCTGCTCTTCGTCAGCCACATCTTCAGCAGTTGGATCATTATAAAAATCAGGATCATTCCTAATATCGTCGACTATGTCATGGATTCCACCAACACCTTCTTGATCGTCTGAATCATCGAGAATTTTTGGTACATGAACGACTTCTTCACGTGACTCGCCGTGATGATACCATCGAGTATAATACGGAGTAAATCCTTTGAGCATGAGATGCGCTCGAACAACTCCTATGTGTTGTCTTAACGCATTATTGCAACTACGACAAGGACATTTTACTTTGTGCTCGCTGTTCATTTGGAATCGTGCAACTCGAATAAACTCATTCACGCCCAATTCGAATTCAAGCCCACAACGATTATTTTCAATAATCCAATTTCGACTTGGGTTTGACATGACGCTGATTGTTGAAAATTAGGACAACGAAAGTTAGGACATTTGTGACATTGTGATGATCATTTAGAAGACGGTTAAGGATTTGATCTAAGAAAGTTTAGATATTCAGATAACTAAGAGATTAGGATTGTTTTATTTGTTCACTTAATTATTTAAAAATTTAAAGAAATTTGGGCAGAGTTTCCCCTAAAATATGAACAAACCAAAAATCTGTAATTCACAAAATTTTTATATATATACCAGCCAAAACTATCCGAAAAATTTAATAACTTTCAAATAACATATTCTAGTTAAAAAACTTAGTTCATATAACAAATTAGAATTTTAGTTTCCATATTTAAATTAACAAATTAAGTAACTACTTATCACATTCAAATTAATATAACTAAACAAATTATATATCTATATTTAACAAATTAAGTGATTAAAATTATTAATATGGTACATTCATAACAAATTATTTATTTAACAAATTCACAAATTTAACATATTAATTATTCTATTACATACTTACATGAGCAAATTAAATACATAACAAAATTAATAATAACAAATTATTATTAGTTTCAATTGCATACCTACATTACTAATTCAAATTATTAAAAATAAATTTCAAGTAAACATAAATATCCAACCTTGTAGATAACAATACGAGCGAGACGGGACGAGTAAGCACAAGACGAGCAAAGTCTACACTCAACGAGACGACGCGACGAACAACAAACGCACAAATGTCTAAATACAAAAAAAACATAAAATTAAAACCGTAAACCAAAATATAACTACAATAATTTTTAAAACAAACATATACCTTAAGAAGCAACGATGCGAGTTGAGGAGTTAGGTTGCAACGAGGCGCGGGTGCAGCGACAAATGAGCGGTGACGAGACTGCGACGACAATAATAAATTAAAAATAACAAAATATTTATAAAACAATATTACACTAAACTATAACAATATTACACTAATTATAAAACTAAACATACCTTGGCGGAGGAGGAGGGGAGTCGGAGCTCGGCGGTGGAGGCGCAGGGGAGGAGCACGGCGGAGGCCCAGTGACAGAGCTCGGCGGAGGAGGGGCGGAGAGCGAGAGGGAGGGCGAGAGGGAGAGCGGAAGAGGGCACGGATGCGGCGGCCGGGGGAGGAGGGCAGGGACGCAGTGGCCGGGGGAGGAGGGTGGGGAGGCGGCGGCCGGGGGAGGAGGGCAGGGACGCAGCGGCCGGGGGAGGAGGGTGGGGAGGCGGCGGCCGAGGGAGGAGGCCGGGGAGGCGGCGGCCGGGGGAAGAGGGCGGGGAGCCAGCAACCGAGGGTGGGGTAGGGAGGGGAGGAGAAGATGAGAAGGGGAGGAGGGGGAGGGACGGCGGCGGGGGAGGATGAGGGACGGCGGCGGGAAAGGGGTAGGGGTAGGGAGGACGGCGGCGGGGGAGGAGTAGGGAGGACGGCGGCAACGGAGGAGGGGGGTGAATGGTCGGAGGGAGAGGGGAGAAAGGGAGGGACGGCGGGGAGAGCTGGGAGATGCGGAGAAGGGGAGGGGAGGGTCGGCGGCGGGGGAGGGAGGAAGGCGGCGGCCGGCGTTGACTGGTCGGAGAGTGAGAGGGAGAGTGAGAGGGAGTGAGAGGGAAAATGATAGGTGAGAAAATGAGGGAGAAGGGAGGCTCACGCGATTTAAAGCCCTAGGAACATTAGAAGCGAGTAGTCGCTTCTAATGCCCCAATTTCTATACTTCGCGAAAGTTTTGGCGGAGGAAATTTGGAGCCGAAATTTTGGGACATTAGAAGCGACTAATCGCTTCTAATGCCCCAAGTTCTATACTTAGCAAAAATTTTGGCGGAGAAAATTTGGTGCCAAAATTTTTGGGACATTAGAAGCGACTAGTCGCTTCTAATGCCCCAATTTCTATATTTAGCAAATTTGGCGGAGGAAATTTGGAGGCAACACTTTGGGACATTAGAAGCGACTAGTCGCTTCTAATGCCCCGATCTAATAATTTGACTATTAGAAGCGACTAGTCGTTTCTTATTGTCAAAATATTGATAATTTGGTTAAAATCGGGGTGTTGAAGTTAGAAGCGACTAGTCGCTTCTAATACCCAAATGTCGCTTCTAATTAGAAGCGACTAATCGCTTCTAATTCACCCTGTCGCTTCTAAATGTATCTTTTATAGTAGTGTATACGCATTATGATCACTTACACGAGTTTTACGAAACGTTGGTTATTTTACAAATAATAAACTTATATAAAGCTATTATATACAATAACCCAATGTCTCCGAATTTAGCCGTTGGGTTTCTAGTTTTTCTAGTAAATCGTTATAAACTTCATGATGCTATATTTATATCTCGATTTAGTTCACTATTAACAATCATAAGCGGCCTATTTGAATGAAAATGCAATACATTTTCGGATCTTACTCATTATGCATATGAATACGTTTATCTCTCCCGCATTCAAGCGCGCGCCATATTTTGTATTTAACAGTAAATGTGGCTTAACGGACTGGATGGACTGGTCCGGTCTGTTAAGCATTTTGATATGTTACTAAATAATAACGGACAGACCCATTCTGTTAACAAACGTATCGGACCCTTAACGGACCGGTCCGATCCATCAAAGAAAAAATAAATAAAAAAATAATAAAAAACGAATTATATAAATATTAAAAGTAAAAATATTAAACAAATATTAAAAAAATGTCAAACGGATCGAATCGGACTATTCGATCCATTAATAAACAGTAACGGACTGATCCAGTTCCGTATCAAAAGCTTACCCTGGGTAGGTTAAATTTAACCAAAAAAAATTGAGGATAGTTTAAGTCTTTGGTAAGTGCAATCTCTTGGGCGAGCGGACACAAAACATGCCAAACGCCGGTTTAATTATTAAGTCTTGGAAACATAATTATTTAAAGTGAATATGTAGGAATATATATTTTATAGGTTTCATGATAGAATGCCACCTTTTTTTTTCTTTCTTGTGAGTACTTTTTACAATAAATACAAGAACAAATCTAATATATTAATGAGAAACAGAATACAATAAATTCGAAATAAAAGAGACGATGTGTTTATTGCAACTAAAACATAATCTAACAAGAGCACTATCGTGCTCTCTCAAAAGAGATATTATGCATATTCTAAAGCGCATACTGCCACCCCGAAAATCGGGCACTAAAATCCTCAGAAACTGGACCAAAATTATCTTTTAAACATTTTTTCTTCTTCTTTTCTTCATAAGCCTACATTTCCTGCCACCAAAAACTCACTAAATAACAAGTATATCAAATATGCTGCTTAAACTAACGACATCAAAATGCAACTAAACTAAGAAACACCCGCCTTACTTCAAGTCTACCTGCCTCTCTGTTCCCGGAGGGAAACGTACGCCGCATCGCTCCTTCTATCAGAATGGGAACCAGATCTCCGGCAGGGAAATTTTGTCCGACACACCACGAGCGGCAAACATCGTCGTCGAGAACCACAGGGCCAACATCTTGATCCGAGCGGAAAACACCGTTGTCGAGAACCACGGGACCAACATCACCGACGGACATTTCTTTGGCCTCGTTAAAGCTGGAGATCTCGCCACTATCTGACCTCCGGAGCGTGCGGTAGAGTAGATCGTCGGCGAAGGAATTTCGGATGCACCTGAAGCAATGACAGCACGGGCACGGCGGAGGCGGGCTTGAAGGTCGGTGGTGGGAAAACGCCCCCCCCCCCCCCCCCCCCCCCCCCGGACCTAGGTCGCGTGAGCTGTTCCTCCTTTGACGATATCTGTGAGATATGGTTAATTTTTGTATATACTCAACTAAATTATACTGTATTTAGCATTAACTACGATTTTGTAAATAAGTCGTAAATAACCAGATGAAAAAACTACCCAAAAAATGTTAAAACAAAGAAAAAAATATGAAGGGTAAATTGAAGCAAAAAATTAATTGTATATAGATGTAAATAAATAACAGTTACTATTTACGACTAATTTACAAAAATTTGAGTATATCCAAATTATCAATTTTTGAAGTGGGTGTAGGGCCAATATTTTGCATTATTTACAATCATTTTTCTCTAAAAACTTAATTACTTACAATATTTGACATACTCCGAAAGTTCTAGTTTATATATATTAGCTGCAGATTAAATTCCCAGCGTCGTCCCTTTTTGAATAACAATGGCTGCAGTTGACGACAGTCAAAACTGGTATTTTGAAATTGATTTTGAGCAAACTGAAATATTTGACATTAATAGATAAAAAAGGGACCACCTAGTTTGGTTTAATTGAGCTTGCCTTCAAACAAAAAAAATTTGGTTTAATTGTGGGAAGTTCCACGATTTAGGCTTCGAGGATGATCCCTTCACTTGGCGCAGCGGAGGGATTGAGGAGCGCCTTGACAGATGTTTTGCGAGCCATGATTGGAGCGATCTCTTCCATTCAGCCAATATTCGTCATTTGAGATTCTGGAGATCGGATCATCGACCTCTCTTTATTCTCACTGCAGGTTCCATGGATCGTTGTCGGAGCCGGAGGCCGAGGAGATTCTTCTTCGAAGAGGCATGTATTAGTGAGCCAGAGTGTGATGAGCGGATCTGGAGAGCTTGAAGGGCTGACCAGAGCGACGACCTGAGACCCGGCCTTGCGGATGCTATCATCTCTTGCAGACAGAGCCTCACCCGCTGGGTCGGTGTGAAGAACAGAGTGGTCCGAGAGCAGATCGAGAAGCATAAGAAGGTTGTCGAGCTTGCGGGTCAATCGGGCCCTGATTTCTGCATGGAGTCCTTTAGACGAGAGGAGAGACAGCTTGATGCCCTTATTGAGAGAGATGAGCAATACTGGCGCAAGAGGAGCAGAGTGTCCTGGATGCGGTGCGGGGATAAGAACATGAAGCTTTTTCACCGCAGGGCTTCTACTAGGAAGAAGAACAACGCCATCAGAGGTTTGGAGGACGAGCACAGAGTTTGGCATTATGGTGACTCTGAGATTGAGAGGATCGTCTCGGGTTACTTTGGGGACATTTTCTCTTCGGCGAGGCCCTCTTCTCCGAGCATCGAGCATGTGACGGCTGCCATTCAGCCTAGGATCTCGGCGGCGCTGAACGCCGAGTTGGAGCGCCCTTTTGAGCCAGGGGAGGCGAAAAAGGCGCTCTTCTCAATGGAATCTATCAAGGCTCCGGGGAGTGATGGATTCCCCGCGATCTTCTATTAGAGATACTGGGACATTGTTGGCGAGTCGGTCTTGAAAACATGCCTCGGGATTCTTAACAACGGGGAGGAGGTGGCCACCTTGAATGATACTGTGGTCACCCTCATACCAAAAGTTCAGGATTCGAGACGAGTTCGTGACTTCAGATCGATCAGCCTGTTCAATGTGATCTATAAGATAGTGGCCAAGTGTTTGGTCAACCGTCTTAAGATCACTATGCATGACGCTATTTCCGAGTCCCATAGTGCTTTTGTTGGAGGTAGGTTGATCTTCGACAATGTCATGGTTGGTTTTGAGGCTCTCCACACGATGAAGCAGAAACGCTTCGGAAATGGAAAGTGTGCAGCTCTCAAACTCGACATGGCAAAGGCTTTTGACAGAGTCGAATGGGTCTACCTAGAGTCGATGATGTTGAGACTGGGGTACAGTACGCAGTGGGTGCACCTTATCATGAGATGTGTTACCTCAGTCAGGTTCGCTTTCAACATCAACGGCTACACCCGTGGCAGTGTGACTCCTTTTAGAGGCCTCCGCCAGGGAGACCCTCTCTCTCCCTTCTTATTCCTCTTTTGCTCTGAGGGTCTCTCGAGCCTCTTTCGAGCGAGCGAGGATGCTGGAGAGATTTCTGGAGTTCGTTTTCGTGAGCTTCACGTGTCCCACCTCCATTTCACAGATGATAGCATGGTTTTCTGCAGAGCGAGATCTCACGAGTGTGAGAGAGTCACAGACATTTTACGGACTTATTCTGAGGCCTCAGGCCAGTTAGTGAACTTTCAAAAGTCCGATGTCTGTTTTGGTATGGATGTGAGTCAGGATGAGGGCGAGGCTTTAGCCCAGATCCTTAGGGTTAAGAGGACGGAGTGCCACGAGCGATATTTGAGTCTCCCCGCGTTTTCTGGTCGGAGTTCGACGGAGCTTTTTGGGTTCGTGAGAGACCGTGTCTGGGACAAGATCAAGAGCTTGAACGGTCTCTCCCTCTCGTAGGCTGGCAGAGAGGTTCTCATTAAGTCCGTCCTCCAGTCAATTCCTAGCTATGTGGCCTCGTGCCATAGGATTCCCCAACGCTTGATTAGAGACATTCACTCGGCGATCGCCAAATTCTAGTGGGGGGTGGCACGGCTTCTAAGAGGATCCACTGGTGCAAGTGGGAGGCTCTCAGGAGACACAAGTCAGAGGGAGGGTTGGGCTTCAGAGACCTGGAGAAGTCCAACCAAGCCCTTCTGGCTAAGAGTGTCTGGCGACTTCTCAGACGTCCTGAGAGTCTTGTTGGACGAGTTTACAGACAGAGCTACTTCCCCGACGGTGACATTATGACGGATCGTCCTGACTCGTCTTGCTCCACCATCTGGCGCAGTCTTCTTTGGGGCCGCGAGATTATTCAGTCCGGTTCGAGATGGCGGATTGGAGACGGTGAGTCGGTTATGGTCTTGGGCGATAGTTGGGTTCCCAGAGACCGACCTGCCGTCTGGCTCGATCCCCCCTAGATTCCTCCTGATATGCGGGTTGCCGAGCTCATGAGATTCGACGACAGTTGGGATGTAGATCTTATTACTGCGATGTTTGGAGAGGAGGACGCTGTGGCGATCTTGAGTATCCCGTGTGGGGGGGAGGGTATCCCCGATGTGCGCTGCTGGCACTTTACTGAGGACGGAGAATACTCCGTCAAGAGCGGATATCGCATTGCGATAGAGAGAGCCAGTACCCCGACTGCAAGCTCTTCTGACCCGTCGGAGATGGAGAGATGGTGGTCAAAGTTTTGGAAGCTGAGAGTTCATCCCAAGGTGAAACTCTTCTGCTGGAGAGTCTGTTTAGGCCAGATCCCGGTCAGAGCAGTCTAAGCCAAGAAGAGGATCACCTCCGACGATAGTTGCCCTGTCTGTCGGGAGGTGAGAGAGACAGTTTTTCATGCGATGTGGGGTTGCAGGTGGAGGAGACGGGTTTGGAAGGAGGCGGGATTTGGTCTCATTCTTCCACCCTTCAGAGATGGCGATGATTTTGACACTATTCTCAGAGAGACAGATGTCCTTAAGGTTCGTTTCCATGAGCTTTTCGTTATTATTATATGGGAACTTTGGAACCACATGAACAATGTGCTCGCCGGGAGATCTTCTTGGAGCCAGCCTCAGCTAGTCTAGTGGACGGTGAGCTTTCTCGAGGAGTACAGAGCGGCCATGATTGGGGATACTCAGACGAACACGAGGATTGATACGGACCCCAGATGGACCCCCCCAAGGAACGGGACCCTCTCGATTAATGTTGATGCGGCTCTAGCTCGCGACTGTGGAGGATTCGGTGTGGGTTGTATCGTTCGTGACCACACCGGAGAGGTGATCGCCTCGCGTACGATTTTCCTGGCTAGGGGTTTCTCCCCCCAGCTTGCGGAAGCGTATGCTGTCCTCTGTGGCATAGAGTTAGTTCGCAGTGTCGGCGGCAGGAGAGCGGAGATCCATTCTGACTGCTTGGGGGTGGTGAGGATGATCGACGAGGGCGCGACGCCTGCGACAGAGATTGGGACGATCTTGCACCACATCTTCAGAGAGGTGAGGGAGCTGGAAGAGTTCAGTTTTAGACATATCTATCGTCTTTCTAACGTTGCTGCACATAATCTTGCGTGTATGCTGTTAACCATCACTCGTCTTTGACCTAGCTGAGTTTAGTCCCGCCATGTTCGGAGGAGGCCATTCGTGCCGATGATCGTGAGTTGAGGTCCCGCACGGCCACTTAGGCCCTCGTCGTTTTGAGTTTATTTGTGATTTATCTCTTTATTTCCGTTGGTTTATGTTTATCCACATCTTTGTAACCACGGTTTTTCTCCGCCATATGTGAGGGCTTTTATGATATTTCGTGGCACCGACCACGCTTCAAAAAAAAAAAATTGTGGGAATTTCGGGTGGTTCCGGGGATGATTAGATTTGTTTTTGTCTCACATGGATATTAGTTTTTTCTTATGACATAATGGAATGCAAACTGACAAATTAGTCTTACGGGTGAGGACTACTAATATTGGAAAACCACCGAAGCAAAAAAGATAAGCCAAACATTATTACCCTGCTGTCTTTTTGTTTGGAGGGAAAAAGAAAATTCATTAACACCCAATCTGGGTAACAACCAAATCGGCTAACAAAAGTTCAACAAGGTGGAGGTTTCTCGAACCAAGTTGTCGGAAACATAGAAGAAAGATTACACTTGGCTAGGGTGTGAGCCACCATATTACTTTCCCTTCTCACAAAGCTCACAGAGAAGGAACTTTGACCAACCAGAAGTGTCGTGTCCTCAATGGCGAAGCCCTCTTCCGTAATCACCGCCTCGTCCTTCGCTTGGAGGTGCTTGACTGCGACCAGGGAATAAGACTCGAGTGCACGGGGTGAATCCCCACTTGGCCGCGAACGAAATGCCTTCCTTCAGGGCTTCCAGCTCGACTCCCAGCACCGAAGCCGCCTTCGGTCTCGATTTTCTGAAGCCTTCAATGAATCTTTCGCGCGAATCACAAACACAGCCGCTCAGGCGCATTCAAAGAGACTCTAACGGGTACGCAGCGTCAACATTAACCTTCCACTCACAGAAATACGGGGCGAACCAGGGCTCTAGAGATTGACACCTCTCTTTTCCGGAGCAAAACAAGACGCTTGAACAAAGTTTGATTGAATCGATGCAGCACGGATGAAAGCCAGATGGAGTTCGTTGCGGCTCCGATGGGTCTCCAAATTCCTTTGGTTCCAAACTTCCCAGAGCAAGATACCAATGAGTGCAGTATCGGCGCTTGATAGACATTTAGACTTTGATTCGAAGATGTCCCCGGAGGTGGAGATGGGGATTACCTTCCCAAATGTGCTCAAAGGGGGGAGTCGAGCCAAGCTTTTTCCACTAGAGGACAGAAAATAAGAGCATGAGCGGAGGATTCCCACGTACATCCGCAGAAGGGACAGTCCGCAGAGACTGGGATGTGACGCTTCATTAAGTTTTCTTTGGTAGGAATAATTTTTTGGCAGGCTCTCCAAAGAAAGATTATAACCTTTGGCGGGATCTTGAGCGGCAAAATGAGAGTCCATAGGGCGTTCGAACATTGCCGGGAAGGACCTTCCCCAGAAGCCTGAATATTGCGAGCAGTATGGTACCCACTCTTCACTGTATAGACACCTCTCTTCTAGAAGTGCCAAACAATAGAGTCACGACTGCCACTCCTTGGACAAGCAAGGGAGATAATCTTCTCGTCTTCGAAAGGAAGGAAAGCGTCTCGGACGAGATTAGAGTTCCATTCTCCGAACTCAAGGAGAAGATCGCTAACCTTTGCGTCTGGATAGAGGCCTCAGGAAAATACTTGCCCGCCATGACTCTAGAGGCCAACGAACGTGGGGCACGCGCGAGCCTCCATACCTGTTTTGCGAGCAACGCCTGGTTAAATTTTCGGAGACTTCAAAAGTCGAGACCGCCTTCTCCTTTGGGTCTTCTCAATTTGTCCCAATTCTTCCAATGGAAGCTCTTTTTCGCCGCCTCGGTCCCCCACCAAAAGTCAGCACAAATCTTATCTATTTCCCCTCTCACACCCTCGGGGATCTTGAACATACTCATCGCGTAGGTTGGAATGGACTGAAGGACTGATTTGATGAGTGTTTCACGACTCCCCATGGAGAAATGCTTGTTCTTCCATCTGTGGATTCTCTTAACGACTCTCGACCGAAGGTACCCAAATTGGATATTGTTAGCCCACATTGAGAACGTGGGAGACCCAAATAGAGCTCAATTCTCGCGGAACACCGAATCCCAAGAACGTTCCTGACCTCCTCAATAGCCTACGACCGCGTGTTCGGGGAAAAATCGATAGTCGATTTCTCTAGATTCACCATTTGACCGGAAGCCCGCGAGTATCTCTCAATGCAGTCAAGAAGCGATTTACTTTCTTTACCATCAGGTCGGAAGAAAACTAGGCCGTCATCGGCGAAGAAGAGATGCAATATCGGAGGACTTCGTGTTGAAATTTGGATCCCGTGAATTTCCCCGGTACGGACCTGAGAGTGGATTAAGGACGAGAATCTTTTAGATCCTAAAAGGAATAAATACAGGGAAATCGAGTCACCTTGACGAAGCCTGCGGGATGCCATGAATTTCTCTAACACATGCCTGTTGAGAAGGATCGAGAAGCTAGTCGAAGAGACACAATTCAAGATGCGGGAAGTGCAGGTCGGCCCAAACCCCATGGCTTCCAACATAGATTGGAGATAAGGCCACTCAATTTTGTCGTAGGCCTTGCTCATATCGAGTTTCAGAGCTGCGAATCCGCCCATTCCTTTAGCACGCCGTCGGAGCTAATGATAACACTCAAAATCGAGCATAACATTGTCTCCAATGTTTGGCCCGTGATAAATGCACTTTGGTTCTCATCCACCACACACCCAATAGCCTGCTTAATGCGATTAGCCAAAGCCGTCCACACCACCTTGTAGAGGATATTGCAGAGCTCAATCGGGCAAAAATCTTTGAAGTGAGTTGGCTTTTCAACTTTCGGGATGAGCGAAATAAGCGTGTTGTTCCAACTTGCCACACTCTCTCCTTTGTTCAAGATGTCGAGACATCTCTCGACCACGCCGTCTCAACCTATATCCCAACAGTTCTGGAAAAAAACATGCCGACCAGCCGTCCGAGCCGAGCGCCTTTGTAGGATGCATCCCAAACAAAGCCTTCTCAATATCCTTCCACGTGAAATCAGTTTCCATCTCTTGAAGGCGGGATCCCAGCTTCAATCTCCTCAAGACTCGGCTCCGTAGACTAAAATAGGGCTCAATAGTGGTTTATGAAAGCATGGAGGTGTTGGCAGAGATGCCCACAAGAAGATTGTTTATTTACATATTGATGTAATATATAAATCTTTGTAAAGTCCTTATTGAAAGATTGTTTATTTACATACTGATGTAATATATAAATCTTTGTAATTTTCTGATTGAATTAATAAAAGTTGAAACGTTCATTCATTCCTTTTTAGTTTGATTGAAGATTTATGATATTCAATAGTCTTATAGTCCTTAATCAAACCTAACAATGTATGAAGAGACAAATGTAGATTTGCGTGAACAAACTCTTCATGGTTTATCTAAAACGGTATATTCAAAATCTAAAGATCAACGGACTATTGATCCCAGTATGATTGTTGGAAGAATCTAGGATGTCTGGTTACGAGGCTTAAAGAGTTAGGAACTCTGTAGTTCTTCCAGTGTATCTTTCGAAGATACTGAATTGACCAGTGCACCTTTAGAGACAATAGAAGAACAAACCATTTAACATCTTCTATCTCAAGGTCACTACGTATGAATCGCATCATGCTTACCTAAATCCTGAAATGAGACATGTCATTTCATAGCATTAATACTCTCATTTGAGAAAGTCAAATTCTAGGTCCCATGTGTGATCTAGACAAGGCCTATTGGTGAGATATTAAGTTATGAAGATGTCATGAACCACCTTTGTGAAGTTTTCATAAATATGGAATTCATGTATAAGATTGCTGAGATGCAATGTATATCACCTCATGTTTTATTACTTGGATTGTGAATAAATGAACTGTGCAGTGTCCAAATTTAAGTAGCGACTTTATTTGGATGAAACAATGTGACTTGTTAGCTCCTCGTCAATACATTGTTTCTAGCGTATTCACAAGTACTAAAGGAGTTGAGGAAATAACAACTAGAAGGGTAAAATGGTAATTTTGTAAATCCCGCCTAGTTGATGATATTCATGAAGGGTAAACATAGATAACATTCAATGGATCCTCTCAATATAATTAAGTTGAACTTGAGTAGAAAATAAATTCATTTGAACCGAGAGATTCTCAATGTCAACTCTTTAGTGGAGTCAGTCGACATTAAGCTAATACTCGGAAAAGGTTTGAGAACTTTTGAGTCCGAGTATAGAAGCTCAAGCTTTGTTCATTTGGATCCATAAGGCCACAATTACAGGTCATTAGAGTAGGATTGTTAAACTAGAAGCTAAGTGAAAATAAGTTCAAGTGTTGAACTAGACTTTTTCTCGGAAAATGTCTAAATGGTATTTTTGTCCACAAGGACATAAAATGATGTCAATGTCAAAATAAGATTTCGAATATTTTCATTTGATGAAAATATAAATTATTTTCTAAACCGAAGAGTCATTTGAGGCATTATGAAATTAATTTTGTTATTTGTGCAATTATAATTCTACATTGGGAATTTTAAGAATTGTCTTAAAAGAAATAATGAAGCATCCAGATGCTCCCCCCCTAGGTAGAGTTCGGCCAAGATGGTGCATCAAGAGAAGAGTTTTATTTTCTTTTTCTTATAAGGATAATTACCCAAAAGAAAAAGGGAAATAAATTTCTTTAAGAAGGAAACAAATGTGCTAGGTGAGGAAACAAATTTCCTCACTAATGCAAGGTATATGGCCGGCCAAACCAAGAGGGAAATGGGAAGGGAAACTCAAATATTGTGTCATGAATAAATTATTCATTCATGAATGAATAATTGACCTTTATAGATTTTTCCTTCTCCTATAAATAGAGCCACACATAGAGATGTGACGGTAAAGCTTTTTCTTGCTCTCTCCCTCTTGTGGCCGACCCTCTCTCTCTCTCTCTCTAGAAAATACTCTTCTTATTTTGCACCTAGATCCATACTTGATCTAGAGAATTAGCTAATGATCCAAGAATTGTTCTTGGTTCATATTGTTTAATTGGGCCCACACACAAATCTTTCTTAACCTCTATAGACTCTTGTAATAGAAATGTTAGGTTTCTCGAGTTCAAATTCAGGTGTGAAGGTGACAAGCGAGCCAAGGAAGAGGATCTACCTTTCTCAAGACGCTTCAAGATCAAGCTACAAAGAAATGTTGGTATTCTAGTAAATTAAATCATGCTTTTAATATATAACATGTATATGCTTTTTCTAGGTTAGTAAAATTATTTTACTTGAAAAAGAAATTTTTAAATTCTGCCATTAATTTGATTAATGTTAAATTTTTCTTTAACCCTAGACCTATTCCAACAAATGGTATCAGAGCTACTGTCAAAGCATAAACATGTACATGTTATTTAAAATCATTATAAGAAAATTATTTTCTAAATTTGCTTCAATAATGGTTTTTCAAAAGACTAGATTTTACAAAATTTTAATTTTTTGGTACGACCTCTGAAATTAATTTTTTTTTATTTTCCACTTTTTATATATGCTATATAAATACAATAAAAACTGTTTTTAATTATTTTATGTTTAGCATATCCAAAATCAATTTTTTGACAAGTTTGAAAATTTGTGTACATAGTTTAAACTAGTTCTTTGCACTTCTAGTTTAAATTAGTTATAGAATGTTTTATATTATGTTGTTTATTTTATATTGTGTTTAATTATTAATATGTTAATATAACACACAATTGAAATCAAAACATACAATTAAAATGTTTCAATAAACATCTTTCTCTTTACACCTAGATCCGACGTACTTTTAATTATTTTTCAAATTCTGGACAAATTGTTATGGCTCAGTAAAATGGGCATAACTCTTTGCTCCTACCTTGAAAATTAGTGGTTCTTAAACCAAATTAAAGGTACGGATGTTAGCTATCCAATGAAATTGGTTTCACGTTAATCAAATACCGGATGTGTCAATTATGACATTTTAAGTCTGAGGTGTACGGTAGTCCGCAAATCCAGATTTTGCGACTCCTAGCTTTCTCCCGTCTTCTTAATGCCTTCGTGGATTTCCGACGTTCTCGCCCTCCACCACCATGAACGCGCCTTGAAGGAAGATGTCATAAAGATATATATATATATATATATATATATATATATATATATATATATATAGATATACATATTAGTTTTACGAGATTTTTTAAATCTCAAAAACTTTCAAGTGCAAAAGTGTAAATTTATTAATCTCACACACTTTCCTTAAGAAAAATAAATTAATAGAAAAAAAGATCCGAGTATGTTCCTTGTGCCTTAGTGCATTAACAATGCTCTCCCCTCACAAATATCGATTTTAGGGTTCTTTTTTTCTAGTGATCCACTCTATCTCTCTTTGCTAATGGAAACATGTTTTCTATATGTACAAGAGTAGACGTTCCATTTTTCCAAAAATTAAGTGGGAAGATTGTACTTGTTTGCAATCCAGGGTCCCCTTATTTTTTCCTAAAACCTAAGTGGGAGGGTTGTACTTGTTGTTTGCAACCCGCGATCCCCAGCACTAATGTGAAGTGCACATGTCGCCGGACTAAGAGTCACCCTCGTGGCCCTCTCTTAAATGAGAGTACTCATAGACGCATTGCTCCTAACATTGCTTTTATAGCTACGTTCAAAAGTGAAACAATGAGACAAGGCCTCCCCTCGGCGGATTTCTTTCAAAGTAGATCTTGTTGAACTAAGTTGTTGGTTACACACTTAGACTCAAACTCTAGTAATCCTCCCTCGAGGCCCTGCGAAACGTTTTGAGTGATCAAACATTTTTATAAGGTGGCTAGTCAAACACTAATGTATTGACATTATGACTATGCATTAATGATGTGTCATTTACTTATGAAAGGCGACTCTTTGCGGCCTTCCCTCGA
Source organism: Urtica urens (assembly GCA_958296335.1). Classification (NCBI taxonomy): domain Eukaryota; kingdom Viridiplantae; phylum Streptophyta; class Magnoliopsida; order Rosales; family Urticaceae; genus Urtica; species Urtica urens. Next base: position 8,378,874 of record OY282528.1, read on the forward strand.
AAGAGTAAATTTTCATTTTGTTCGTAAAACATTTGAATTTTTTCCTGTCTAAGCTTAAAATTAAAATCCTAAACAAAAGACTAATCATAAATTGTTTCAACTTTCATCAACATGTCTCTCAATAAACGGGAAGGTGATAACTATGCAGATGGGAAACGTAACCTAGATATCATAGTTAATGTGGACAAGAAAAAAAGGGTACTCACCACCCCATGTCCTCTTGAATCAAATGATGATTCAAGTCAAGAGGACAAGGACGCCCTCACAGTCTAGCTCAGATATGATGTGATTGCGAGATGCTATATTTTAGTATCGATGAACAATGTGTGGAAGCAACAACATCGTGATTTGGAGTCAGCCAGTGATATGCTCTTCAATCTCCAAGAGATGTTTGGAGGGCAAGGGTGTCAGAATAGACAACAAGCGATTCGACAGTTTATGAACGGTCGTACAAAAGTAGGGACTCCCGTTAGAGAACATATGATGCTGATCATAAGTTATCTAAATGAGATGGAAATTGTTAGATCAGTGATCGATGGACATACCAAGATAGATATGATGTTGGAAACTCTCCCTGAAAGTTTTGATACTTTCAAGCTGAACTACTCCATGAATAAGCTAGGGTACACTGTTACCGAGCTAATGAAGGAACTCCACACTGCTGAGTAACTCTTACAGAAAAAGAAGGCCACAGGAAAGGCTCATGCTAATGAGCACAAAGCCTCCACTTCTGGATCTAAGAAGAGATCTCATAGAGCCAACAAGAAGAACCATAGAAAGGTTCAGAAGAAGAAGGTGCCCTGGACTTCCAAGGTGGACAAGTCTAAGGTTAACTGTTACCAGTGCAATGAGCCCGGACACTGGCGTAGGAACTGTTCTACCTACCTCAAGGCTAAAGGGAAAAGTATTGTACTTATTATCAAAGCTTGTTTAGTAGCTGATAATGTATCATCATGGATTATTCACTCCGTTGCAACTAACCATATTTGTTGTTCCGTGAATGGGTACGGGAAAAGCAAAAACTTAGAGGATGGCGGCTTCTGCTTCAAGTGGGGTGATGGGAGCTTGGTATCTGTGAACGCTGTGGGATCTGTGACATTGTCTTTTGAAGACAGAACTTAAACTTTGAATAATGTATATTTTGTTCCTTTCTTTGGGAAAAACTTAATATCTGTAGCTCAAATTTTTTAGCATAATTATTATTCAAAGTTAATTGATAATGGAATTCGTTTTACTTTTTTCAATTCATTTGTCACTGATGCATGTTTGAAGAATAATTTGTACTATCTTTATCCTACACAACATTTGCTATTAGACACCGAAATAGATAATGATCTAATTAGGGAACCAAAGAGGATCAAAACTAATGATTCCTCTGATCTAATAAAATCAACACATCTTTGGCACTTAAGACTTGGTCATATTAGTCTAGATAGGATTAAAATACTTGTGAGGGAATGTCCACTCAAAACCTCTGCAATAGCCTCACTGCCGGCTTGTGAATCATGTATAAAAGAAAATACGACCAAACAACCTTTCTCTGATAAAGGTCAAAGAGCCACTGAGTTGCTGAAATTAATACATTCTGATGTATGTGGTCTGCTCAGAATTCAGGCACGGGAAAGATACGAATACTTCTTTACCTTTACCAATGATTACTTAAGATATGGATTTGTCTATTTGCTCAAACACAAATCCAAAACCTTAAACGTATTTAAGGTGTTTCGGGCTTTAGTGGAAAAGAAAACTGGAAAACAGATCAAAACCCTTTGATCCGATCGAGGTGGAGAGTACTTTTCTGAAGAGTTTGATGACTTTCTTAAAGAAGAAGGTATCGCTTCTTAGCTTACAGCACCTGGCACACCTCAACATAATAAAGTGTTAGAGAGAAGGAATCGAACTCTAATGGAGATAGTTAGATCAATGATGAGTTACTCATCACTCCCTAATTCCTTTTGAGGATATTCCCTCGAAACTGCCGCATATATTCTGAACCAAGTTCTGTCATTAGATGTCCCCTAGTACTCCTTATGAACGATGGACTGGGCGTAAAGCTAGTTTAAGCCACATTAAAATTATGGGTTGCCATGCATATGTGCTAAGGAAAACGACTAGCAAGTTGGCTAGTAGGTCAAAATTATGTGTATTCGTTAGATATCTAAAGGAAACGAAAGGTTTCACGTTCTATATTCCCGAAGCACTAATGCTCGTTTTCTTGAGGAGGAGTATATGAAGAATACGAAACCTAGAAGTAAAATTGTGCTTGAAGAGAAGTTGGGATATGAAGCTTCTACCGCATCTGTAAGAACTGTTCTTACCCCAACTGAAACGCAACCTAACAATTCAGAACCTCGTCAATTAGTACTTCGACGTAGTAGGAGGGCTTCTGAAAAACCCGACAGGGGTACATGTCTTATGGCGATGCTCTCGTAGCTGTCACTGACATGGAAGACCCTGTTTCCTACAGCCAAGCAATGGCTGGCTCTGAGTCAAACCTTTGGCGTGGTGCCATGAAGGTTGAGATGCATTCGATGTATGTCAAAGAAGTTTGGAAAGTTTTAGACATACCCGAAGGGATTAAACTTGTAGGATGTAAGTGGATCTGTAAAAAGAAAATGGGTCCGGATGGGAACGTAGAGACGTTCAAAGCGCGACTAGTGGCTAAGGGTTACACCCAAAAGGAAGGTATCGATTATGAAGAAACCTTCTCACTAGTCGTAATGCTTGATCCATCCGCATACTTCTATCCATTAATGCCGCTCTCGATTACGAGATCTGGGAAATGGTGTCAAGGCTTCTTTTCTGAATGGAAATCTTGACGAGCGCATTTTCATGGCTCAACCAGAAGGTTTCGTGGAAGGTGGTCAAGAAACCAAGATTTGTCAGTTGCTTAAATCCATTTATGGATTAAAGCAGGCATCTAGATCATGGAATATTACATTCGATGCAACTGTAAAAATCTTTGATTTTGAACAGTCAATAGATGAACCTTGTGTTTAGAAGTTGATACACGAGGGTAAGGTTGTGTTTCTGGTATTGTATATAGATGATATACTACTCATTGGTAATGATGTAGGTAAATTATCTGAGGCTAAAATCTTGTCAGCTAAGCACTTTGACATGAAGGATCTAGGGGAAGCTGCGTACATTTTGGGGATTCAGATTTTTTGAGATCGAAAGAACCTGACCCGGTCACTCTCCCAAGCATCTTATATAGATAAGGTGATGGATCGTTTTGGTATGCAGAACTCCAAGAAGGGCCTAAACCCCTTTAGACATGGATTCTCACTCTTAAGGACCAGTCTCCCAAGACTTCACAAGAGATTGAGGACTTGAGAAAGATTCTCTATGCTTCAGCCGTGGGAAGTCTCATGTATGCTATGTTGTGCACTAGATCATATATACATTTTTTATAGTTGGCGTAGTTAGCACTGGGTTGCTGTTAAGCATGTTTTGAAGTATCTTCAAAGAACTAGGAACTTGATGCTTACATACTCAGGTAATGACCTGACTATGACAGGGTATACCGATTCCGACTTTTAGGCAAATAGGGATTCCAGGAAATCAACACCAGGATCTGTGTCCATCCTGAATGGTGGATATGTGTTTGGAGGAGTATCAAGCAATCTTGCATTGATGAGTCCACCATGGAGGCAAAATATTTGCCTACTTGTGAAGCATCCAAAGAGGCTATATGGCTTAGAAAATTCTTTAAGTACCTGGAAGTCATTCCGAATGTCAACGAGCCCATGACACTTTATTGTAATAATAGTGGGGCTATTGCTAACTCAAAGGAACCTAGAAGCCATAAGCGCTCTAAGTAATACCATTTGATTAGAGAGAGGTGGAGGTGAAGAAGATGTCAAAGGTAGACAACCTTGCAGATCCTTTCACCAAGGCCCTATCCAACAAGGTCTTTGACCAACATTGAGACAGATTAGGCATGTAGGACTATACTCATCTTCTTTGAGTCAAGTGCGAGTTTGTTGGCAGAGATGCCCACAAAAAGATTATTTTTTTACATATCGATGTAATATAAAACTCTCATATGTCCTTATTGTAATTTGCTGATTAAATTAATAAAAGTTGAAACATTCATTCAATCCTTTTTTGTTTATTTGAAGATTTATGATATTAAATAGTCTTATAGTCCTTAATCAAACTTAACAATATATGAAGAGACAAATGTAGATTTTCGTAAACAAACTCTTTATGGTTTGGTTAAAATGAAATATTCGCAATCCAAATATCAACGGACTATTTATCCTAGTATGATTGTTGGAATAATCTATGATGTCTGGTTACGAGGCATATAGAGTTAGTAACTCTATAGTTCTTCCACTGTATCTTTCGAAGATACTGAATTGACTAATGCACTTTTGGAAACAATGTAAGAACAAACCATTTAACCTCTTTTGTCTCAAAGTCACTATGTATGAATTGCATCATGCTTACCTAAATCATGATATGAGACATGTCATTTCATAGTTTTAATATTCTCATTTGAGATAGTCAAATTCTAGATCCATTAAGTGATCTAGACTAGACTAATTGGTTAGATATGAAGTAATGAAGATGTCATGAACCAGTTTTGTGAAGTTCTCATATATATGGAATACATGTACAAGATTCCTGAAATGCAATATATATCACCTCATGGTTTATTACTTGCATTGTGAATAAATGAACCGCGCGGTATCCAAAATTAAGTCGCGACTTTATTTGGATGAAACAATGTTACTTGTTAGCTACTCGTCAATACATTGTTTCTAACTTATTCACAAGTAACAAAGGAGTTGAGGAAATAACAACTAGAAGGGTAAACTAATAATTTTATAAATCCCATCTAGTTGATGATATTCATGAAGGGTAATCATATATAACATTCAATGGATCAACTCAATATAATTAAGTTGAATTTGAGTAGAAAATAAATTCATTTGAACCAAGAGATTCTCAGTGTCAACTCTTTAGTGGAGTCAGTTGACATTAAACTAGTACTCAGAAAACGTTTGTGAACTTTTGAGCCCGAGTATAGAAGCTAGAGCTTTGTTTTTTTGGATCCACAAGGTCACTATTACAGGTAATTAGAGTAGGATTCTTAAACTAGAAGTTTAGTCAAAATAAGTTCAAGTGTTGAACTAGACTTTTCCTCGGAAAATGATGTGAATATCAAAATAACATTTTGAATATTTTCATATGATGAAAATATAAATTATTTTCTAAAGCCGAAAAGTCGTTTGAGGCATTATGAAATTAATTTCATTATTTGTGTAACAATAATTCTACAATGTGTATTTTAAGAATTGTCTTAAGAGTAATAAGGAAGCATCTAGACGCCCCTTCCCTAGCTATAGAATTCAGCCAAGACACATCAAAGGAGGAGAGAATTCTTTGCCATTAATTATAAAGATTATTACCCAAAAGGAAAAGAGGAAATCAATTTCCTTGAGAAGGAAATAAATAAGCTAAGTGAGGAAACAAATTTCCTCCCTCTTGAGCTTGAGATGGCCAGCCATGTTAGAAGAGAAAGCGGAGAGAAAATCAAATATTGTGTCATGAATGCATTATTCTTTCATGAATGCATAATTGACCTTTATAGATTTTCGTTCTCCTATAAACAGAGGCTCACATAGAGATGTGAAAACAAGTTTTTTCCTCTTGCTTCTCTCTTGTTTTTTGCCGACCAAAACCTCTCTCTCTCTCTCTCAAATCCCTTTTATTTTTGGCACCTAAGTCCTCATTTGACTTAGGGTTAATTAACTAAATAGCTCATAGACTTGTTCTTGAGCTATTGTGTTTAATTGTGCTCACACAAAAATCCTTCAAACACTCTATAGACTCGGGTAATAGAAACCTTAGGTTTCACGAGTTCAAGACTAGGCGTGAAGGTAAAGAGCGAGACGAGACGATCTACCTTTTTCATGGCTCATCAAAGATCAAACTACAAGAAAGGTTAGTGTTCAAGTAATTAAATAATGTTTTTAAATATATACATGTTCATGCACTTTGCCTAGGTTTGTAAAAATTATTTTACTTATAAACAAATTTTTATATTCAGCCATTAACGAGTTAATGATAAATTTTTCTTAACCCTAGACCTATTTCAACACTATGCTCATCCCTCTTAAGTATTTCGCATTCACAAACCCTTGTACGAGCCTGGTTTGATAAGCTCCGGTTTTGGCTACTGGAACACAATTTCAACAATTTTAAAGCTGATAATTATTTGTTGATGAAATTCACAATTCCTCAACTATCCTATTACTTGTCTATGTTGATGACATAATCATCGTTGGCAGGAACATGAAACAGATTTAGAAGCGTACCCCACTGTTGGATGATTTATTTTCTCTTAAAGACTTGTGTGATCTCAACTTCTTCCTCGGTTTTGAGGTCACTCAAACCTCCATTGGCTTTCATCTAAACCGGAAAAGATATCTTCGGTCTCTTCTTCAACAATCGGGTATGGAAAATGCTTCTCCATCTCCAACCCCTATAGTCTCCAGTCTCCGCCTCATAGTTGATAATGGTAGAACTATTGAGGAGGAAACCACCTACAAAAGTCTCGTTGGTGGTTGACAATACACCACCATCACCCGACCAGAAATCAGCTCCACAGTTAACAAGCTCAGCCAATTCATGATTATCCTCTCAACACCCACTGGAAAGCTTTAAAAAGACTATTACATTACCTTAAAGGGCCAATTAGTAATGGCCTCTGATTCACCGCCTCCAACAAGTTAACCTTCACCTGCTTCTTAGGCGCTGATTGGGGAACAGATCGCGACAACAAGAGATCGACGAATGGGCCCTGTATTTACTTCGAAGGGAATTTTGATAGCTTGGTCGTCAAAGAAACAACACACCGTGTCCAGATCTTCCACGAAGGCTGAATATCAAAGTCTAGAAGCTACAACAGCTGAACTCATGTGGCTTCAATATCTTCTCATGGAGCTTAGAGTCAATCTTCAACAAACTCGAACGACCTGGTGCAATAACTTGGGAACTGTCTCCCTCTAAGAAAATCCAATCATTTACTCACGAACGAAACATATAGAACTCGATCTCTATATCGTACTAGAACATGTGGAGAAGAAGAAGCTATTTGTAAACAAAGTCCCTGCTACATATCAAATTCCTGACATTTTCACTAAGCTACTCTCTGAAAATTTCTTCGAGAAGTTAAGGAACAAACTAAGTGTGGTCCCCATTGGAGCACTGGAATTGAGGAGGGCAGTTGAAATGAAGAAATATGAAACTAAAGCTTCAGCATGGTAGAGAGTCGTTTTCCTCACTTAAGCGATTCCTCCCTCACTTGTAGACCACCTACACGTGTCATTACATAAATGATTCAGTACAACTTACAACCTGTATATTTGCGATGCTTATTACGGTTCTTACACAATGTAAAATCAATATCTTGTGTATAAATATCTTACCTCATAAATGAAAGAATCATCTTGGTTGCTCTCTATTATTCAGCGTTTTTTACTGTAGACTTTTCTTCTATGGTATCAGAGCTCGAGACCTTTTTCAAATTTCAAAAAGCCCTGCTGAAACTAGGTCACAATTAGAAACACAAAATGTTACACCAGCTATCCAAGCTCAGGCGAGCTTTCCTTTTCCATCTCAAATAACAAATACACATTTTGGTAATCCATCTAATCATTCTCTCACCATGAAACTTACTGAAAAAAATTATTTACTTTGGAAGAAACAAGTTCTTTCAAACATCAAAGGAAATGAAAATTATTTCCTTATACCATGAATCAAAACTATGTCGCAAACACTACTTATTGATATTTTTACTTGTTTTATGATGAATTCATATGATAAGAATAAAATATACTCACCCGAGACCTTCAAATAGTGTCACAGATGCAGCCAATATGTGGAGGACAACAACCATACGTTTGAGTCTTAGGCAATGTCTCATTGTACTTAGTTTATTTTCTCGTTCATTTTTCGTGAATCGCAATTTGATCATTATGGTAGCATAAAAGATGGCGGTAAAGAGAACCTAGAGTTTGGGAGAAACCCCGAATAGGAAGGAAAACGTCAATGATAAAGGAACTTCTAGCAAATCTTGAACCCCGTGCAGGATCTAACCTAAGTCTTCATCCGACCTTCCGTCTTCTGAGATCGACTAAGCATTGGTCAGATTTTTCAATCAGACATGCAAAATTTTACGGAACCCACCTAGACAATTGTATGTTCAAGGTGAACGTTACTTTGTCACATGTGGGTCAAACACATATAAGTTGGTTGCAACGGTCATCCCTTTCGACGGGGAAGACATATCCTATTTGTAGTGGCCTTATGCTCGTTTTCTGATCGATTGATGCGACTAAATGAAATGTCCGTTCTCTGTAAAATTATCTCGTTGCATAAAAATAGTTTATTCGAGCTAACTAGTGGTGCTGAACCAAGAGGTCACAACGTTTGATTTCCTACGGGACTTTGAGATTTTTGATGCACCACTACCATCGTCGAGTGATACAATTTTGATAGTGGGGATAAGCACAAACATCACTTAATAGTGGAAGTTATACTCTTTGTTTTCCAAAGCCAGTGGGCTGAATTACTTGCTCCATACTCTTAACTGTATTCCATTGTAGGTGAATGCCTTTGTACAACTCAGTTCTCAAGTATACCCTTTCTTTTAGATCCGAGTTCCACGAGAACACCTGCTTGGCTGGTCTGAATATTATTATCTAATGATTTGAAGCTCGTCGCTGCCTTCGTGCTGGTTAGATCCTCAGTGATTTTCATTATCAAAACTTCTCCCATTTGTCCTGGAATGTATCCAATGTCCGGAGTTTCAAAACTCCCAAGAATAAACAATATGTAATTCTCGACAATCTCCACACCCAAATAATCAACTATTTGTTCCTAGTCCCAACCCTTGATTTGACATGGTAACTTGGTTATCCAACACAGACATCATATCCCATCACCTTGGTAATGCCCAATTCGAGTTGGCTGACCACCTTTGCCGAGTCAAAGTGGTGACTCGCGCCCGAGTATACAAGAGCCGTGACCTGATAACCGGGAACTGCTTCCTGGATCTTCAACCTAGCCAACCACAATGCCCATTGTCCGTGATTCGGTTTAGAACATTCACGTTTATTTACCGCTCCACCTTTTGGTCCATATCCATTACATCAAGAACTTAGCTTACTACGTCTAATAATTGGCTTTATAGCTACTTCAAATATTGACAATTTGAATATACTTTTGTAAACAATGCGTGAAAAGTCACGTATATTTATTTACATGTGTTTACAGTTAATTTTTGATCCAGTTTACCCTTAATATTTTTGTTAATCTTCAACATATTTTGGGAATTTTCGTTTATAAACGAATTTCTCTGACTATTTAATTCTTATTTATAACGCATTGAGTATATCAAATTTACCTTAGTTTAGATGAGTATATAAAAATTAAAAATATGGTTTTGTGTTTATACGAAAAACTTCGTTTCCAATTCAACTTCAAATTAATTTGAAAAAAAAATCATTTTGAAAGAGTGCCATGAAGGTCTGGGTCCAGAGAAGGAAAGAGTCGAAAGGGAAGTTGAAAGAGGAATGAAGATTCGAGGGTAAAGAGAGATGGCGAGGGGGGCGGGATGTTCAAGAAGTTCCCCCCGCAGAGACTCTGAATTTATAGAAGAAAAGAGGGACGAATTCAACGGCTAGAATTTGAAGCGACGCAGACAAATTCAACGGCCAGAATTCGAAGCGACGCAGAAAAATCAACGACCAGAACTCGAAGCAACGCAGTCAAATCAACGGCCCAAGTTCGACACAACGCAGACGAGTTGACGGTCGGGATGCGCAAGGACCCTGGCGAAAAGACATTCGTGAAAGACAGCTATCTATCGGTAGCCGAGAAAGGAGAAAAAGTCAGGGGGGCATTCGAGTAGCCTCACTTTGTATTAAATAAAGAAAGAGGTTCACAAAAAACGAGGGCATGTGCCGAGGAAAAACGAGTGGTCTGTGTTTCATTTTACCAAGTGTCCACACTTGATAAAATGGGGGACTAACTGTTAATGTAGGATTTCGTCAAAATCCTAATTTAACACCTTGCGTGTCGTTCAAGCGTTCAGACGACAAAGGACGGGGAGCAAAGGGGTCCCACGCGTAACTCTTGGTCAATTGAAGAGAAGTGATTCGTCGTTTCTCGCCTTACTGCGAGCGGGAATGAGAGGACCTTCGCAAGGAGAGTTCGCCGCGAGGAGGTCGTACCGCGAATAAGGCTAATCGCGAGGAAGGCCCATTGTGTGGAAGGCTCATCGCGAAGAGGTTACGCCCGAGGAGATTGCGTCCCGAGAAGAAGCTCGTCGCCAAGAGTATGCCTGGAGGATATGTCGGAGAGGGTCAGATGAGGGATGGGCCGAAAGAGGAAACCCTAACGGGAGGAGAGAATCCTAGAGACCATCCGGGTAATAAGAAAGAGACTATAAATACGAATGTAAGGACCTCATGAAGGGGTGGAGAAAATCATCAGCCGTCAATATACAAGAAAGTCCATTCTTTTGCTCTTTATTCCTAACAGTTTCCAAGCTAATAAACGAAAGAAACCAAGCCTTGACAAATAAAACACTCAAGGATTTTAACACTCAGACCTGATTATCATTTGTTACCATTATTATTTTTAATACTTGTGACTGTTTAGAGACTGGTGTAATCGACCTCTACAGTTTGGCGCCCACCGTGGGGCCCAATTTCTTTCTATCTCACAGCCAGGAAATCGTAGGAATCCGAGTGAAAATGGCGAACGATGACAGCAGCGCAGGAGGGAGCCAAGAAGAAGTCATGGAGGTGGGAATGCTCCGACAGCAATTGGCCGATGCCTTGGAAACGATAGAGGAGGGCAACAGAAAGGCTGATTAACAAGCCGAGATAAACAGGCGACTCGTGACTCGCCTGGACCAGTTTGTGACGGGCGGAGGATTGGAGGGGTGGACGGCGCCGGGAGCACCGGTCCACAGGAACCTCTTCCAAACCATCGTTCTCACGCCGTCGACGGCGGAAGAGGAGGGCTCGACAACCATCGCTGGCGCCCATCCCGCCCTGACGCCATCCATGGCAGAAGATATTAGAAATATGGTGAAGGAGGTCTCTTCGGGCATCGAAAAAAGGGTGGGATAAGTGGCGTCTCAAGTGCACAAAACGATGAGTTTGGCGTCAGAAATCGACCGGATGGTCAGAGAAGCGAGAGCCACTCCCTTCTCATCGAAGATCCCGCCGTATAACGGGATCTCCAAACCGAACAACCATGTTAAGTCGTTCCGAATCCTGACAGAGCGCATAACAGGGGAGAGGGAGAAGGTGGAGGCCATCTTCTGCCGCCTCTTCGTTGAAACTGCAAGGCCCGGCGAGCGATTGGTTCACAAAGCTGCCTTCGGAGTCCATCAGCGAATCCGACGATCTCGTCGCAGCTTTCCTACGTCATTACTCAATGTATGTACAGAGCGACGCGACGATCACCACGCTTTGGAACCTCGCCCAAGAAAAGGGCGAAACGCTCTGTAATTACATCGAGAGATTCAAAGCGGTCATGGTCAGGATCTCGATGGGATGATCGCGATCTAGGCGCTGAAGAATGGTCTTTATTATACCTCCCCTTTTCGCCCGGAGCTGGCGAAGATGCGACCCTCGACCATCGAGGACGCCCAACTTCGGGCCTCGATCTTCATGGAGATCGAGGAGGATGAGACGACATTGAAAAGAATCCACGAAGGAGGAGGGAAAGGCAAGCATCCCGAGAGGAGAGACCACCAGAATGGAGGAGAAGCTCGCCTGACAAGGGCGAGAGGAGGGGATGACTGGGGAATCCCTGGAGAGAGACGAGGCCGAGAGATCCCGAAAAGAGGGGTCTACCAGGTAGAGGAAGAAAAGGATTTCGACGGAGCGATCCAGCCGGGAGGAAGTTTCCGGGGCGAGCCGAGGAGAGTTCTCTGGAGGGCGAGGAGGGCGCTCGGGAGGGCGAGGAGGTCCCGAAAGAAAGCCCTGGCCAAAGGACTCGAGCAAGTTTTGCGAGTTCCACAACATGAGCGGACACGCAACCGAGGAGTGCGCCATGCTGAATCGGGAGCTCCAGAAGAGATATGCGCGGGGAGACCTGAGGGATCTAGTTCCCATCCACTGCGAACCATGGAGGAACGATAATCGGACGTGGCGGAGACCACAGGAAGAGTAGGTGCGAGCTGGCAGAAGCGGCCAAGATGGAGCGAGGAGGAACCCCGCTGTCGAGAGGCAGGTGGTGCAGCGAGTCGCGGGGGATAGGCCAGCGACGAGGGCTAGGATCAAGGTGATCATGGGCGGATCACATATGTGCAGAGATTCCGTCAACAACATCAAGGCCTTTCACCGGCGGGGGAAGGAACACAACCGCGGAGACGCGATGGCAAACGGCCCTCGAATGAAGATCGAGTTCGTCGAGAACGGGGAATGCGCGGAGATGCACGACGACGCCTTGGTCCTCGTGCTCGAGATCGGTAACGCCGACGTTTGTCGAGTCCTCGTCGACAATTCCTCGAGAAGATGAAGATCGAGGGTCTAGAGATCGGAGGACGACGACGTAAGGTCTCAGGGTTCAATGTAGATGTGGCCATCTTGCTGGGGACGGTCCATCTCCCAGTCCGAGCAAAGGGAGTCCAGAGCATGGTGGAGTTCATGGTGTTGGACGTCCCCTCACACTTTAACGTGATCCTAGGAAGGCCCTGGATCCACTCCACGAGGGCCGTGCCCTCCACTTATCATCAGTGCATCAAGTTCCCCGGAGAAGCGGGAATGGTCGACGAAATCTGAGGGGACAGAGACGCATACCGTGTCTGTTACATGATGCACCATCGACAAGTGCACGGAGAAAAAAAACCTACGGAGGTGAACTAGGAAGAAGCTGCCAATTTATAGCAGCTAGCCCCAAACATCTTGACGAGGAAGAAGGGATGGGCGAGGGGGGCCCCCGACGCCGAGGAGGGACAGAACGTGAAGACGGGGTCGCAGAGGTGTTCCTGATTGAGAGTCTCGAAGAGAGAGCAGTCGAGGGGAGAAAAGGAGGGCCGCAAGTCGAGGCAGTGGAGCAGGTCTGCATCGACGATTATGACCCAACTCGAGCGACCAACATCGGGGTGGAGCGACCAACATCGGACTGATAGCGTTCCTGAAGAAGAACCGAGGGAGCTTCGCCTGGACTCATGACGACATGACGGGCATGGACCCGTCGGTGATTGCTCACCGCCTCAACACGGACCCTAGCCACCGGCCCGTCATGCAAAAGAGAAGGAAAATGACACCGGATAGAAACAGGATGATCAATGACGAGGTCGACAAGTTGCTCTCGATGGGTACCATCTGGGAAGTGAAATACCCCAAGTGGTTGGCAAACACCGTCGTTATCAAGAAGAAAAACGGGAAATGGCGAGTCTGCGTGGACTTCACCGACCTCAATAAGGCTTGCCTGAAGGACAGCTTCCCTGTGCCGCACATTGACCACCTCGTCGAGGCTACTTGGGGGTAGGAGCTCCTCAGCTTCATGGATGCCTATTCGGGATACCATCAGATAAGAATGCACCCGGGTGACAAGGAGAAGACCGCCTTCATCAGCGAGTGGGGAACGTACTGCTACAAGGTGATGCCCTTCGGCCTGAAGAACGCCTACGCGATCTACCAAAGGCTAGTGACCAACATGTTCCACGAGCAAATTGGGAAGAGTATGGAGGTCTACATCGACGACATGGTCGTCAAAACGATGAAGGCGGCAGAGCACATCGAGCATCTGGAAGAATGCTTTGAGATCCTGAACTGGCATGAGATGAGGCTGAATCCCGCCAAGTGCGCCTTCGGCATCTCATCGGGAAAATTCCTGGGTCACATGGTTACCCGGTGAGGAATCGAAGCTGACCCCGAGCAGATCGAGGCGATCAAGAATATGCCCTCCCCTCGGAACCGTCGAGAAATACAGAAGCTGACGGGAAGGATCACCGCCCTAAGCCGGTTCATCTCGCGAAAGGCCGACAGGACACTCGTTTTCTACGAGATACTGAAGAAGAATAAAAAGTTCGAGTGGCAGGCAAGTGCGAGGAAGCTTTCCAGGCGCTAAAGACGTACCTCTCGTCGCCGCCCGTGAAGACGAAGCCGCTACCTAGGGAGCCGTTGTACCTGTACGTCGCGGTATCAGACCAAGAGATCAGCCAAGTGCTGGTACGAGAGGAAGATGGAGAGCAGAGGCCGGTGGCCAACATCACTCGGAAGCTCCTCGACGCCGGAACAAGGTACACATTGGTGGAGAAACTGGCTTTGGTGGTGTACGACGCCTCGGAGAGGTTGAGGTTTCATTTCCAGGGCCATTCCATCGTCGTTATGCACGATAGGCCAATCCGCGCTATCATTCCATCGAGTATGAAAGAAGTGACGAGAGAATGGAGGCTTACGCGGGGCTCGTGGAAGCACTCTCCAGGAAGTTTAGTTACTTCAGGTTGACGCAGGTGACGCGAGGGGATAATACCAACGCTGATGCTCTAGCAGGCCTAGGTTCGACGACGGAGGTGGGCGAGCTCCGGTCTATCACGGTGGAGACGGTGGAGAGGCTGAGTATCTAGCGAGAAGAAGGTCCAATGAGGAAGAAACCCAGAGCGAGGGTGAGGATCGAGAGCTGGAGCCCGAGGAGGTCAGCATCCATGAGCTTGAGAGCGATGAGCGTGGAGTCGTGGAGGACGATGATGACGAGGATTGGCGAGCGCCCATGAGAAAGTACATCCTGGAGGGGACAGTACCTGACGATCGTTAAGAAGCGAGGAAGGTCAAGACCAAGAGTGCTCGATACGCCGTCATCGAGCGAAGCTCTACTTGAGGAGCTTCTCAGGCCCTTACTTGAGGTGCCTCGGCAAGAAGGAGGCCGAGTATGTGATGGAAGAGATCCACAATGGGGAGTGCAGAAACCACTCCGCCGAGAGATCGCTGCTAAGGAAGACAAAGAGACAGTGCTTCTTCTGGAACACGATGTTCGCCGACTGCACTGACCACACCAGGAGATGCGAGAAGTGTCAGCGACACGCTCCAGCGATCAACTCCCCAGCCGAAGAGCTATCCTCAGTGACGGTCACATACCCTTTCATGAAGTGGTCTATGGACATCGTCGGCCCAATGCCCATCGGGATGAGGCAGAAGAGGTTCCTGCTGGTTGTCACAGACTTCTTCACCAAATGGGCAGAAGCCAAAGCCTACACCAACATCAAAGACTCCGACGTCGAGAGTTTTATCTGGAGGAATATATTCACGCGCTTTGGCCTACCGAGGGAGATCATCGCCGACATAGGCTAGCAGTTCATCTCAAAGAGATTCAGGGAATTTTGCGCGCGAAGGAGGGTGAAGATGAACACATCAACGCCTATGTATCCCCAGGGAAACGCAAACGCCGAAGCAGTTAACCGGACGATCACCGACAACATCATGCGAAGACTTCACGAGAAGAAGGGGCTCTGGGCCGACAAGCTCCCCGGCGTACTATGGGCCTACCGCACGACCCCTCATTCCGCCACCGGCCAAACCCTGTTCTCATTGTCGTTCAGTGTGGAGGCAGTAATACCGGCAGAGGTGGGAGTCCCAAGCCTCCAACGAGCGATGGCGCCAAACAACGAGGAAGCCAACAACCAGAGCCTACTCCACCAGCTCGATCACGTGGAAGAGCGGCGCGAACAGGCGAGTATCCACATCGCCAACTATTAGAATACAATCGCTCGCCACTACAACAAGCGGGTGCGTCCGAGGAGTTTCGGGATCGATGAGATGGTCCTCCGACGAGTTTTTCAGAACACCGCCGAGATAAACGCCGGTAAACTCGGGCAAAGTTGGGAGGGCCCATATGTAGTCACAAGTGTCATCAAGTCGGGAGTCTACGAGCTCGAGAACACCGAAGGCGCCAAGGTGATCTGGAGCTTCCTCGGCCCAGTTGTAGTCCTGGTAAGTAATTTCGCGAGCATGTTTCTTTCTTTTTTATTACCAGGAACTCTTAATCCTTTGTTCGGGAATACTTTTGCGCAATTTTTCCCTCCTTATGCAATCAAGTAAGGTACTATTCCCTCGCGAGCCACACCCGATCGGGGGAATCGAAGGGTTTGACGAGGCCTGTTCATTAAACCACAACTCTAACAAAACATTACCGCAACGCTGTCCCACAGACGAACAAATTCTACAACGAGCAATCAAAAGAGGAGAGAGTGCCCAAAATCAAAAGAGGCGAGAGTGCCCAAAATTAAGAGGCGAGAGTGCCCAAAATCAAAAGAGGCGAGAGTGCCCAAAATCAAAAGAGACGAGAGTGCCCAAAATTAAAAGAGGCGAGAGTGCCCAAAATCAAAAGAGGCGAGAGTGCCCAAAATCGAAAGAGGCGAGAGCGCCCAAAATAAAGCCTCCCAGCGAGCACAAAACATAGCAGCGAGATGGCCCATGTTAAAATTAAAGCTTCCCAGCGAGCACAAAACATAGCGGCGAGCGGGCCCATATTCAAATTAAAGCCTCCCAGCGAGCACAAAACATAGCGGCGAGAGGGCCCATGTTAAAATTAAAGCCTCACAGGGAGCACAAAATATAGCGGCGAGAGGGCCCATGTTAAAATTAAAGCCTCCCAGCGAGCACAAAACATAGCGGCGAGATGGTCCATGTTAAAATTAAAGTCTCCCAGCGAGCACATAACATAGCGACGAGAGAGCCCATGTTAAAATTAAAGCCTCCCAGCAAGCACAAAACATAGCGGCGAGAGGGCCCATGTTAAAATTAAAGGCTCCCAGCGAGCACATAAAAAACTCCCAGCGAGCACACAAAAGCTTCCCAGTGAGCAAAAAAAATACAAAGTCGCTAGAAGAATCCCTTGCCCCCACCCCCGTCTTATTTTGACCAGAAGAGGGGGAAGTGGGAGATGTGCATTCTTTCATCTCTAAGGTCACATCGTGGGTATTGACGCATCGAACAACCATAGAACGAATAAGGAATAAACAGAAGGAAAGCGAAACGCGAAGAGCAGATGCAAAAAGTCATATATTCATTAAAAACCTCGATCCCGTACAAATTTAAACAAAAATAGGATGGTACAAATTTGAACAAACTATGGTCTAGATAGACACAAAAAGCGAGGGATACTCAGCCCCTGACTACTAGGGGATTGCACGGAGATAGCAGAGTGGAGTTGGGGTCCATGATGGCTTTGTCTTCGAGCTCTTCATCCTTGGCCTGCATCTTGCCGTAACGTCGTCGCCATTCCGGGAGTTTGGCACGAAGGAACTCGACCGTCGCCCCGGGCGGGAGAGCCTCGACCATGCTGATATTGGCTTGGAACGCTCCAGCTAGACGGTTGGAATCGATGGAGTCGTCGAGAGCCTGGAACATGGCCGACGCCCGTTCGAACTTACCACGCACGCTCTCGAAAAGACGCATCTGAGCGCGGCGCTCCTCCCCCAACCTGTTTCGAGCCACTTCGAGCTCCCCGGTAAGCCTCCCCAACGTAGACCTGATCTCGGCAGGTAGAGAATCCTCCACGGTAACAAGTTCGCCCATGGCCTCTCGCACCTGAGCAAGGAGCACGTTTCTCCTTTCTAAGGCCTCTGCGGCCCCTTCGTGACCTCTTATCTCAGCGGTCAAAAGCTCCTCCTTGGCGGCCAAGAGAGCACGGTGCTCCTCAACCACCAGCTCCACCCCGACCTTGAAGTCTCGACAGATTACAAACATAACATGCACTACAAACGAGTTATACAGCAAATTACAATGAAGCAAATGAGCAAAATATCCCGGTCGAAGATTCTTATCCTCTGAGTTGCCCAAATCGCTTTTACACTCGAGGAAAGGGGATTCTCCGGCGGAAGGGATGATCCAAACGAGTTGAGAATGGATCCCTTAGAGCTGAGTGAGACCAACAGAGTCCCATGAGAATTGACAAAAGCCTAGGCCCTTGGCCCTCGAGGAGGGATGAAGCCACGGTTAGACCCATGGTCGCCCAACGATCCTGACGCGACCGAAAGACTCCCTGTGACGAGGGCCGACAAACGGCGCCCCTCGATAGTCGGGAGATCGCAAGGAGACAGGGGGAGAGTTGGGGTCCGCAGCAGCCTTGTCCTCGAGCTCCGACGCTTTGACCTGCTCCTCATCGCGACGTCGCTCCCACTCCGGTATCTTAGCCCGGGAGGGCGGTGACCGCGGTAACGATAGCCTGACAGGCGGCCGCCATGCGATTAGAGTCGATGGACTCGTCCAAGGCCTGATATCTGGCCTCCGCTCGTTCGAGCTTGCCTCTAGCCTTCCCGAAGAGACGCGAACGAGCATGACGCTCCACGCTAGCCTCACCTCGCACCATCTCCAGCTCATTTGCGAAATTTCGCAAGGCAGCCCGGACCCTGGCAGGTAATCACCCCTCCTAAGCGACGGGAATGCCCAAGGCCTCGCAAACCTGGGCGAGGAGCTCATTCTTCCTTCGAAGGGACTCGGCGGCCTCTTGATGACACCGCTTCTCCTCGACCAGGAGGCCCTCCTTGGGAACCAGCTGTTGCTCGTGCTCCTCGAGCGTCCGCCCCGCTCTGGCCCTGAACTCTGTAAGCTCGACCTTGGCAGAAACGCGTCGGCAAGTCTCCGCAGCCAGGTCTGACTCGAGTCTCTCGGTCCGCAGCCGATAGGCGCGTTCACCAGCGATAGAGAGCTCGAGCTGGCTCCGGGTCTCGCCGAGCTGGGTGAAGAGTTCCTCGGACTCTTGAGTCGCCATGCTGATTTTGTGGCTCTCGGTGAGGACCAGGTCGTTCATCCGAGCTATGCCTTTGAACAAGCAAGTTGTCGCCTCAAATTACCCCCGAGGTCCTCAAGAGACAAACCGGCGTCAAGCGCGCCGGATGCTCGCAGCGTTAAGCCCCGGCACGAGTACAATGAGTACTCCCTCCAGTCCTCAGCAGTCGAGTTGGAGTACAGAACGCAAGGCGAACCGCTAAAGACTCCAAGGGAAGACTGCGAGGCCTCAAACCCGAAGTGGCGATGAGGAGGGCGAAGAGGAGGAGGAGAACGAGAGCGACGAGGAATACGAAGAGGAGGAGGAGAATGAGAGCGACGAGGGTGACGATAAGGAGAAGGAGAAGGATGGGGACTAGGAGGCGGCACGAAGGGAACCACCTCTAGCCCGAGGACAGATGACACCCCTGTGTCGCTCCTTCCCCGCTCTCCACCCTGATCGGCGAGCTCGATCGAGGGAACTACGTCTCTAAGTCCACCTCGAAGTCCCTTCTCCTTCTACCGCGAAGAGATGGACCCGTTCCCCCTGCGGTCCCTTTGGTGGCAGACCCTCGAGCGGCTCTGACGTCTCCAGAAGGTAGGGAGGACGAAGGGATCGCTCGAGCCCTTCTAGAGAAGGGGGCCGTTCGTGTTGGCAAGACGTCCTCGACGTTAGCGGCGACCCGCATGCCCGGAACGGCACTCGCAGCTCCGCATGCCCGGAACGGGAATGCGCCTCTATCAGACGCTGGGGGTCGCCAAAGTCCCTCGCCCAGTCGCAACGATCGCTCGCAAGGAGTGCCGAGCAGACCTCCCAGAAGCGGGCATCCGCCGCATCTCTCTCGCTGGGCCTATAGCGGAGAAGCAACCGATCGGCCTCGACCCATCGCATCGGCAACGATTCGTGATGGTAGCCAAAGGAGCGGGCGTCGACCTTGACGAAGAAGTAGGAGTGCTCCCACCCCGACTCATTCGAGGGGGCGTTGAGGATAATGGGATCCCGATCACGATGGGCGAGGAAGAAGCGCCCCAAATTGTGGCCATCCCTTGAAAGCCTGTAGAGGCGCATCAGGTCCTCTAAGGCGAGGGGGATCCTCTGCTCGGCAGCAAGGGCCATAGTGCAAAGGATGAGGCGGATGGCGCCAAGATGCATTTGGGCGATGGGCACCTTGAAGGCATGAAGGAAGGCAAGAAGGAGGTACGGGATTGGGAAGCGAAGGCCCACCTACCGGAAGAACGCCTCGTAAACAGGGACCCACCCCACGTCTACGGGACCGTCTGCGAGTTCGTCGGGGTCGGGAAGACGGATTTGGCAAACATCACCATCGCAGTACTCCTCCCTGATGGTACTGAGACAAGCCTGGGTCATGACGGAGCGCGGCGAGTCGGTCTCAAAGAAACGTCCGGGAATCGGTCTTGGTCGTTCAGGTGCCATCAAAGTCTGGGTCCAGAGAAGGAAAGAGTCGAAAGGGAAGTTGAAAGAGGAATGAAGATTCGAGGGTGAAGAGGGATGGAGAGAGGGGCGGGATGTTCAAGAAGTTCCCCCCGCTGAGCCTCTGAATTTATAGAAGAAAAGACGGACGAATTCAACGGCCAGAATTCGAAGCGACGCAAACGAATTAAACGGCCAGAATTCTAAGCGACGCAAACAAATCAACGGCCAGAACTTGAAGCGACGCAGACAAATGAACGGCCAAAGTTCGACACAACGCAAATGAATCGACGGTCGGGATGCGAAAGGACCCTGGAGAAAAGACATTCGTGAAAGACAACTATATATCGGTAGCCGCGAAAGGAGAAAAAGTCAGGGGGGCATTCGAGTAGCCTCAGTTTGTATTAAATAAAGAAAGAGGTTCACGAAAAACAAGGGCATGCGCCAAGGAAAAGGATAAGAGCAGGATTAGAAGCGAGCAGCGACCAAAGGAGTTTCACGTCCCCGAAAGAATGAGGGAGTGGTATGTGATTCATTTTACCAAGTGTCCACACTTGATAAAATGGGGACTAACTGTTAAGGTAGAATTTCGTCAAAATCCTACTTTAACACCTCGCGTATCGTTCAAGCGTTTAGACGACGAAAGACGGGGAGCAAAGGGGTCCCACGCGTAACTCTTGGTCAATTGAAGAGAAGTGACTCATCGTTTCTCGCCTTATTGCGAGCGGGAATGATAGGACCTTCGCAAGGAGAGTTCGTCGCGAGGAGGTCGTACCGCGAATAAGGCTCATCGCGAGGAAGGCCCATTGCGCTGATGGCTCATCACGAGGAGGTTCCACCCGAGGAGATTGCGTCCTGAGAAGAAGCTCGTCGCGAAGAGTCTGCGTGGCAGCGGTAGCGTTCGGCTAAGGATTGGCGTCTGAGAGTCAGTTGAGAAAGGGGGCGACAATCACGGGATTAGGGAGGAAATCTCGGAGAGGGTCAGATGAGCGATGGTCCGAAAGAGGAAACCCTAACGGGAGGAGAGAACCCTAGAGACCATCCGGGCAATAAGAAAGAGACTATAAATACGAATGTAAGGACCTCGTGAAGGGGTGGAGAAAATCATCAGCCACCAATATACAAGAAAGTCCATTCTTTTGCTCTGTATTCCTAAGAGTTTCCAAGCTAATAAACGAAAGAAACCGAACCTTGACAAATAAAAAACTCATGGATTTTGACACTCAGACCTGATTACCATTTGTTATCATTATTATTTTTAATCCTTGTGACTGTTTAGAGACTGGTGTAAATCGACCTCTTCAAGTTCTATATGTGATTATTAGATGAACTTAGCGAAGAATTGATGTTTATCCTCAAATTTTTTGTTAATTTTGATAGATTTTGGTTTTTAGTTTTTAGTTCAAGTTTTGTACGTTTAGATGGACTTGAAAGCACATGCAAAAAATAGGAGCTGATACGGAGCATAATTGTTTGAATTAAGGAAAAATAGACCAATGAGTGCTCATCACGTCGCCATGGAGAACCAGGGCGTCGCGTTCATAGAAAGGAGAGATGAAGAATCTTCACAAAGTGTCCATCGCGCCGCGATGGGGACTAGGCGCGTTGTGATGGGCTTCTTCGACTGATGTCACGACCCTTTAGTTTTGGTCGCGACGCGATGAACTTGCGTTAGGAATTGATTTTGACACATGGACGACATTTGTGAGTCGTCGGATCAGTTTTCGATGGCAAGATTTTCACCAAATTGATCAGTTTTTTAGAAGACTCATAATTTATTTTTAGAGAAGAAAGCTCGGAGGAGAAATAGCTGTGAACGGAGACGTATATCAGATATGATAAGTAGTCGGCAACAACCTTGGTATAAAATTAAACAGTTTTTCCTCTTTTTTCCATTTGAAACTCTCGTAGTATTTCTACGTTTTTACTTTCTATGGATCAAATAGGATGCACTACTTGTGTTAGTTCTTTATCTCGATTATTGAAATGCTTGAATAATATTATTGTCTTTTCTCCTTTTTCATGAATATTGTTCTATTCTTGTATACCCACTTTAGTCGTACAAAACCTTCTGGAATTTTCTATTCTAGGTTATTCTTTCTTGCTTCGAGTTAATTTATTTCGGAATGGAATAATGGTATAGGCATGTTTCCTATCATGTTGGGTATCCAGTTCTTTCTAACGATGTTACAAATTGTATTCAACTCTTGGCAAAGTTGATGATGTTATTTATATGTGTATGTTGCGATTGGACATAAATGCTCAACTGTGCGCAATTAGTTCAAATTCTTTCAAAAAGAGAACACTTTGGAATATTTTATTCTTGTAGCATCCACCGCTTCGGATCCAGCTCTTCTGCAATTTTCGGTCTCATACATTGGGTGTGCCATGGGCGAATACTTCCTCGATAAATGAATGCACACATTAATAATCTATGATGATCTTAGTAACCAGACGGTGACATATCGATAAATGTCATCATGGGAAGGAAGAATGGAAAAAGTAGCTTTATCCGTGAACCGTTTTATTTTTTGCATTAATAACGCGTCCGCTCCATCATGAATACTATAATACTATATGATAAATATTGATACTATCGAAAGGGACAAAGAAAAAAGAGAGAAATATCTACAAACAACATTATTCAAGAAAATAAGCCGAATAACTGCAAGAATAAACACAAGACTACACATGAGTTCAATGATTGATCTAGAAAAAATAAGTACTAGGCGATACAACTAAAGATACCACGATAAGAGCCTCATGGGATCATGTCGTCCTGTCCCTTTTAAAAGATAGTGAAAGTACGGACAATATGCTTGGGATTCTAATTCAACAAGAAGGTAAAGGTACCGGTACCATTTGAGGCGTCGGCTCTTTCTTCTTATAACTCATGAATTCCAATTTATAGTTCTGCAGTTCCGCTTTCTTTCTCATTGGAATTACTCATATAGTAATATAGGACTGCATTTAACAATGCAAGACCCTAGGATTCTTGCATAGAGTTCTTGTATGTTTCAAGTGCCACTTTTATTAAATAAAGCGGAACCATATACATAATCTCATTCTCTTCTATTATAGAACAAAACTGCATTAATTATACGACCGTAGGAACCACAATGTGATAGAATCTGAGTCTCTTGGAATCTTTACTATAAGGTTACTATTATCCTATTAAAGTCATGCTCAAATAGTAATTAACGAAAAACTTAAAATATTTGAATTAGCATTACTCTATCAAAGATGATCCGATTATTATGATTTTTCAGTCGTGAGTTACGTATTTTGGTATATTATAAAGTATTTATCTGGAGCCAAAATTTTCAGTTTTTTCTGGAGCCAAGATTTGGTAGTACACAAAAAACTTAAAATATTTGAAATTAGCATTACTCTATCAAATGAGATCTGATTATTATAATTTTTATGACGTGAGTTATGTATTTTGGTATACTAAACGGCATGCACGCATATAATTTATTTTTGAGAAAGCAAAAAAAAAATAGTATTTTTCTCGAGCTCAAATGGTAGTATACAAAAAATGGAAATATTTGATATTAGCATTACTCTATCAAACGAGATCCAGTAAATATGATTTTTGTGACTTGAGTTACGTATTTTGGTATATTATAAGGTATGTACGCATATAATTTATTTTTCAGAAAAAAGTTCAATTTTATTAACCCAAATGAGGTAGTACACAGAAAGCTTGTGATATTTGAAATGAGGTAGTACACAGAAAACTTGTGATATTTAAATTTAGCATTACTCTATCCAATAAGATTCGATTATTACGATTTTTGTGACGTGAGTTACGTATTTTGACATATTATAAGGTATGCACACATATAATTTATTTCTGAGAAAACAAAGTTTTTAGTTTTCTTCTCGAGCTCCTTTAACCAATGTTGGGTATTGCATCAACACTTAGAGGAATCACAACAACTCACCAGTAAAATGTGTTGGAAATCGGTTAACAATTAACCAATTAAATAATGAAACATATCTAATATGACGGAATTTCAAAATTTCAATCTAATATGTGAAACTCGTTTCGTACCATATTGAATAACCATGGCAATAAAAATAAATGTCAATAAATTTCTAAACATGTAATTCAGAAATCCACACACAAAGACAATCCTATACGTAATTATAGAATACAAATACATATCAGATCTTAGAAAACTTACGGTTGTCGTCGACAATTTCTCGGGTCTCCTCTTCAGCTTAAATCTGTGAGTTCCGGATCTGCGTCACGCATCCAACCCCTTTGCCGAGAGTCCTTGTGCGCACCCGAGTCTGAATCACGCGGTCGTGTCTCCTTGTGTGACTGGCCTTTTGGTCTCTCCATCTGCAATTCTAGGATGATCCTTGCTTGGAAGGGAGAAAGGCTGCACGGCCAAGATAATAGAATTCACTTAAACAACCACGAAACGAAGTCTACAAAAAGATCTCCGGATCTTTGTTAGATTAAGAGGGTGTGCTCTTCTGTGAAAAAAGAGAAGGGAATGATCACTCAAAAAAATAAAAGATAAACGATAAAACTCTTTCCTCTACATTGCGGTTCGGCCAAAATGTACTAAGAACCGGCTATGGTTTTTCAAATCCACACTCTCTCTATATGGGGTACTCGGCCAAATTGAGGGTATTCGGGTTGAGAGTGATGTTGGTATCTACTTAAGCCCATTAATCCAACTTTATCCCGTTATTCCTTTTTAATGAGTTTAAACAATTTCCCAGCCCATAAATCAATATGTATTGCCGGCCAAAATTGATTTATTTTCACTCCAAATTTATTTGATTTATTTCTAAAATAATATCTAATTAAATTAGAACATCTCATTGATTTAATGACAAGTCATCAATCCTCGTCATAATATGCAAACCAGAACAAAATGAGAAATTATTTATTTTCACCTTTTGTTCATTTAAATCCCAAAATTGTATTAGTATCAATATAATTATACAATTCGACTTATTAAATCAATTTCGTTAAAAAAACTAATTATTTATTTAATTACGAAAGAAATAATCATCATAGTGTAAATCACAATTTACATTCTATGAGAAAATCAACTTTTTCTTGTTCACTAAAATCTCTTCCGAAAATCTATCATTGAGACCTCATGAAACCAAAGGAACGAAGTTTTATAATAAATTCCGCGCACAAAAGTTCACAAACTTTTCCCCACTTTTAATTCTTAATATTGGTTGATTACACTAAAGGACCAATATTGAATATCTTGTAGTTCACTTGCGTTTATATTTCGGTTTGATGTGCTGAAACTATTCTTCACACGTTCAACGATGTATTTTATGATATTACCCTTTGTCTGTATCATTAACTAAGAGGATTGTAAAATTACTGTTTTTCCCCTGAATTATTGTTTCACCGACTCCTTTGTTATTTGTGAACTAGAAAAAATAAAGTGAGATGTCACAATATGTCACATGTTTTATTCAATGAATATTTTATTCGTTCAATACCAGGCCCGATTTATTCGCTCACACTATGATAATAAAGAATGATATGATACTAATGTCGTAGAATTCTTAAAACACAAATTCGATATCTGTGAATCACATAATTCAACACGAAAATATTATGACACCAATCTTCGGGTCTATGAAAACTTATTTAGACAATGTCCGTTGACAAATCAAATGTCATAATGTGTCACAATAAAGTATGTATTCACTTCATGATTTAGGTAATTAACAAAATACATCTCGTATGTGATTTTGATGTTTCAAGTGATTTAATGGTTTTATCTCGAACTTCAAACTGCCACATGTCTTGTTCAATATCTTCATTAAGACCTCAAAAAATAAATTCCATATTCATAACTTCTATATCACAAGATAAGATATCGTTAATTTATTCAAACAGTCATTACTTAGATACGATTGCCTAATCGATGTATAGATTGTGAACCATTATTATTTTAAACTAGTTACTAGAAGGTATCTTGTCAAGTCTGTACTTAACATTTTTTTTCGTTGATGACAGTTTCAGGGCATAGACATATATGGATAAACACAATTTTAAAGAAGATTGAATATTTAAATTTATTTAACTTTCGGCAAAAAAAATACAAATGTATTAAATGTCTTATATCTCCTTTATGGGCAAAAATTCCAACAAAATGCTTAATGAGGACAAGGGTATTGAGTAGACAATGGGTTTATAATGAACGTCCAGTCTAAATAGTTCACGTTATCCTCAAGTCCGGCGATAGAATGAGTATCGATGTGTAAATGATTCATGAATCGCGAAAATCCTAAATGTCCCAAAGCTTATGCATTCTTTAATGTCATTGATTACTAAAGGAGCTTTCAAATTTTTAAGATCTAGCGAATAAATTTGATTTAATAATTGGTGCATTAAATTCAGAATTGGAAAGTTATTGATAACAAAGTATTGTTTATAAAACACAATTCCTACTTTTTCAAGCTACGAGTGCTGTGATATATTGTTGCCTGTATACATTCGGATATGGTAGGAAAAGATTATATTCATGATTGTCATAGGTTAAATATCGATTCAAAGGCCAGAAAAATTAGTCAATGTACATGAACTTTGCATCCTGATAGGTATTCAGTGTTGAAAGAAGAAGTTGAAAACCTTATATCAAACAATTCAATTAGGGAAATAAAACACTCTAGATGTTTGTCCAATCCAGTGTTACTTAATAAACCGAATGAAAAATGGAAAAGTTGAGTATATTTAACCGATTTAAACAAAACTTGTCTAAAATGAAGTTTTTCAATACCAAGGATAGAATAATTAGTAGATTTTACTGCTTGCAATGATTTATTAAGTTTTATGGATGCCTATTCGCATATAATCAAATCCCGATATATGACCCACATGAGGATCATGCATCATTTTTGATCGATCGAGGACATTACTATTACACAGTAATGGCATTGGGATAAAAAAATGTGGGAGTCACTTACCAAATATTAGTAAACACTACTACAAAAGATACTTTTAGAAGCGACAGGGTGAATTAGAAGCGACTAGTCGCTTCTAATTAGAAGCGACTTTTGACAATTAGAAGCGACTAGTCGCTTCTAACTTCAATACCCCGATTTTTACAAAATTATCAATATTTTGACAATTAGAAGCGACTAGTCGCTTCTAATAGTCATAATTATTGAATTGGGGCATTAGAAGCGACTAGTCGCTTCTAATATCGCGTCTAATGTCCCAATACTTTGGCTCCAAATTTTCTCCGCCAAAAATTTCGCTAAGTAAAGAAATTGGGGTATTAGAAGCGACTAGTCGCTTCTAAAGTCGCTTCTAATGCCCCAAAATTTTGGCTCCGACTCCCCTCCTCCTCCGTCAAGGTATGTTTAGTTTATAATTAGTCTAATATTGTTATAGGTTAGTCTAATATTGTTTTATAAATATTTTGTTACTTTTAATTTATTATTGTCGTCGCAGCCTCGTCACCGCTCGTTTGTCGCTGCACTCGCGCCTCGTTGTAACCTAACTCCTCGACTCGGATCGTTGCTTCTTAAGGTATATGTTAGTTTATAAATTATTGTAGTTATATTTTGTTTTACGGTTTTAATTTTATGTTTTATTTGTATTTAGGCATTTGTGCGTTTGTTGTTCGTCGCGTCGTCTCGTATCAATCACCGTATCTCTCCGTCGATTGCAACATAAACCGGTAAATTTGTAACTTTTTGTAGTTTATTTGGTTTGGTTTAGTTTTTTTGTTAGAGGTTGGTTTATATGTAGTTAATTTTTTAGTTTTTAAATTTCTTAGTTTTGATTATACATTTTGTTAATATGTTTTAATAAGTATTGATAATGTTTTTAATAAGTTTGTTAATATATTTTAGCTCTATTAAAATCATTTTTTAGTTAGATTTGTCAATTAATAAAAATATTTAATAATAATTTTAATTTATTAAGTAACAATTTTAATTAATATACCAAAAATCAAGAAAATATTTTTTTTTTGGCTGTTTGGGCATTAGAAGCGACTAGTCGCTTCTAATGTCGCTTCTAATGCCCAAATAGCCATATTTTCGTAGGCTTTTTTTTGAGGTTTCTAAAACATTAGAAGCGACTATAGAAGCGACTAGTCGCTTCTAATTTCGTCGCTTCAAAACATTAGAAGCGACTTTAGAAGCGACTCGAATTTAGAGGCGAAACATTAGAAGCGACAATGTCGCTTCTAATGTCGCTTCTAAAGCCAAATTAGAAGCGACTTTTTGGCCTTTAGAAGCGACTTTTGTCGCTTCTAAAGGCCTTTTTTCTCCTAGTGAAATCACATTTTTGCAAATCAATTAGGAATATCGATGGAAGTTTACATAGATGATTTATTAGTCAAGATTAAAAATTTAATGATCATGTTAAAAATTTAAAATAAACATTCGATATACTCCGAAATTACATAATGAAATTAAATCCACTGAATTGTACATTCGGTATTTCAGCAGGGAAATTTCTCGGTTACACTGTAAACGGTAGAGGAATGAAGGATAATCCAAACAAGATCAAAGTTCTGATAGACATGAAACCTCATTGAAATGTCAAAGAAGTCTAAAAACTATCTAGTTTGATCACGACACCTATTTCTCGCTCCACCGACAAGAGCATCAACTTATTTGACTACGTGAGAGGGTCAAAGGTATTTGAGTGGAATGACAACTGTAATCAATATTTCAAGAAAATTAAAAAATATTGGTAATGAACAAAGGAGCCCGCTCGACATATACATGGCAGTCCTCGAACATATAGTTAGTTTGACGCGGATAGACAAATGAAGGATCAATTCAACTTACAAAGCATTATAGAAGTCAAAGAATGGAAGGTGCATAAACAAAATACTCAGAAATAGAAAAGTAGGCATAAGTATTGGTTACGGCTTCCAAAAATTTCTGCGATTACTTTTTGGCCAATTCGATCAAAGTTCTCACCAATTTTCTTCTTCGAAAAGTCCTTCATAAATGGGATACTTTGGAGACATTAACTAAATGGTTGATTGAGCTCACTCAATATGAAGTAGCAAGTAAAGGATAAGAAGGAGCAGACTTCTTAGCCGATTTCACATACGAATCCCCGACTTGGGAACCCTTCATAGAAGGAGCGGCATTGTACTCTCAGCCAAAAATTGTTATCAAGTACAGATAGCACTATGTTTCCAATTCAAAGCTTCAAACAATGAAGCCGAATATGAAGTAGTTATGGGCTAGACTTAGCTAAATTTTGTAACATCGCAAAAATAATAGTTCCTTCGGACTTTCAACTTCTAATTAATGAAATAAAAAAAATATCAAGTTAAAGAAGCAAGTATGATACACCACGATAGAAAGAGTGTTGGGTGAAGCATTCGAATACGCCGAATTCGATCAAAATCCAAGAGAGGTAAATAAAGTTGCGCTGGTGAATATTTATTTTTAAATCTGCACACAAAATGGTCGACCTGGCGTATGTCGGTCTTGAAATGGTTAATGGGATTTTGACTCAAGAGACACTCGTCAAACAGATAAAGAAACTTGAAGCTTCAAACAGCGTACTTCATTTCAAAATGAAGAAACCCGAGGAGGCTGGGTGAAGAAAATGAAAGAGGCCAAAGAATTTAGAGAAGAACTTCATACCAAAATGAGGGTAGCGAAAACTAACATCCAGCTTAATATTTGTTTATGATCAGATTTTCATAACTCCGAATAAGCCATAAAATATTCTGAATACTATAATTCCGAATATAAATGCTTCACCGAGTACCAAGAGGATTCGGTATAAGCAGAAGAGAAACGAATATGAACATAAGTTAAGTTCAGAACTCCGAGTAACATAACCGAATCAACCGGGTAAGTTCTCCGAGCATAAATATTAGTAATTTGAATTAAGACTTACGAAGGCCACGTAAGCATAAAAACCGTCGAAAATAACCATATAACGGTTATTGAGTACACAAACACACGATCTAAATAACCGACAACGGTTATCATGAACGTGGGTCTGATCAACCCACGTTCTCAGCAAAAGACACTATAAAAGGAAGAGCATAAGGAGAAAAGAGGGGAGGACAGATAGGATCTCCATTGAAAACACACTTCTTATATTGAAGATTAGTCTTGTATAAGGAAAATCCGACCTAAGTCTTATCATTATTTTGTTCATATTTTGTTCATTTTGATTACTTTCGTCGAGACATTGTTGTACCTTTTTTTAGGCATCAACATTTGGCGCTAGAAGGAGGGGCATGGCTCACTCGTCTCTCCCACAGATTCAGGAAGAAAATGATCGCATCATGAGTGAAGCGGAAGAAATTGAAAATCACAACCGTACTCTGCCACATACCGAAGAAGAGATGGCAGAGTTACAAGGCTCGGAAGTCACAAAGGGAATTGGACGGAAGAACTACCCGGAGTACTGTGGAGCTACAGAACGACCCCACACTCGTCGAATGGAGAAACCCCTTTCACAATAGCATTCGGAACAGATGCAATAATCCCGATAGATGTGGGGATAGAAACCAATCCATGGATTTTCTACTCCGATGAGGTAAACAACATCAACCTTAAAAACAATCTTGATTTCTTAGAAGAAAAACGAGACAAAGCACTGATCAGAAACCAAATGAATCAGGCACGAATTGCCAAATGCTTCAACAGAAAGGTTCGGAAAAGAGATTTCCAAGCTGGAGATATGGTGTTAAGAAAAATCTTTCAACACGCCGAGGAGTCGTCTAGTGGAGTGCTCGGACCAAATTGGGAGGGACCATACACCATTGTTTCCTCACTCGAAAATGGCGCATACCGAATTTCCAAAAACGGAAAGGAAGAGAAAAACTCTTGGAATGCGGAACACCTCCGACGATACTACCACTAAACGACATCCCAACTATCGCCAAGCAATTTGAATTCTGTCCGGATATATCAAGGCAAAATATTGCCAAGCACTTTGATCTTATGTTTTGTTTACATCAAGGCAAAATATTGCCAAGCAATTTGAATTCTGTCCGAATTATATCAAGGCAAAATATTGCCAAGCACTTTGATTTTATGTTTTGTTTACATCAAGGAAAAATATTGCCAAGCAATTTGAATTCTGTCTGAATTATATCAAGGCAAAATATTGCCAAGCACTTTGATTTTATGTTTTGTTTACATCAAGGCAAAATATTGCCAAGCAATTTGAATTCTGTTCGGATTATATCAAGGCAAAATATTGCCAAGCATTTCGATTTTATGTTCTGAGTATATCAAGGCAAAATATTGCCAAGCACTTTAATTCTATGTTTGTGTCTATCGAGGCTGCTATCGCCAAACAATTTCTAATTCTTTTTGGAATATATCGAAGCAAAATGTCCCTAAGTAACTTAAATTCCATTCAATTTTTCACCTAAGCGAAAAATTGCAAAGTCTTTTTGGTTTTCCCTTTTAAGTCAAGACAAAAGATTGCCGAACAATTCGGAAAATTGCAAAGTCTTTTTGGTTTTCCCTTTTAAGTCAAGACAAAAGATTGCCGAACAATTTGTTCAAATCAAAAACTATATGGAATCCTCTAATTTTATTGTACCCCCCAAATAACCCTTAGCTATTTTTTGTGAAAACTCCGAACAAAACGTTTAGTCGGATATAAGTTGTTTTAAAATTAAAAGTTAATACGGACCGAATATTTGTATCACGATATTGATTTCATAATTTGATTAAGTAAACGTTTTAAATCGGTATACATTCGATAGAATTAAATAAACATACAAATATTTAGTACTCGGAAAATTCACAAAAAATGGCTGTTAAAATCCGAGCCACGGATGTCCAAGTACGGAAAGTTGCGGGCATAACACCCTCAAACATTTTTGTCGGCTGTTAAAATCCGAGCCACGGACACATCAAAATTTTAAATTGGCTGATAAAATCCGAGCCACGGATACCGATAAATTCGAGAAACAAATAAGTTCAATCAAACACCACCAGGCGGAGAAGAAGTTTTATCAACAGGAGCAGGGTCGGTTGCATGAGTTTCATTCGGAGGAGAGGTATGAAGACTGGAGTCGGCATTGTCAGTCAAAGACTCGGGAGCGTCAAGGTCAGAAGTATCCATAGATGGATTCTTCTTCAATAGACACTCGACCGTAGCCACCCGACCAGCATAATAATACTTCGAGAGCTCCGATTGAAAGTCCTCGGACTCCTTATAATCGGTGATGGCTCTCTCGACTTTCTCTTTAACCTCAGCTCGAATACTCCTGAGTCTTTCACGCATCTTCTCGGCGGCACTGTCGATCTCCAACTCTTTCGCACGTACCCTCTCCTGGGAAAAGGCCAACTCTTTCTTCAAAAGTGCAATCTGGTCCGCCTGACGTTGATTGATATCCTGAAGAACCCCCCTTTTCGAAAAATCTTTCAACATCTCCGGACCCAAAAAGGAGAGATCGGCCATCGCCTGCAGTTACAAAAAAAAGGGGAAGGAAGTCAAAATCAGGAAAAGACACATACAAAAACTCCGACTAAAAATAATAAACTCACAAGTGCAAGATGATGAGGGAGCCTAGAGAGCCGATCAACAAGGGGGACATCAATCACCACCTTCGGATCCTGGAGCCCCGGAAGATCGATCATATACGCGAAGACTGGGCTCAGGTGGTCGGGAGCATCGACAGTCGAAGGATGTGCAGAAGTAGAGGGACGCGGGGGATTAGACTCGGATCTTTTCGTCTTCTTACCACTCTTATCCGCCTTCGGACTCGACGCAACCCTCTTAACCCCGCGCTTCGGGACCTTAAACTCTTTCGGAAGAACTAAGTTCTCGGGAATAGAAGGAGCTTTACCCATCTCTGAACAACAAAAAAAAGATATAAGCAAATAATCGGATACAGACCTACCTACGATTTAAAATCATACCTGAATCAAACCCGGGATGAGCCGGACAGAATAGCCAATAATACTTAAGGTAATTCTCCGAAGTCCAAAGCGCCGTATAGGACCTTTCTTGAGGAGACAACCTCTCAACTAACGAAAAATCTCCCAAAACTGATCGGCTACGGAAGCTGTCTGAAAAATAAAATTTCAGGCGGAATTAATATAAGAATTGTAAACAGCAATCAATTGGAACATACCAAACATGTAATATTTGCTCGGAAGTTTGAATTTGGTCCTCGGAAGATCAATATGTCTTATAAAAAAGAACCAATCTTTCCAATCCTTGCTGCAAGTCGGGAGATCCGTAATTAACGAGAACTTCCGAGTCCTCGTGGTAAAGTTGTACCACCCATTACAGCGGGGATTCGGCTTCACGACATAATACTTATGGATAACCGAAGTCGGAGGATCCCGGTTATAATATTTACGCCACAAAATTATCACACATACTAGAGTACGATAAACGTTCGGATTCAGCTGTGTAGGCGCAAGATTAGACTCGGCAAGGATCCTCGTGATAAACCCATGAAAGGGAAGACCACCGCGTATGCGCAAAATAGACGGGTTAACGGCGACAAGCCCATCAGGAGGAAGGTGAGCACGTTCGTGAAGGTCGGGAACCAAAAGCGAATAATGAGAAGGGACGGCCAGCGTTTTTCGGAACGTAGACAAGTAAGATTCACAAACTTTGGAATCCTGATGCTTCGCCGAGAAATCGGTCGATCTACGCTCGGTCGAATTTTGAGACGTTCCTGATGAGGATTGATCGGAATTCTCTACGGCCGGCTCCGCCTGTGAATCGGAATCAGAAAAATCCCGCAAAATGGACCTTCGAGAGATAGGGACATTCTTGGACAAAGTAGATGAAGTATTCGACCCGTCACGAGAACGAGCAGCGGAAGAATCCGAGGTGGAATCCACCGCCGACCCGAGAAAAGAATCGGTTCTAGAAATACTCGCCCTCACCAGTATCGTTTACACTCGGACGAAATTAAAACAAAAATTAGAACAAGCGAAGCAGAACGAAGTAAAACTCACCGAATAGGAGCCAGAACAGAAATCCGAGCAAGAGGAGGGAAAACGGAAAGAAAGAAATGAAGTAAGAACCACGGGTATTTATAGTAAGAAGTACAAAGTAAGGAAACTTCTTCGAGAAGCTGAGGAACAATTCAAGCACTCTGACACGAAACGACGCGACGCCAGAGACGGTCACATCCGAATACCAAAGGTCGCGACTCCTCAACCTCAACAGACGCCACAGACCCCGACAAAATGATTAAAAGCACAATAATCATAACTGAAAATATTTGTATATATAAAATATACAAAACACAGATGACAAAGCATATAAAGACAATAAAAAATAGAAGTCGAAAGCAGTCTCTTGGGAGCAAAATCCCGACTGCCATCGACCCCCACTATTAAAAGTTTCTCAACAAAAATTCTTATATGCCGAAAAACTAGAGGGCAGTGTTACTATCGGAATAAAACGATAAACGCCGACCATAAACCATATCCAAATGATAAGAATATTCGGATACGGTGAAGAGAAACGAACTTGAACGCAAACGAAAGTTCAGAACTCCGAGTAATAAAACGAAAGTAATCGAATAAGTACTCCGAGCATAAAGACTAGTCATTAGAATTAAGACTTACGAAGGCCACGTAAGCATAAAAACCGCCAAGGATAACCATATAACGGTTACCTCGCACAGGAACACACGACGAAGATAACCAACAGCAGCTATGACGAGGAGTGGGTCTGATCAACCCACGTTCTCAAAACAGATCCTATATAAGGGAAAACGAGAAGAGAGGTCGGGGGCTGAAAGGAGAGAGAGAATACACACTTCTTATATTGAAGATTAGTCTTGTATAAGGAAAATCCGACCTAAGTCTTATCATTATTTTGTTCATACTTTGTTCATTTTGATTACTTTCGTCGAGACTTTGTTGTGTCTTTTTTAGGCATCAACATTTGGCGCTAGAAGAAGGGGGTTCTATGCTAAAATCGGATGATTAGTTCGTCACAACCAGAGAAGATGAAGAGGAAAACTGAAGGGAAGTGTTATGATCATGTAATATGCTGAATAACATATTCCGAACATATTATAACACTCCGAATACAATTATGCTTGAAAAAGTAAAATTAGTGTTATGACGAGATTCTCATAATATGTTGAACAACATATCCAAACATGTCATAACATTCCGAATATATTTGTACTTAAAAAGTATAAGTGGGAGAATTATACTTTTTGGCAATCGAAAGATTGTACAGATCGATAAGCTTAAAAGCAATCGAAAAGATGTACATGCCAATTAGCTTCATACTTGAAAAAGTATAATTAGTGTTATGATCTCATAATATGCTGAACAGCATATCCGAGCATATCATAACATTCCGAATAAAATTATACTTGAAAAAATATAATTAGTGTTATGATTTCATAATATGATGAACAACATATCCAAACATATCATAACATTCTGAATACAATTATACTTGAAAAAGTATAATTCGTGTTATGATATCATAATATGCTGAACAACATATTCGAGCATATCATAACATTCTGAATAAAAGTATACTTGAAAAAGTATAATTCGTGTTATGATATCATAATATGCTGAACAACATATCCGAGCATGTCATAACATTCCGAATATATTTGTACTTAAAAAGTATAAGTGGGAGAATTATACTTTTTGGCAATCGAAAGCTTGTACAAATCGATAAGCTTAAAAGCAATCGAAAAGATGTACATGCCAATTAGCTTCATACTTGAAAAAGTATAATTAGTGTTATGATCTCATAATATGCTGAACAGCATATCCGAGCATATCATAACATTCCGAATAAAATTATACTTGAAAAAATATAATTAGTGTTATGATTTCATAATATGATGAACAACATATCCAAACATATCATAACATTCTGAATACAATTATAGTTGAAAAAGTATAATTCGTGTTATGATATCATAATATGCTGAACAACATATCCGAGCATATCATAACATTCTGAATAAAAGTATACTTACTTGAAAAAGTATAATTCGTGTTTTGATATCATAATATGCTGAACAACATATCCGAGCATGTCATAACATTCCGAATATATTTGTACTTAAAAAGTATAAGTGGGAGAATTATACTTTTTGGCAATCGAAAGCTTGTACAGATCGATAAGCTGAAAAGCAATCGAAAAGATGTACATGCCAATTAGCTTCATACTTGAAAAAGTATAATTAGTGTTATGATCTCATAATATGCTGAACAGCATATCCGAGCATATCATAACATTCCGAATAAAATTATACTTGAAAAAATATAATTAGTGTTATGATTTCATAATATGATGAACAACATATCCAAACATATCATAACATTCTGAATACAATTATACTTGAAAAAGTATAATTCGTGTTATGATATCATAATATGCTGAACAACATATCCGAGCATATCATAACATTCCGAATACAATTATATTTGAAAGAGTATAATTAGTGTTATGACGAGATTCTCATAATATGCTGAACAACATATCCGAGCATGTCATAACATTCCGAATATATTTATACTTAAAACGTATAAGTGGGAGAATTATACTTTTTGGCAATTGAAAGCTTGTACAGGTCGATAAGCTTGAAAGCAATCGAAAAGATGTACATGCCAATTAGCTTCATACTTGAAAAAGTGTAATTAGTGTTATGATCTCATAATATGTTGAACAGCATATCCGAGCATATCATAACATTCCGAATAAAATTATACTTGAAAAAGTATAATTAGTGTTATGATCTCATAATATGCTGAACATCATATCCGAGCATATCATTACATTCCTAATACAGTTATATTTGAAAGAGTATAATTAGTGTTATGACGAGATTCTCATAATATGCTGAACAACATATCTGAGCATGTCATAACATTCCGAATATATTTGTACTTAAAAAGTATAAGTGGGAGAATTATACAGTTTGGCAATCGAAAGCTTGTACAGGTCGATAACCTTGAAAGCAATCGAAAAGATGTACATGCCTATTAGCTTCATACTTGAAAAAGTATAATTAGTGTTATGATCTCATAATATGCTGAACAACATATCCGAGCATATCATAACATTCTGAATAAAAGTATACTTGAAAAAGTATAATTCGTGTTATGATATCATAATATGCTGAACAACATATCCGAGCATATCATAACATTCCGAATACAATTATATTTGAAAGAGTATAATTAGTGTTATGACGAGATTCTCATAATATGCTGAACAACATATTCGAGCATGTCATAACATTCCGAATATATTTTTACTTAAAACGTATAAGTGGGAGAATTATACTTTTTGGCAATTGAAAGCTTGTACAGGTCGATAAGCTTGAAAGCAATCGAAAAGATGTACATGCCAATTAGCTTCATACTTGAAAAAGTATAATTAATGTTATGATCTCATAATATGCTGAACAGCATATCCGAGCATATCATAACATTTCGAATAAAATTATACTTGAAAAAGTATAATTAGTGTTATGATCTCATAATATGTTGAACATCATATCCGAGCATATCATAACATTCCGAATACAATTATACTTGAAAAAGTAAAATTAGTGTTATGATCTCATAGTATGATGAACAACATCCGAGCATATCATAACATTCTGGATACAATTATACTTAAAAATGTATAATTTGTGTTATGAAAAGATTCTCATAATATGTCGAGTAGCATATCCGAGTATACATAACATTTCAAAAATATTTGTACTTAAAAAAAAATATTAATGAAATAATTATAATTTTTTGCAATCGAGAGCTTGCAACGCACTTAGTATTCATATCTCATAACAATATGAGATATCGGTATGTTATAAGATGTACTGAATAATAAGTTTCTCACCATTAATCGATTACTAAGAAACTGGAGGGCAGTGTTATGATCAGATTTTCATAACTCCGAATAAGCCATAAAATATTCTGAATACTATAATTCCGAATATAAATGCTTCACCGAGTACCAAGAGGATTCGGTATAAGCAGAAGAGAAACGAATATGAACATAAGTTAAGTTCAGAACTCCGAGTAACATAATCGAATCAACCGGGTAAGTTCTCCGAGCATAAATATTAGTCATTTGAATTAAGACTTACGAAGGCCACGTAAGCGTAAAAACCATCGAAAATAACCATACGGTTATTGAGTACACAAACACACGATTTAAATAACCGACAACGGTTATCATGAACGTGGGTCTGATCAACCCACGTTCTCAGCAAAAGACACTATAAAAGGAAGAGCATAAGGAGAAAAGAGGGGAGGACAGATAGGATCTCCATTGAAAACACACTTCTTATATTGAAGATTAGTCTTGTATAAGGAAAATCCGACCTAAGTCTTATCATTATTTTGTTCATATTTTGTTCATTTTGATTACTTTCGTCGAGACATTGTTGTACCTTTTTTTAGGCATCAACAATATTGAAAAACATATTAAAGATTTTAAAGTTTCTGAAGAGTATCATAATGAATTGTCTACGTATTACTATGACGAGAAATTTGAGACCGTCGAGCGTTTGAAATTGAAGAGCACGAATCTGGAACTTTCCGACCTTGACAACAATGAAACATCTCAGGAGGCCATCTTGTTGCCGAAACAAAAATCTCTGAAGAGACCACCTATAGATGCTTCTCCTTCTAAATAGATTTTGTTTTGTTCTAACGAATTCTTTATGTTTATGTTATTATGAATATTCGCCAGTGGCTCGGACTTTAACAATCATTTTGAATTGTATATTCGTGCCTCGTATTTTAAAAGCTTTTTGTAATATTCGGACCTATAATATGGGATGTGGTTTAATTTTGTAATATAAGTTCTTACAATTTCTTAATTTTTATGCCATTGAATTTTATGAGTAGAAATATCTATATTAATCATTTTTTGGACTTATTCCGTGTTTAATCATTCCAAAATATATAATTTATTATTTGCAAATAATGAATGCGTTTAATGATGTCAAAGTTTTATGAACTTACTAATTGAAATATTTTCTAACTATTCTAAGTGATCATCCCACTTAAATTTTAGAAATGTTCCTACTATTAGAATGAAAAGTTTTTAAATATGACGAATGAGATTAAAATTTAAAGAATTTGGAAAAGCAAATATTTATAATAATCCATTTAAATTATTTCCAAATAAATATATTGTTCATAAATTTATGAGTGAAAAATTTGGCATTTACATCAAATAAAAATTTGATTCGGTATTAGATTTTTTGTATACCGCATAAAGATATTATTAACCTTGGGAAATAACGATTCGGTACCATATTTCTTTGTTTACCGAATACAAATGTTATTTATTTTTGTAAATAATGATTCGGTATTCGGCATCTAGAATAATAAAAACAAAAGCATGGCATTCGCCCTTCACTAAATTTAATAATTGAAAATTTGCCGTGATAGAATATAATTAGATGTCTGTTTGGTCTTGATGCAAATTAAAATAAGAGAGATCGACGATAAAGACGAGCGAGGTTTTCGGAATTTCAAGAGATCTTTTCTTCTCTGTCATTTTTAGATATTTTTAGGTACCATTACGGAGAGATGAAACAACCGTATAGGGTTCTTCCAGTTTGGTCCAAGTACTCCATCGATAGGATTCTTGCTGTGCATAATTTTTTTTTTCATTGCCCTATGTCCGACCTGAAAACAGTTGGTGAATAATGCACCTTAACAATCATATTAAATACGAAAAGTAGTTAATTACACTCACATTAGCCAATTAATATTTATGATTGGTAAACAATTCAGCAATCGATTCTAGCTAAGTCATTAAAATTATTACATGGATTTTAGCTCAGCTACAAAAAGCTCCAATCAAATGCGTGCTCTGTCTTCTAGCTTTCACATCTAATTCATCTTATTGAGTACTCGAGGACGACACCGTAGTATTCCAAAACGTAATCATCGAAACTTATAAGAAAGATGAGTGAGAACAATCGATATGTCACTAGATCTCAAAACCAGGTGTTTTGGGATCTTACTTCCATTATTTAGAATTTGAATTTGCAATTCCAAGGGAAAGGGGAAAGGAAAAAATCGGCCAAAGGAAGAGAGAGGGAGAGTGGTCGAAATTTTCAGATTGAATTGAGTTAAATATTCTCTTCCCTTTTATGCCTATTTATAGCATTAGGAAGGAGATAACATCTGAGAGATTTTCTCTCTTATTGGATTTAATCTGGGCCATTAGATCTCAAACAATGAATCAATAATCTCTCTTATCCATCATATCAATATCTATGGAAGGGATGTTATTCTCTTTCATTGAGCAATTCAAGGAGGGAACTAAGGAGAGAGTTCGGCCACCCCTAGGGCTTACCCCTAGGGTATTTTCGGCAAACTCATGTTCCAAACCCAACCCAAAATTCCATGGCCCATTTGCTTAAAATCTATTTCATTATTTATTTACTTGATCCAACAATAAATAAACTGGTATGCTATAAATATTTATTTAATTATGCGAATACCCATTTTACATAACTAATGATGAATCACCATTATGGTAAGTGAGATAAATAAGTATTATCATTATTAGTTGAAATTTTTTATCCGCCTTTACCAGCGCCTAATGGAAGACTATGGACCTAATAGTAGAATTTCTACGGACTCGATGAATAACACGATACAATCATATCTCTCTTTCATCGATTCGTCTAGTTTTGATCAATACTCTACCGTGTAATCCAAGACTAGACCCTTCTTTAATATTAGAATTATATTTACCCATCCTGACGAGTGTCCACAGATATAGTCAGCCTTGATCAAGATCCTCCAGGTTCAACCCGTGTCAAGAGAAGTCAATTTTTATGTTATACTTCTCTTGATAGATATCAACCCTAAGCATTGTTGCTTCCCCAGCGAAAGATACGTTCGAACGTTAACATAGTTCAAAATTGGGCGCAACGAATTCTGGAATAAATCCTCAGGTGAGTGAACATTAACCTTCTTTCAGGAAGGCTGGATTCCATATCTGTAACTTACTTCCCACTCGAATCATGCTATGAGAAAACTCACAAGACATAAGTTGTGATTAGCATGGTTAGCCTTTTAGCGAATGTGTCAAAGCACTTAGAAACATGATCCAGTATCCATGATGACTTATCAGTGACCATCATAGTGATCTTGGTTAGTATTTCGTAACGGTCCTTAAAGGACACATCTACCCCAAGTCCTGTCCAGGTCGTATACTTACCACAAGTATAGAATTCTCCCACATAGTGATCAGCCTTAACTCATGTATTCCACATATATGACTTTAATATAGCTTTTCAGGACTCAGTTTCCCAGCACGCGACTCTATTTAATAAATAAGAAATTTCAAACTTTATTTTATTAAAAATATTAGTGAGAATTTACATGAGTATCTTCACATGGGCAAGAATTTCTAACAAAAGGTGAAATGGTAGAATTTGAGCACTTAAAGCATGGGCTGATTAACGGTAATAAGACCCACATGAGGTCACTGAGATCTTTCTTGCTCGCTTGGGATGATAAATTGGAAATCGGTTATAACATGACTTTTTTGAAGTCTATTCAAATAACCTGTGAATAATCGAGAATTTTGATGTTTTGCAGAAAAATATATGTCTCGTTCCTTTCCTCAGGATTCCTCGACATGAAAACATCTTCGACCATGTCACTAGTTTCATTTTCCGCTGAGCAGATATCAGTTTGAATTAAATGGCAAAGTTGAGGCACGAAGTTTGAAACTTCAACAACGTCGTTGGAAGAAGAGCTCAATGAGCTATTCCAACTTTGTTTTTACGTATAATACACGTAAAAACAATAAGTCAAAGTGATTT
Source organism: Urtica urens (assembly GCA_958296335.1). Taxonomy (NCBI): domain Eukaryota; kingdom Viridiplantae; phylum Streptophyta; class Magnoliopsida; order Rosales; family Urticaceae; genus Urtica; species Urtica urens. Next base: position 8,420,828 of record OY282528.1, read on the forward strand.
AGTTTAATTAAAACTTAAATTTGTTATTTTTTTTTTCTTCTTTAAGGGATCCCGAGCATAGGACATATTCTTCATCTTTTTCGCTCCCCGAATGAGCGGCGGAACCAAGAAAAGAATTGTTCTTGGACATTATATTGAAGGAGATTTATGTAATCCTACGAAATTACAAACGAAAAACACACAATTTTTAATAGTTAACTTCGCATATAAGATGTGTTAATATTCTTTTTGTATTAAAGATACGTCTTGTATGAGAAAATTTCAACCTTTGTATTACACCGAATAGATATCTCATCATTGATTAATACTTTTACCGAGACATTGTTATACCTTTCTCAGGCATCAACATTAATTAATAAGAAATTGATACTCCGAATATGTGAAGAAATAAATTCATTATGTAATCCTGACCACAAAGAAATTGATACTCCGAATAAGAAAGTGATATACATTTGAAATCCTGACCACAATAAGAAGATCGAATAACGTAGAATAAAAAATCAATAACGTTAGTGAGTAACGTCTTCTGATGCACAAGTCATTTAATAATAGTAGTGAATATGTAACTACACTCCTGGACTACAAACTTCTAAAGTCTTTAATAAGGTTCCGATAACAAACCAACTTGAACCTTAAATAACAATTGTAAGAAACCATGGAAGAGATGTTTATGAGTCTTGGAATTGAAAAACTGTTTGACCTTAAAGGCATTAAGAAGCAAGTCAAAAGTCGGCAAAAGGAGATGGAGATCGTCCAGCCTCTTCTCCGTGACGCTGAAGCCAAGTCTGGAAGATAAGATCTCAGCGATGCCACGAATGTGTGTCTGAGACAGCTCAGAGAGGAAGACGAGCGCATCGAAGACATCGTCGACAAATATTCTTACTACGCTGAGCAGCGCCGACAAGATCAAGGCGGTTTCATCTGATTTCTGCGCAAGGCAGGTCACAGTGTAAAGAGCTTAAACATGCGACATCACCTAGCCTCCGAAATTAAAGAAATTGAAGATTCATTGCAAAAAATCAAAGACGGTGGTCTGAAGTACGGGCTGAGACCATTCGAGCAAAGCGTATCAACTGGGTGGGAAAGGAGTTCACGGGTCGACCCTCGCATTGGAACACTATTTCTTGAAAACAACGAACTTTTTGGCATTGGATCGGTGTCGAAGGACCTGGTGGCTACTCTTGTAGAAGGATCATCTAAGCGCACGGTGGTATCATTTGTAGGACAAAGTGGGATTGGAAAAACTACTCTCGCCTACAATGTATACAAAGATGCCAAAGAAAAAAGTTGCTTTGACATCCATGTTTGGGTCACAATGTCCCGATCCTACGATACCACAAGATTCTCAAGATGCTAATGGCTGAGATCTGCCCATTTGGACCCCAAGGCGCGTTTGATGTCGGACAAGCGCTCACTCTTTTGAGCCACTCTCTTATGGGAAGGAGGTACATTATCGTTTTTGACGATGTTTGGAAAACTAATTTTTGGAGTGTCGTAAAGCATGCTTTTCCTACTATTAGTAATGGAAGTAGGATTCTTGCTACGACTCGTACTTCATTGGTTGTCGAGTCTTTCCAATCTCAAGTTGTCCACCCGAGTTGGAAATCATGTCTCATCAAATATTAAGTAAATGCCAAGGGTTACCACTTACTATCCCTGCTGTAGCTGATTTTTTGTCTAAAAAGAATCTATGCAAAGTAGAATGGGAAAGACTACTTGAGAATCTCAACTGTGAATGTGAAGAGCAACGTGAGCGCTCAAGTGTTTCAAAGTTCTTACTCTTAGTTATCATGATTTGTCGTATCATCTTAAAATGTGCTTATTATACTTTGGTGTTATCCCGGAAAACATGTTCCTTCTTGAGAAAAGATTATGCAAAATTTGAATTGTCGAAGGCTGCATTGAGTTAAGAAAAAACAAAACGATGGAACATATTGCTGGCGAGTACATGGCAGAGTTTATCAGTAGAAACTTGGTTTCATTTGAGTTGCAGTATGGATCTGTTAGATATTGCAAGTGCATGATTTGATGTGAAAGGTAATCCATAAGAGAGCTAATGATTTGGGGTCCTATCAATTATTCGACGAAAATTAGCCGAGTTTTGAATTTAAGGGTCGGCATTTGATAATGCATAACACTACAGAAAGTTTTTTTGAAAATGTTGGTGATATGAAGATTCGATCGGTTGTTCTCTTCAAAGCGAGTAGCGTATCAGATTCTTTTGTAAGTGGTGTATTAAAAAAATTTAAATTATTGGAGGTTGTTCTGAAAGTTGTCATGTTGATAATATAGCATATATAGGGTATTTGTTACACCTTAAATACCTAAATCTGAAATTTTCTAATGTCAAGAGTCTCCCAAAGTCCACCGAAAAGCTACATAATCTGCAAACACTGGACATGGGATACTTTAGTGCGGGAGCTGCCATATGAGATCAACAAACTGTCTAAATTGCGTCATTTTTGTTCTGGCTCATCTGAAAAAGAAATAAAATATAGTGTCAACTCTTATATTGCTCTGAGGATGCATGCAGGGGTTGGAAATTTGGTAGACTTACAAACACTAACTCTAAGCACATTCAGTTGATGGTGGTTTTATAAAAGAGCTACAAAAGCTGAGTAAACTGAAAGATTTCGAAATTACCAAAGCGGGTGCCAAGATGTGTAAGGTCATTGGAGAGTGTATTCAGAAAATGAAAGATCTTGAGGCTTTATTTATATCCTGAATTAACAAAGCAGAGGTTTCATATTTAAACTGCATTTTGTCTCCTACTCTTTGTTTGCGAAAAGTCGAACTGTTTTGTCGTCTACAGCAAATTCCGACTAGGATATCGAGCTTCAGAATATGGAGACTATTGCGTTACATTTCACGAGGTTAGTCGACAAGCCATTGAAATGTCTCAAAGATTTTCCGAATTTGGAGTATCTTATCATGTACAAGGCATACGATGGAGATGAATTACAGTTTGAGGAAGGCTGGTTTCCAAACCTGAAGACTTTATATTTAAGATGTTGTAAAGAGCTAAAGCACATTAAGATTGAAAGAGGAGCACTGCCTCTCCTTAATATGTTAGCCATTGGAGCTTCCCCGCCGATGAAGCAAATTTCTAGCGATCTTCAACACCTAACAAACATGAAACCCCTCAAAGTATTTGATATGCCAAAACCATTTGTGAAGGCTCTACAACCCAATGGAGACACTAAATACTTCAAAATTCAGCACATATCTTCTGTCAGTTTTTTATAGTACGCACGCAGAGGGTTCAATCATATTTCTTTCAAACTTGGAAGCGTAGGGATGTTGCAACATCTAGAGGAATAGCAGCGATGTAATCAATGTTCCAAGTTTCAAGATACTCTACAATTTCAATTTTCTTTAATTAAATGTGATTTTTAATTCAAGTTTTATTTTTTGTTAGGGGAACTGGACGTCATCACAGATCTGCATTATGTGGTATGCAAATTATTTTTCCTCACTTCTTTTATTTCTTAAACATCTATATTTCCCAATTCGAAACACTTGCATAATAACATAGCAAATAAAAATTAGCACTCAACAATGCTTTCATCTGTATGTTTCTTTTCTTGTATAAATTAATTCAGTTGTGTGACTCACTACTACAAATGTTAGATCTCACAACCGATTTTCCACAGCCCTTATTAGTAAGGGGTGTGGATTCCAAGATCCCACAACCCTTATAACTAAGGGTTGTGGGAAGGGCTGAATTTCAGTGTATTCCACAACCCTTAGAATATTGGTCGTGGAATATACCTTATTCTACAACCATTGTTATAAGGGTTGTTTAATTTTACATATTTTAAAATGTCCCACAACCCTTAATGCATTCGTTGTGGGAGCGGCGCAGGGGCGACGCCTTATGGTGCCGCAGCGCCACTTCCCACAACGGATCCAAAGATCCGGTGTGGAAACTATAAAAAAAAAAGTCGGCGCCGCGGCCCCATATGCACGTCGCCGCGGCACTACGTCCACAACCCTTCTCAAAAGGGTTGTGCAAACACGCGGCGCCGCGGCACTACGTCCACAACCCTTCTCAAAAGGGTTGTGCAAACACGCGGCGCCGCGGCCCCGTATACACGTCGCCGCGGCACCACTTCCACAACCCTTCTCAAAAGGGTTGTGCAACCTCATGAGAGGTATTTTGAACTCGGCGCCGCGGCCCCATATTAACGTCGCCGCGGCGCCGTGGACTCACAGATTCTACCTAGACTCTGTAAGTCACGGGGGCCGCGGCGAAGTTCTTTTTGGGCCGCGGCCCCCTTTTCTGGGAATGTTGTCGCCGCGGCCCTAGGTACACGTCGCCGCGGCGCCGCTTCCACAACCCTTCTCACAAGGGTTGTGGAATGTCTAAAATTCGTGAAAATTTCAAATTTTTCGTAATCCCGCCCAAATTTCGCACAAAAGTAATATTTCGACTTCTTCTTCTTCATTCTTCATTTTCACTCCAAACTCATTCTCTCTCAAAACCCATTCTCTCTCAAAACCCATTCTCTCTCAAAACTCATTCTCTCTCAAAAATCTTCTCTTCTTCGGCGACCCATAAATCTCCGGTCACTTCAACGAACTTTTCCGTCCGGTCTCTCTCTCCATCTCCGACGTCTCTCTTTCCCTCCACCCTTTCTTCACTCCGCCCTCTCTTCACTCCGCCCTCTCTCTCACTCTCACTCCGCCCTCTCTTTCCCTCCATCTCCGACCTCTCTCTTTCTCTCCATCTCCAACCTCTCTCTTTCTCTTCACCATCTCTTTACTCCGCCCTCTCTCTTTCACTCCGCCTCTCTCTCTCTCTCTCTCTCTCTCTCTCTCTCTCTCTCTCTCTTACTACGCCATTTCTCTCACTCTCACTCTCTCTCCACTCGTTCCTTCCTACGCCCACGCCCTCTTTATCTCCACCCTTTCCTTCCCTCCGTCCTCTATCTCCGCCTCACTTTTCACCGGAAAGTTCACCTCAGCCATCAACGGCTTCTCATCACATTGGTTAGTTTTTGTTTATTACTAATTTTGGTTTGAAATTGATAATTAGTTTAGGTTGATATTGAGATATTTTTTGTTGTGTTTGGAATGGATAATATGGTTAGATAATTAGAGTATGAGTTCTTGAATTAGTTTAGGTTTATATTGAGATATCGAGGTTGTATTTTGATTGTGTTTATAGATTCAATGTCGAGTACTACTAGATCTAGCCATGGTTGTAAAAGGAAACCTAGACGACATTACCATTAAACTAATTTCAAGGTATGTATTAACCTACTCTTCACATATGTATTGATTGTTTACATTAATTACAAGGTAATTGATTCAAAGTTTAAATTGTTACAAGGTAATTAGTTCCAAGTTTAAATTGTTCGCTCAACATGTCAACAAAGTGATATTAGCGCAAAGGAAACGTTATCCAAGATAAGGTTTGTCCAACAATCTTCGATATCTTGTTATAAATACAAATTTCACAAGACTTATTTTATTTGATAAAATGTATTTTTTTTCTTTATTGAGCGTTTGTTAAACAAGGTACATACTTTTCATTTTATAGGGTGTTTTTCAAATTTCAAGCTCGAACGCAAAGGTGCTCTTGGTGACGGACAATCAACGTACATCTAGTCAATGGTCACTCGAAGACAAAGTGGTAACACGGAATGCGATATAGTTTAGTAAATTAGAAAACAAAAAGACGTATATAAATGTAGAAATAGAGAAAGTAAAAGAAGAATGGATTAGCTATGTACAATTATTTATTGAATGTGATGATTAGTTACATTTTGTTATTTTGGATGTAAGTATTTCACATGATTTTAAATGTATATGATGATCTTGGGTGATTTTTGGATGTATGAATGTTTTTTAGATTGATTGTGTATATTTAAAGACATTCTGCATCTATTATATGATTTATGAGAGTTAATTACAAAAATTTTGAGGGGAATCACTCACTGAACAAGGGCGCTGCGGCGACGTTATACTGGCGCCGCGGCGCCGACTCCCACAACGGATGTTTTGATCCGTTGTGGGACATGGTGCCGCGGCGCCGTTATAACGTGGCTGCGGCGCCGGATGTTCAACAAAATTTGAATTCTACAACCGAAAATTGATTGGTTGTTGAATATTCCACAACCAATATACATCCGGTGTGGAAAGTATGAACATTCCACACCGGATGTCTAAGGGTTGTGGAAAATTCCACAACCCTGGATCCCACAACCCTTAATAAGGGTTGTGGGAAAATTCCACACCCCTTATTAAGGGTTGTGGGATCCAGTTTTTGTACTAGTGACTAATTTAATTTCATACTTAATTTTTCGTTGTAATAGATTCTTTCACTTGACACGACTTCTTTTTGGAATTTCATTTAAATTTTCCTCGAACTATTTTCACCAGGGAAGCATGGAACACTGAATGTTATGCGTTTCTGATCAATGCATGTTTTATCAGTGTTGTCTCTTGAGATAGTATTAGTCTATGTTTTTTGTGATGCCAAGATGTGTTAGAAATTTTTTTAATCCCTAATTTTATCCTAATTCAATTTATGAGAATCGAATATGGATAGCGGAATGGTACCTAAATCCATGGATGAAAATACTATGAGTGGTCTTCCAATTGTAGATTGCCTAAAAGTCTTGAGTGTTCTTGTTGACGGAGATACAAAAACAAGCGTCATTTCTACAATCAGGGATCTACCCTATAATAACTGTCTTTTGACAGTTACTAATTATTATTGCATATTTCTATTTTGGCCCCTTATCAAATTAGATTAGCACTTATAGTAGCCACATTATAATTTCATGACAAATCCGTCCTTAAATCATAAAATTTATTTCGAATTAGACCACATCAATTTGATTTAATAAATAATGACCCAACATATTCATTTTATAACATTTATAGTCTCAAAATTTTTAACAATCTGTCACTGGACTATGGATGTATAAAATAAATGTGTCAAACTTTAAACATGTAAAAAAATAGTCATTAGGATGCAACGTAATACAATCTCGTCCATCAACTATATTATATCAACATAAGATCAAAGTGATTTTTGTTGTATCAATCACAACTAAACCCATCAATGGTCACATACATCAATATAGTCAAATGACATAAAGCAATTAATCATGAATATGTAATAGATAAAAGTATATGTAAAGTGATCTATTCATATCAATTTTATCCGATCCAACTTTAAAGAGATCAAAATTTATCCGAAATATGTTAAGTGCACTAAAATAATTCCACAAGTCTAATCAGACATAATAAATGTACTTGATTACAAAAACCACACAAAACATAAATAAACAACAAACTCCGACTGAATCTAGATATCTTGAAATTTTACAACACTTGTATATGAAATGTGTTGGCGAAAGACCTTCGATAGTAAACTCTTTGCAAGAGAATCTGCTATTCTGGAGTTTGTTCTTAATTGTTTAAAGTAAATATGTCCACTTTGTACTTTTTCCTTTAACAACTAAGAATTCGACTTTGTCAAACTCATGTTGTTGGAATAGTTTACGGCTAATTTCTTGTTACAATATAACTTAAGTGGCCTTTCAATTCCTTCAAAATACGCAGATTTCACAGCCATATATCATAGTTATATGTCTCATAACATGATATAACTCCACCACCAACATATAAATGTAGCCAGATGGAATCTCACAAAAACGAAGTCATAATAACCAATGATCTCCAAATAGTTTGACCTCTTATATGTGAGCATATAATCTTATGTTCTTTTCAAGTACATCATGACCATTTTGCCTGCTTTCCAAAAATTAATACTTGAGTTGCTTAAATTATCTACTTAAACTTCAATAATATACGCAATATCCAGACGTGTACAAATCTTAGCATATGTAAGACTCTCAATTGCCGAAGCATAGAAAATCTTATTCATTTCTTAAATCTTAGGATTTCCTTTCGAGAATAAGTCTTTTAATTCTATTTCTAGAAATGTGACCTGATCACTTATGTCATAATGAACTTGAATTTTCATTCCTTAATTTGTCTTTAATACTGTATGATTCCACATTTAAGGTTTCATTTTAAGAAGAAATAATTAAAAGAGTTTAAAGATTTCCATAATTTACAAATGAACCGGTTCCAACAAATTTAGAATCAATAAATAAACTGAACATAATATCTTGAATGAACAAAATATCATAATTTGTCCAAACAAGAAATATAGACCAAATTCCGTCTAAACAACGGTACATCAAAAGTATCAATTAAATTCAAATAAAAACCAATACTAAATAACAATCTGAAATGCGCAATTGCTTTCACATCTACCAACTTCCCATTACCGACATAGACGCATCTCTCGACATCTCTTGGCTTTTGGTAGCTCAGACAACCCTTTCTTCTCTCGCCATAAGTGATACTTAAGACATTCATCCTTCTCGTGTCCATGCTTATTCCAAAGGAAACAATTTTCTGAAGTATCTACGATGCTTGTTTCTTTAGTTGTGGACCTTTACCACTTTTAATGGTACTTCCCAAATGAGTACTTTTAGTCTTATATTGCTTCAATCTTTCCTCCTCTTGAATACAAAATGAAATGAGGTCGTTAAGAGACCATTTCTCTTTCTGACAGTTATAACTGACCTGAAAGTGACTGAATTTTGGAGGAAGAGAAATAAGAATCAAATGGACAAGCAATTCATCGGATAACTCAAGTTTTAGTCCTTTAAGTTTTGAAGCAATATAAGACATTTCCATAATGTACTTCCTTATGTTTTCATTGCACTCATTGAAATAAGCCTCTTTAAAAGAGTACTAGTTTCAGCGTTATTTCTCTTTTCAAAGCGCTTCTCGATTTCAGCAAGAAAATCTTTGGCATCGATGATATCTTCGGACTCCATACCCTTAAAAGCTTTAGGTATGTCGCGCTTGATGATCATAAGACTTATTCAATTAGAACAGTCCCAGTTCTCATAGATCCGCTTATCATCAGCAGAACTAACATCTGTAAGAGAAGTTGGTTTATCCATTCTAAACGATAGGGTAAGACCCATGCATCCAAAAACAATCATCATGTTCTCCTTCCATTCCTTAAAGTTGTTACCATTAAGAATTGAAACCGTATTGAGATAAGCAGATACAATAGTAATAGCTGAAAAGAACAATATAATCACAATAAAACATATATACACATAAATTAACCTTGATAAAAATAATAAAATTCAAATAATGGTAAATCTCATTCCAAGATACCTAATGCAACATCCATATCAAGTCTTTGGACAATAATATCAATTGATAATGGTACTCTTGTTGTAACGATCAAACATTAACAATAAACTCGTCAAATAATTAATGTATCTTTGGATCAATTAATTATTCACAAGTAAACTTTACAATTCTTACATATTTATCATCACAAATGTGTATATTTAATTTGGACAGTCTCTAATCTTCCTTTGGGCAGATTAGTATCCGCTTAAATTAGAATATACACGACATTCAAAATTCTTCATAATAATAGAGGTCACTTTGACGACATTTTTATTTCAATTATCTAATAAGAACAGTGAACAAATATATATAGAGTATTTTAATTACCATTTAATTGAATTAATAATACCTAAAATTTATGTGTATGTAATGCTCTGTATATAGCAAATGTACATGAATTTGTAATAAAATGATGGTTAACGGTTGAATGTCCAATAAATGAAACTAATGCCGAAAAAAAATTCATTTCATTGAATATTTGAATTTCCATATAATTAATTATATAATAATTAATATATCATTCTTTCTGTAAATGAAAAGAACATAGTATCGGCAGAGATGTGCAAAACAAATATACAAACTATAAATAATGATTCCAAGCAGATATATAAAATCGGCGGCAATCAATTTGAATCAATGTGTACTACACATTGAAATTGGTTTACTGGACTGGATAATATATATTATAAAATTCAATAAATTGACTTCTAATTTAGAAAACCAATTTTCTGTAAACGTGGGTGGAAGAACCAAAATGATAATTTAAAGTTGTCGCATATTAACATCACAGAAACTGAATCAAAGCAATTAACATATATCGCACATGATTGTTTACATGTCATTTCCTTTTATCAGATATCCATAACCCCATATCAAGAAAAAAAATTGAAAACCATGCAAAAGAAAATAAAAACTTAGCTCATATTAACGCACCACCAAATACGAATGCAGATGTCTATTGCAGATTATAATAAATATGGATATCAATGATTACCGCAACAGCGAAACTGATATCGCGTCCCAAAATACAAATTAAAGTAAAAGAATCGCGATATCCTTATGGTTTGACTTTTTCAAAATTCCCAAAAAATCAAATGATACTAATTGTTTGGAATTTTTTTTATTCCTATTTTAATCCTAATTTAATTTAGGGTCATTTTGATGGATACCCATGTAAACTATAGCTGTTTTGGATATACCCAACGTTTGGTTAATAAGTTGAAAATAGCCGGCTAAATTTGTTTACAAAATTTTAGAGACAAATGTACCCTCATAATAACTTCCAGCCAATTACAATTAATTGAAAAAAATAAATATAAAAAAAAACGAAAATCAATGCCATTAACGTCACAAATCAAACCTCCCACCCAGTATCACTAAATAAAAAATAAAGAATAATAAAGCAACCGAGATTCGAGACATTCAAAAAGATGGACTGAAAAAAAAACAAAATTAATCGTGTAAAAAAAAGGAAGAAATACATAAATACAGTGTAGAAACAAAAATAAACTGTTAACAGAAGCCATACCAGAATCTTGTAACGATCGTGTAAATAGAAAAAAAAAATACAGAATTACAGTGTAAATATAACAAAAATAAACTGTTAACAAAAGTCGTAGCAGAATCTTGCAACAAAAAGTCATCTTCTTCAAACAATCTCATTGCTCTCAAATTGTTTTTTTCCGATCAAAACAGAGATTATGATGGTTGATATTAAGTTTCGGCCGGCCAAAATGAGTGAGTAAATAATTATAGGTAATTAATATGAAAAAGATAATGTTTCCTTTAATATATGTAACTAACTAATTAGGATATTTAAACTTAATTGGATACAATATTTTGGGAATCAAAAATTGGTCAACCCACTAATTATGGTGATTCGAAATTTGAAATATAAATCCAAATTCGAATTCAGTTCGATCGTGTAAATAGAAAGAAACAATACAAAAATACAGTGTAAATATAACGAAAATAAACTGTTAACAGAAGTCGTACCAGAATCTTGCAACAAAAAATCATCTTCTTCAAACAATCTCATTGCTCTCGAATTGTTTTTTTCCGATCAAAACAGAGATTATGATGGTTGATATTAAGTTTCGGCCGGCCAAAATGAGTGAGTAAATAATTTTAGGTAATTAATATGAAAAAAAGATAATGCTTCCTTTAATATAGGTAACTAACTAATTAGGATATTTAAAATTAATTCGATACAATATTTCGGGAATCAAAATTTGGTCAACCCACTAATTATGGTGATTCGAAATTCGAAATCCAAATCCAAATTCAAATTCAATTTTTTAAAAATTATTTTTCCAAAATAAATTCGGCAAAAGGGCAAATTGGTATGTTCATGTGATGTAAATGAATCTATCTGGCTATTTTCAATCTATTAACCAAACTTTGGGTATATCTAAAACATAAACGTTTCATAAGGCTATAGAGCCAATTTTTTCTTTAATTTATGGGAATTGAATCTACATAGTGGAAACGTACCTGAATTCATGGATGAAAATATTGTTAGTGGTCTTCTAATTGTAGATTGCCTAAAAATCTTGAGTGTTTTTGTTGATAGAGATACAAACACAAGCGTCACTTCAACAATCAGATACTTACCCTATAATGTCTTTTGGCAGTTATTAATTATTATTGCATATTTCTAATTTTGCCGCTCATCAAATTAAATTAGCACTTATGGTAGCCGCATTACAATTTCATGACAAATACGTACTTAAGTCTTAAACTTTATTTTGAATTAGACCACATCAATTTGACTTAATAAATAATAACCCAATATATGTATTTTATAACATTCATAGTCCCAAAAATTCTTAGAACTTCAAGGTTTTATATTAATTTTCAGTATTGATATATCAAGGTACTCTTTTCCTGTATCGAGATTTTCCGTTTGGTATGCGGTCTTTCTGTCTGGAATGTAGGAGAAGTATGTAATGGCAGAGCACATGCAGTAGAAAAAGGTAATAACTAAGTTGCATTATTCACGAAGGTGTCCTTTAGCTGGGTTGTGCTCATAAGATAATATGCTTAACACATACCAGGTTTTTGAGGGACAATTCCTGAAACACAAAGTGATGGAGATTCTTCTAAGAGATGAGTAAGCTTGTGACTGGTTGTCTGATAGAAGACCACAACACTGGGCCAGAAGCAATTTTAAAACCAACCCGAAATGGGGCATACATCTTAGCAATGGAACTATAGATGTGTTAGAAGCTACAGACAAAGACCTGTTCTCTCAAGGGATGTATGTATTAGACTTATCAGGTACATTCTCTGTGTATTCTTTTTCATTTAATTTCTCGAACTTTAAAGTATCAGACTTATCAGGTACATTCTCTGTGTATTAGACTTATCAGGGTGTTAATTAAGGGGTATTATTTTATGTAACTGTTTAATGTTTAGACATCTTTTTGGCGGCAAACTTGTTGCTAAATTAGATTGTTATATTATGTATCTTAGAAATATTCTGTATACGTTGATAAATTGTGTAATATTATGTGCATCACGCATGGCAACGTGGTGAAGGATATTATGCTAGCCACTCTTTTGTATTGACTCTGAGGTCCCGACGCATAGTACTCTGCATTTTTATGACATTTTCTATGTATTTATTTACAAAAAAAATTTAAAGAGCATTTGTACAGGCTATTAAATGCATATTTAGATAATTTACACGAATTGTTCAGAAGTTTTAATTTAAAATATAAATATGCAAGAATTTTCGATTCTTTTAGTAGACCAGCAATTCAAATCCATTTTTAATGTGTTATTGAATATAGTAGCACTATATAGATTTATTATTTTGGATATGACCAATGTTTTGTAAAAGTCGTGTAAATGTCCAGCAGCTATTTATTACAAACTTTTCATACCAAAAACAAGTTTGCGGTTCCCTCCCAAAAAAATAAAATCCAAGAATCCATCGGGAACATTACGCCATTTTTGTTCACAGAAGGTACTCCAGGAAGGTTATCGGTGCTCAACCAAAATTAAACCACCGGTGATTAACAGGTATTTATTCCCTCATTTTTTTATTCGAATCGAATTTTAAAATGTTCAATGAGATTTTGTTTTAAATGTTCAATGGGATTTTGTATCCCACTTAAACGCGTTTGATTTAGGGTTTTTGGATTTTGGGGTTCTCCGTGTTTAAAGGATCGTGGTCGAGTTTAATTGCATATAAATCTCCTGTATTGTTTCACCTTAGCATAGTTCGTTGATTGTTTTGTCTAAATGTTGGTGGTTGGCTTTTATGATTTTCAAAGTTCGTTTCTTCATTTTAGCCACCCATGGATTTTCGGGTATAATGATAGATTTAGTGTTTTGATTTTTAATTCTGGGATTCGTGTAAACCTGGTAAATTGCGAGAACAAAAAAAATTTAACATATAAATCATCCTTCAAATAACAATAATAAATTGTCAAATCATCATGTAATTCAACTTACATTCATACAACGAGCCGAATCTTGGGCATCTTTCATGTCCATTAGTCAAGACATCATCTTCGTAATAAGTTTCTTCTTCTTGACAATTCAGTTTTAAATGAGGTGCTGATAACTCAAAACAAGACATGGCACTCGCCAACCTCTCGCTTCACGCAAAACGACGTTCAAGTATTCCAAAATGTTGGCAGTCATGATATTAAAAATTTTATGGGAGAAATGAATGCAAAACCATACCTACAGATTGGCTTAGGAACTTTGTGGAAGATATTGTGACCTGCAATATGTGTATATTGTGATATCCAATCTGTTATTGGTACATCACATAGTATAATGTATAATGATAAGTCAAGACATATTCGTCGATGTAATAATACCATTAAACAACTTCTCTCACCTACAATAATAAAAATTGACCACTTTAAGTCCAAATAGAATATTACAATGAGCCTCCTCGCAGACCCACCAGAAGATGTGGAGGACGAGGACAAGGATGCAGCGGAAGAAGATTACAGTTTTTTTCATGTTTTAGACTTAATGGATTTTTATTAGTTTATGTGAGTTTGTGTTTATGAATTATTGACTTATCGATTTATGTATATTGACTTATCGAGTTATATTTATGTTTAACTTATCGATTTTATATCTATTTCGTTTATGTTTTATTTGAATTCAATTAGTATATTTAATTATGATTAAATTTAATTATATTTCATAATAATTTTAATTAATTAATAATAACTGTTAATTAATAAATATAACATGTACATTATTTTGGAAACTCGAGACATGCATAAAAACGGTTATATGGATGTTTGGATAACCAGATTTATATGGCATTAAGGTGCACGTTTATGGCTAGTTAGGTCGCATTAAGGCTAGTATGTTTTTGGCCGAAGGTAGGTGGTGTTAAGGCTATTAAAATGCATTAAGGCTGCACATATAATCCTTTGTTCTAATCTAGGTTCTAGCCTATAACTAGAGGCTTGAGCTCTCATTTTAAATACACCGGAAAGAAATAGCTTCTTCTCTCCCACTCTCCAAAATTGTTTTCTTTTGTAGTCATGTAGAAGTTCGACATTTGATTCAAGTTCCCGAAGACAATCGAGTAGTGTTAGAGTTATCTTGAAGTCATTATACTCAACGTATTTAGCACTAGTGAAAGCCGATAAAAAATTTCAAGAAAACTGCTCAATGGGCCTCAACTATTTTTTCGACTACTTATCCGACTTCTAATTTACTATTTTATTTTCTTAACTTGTTGTCTTTCATTTCGGTCAATATTATTTATAATATTTCTAACAACGGTACCGACTATATGTCCACATCTACCACGCCATTATTGTTTATTCAGGCCAACCAAAAGAGTCTCATCAGAAGTGGATGACGAAGTTACTCGGGTACTAATACATCAGTGAGTACTGACACGGGCAGAAGAACAAATCTTGTCCCTTATAACCAGAAAGAATTCAAGGCTTTGAGTGTGCACAATTGCCTATACCTCTATTAGCTCCCCAACCATGCCCTAGATAGTAATATCCAACACCCGTACCCGGCTCATATAAAATTGTTCATGGTATAAGACAAAAATAACACTTCACGAAATAAATCTCATAGAGGAATTATTCATTAATTATGCACTTCTTCCTCGTTGTTATGTAGGAATTTCATGCCATTTCACTAATTATTTGCATCACCGAATAACAAGAGTATTTAGTATAGGTAGAAGAGAAACAAATATGAATATATAGTAAGTTTAGAATGCCGATTAACATAACTGATCAATTTGGATAAGTTTTCGGTACTTTAAAACTAGTAATTTGAATTAAAACTTACGAGTACCACGTAAGCATACGAACCATCGAAACTAACTATATAGCGGTTATTGACAACACTCACGCGATCTAGATAACTGACGACGGTTATCACGAATGTGGTTCTGATCAACCCATGTTCTCAGGGCATAACATATAAAAGAAGACAGAAAATAGAGAGAGGACGATGGATACATTTTAGAACATACACTATTAACGCACATAGAATTCAGTTGTAACACTCTTCGTATATTAAATATTAGTCTTGTATAAGAAAAATGCGACCTAAATATCATACATATTTTATATTTTCGTCGAGAGATTATTGTACCTTTTTTTAGGAATCAATACTCGGGATTTTAAAACGCCCAAGACTGCGCACAAGTTTCCAGCCAACCGTCAAAGGATAGGCATAATTCTTTAATCTTGCCGAATGTTAAGCCAACCACACCGCTTTCAAGTTGGGGAGAATTGCCGAATATATCCACAAAGGGATTTAAGGAGCGAATAACATTGAGAAGCGAACATATCAACCACTAAAGATTCTCTTATTTCGGGACCTCATAATATTGTCATTAGTCACATAATACACACTCGTGTATAGAAATAAGTCGATCTTCAAGTGTTTGTAAGCGAAATTGTTATTACATTTCGATTGGCCTATTTTTATTAGGCAAGAATTTTGACAGAATACGTAACATTTACTTATCGAGATCCTAGTGTATCTATCAATCTTTTTTATTTTTTATTATCTTTTTTAAGTAAAAAAACCTATATTTGATTTTTTTTTATATTTTTTATTTAAAAAAATGAACCAATTGGTTTTCTCTTTTTTTTTTTTTTTAAAAATTTGTTCTTTTTTATTTTTTGTTTTTAAAATTGTTTTAAACTTTTTTTCTTCTATTAATTTTTTTTAAAAAAATTAATTTTTCTTTTTTTATTTGTTAAATTATTTTAAAGAAAAAACAACTATTTTTTTATTTTTATTTTTTTTAAATTGTTTTCATTTATTAGTAAAAAGACAATTTTTTTTATTTTTTGAGATTTTTTATTTCTTTTTAAGAAAAATATGAATTTTTTTTGTTTTTTATTTTTATTTTTTTAATTCTTTTTTTCTGAAAAATGGATTTTTCTTATTTATTTTTTTTTCTTTTTCAAGAATAAAAACCATTTTTTTTAAGAAAAAAAGTTATTTTTTTGAAGATATTCTTTGTTCTACGTATGTATGCATCTTTCCCATCTTTAAACGTTGCGTGAACTTGCATCTTCCACTTCCAATGGAGATCCTCGACATTACTTTCGACAGGCTGTGGATCACTCGAGCTGCACAATTGGAGCTGAATAGCTTGCGTGAAATCCTCGGCGATCGCCTTGACTCTGGTGAGGCTCGCAACAACTCCATCTTTAGCAGGCTGGCTAAATTTTTTTGTTCCTCCAAAACCAAATCTCTTCTAGAATAGCGCAGCAACGAACAATCCCTTCATCTTTGATACCAATCCCGTTTGACTCTTCATTTCCTTTAAGCATTTGACGGACCGCTCCTAAGCCACCTGAGCTTCGATCGCCGTTAAACCTGAAACCAACTCCCTCCAGAAACTATAGTCGCCTCGCCTACGCACATTCGAAGAATAGATGCACCACCATCTCCTCTGTATGTGAGCAGGTTATACATGAAGCATATGTCGTCAACTTCCTATTTCTCAAAGCAGCCGCCATCGGGAAGGAATCTGAAGCAACTCGCCAGAGACAGAATTTAAATCGTACCCGAATTTTTAATTTCGTTATGCTTGCCCAAATGACATCGTTTGGAGTAAGGGGAGCTCTCGACAAAATTTTGAAAGCCGAGCCAACCGAAAATCGTCCATTGTTGTTCCGCTTCCATACAAGCTCATCCCCTTCCGATCCTTGCCAATTTTTTTGTTGGGATTGGTGCCCACAAAAGAGAATATTAGAAATTTTATTTATTATTTGTAATATTTTGCTGAAACATTAATATTAATAAATAAGCATTCTTTTCCTATAGTTTGTGTTTATGTATGAATGCTACGCTATGAAACTGTCATCAACGAAAAGGGTGTTAAATACAGATTTGACATGATAACCCCTTGTGACTTGTTTAAACCATTTGTTCGCAATCATAAGACCGATTGATCATTCAAGTCTAAGTTCTGATTGTTTGAATGAATCATGATATCTTATCATGTGATATAGAAAGTTGTGACTCTATGATTTCATTCTTGATATCTTATAGAAGATATTGAACAAGACCTAGTGATTCTATGGAAGCTCGCTATAAAACAGTTTAATCTCGAAGCTCCAAGATCACATACGAGGGGTACTTCGATAACTACCTTAATCCTGAGGTGAGTGCATAGTCGATGCTACACTTTATGTCATTTGATTAGTCAATGGGCGATGGCCGTGTAATGGTTGCATCTGACCCGACGGTTGATGACATAATGTTGTAGTGTTGGATTATGTAATTCACAGATATGGAATTCGTGTACATATAATGAAAGTCATTGTATCACACTATGCTTTGTTACGAGATAGTGAATGAATTAATCTAGCAAGATAATCATTGAATATGAGATTCCTTGATTAAAACATGTGACACGTATTGACGTCTCACTTTATGTTTTTTCTCATTCACAAGTAACAAACGAGTTAGTGAAATAATAACTCTAGGGGTAAAACGGTAATTTTACATTCCCCGGACTTACTGATACACACGAAGGGTATTTTGATAAAGTACACCGTGGATCAAGTACGGAAAAGTTATGTGACTTCAAACGGAAAAATATGTGCGCATGAACTTATAGATTTTCAATATTGGTCCTTTAGTGGAGTCGATCATTATTAAGAATTATAAGCCGGAAATAATTTGTGAATTATTGAGTCCGTGCTTTATTCTCAAGCTTCGTTCATGTGGGTCCATAAGGTCTCAATGATGCACATTTAGAAGAGATTAATTGAACGCGATAAATTGATTTACTCATAAAATATAAATGGTGATTTGTATAAAGAAATTTATTTTCCAAGCGAATTAATGAGTAATGTGTTATTCATTAATTATTGATATTGTGAATTAAAGAAGTTTATTATTGTAATAATAATTTTCTTGATAATTCATAATAACAATATTAGAAAATAAAACGTTTCTCGTTTTATGTTATTCGATAACCATGAAACAATTTAATAACAAGTTATTAAATAGATGAGAGTTCTAAATTAAGTCGAATTTGGAAATTAAATCAAGGCAATTTGGGAAACAAAATTAAGAGTCGAGTAGGACATAGGGGTCGGCCATTATTGATTCAACAAAAGCCCACATGAGAGCCCATTAACAATGTCTACAAATAAAGGGTTTGAGGAAACCCTAGAAAATCTCTCTCTCTCTCTCTCTCTCTCTCTCTCTCTCTCTCTCTCTCTCTCTCTCTCTCTCTCTCTCTCTCTCTCTCTCTCTCCCTCCCTCTTGGCCGACCATTCCATCACCCGGGAAGACGAAATTTTGTTTTTGTTTTCTTGTGTGCATTCATCTCGAGCCCACACTCATCTTATCATATTCTTCTTGTTTCATCGTTGAATCAACTTGTGGTTGTTTGGTCCATTTTCATTGAAATTTATTTTTCTGGAAATCTCACCTCCGAACTAAAGATTCGATGAATCTGAAGAAATCGAGTCCGTAAACCCTGAACTCTTTCTGAACCCATTTAAGTCAGTTCATTGCCGATGCAACGCAAAAAACAGCGTCCCGATCCGAGCTTCCAAGAGCTTTCAGCGTCGTCGCGAAGATTCGCGTGCGATCTGCTAGTGCCCGTCCGCGCGCAACAGCGCCCTAACTGCATCTCCGCGCCTTGCTGCCTGCCGCCGCTGAGCCCAGCCTCCCGGTGATGCCACCAACAAGCCCAGGTCCGAGCCCAGGTCCGAGCCTAGCCTCCTCTGTGACGCTGCCCAGACTCGCGCCTTTGCTGCCTCTGTTCCCCCGCCCGCTGCCGCGCGTTGGGGCTGCTCCGCGCCTCGCTGCCGCGCCCAGAATTAGCAACATCCCTTGCTGCCTCCAGATGCCATCAAGCGCCGTCCAAGCCCGGTTCTAGGAGCTGACACCAAGGAGTCCAAGCCATGCTCTTCTTCAACGTAGTGACGTGACGAGGAGCCTTGCTTTCCGGAATTGGAGGAGATTGAAGATTCTCGCATCAAACTCGTTTTCAAATCCTCGATCGAGTTATTTATAACTCGATGATTTAAGTTTCGATAACCTTTATATTCTTAATTAATATCATTGTTATATGATTGTTTGGAGTGTTTGATTTTATCGAAATATTATGTTTAGAATTAATCGTTAATTAACATGTTCATAGATTAGAATTAAATTGTTGATTAACATGCTTATGATTTTAATGCAAATATGTTGTTAGACATTAAATAGTTTAATATGCTAGATCGTTTTTATTATTAATTCCGCACGTAATTTGTTATGTTTAACAATAATTTATTTAAATCGTTAAGTAATTTCCAACATTTTTATTTCCAACTATTCCCCAAAACAACTCATAACATTGTCTTTGTCTAATTTCTTATTGTCTTCCACCATCAGATCTTTGAGTCGAGAAAGGTCATCCCACTCGGTTGGGATTGGTGCCCACAAATGAGATGGACATTATAAATACTTTGTATTTGATTTTTTGCTGAAACATTAAATAAAATTAAATATTCATTTTTTATTATGTTTGTGTTTATGTATGTTTGCTACGCTCTGAAATTGTCATCAATGAAAGGGATGATAACTACATACTTGACAAGATAGCCCCTTATGACTAGTTTAAATATTAACTCGCAATCTAAAGATTGATAGTGCAATAGAATCTGTGTAATGATTGTTTGAATGAATCATGATATCTTATCTTTTGATATACAGAGTTGTGACTTTGTGTTTCATTCTTGATATCTTCCAGAAGATATTGAACAAGACTTGTGATACTCTAAAGCTCGAGATAAAACTGTTTAATCACTCGAAACTTCTAGAACACATACGAGGGGTATTTTGGTACTTACCTAAATCCTGAAGTGTGCATAATCGATATGACACCTTATGACAATTGATTTGTCAATGGAAAATGGCTAAATTGAAGTTGCATCTGACCCGACGATTGGTGCATGACGTTGTTATATTAGGTTATGTAATTTACAGATACAAAATTCGTGTTGAAACAATGTCAATGCATTAGTATCACACTATGCTTTGTTACGAGAGTGTGAATGAATTAACCGGGCCTGGTGTTCATTGAATAGAACATTCTTTGGTTAAAACATGTGACATGTAAAAACATTTCACTCTATGTTTTTCTCATTCACATTAACAAAGGAGTTAGTGAAATAATAACTCATGTGTATCAGTAACTAAGAGGGATGTAAAATTACCGTTTAACCCCTAAGTTATTATTTCACCAACTTCATTGATATTGTGAACGAGGAAAACATAAAATTGTTGGATATTGGTTCACAATTAACCTATTAAATAATGAAATATATCTAATATGATGCAATTTCAAAATTTCAATTTAATTTGCAAACTAGTTTCTTAACATATTGAATAACCATGACAATAAAAACGACCTAACATGTCAATAAATTTTCTAAACATGTAATTCAAAAATTCACACACAGACACAATCTTATAACTTATTATAGAATTAAAAACAAGAACAGAACTCATAAAACTTACGGTTTTCGTCGACAACTTCTCGAGTCTCCTCTTCGTCTTCTATCTGCGAACTCCGGCCCTATGTCTCACGTCCAAGCATTTTCCGAGGGCTCCTCTTCACGGGCTTGAGGCTGCACCTGAGTCTGAATGACGTGCGCTTGTCTCCTTGTGTGGCTAGCATGTTGATCTCTCCCTGTTGAATTCTTGGCTGATCCTTTCTTGAAGGAAGCGAATGATGGACGACCAGAATTAGGGTTTCACTCAAACAACTACGAAACAGAGTCAACGGTAAGATCTCCGGATTTTATTGAGATTAAGAGGGTGGGCTCTTCTATGAATAATGAGGATGGAATGATCACTCAAAAAATAAATGACGAAGCGAGAAAACCCTTTTTCTCTACACTAGGGTTCGGCCAAAACAAGACCACGACCGACTAGGGTTTCGAAGAATTTCTCTCTCTCTCTCTCTCTCTCTCTCTCTCTCTCTCTCTCTCTCTCTCTCTCTCTCTCTCTCTCTCTCTCTCTCTCTCTCTCTCTCTCTCTCTCTCTCTATCTATCTATCTATCTATCTATCTATCTATCTCTCTCTATTTATATATACATATATATATATATATATAATCAGCAAAAATAGGGAGAGAATCTCTCTCTCTACGTGTGATACTTGGCCCCTTACGATTAGATTAAGAGGAGAAGGTAATTCGTGTCTATTTATTCAAGAGATAACAGGCTTAGATAAAGTTAAGCCTATTAACCAAACTTAAGCGCATTATGCCTTTTTAATGAGTTTCAATAATTTTCCACTGTATAAATCACAATCTATGGCCGGCCAAATTATTTTAATTTTACTCCAAATTTATTTGATTTATTTCTACAATTATATTTCGTTAAATTGAAACATCTCGTTGATTTAGTGACATATCATCAATCCTCGTCATAATGTACAAACAAGTACGAAACAATAAATTATTTCTTTCACCTGTTATTTATTTGAATCCCAAAATTATATTATTATCAATATAATTATACAATTTGACTTATTAAATAAAGGTAATTAAAAAATAACTACTTATTTATTTAATCACGAAAGAAATAATCAAAATATAAATCACAATTTACATTCAATGAGAAAATAAATTTTTTATTGTTCACTAAAATCTCATCCGAAAATCTATATTGAGACCTCATGGCCCCAAATGAAAGAAGCTTTAGAATAAAGTCCGGGCACAACAGTTCACAAACTTTTCTCGACTTTTAATTCTTAATATTGGTCGATTCCACTAAAGGACCAATATTGAATATCTTTAAGTTCATATGAGTTTATATTTCTGTTTGATGTGATGAAACTATTCTTCACATGATCCAAGGTGTATTTTACGATATTATCCTTTGTATGTATCATTAACTATGATGGATATAAAATTACCGTTTCACCACTGAGTTATTATTTCACCACCTCATTTGTTATTTGTGAACGAGAAAACATAAAGTGATATATCACAACATGTTACATGTTTTATTCATTGAATTCCAAGTCCGGTTTATTCACTCACAACGTCGTAGCATTCTTGCAACAGAAATTCCATATCTTTGAATCACATAATTTAACGAAACAGTATTATGACACCAACCGTCGGGTCAATGAAAACTCATTTAGACATTTCCCATTGACTAATCAAATTTCATAAACTGTCACGAGAAAATATGTATTCACTTCAGGATTTACGTAATTACGAAAATACTCCTCATTTGCGATTTAGAAGTTTTGAGTGATTTTACGGTTTTATCTTAAATTTCAAAGTGTCACAGGTCTTGTACAATGCCTTCATCAAAATATCAAAAATAAATTCCAGAGTCACAACTCTCTATATCACACGATAAGATATCGTTAATTTATTCAAACAATCATTACTCGGTATTGATTACCCAATCGATCTTTAGATTGCGAGCTATCGTTTTAAACTAGTCATTAAAAGGTATCTTGTCAAGTATGTACTTAACACTTCTTTCGTTGATGATATTTTTGGGGCGTAGACATAAATGCATAAACACAAACTTAAATAAGAATTAATATTTAAACTTGATTTAACTTTCAGCAAAAAGAATACAAATGTAGGAAATGTCTTATATCTCCTTTGTGGGCATAGTTTCCAACAAAAATGAGATGTCACAACATGTCATATATATTATTCAATGCATATCAGGCTTATTTTATGCGCTCATACTTAAAATAACAAAGCATGGTGTGATACTGATGTTGTAGCATCATTACAACATAAATTCCATATATGCGAATCATGTAATTCAACGAGAAAACATTTTGACATAAATTGTCGTGTCTACAAACATTTTTGAGATATTGCTGATTGACTAATAAAATGTCACAAGAAAATATGCATTCACTTTAGGATTTAGATAATTATGAAAATACTCATCGTATGTGATTTTGATGTTTCGAGTAATATAACGGGCTTACATCGAACTTCAAAGTATCACATCTTTTGTTCAATGTCTTCATCAAGATATCAAGAATAAATTCCAGAGTCACAACTCTCTATATCACAAGATACGATATGGGTTATTTACTCAAAACAATCATTAGTCAGGTACGATTAACTTATCGATCCTTCGACTGCGAATTATTTATTTTAAACTAATGAAAAAGGTATCGTATCAAGTCTTTAATTAAACCTT
Organism: Urtica urens; assembly: GCA_958296335.1. Taxonomy (NCBI): domain Eukaryota; kingdom Viridiplantae; phylum Streptophyta; class Magnoliopsida; order Rosales; family Urticaceae; genus Urtica; species Urtica urens. The sequence goes on from OY282528.1 coordinate 8,444,741, forward strand.
CTTTCATGGGTGACAGTTTCAGGGTATAGACATACATGAATAAACACAAACTTAAATAAGAAGTAATATTTCATCTTTATTTAATTTTTAGCAAGAAAATACAATTGTATTTATATCTCTCATGTCTCCTTTGTGGGCATAAATCCCAATAAACTCTCACTTGACTCATAGAAGATGCGAATGATCTTTCAACCCTAAGCCTTACAGGTGTCCTTCGAAAACTTTACTCGTTAAATGATTCATGAAGGAATCAACAAGGTTGTCCAACATTGAGATCTTCATTACTTATGCGGATCCTCTTTTGATATTATCTCAAACTAGGTGATATTTATGTTATTTGAGCGCTTGTGACTTCTTAGTTCCTACAATTAGCAACGGCCCCACTATTATCACAGTAAAGTGTGAGGGGTCTGTTGGCACTTGGACCTACTTCAAAGTACTTCAGGAATTTCTGAAGCCAAACAACCTCCTTTGTAGCTTCGCAAGCCGTCACATATTCGGCTTCCATGGTTGAGTCAGCAACACAAGATTGCTTTATACTCATCCAGACCGCAAATCCATAATTCAAGATTAACACATATCTCGAAGTGGATATCATGTAACCCTTATCCCCTTCATAGTCAGGTCATCACCTAAGTATGTGAGCATATAATTTCTAGTTCTCTGAAGATACTTGAGAATATTATGCTTAACGAAAACCCAGTGCTTGGTTCCAGGGTTCGATTCGAATCTACTTACCACGCCTACGGCATAACAAATATATAGTCTAGTGCAAAGCATCGAATACATGAGACTTCCCACGATTGAGGTATAAGGAACATATCTCATGTCTTCTATTTGTTGAGGAGTCTTAGGAAATTGCTCATTAGAAAGATGCACTCCCTGTCGGAAAGGTAACTGTCCTTTCTTTGAGTCTTGCATATTTAAGCGATCCATAATTTATCAATATAAGATGCACAAAAAAGCGCAAACCTTAGGTTCTTTCGATCTCTAAAGATCTCCATCCCCGAAATGAAAACCGGTTGTCCATGATCCTTCATTTCAAATTGCTTTGATAACCAGATTTTAACCTCTAATTACTTTCCCACATCGTTCTCAATGAGTAGTATGTCATCGACATATAGGACCAGGAAAACCACTTTTCCATTGTTTATCATTTTATAAACACACAGATAATCTACTAACTATTCAAAACCGTAGCCTTTTACATTCTCGTCGAATATGATATTCCATAATCTAGATGCTTGCTTAAGTCCATAAATGCACTTTAGAAACTCACAAACCTTTCCCTCTTGACCTTTATCCACGAACCCGTCTGGTTGAGCCATGTAAATGCGCTCGTTAAGATTTCCATTCAGAAATGTAGTCTTGACATCCATCTGCCATATTTCATAATCTGGGGCGCCAACAATGGATAAAAGAATGCGGATGGCATTTATCATTGCGACTCGAGAGAAGATGTCACCATAGTCTATGCCTTCCATTTGGGTGAAACCATTTGCCACAGTTGGTGCTTTAAATATCTCTACATTTCCATCTGGTCCTCTTTTGGAAATCCATTTACATCCCACGGGTTTAATACCTTCAGGTGGATCCACAAGTTTCCAGACCTCATTGACATACATCAATTGCATTTCAACGTTCATGGCTTCTTGCCAAAGGTTTGTTATGGAACCTTGCATTGCCTGGGAGAATGATGTCGGATCATCTATCTATTTGTTTGCGATAGCTGTGTGAGCTTCTCCGAATAACATGTATCGTCTAGGCAGTCGTATGGCCCTGTTACTGCGACGGTTCACAATATGCTCAGTTTTCGACTGTGGTTCTTCCAGTGTTGGATTAGGACTTGCCCTAACTTGTGTAGTAGTTGTTACTTCACCCAACCTTTCCTTCAGCGCAAGTCTACCTCTAGGTACTGAATTCTTTATATAATCTTCCTCAAGAAACCTAGCATTCGTGCTAACAAACGTTTTCTTACACGAAGGTCTATAGAATATACAGCTTTTTTCCCTTTGGGATATCATACAAAAAGACATAATTCTGAATAACTAGCCAACTTGCTAGTCTTTTGTCTCAACACTTGAGCTGGACAACCCCAGATTCTGATGTGATTTAAACAAGATTTTCTACCACACCATGTTTTGTAAGGGGTGCCAGGAACTATCTTTGACGACACCTGGTTCAAAATGTTAGCTTCCGTTTCGAAGGAATATCCCCAGAACGAATCGAGACATGATGAGTAGCTCATACTGATCTCATCATATCAAATAGAGCTCGGTTCCTTCATTCTAACAGTCCATTTTGCTGTGGGGTGCGACGTGCTGTAATTTGAGAATCAATACCTTCTTCTTTAAGAAGGTCCTCATATTCTACGGAGAAGTATTCTCCACCACAATCTGATCACAATATTTTAATATGTTTCTCCCCATGCTTTTCAACCAATGCCCGATGCTACTTGAACATTTCAAAAGTATCGGATTGTATTCGCATAAGAAAGACATGACCAAAACGTGAGAAGTCGTCTATGAAGGTCACGAAGTATTCGGAGCCTCCTCTTTTCTGGATGTTGATTTGTTCACATACATTATTATGTACGAGTTCCAATACATGTCTGGCTCCTTGAATTGTCGGTGAGAAAGGTCTCTTGGTCATTTTGCCTTCAAAGCATTATTCACACGTGGGCATAGATCCAACGCGTAGAGCTTACAAATGACCATGTTTTGCTAATCTCTTAATCCTTTCAAGGCCAATGTGTCCAAGACATAAATGTCATAGATATGTCTCATTAGTTTCATCACTATGAGACCTTTTCTGCTTCATGTGTGAATCGGCATTCACTTCGGTATCTATGATAGTCAGCTCAATTGGATAAAAATAATATATAGAATTAAAACGATAAGCTTTAGTAATAAACGAATCATCAAGATAAATTTCAATACCACTATTGACTTCAAATTTGAAAGATTGCTCTTCTAAACGACCAAAAGAACAAAGGTTCTTGCTAAAATCCAGTACATAATAAACGTTATTTAGTAGTAAAGTTTTATTTCCAAAATTAAGCTTCAAGGTCCCAACTGATCGTGCTCCGACATCCGTTCTATTTCCCTAATTGAACGTGAACCCCCCATCACCTACGTGTCGAGTTTGCCTGAAACCATTCAAATTACACACAATACGGTCAGGAGCCCCGCAATCTAATATCCATAGTGATTCTTAATTTGTGATGTAACACGCTTGAGTAACGAACACTCATATCTTTCCCTTTGACATTCTTGAGATAGGCACGACAGTTCCTTTGCCAGGGCCAGACTTTTCCGCAGTGCTGACACTTGTGATTAGACTTCTCCACCTTAGCGACGTCCTTGCCCTTAACATCCGCAACCTTCCTCGGAGGTGCTTTGGATCCTGTTCGTTTGGCCTTTTTAGGAATTTTCTTTCCTTCTTGGAATTAGAGGTGGAGGCCCTGTGTTAATCAACATTGGCTTCTATGTTCCTCTTCTTCTTCGAAAGGAATCTCTCGGTAGTCTTCGACTCCTTCATGAGTTTGCTCATAGACTAGTCTAGCTTTTTCATGGAGTAGTTCATACGGAAGCTACCGAAGGAGTCCGGCCCAGTCTCCAAAATCATGTAGAACAAAAATGTAAAACATCTAGTCATAGAATATTAGTATAATACTCTGTACAAAAATTACTTTTAATATTATAATTTTTAATTAGTATTACACTCAAATTGGTATGTTAATATACTACTCACGTGCATATAACTCACTAATAATCATAAAATAACATATTAAAATATCATATTATAGTTAAACTACTTGAATGTGTAACTCACAAACTCGGGTGCTTGTTGAACAGACAAGCTTGACCAACATATTAAGGTTCCTAATTGGTTACAATAGATTTAAAAAGTAGCTTTGATTTTAGGACAATATTGTAGCCTATTTTGTGACAACTTAGTCACGAAAATTTTGGTTTCGTAACCGTATAGCTATCACGAAACTCGTATTTTTTAGCCACGAAAACGATAATTTTAGTGACAATTTTGTCACGAATTTTGTTTTGCTTTCATCAATTCTCATGAGATCGACTTTGTTAGAGTTTATAGACGTAGTCCAACCTCATACACGATCTTTTGTTGGATTAAATTTTTAAAAAAATTTATCATGTACTTATATGTGCCTCTACTGATCATGTAGACCAACAATGTAAAAGATCTAGTTATAGAACATTAGTATACTACTACCCACACAATCTTAACTTTTAAATTACCATTTTTTAATTAGTATTATACTCAATCTGGTATGTTAATATATTACTCACGTGCATATAACTATCTAATAATCATAAAATGACATATTAGAATATCAAATTATAGTTAAGCTAGCTGAAAGTGTAACTCACAAACTCGGAAGCTTGTTGCACGAATAAGCTTGACCAACCACTTAATGTTCCTAATTGGTTATCGTACATTTAAAAATAAATTATTGATTTCGTGAAAACATTTAGTACATTTCATGACAACTTAGTCACGAAAATTTTGGTTTCGTGACAATTTTGTCAAGAAACTCATATTGTCTAGTGACAAAAAAGATAAATTTAGTGACAACTTTGTTACAAATTCTGTTTTATTTTCATCAATTCCCATTAGATCGACTTTATTGGAGTTTATAGACATGGTCCAAATTCGTACAAGATGATTTGTTGGATTTAACGTTTTTTATAAAAATAATCATGTACTTATATGTGCCCCTACTAATCATGTAGACTAACAATGTAAGAGATCTAGTCATAGAATACTAGTATACTACTATGCAGATGAACTAAACATTTAAATTAAAAAATTTAATTAGTATTATACGCAATATGTTATGTTAATATATTACTCACGTGTAGATAACTAAATAATAATCATAATATGACATATTAGAATATTAAATATAAGTATGCTATTTGAATGTATAACTCATGAGCCTAAGAGCTTGTTGAACATACAAGTTTGACTAACCACTTAAGGTTCATAATTAGTGTTAGATTTAAAAAGTATCATATTTTCAGTGACAACATTTAGTAGATTTCGTAACAACGTCATCACATTTCAGACGTTTCGTGACCACTTCATCACAAAACTATGTGCGTGCGAAACGTTGTCTCAAAATTCGTCAAAGATTCATAACTTTGTGACAACGTTGTCACAAAATCATAATTTTATGACAACATGGTCACATGTAAGACGTTTCATGACCACCTCGTCGTGAAACTATGTTTTCGTGATCACATTGTCACGGAACTATATTTTCGTGACAACGTTGTTACGAATTTAATCTTTCGTGATAATGTTGTCACGAAAACATATATTCGTGACATAGTGGTCACAAATCTATGTTTTCGTGATGAAGTGATCACGAAAAATTAAAATTTTCGTACAATCTGGATTTTTTTTCGAGAATCGCAAAAGATGTAGAAAATAAAAAATCTGACAGATACAGAGTGTTGGGATGGTTAGAGAATCGAATAAAAATTGCTAGTTGACAAAAATGAGGAAGATATGAGATATATTATTTGAATTTAATATTTGAAATTAGAGTTCCTGGTAGAAAATGGTTGTTTGATTTTTTAGGGGGTGGAAGGTTAGATCAAAGTTCTTTGGTCGGAAATAAGTGAGTTTTTTTGTCGACGGTTGCTAGGACGTCGTGAGCCACTCTTAGATTATGGAAGAACATTAGACGATTGTGTTTTTATGGGTTTAAAAAAATTGACCCAAAAGATGAAGTGTTGGTGGAGAAGATGAAATCTGGTGGAAGAAGATGAAGTTTGGTGAAGAAGATGGAGCAAGAGAGAGAGAGAGGGAAAAGTAATTAAGTAAATTAGTTCATTAATTATAAGGGTAAATATGTGACAAAAAAATTATCTCTCTTCCCGAACTCCTAGTTAAGTCATTAAAAAGACATAGTTGGAAAAAGACTATAATTTATTCCTATTGTTAGGAAAATCCCTTGATTTATTCCTAAAGTGATGCATGATATTTTTTCTATAGATATTATCATGGATTAAATTATATTATCACATTGATTCACATAATATAACGGTGGAGATGATAACACATCATTAATTCTTGCCATATTAGATTAACCAATAGAAAATAAGGAATTAATTATCTCTACCTTTAATCAATATAATTGTACAACTTGATTTATTAAATAAAAGTGATTAAATTTAAAATAAACATTTATTTATTTATTTAATCAAGAGAAAAATAATTAATATCATGTAAATCACAATTTACACTCAATGAGAAAATAATTAAATCAACTAAGTACTTAAAAATATTTCAATTCAATAGTCCAACTTAAAATTAGATTTCAATAGATCATTTTTACATATTTTTAATACTTTTTTTTCATCTAAATCTCGTCCGAAAGTCTAAAATTGACACCTCATGGACCCACATGACCGAAATTTTAGAATAAAGTTCGGGCACAAAAGCTCACAAACTTTTCCCGACTTTTAATTCTTACTATTGGTTAATTCCACGAAAGTACCAATAATGAATATCTCTAAGTTCACATGCGTTTAAATTCTCGTTTGATGTGATGCAACTATTCTTTACACGGTTCACGGTGTATTTTACGATATTACTATTTGTGTTTAACATTAACTAAGAGGGATGTTAAATTACCGTTAAACCCCTAAGTTACTATTTCACCAACTCATTTGATATTTGTGAACGAAAAAAAACATAAATGAGATGTCACAACATGTCATACGTTTTATTTAGGGAATATCAGGCCTGGTTTATTTGCTCACAATTCAAATAACAAAGCATGGTGTGATACTAATGTCGTAGCATCATTACAACACAAATTCCATATATGTGAATCACATAATTCAATGAGACAACATTGGTCATTCACTAATCAAATGTCATAAAGTGTCACATAAAAATATGCAATCACCTCAGGATTTAGGTAAATACGAGAATACCTCTCATATGTGATTTTAGAGTTTCGAGTAATATTACGGTTTTACTATGAACTTTAAAGTGTCACAGGTCTTGTTCAATGTCTTCATCAAGACATCAAAAATAAATTTCAGAGTCACAACTCTCTATGTCACAAGATCGATATCGGTGATTTATTCAAAATAATCATTAGTTAGATACGATTGCCCTATCGATCCTTAGATTGTGAACTATTTAATTGAAACTAATAAGAAAGAGGTATCTTGTCAAGTCTGTACTTAAACTTTCTTTCGTTGATGACAGTGCATAGACATACATGCATAAACACAAAGAATAAAAATTTAATATTTATTCAATTTGCAGTACAAGAATACAATTGTATTTATATATCTCATGTCTCATTGGTGGGCATAAATCCAAAAAATGCGTTATAGTATCTTTAAGGTATCTCAACACCCAATGTACATCTGTTGGAGCATGCAAAAACTAACTCAGTTTATTTACAATATGAACTACGTTTGGTCTTGAGTTGTGACATACTGCAGCGCACCAATTGTAATCATGTAAACAAAAGGATCTCCTAGTGGCGCACCAGTATTTTAGCCATGTTTTCACCCGGAGAAGATGGACTAGAGTATGGTCTGGCACTAGTCAGGTTGAGTTTTTGCAACAAATATGCTATGTACTTAGACTGAGGTAGGTATAAGCCATTGTTGTTGTTGTCTCCAGTGGCTTCTATGCCGAGAAAATAATGTAGCGAGCCCAGCTCTTTTAATGCAAACTGATTGTGCAAAATTTTATAAGTGTGGGTATAACAGGCTCATTCTTACTAGTGACAACTATCTCATCAACATAGACCGATAACAAAATATATATATTCCATAATTTATTTAGATTAATATTGAAATATTTTACCTTTATTCCTTGAAACCCCACTGGACAAGAGCGGATCAGAGCCTTTCGAATCACGATTTCGGTGCTTGCTTCAGCTTATAGATTGCCGTGTGAAGTTTGCACAAAAAATCTAGTCTGATTTAATGGTTGAACCAATTTGGCTGTGCCATATACACATCTCTGTTAAAATTCCATTTAGGAATACATAATTTCGTCTAGTTGTTTGATATCTCAACCTTTGTACACTGCTAATGTGATCACACGTCTAATTTTACACAGTTTAATCACACATCTCATTGTACACAGTTTAACTACATGACTATAAGTCTCAAACAAATCGACTCATGATGTTTGAGCATACCCTTTGGCCACTAGCCCCTCTTTAAACCTCCACACAACTCATGTAGGTAACTATTTTACCTTAAAGACCCATATGTTCCCAATTACGTTATGATGAAACAAAATAATCGAAATAGTATAACCACAACATAACTAAAATTCACAACAATAAAATCATAATCACAAATAGTCGTTAATTGCATATTATCTAACAAAACATAATTTTAATTTATTTTACTATATGAAAAAAATTAAAATTTCATACATAAACAACATCAATAATTAAACTCGAATATTCCAAAAATAAATTCCATCACCATGAACACAAAACCAGAATATCAAAACCCCAAATCATCAAGTCTAATTAGAGCATATGCAAGAGTTTTTAAAAGACAGAACCCTATAGAACAAAAATCTTTAAAAATCATAAATCCATCAAACATATATAAAAATGTGATTCAGAAAAAACAGTCGAGTACCAAACAATTTTCTTCAGAAATACTAAAAAAATCAGGGATAAGATATATAATTACACTAGGAGAAAAAATGCCTTTAAAAGCGACAAAAGTCGCTTCTAAAGGTCAAAAAGTCGCTTCTAAATAACCTTTAGAAGCGACATTAAACGCGACAAAGTCGCTTCGAAAGAGTCGCTTCTAAAGGTGCGCCGCTTCTAAAGGTGCGCCGCTTCTAAAGTCGCTTCTAATCTTTTGAAGCGACGAAATTAGAAGCGACTAGTCGCTTCAATAGTCGCTTCTAAGGGTCCTTAAAATCGTCCGAAAAAACGTGGGAAGATATGGCGGGTAACCTTTAGAAGTGACTAGTCGCTTCTAATTTTTACCCGCCATATTTTAGAAGCGACTACACGCTTCTAATTATTACCCGCCATATATTTAAAACCGACTTTAGAAGCGACTTGTCGCTTCTAAAACTTTAAAATTTATTTTTTTAAATTATTATTTTCGGTATTATATTATTAATTAAACACATATTATTATTAATTAATTAAATATTATTATTATTTAATTAAAATTATTATAAACATAATGAAATTTACTAATTTAAATCAAATTAAACATAAACTAAATATAATCAAAAGTTGATAGTAACAATCGAACGTCGATAATAACATAATCGACAATGTCTAAAGTCGATAATAACATAAGTCCAAATAATAAAATAAACGAAAGTCGATAAGTAAATAAACGTAAACCGATAAGTCTAAAACATCGAATAAATTACAATCATCATCGTTTTCCTCGTCGTCCTCGTCCTGCGCGTCTTCTGTCGGGTCCGTGTGGAGGCTCGTCTGGTTCGGTGTCGGTGGGAGTCGAAGGTCGATCTGGTCTCTGTTGCGAACCCGAAGCGCTGCATTGCCCGAAGCGCCTACACTAGGTCCGTATTGAATCATGTACTGGTCCAAAGTCGCCCTAAACACGGGAGACGGATTGAAGTCCGGGGTCTAGCTCAACCCAGCGGCCATGCCAAACACAGCTCCTTGGACAGCCGCCAGCTTCTTTTCCATGTCAGAGGACGACTTCGAACTCATGTTCCCTACGGAAGACGATGAGCTGTCGTGGGCTTGGGCTTCTAGCATGTCCGAGCGCGGAATTAGAGGCCCGATTCCCATAGCCTAATCACGTCGCGTCCCGAGGACTTCGTTCATAGAAATCTCCTCCAAATCAGGCAAGTGCACCTCACGTCTCAACTCTCAAGCTTGTTCTTGTAGATCACCCACCCGAGCTACTATCCGAGCCTACATACACGATACAAATTAAATTAATTATTAATAACAACGATTATAAGGTAAACTAAATAACATATATATTTACATGATACTCTCCAGCAGTAGGCGTGGTCCACTGACCATTGGGACTCGTGTGCATCCTCTCCCACGCACTGAACGGCCCTAGCATTTGCATGCCTTCTCCTACCCGCTGCATATAAGACATTATAATTATAATATATAAATTATGTAACTTGAAATTGAATGAAAATATACTTACGTGAGTATGACGATACTCAAAAAATGAGATCGTGCCTTGTCGACTCTTCGTGGTCTTATTCTTTTGATTCGCCGTATTCCATTTGGACATGTCCTAAAAAACAACATTGGTTAGAGTAAAAAACTATTTTTCAGAAAAACAATTGATTAATACGTTTAATCATATTTATACCTGAAACATATATGTGTTCATCCTATCAATCATCTCAGACCACTGTTGTCGCGTCAGACCCTTGGGCGTTCTCTGGAGCGCCTCCTATTTGTCTCCGCCGCACTCAATCCGGTAAAACTGACTATATTTTGTCTTTCCGTCTCGCAGACACTTCTTCGCGTCGCGGATAATAGTCTTCTCGATAAGACTCGAGTAGCACGCTACTGGAATAAGGTCTCCCGACTCGTCCTCGTACACAAAGTCATACTCTGCGTATATACCAGAAAAAATGGCTGCTACTTGTTGCGCCGAGACGTCATTCCAGCTCGGCGTCGTCGGAGAGATGTGCTCTCGCACCAAAACTCCAAGACTATTGGCAAACGTGCCAACGCGCTCTCATTTTTTTACTCTCTCCTCATCACCTCTTCTAACAGGCAGATAAAATTGGAGACAGACATGGTCGAATACAATCTTGACTTTCTTCCCTTTTCTAGCTTTCTGCGAGCTTTGACCCGTAGTCGCACCTCGAGCAGGAAAATCGTTTATTGTCCAAAGAAGTGCTGCCTGCAAAAGGAAGACATGATTATGGTTAGAACCATCTCGCACTCGAACACCCAATTCCTACAATTCTTTTAACTCTTCAACGAGCAGTTGCAAGAACACGTCAATGTCTTTCCCAGGCGATTTTGGACCAGGAATCAAGAGAGCCATCATCAAGTATTCGGGATTCATACACAACCACGGTGGCAAATTGTACACCGTAAACACGACTGGGCACATGCTATATGATAGACTCATTTCTCTGAAGGGATTGAAACCATCTGCAGTAAGTCCAAGTCGTACATTCCTCGGCTCAATAGCATAGTCCGAATATGTTTCATCTAACTTCTTTCATGCTTTCCCATCCGCAGGATGACGTAGAACACCTTCTTCAACCACACGTTCTTTCGCGTGCCACTGCATTTCAACAGCTGTGTGTAGAGAAGCGTACAACCGCTTGAGACAATCTTTGACTTTGCCTCGTAATGTTTTTCAAGAATTATATTCCTAAGAGGATGAGATTTTTTCAAGAGTTGCAGAAGTTCTGTAAATGATTTGTTCGTCCAATGGTTTGTCACTTTAATGTGCATTAACTGAACCAGGAAAGATAATGACAAAAACTCTTTACAACCGGGATACAATTTTGCATTCAATTCGGCAAATAGATTCGCGATCTGCTCTTCGTCATCCACATCTTCAGCAGTTGGATCATTATAAAAATCAGGATTATTCCTAATATCATTGACTGCGTCATGGATTCCAACAACACCGTCTTGATCGTCTGAATCATCGAGAATTTCTGGTACAGGAACGATTTCTTCACGTGACTCGCCTTGATGATACCATCGAGTGTAATACAGAGTAAATCCTTTGTGCATGAGATGAGCTCGAACAACTCCTATGTGTTGTCTTAACGCATTATTGCAACTACGACAAGGACATTTTACTTTGTGGTCGTTGTTCATTTGGAATCGTACAACTCGAATAAATTAGTTCATGCCCATTTGAATTCAAGACCAAAACGATTATTTTCAATAATCCAATTTCGACTTAGGTTTGACATGACGCTGAATGTTGAAAATTAGGACAACGAAAGTTAGGAAATTTGTGACATTGTCATCAATTAGAAGACGGATAAGGATTTGATCTAAGAAAGTTTAGAGATTTAGATAACTATTAGAGATTAGAATTGTTTAGTTCACTTAATTATTTAAAAATTTACAGAAATTTGGGCAGAGTTTCCCCTTAAATATGAACAAATCAAAAATCTGCAATTCATAAAATTGATATATATATATATATATATACCAGTCAAAACTATCCTAAACATTCAATAACTTTCAAATGACATATTCAAGTTAAAGAACGTAGTTACTAATTCAATTTCATACTCAAATTAACAAATGAAGTAAATTATTATTACATTCAAATTAATATGACTAAATAAATTACATATCTATACTAAACAAATTATTATCACATTCAAATTATTAATTTTTTACATTCATAACAAATTATTTATTCAACAAATTACTTATTCAATTACATACCTAAATTAACAAATTAAATACATAACAAAATTAATTATAACAAAATATTATTTCAATTGCATACTTACATTACTAATTCAAGTTACATATTTAAATATACAAATTAATTTAACTCACAACTTAACATACTACTAACAAGATTTGAAACTAACTATTGACAATTATTTATACAATTTAAAATATTAACTTAGTTAACAACTATTTACCTTTGTTGAGAGACGATGCGAAATGATCCGAGACGAGTCATAAGCCAACGGTGAGACCGATTACAAAACGAATTTAGAGCCGGGCTGCGAGACATTTAAAAAAATATCAAAATCATAAATAATAAACTATAACATATAAAAATTAAAATCAAATTAAATACTAAACTTTTAGAACTTACCGATTGCTTCGACGGAGAGATGGCCGGAGGAGAGCTCGTCGGTTGAAGACGGGGCGGAGATCGGAGTCCTTGCCGGAGGAGGGCTAAAAATAACAAAAATAAAGTTATAAAATGTTGGTACGTAAACGATATCTACAACGACGAAACCTTACCCAAGGCAGCGAAGAAGAGCAGGCGACGGTGGAGGCGCAGGCGGCGGCGGTGGCGGGAGGAGGAGGGGAGCTGGGAGGGCGGGAGCTGGGAGGGAGGAAGGAGGAGGGGAGGCGGGAGCTGGGAGGCGGAGGAGAAAGGGCGGAGGAGGGGAGGAGGAGGGGGAGGGGGGAGGGGGAGGAGGGGAGGAGGAGGAGGGAAGGTGGGGGCGGAGGGGGAGGAGGGTCGGGGGCGGGGGAAGCGGAGGAGGAGGGCGGTGCAGGGTCGGGGGAGGGCGGAGAAAGGAGGGCCGGAGGAGGAGGGAGAAAAAGAAGGGGCGGAGGCGGGGCAGCGGTCGGAGAAGGGGCGAAGGGAGGAAGGCGGAGGTCGGAGAAGGAGCGGCGGCCGGAGAATGGTTGGAGGCTGGTTGGAGAGAGAAGTGAGAGAATAGATGGAAGTGAAATGGGAGGGAGGGGAGGCTCGGGCGATTTAAAGCCCTAGAAACATTAGAAGCGACATTAGAAGGGACTAGTCGCTTCTAATGTCTTTCACAACCAAAACGACAACGTTTTGATAACTGGGAACATTAGAAGCGACTAATCGCTTCTAATATCCTCGGGGGTGAAATTTTGGCAGATGAATTTTGGAGCAAAATATTTGGGGCATTAGAAGCGACATTAGAAGCAACTAGTCGCTTCTAATGCCCAGAAATCAGTACTTAGGAAAATTTTGGTGGAAGAATTTTGGAGCAAAATATTTGGGGCATTAGAAGCGACTTTAGAAGCGACTATTCGCTTCTAATGCCCAAATATACTGAAATATTTGGCGCGGAGGTTGGGAGCCAATATTTTTGGCATTTAGAAGCAACAAGTCGCTTCTTATATGTCGACTCCAACAATTAGAAGCGACTAGTCGCTTCTAAAAGTCAAAATATTCATATTTTGGGAAAAATCGAGATTTTTACGTTAGAAGCGACTAGTCGCTTCTAAAACCAAAATGTCGCTTCTAATTCCCCCCATCGCTTCTAAAGGTATCTTTTGTACTAGTGTTACATGTTACTTAACACGCGTTTTACGACATTTGCAACCCTACGATAACAATTCGGTGAAGATTTCTTTGACAAAAAAAGGCGGTATTAATTTTTATTTATTTTGGATTCGGGATTTGTTGAGAGAATCCTTTCGATTTCTTTGCATGTGTTAAAATGACTATTTCCTTTTCTAGAATCCGAATCGCCTTTATGAATTGAGTTAATGTTATGCGGTTATTTAGAAAACCATAAAAAAAAAAAAAAAAAAAAAAAAAAAAAACCTAACTTTGAAGCTTGACTTTGCATTCAACGTCGATAAATCGGTGATAACCAAATAGAAACTCTTCCATGGGTGGTGATTATCGGTGTTATTTTGATCATTATCTCGACAAAACATGTGTGACTAGGTTAAACATCTTTATTGGTTATAGAACTTTGGATTCCTCATAAACGCCTAAAAGACATTCATGTTCGCGTGAACAATCATGCTCCAAAAAGTATTTTAGACTATTTTGTAAGTTTTATTTTCCAATTTTAAAACTTATCTTTACACACACATGTATATATATAAACACATATCGCGCTATATATATAATATACATATTTTTTTATGTACACGTAACAATTAAAGAATATAATACATATATGGCTGGAATAGATTGATTATATAAAGGAGAATGAGTTATACAGGGATAATGGTAGGCCATGGAATTCACGTTCTTTGGTCTGATTTTCAGTTACAATTTGTCATACGTGATTTTTCTGTAAGTATTTGGAATATGTAAATGTATGTATATATGTTTGTGGCTGTGTGTATATATTGAGATATACCTTTAAAATGGTGGCTCAAAGAAGACCTCATATTTTTGTCTGACGTATCGTCCTTTGTCCAGGTGGGTCTTTGCAAAATCATTGAATATTTAGTGGTAGTTTTCACAGACTATATACATGGTCTTCGGGACTCTTTCCATATTTTGTAAATCACGTTTGAATTAATAAAGAACTATTATCATATAAGTTTATAACTATAATTTGAGCTGGTAGACGTCCAAATGCAACATATATTAATCAGCAATATATCAACGACATATCTATCAGAAAAAATATATGAATGTCTACGTATAATCTTAGATCAGCAACTTTTATATTTGTTTGGATGATCATCTTTTAGTTAACATGATTATATATCTCATAACGGATAACCAAATACTATATAGTACACGAACGCCTTTAGGGTAAAGCATGTGCATTATTTATTAGTGGCTACTTGTTTTGAAATGGTTAGATATTGTAATTCTAGATCATCATCATGATTCACATGCATTTGCATATAGTAATGAATAGAGCTACATACATAAACTTATTGCACCTATATTTATATATAGTATATATATATATCATCATGATTCACATGCGTTTACAACTGTGTGTTCAATTTGTCTTGGGGTGAATAAAATTTACTGCATAAGCAAATTTCTTCAACCGACAAATATCCCTGAGCAACGTTAAGAATAATATATCGTGATATTTCAAACAGCGTAAGTACAAGAGGCAAGAATTTATAACACATGCTAAATATGTTCTACAAAAATGAACGTGTAAACCGAAAATAAAAAAAAGGGGACAACTAGCAATATAGCCATTTGAAATATAAAAATTGCTAAAAAATAGTCAAAGTTTTGTAATTATTGATTTATGGCAATAAACCGAAATAAACTGTTTATGTTGACACATATACCCTTATTCAATAATGCATAAATACTAAATTGAAAATTACGGAAAATAACAAAAGGAAATTAAAAAAAAAAATTAATAATCGACGTAATAAAAATAATAAAAAATAAATTAACCCCACTAACAGCGGTTATTATTCAAATAAATAAGAATAAATTGAAAAATCTTACAAAAATCGGTTAAAATGGGTGGTTAAGTCGGTTAAATAAATCGAAATAAACGCGAATAAACATAATTTGAAATTTGAAACAGCGTAAAAAAATCACTGACAATAATAAATCATTAAAATTAAACAATAAATCTATAAAAAAAAACGGTTATAATTTAACCACAAAAAAAACATAAATAAAATAATTATATTTAAAAACACTAATTGCTAGAAAGGACATTATTGTAAAACAAATTTTTTAAACACAGCCATTTCACGTATAAAAGACTATATATTTAAAGAAAAACAAAGTATGGCCAAATTATAATATCATTGTTTCCTAGTGTTATTTAGAGCAATTTTTGTAAAAAAAATCAAGTTATTTGTTTTTATAATTGTGTTTTCCAGCAAGTTATTTTGAAGTTTTTAAAGTTTTACCTCTTACTATGTAATGGTGTTAATGTTTTTTTTTAATGTGTGAGATGTTTAAATCTCTAAGACGTTTGTCATTATAATCTCATAATTTTCAATGGAAATACATCATATATCATAAATTGTACATAATAAATTTGGTATTTATTTGGACGTATAGGTCATCAATTAATTGCTCGGCTTAATCTAAATAAACTATTACCATAGAAATGACATGTTCTCGTTTATATGATAATTAAAGACAATATTTACATGCCTTAAAAAAGACAATATTCATATAATAACTCGTGTCTATCTGCATTTTCATTTTTTCCGTAATCCAATCAAATTAAGACAAATAAAATTAAATCTTGAAAGATACACAACTTTGCATCATCACCAGCTTACACATCCAATCGTACATTACTATTCACCGTGAAGATAACCATCTACCCAATAAACATGTTTTTCGTCCAAGAGATTACACACCCAATCGTAAACTAGATAACCAACTACTCGGACATGAATTTTAGTATAAATACTAAATGTACATTTTCTTTTTATATAAATCGCCCGTGCTGGATATCTGCCTTAGAGCGCCTGTAAGTCAACATGCATAGCTGAAAGAAGTGATAATTAGTATAATATATAGCATTTTGAACATTGTAATAGCAAAAAGTCAACGTTTCAAACAAATTGCTTTATAGCAATTACCCTGAATAAATCGTAATAAAACGACTAGACTACCCTTAATTTATAACAAAATCAGTTACTACACGTAAGAGAACATATTAGTAACAATAAAAAGCACAATATTAACACGTCATCATTATTGGTTATAAATTAAAAAAAAAAATTTGGTATATTGCAAGTTCAGGATTTCTATTGGTTACATAAAACAATTTTTCCTTAAAAGCATTACGCTCTATCTACAACTAACGTAGGATTTATATTTTCTTTTTTAAGGCAACTTTGATGCAGGTAGGGTTCGAAATGGTATTACCACTAAACTATCATATTTACCGTATTAACGTGAGGCAAATTCAGGCCACTGTCCAACTCATTCCAAAATATTTTTTTTCTATAAATCTTTAATTGACGTAATAAAAAGTGAGGTTTATGAACTTATTTTGGAGAAAAAATGTTGACTCGGGGAATTCAAAGCTACTTTTAACATAATTTTATTTTATTAAAAATTATCCATATATGACGTAAAAAAGAAATTAGTTAGACTTAGAATTCTAGAGGGTGTCGACTTTTGACAAGCTCATAAATAAATCATTAAAGTTCCTACGATTTTTATTTTTGGCTCATTTAAAAATGTGGATACTTTCGGAATGAGCTCTTATCTTAAAATTTGGTTATATTTATATGCTGGGGGAGATATTAAAGTAATGAAGAAACTGAAATTATTAGTCAATTAACACCTTTAATTAATAAGGGGTTTGGATACATGTGAAATTTAATGTTTAAAATCCGCAGCATTAAATTTGCTAGGCTGAGGAAATATACAACTTTCGATGTGAAAAGTCATATTTAAATTTCGCATTTAAAAAAAATTAGTTTTCAAATGAGATTTATCGCATCTAAGATCTTTTATACGAATTTTCAGACCCAATTTTTTTATCGCATCTAATTTCGCATTGACGATACCATCAAATGCGGCTTTGGCGATTTAAATACGATAATAATCGCATCTGAAAATAATATATGTATTAGTAATAATGTTTTAACCTTTTCACGCAGCTAAACTAAAGTAATTTCTTCACGTTTGCATTCCGACTTTTATTTTTATTTCCTTAAAGATTAAGTCTTATGTACATATTTATTAGATGGGTAGCGTCTCAAATTAAAGTATAAGCAAAATAACTAAAAAGGGATACTGATATATACGAGGGAAATAATAAGTAAATACACTACTTGATTGGCTTTCATAGATGTTATAATATAACTTAACATGACAAACTCTTACACAACATGTACTTCATCTTGGTTCAACAATACTAGCTGAGAGAAAAGATGTTATGACTTAAATTATTATTTATACATGTAGCGTAGTCATTATTGAATTTTTTTAATTAATTATTTGATTAGCTTATGATATTATATAGAGAATTTATAAACTATTAGGAGATGTAACCAATGGGTACTCAATTTTTTATTGTTTTATTTTACTTTCGAACCCCATGATAAAAATGATGAAAAATAAATAATAATAATAATAATAATAATAATAATATTAATAATAATAATAATTATAATATATTTATACATAGACAATAAGATATAGCTGGCCTCATGATTCTATTGACGTCAAAAAGGAGGATGATGATAAGTTCATATAGACTTGTAACTAATATAGACTTTAACTTAATCCTTATAGATTAACATTTTAAGCATATTATAAATTTACGTATATATGACGCATAAAGCTATGGATAGATCTAAAGAAGGAACATGATCAAATCATATATCCAACTGATTTTCTCTGCATCCAAGTCCAACACATGATGATGAGAAATACTATATATCACTCACTATATAATTCATAAATAAAATTAATTAACATATAGATATGCGTACTAGAAGGAAGAAGAAAAACAAAAACAAAAACTAACTACCAAAGAGTGCTACAAGAACAACAAACGATAATATATAGAAAGATATAAAAGAATATATAGCAGTATACAATAGTAGTTGAGTAGAAGAAGATGAAAGGAAAATAGAGATACTTCATGACATGTTTAAATCATTGTGAAAAATGTTGTTGGAGAGGGCTTGCAAGAGATTGAGTTGGAGTCTCAAATGCAAGATGTAATCGGCGGTTCGGAGGAAGAGGCAGTCCGGTCTGAGCCCTTCCCCGCCCGGAATCAGCATTCTCAGCCTCCTCACCTTTGTCCTCACCACCGCCGCCCCTCCCACTCGCCGGAGCTCCGACCTCCGACGCCGCCTCCGCCACCTCGCCGCCGCCGTGGACCCCATATTGCACGACGACTCCTTCACTTTGTAGCATGAACCATTCATCATGAATTAATACGTATGTATGTTTGTGAAAAATATGTTGTTGTGTTTTGAATGAGAAATAATATATAGAAAAGATGATGAAGAGTTTTTTTTTGGGGGGATGTGTGATGATGTTGAAGTTGTAACGGAAGAAATGAGAGGGTGTGGAGAGAGCTATAAATTATGGTGGCCAAAGGGGGTTAGAATAATAGAATAGAATGAATGAATGAGTGTGTATTTGTGTGTGCACATGTGTGTTTATAAACATCTACACTAGACTGGCCATGTGAGCCGAGCCATTTTTATTTGATGTACCTTTCGTTGCTTTCTTATAAGTTAATTAGGGGTGTCAATAATTCATATTGAGATTGCACCTAATTAATGGATTAATGATTCCTTTTATGATTAATGTTTAGTTGCAATACACATCTATAATTATGTAGGCATAAATTAAATTGTTCTATACTTCACTCGTTGCACATGTTAATATTGAAAAGCGGTCTTTTCCAATATACGACATTTATAAATAATGCTTAGATTGATTGCAATGTAAGTAAGACATTCTTTTTAGTTAAATAAACCCTAAAGTTTCAAAGAGATTTTATAAAACAGCCAAAAGGAAAAGGGTAAAAAGAGTTTGGAGTTTTTTGAAACTTGAAAATTTTCTCTCCGTGAGATGGTGAAGAAAGAGAACACAACGATTTCTTTTCGTTTGTCCTTTTGCTTGGCTGGGCTGTGAGGGGCCTAGTCTCCAGTAGGTCCCAATAAATTGTCTATCTTCGAACGACCCACGCACGTGTCTGACAGCTCTATCGCACGCCTCACATCCAACCCACTTGTGCTTTCTTACTTCACTTTCTATCTTATTTATAGATATAAAAATTGTAGAAATTGACTATTAAAGCCAATTTCAATGTTTGAATTGTAATTTAAATGATAAATTTTATTCCGTAGACCTAAAATTATTAAACATATCCACATTAGACCTCTCTTGTTAATAATATCTAAAAAATGAAGCCAATTTCGTTTATAACTACTAAAGAAAATAAACGGAATTTTTTTTACTATAATAACCTTAAAATTTTAAACTCGGAATCAGAATGATTTTAATTTCTATTTATTAATTATTTTCAATTTTGAAAAATGAAGTTATTAACTAGTGGCAGAGTTTTTGAAGGAAATATAATAATTAATCAATTTTGAGAATTAAACTAAAATAAATATAAGTGATCACTTAATACAAATTTCTCTATCTCGTCGAATACAGGCTTCCCGATATAAGTTAAAAAAATAGACATAAATTAAAATAAATAAAATATATTAGCGCAAGACAGGGAAAACTGAAAAAAAATAAATCACAGAAAAATAAACTAAAATTATAAACACTTAACTAAACAATAATAAATTGGATTATGATTTAAAAAATAAATATTTACAGAAAATGGTGAGAGAGTAATTTGTAAATGAGTTAAAGACAACATATCAGAATCACAACGTTAGGGCTTGAATGTGAACCTGGTTTCGAAATTCATGAAAAACTGTGTAAAATAAGGCAAAATATTACAACTTAAATTGTTGGGAGCTGCAATAAAGTGAAAATTCGATAAAATAAATTAACTAAAATTAATTATGTTTTACCAAGACTACATTTAAAATGACAAAAATGAAACTGTAAATTTTATGAGAAGAAACTGTTTAGATAATTTTTTGGAGAACAAAATACAGTCGCTCAAATTTGAAACTTTAAAAGAATACAATTACCACATACATAAATGAATAAAAAATAAATGAACTAACTCCCAAAAATATTGGCATCTAATCTGAAAAATAATATATTAGTTAAGTTTATAAAAAATATGGAACCGCACTTTTTTAACAATACAAAATAAATTAACGTAAATAAACCAAAATAAACAGGAACTTCGAATTTTGAAGAAAAAACAGATTAATAATAATCAGATATCAATTTCAATGAGTGTAATCTATTTCAAAATTCAAAATTGACTAATTTAATTAGAATAGATTCAAAATTAATGTATATATATATATAATCAAAAGTACTGGAAATATATATAAAATAAATCGTCTCTCTCCAAACATGTATCATGATATAAAATTGAAATAATTGAGAATTTTGAATTTGGGAAAGAGACTGATTTTATTTTTATAAATTTTAAGATTTAAATTTTAATCAATGTATTCTATTTTGAAGTCCAATCAATTTTTTTTACAATAATTCTGAATTAATGATATAAATAAATAATTCCAAATAAATAAGTCATAAATATAAAAGCAAGTTATTAAGATTTGCCACATCAATTAATTTGGCTATTTTTCAAAGAAAATCAAAAGAATTGAGATATTACAATTGCAACTTTTAAGTTGGTTTAAATACAGTAATTCGTCTAAATGGATAAATTGCAATTACAACGTTTGGATCGGGTTAAATAGAGTAATTCTACTAAAATATATATACATTAATTGTACTATAATCCAAAGTCATATTGGCGCAACTAAAACCCGATTCATTTGGACCATGTATTGCTCTCTGGTTGATGTAATGGATTACACGAGCATTATTTCTGTCGTGTAAAAATATGGAAAAACGATAGTAAAATGTTAAAATACAATACATTTTTATTTTATTCTTGTCAAAACTTATTGATGTCTAAAGAAAGATATGTGTTGTTGCTCACAAAAATGTAATTTCCATCATTAATCAAGAAAGAAAAACGCTTACGTCACTCCCAAAAGGCCAATCTTTGTCCATCACTAGTCCTAGTGGCTGAACACATCGCTTGAGATTGCTTCGTTCAGATCAATCTCTTTAAGTTAAATCTCAGATAAATGAGCCCTTGCCAAAGCTCAATAGACAATGACAAACGATTGTTGAAAGCTCATCGAGCTAAGAGTGCTGGGATTGGTGCATACAAATGAGATATTAGACACTATAAATATTTTTGTATTTCGTTTTGCTGAAGTAATTAAATAAAATTAAATATTTATTCTTAATTAATTTTGTGTTTATATATGTTTGCTACGCTCTGAAACTTGTTAGCAGAGATGCCCATAAGAAGATTACTTATTTACATATTAATGTAATATAAATCTTTCATAAGTCTTTATTGTAATTGCTGATTAAATTAATAAAAGTTGAAAAGCTCATTCATTCCTTTTTCGTTTGTTCGAATATTTAAGATATTAAATAGTTTTATAGTCCTTAATCAAACCTAACAATATATAAAGAGACAAATGTATATTTGCGTGAACAAACTCTTCATGGTTTGGTTAAAATGAAATATTTACAATCTAAAGATCAACGGACTATTGATCCTAGTATGATTGTTGGAAGAATCTATAATGTCTGGATACAAGGCATAGAGAGTTAGGAGCTCTATAGTTCTTCCACAATATCTTCCGAAGATACTGAATTGACCAGTGCACCTTTAGAGACAATGTAAGAACAAACTTTTTAACCTCTTCTGTCTCAAGGTCACTATATATGAATTGCATCGTGCTTACCTTAATCCTGAAATGAGACATGTCATTTTATAATTTCAATATATTCATTGGACAAAGTACACTCTATATCCAAGTTTGTGAACTAGATGCACTCTAATGGTGATGTGTTGGATTTTGAAGTTGACACGAGTATACTTTGTGAAGTTCTCATAGATATGAAATTCATGTACATGATTGTCGAAATGCAATGTATATCACCTCATGCTTTATAACTTGGATTGCGAACAAATGTACCGGCTGGTGTCCAAATAGAATAAAGGATTCTTTTGGATGAAACGTTGTGACTTGTTATCTCCTCGTCAATACATCGTTTCTAACTTATTCACAAGTATTAAAAGAGTTGAGGAAATAACAATTAGAAGGGTAAAATGGTAATTTTATAAATCTCATCTAGTTGATGATATTCATGAATGGTAATCATAGATAACATTCAATTGATCCTCTCAATATAATTAAGTTGAATTTGAGTAGAAAATAAATTCATTTGAACCGAGAGATTCTCAGTGTCAACTCTTTAATGGAGTCAATTGACATTAAACTAATACTCGAAAAAGGTGTGTGAACTTTTGAGTCGGAGTATTGTAGCTCAAACTTTGTTCATTTGGATTCATAAGGTCACTATTACAGGTCGTTAGAGTTGGATTGTTAAACTAGAACCTAAGTCAAAATAAGTTCAAGTGTTGAACTAGATGTTTTCTCGGAAAATGTCAAATAGTATTTTTGTCAACATGGACATAAAACGATGTGTATGTCAAAATAAGATTTTGAATATTTTCATACGATGGAAATATAAATTAGTTTTTAAAGCCGAGAACTCGTTTGAGTCATTATGAAATTAATTTCATTATTTGTGCAATATTAATTTTGTAATGGGTATTTTAAAAATTTTCTTAAAAGAAATAAGGAAGCATCTAGATGCCCTTCTCTAGGTGTTGAATTTGGCCAACATCATCCCAAAAAGGAAAGAATTATCTGCCTTTAATTATTAAGATAATTACCCAAAAGGAAAAGAGGAAATGAATTTCTTTGATAATGAAATAAATATGCTAAGTGAGGAAACAAATTTCTTTCACTTGAGCATGAGGATGGCCGGCCATATACTATGAGAAAGGGGAGAGAAAATCAAATATTGTCATGAATGCATAATAGGAAAGGGTAATTACCCTTTCTTGATTTTCCTTATCTCTGTAAATAGACCCTCACATAGAGATGTGAAAATAAGTTTTTTGCTCTCATTTTTCTCATTGTGGCCGTCCACTTTCCTCTATCTCTCTCTCTCTCTCTCTCAAAATACTTCTTTTATTTGGCATGTTTCACCAACTAGACTTGTTCTTGAGTTATTGTATTTAATTGTGCCCACACACAAATCCTTCAAACACTCTATAGACTCATATAACAGAAACCTTAGGTTTCTCGAGTTCAAGACTAGGAGTTAAGGTAACGAGCGAGACGAGACGATCTACCTTTCTCAAGGCTCATCAAAGATCAAGCTACAAGAAAAGTTAGTGTTCAAGTAATTAAAATAGTTTTTTTAATATATACATGTTCATGGACTTTGCCTAGGTTAGGAAAAATTGTTTTACTAATAAAGAAATTTTTATGTTCCGCCAATAATGTGTTAATGATAATTTTTTCTTAACCCTATACCTATTCCAACAAAACTTTCATCAACAAAAGACGTGCTATGTACAGACTTGGCGTAAATATACTCTTCTAACTAGTTTAAATAATAGTTCGCAATCTAAAGATCGATAAGGCAATCTAATCCGAGTATTGATTATTTGAATGAATCAAGATATCTTATCTTGTGATAAAGACAGTTAGGACCCTGTGATTCATTCTTGATGTCTTAAAGAAGACATTGAACAATACTTGTGATACTCCAAAGCTCAAGATAAAACCCTTTAATTATTCGAAACTTCAAGATCACATTTGAGGGGTACTTTGGTACTTACATAAATCTTGAAGTAAATGCATAATTGATGTGACAGTTTTATGAGATTTGATTTGTGAATGGGCAATTTCTATGACGTTTCATCTGACGCGGCGGTTGGTATCATAACGATATTTAATTGGATTATGTGATTCACATAAACGGAATTCATGTTGAAACAATGTTGAAGCATAGTATCACACTATGTTTTGTTATGAGAGTGTGAATGAATAGACCGGGCCTGGTATTTTTCGAATAGAACATTTTTTGAATAAAACATGTGGCATGTAAAGACATCTCAATTATGTTTTTCTCATTCACAAATAACAAATGAGTTAGTGAAATAACTCAAGGGTAAAACGGTAATTTTACATTTCTCTGAGTTAATGATACACGCGAAGGGTAATATCATAAAATACTCTGTGGATCATGTGAAGAATTGTTTTATCACATCAAACGGAAAATAAACGCATGTGAACTTTGAGAGTTTCAATGTTAGTCGTTTAGGGGAATCGACTAATATTAATAATTAAAAGACGAAAAAAGAATGTGAATTTTTGAGTCCGATCTTTATTGTAAAGTTTCGTTAATGTGGTCTTAATGATAGACGCTCGGACGAGATTTATTAAACTAGAACGTTTGATTTTCTCATTGAATTTAAATTGTGATTTACACAAAAAGAATTATTTTCTAAGTGATTAAATAAATAAATAGTTATTTATTATTACATTTATTTAATGAATCATATTATGTGGTTGTATTGATAATAATATAATTTGATGATTCAAATAAATAAAAGATGAAAATTAATATTTTTCTTGTTTTGTACTTGTTTGAGAAGTATGAAAATGATTAATAACTTGTCATTAAATCAATGAGATGTTCTAAATTAATTAAATATTATTTTAGAAATAAATCAAATATAGTATTGGGAAAATAAAATATTTTTCTCGGCCAAGATTAATGAATTAGGGTTGAGTTATTATGTTAAACTTAATTAAAAAAATTCGGGCTTAAATTTGACTAACGGGTCAAAATTAAATTTGGACCTAACTTAAGCCCGCTCTCTCAGTTGTAAAAAGGTTTTAAGAAACCTTAAACCCTAACCCTAAGTGAGACTGGCGGCCGAACTCCCCCTTTCCCCTTTATGTGTTATTTGGCCGAGTATTTGAGAGAGAAAAGAATCAGGAAATCGTTTCTTGATTTCTTGGTTCATCTCTGAGAGTTTCCGTATATGTTGTTCGATTTAAAAGAGCCCACCCTCTCAATCTCCCTAGAAATTCCAAGATTAATATCATTGACTCAACTTGTGGTGTTTGAGTGAATTTTCCTGCAGAAAACGCCAGAGAATCAAAGATAATCGAGTGAGGCTCATTCTAAGTGAATCTGCCTGACAAACAGGCCCGGCTGGCCAGACAGCATTCCGGTCAGTCAGTGAGTCCCAAGGGGGCCTTCGCTCCTACTCGCATCATGTTGCTTTTCTGCACGATCTAGTGCCTCAACCACGTGTCCTTGATCCCTACCTACCTTGCTGCACCGGTCCCACACCTTTAGCGACTCTCGGGAAGCCGTAGCCTCACATGCCCAGAAATCCCATCCGGCATATCCATTCCGGCCGGCCAGCAGGCAATCCGGTGGACCTGTCCCTGAAGCATTTCAATGAGCCTGATTCATCCATTCCGGTTAGTTTGAGCCAGTTCCATTCGGACGAGTCAAAATCTCCATTTTCGGCGAGGAAAATTGATGAGGCATTCAAGAGTGAGCTAGCCACGCACGGAGTTGTTTACAACTTCACGTGTAAGTCATTTCTAAATGAATTGGTTAGCGATTATAAATTTTTTTATAGGATTGCTAGATTGAATGTGTTCAATTTGTTGATGCTTGTGTCTTGAATAAAAAGTTTATTGACATGATGTGTGTAATTTGAATGGTTTCAGGAAAACCAGTAGCTTAGGTGATGGAGAGTTCACATTCAACTGGTGAAATGGAACGAAGGTTGGAGCCAAATATGTCAGGACCATGAAGCTGAAATTTGGAAATAAGGCTTTATTATTTAATAGTGTTGATTCTATTTCATACTTTTGCGAGAATTTGATTTCATTTGATCATTTAGAAGAACAATATTTCAACTTTAAAATCAATAATAGTATTGAAATTTATGTTGATGGTTTGCTTATTACTAAAGCTCATCATGAGGATTCTAATTATTATTTATATGCAAATGAGAGGAAAATTTTGGACACCGAGGTGAATAGAAATTCACTCGGGAAGCGTAAGATGTTTCATATTGATGAAACAGACGACACATATCTATGGCACTTACGTCTTGGAAATGTTGGCCTAGATATGATTAAGAGGTTGAAAAATGATGGTCATTTAAAATCTCTAAGCGTGTCCATGAACACGTGTGAATCCTGTCTTGACGGCAAGATGACCAAGAGATCTTTCTCTTCGAAGGGTCTAAGAGCCACGCAAGTGTTGGAACTCATACGTAGTGATGTATGTGGGACAATTAACATCCAGACAAGAGGAGGCTATGAATACTTCGTAACCTTCACTGATGACTACTCTATATTTGGTCACGTTTTCCTAATGCGAGACAAATCCAATACCTTTGAAATGTTAAAAGAGTATTAGGATTTGGTTGAGAAGAAAACTGAGAATTAGATCAAAATCCTTTGATCAGATCGAGGGGGAGAGTACTTGTGTCGAGAGTTCGAAGACCTTCTTGGAGAAGAAGGCATTCATTCTAATCTTACAGCACCTGTACTCCACAGCAAAACGGTGTGTCAGAGAGAAGGAATCAAACTCTGCTAGATATGGTGAGGTCGATGACGAATAACTTATCCCTTACTAAGTCGATCTGGGGATATTCCTAAGGAATGGCATCATATATTCTGAACCAACTTCTGCCAAAGACGGTCCCTGGTACTCAGTATGAAAGATGGAGTGGTAAAAAATCTGTTTTACACCACCTCCGAATATGGGGTTGGCTAGCACATATGCTGAGACAAAAGACTAGCAAGTTGGCTAGTCGTTCAGAATTATGCCTTTTCGCGGGATATTTAAAGGAGACGAAAGGGTACACCTTCTACAATCATGTGGACCAAAACACGTTCGTTAGCATGAACACTAGTTTTCTTAAAGAGGACTATATGAAGAATTATGTACTAAGAACTAGACTTCTGCTGAAAGAGATGTCGGGTGAAGTAGCTAGTACTTCACAATGATAGGACAAGTCCTATGCCAACAATGGAAGAACCATATTCGAAACCAGAACCTCTTGTAATAGGATTGTACGACAACCTGAACGATACGTGGGTATCGGAGAGACTTACACTGCTATCGCATACAAGGAAAAAGATGATCCAGCATCATTTTTTCAAGCAATGCAAGGTTCGGAAGCAAACCTATGGCAAGAAACCATGAACATTTAAATGCATTCGATGTATGTCAACGAGGTCTAGAAGCTTGTAGATCAACCTGAAGGTATTACACATGTTGGTTGTAAATGGATCTACAAGAAGAAAAGAGGATCGGATGGAAATGTTGAGACATTTAAGGTACCACTTGTGGCGAAGGGATTCCCACAAAAGGAAGGCATCGACTATGAAGATACCATCTCGCCAATTGCGATGCGAAAGTCCATTCGCATTCTTTTATCCATTGATGCCGCCCTAGATTATGAAATCTGGCAGATTGATGTCAAGACAACATTTCTGAATGGAAATCTTGACGAGCGGATTTATATGGCTCAACCAGATGGGTTCATAGAGAAAGGCCAAGAGGGAAAGGTTCGTGAGTGGCTGAAGTCCATTTATGGATTGAAGCAAACATCTAGATCATGGAATATCTAATTCAACGATACTGTAAAAAGCTACGGCTTTGATCAGTTAGTAGATGAGCCATGCATTTAGAAGATGATAAACGATGGTAATGTGGTCTTCTTAGTCCTGTATATAGATGACATACTACTCATTGGGAATGATGTAGGAAATTTATCAGAGGTTAATATCTGGTTGTCAAAACAGTTTGAGAAGTTGTTTACATTCTGGGGATTCAGATCTTCAGAGATAGGAAGAACCAGAACTCGCTATCTCATGTATTTTTTATTGATAATATTATGGATTGCTTCAGTATGCAAGACTCCAAAAAAAGAAAGCTACCTTTCAGACATGGAGTGCATCTCTCAAGTGAGCAGTCTCCCAAGACTCCTCAAGAAATTAAGGAAATGAGACACATTCCATACGCTTCAGCCGTAGTGAGTTGATTCTAACCAAACTTTGGATCCGAGCACTGGATTGTTGTCAAGCATGTTCTCAAGTATCTCCAAAGAACGAGAAACTACATGCTTGCATACTCTGGTGGTGACCTGAATATGATGAGATACACCGACTCTGATTTTCCAGCAGTTAAGGATTCCAGGAAGTCCACATCAGGGTCTGTGTTCACCCTAAATGTTGGAATAGGTCTAGGGTTAAGAAAAATTTATCATTAAGCATATTAATGGCGAAATATAAAAATTTCTTTTACTAGTAAAACAATTTTTACTAACCTAGATAAAGTGCATATACATGTTATAAATTAAAAACATTATTTAATCTACTTGAATACTAACCTTTCTTGTGTCTACAAACTTGAAGCATCTTGGAAAAGGTTGATATTCTCTTCTAGCTTGATTCCTTCAAACCTAAACGAGAACTTGAGAAACCTAAGGTTTCTATTACAAGAGTCTATAGAGGTTTATAACGATTTGTGTGTGGGCACAACTAAACAATATGAACCAAAGAACAATTCTTGGATCATAAGCTAATTCTCTAGATCAAGTATGGATCTAGGTGCAAAATAAAAATGAGTATTTTCTAGAGAGAGAGAGAGAGAGAGAGAGAGAGGGTCGGCCAATAGCAAGAGAGAACAAGGAAAAAGCATAACATTTCACATCTCTATGTGAGACTCTATTTATAGGAGAAGGAAAAATCTATAAAGGTCAATTATTCATTCATGAAAGAATAATGTATTCATGACACAATACTTGATTTTTCACTTCCCCTTTCTCTCTTAGGTTGGCCGGCCATACTATTGCCTTAGTAAGGAAATTTATTTCCTCACTTAGCACATTTGTTTCATTCTCAAGGAAATTCATTTCCCTTTTTCTTTTGGGTAATTATCCTTATAATTAAATGGAAATAAAAACTCTCCTCTTCATGCTTGTTTGGCTGAAATTCTACCTAGGGGGACGCTTCTAGATGCTTCCTTATTACACAAACAACGAAATTAATTTCATAATACCTTAAATGAATTTTTGGCTTTAGGAAATAATTTATATTTTCATCATATGAAAATATTCAAAATCTTATTTTGACATTCACATCATTTTATGTCCATGTGGACAAAAATACCCTTTAGACATTTTCCGAGAAAAAGTCTAGTTCAACATTTGAACTTATTTTGATTTAGCTTCTAGTTTAACAATCCTACTCTAATGACCTGTAATAGTGACCCTATGGATCCAAATGAACAAAGCTCGAGCTTCTATACTTGGATTCAAAAGTTCACAAACCTTTTCCGAGTATTAGCTTAATGTCAACTGACTCCACTAAAAAAGATTTGACACTGAGAATCTCTCGATTCAAATGAATTTATTTTCTACTCAAATTCAACTTAATTATATTGAGCGGAGTCATTGAATGTTATCTATGTTTACCCTTCATGAATATTATCAACTAGTTGGGATTTATAAAATTATCATTTTACCCTTCTAGTTGTTATTTCATCAACTCCTTTAGTACTTGTGAATAAGTTAGAAACAGTGTATTGACGAGGAGCTAAGAAGTCATTTTTTTCATCCAAATAAAGTCGCTACTTAAATTTGGACACTGCGCAGTTCATATATTCACAATCCAAGTAATAAAGGATGAGGTGATATATATTGCATCTCAACAATCTTGTACATGAATTCCATATCTATGAGAACTTCACAAAGTTGGTTCGTGACATCTTCATAACTTAATATCTCACGAATAGGCCTTGTCTAGATCACGAAATGGATCTAGAATTTGACTTTCTCAAATGAGAATATTAATGCTATGAAATGACATGTCTACTTTCAGGATTTAGGTAAGCATGATGCAATTCATACATAGTGACCTTGAGATAGAAGATGTTAAATGGTTTGTTCTTCTATTGTCTCTAAACGTGCACTGGTCAATTCAGTATCTTTGAAAGATACACTGGAAAAACTATAGAGTTCCTAACTCTCTATGCCTCGTAACCAGACATCATAGAATCTCCAACAATCATACTAGGATAAATAGTCCTTGATCTTTACAAACCATGAAGAGTTTGTTCACGCAAATCTACATTTGTCTCTTCACACATTGTTAGGTTTGATTAAGGACTATACGACTATTGAATATCATAAATCTTCAATCAGACTAAAAAGGAATGAATGAACGTTCCAACTTTTATTAATTTAATCAGCAAATTACAATAAGGACTTTATAAAGATTTATATACTACATCAATGTGTAAATAAGCAATCTTCTTGTGGGCATCTCTGCCAACAACTTTGGACCCGAGCATTGGGTTGTTGTTAAGCATGTTCTCATGTATCTCCAGAGAACGAGAAACTACATGCTTGCATACTCAGGTGGTGACCTGAATATGATGAGATATACCGACTCTGATTTTCCAACAGCTAAGGATTCCAGGAAATCCACATCAGGGTCTGTGTTCACCCTAAATGGTGGATCCGTGGTCTGGATGAGTATAAAGCAATCTTGCGCTGCTGACTCAACCATGGAGGCCAAGTATGTGACAGCTTGCGAAGCTGCAAAGGAGGCTGTGTGGCTGAGGAATCTCCTTATGTACTTGGAAGTAGTTCCAAGCGCAGGCGAACCCATCACACTTTATTCGGATAACAGTGAGGCTGTC
This sequence comes from Urtica urens, assembly GCA_958296335.1. NCBI lineage: Eukaryota > Viridiplantae > Streptophyta > Magnoliopsida > Rosales > Urticaceae > Urtica > Urtica urens. The sequence goes on from OY282528.1 coordinate 8,476,405, forward strand.
GCTAACTGTAACTAGCCAAGAAATCACAAGCGCGCAAAACACATAGAGCGGAAGTATCACTTGGTACGAGACATCGTTCACATAGGAGATGCTGAAGTCATGAAGATCTCAACGTTGGAAAACCTTGCTGATCTTCATAAATTCTTTAACGAGTAAAATCTTCGAGGGACACTTAGAAGACTTAGGACTGAAAGATCATTCACATCTCTTTTGAGTCAAGTGAGAGTTTGTTGGGATTGTTGCTCATAAAGGAGATATTAGACACTATAAATACTTTTGTATTTCGTTTTGCTGAAACAATTAAATAAAATTAAATATTCATTCTTGTTTAAGTTTGTGTTTATGTATGTTTGCTACGCTCTGAAACTGTCATCAGCGAAAGAGGTGATAAGTACAGACTTGACACATAAACCCTCTTGTAACTAGTTTAAATAATAGTTCGCAATCTAAAGATCGATAGGGAAATCAAATCTGAGTATTAATTGTTTGAATAAATCAAGATATCTTACTTTGTGATATAGAGAGTTGGGATTCTTGTTGGAATTTATTTAACAATTAAAGAATAAAACCATGTGACATATCTAAATATGGCGGAAACACATAATCGGTCCTAATATGTTACAACACATTTTAAATATATTTAATTAACATAGGCTTTAAAAATCACTATATGTCAATAAAAATTTATTCTAGACATACAAATCAACAACTGAACAAAATAATCTAGCAACCTATAAACACATTTATATTGCAGATCCAATTGGTTTAGAATGCTTACAATTGATATTGTAAACAATATCGGACGTTGCTCGCTAACTCCGGAAGGTCTCGTAAAAAAATTCTTGAAAAAGGGTCGCCGGATTTCTTAGAACACCCGCCGGTTTGAATGGACAGATTCGCCCGCCAGATTAGATATTGACCAGCCGGTCAGAGATGGGCATGTGAGCCTGTGAGTTCCTCCTACCAAATGAAGTTTCGGGAGCTGTGCACCAGGTTGGGTGGGACATAGAGCTAGGTGCTGGTGAAGTGGCTCGACCTGGTTCCTCAGAAAACTCTTGTAGTGGCCTAGGCTCACTTTGCGCCTGGCGAAAGCTCCAGTCTGGCGACTCCAATCTAGCAGGAAGGCTGAAATGAGCCTCGCTCCGTCTTGCTCGATTTTTTCGCATTTCAAGTGAACTCCTGCAACTAAAACGTCACTCAAACACCAATAGAAGATTCAACAATAATTCTCTAAGATTTTTGGGAGATTTAGAGGGTGGACTCTTCAATTGAACAACGGAAAATACTCGGGATCACTTAAAAACACTCGGGAGATCAAGAAAACATTTCTTGATCTCTTCCTCTCTTTGTTTCTCAAAGACAACAACAAGAACTATCTGGGGAGGGACTTGACCAAGTGTTTATGTTCGGGTTAGGTTAATTAGTGTTTCGAAATCCCTTCAGTAGAGAGAGAAAGTGGACTTGTTTAGGTTAAACCCATTAGTCAAACTTAAACCCGTTATTCCTTTAAATTCATTTCAAAAATAATCTCTTGACCTAATTCATTAATTTGGCCGAATGATGTCTTTATATTATCGAAAAAATTCTTTTGATTATTCTAAAATAATATTTAATTATTTTAGAACATCTCATTTCTTTAATGAAAAATCTTTAATTATTTTCATACTATTAAAAGTAGTAAGAAACGAGAAAATATTTATTTTCATCTTTTATTTATTTAAATCACTAAAATATATTTATTATTCATATAATAACACAATATGATTCATTAAATATATGTAATCATAAATAACCAATTATTTATTCAATTACTTAGAAAAACATTTTCTTAGTGTAAATCACAATTTACTTTAAATGAGAAAATCAAATCGTCCTAGTTCAATAAATCTCGTCTGAGAGTCTATCATTGAGACCTAATGGACCCACATGAACGAAGCTTTAGAATTAAAATCGGATTCCAATGTTCACAAACCTTTTCATCGATTATCCTCGCTTTTTTCATCGTGTCCTAAGAAAAAACACATTTCTTATGTCAAAACCATTCTGACATAATTATATACCTCTGTGTTATATTTATTTTGAAGACATATGTATAACCTATATAACCTAAAAAAATATAACGTATATAAAGACTAGTAAGTAAAATGTAATATCTATAAAATGTAATATCTAGAAATATAACTAAGTTACCATATTTTATTATAATTAGGTAATATTTCGTTATATAATTAATAGTTTTTTTCTAATAAACGTGTACATTTTATTGTATGTATTCAGTATGTATAATTTTATTACATTATATAAATTAAATACCAAAATAATAAGAGTTATTTAAGTATTTATTCTCAAGATCAATTTAGTATTTTTTTTATATAATAAATAAAGTGCTATCAAACGTTAAATCAATTTTTGCTTTTACAAAAAGTTAAATTAAAAATAGTTTACCAAACATTAAATAGATTTTTAAAAAAATCAGTTTTTTCTAAAACTAATTTTTTAAAGCACAAAAGTAAAGTGTTATCAAACGCAACCGATATCTTGAAATACGATATTACACCTCATTTTCAAAATAAATATGAGTCTTAAATCTTGTGCGTATAAGTTGATCATTATTTCGAATAACTAATTTAAAAATTGAACAAGTTCAATGGGTTGCGCTGGAAGCCAGCTGCTGGACTGCTTCATTGTTTCCTCTCTTCTATTTGAAATATTAGTAAAAATAGTATTTATAATGCATGAAATATAGAGAGGTTGCACAGTTAAATTAAATAACAGTCAAAGATAATTTTGTTTGTTACAATATAATGGAGATAAACCAACTAATAAAAAGAAAAAATAAAGATTATAACTTAAACTATAAACAAAGCCCGACATTCATGGCCATTCGGCACTTTTTCATTTATTAATTTGTAATATCTATCGTTCTCTCATATGTGTTATAGTTGATGAATCATAAGTTTCTCATGATTTAACATCGTTTAAAATAACTTTACAACATTATGTCAAAACGTGTGAAAAAAACTACGACTGAGAGAATATCAGCTTTTAGTTTTGACTGCCTTCAAATGACGATACAATGCCACTTTGTATAGTCACGCTCACACAATGGTTACAAACCCAAAAACACTACCACAAAAGTTTTTTTCATTCTCATAATGCTTTGTAAAAATTTTGTTTGAAATATTTCATTCAATCAAAATCGTAACATATTAGCTCCCAAAATTACAATGAACTTTGTTTTAGTTATCATGATAGTAAAATTGTTATGATGCCAGATGAACTTCGACTTTTCTAAGCCCTTGCCTCTTCAAAAAAAGTTGGTCACCTTTGCGACTTTAATAATTTGTTCATTCCTACTCTGTTTGTCTTCACTCTTGCACTTCATTTCATACACACATACGGATGTCCTTCAATATAAATAATTTGAGTATTGTTATAAAAATTTGCTAAGTGATTAAACTAAAACGTCCTTTTGTATTAATTTATGAAGTGGGAAAAGTTGTAGAGAAAGAATGAAGAGAGTAATTGTAAGAAATGTTGAAAAATTAGATGATTTTTACTTTATGCATGAATGATATTTATAACCAAAACTATGACATTGAGTCAATGAGTAATAGTAAATACATTAAATGTTGTAGATACATAGAGTAGGGGGAAGAAATAGTATGAGTAATTATATGAACAATTCACTATTTACAACACTCCCCCTTGAGTTGCTAATTATAATATTTACGTGATTAATATTGCCTCGTTAAAAACCTTACTAGAAAACCCAATGGGATAAAACCTTCGTAAAGGAAAAAGAGTGCAGTCACGTAAAACTCCCCCTGATGAAGACATGAATGCGTTCTTTTATAGATCTTGCAATTTACGCATTCCAATGTTATGAACATGTTTTCTGAAAGTTGAAGTGGAGAGCGCTTTTGTGAGGAAGTCAGTTGAGTTATCACAAGAGAGAATGTATTGTATGTTAATAACATTGGTCTTCTCTAGTTCTTGAGTGAATAAAAAGAATTTTGGAGGAATGTGTTTGATTTTGTCGCTCTTGATAAACTCTTCTTTCATTTGAGCAACACATGCGTTATTATATTCATAAAGCGTAATTGGGTTCTCGATTGTTGGACGACCACTGGTGATTCTAATGTGTTGTGTCATCGATCTCAGCCATACACATTCACGACTTGTTACATGCACCGCTATGATCTCCACATGATTTGACGAAGGCGACGATCGTTTGCTTTTGGGAACGCCAAGAAATTGCAGATCATCTGCATGTAAATACATATCCAGTTTGGGATCTCCCTTTGTGTGGGTCTGATAAGTAACTTGCATCTGCATAACCAACTAAAACTAGTTTCGTATTGTTAGGATAAAATAGTCCTAAATCAATTGTTCCTTGCAGATAACGAAACACATGTTTGACTTCGTTCCAATGTCTCTTAGTTAGAGCTGAGCTGAATCTTGCTAATAAGTTAATTGCAAAATCAATATTAGGTCGAGTGCAATTAGCAAGGTACATAAGAGCTCCAATCGCACTGAAGTATGGTACTTGAGGACCAAGAATCTCTTCGGATTCTTCATATGGACGAAATGGGTACTTTGATACATCTAGGGATCTGACAACCATTGGGGTACTTAAAAGATTTGACTTATCCATATGAAAACGTTTTATCACCTTTTTTGTGTAATTTGATTGATGCACAAATATTTCATTCTTCACGTGCTCAATCTGCAAACCAAGGAAATATTTTGTCTTCCTAAGATTTTTCATTTCAAATTCTTTCTTCAAATAAGAGATTACTTCTTTAATCTCTTTATCGGTACCAATGATGTTCAAATCATCAACATAAACAACGATGATCACGCATCCGGATGTTTTATTCTTGATAAATACGCAAGGACAAATTGAGTTATTAACATAACTGTTTTGTACTAAATATTTGCTTAAACAATTGAACCACATGCGTCTGGGTTGCTTTAACCCATATCATGATCTTTGCTACATTATGAAATATCTTTCTCTAGATTTTGAACTAGATTCTTCATGTATTTTGAACCCTTCAGGTGTCTTCATATATATTTGAATATCAAGCGATCCGTATAAATAAGCTGTAACAACATCCATAAGATGCATATTTCGTCTTTCATGCACTGCTAGACTGATCAAATATCTGAACGTAATTCCATCCATCACAGGGTAATATTTTTCTTCAAAATCAATTCCAGGCCTTTGAGAAAAACCTTGGGCAACAAGCCGAGCCTTATATCTCACAATTTCATTTTACTCATTTCTCTTTCGTACAAATACTCATTTGTATCCAACATGTCTCACATCTACAGGTGTGAGTACTATAGGCCCAAAGACTTTTCTCTTATTAAGCGATTCAAGCTCTTCTTGGATTGCATGTTTCCATTTACTCAAATCTTGTCTATTTTTACATTCATATACAGATCTTGGTTCAGGATCTCCATCATTTTCGTACATGACATCAAATGCCAGACTATAGCAGATTGCGTCATCAATTTCATCATTTCGATTCAATCTTATACCGGTATTGGCATAATTAATCTAAATTTCTTGATTTTTCACATTTGATATTTCTGGGACATGTTACTCAAGATTATGGTCATTATGTTTCTCGACCCCTTTTCTTTTCCGAGGATTTTTATCTTTGAAACCAAATGGTCTTCAACGCTTTACGCGTGTTGTGCCTTCATGAGTGACTGTATTTTCAATTTGTCCATTTGGGGCATCAATTTGTGCAGGAGCATTTGCTGCTATAATGTATGATTTTGTCTCTCTCTTTATGTCTGTAAATGCATCAGGAATCAGGTTTGCAATATCTTGCAAATGTACAATCTTTTTCACTTTTCCTTCACACGCTTTTGTGTAAAGATCAAGATGCAATAGTGTTGGCAATGTTGGAATAGGTCTAGGGTTAAGAAAAATTTATCATTAATCATATTAATGGCGGAATATAAAATTTCTTTCTTAGTAAAACAATTTTTACTAACCTAGATAAAATGCATATACATGTTATAAATTAAAAACATTATTTAATCTACTTGAATACTAACTTTTCTTTTGTCTTCAAACTTGAAGTGTCTTGGAAAAGGTGGATCTTCATCCTTGGCTCGATTCCTTCACGTTTAGTCTTGAACTTGACAAACCTAAGGTTTCTATTACAAGAGTCTATAGAGGTTTAGAAGGATTTGTGTGTGGGCACAATTAAACACAATAACTCAAGAACAAGTCTATGAGCTAGAGAGCTAATTTAGCCTAAGTCTAATTAGGACTTAGGTGCCAAGATAAAAGAAGTATTTTCTAGAGAGAGAGAGAGGGAGAGAGGTCGGCCAAGAGCAAGAGAGAACAAGGCAAAAGCTTAAAACTTCACATCTATATGTGAGTCTCTATTTATAGGAGAAGGAAAAATCTATAAAGGTCAATTATTCATTCATGAAAGAATAATGTATTCATGACACAATACTTGATTTTTCACTTCCCCTTTCTCTCTTAGGTTGGCCGGCCATACTATTGCCTTAGTGAGGAAATTTATTTCCTCACTTAGCACATTTGTTTCATTCTCAAGGAAATTCATTTCCCTTTTTCTTTTGGGTAATTATCCTTATAATTAAAGGGAAATAAAAACTCTCCTCTTCATGCTTGTTTGGCTGAAATTCTACCTAGGGGGGAGCTTCTAGATGCTTCCTTATTTCTTTTAAGACAATTCTTAAAATACCCATTGTAGACTTATAATTACACAAACAACGAAATTAATTTCATAATATCTTAAATGGCTTTTCGGCTTTAGGAAATAATTTATATTTTCATCATATGAAAATATTCAAAATCTTATTTTGACATTCACATCATTTTATGTCCATGTGGACAAAAATACCCTTTAGACATTTTCCGAGAAAAAGTCTAGTTTAACATTTGAACTTATTTTGATTTAGCTTCTAGTTTAACAATCCTACTCTAATGACCTGTAATAGTGACCTTATGGATCCAAATGAAAAAAGCTTGAGCTTCTATACTCGGACTCAAAAGTTCACAAACTTTTTCCGAGTATTAGCTTAATGTCAACTGACTCCACTAAAGAGTTGACACTAAGAATCTCTCGGTTCAAATGAATTTATTTTCTACTCAAATTCAACTTAATTATATTGAGCGGATCCATTGAATGTTATCTATCGTTACCCTTCATGAATATCAGCAACTAGTTGGGATTTATAAAATAACCATTTTACCCTTCTAGTTGTTATTTTCTCAACTCCTTTAGTACTTGTGAATAAGTTAGAAACAATGTATTGACGAGGAGCTAACAAGTCACATTATTTCATCCAAATAAAGTCTCTACTTAATTTTGGATACTGCGCAGTTCATTTATTCACAATCCAAGTAATAAAGCATGAGGTGATATATATTGCATCTCTACAATCTTGTACATGAATTCCATATCTATGAGAACTTCACAAAGTTGGTTCATGACATCTTCATAACTTAATATCTCACCAATTGGCCTAGTCTAGCTCACATGATGGATCTAGAATTTGACTTTCTCATATGAGACTATTAATGCTATGAAATGACATGTCTCATTTCAGGATTTAGGTAAGCATGATGCATCATACATAGTGACCTTGAGATAGAAGATGTTAAATGATTTGTTCTTCTATTGTCTCAAAAGGTGCACTAGTCAATTCAGTATCTTCGAAAGATACACTGGAACAACTATAGAGTTCCTAACTCTCTATGCCTCGTAACCAGACATCATAGATTCTTCCAACAATCATACTGGGATCAATAGTCGTTGATCTTTAGATTGCGAATATATCATTTTAGTCAAACCATGAAGAGTTTGTTCACGTAAATCTACATTTGTGTCTTCATACGTTGTTATGTTTGATTTAGGACTATAAGACTATTGAATATTATAAATCTTCAATCAAACTAAAAAGCAATGAATTAACGTTTCAACTTTTATTAATTTAATCAGAAAATTACAATAAGGAATTTATAAAGATTTATATATTACATCAATATGTAAATAAACAATCTTCTTGTGGGCATCGCTGCCAACAGGCACATACCAAGTACTTTCGTTTTCAATTTGTTTTCTTTCTCCCCCTACAACAGGAAAACTACCTTCATCAAAGTGGAAATAACCAAAACTAGTTGTAAATACATAACTAGTTTGAGGTTCTAGATACCTAACAATAGATGGGCTTTCATATCCTACATATGTTCCAAGTCTCCTTTGAGGTCTCATCTTTGTTATTTGTGGTGGTGGTATAGGCACATACACAACACATCCAAAAATTCTCAGATGTGATATATTTGGCACTGGCCTAATGCAAGTTGTAGAGGGGAGTACTTATGATTTGAACTTGGTCGGATGCGAATTAATGCGGCATCATGTAGTATCGCATGGCCCCATACTGAAACAGGGAGTTTTGTTCTCATTGTCAATGGTCTAGCAAGAAGCTAGAGGCGCTTGATTAGCGACTCATCTAAATTATTTTGTGTGCACACATGCGCAACAGGATGCTCAACATCTATTCCAACGGACATGCAATAATCATCAAATGTTTGAGATGTAAATTCACCAGCATTATCAAGCTTTATTTTCTTGATTGGATTTTCTGGAAACTGAGCTTGTAATTTAATTATATGAGCAAGTAATTTCGCAAATGCCATATTGCGAGTTGATAAAAGACAAACATGCGACCATTTACTAGATGCATCTATCAGTACCGTACAATAAAGTATCTAAATGGTCCAGATGATGGGTGAATAGGTCCACATATATCCCCTTAAATACGCTCAAGAAAAATAGGGGATTCTGTTTCAACTTTCCAACTGAAGGCCTTATGATAGGCTTTCCGAGAGAACAAGCCTTACATGGGAAAATATTACTTTGAGGGATCTTCTGGCCCTTCAATGAATGTCCATGTGTATTTTCAACAATTATTCGCATCATAATTGAGCTAGGATGACCCAAACGATCATGCCATGCTGTTAAAATTGAAGAATCAACAACTACTAAATTTGATTATATTACATTTATATATGTGTAGCGCAATTCAGTAGGGAGCATTGACAGTTTTTCTAAGATTTATTTCTTCCAACCTTTGGATATTGTGAGATACATATATTTCATGTCACCTTCAGTTATAGACTGAGTATTTCTAAGATTTATTTCTTCCAACCTTTGGATATGTTGGAGAAAACAAGGCATTTTTAATTGTGAATTTTGTGCCATTTGGCAATGTGAAATTTGCCATGCCAATGCGTTTAATCAGATCTATAGGACTTGATATAGTATTTACGTACGTTTTTGTTGGTTTTATCCCAAAGAAAAACTTCTTATTCTTTAGAATAGTGTGTGTAGTTCCACTATTGGGTATGCAGATTTCTCTAGCATCAGTTTCTTGGTTCACCTCACTATTATTTCTATCCATTCGAAAACTTCAAATAAAAAAAACACAAAAATATGAGATATTATTAGACATAGATAAAGTTCAAACTTTACATACAGACCTAATTAAACATATTATATATTTAATAGATAAATGATACATATAACACGATATATTGAACAGGCTCAAGACATTGGACCATATTGCTTCATTCCCAAAAAACAAGTTCGAAAATCATGCACTACTAGTTTTCATCATTGTAGTGCTCGCCAAAATCACCCAAATCAGCAACAACAATGTTGCTAAAATCATCAACGAAGTCAGAAACATTGAGATGAGTGGATTCACCTAGGGGTTCTTGGTTAATGAAGTTAACCTCTTTTTCTTTCGCCTTCAAGGATGTCTGATACAATTTGCACAAGTGCTCAGGAACTTGGCAAACTTTAGCCGAGTGTCCTTCGAGCCGCACCTATGGCAAATGTTCACGTTCCCCTTGTATGGGCTCGTGTGTCTTCCCCTTTTGCTGGGAAGATCGTCATCTCGTTGTTTCTTATGATAGTTTTTTGAGGCCTGATAAAGATGGTTGTAATTATAACCACCTCGACCTCATCCATGTCCACGACGGCGTTAGCGACCACGACCTCGACCATGACCTCGACCCGTAAAATAGTTTCGTTGGTCAGGTTTCTCGGAAATTATAGTGTTTGCTTCGGGTAACGCTTTTGAACATGTTGGGCGAGAGTTCTGATTTTTTAGCAACAACTCATTATTCTTTTATGCAACAAGTATACAAGAGATTAGATCGCAATATCTGGTAAATTATCGCACACGATATTGATGTTGCAAGTTTACTTGCGATGCGTGAAAAATTGTGAACGTCTTTTCCAACATATCATGATCGGTCTTTGTCTCTCGACAAAATTGTAAATGAGATACGATTCTAAATAGAGTTGTACTCGCTGACTTTTACAAAATCTTGAAACCTCAAATAGTTCCATTGATCTTGGTAAAATGGTTTCATTACATCTCTCTGGTGATAATATCTTTTACTCAGCTCCTTCTAGAGCAGGTTCGGGTCTCTGGTGGTGTGGTACTCACTTTTGAATCCCTCGTCAAGGTGTCGACGAAGGAAAACTAAAGATTTTTCCTTGTCCATATTTGACGAGGTATTTTTTTCATAGCGTGTTTCATGTAGGCCCATTGCTTCTAGATGCATCTCGACATCTATCCCCCATAAAATGTACTTTTGGCCGGTGATGTCCAAAGGGACGAAATCAAGCTTGAAAAGGTTTGCCATTATGATATCTTCTATTAAACAAATAAAATCTTACATTAATAATTAAAAATATAAAGATCAATTAAAATAGCGACGAATAAAAAGTAATGCATAAATCTAAGCGCTATTAAAGCGAAAAAAATTCATTCGGTGGAATTTCATGAGCAAAAATAAAGATAGTAAACATTAGAATAAATATGGAAATAAAGATTAAAATAAAGCAAGGAATTGCCGAAAATGTAAGTCGAGAGAGAAAATAGTTTGAGGTAGAAGAAAATTTGATTTTTTTGTATATTTAAAGTGAGTTGAACATATATGTATTTATAGGGTAAAATATAGCCGTTTGTTACCGTTTTATTACCGTTATATTACTATTTGGTATTATATAATGTTTGACAAAATTAATTATAGTTAAGTATAAGAAAGTGAAATAAACACATATAAATATACGATTACATAAATGATATGATAAAGTACTATAATATTAACTAAAGCAGTTAAGATAATTAGATATAAATCACATCAGTTTACTATAAGGTGGCAGAGCCTTCCTGTATATAGTATTATGACGTTATATACTAATGACATTAAAACAATTGTAAATCACATCATGTTACTCGTAAAGTGGCCGAGCCTCCTAGTATAGTAATATGGTGTTATACCATAATAAATATAATTGTACGAGTTTAGTGTTTAGAGTTTTATACCTTCAAAATTTGTCGATGAGAGTGACCGTGCTTCGAGAATTGTTGCCGATGAGAGTGATCGTGCTGATAACGTGTTATAAAAATTTGCTAAGTGATTAAACTAAAACTCCTTTTGTATTAGCTTGTGAAGTGGGAAATTTTTTAGAGAGAGAATGAAGAAAATAATTGTAAGAGATGGTGAAAAATGGGATGATTTTTACTTCATCCATGAATGATATTTATAGTCAAAACTATGATATTGAGTCAATGAGCAATAGTAAATACATTAAATATTGTATATACATAGAGTAGGGGGAAGAAATAATAGAAGTAATTATATAACCAATTCACTATTTACAACAAGTATCAAATTCTCATTCAGTAGAACTTTTAATTTTAAAAAAATTATAAATAATATTATACCCTTTTCAGCAAGTGTATTGATACGCATGAATTACATCATTTGGATTAGTGAACTCCAATCATTTTTTTTAAGTTAGCATTAGCTACGGATAAAATAGTCTTTACTATTAAATTTTTGAAGTAATTCCAACACCATCTTCCTGCGAAAAACCATACCCGCTTGTTCTCATCTTTATGTAAAATTTGTCAATTTCAAGTTTATTGTAAGTGTGAACTTCTGGTTGTGCAATTTGTGAATGTGGAGAAGAACTAAGCATGGCTCCAAGATAACAAATTCATCGTTGCATCTTGAAAAGAAAAATAGTAATTAGAAATTTTATTGGCCTTTGTAACAGTGTCTGTAACACTTGAACAAGCAATTGCGAGATGACAATTAAAAAAAGTAAAATAATAAAATGAACACGAGAAGTGGTAATCCAGTTCGGAGCAACGTCTCCTAAATCTGGGGGGTTCTCAACCCAATGGAAAAAAATTCACTAATCATAGTCAATAGTACAACAATGACCTTATATAAATCTTGAAATCAATGCAACTTTGACTAATATTACATGTAAAAACTAAATCAAGGATTCTCCCTGACTTTGAGACCGCTCTCAATTCCACTCTTCAAGCACTCACCTGATGTTTGGCCACTTTAATGAACAAATCGTGAGAATTTCAATCACGCAAGCACAAAACCGATACTTCTCTAAACTTGTAATATATCAATAAGTACTTAGAGAATTACAACCATGTACAAATCAAAGTTTTTCAACCCACTAATCGAGTAACGCTAAGTACCCTATAGATATGTAAAGGATGGTCTTTTTCCTACTTGGTAAGGGAGAGTTACTCGGCTTTTGTAGCACGCCTTCAAACTGTAAGTTTTTCTAGGGTTTCCTTACATTTCAATAAAACATTATCAAAATAGACAAATGTTGTAATATTATGACGCGACATTATGACAAAATCTGTCAAAAGTTTTATTTTCAACCTTCCCAAAATAGACAAATATCGCAGACGACTGTTGCACTATTATGCGAGACATTATAACGAAATATGTCAAAATAAATTTTTTTTCAAATAACATGAGATTCGAAATTAATACATTTATCATGATATATATGATTTGGATCTTGACCAAAAAGTAAGTCTAACAAATAAATTACAATGAATGTATTATAGTAGCAATAGTTATTATCGAATTGAAGACACGGTGGCCGACTGAAAACAGAGGAAAACTCAAAGAGAAAGAAAGAGAGCCAGGCGACAGGCTGAAATAAAGCCTCTTGGAACTTCGACTTACACTTTGTCAGACATGTTTAAGGATCGACTGTGTAGTTTTGTTTATACCATCTCCCATCTCCCATGTCCCTTGTTTTTCACTTTTTTGCCTTCATGTTTGATCTACAATACATGATTTGTTGGCTATTATTATTTTCGAATATGAGTACCACTACCGTTTTTTTTTATTTTTTATTTTATTGATTTGTTGGCTATTTCTATTATCGAATATGAGTAGCACTACCGTTTTAAGTGTAGATCTTGATACACGCGTAGTGAAAATATTTAGTCTTTATATTTTGTTGAATAAATTTTGATTTAGGAGCTTCCAAATTTTGCTGTAGGATTAAGATGTTATGAAAATCTTCGAAATCGAAAACGTTTCGGCCTAAATCATGTACGAGATACATTTTTCTTATAGTATTTTTTGCACCCCGAAAATGTTTTAAGGTCACACACAAGTATACTGTAGGATATGACAACCCTGAATGTTCGAACTGCACTAAGACAAAGTGAACTTCGAACGAATAGAGTTCTGGAAAATATGTGAGAGAGAATAGAGTTCGAATGAATTATGTACCGAAATTAGAAACTCAGTGTGGTTATATAGTTGTATGGTACCTATTTGAATAAACAACAGTTATTGTGTAAACGACACAACCGTTGGCCAAACGGTTGTTTCATTCCAAAACGACAAAACTGTTTCACTCGAACGGATATTAAGTAATAACCGAAAAACTACTAAGTAGCGTGACCGTTGCGCCTACAAAGCGCCACTAAGCGACTCTACGACGGAGCCGGTGTCGTCGGTGGCGACACCGATGAGCGTGCTAATGAGAGTGAATATTGGCATAGTCCCGCCACCTCACTGCCACCTCACCTCCACTTGACACTCCTCTAACTCACCACTCAATTAATAAAGGTTATTAATTAGATCATATATGTCATTTATATTTAATTAATGTGAGACTCTTTCCTACACTCTCTCATTTTTGTTTTTGTTTTTATTGAACAACAAATAAGAATATACCAAAAATAACACACGGTTATTTAATAATTATTTTTTATTTTAGCAGATTTAATTTTGAGCTTTGATGTATTTATATGATATGACACTGATGTAATTCAACAAGAACATAATTTATATTATTAATTAACAACACGAAAAAATTTGTGTAATTTTTATTACTTCATCATCTTTTTCATTTATAAAATATTATCAATTATTTTATAATTTTAAATAAAATACATTTAATAATTTGCAGCGCGTCATATTTTTGCTCGTATGAAATAAAACAAAAAACAGATATTAAAAATAACAGTAAATTGTATTTATAAACCTGTCCTCGTAAATCTCGAATCCGACACGGTTTTGCTTAGCGTACGTGTCCAGATCTGGATGTTGACGTCACCCATATCCGTCAAGTCGAGATATTACCACGTCACGAACTGGGACCCACACAAACGGAATTACGGGTTCGCACGTGAGACTATTTGATTTGTGAAAGAGGTGTTGGTAGTGTTGTCCAACTGGATTACAGGAGAGATTGTTGAGCTAGCAACCACCATGTGAACATTTTACCTCACAAACAAACATATCATATTTTTTCTCCAAAAAAAGAAAAAACATATCGTTATTACTTATTTGGTTCGGTGCGTAGCTACGTGTCCATGTATGATCTCATTAACATAATTTACTGTATAGTATGTATGTATACCATATACAACATATGGAAACTAAAAGTTATTTCACTTGAAATTTATAACCAAGTCACATCACGCTTTTGTTGTAACTAGTGCAATCGATAATAATAATTATAATCTATTAAACAGTGATAATAATAATAGTTATAATACTGTAGTGTTCTGATAATATGTAATTTATTTATTCTTTTATAAAAAAGGATCATGAATTATATGGTTGGAACAATTATCCACCGATGCATATTATAGTACGCAAGAAAATTTGTGCCAGCAATACTATGTGAGGTCAGATTTAACAAAAAAATTAATAAATTAATTGATTTATAATAAGAAAAAAAAGACATAGTGGAAGATCACTTTAGATTCTGGATAGACTATTTTTTCCCACTTTTGGGTGGTAATGATTGGAATTAATTCAGTTATAATATTACGCCATAAGAGGTAATAGCATGGGCATGATTTTGCTAAGTTGTCAAAAACACGCTCATAACAATGTGGAAAGTTGATGATTGCCAATATTTTTTTGTTTGTACCATGCAATATTTTTAAAAATTTGTTTGATACCAATGGCCGTTGAGTATGTCGCCCAATTATTAATTCTTTTTTTAACAACCAAACCCCACATCCCCTAACGTTCTTGGGAAGGAAGAAGAGGAAAAACGATCTGAGAGGGATATATTAAAGTTTCAATGTTTTAAATACAAAACTCCTGAACAAGAATCGGAGCAACTCAAAAGAACAAAAATCAAAATTTACTTCTCGAGAGGTCCATTAACAACGAAGTTGGACTTACAACTAATCCAATAAAAGAAACATTATACGTTATACGTGTGTATGTATACACTTTAGCACTTTCTCATCTTCCATGATATTTTCAACAATATTTTGTGCCTTCAATCACTCATTATATTAATGAAACTATATTCCAAATTTTTAATTAAAATATATGCTGAAATAATTAGTGATCTTTCAAACTAATAGCTAATATTAGTTGGGTTTTCTAAAGTTGCATTTCTTTAACCCAAAATATTGGAATAAATGATAAAAAGAATATTTTTAGATAGTGTGCTAATGATTTTCGATTAAATATTTGAGTGGGGTCCACTCATCGAAATTAGATAAATATTTCATATTTTTATTTCTCGTTGCGACGGATATAAGATTGAGTATTTATTTCCAAAATCATGTTTATAATGAATGAGAAATTGATGCTCTAAGAATACTAAAAATCACATATAATATGTGTTTAGAGAAGTGAGAGGTTGTGTAATAAAAAGAGTCTCACTTAGGTTGGAAACGTGTGTTGCTGAATGATTTATAAGCCATTCTCCTCCTTAAACTGACATCTAAGTGTAAGGGGGGAGTGTGGGTGGGTTAACTCTAACCCCTCGCGCGCGCACACACGCGCGCCGCCGGGCCGGACCTTGGGTCTTGGATCTTGATAATTTGGGCTCTTCTTGGGCCTTCGGGCTTTCCGGGCCCAATCTTTATCTTTTTATTACAAATTTCACTTTAAATGAGTTTTAATTTCGCAAATAACTTGTGTGTTATTTTGGGAATAACACTCTTTAAGACTCATGTTAATGGCCGGAGGTAGGTGAACATTAACCTTGACGTTTTTTGATGTTTAACCCTTTTAAAGAGCATTAACCATGAACGTTTTGGACGTTTTGCATGGATGTAAACCAAGCTCTAAGGCCTATAAATAGAGCCTTCGGATCTCATTCTAAACACACCTCAAACCGTGACAAAGCATTGCTCTCTCGTTCATATTCTCTCTCTCTCTCTCTCTCTCTCTCTCTCTCTCTCTCTCTCTCTCTCTCTCTCTCTCTCTCTCTCTCTCTCTCTCTCTCTCTCTCCGAAATTATTCTTTCCTTTTGTAGTCCGGTGAAAATTTGGCTTTGGGTTCTAGTTTTCCGGAGACATTTCAAGTGGCGCTAGACTCGTCTTAAAGTTGTTGTATCCTGGGAGGCTTTCGCTCAAGTAATCCAAAACCTTTGGAGGGCGATAAAATGCTTCAAGGAAACCGTCCAACGGGCCTCAACTACCTTACTGTTTTGTTTACTATTTCCGATTTCATATCTCCTATTTCCTTGTATTTGTCTTCTATTTATTTCAATATTATTAATAATATTGCTAACAATCTTTAAGCTTTTTAGCAGACAGTTTGCGAGGAAACAAGATTTATTTTCCGGATTCGGTTATTTATGAGAAACTAATAGTATTGATTTCTTTCGGAAAAAAATGTCGAACATGAATGACACGACTAATTTGGGGGCCGATGCTAGTCTCACCGGAAATCCTTCCTTGGTGATCACCCCCACCACGATGATTGGTCGAATTCTGGTGACTTTGAACCCTACCTCGATGGTGGCTATGGCCGGGAACGGACCTGCGGGTCTAATCCAACCAATGGCCTCTATGGCCATGAACGGTCCGAGCGGTTCGGTGGCACGAGTGTCCACCGTCACACTGGCCGAAAAACCGGAGAAGTTCACGGGGTTGAACTTCAAACGTTGGCAACAAAAGATGTTGTTCTACTTGACAACTCTTGGTCTTGTGTGGTTCTTAACTGAACATCCATCGACTCCTCGTGAGGACGACACCGATCGCAATGTGCTAATGGCTTTTAGTCCATGGATGGATTCCAATTACTTGTGTCAGAATTCAGTGATGAATAGTCTTAACAACTCGCTATACAATGTTTATAGCTCAAAACGCTCCTCCAAAGAGCTTTGGGATTCATTAGATCGAAAGTACAAAATCGAGGACGTAGGGTCAAATAAGTACACCGTGGGCCGCTTCCTCGAGTATCAAATGGTGGATTCGAAGACCGTGGTCAGTCAAGTGCAAGAGCTGCAACTTATCATCCACGAGATTCATGGTGAAGGAATGACCATAAAGCGAGTCATTCCAAGTTGTCTCAGCCATCGAGAAACTACCCTCGGGGTGGAAGGACTTCAGTAACTATCTCAAGCACAAGCGAAAGGAGATGATCTTTGAAGACTTGGTTGTGCGTCTCGGCATCGAGGAGGATAACCGCGGCTCGGAAAAGAGGTTCAAGACTCAATCCGAGAGGGCCAACGTCATCGAGCATGGCGAGAGCTCAAAGGGGAAGAACCCCGCCCATAAGCTTGGGCCGAAGGGAGGATCTTTCAAGAAGAAGAAGCACCAGCCGAGGTTCGTTGGCAAGTGCTTCAATTGTGACAAAGGTCACAGGGCTGCCAATTCTAGGAAGCCGAAAATAAGAAGGAAGCTAACGTCGTTGAAGGCGATGAAGAGCTTCTTGTCGTCGTAGTCTCCGAGGTGAACATGATGGACTCAAACCCGAAGGAATGGTGGCTGGAATTCTGGAGCAACCCGCCGCATACGCTCGGATAGGAACTCTTTCTCCACTTTCGAGGCGACGAAAAATGGAGAGAAGCTGTTTATGGGAAACTCCGCCTCATCTGAAGTAAGGGGATGGGCAGCGTCTTTCTCAAGATGACATCAGGGAAGGAGTTGAAGCTCACCAACGTGCTCTATGTGGCTGACATACGGAAGAATCTCATCTATGGGACTGTGCTATGCAATCATAGTTTAAAGATGGTTTTAGAGTCTCAAAAGATTGTATTATCTAAGAAATCGTATGTATATGGGAAGAGACTATATTAAAAATGGCATATTCATGATGAATGTAATTGCCATTAAGGCCAATGAAATTAATAAGAATGATTCTTCCGCTTATATTATTGAGTTATTTAATTTATGGCATGGTAGACTTGGTCATGTGAATTATGACACGTTGAGAAAATTAATTAATTTGGATTGTATACCAAATTTTAAAATTGACTCAAAACATAAATGTGAAATTTGTGTTGAAGCAAAATTAACGAGAACTTCATTTCATGATGTTGAAAGAAGTAATGAACCTCTTGACTTAATTCATACTGATTTAAAGTTCATGCCAACAAGAGGAGGTAATAAATGTTTTGTGACTTTCATCGCGATTGTACAAAATATTGTTACGTTTATCTGCTTAAGCGCAAAGACGAGCCAATTGAGAAATTTGTCTTCTTCAAATTAGAAATTGAGAATCAACTTGATAAGAAGATCAAAAAGGTCCGAAGTGACCGAGGAGGTGAATATATTGAACCATTTTGGGCATTTTGTGCACAACATGGTATTATTCACGAGGTAACTCCTCATTATTTCCAAACAAAAGAATCGCACTCTCAAAGAAATGATGAATGCAATGTTGTTACATTCTGGGTTACCCCAAGAAATATGGGGGGAAGCTATCTTATCTGCAAATTATCTTTTGAACAAGATGTTGGCAGAGATGCCCATAAGAAGATTGCTTATTTACATATAGATATAATATATAAATCTTTGTAAAGTCCTTATTAGAAGATTGTTTATTTACATATTGATGTAATATATAAATCTTTGTAATTTTCTGATTAAATTAATAAAAGTTGAAACGTTCATTCATTCCTTTTTAGTTTGATTGAAGATTTATGATATTTAATAGTTTTATAGTCCTTAATCAAACCTAACAATATATGAAGAGACAAATGTAGATTTACATGAACAAACTCTTCATGGTTTGACTAAAACGATATATTCGCAATCTAAAGATCAACGGACTATTGATCCCAGTATGATTGTTGGTAGAATTTAGGATGTCTAGTTATGAGATATAGAGAGTTAGGAACTCTATAGTTCTTCCACTATGTCTTTCGAAGATACTGAATTGACCAGTGCACCTTTAGAGACAATAGAAGAACAAATCATTTAACATCTTTTATCTCAAGATCACTATGTATGAATCGCATCATGTTTACCTAAATCCTGAAATGAGACATGTCATTTCATAGCATTAATTCTCTCATTTGAGAAAGTCAAATTCTAGGTCCATTGTGTGATCTAGACAAGGCCTATTGGTGAGATATTAAGTTATGAAGATGTCACGAACCAACTTTGTGAAGTTCTCATAGATATGGAATTCATGTACAAGATTGCTGAGATGCAATATATATAACCTCATGCTTTATTACTTGGTTGTGAATAAATGAACTGCGCAGTGTCCAAATTTAAGTAGCGACTTTATTTGGATGAAACAATGTGACTTATTAAAATGTTTCAATAAATCTCTTTCTCTTTACACCTAGATCCGACATACCTTTTAATTGTTTTTCAAATTCTGGACAAATTGTTATGGTTCAGTAAAACGGGCATAACTCTTTGCTCCGATCTTGAAAATTAGTGGTTCTAGAACCAAATTAAAGGTACGGATGTTAGCTATCCAATGCAATTGGTTTCGGCTCAATCGGATACCGGATGTCTCATTTATGACCTCTTAAATCTGAAGTGTACGGCAGTCCGCGAGTCCAGATTTTTTAATTTGGATTCTGCGACTCCTAGCTTTCTCCCGTCTTCTTTATGTTATCGTGGTTTTCCGACGTTCTCGCCCTCAACCACCATGAAGGCTCCATGAAAAAAGATGTCATGAAGATGAAGATATTAGTGTTAGGAGATTTTTAATCTCAAAACCTTTCAACTGCTAAAGTGACGATTTATTAATCGCACACACTTTCCTTAGGGAAAATAAATTTAATAGACAAAAAGATCCGAGTATGTTCCTTGTGCTTTAGTGCATTAACACTGCTTTCCCCTCACAAATATCGATTTTGGGGTTCTTTTTTTTTAGTGATCCACTCTATCTCTCTTTGCTAATGGAAACATGTTTCCTATATGTACAAGAGTAGACGTGCCATTTTTTCAAAAATTAAGTGGGAGGATTGCACTTGTTTGCAATCCAGGATCCCCTTATTTTTTCCTAAAAACTAAGTGGGATCCCCTTGTTTGCAACCCGCGATCCCCAACACTAATGTGAAGTGCACATGTCGCCGGACTAAGAGTCACCCTCGTGGCCCTCTCTTAAATGAGAGTACTCATAGATGCATTGCTCATAACATTGCTTTTATAGCTTGGCGGATTGTTTTCAAAGTAGATCTTGTTGAACTAAGTTGTTGGTTACACACTTAGACTCAAACTCTAGTAATCCTCCCTCGAGGCCCTGCAAAAAGTTTTGAGTGATCAAACATTTTTATAAGGTGGCTAGTCAAACACTGATGTATTGACATCATGATTATGCATTAATGATGTGTCATTTACTTATGAAAAGCGACTCTTTGCGGCCTTCCCTCGAAGGAGTAAAGTGTCATTTTGTTCATAACACCTTTGGATTTTTTCTTTGTCTAAATAAAATTAAACTTAAAATCATAAACAAAAGACTAATCGTAAATTGTTTCAACTTTCAGCAAAATGTCTCTAAACTCCCTCTCTACTATCCTTTCCTCAAATACACTGGAAGGTGATAACTACGTAGATTGGAAACGTAACCTAGACATTTTCCTTACCGTGGACAAGCACAAGTGGGTACTCACCACCCCATGTCCTCCTGAAACGAATGATGATTCGACCCAAGAGGACAAGGACGCCCTTGCGGCTTGGCTCAGATCCGATGAGATTGCGAGATGCTATATTTTCGCGTTGATGAACAATGAGTTGCAACAACAACATTGTGATATTGGGTCAGCCTATGAAATGCTCTACAATCTCCAGGAGATGTTTGGAGGGCAAGGGCGTCAGGCTAGGCAACAAGCGGCAGGGACTCCCGTTAGAGAACATATGATGCTGATCATAAGTTATCTTAACGAGATGGAAATCCTTGGATCTAAGATTGATGGAGAAACCAAGATAGATATAATCTTGGAAACTCTCCCTGAATATTTTGATACTTTCAAGCTGAACTACTCCATGAATAAGCTTAGGTACACTGTTACCGAGCTAATGAAAGAGCTTTACACCGCTGAGGGACTCTTACAGAAAAAGAGGACTACTGGAGAAGCTCATGTTACTGAGCACAGAGTCTCCACCTCTGGATCTAAGAAGAGATCTCATAGAGCCGACAAGAAGAACCCTAGCAAGGTTCAGAAGAAGAAGATGCCCCGGACTGCAAAGGTGGACAAGTCGAAGGACAACTGCCACCATTGCAATGAACCCGGACATTGGCGTAGGAACTGTCCTACCTATCTCAAGGCTAAAGGAAAAGGTATTGTACTTATTACCAAAGCTTGTTTAGTAGCTGATAATGTATCATCGTGGATTATTGACTCCGCTGCTACTAACCACATTTGTTGTTCCTTGAATGGGTTCAGGAAAAGCAAAAGCTTAGAGGATAGCGACTTCTACTTCAAGTGGGGTGATGGGAGCTTGGTGTTTGCTAAGGCTGTGGGATCCGTGACACTGTCTTTCGAAGACAGAACTTTAAATTTGAATAATGTGTATTATGTTCCTTCCTTTGGGAAAAACTTAATATTTGTAGCTCAAATTGTTGAGCAGAATTATTATTTAAAGTTTATTGATAATGGAATTCGTATTACTTCTTCCAATTCATTTGTCACTGATGCATGTTTAAAGAATGGTTTATACTATCCTTATCCTACACAACCTTTGGTCTTAGACACTGAAATAGATAATGATCTAATTAGGGAACCCAAGAGGATCAAACTTAATGACTCCTCTGATCTAATAAAATCAACCCATCTGTGGCACTTAAGACTTGGTCATATTAGTCTAGATAGGATTAAGAGACTTGTGAGGGATGGTCCACTCAAAGCCTCTGTAATAGACTCACTGCCGACTTGTGAATCCTGTAGAGAAGGAAAATTGACCAAATGACTTTTCTCAGATAAAGGTCGAAAAGCCACTGAGCTGCTGGACCTCATACATTCTGATGTATGTGGTCCGCTCAGAATTCAGGCACGGGGAGGATACGAATATTTTGTTACCTTTACCGATGATTACTCAAGATATGGATTTGTCTATTTGCTCAAACACAAATTCGAAACCTTTAATGTATTTAAGGTTTTTCGGGCTTTAGTGGAAAAGCAAACTGGCAAACAGATCAAAACCTTTTGATCTGATCGAGGTGGTGAGTACTTGTCTGAAGAGTTCGATGACTTTCTTAAAGAAGAAGGTATCGCTTCTCAGCTTACAGCACCTGGCACACCTCAACAAAACGGAGTGTCAGAGAGAAGGAATCAAACTTTGATGGATATGGTTATATCAATGATGAGTTACTCATCACTCCCTAATTCCTTTTGGGGATATACCCTCGAAACTGCCGCATATATTCTGAACCATGTTCCGTCAAAGACGGTCCCTGGTACTCCTTATGAACGATGGACTGGGCGTAAAGCTAGTTTAAGCCACATCAGAATTTAGGGTTGCCCTGCACATGTGCTAAGGCAAAAGACTAGCAAGTTGGCTAGTAGGTCAGAATTATGCGTGTTCGTTGGATATCCAAAGGAAACCAAAGGTTTCACATTCTATAGTCCCGAGGACGACAAAACGTTTGTCAGCACTAATGCTCGTTTCTTTGAGGACTATATGAAGAATACGAAACCTAGAAGCAAAATTGTGCTTGAAGAAAAGTTGGGTGAGGATGCTTCTACCTCATCTGTAAGAACTGTTCTTACCCCAACTGAAACGCAACCTAATAATTCAGAATCTCGTCAAGTAGTACTTCCACGTAGTGCGAGGGTTTCTGATACCCGGTAGGTACATGTCTTATGGCGATAGTCTCGTAGCCGTCGCTGACATGGATGACCATGTTTCCTACAGCCAAAGTATGGCTGGTTCTGAATCAAACCATTGGCTTGATGCCATGAAAGTTGAGATGCATTCGATGTATGTCAACAAAGTCTAGAAACTTGTAGACCTACCTGAAGGGGTTAAACCTGTAGGGTGTAAGTGGATCTATAAGAAGAAAAGGGGTCCGGATGGGAACGTTGAGACGTTTAAAGCGCAACTAGTGGCTAAGGATTATACCCAAAAGGAAGGTATCGATTATGAAGAAACCTTCTCGCCAGTCGCAATGCTTAAATCCATCCGTATACTTCTATCCATAGCTGCTGCTCTCGATTATGAGATCTGGCAGATGGATGTCAAAACTGCCTTTCTGAATGGCAATCTTGACGAGCGCATTTTCATGGCTCAACCAGACGGTTTCGTGGAAAGTGATCAAGAGAACAAGGTTTGTGAATTGCTTAAATTCATTTATGGATTAAAGCAAGCATCTAGATCATTGAATATTAGATTCGATGAAACTGTAAAAGGCTTCGGTTTTAAACAGTCAATAGATGAACCTTGTGTCTATAAATTGATACACGAGGGCAAGGTTGAGTTTCTGGTATTGTATGTCGATGATATACTACTCATTGGTAATGATGTAGGTAAATTATGTGAGGTTAAAATCTGATTAGCTAAGCAGTTTGATATGAAGGATCTAGGGGAAGCTGCGTACATTCTGAGGATTCAGATCTTTCGAGATCAAAAGAACTGTACCATGTCGCTCTCCCAAACATCTTATATAGATAAGGTGTTGGATCGCTTCGCCATGCAAAACTCTAAGAAGGACCTAAACCCCTTTAGACATGGAGTCTCACTCTCTAAGGACCAGTCTCCCAAGCTGCACAAGAGATTGAGGACTTGAGAAAGATTTCCTATGACTCAGCCGTAGGAAGTCTCATGTATGCTATGATGTGCACTTGACCGGATATATGTTTCGCTGTTCGTGTAGTTAGCCATTTCCAATCAAATCCTGGACCCGAGCACTGGGTTGCTGTTAAGCATGTTCTTAAGTATCTTCGGAGAACTAGGAACTTGATGCTTACATATTCAGGTACTGACCTGACTATGACCGAGTATACCGATTCCGACTTTCAGGCGGATAAGGATTCCAGGAAATCCACTTCAGGATCTGTGTTCATCCTGAATGGTGGGTCTGTAGTTTGGAGGAGTATCAAGCAATCTTGCATTGCTGACTCCACCATGGAAGCAGAATATGTGGCTGCTTGTGAAGCATCCAAAGAGGCTGTATGGCTTAGAAAATTCCTTAAGTATTTGAAAGTTGTTCCAAATGTCAACGAGCCCATGACACTTTATTGTGATAATAGTGGGGCTGTTGCTAACTCAAAGGAACCTAGAAGCCATAAACGCTCTAAGCATATTGAGAGGAAATTCCATTTGATTAGAGAGATCGTGCAGCGCGGAGACGTGGAGGTGAAGAATATTTCAACGGTTGAGAACCTGGCAGATCCTTTCACCAAGGCCCTATCCAACAAGGTCTTCGACCAACATCGAGACGGATCAGGCACGAAGGACTAATCTCATCTTCTTTGATTCAAGTGGGAGTTTGTTGGCAGAGATGCCCACAAGAAGATTGTTTATTTACATATTGATGTACTATATAAATTTTTGTAAAGTCCTTATTAGAAGATTGTTTATTTATATATTGATGTAATATATAAATCTTTGTAATTTGTTAATTAAATTAATAAAAGTTGAAACGTTCATTCATTCCTTTTTAGTTTGATTGAAGATTTATGATATTCAATAGTCTTATAGTCCTTAATCAAACCTAACAATGTATGAAGCGACAAATGTAGATTTGCGTGAACTAACTCTTCATGATTTGACTAAAACTATATATTTGCAATCTAAAGATCAACGGACTATTGATCTCAGTATGATTGTTGGAAGAATCTAGGATGTCTGGTTACGAGGCATAGAGAGTTAGGAACTCTATAGTTCTTCCAGTGTGTCTTTTGAAGATACTGAATTGACCAGTGCACCTTTAGAGACAATAGAAGAACAAACCATTTAACATCTTCTATCTCAAGGTCACTATGTATGAATCGCATCATGCTTACCTAAATCCTGAAATGAGACATGTCATTTCATAGCATTAATACTCTCATTTGAGAAAGTCAAATTCTAGGTCCATTGCGTGATCTAGACAAGGCCTATTGGTGAGATATTAAGTTATGAAGATGTCATGAACCAACTTTGTGAAGTTCTCATAGATATGGAATTCATGTACAAGATTGCTGAGATGCAATATATATCACCTCATGCTTTATTACTTGGATTGTGAATAAATGAACTGCGATGTGTCCAAATTTAAGTAGCGACTTTATTTGGATGAAACAATGTGACTTGTTAGCTCCTCGTCAATACATTGTTTCTAACTTACTCACAAGTACTAAAGGAGTTGAGGAATAACAACTAGAAGGGTAAAATGGTTATTTTATAAATCTCAACTAGTTGATGATATTCATGAAGGGCAAACATAGATAACATTCAATGGATCCGGTCAATATAATTAAGGTTGAACTTGAGTAGAAAATATTCATTTGAACCGAGAGATTCTCAGTGTCGACTCTTTAGTGGAGTCAGTTGACATTAAACTAATACTCGGAAAAGGTTTGTGAACTTTTGAGTCCGAGTATAGAAGCTCAAGCTTTGTTCATTTGGATCCATAAGGTCACTATTACAAGTCATTAGAGTAGGATTGTTAAACTAGAAGCTAAGTCAAAATAAGTTAAAGTGTTGAACTAGATTTTTTCTCGGAAAATGCCTAAAGGGTATTTTTGTCCACAAGGACATAAAATGATGTGAATGTCAAAATAAGATTTTGAATATTTTCATTTGATGAAAATATAAATTATTTCCTAAAGCCGAAAAGTCGTTTGAGGCATTGTGAAATTAATTTCGTCATTTGTGCAATTTTAATTATACAATGGGTATTTTTAAGAATTGTCTTAAAAGAAATAAGGAAGCCTCTAGATGCTCCTCCCTAGGTAGAAGTTCGGCCAACATAGCATCAAGAGGAGAGTTTTATTTCCCTTTAATTATAAGGATAATTACCCAAAAAGAAAAGGGAAATGAATTTCCTTGAGAAGGAAATAAATATGCTAAGTGAGGAAACAAATTTCCTTAATTTGAGCATGAGAAAAGGGAGAGAAAATCAAATATTGTGTCATGAATGCATAATAGGAAAGGGTAATTATCCTTTCTTGATTTTCCTTCTCCTATAAATAGACCCTCACATAAAGATGTGAAAATAAGTTTTTTGCTCTCATCTCTCTCTCTCTCTCTCTCTCTCTCTCTCTCTCTCTCTCTCTCTCTCTCTCTCTCTCTCTCTCTCTCTCTCTCTCTCTCTCTCTCTCTCTCTCTATCTATCTATCTATCTATCTCTCTCTCTCTCTACCCCCCCCCCCCTCTCTAGAAAATCCGACTATCTTTCACTCGCTCCTTCTCTCTATTTTGTTTTGTCACCTAGGTCCTCATTAGACCTACAATTTGTATTAGCCGTTTTCTAGATTTAAAGAGTTTAATAACACTCACACACTAAATCCAAGAAATATTATATACACTCTAATGGTAGAAATTATCGTGCTTGCTTGGATTCAAAGAGACGTGTAGAAGAATTGATGTGAGGGGAGACAATTGTTTGAAGAATAAGAGGTTCGTACCGAGTTTAAATATTATTCATAGTTTAATTTAATCTATATTACATGTTCATAAATTTTTCAAGAATTTGTTAAATTGCACTGCATATGAAGTGATAAATTATTCTAAAACCCTAAAACGATTCCAACACATTTGATGAAAGTGTAGTTCCGACTTTTGATGCACCTACCATTGAAGAAATGGTTGGAGGTTTTGTAGCATGGCCTAGACTTTAAGACAACAACTTTGAGTTGTGGTCCGGAGAAAGTGCATCACAATTGAATACTTCTACTGAAACTCGCCAACTTGGAAGAAAAAATTTGCAATTGCGCTCATCCTTCCAAAATTTGATTCTTAGCCCAGTATGACGAAAAAATGCATGGATTGAATAAGGTAATCAACATAAAGTTTGCAAGACTCTTTCGGCGAGTGATTTATCATTGTGCTTTGAAGACATATCAGAGGTTTTGAAGTGTGAAGAAGTAAGTCTTCCATGCATTACGGTTTACTTGACGTAGTGATTAGTTTATGTTTTGTAATTTCATTATTGTGAATATTAATTAATCATTCAAAATTTTTAATTTATGTTTTTATTTTCTTTAAAGTTTGCTAAAATCCAAACTAGAAGAATTCAAACGAGCCGAAGAATTCCCTTTTGTTCCTCCAATCATGAATTCTTTCATTGGCTGCGATGGGATTAATCCACGGAGCAACGACATCAGTAAATCCATAAATAATTGTATGCAAGAATAAAAAGTGATCACAAGGTAACAGTATCTTCTTCGATTTGTTAAAGGTTTATACAAAACCTCCTCTTGACTTAAATGATTTGATCACAAGGTAGAATATATGAATTTTCTTTTAAATTTAATTTTATGTATGTACATAAAAGATCAAGTTCTATTATTTATTTTGAAGGGTTTGTATAAGTTTCAAGTTTGAGCATGCGAATGATAAAAAAAAATGGACTACGATCCGTATCTAAAGCACATCCCAAACACCCTGAACTACAAAATTTGGATATTATACTTTGTTATTTAGGAACAACATCATCAATGAAGGTATCAGAAATCTTCAATGAAAATAGTTTATATACAAGATTATATTTATATTGTTAGAGACGATTGGGTGACGTATGTTAATTCATTTATTGATTTTGAAAATGTTTAGAATTTGTTAGCTAATTATTGGATATTCACCTTTGAGGAAAGTAATTGATTGGTCATATTTTAGTCAAGCACATAAAACTTTGTCTTTTTTATGGATAATGGTGCTCTCATAATTTGATAGAAGAAATAATTTTAATTTTGTTGACTAGGTATATGTCATATCTCGAATAGGGTCAAGTCATATGGATTGATTGCAATACGTCCCGGCCTTAAGAGGTCTATCTATAGATAACTGAGTTATGAAAATCTCATTTTTGGTGATGAGAAATGGTGAGTCTAAGCTCATAATGGAGCTCATACCGTGTTGGCTTTCTCCAACCTTGATTTTTCTACTACTTTCTTCTTTTCTTACCGCGAAGAAGGCTTCCATGAGTGATGTTTGTGGCATCATAATGATAACATGTCTTCACACCTTGTCGAGGTCTTTGTTGAGTCTACATAATAGTTTAAAGACAAGTTTGGTATCCACGATCATGCGGTAGAGTTTTGCATTATTCGAAAAGGTCTACTAGTGTTACTTGTATACGTTTATTTTCAACCATAAATGCGTCAGCAATTGAAAACCCGTGTGACATATGTCTCTTCCTGTTATATATGATGGAGAGTGTTCTCAATTTTGAACAGTTTTGACACATCTTTTGAGTTGGAGAAGATTTCTCTATTGCCTATCCAGATTTCTGCTAAAGTGGAGTAGAGAAGAAGTGTTTCCCAATCTCAGGAGTCATGGAGTTATGAGCCAGGATGTCACTATCTTGTTCTCCACCTCTTAGATTTTGTATGATGGATCTTTGCATTTTGTTGTTGTGGACATGCATGTAAGGTAGACGTCCTTACTTCTCCCATAGATGAATATGACCGCAAATTATGACTACTGAAGAAAATTGTAGCTATTGAGTTTATGACTCGTGATATGATGATATAATTATTTGGAGTTTGACATACTAAGCATAGTGTTAGATGACAAAGGGTCATGGTATTTGATTTTTTTGATTTGCGATACCACGTAGGATTCGAGAGAGAAATTGAAAAGAGAAAAAATGTTTCACCAATCTAAAAGTTGTATTCTATTCATTATGATTTGATTACTTCATTATGAGAGGTAAATTTCTATTTATATGAAGAAAAAAAACACAAATAATTATAGTTTAGATTAGAATTATTAACCATATTGATCTAAAATGCATTGAGACAAATTGAAAAAGGTAAACGTCAGTACGACACTTCATCAGAGACGAATTCAGAGAACGAGGAGCTTCAAAACAAACACATATTTTTTTATTAGTTTCATATCTTAATTATCATCGACATGTGTATAGCTATATCCTACATGCGTTTTTAGGCCGTGTGCGCGCGTATATATGTGCATATATCATATCATATATGTTAAAAAATATATATGATAAGGCTGTGATCCCACAACCGACTTTTCACAACCCTTATTAGCAAGGGTTGTGGATTTGGAGATTGCACAACCCTTATTATTAAGGGTTGTGGGAAGTGTTTAATTTCAGGCTATTCCACAATCATTATAACTAAGGGTTGTGGGAAGTGTTTAATTCTAGGATATTTCACAACTCTTAGAATATCGGTTGTGGAATATAGCTTATTCTACAATTGTTATTCTAAGGGTTGTAGAATTTTACTTATTTTAAAATATTTCACAACCCTTAATGGATTCGTTGTGGGAGCGGTCGGGGCGATGACTTATGGGGCCGCAACGCCACGTCCCACAATGAATCCAAATATCCGGTGTGGAAAGTCTTAAAAAAAGTTGGCGCTGCGGCACCGCTTCCACAACCCATCTAAAAAGGGTTGTGCAACCTCCAGGAGAAGTATTGTGAATGCGGCGCCGCGGCCCCGTATTCACATTGCCGCGGCACCGCTTCCACAACCCTTCTTAAAAGGGTTGTGCAACCTCTTGAAGAAGTATTGTGAACGTGGCTCCGCGGCGCCGTGGAATCAAAGAGTCTATCTAGACTCTGTAAGTCATGTGTGCCGCGACGAAATTCTTTTAGGGCCGCGACCCACCTTTTTGGGAATGTCGTCGCCCCGGCCCCAGTTACACGTTGCGCCGCGCCGCTTTCACAATCTTTCTCATAAAGGTTGTGGAATGCCTAAAATTCGTGAAAATTTCTATTTTTTTCATAATTCCGCTCAAATTTCGCACAAAAGTAATATTTCGACTCTTTTTTCTTCATTCTTCATTCTTCATTCTTCATTTTCACTCAAAACTCATTCTCTCTCAAAATCCCTTCTCTCTCAATACTCATTCTTTCTCAAAACTCATTCTCTCTCAAAACTCATTCTCTCTCAAAACTCATTCTATCTCAAAATCTTCTCTTCTCCGGCGATCCATAAATCTTTGGCCACTCCAACAAACTTTTCACTCCGGCTTCTATTTCCCTCCATCTCCGACCTCTCTCTTTCCCTCCACACTCTCTTCACTCCACCCTCTCTTTTCCTCCACCTCTGACCTCTTGCTTTCCCTTCACCCTCTCTCTCAGTCTCACTCCGCCCTCTCTCTCTCGCTCTCACTCTCTCTCCACCAATTCCTTCCCACGCCCACACCCTCTTTCTCTCCACTTTTTCCTTCCCTCCGCCCTCTATCTCCGCCTCACTCTTCACCGAAAGGTTCACCTCCGCCCCTCCATGACTTCTCATTACACTGTTTAGTTTTTTTATTACTAATTTTGGTTTGAAATTGATAACTAGTTTAGGTTGATATTGAGATATATTTTGTGTTTGGAATGCATAATATGATATAATTAGAATATGAGTTCTTGATAATTAGTTTAGGTTAATATTGAGATATTGAGATTGTATTTTGATTATGTTTATAGATTCAATGTCGACTACTACTACTTTTAGCGACAGTTGTAAAACGAAACCTAAACGACTATTAGCATTAAATTAATTCCAAGGTATGTATTAACCTACTTTTTACATATGTATTCATTGTTTTAATTAATTTTAAGGTAATTAATTCAAAGTTTAAATTGTTATAAGTTAATCAATTTCAAGTTTAAATTGTTCGCTCCACATGCCAACAAAGTGATGTTAGCACAAGGATATGTTATCCAGGTCGAAGTTTGTCCAACAATCTCCGCTATCCTGTTGAAAGACAAATTCCACAAAACTTATTTTGTTTGAGAGAAAGGTATTTTTTCCCCTTATTGAGTGTTTGTAAAAAAAGATCCTTATTGTCGCTGAAATTTGGACAACGTTCAGAGACCTAAGCGGTCAGATCCTCGCTCAGAGCGGGTGACCCTCGCTTCGGCCTAAGCGTGTCAGATTCGGTGTCCCGGATCGTCTCTTAGCTGTCGTGTGGTCTTCGAGTCCTTTTGTTATCTGAAAAGAGTAAACATACGTGAACTAAGAAGGAAAAACAGAGGGGGGTCCTCTGTTTACCTCTCCGACGCGTATAATGTGGGTGGAGTTTGTAGGATGACGAGGAGGGATCGACGAGATTGAGCGAGACGAGGATACTAGGATCGCTGGTGTCTCAGAGCTCGGATCTCGGATCTTTAGGGAGTATTCATCCGGTCGGGAGAGAATATCTGAAATACCTCACGTGGGAATATGATATATGTCTAGAGAATAAGGGAAAAGTGTCTCTTTTTGGAGTCCAGAGCTTACCTCTGCGTAGAGAGCATTGAGGGCTATTTATAGCCGTTGGTGTACCCTTGGGGCCGAGTGGGGAGCCTCTGGGCGTCGGTGGCCGGCCAGGCCCCTCCCACGAGTGAGGAAGGTCGGGCAGGTCCCTCCCCTGGGTGAGGAAGACCGGCCAGGCCCCTCCCATGGGTGAGGAAGGCCGGGCAGGTCCCTCCCCTGGGTGAGGAAGGCCGGCCAGGCCCCTCCCATGGGTGAGGAAAGCCGGCCAGGTCTCTCCCATGGGCGAGGAAGGCCGGCCAGGTCCCTCCCCTGGGCGAGGAAGGCCGGCCAGGTCCCTCCCCTGGGTGAGGATGGACGGCCAGAAGTCGCCGGACGGTGGTCGTTGGCCGGCCAGAGGTCGCCGGCCAGACTAAGGTCGCCGGCGGACAGAAGTCGCCGGCCGGCCGGAAGTCGCTGGCCGGACAGAGGTCGACGGCCGGACGGAGGTCGCTGGCCGGCCAGAGGTCACCGGCCGGACTGAGGTCGCCGGCCGGACAGAGGTCGCCGGCCGGTCAGAGGTCGCCGGCCGGACAGAGGTCGCCGGTCGGACTGAGGTCGCCGGCCGGACTGAGGTTGCCGAAAGGCCCAAGGCGTGCCATTGCAAACCTGGCGCGGGTTCCAAGTGTTGGTCGGTCGGAGGACAACAGGGAAGGCATATACTCGAGTTGCCGTGTTAGAATACGGCGACAACATTAGCCCCCCGAGTTCAATGTCGAACATGTGGTTGAGAATGAACTCAAATCGGGATCTTCTTATTGTCGTTCGAGCTAGACCATTGAGTATATCCTGATGAGCATCATCGTAGAGTCAAAATGTCTTCGAGGGACGTTGTGGTCCCTAAGTTCACCGAGGTGACTTATGGTGGAGTGACATGTTACGACTTCATGAGCTAAGGGTCCGCTGTGGGTTCTTCTGACTTGCGTGGCAGTTGCCTGATCAGAACCATCTGATGTCGTTTGGGAACGACTTATTTTCTTCAGCTTATCGTCAGAGGTTAACTTGGGCGTTTTTTCTAGCAACGTATTTTAATCGAGTTGCCATGAGAGGCAAGCTTGGACGCTGCTTTGTCACAACGTATTTTCATTAAATCGCCTTGAGTGGCAACTCGGGTGTCGCTTTTGGAGCGACGTATTTTCATCGAGTCGCCCCGAGGGGCAAGCTCGGATGTCGCCTTTGGAGTGACATCTTCTCATCGAGTGACCGTGAGGGGCAAACTCGGACGTTGTTTCAGAACAACGTATTTCATCGAGTCGCCTCGAGGGGCAAACTCGGATGTTGTTTTGTAACAACTTATTTTCATTGAGTCGCCTTTAGGAGCGAGCGACGTATTTTCGTCAAGTTGCCATTAGGGGCTGACTCGGACGTCGTTTAGGAGCGACGTATTTTCGTCGAGTTGCCGTTAGGGGCTGACTCGGACGCCGTTTAGGAGCGACGTATTTTCGTCGAGTTGCCGTTAGGGGCTGACTCGGACGTCGTCTAGGAGCGACGTATTTTCATCGAGTCGCCCCGAGGGGCAAGTTCGGATGTCGCCTTTGGAGTGACGTATTTTCGTCGAGTTGCCGTTAGGGCTGACTCGGACGCCGTTTAGGAGCGACGTATTTTCGTCGAGTTGCCGTTAGGGGCTGACTCGGACGTCGGCTAGGAGCGACGTATTTTCGTCGAGTTGCCGTTAGGGGCTGACTCGGACGCCGTTTAGGAGCGACGTATTTTCGTCTAGTTGCCGTTAGGGGCTGACTC
Source organism: Urtica urens (assembly GCA_958296335.1). Lineage (NCBI taxonomy): Eukaryota > Viridiplantae > Streptophyta > Magnoliopsida > Rosales > Urticaceae > Urtica > Urtica urens. The sequence continues at coordinate 8,510,082 of OY282528.1, forward strand.
GGACGTCGTCTAGGAGCGACGTATTTTCGTCGAGTTGCCGTTAGGGCTGACTCGGACGCCGTTTAGGAGCGACGTATTTTCGTCGAGTTGCCGTTAGGGGCTGACTCGGACGGAGCGACGTATTTTCGTCGAGTTGCCATTAGGGGCTGACTCGGACGCCGTTTAGGAGCGACGTATTTTCGTCGAGTTGCCGTTAGGGGCTGACTCGGACGTCGTCTAGGAGCGACGTATTTTCGTCGAGTTGCCATTAGGGGCTGACTCGGACGCCGTTTAAGAGCGACATATTTTCGTCGAGTTGCCGTTAGGGGCTGACTCGGACGCCGTTTAGGAGCGATGTATTTTCGTCGAGTTGCCGTTAGGGCTGACTCGGACGCCATTTAGGAGCGACGTATTTTCGTCGAGTTGCTGTTAGGGGCTGACTCGGACGTCGGCTAGGAGCGACGTATTTTCGTCGAGTTGCCGTTAGGGCTGACTTGGACGCCGTTTAGGAGCGACGTATTTTCGTCGAGTATTTATCGACTTTGTTATTAAACCGCCCTAGCCCCCCGAGTTTGGTGGTATTGTGGAATGATCACGAAACACAAATATGGAGAATACGAAATATGGCGAACAACAAATGACATTTTTTATTGCGAAACATAGAATTGGACCCCTTTATTGGCTCGTAGCCTTGTTTGAGATACATAGGAAAGGGACGTAGCATGCTGTAGGGTTAACTTGTACCCCTTATGCAATCGAGCTGGTAGGTGAAGTTGCGGGGGAGCTCTGTGCCGAGTTACTTAATTCCGGAGAGCGTGTGACGAATTCTTTGAGTCTTCCACTTTTCACCAGTGCCTCAATTCGCTTCTTTAGCTTGGAACAGTCAGAGGTCGTGTGTCCATGATCGCGGTGGTATTCGCAAAACTTGCTCTTGTCCCGCGTCGCATAACTCTTTTTAATAGAGCGGGCGACCCGAGTTCATCTCGATAAAGAGTCAAGATTTGGGCTGGAGATGAACTTTGCGGGGTGAGGGCTTCTCCCCGGTACTCATCGGCGTAACGCCTCTTTAGCCTTGACGGGGGGGTGTCACTAGTGACATAACTATCCCTTCCCTGTTTGCTTCGACTGTCCGGACAATCATCGGTGCAATAGCTGTTGTTCGGCCCCCTGCCCCTTCTGCCGTCGAGGTAATCCTCGATTCTCATATGTGTCTTCGCACATGCCATGAGCTCTGCCATATCCCTCGGGGGCTTTCCCACAATCGACTTTAAGAAGTCGCTGGGTTCGGCGCCTTCCGTGATGGCGACTATGGCATCCCGATCGTCGAAGTCTTCGACTTTGTGAGATTCTTCGGTAAAACGAGCCAGGTACTGACGCAGGCTCTCGCCCGGTTTCTGCCTGATTGTCCAAAGGTATGATTTGGACTTCTTCTGTACCACTAAGGTGGCGAATCTGGTGAGGAAGCCTCTCAGAGAGCTCGAAAAGAGCTGATACTCCCGGGTTTAAGGCTTCTTAACCAATCGAAACCCGATCCGATCAATGTCAGGCTAAATGCCTGGCAGAGAGTTGCGTCTGACAGTCCCTGCATCAACATCCACGTTTCATAGTGGTGGATGTGGAAATTGGGGTCAGAACGCCCGTCATTTGAAGAGCCGGCGGGGAGCTTGAACCTCCTTCCAGGCGGTTGTGCAAGGACCACCGCCGTGAAAGGTGAGTATGATCCCTCCAGGCCGTTGTTAGGTTTGGAACCCCCCGGGCCTGCTTCCCGAAGCTCGATGATCTGATTCTGGAGTCCCCGAATCATGGTGATCATCTCAAGCCCGTTAGCGGGACCTGCGACTGGTCCCACTGGCGTGGGGGCCTGCCGCTCATTAGACCCTTGGTCCATGAAATTGGGAGGAGGGTTCCCGAGGGTTGCAGCCCCGGCACTTGCCCGACGGGCGTCCAATTTTCTCCTTAGGTCCCCCTCGTGGGGATCCCGTTGCGAGCCGAGACGGGTCCTAAGGTCTTCCTTGGCGGAGTGCGAGGGTCTAACCATCGATGGGCGACCTTTGCGACGGACCCCACGACTATTCGCGCCATCATCTCCTCGTCGAGAAGACGTATGGCACAAACATCGGGACCATCCGCTGCGGGCATTGCTACAGCCCTCGCGTTGAGAGTCTGTCTGAGCTCGACCAACCGATGGTTCTAACGTAGCGTCGCCCGCGCTTGTCAAGGGCGACGGGGTGAAGGTTTGACTCGTGTCCGTCTCCGAGACCATGTCATTTCCGACATAATTCTCGTCCCGGGTCGAATTATCCTCTTCCTCGTATCCGAGGAGGTTAACGGCCAAACCCTTGTTCACCCCCAGATGCGCTAGCAATTCTACTAGGCGGCAGTCGTTCTCATCTCTTAGGCCGCTTTCGTTGACACGAAGGGCAGAGGCGACGTTTCCAGAATTCCTCACCGCAGGCTGTTGCCTGGTCACTTGGTGGGGAAGTTGCCGGAACTCATATCTTGAGCTAGTCGCTCGAACGATGAGATTCCTCAATCGGACAACCGCGGGGGTTGTCAGAACGTCACTCATTTTATGTGAGTGGAAAAGAAAAGAGATGTGATAGAGAGATGTGGATTGGATGAGCTTCAAGATTGAAGGCCCCTCATTCTAGCGCCAAAATGTTGTCGCAGAAATTTGGACAACGTTCAGAGACCTAAGCGGTCAGATCCTCGCTCAGAGCGGGTGACCCTCGCTTCGGCCTAAGCGTGTCAGATCCGGTGTCCCGGATCGTCTCTTAGCTGTCGTGTGGTCTTCGAGTCCTTCTGTTATCTGAAAAGAGTAAACATACGTGAACTAAGAAGGGAAAACAGAGGGGGGTCCCCTGTTTACCTCTCCGACGCTCAACATTAGTATAATGTGGGTGGAGTTTGTAGGATGACAAGGAGGGATCGATGAGATTGAGCGAGACGAGGATACTAGGATCGCTGGCGTCTTAGAGCTCGGATCTCGGATCTTTAGGGAGTATTCTTCCGGTCGGGAGAGAATATCCGAAATACCTCACGTGGGAGTATGATATGTGTCTAGAGAATAAGGGAAAAGTGTCTCTTTTTGGAGTCCAGAGCTTACCTCTGCGTAAAGAGCATGGAGGGCTATTTATAGCCGTTGGTGTACCCTTGGGGCCGAGTGGGGAGCCTCTGGGCGTCGGTGGCCGGCCAGGCCCCTCCCACGAGTGAGGAAGGCCGGGCAGGTCCCTCCCCTGGGTGAGGAAGGCCGGCCAGGCCCCTCCCATGGGTGAGGAAGGCCGGGCAGGTCCCTCCCCTGGGTGAGGAAGGCCGGGCAGGTCCCTCCCCTGGGTGAGGAAGGCCGGCCAGGCCCCTCCCATGGGTGAGGAAGGCCGGCCAGGTCTCTCCCATGGGCGAGGAAGGCCGGCTAGGTCCCTCCCCTGGGTGAGGATGGCCGGCCAGAAGTCGCCGGCCGGACCGAGGTCGCCGGCCGGACAGAAGTCGCCGGCCGGACTGAGGTCGCCAGCGGACAGAAGTCGCCGGCCGGACGGAGGTCGACGGCCGGACGGAGGTCGCCGGCCGGTCAGAGGTCGCCGGCCGGTCAGAGGTCGCCTGCCGGACGGAGGTCTCTGGCCGGACGGAGGTCGCCGGCCGGACAGAGGTCGCGGGTTCCAAGTGTTGGTCGATCAGAGGACAACAGGGAAGGCATATACTCAAGTTGCCGTGTGAGAATACGACGACAACAATCCTCATACTTTTCATTTATAGGGTGTTTACAAATTTCAATCTCGAACACAAAGATGCTCTTTGTGACGGACAATCAACGTATATATAGCCAACGGTCGCTCGAAAACAAAGCGGTAACACGAAATGCGATATAGTAATAGGGGATATAAATAAACTATAAAAAAATATACAAATGTAGAAATAGAGAGAATAAGAGAAGAATGGATTAGCTATGTACAAATACTTATTGAATGTGATGATTCGTTATATTTTGTGATTTAGAATGTATACATTTCGGGTGATTTTGAATGTATATGATGATCTTGGATGAATTTTGGATGTATGGAATTTTTTTAGATCGATTGTGCATGTTTAAAGACATTTTGCGGGTATTATATGATTTATGAGGGTTTATTCCATAAATTTTGAAGAGAAACACTCTTTGGACAACGGGGCCGCGGCGACCTCTACCTGGAGCCGCGGCATCATGTCCCACAACGGATCCAAACTTCTATTGTGGGAGTCGGTGCAGCGGCGCCGTTATAACGTGGTCGCGGCGCCAAATATTCAAAAAAAATTGAAATTTTACACCGAAAAGTAATTGGTTGTTGAATATTCTACAACCAATAAACATTCAAAGTGTGAGAAGTATGAACATTTTATACCGTATGTCTAAAAATTGTGCAAAATTTCATAATGATGGATCCCACAACTTTTGTGGGATACAGTTTTTCTAGTAGTGTATATAGAATAGTGGTCCCAATTTATGCTTAGAACTTCCAGCGTCAACGAAAACACTGGAAAGCCAGCCATGTGAGCCATGACTATGACATTATTGGTGACAGATAAATACATAATTTTTTACTTTAATTATAATTATATTATGATTTGCAAGCACGCAGAAGACATGTACACGTACACTGAAATAATTGCATGCAGTTACAATCATTTACCGGGTGTATATATATACGATATATATCATATATATATATATATATATATTAATCTTCATTAATTACGAGACTATAGCCATAGATGTGCATGTGTGACAATGGGGTCACAATGATAATAGGTAATGTTTATTCAAATTTTAGCTCGATAAAGCTATCGTGCATGTGCATTGTTCCATAAGTCCAAACATTTGAATTAAATTTATGGTGGTCATTTAGCTAATTTAACTGTTTGTTGATATATCCCAGGGTTAAAGTCATGGTCGTGCTTCTTCTATATACATATATACTAGAGTAACTATTAAAAAATAAAGATTCTACCTTTGCCAGTTATGGAAGACATAATCCATATACTGAATGAAAATAAATATATATTACTATCATAGTATATCAATATGTATATGTGTAATATCCAATTCGTTAATGTGGATACTTTAATTTCCAACTTTTTTTATCTTCATAACAGATTCAATTTCTTTTATCGTAATAATAATAAAAGAGGCTATCCTTAGCACTTGAGCATCAAGATGTAATCGAATTGATTTACAAGGTTATATGGTCAATGACTTAAAATGATTTTTTTTAAAGAGTGGAGTCGCTGCCTATGCATAGAGAATTTTAATTAATACACTATCAAATATTTAGTAGTTCTTAGAAAGCTAAGCTATATTTAATTATTTATTAGAAACCAGAATGTGTATATACTAAAAAATAATCTTTTGTTTACTTAGACACGTTGATTTATAAATTTTCATGAAATTTTTTCTAAATAACCAAAGAAAGCAATGATATTATTATTTGACCATTCTTTATTTTTGTTAAATAAATAGTCATTTCAGATGACATATTTTTGTTAATTCGTTTTACAATATTAGCTTTTCCGTTCAAGAATTTTTTTTAAATCAAGACCAATTGGATATGATAAATGCCGGATAGTGTGTTATTTTAATGGGTTTTAATTTACTTTTTAATTATTCTTAATACCTTTTATAACTAGCGATAGTCCAGTTAATTTATACCGATTTTTTTTTAATTACTATTAACCAATTTTTTCGAAACGTTGGCTATATAACAATTATTATATTTCTAAAAACTATTATGCTAGTTATCCCATTTTTCATTCATGCAAATAATGAAAACGAACTGGCATTTGAGAAACTTGAACTCATGTCCTCGTATCTAAGAGTCTTTACAAAGCAAGAGATATGCCACTCAATCGAAGGGTACATATTTATTCTTACAATGACTAAAATATGTAAGACCCAATAATATATTTAATAAAAGAATGTTTTACAAAACTCTTTCCTTAACAAGATCATTAGTGGAATACAACTTCTCACTGGATACATTCATAATTAAATGTGTAAGATTATATAATATATATTACGTATATATCTTTATAGAATAAAGCATTCGCGATTGGCGTGTAATTGTGATCACTCACGTACAGTTGTAGTGGACCATATACACATATGATGTGTTGGCTATACGACGATTTGAAGACGGGTTTGAATAGCCGAAGACCTAGGCGAATAGGGGCGAATATTTATATCTAAATTAATGTCCTTATTGATTGCAGTCAACGAAACACCTTGCATGAATAGACCCAAAACGCCATAATTCCCAAAGAAAATAAGATGACGTGCGAATGAGTTTCTGCTTTAATAAACATACACGTATGTATATAGATGTATATGTATATGGACCGAGAAGAAGAGAAGAAATAGTTTTTTAAGTTCAAATCACAAACATCATTTCTCAACCACATCTTCATCATGTGCAAGCGTGCGTGTGATCTGCCAACTCATTGATCTTGACCATTCACTTTAGATCGAATTTATAATTTAGTGTGATTTGCCACACATTTTTGGCTGTACACAAGAATAATTTATACATTCAGTTTCCAAACATCAACTATACAAACTGTGTACACGACCCATGCGTCTTCAGATAACAAATTTTGTAATGATCACGCCTTCCGTGCTTTGTAAATGGTATTTCTTATATATATTTATCATAAAACGTACCGGTTAAGCTTCTTTTATTGTAAAAATATCCTAAATTGGAATTTTACAACTTATTAAAGGATAAACTCATAAGTTTGAAGTTTGAACTATGCAAAACGAGCTCAATTAATCGTTCTCTTTAAACGGGTTTATTAGAATTAAGAGGATGTAACCTCATGGAGCACACAGCCGGACATGGAGCACAGAACCGAATACAATTTACATCCACATTATATAATGGAACATAAAACTATATACTTAGTAGTATTAAACTTTATGGTATTAAATTCGAAATTATGTCTAACGGCCAATATACTAAGAGTTGTCTTAAGAACAATTTTGCTAGTAAATACATTGTCCATGCCCAATTTTATATTCATGGGACAATTTTTCAAATCAGGTTCATCAAATAATAGAATTCCAGGTTCTTTTGGCTCGACATTAGAAGAGTTCACGTCAATCGGATATGTCTCACACTGACTTTCCAAAAGTTTAACTGGAAACGAGAATATAAAAAATTAATTTACAACCCGATTAACACAATTTAATTCAAATATTTAACGTGTTAAACTAGAAAACTTACATGAATCTTGAAGATGAAAACCATGACGAACAGGACCCGACAATTCCATTGGACTGAATATGGAGAAAAATTTCTTTAATGGGCGAATTATGAATAAATGTTGAAAAACTTCAACATCCAACATGAATGCGATCAATAAATTGCTTAAAAAATCTGCGGATAATATTAAGCAATTATTAATTTTCAAAGTAATCCCCGCATATTTAATGATATTAAATAGTATTAATAAGAAATCGGAGAATATTAATTAATATCTAATAAGCAAGACATTAATGCGATAAAATCTCCAATTAGAGAAATGAAATTAATATTTTTCAGTTGACTTTCCTCTGACAAGATGCCGCATAAAAGACATTTATTTCGCTGAATTAATGAAGTATTACATGATTGCATGAGCTAATTCAAAATCCAAAATATACTTTCAAAATTTGGCCGAGTTTGTTAAGGGCATACGTGTAATACTACACGGTTAATTAATGTGCCACGTAAGCAATAGGGTCATTAACACAAATTTAACGAAATGTTGGACATTAAATGATGTACCAAACGTTGGTCATTCCTATAAATTTTTGTTGATTTAATTGAGAGTACATAACTACACAAAGTGGGGCTTTTTAATAAGTGAAAAAGTCGTTTCTTTGATCCAAAAATTAGATCCCTAAATTACTTTATACATTATTTTTGAAAGTACTACCACGAGTAACTTCAGAAGATCCTTTATTTAAATTAGTTAAAAATGTGCATATATAAAAGTGGTTCACTGCTCGTCCAAAACTATATATATATAAACAATTTTTCAATTTCACGACAACCAGGGGATTCCAATGGCTTCAGATGGAGAACGCGATGAAGACATAAAGGATACCAACTTACCAGCTAAAGGCGGTGATAAGCGAAATAGAGTCTAACCCAAGGGGAATCATCAAATTTTGGTGGACCTCACGATCAGCCCCATATTCCTACGCTACCCATAAAGAGCAAACCGACCAAATTGTGAGGAGTTAACAGGTGTTCTAGAATACAAACCCCAGCCCAAAGAAAGCAACCATGACAATTTAAAAGTTGGACAAATTAAGGATGCAGTGGACTTGGACCGAAAAAGAAAACATGACGACCTGATACTATAGAAAAACAAGTCACACAAAGAAGAGTGTAAGGGTGAACGCCTCCGATCATGAAGCTAAACCAAAGAGCTGATAGGGGAAGGGATGAAACATAAAGACTTGACAGATAAATTCATTTTGGCCTTCGACATAAGATTAAGGGATGTAGGCCTGCTACAATCAACCAAGATGTTGTGTGCAAAGGAAGAGGGAAAGGAGGGGCATTGAGACTCCGAGGGACAGGTCCAAGAGATGAAAATACACCACATTAAAACATGAACAACAGGACCAAGGACACAAGACTAATCAAGCCCCCGGCGACCTGAAGGAATTTATATCTGGTGGCACAAAGGAGTAAAGCTAGATGTTTGGAGCTTATCAACAAACTTGATTTGGGTGGTGGTTTGGGTATATAAGCGGAGCATCAACAATGACCTTACAGGGCACCTTATATGGATCAAAATCAGAATTTTGGGAGCAGATGGGAAGTTGTACATTGACAGTGAATCGACCGTGGGTTACGATGGGAGACCTCGATTTAATATTGGATCACTCCGACAAATGGGGAAGGAATAAAGTAATGTGAAATCAATGGAAATTCCTTAGAGAGTTTCTTAAAATCTCAAGTGGAGTCGAGATTATACCACATATGGAACTTTTACTTGGTCCAACCGGAGAGCGGGACATTAAACAATTAAAGAGAAATTTGACAAAATTATTTTCACTCTTGTATAGCTGACGAGATTCACTCAGGCAAAAGTTTGCATTCTTCTGGAAATTGGTTCGGACCATAATCCGATCATGTTAGATATTTTCCAAAATGACAGCAAAAGAAGGAAAACATTCAACTTCTTTGAAGTCTAGGATGACGACTTGGTGTTGAAAATTCGTTAACGTTTAACCAATAATATTATATAATATCAAAATATGGAGGAAATATGTAATATGATCTAATATAAAAACTCATTTTAACATATTCAATCAACCTACACATTAAAAATTACTAACATGTCAATAAATCATTTATTCTAAACATGTTGTCAACAAATTGATCACACTAACAAGCTATAAACAATTTATAGTTGCAGATCCAATTCGTTAGAGGACTTACATGTGAGGTTGTAAACAACCTCTTGTGTTGCTAGCTTAAGCCAGAATGCCTTACCAGAATGAACTCGCCAGAATGGACTTGAGCGTGCCTTATCCTTGCGTGAACGTGTGCCTAGCCCTTGGGGAAGTAGATCTGCAAGCGCGCCTTCGAGTCGCTGGAATGACTCGGACATTGCTGGAGGGAGGACCTGCCTACACGCCTCAGGCTCGTCTCGCCACTCGCCATTCACCGCTCGCCGGATCGGACTGTCACACGCCAAAACCGCAGGATGCACCTAGGAGCAGTCTGCCAGATTGGCCTGCCTTGCGGCCACCCTGTGCCGCTCAAAAGATCCTCGTTTGAGCCCGCACAGCCTTTGGAAGTAGAGACCCAAAGTGTTCCTACGTCGTGGCTTCAAATTCCCTCGTCGGATTAAACAAAAATGGCCGGTTTGCCTCACGCGCTCCAAGAACCTTTCGCCGGAATGCCTCGCGCGGGCCTTCATATCTCCTTGAGTTTTAGCTGCCCTATGGAATAATAATATCACTCAAAAACCACAAGAGGAGTCAGAGATGATTGTCCCAAGTTTTTGGGAGATCAAGAGGGTGGGCTCTAAGAATGAACAACGGGAGAAGGGGAATCACTCAAGAATTGAATCAATAATCAAGAAACGGTTTCTTGATCATTTCTCTCTCAAGAATACTCGGCCAAAGTCAAGGGGAAAAGGGGAGTATGGTCAAAATTCTAATTCTATTAGGGTTAGGGTTTCAAAATTCCCTTTTTATATCAGAGAGATTGGGATTAAGTTATGTCAAAATCCAATTTTGGCCCGTTAGTCAAATTTAAGCCCAGTGATCTTTTTAATGAGTTTTAAAATAATTTCTCAGCCTAATTCTCTTAATTATGACCGACCAAAGCATTTTATTTTCTCCAAAATATATTTGATTTATTGCTAAAATAATATTTAATTAATTTAGAACTTCTCATTTATTTAATGATAAGTCATTAATTCTTTCATACTATGCAAACAAGTACGAAACGATAAAATATTTATTTTTATCTTTTATTTATTAAATCATCAAATTATATTATTATCAATATAATAACATAATATGATTCATTAAATAAATGCAATATTAAATAACCAATTATTTATTTAATTACTTGGAAAATAATTTTCTTAGTGTAGATCACAATTTACATTCAATGAGAAAATCAATCGTTTTAGTCTATCACTGAGGCCTTATGGACCCACATGAACGAAGCTTTAGAGCAAAGTTTGGACTCAAAAGTTCACAAACTTTTTCGGATTTTAAATTCTTAATATTAATTGATTCCATTAAAAGACTATTATTGAAACTCTGTAAATTCATATGCGTTTATTTTCCGTTTGATGTGATAAAATAATGCTTTACACGATCCATGAAATATTTTACGATATTACCCTTTGTGTGTATCATTAACTCAGAGGAATGTAAAATTACCGTTTTCCTCCTGAATTATTATTTCACTAAATTTTTTGTTATTTGTGAATGAGAAAAACATAGAGTGAGATGTCTTTAGAGGTCACATGTTTTAATCAAAGAATATTGTATTCGATGAATACCAAGCCCGGTTTATTCGCTCACACTCTCATAACAATGCATGGTTTGATACTAATGCCTTAGCTTTGTTTCAACACAAATTTCGTATATGTGAATCACATATTTCAACAAAACAACATTATGACACCAACCGTCGGGTCAGATGAAACTTCATCTAGTCATTACTCATTGACAAATCAAATGTCATAAAGTGTTACAAGAATATATGTATTCACTTCAGGATTTAGGTAATTACCAATATACCCTCGTATGTGATCTTGAAGATTTGAGTGGTTACACGGTTTTATCTCGAGTTTCAATGTATTACTGCTCTTGTTTAATGTCTTCATTAAGACGTCAAGAATAAATCACAAGATAAGATATCGTTGATTTATTCAAACAATCAATACTCAGATTCGATTGCCCAATCGATCTTTAGATTGCAAACTATTATTTAATCTAGTCATAAGAGGGTATCTTGTCACGTCTTTACTTAGCACCTCTTTCGTTGATGACTGTTTTAGAGCATAGAAAATATACATAAACACAAACTTAAATAAGAATGAATATTTAATTTTATTTAATCCTTCAGCCAAACGAAATACAAAATGTATTTATAATGTCTAATATCTCATTTGTGGGCACAAATTTTGACACCTGGAAGGTCACCAAAGAGTAGAAGAAAGTTAGGTTTCTCATCATAGTTTGGCGCTAGGAATCACACAAAATTGCAAAAAGCTAGGGACGAATTTGCATAACCGAAAATCAAAAAAATGGACTGGAACTCAAAGAAAGATATGGATAATGGAAGATTAATTGTTTTTAGTCCAATTAGGGAAACGATTCCACTACCAACAAGGGCAAGAAGAGTTTTTACATCAGGAAATGAAAAAAACAGAGGAGACACAAAAACGCGTATGGAGGCAGAAATCGAGATCAGAATTGCTCAAGTGGGGCGACAGGAACAATAAGTTCTTTCACTCAGCCATTGTAATTAGACGAAAGAAAAACTACATCAAAAGCTTGTTGTGTCCAAACGGGTCAAGAATTACGAACTGGAAGCAGATCGGTAGATTGATCAACCAAAAATTCTAGGAGCTTTTCAAAGCTTCGAGACTTCATTTCCCATCGATCTTTAGATCTAATCAACTACGAGGTATCGCTTCAATAAAACTTACAAATTCAACGGGTTCCGACAGATGACCAAATCAAAGCTACCGTACAAGGATTCGGGGCCAGATGGGCTCCGATGTATTTTTGTAAACGTTATATTGAACCCTAAAACTGAGGCGGCGGAGGAATTTGACAAATTCAGGCCTATATAATTATGTAATTTTAGCTACAAAATTATAACGAAGATTTTGACATGCAGATTGAACAAGATCATTGATAAACTGATTTCCCTTTCAATCTTTATTCCTGGGAGATGGATCGCGAAAAAACTCTCTTTTGGCCAGGGAAGTGATGCACAAGATGAAGCAAGTCAAGGATCGTATCGGGCTGGTTGGAATAATAATGGACATGTCGAAAGCTTATGATAGAGTGTATTGTAGTTTCATGTTATCCATACTAGAGAAATTTGGATTCTCCGATTTTTTAAGAAGTTGATATGTGACTGTGTATGTTTGGCTAATTGAACGGTTCTACTCAATGATAGTTCTCTTTGTACCTTAACCTTACACAACGGACTGCGGCAAGGAGACCCTTTATCTTCGACTTTGTTTGTCCTTGCTTCCAAAGTACTTAGTAGGCTGTTGGCTAAGGGCGAGGAGTATATGTCCCACAACGAAATATAAAACCCATTGTGGGACCTTCTCACTATAACTAAGTCTAATATTTGCCGTAGTGAGGTATGTTTGAAAACTTAGTCCCACAACGAATCATGTGTCCAGTTGTCGGACACATTTCTCCGCGGAAAAATTACAAATTTGCCGTAGCAAAGATGTCCCATAGCAGGTCATTTGGCCTGTTGTGGGTCATTCTCGTCGCGACGAAGTGTATAAATCGTCGGGCCAAAACTTTGCCAAAGCCTGTGTCCCATAGCGTGTGATTGTATTGTTGTGGGACGTATCAAATTCCACAGCAGGATAATGTTCCATTGTGGGAGTATACATATCTCACGGTGGAACATTCCTATTGTAGGGGATTTGTCATGGGCCAATATTTATAATAGTGTTCATAGATATTTTCATAATGGTTGCTAAATCATTACCGTTATATTTCTTCGTGCGTTACCATCCTCTCAAAATTGTTCTCTTGCTCAATTACTCTTTAATATTGTTTTTTTAAATAGTGATGTGTTTGAGATAGTATAAATGAGCTTTACCTTTGGGATATGAGACAAGGGGAGCAAACATTACTACGCAAAACGTGTTTCGAAACACTGGAACATTACTTTTGCTCAGGCTACTTTCGTTTTTTATTTCATCAAGCCTAAATCTTAATACAAGTTCACATGTACTAGTGGAGACAAGTTCGTTACAATACTTTTATATATGGATGATATCATTATTGCAGGTGCAAGCATGAAGATATTTGATGGAGTTAAGGATTTATTGAATTCCAAGTTCAAACTAAGATACTTGGATCCTCTTATATTTTTGTTTTCTTGGAATTGAAATATCCAGGTCTGCTACATGAATTTTTAATAGAAATAGACAATATGCTCTCCAACTCCTACAAGACTATTGTTTGATTCAAAACCAGTTTCTACATGAATAAATCCAATAAATTCTTTAAAATATAATGATAAAGTTTGACTTGATCACATCATTAACAAATTCCCATTGGATGTTCGCAATCTGACTATCTCTAGACCTTATACTAATTATTATGAGAAGAAATTGAGTCAATACTTACATTTTCTTTGTCATAATCATGTAGATGGTACACCGTATGCTTCATCGATCACCCAATCGTATGGATCTTCATACACAAATTGGCAAGATTCCTAGATACTCATTAGTCATTTGGAAGCCCAAGAAAAAAATACGATGTCAAGATCATCGGCGAAAACAAAATATCGAGCTTTTACCACAACAATGATTGAGCAGTCTGGTTTCAAATTTTGTTAAGACTTTCATTTTACGCAATCTAGTGCGACAATATTTTGTTATAATCAAGTTGCAACGTATATAGCTTAGATCTCCACTTTGTGCGAGATCGTGTGCACTACGGTAAGGTTAGGTTATTACTCATTTGAACGCTGCATCAATTTGTAGATGTCTTCACGACACTAAAGACAATTATGTTTAAGCTATCACTCAAGATATTATTTTTCCACCTTGAGGGGGCGTATTGGATTTGCAGGCTTTAATCTTTTTTTCTAAGCTTAACTTATGCTTTTACTTGTTTAGGTTCATCTGTAACTAATCTAAAATTTTGTTAGCTATGTTCTTTTTTATTTCAACATGACTTATTAGTTTATCTCGGTTCCTTTAAAAAAACAAAAAAGGTCTCATTAAAACCTCCCGAATCCATCCGGTACGACAGAAGAAAGGAGTGTCCATCACCTCAAATTAATTCATCGAAAAATTGATTTCGAACAAGGGTTGGAATCTCCCTTAAATTGCAAACGCCAAAAGAATCAAAATTCAAAGTCCACTTAACTAATACATGCGCTACTCTATTACCCGATCGTCTCACCTAGCTAAAGGCACAATTCATGAACTTACTAGAAATTGAATACATATTCTCAAAGATGGCTAAACATTGCCACCTAGGAAAAATAATTCCTAGTTCTGCAAAGAGTTCATGATAGTTTGGTTATCTCTTTCAATACACACCTTTGGCCAGTTGTAGAAGATACGTAACTGCGAGGCAATCTTGATTGCCTTCGCTTTTGCTTCAAACACGTCCTTAGCTTCTATCCTACTCCTCACACCCAGAAAACCGAGTCATCATCTGATCCGGCCACTATTCCAACTACGGCACCTGCGTCTGAGAAGGTCGCATTGACGTTCAGCTTGATGACACCAGGAGAGTTTTGAGTGTGTTAACATTTGATTAAAACAAACGTTTACTTTTATAAAGATTATTTATAGGTTTCTTCTCACTTCTCTCTTACACTCTTCTCCAATGACACTCAACTGTGAAAAATCTCATTAATAACACTTAATTGCTTCAAAAAGTGTAGTAATGTATTTATGTGGTAAAAGTTTTCATGATTTCGTTACTATATGATAGATTGTAATATGTGATGATATACACAAATTAATGTCCTTGAAAAAAAATGTAAATAAATTATCTTTTTTTTAAGACAAGCTTTCATTTGCTTGTGTTGTACATTGAACGCACGAACTCCACTAGGCCATTCTTTAACTGTAGTTAAAGAAAATGTGCGTCTCTCTCTTCACTACTAATCTGCCTGTCTTTGCATGCCTCGTCGAAACTAACTAGACCTGAATAATTAGTTGTGGTCTCTCTCACACACACACGCACACCACACGCACTTGTCCTTATAGACAACTGTGACCATTTCTTGGGTTACACATGCGACAGCTCTCTCTTTGCTACAATAAATGAAGCATACATATACGTGAGATAATTAAATAAATAGCGTTATCATATGTATGAGTGTTATTATCCTTTTGTTTATGTTTGCCGACTGGTTTGTTCGCAATCGATAACTAGATAGGGAAACACGTGATAAGGTGGTGAAAACTAAGCGACAGTGAAATAATAGTGGTTGAGATTTTATTGTGTAATTGGTGGTGGGAACGGAACGCACATGTTTGCACATGCATTTTCTTTCCTCAACTCCGTTTTTATTCATCACTAAACACCCCACTTCTATCTCTCCATATATCACTCTCACCATACATATAAAATGCATATCACTATTTGTATTTGTTTTTAAGTATTATATGTCAATATGTTTTGCGGTCATATAGGTGTTTGATTGTGGTAATTGATCAGTAGCAGCCCATATCCTTGATAGTAAACGTGGCCCTACCGGGACGGGAGGTAACCGGGAGTCCCGTCCCGGTAAGAAAAAAACCGATATTGGGAGTCCCGGTACCATGGCCGGGGCGGTACCGGGACTCCCGGGTTTTATGCAAACGGGAGGTACCTCCCGGTACCTCCCGGTACCTCCCGGTAGTTTTTTTTTAAAAAAAAAAAAAAAAAAAAACTGGCCGTTGGATTGAACATCCAACAACAATCCAACGGTCCACAAAATTACATCATTTTTTTATTTTTTTTTATTTTTATTTTATTTTTTTTAAACAGTTTTTATTTATTTTTTTTGCTTTAGACCGGGACTGGGAGTCCCGCCTCCCGTTTCCTCCCGTCCCGGTTAAAAACCGGGACCGGGACTCCCGTTCCGGTAATAACCGGGAGTCCCACGGGACGGTACCGGGAGGTGCCGGGACTCCCGGTATAGCCACGTTTACTTGATAGCAAGGGTTGGAAAAAGGTTAATAAAATAGTTTTAGTAATAAAGTTTGTGAATAATTTGTGGTTAATATTTGAGTAAAGTTCACTTATTTATTGCGATGGATATAAGATTAAATATTTATTTGTCAAAATTATTTGTGTAATGAATGAGAAATAGAATATTTAAGTATAGTTACATTACATATTTTGTAATGTATTTAAAATAGTAAATGTAAAGAGATACACTTGGTAATGTCTTAGAAATAGTCATTTGTTGAGTAAGTATGTTGTGATAGTGTATGTATTAACAAAAATAAATAAGTGCAAGAGAGGAGAATGTAAGTGGGTTATCACTAACCCCTCCCGCGCACACACGCGCACCACTATCATGTCGGGCCGGGCCCGGCCTCGAGCCTCTTATTATTTCATTATAAATCTCACTTGTAAAAAGTTTTAATTTTGAAAATAACGTTTGAATTAGAAATTAAATTTTATTCTAATGTCGCTTCTAAAGGTAAAATAGAAGCGACCTTTTTCGCTTCGAAAGATTTTTTTAGTCCTAGTGGAAGTAAATGCACTTTGATTAGATTTCTTTAGAACGATATTTCAGGTTGAAAAGTCGGATAAGAATCACGATCTCCTCCTGGAGCCATCTGGATTCCAACGAGATCCAAATGAATGCAAAGAGGGAGAGTTCGGGTTTGATACCGGCGATTTCTGAGGTGCGAACTGAATCTCTTTAGGTCATTTTGCCACTTCCAGTTTGGAGGCCGAAAGTATTTGGCGGAGGCGTCACTGGGCTGTCTATTCGAGTTGCGAGAGCTCGTTTTTATTCCTCTTGTTGTTCAAATTGTTTGTTTATAATATCCAGGATTGCCCTAATCACCGAAGAAATTTGAGGAAGACATGGTATCAGTTAGATATTATAGATTGAGGCTGGTCTAACATGATTTTCTCAAAGTTGGTGCCAAATTGTTGGTCTGATTTCTTCCTCAATAATCATGAAATAAAAATTAAAATGCAAACCATGCATGCATGGAAATTGTTTCGTGATTATTGAGGAAGAAATCAGACCAACAATTTGGCACCGACTTTGAGAAAATCATGTAAGACCAACCTCAATGAATAATATCTAAACGATACCATGTCTTCCCCTCAGTCTCCTAGCAAAGCTACAGAGGAAATTTCTCCGGTGATCAGGGCAATCCTGGATATTATAAACAAACTATTTGAACAACAAGAGAAATAAAAACGAGCTATCGCAACTCGACTAGACAGTCTAGTGACGCCTCCGCCAAATGCTTTCGGCCTCCAAACAGAAAGTGGCGAAATGACCTAAAGAGATTTAGTTCGCACCACGGAAATTGCCGGTATCGAACCCGAACTCTCCCTCTTTGCATTCATTTGGATTTCTTTGGAATCCATATGGCTCCAGGAGGAGATCGTGATTCTTATCCGACTTTTCAACCTGAAAAATCATTCTAAATAAATCTAACCAAAGTGCATCTACCTCCACTGGGACCAAAAAGATTTTAGAAGCGAAAAAATTCGTCATTAGAAGCAAATTTGTCGCTTCTAAAGGTATCGCTTCTAAATATTAGGAGCGGCTAGTCGTTTCTAAAGGTCTCAAAAAGGCGCATAAATTGGCTTCCGGATAAAAACTAGAAGCGAATAGTTATTTCAAATTCCTACTCGTCATATTTTAGAAGCGATTTTCGAAGGACAAGTCGCTTTTATGTGCTAATATTTATATGGGCGAAGCAGATAAAACCTCACTTTTTTTACAAGCGACGTCAATGTACCTGAGTTTATTAACTCTCAGGCCATGCCCAGAGTCTTCCCCAGGCTTTCAAAATGCTACACAGTTTTCATTTTTATATACCTGAGTTGTATTTAAAGTGCAAATTTATGTAAAAGCATAAAGACAAACACAACTAGCCTAGAAAATATTTACTTAACTACTACATTTTTCTTAACCATTATTATACTTAATCATATTATATAAAAGCATCCAAGGGGGCTTTGTTTTAGCTTGGTCCTGTTGATACCATACTTAACTTAAAATACTAATCCAATTTGTATAACATTATCGAGAACATACCAAAGAGAAGGAAAAAAAAATGACACCGACGAGGGTCTCGCTCATATAAGCTTTGTCCGGACCGAGCTCCTAATGCAACAATAAAATAAGCATTTCAACACTTTAAACTTGTCCTCACTACTTGGGATTTATAAGCAAGGAGGAACCCTTTCACACACCCACTTTCTTCAGATTTGTCTTTGATAATTGCATATTCATGTGTTAAAAGTGGTTTGGCATCAAAACTTGTCGCTGCATCAATCACAGAGCTCATATCCAACCCAAAACCAATTATAGCCACGAGTGTTGCTGTTTCGAATGCCCATGGGACTGATTGCCTTACTTATCTTCACAAACTCCAAAAGGCAATCAAAGCTTTCCATCAAAACCTAAATAATCATACAGAATTCAGCAAGCTCATCAACCAAGGATACAGGTTGGAACAGAAAGTAAAAAATAGTCACAATTGTTATCTTTGTACAAGAGAATATTTATTTATTTCCATATTCATGAGGGATTTATTGTTTTTCGAGATTATTTTCTTCCTAATAAAATTTGTAATTGTGTTCTATCTACTGTAAATAGCATATATATATACCAATAGACCAAGACATGTATGTAGTTGTAGTGTCTCACTTCTATTTCTCCTAAATTAATCTTTTAAAAGGAAAACTTATATTATAAGGCTATTCCACTGGTATATGTGAGTGTGATAGTGTTCTTCCCAAGGTTAAGGTAGTAGTTCCTTCACAGCCATATGTTATAATGTTGATTTGGGAGTCGAAAGCAAACCTTGCGCAATTTATCAAGTGCACACTGGTATCGAAGGTTTATTCACTTGCTCGTCCATTGTAACCGCATCAAGCTTGGCTAGAGTGACCCCCGAACGAAATGGATGCCCTTGATTACTATAAAAGCATGACATGAATTAATAACAAATCAAAGCCCAAAAAGAATAGCGCAAATCATTGAGGTCAATTACCTGACCATATCCTCGTATCTGATATGTACATTGCTAATAGTAGCAATCAAAGAACACAGCCATGAGTTCCTAGCCGGTACCTGCTAAACCACGCACTTTAGTTGAGAAAACCATATATTCAAAGAGATTATATCAACCCAAGCTTGAATAAATAAGATTTCTGTGGAGTATGGGTTTGAAGCATACACTTCCTTGCTTTTCCTTTGAGGTTGCTTCAAGAGTTGCCGATTCTGCTTCATGTGTGTGTGTGTGTGCACAGAACAAACAAAAAGTTTAAAAGTACTATGATTAATCACAAGGAAATACATCCAATCCAATCTAATGGTAGTAAGATTTACCTCAATCTGTTGGAGTTTAGCTTCGAATAGTTTATTTATATCCTCATCGTTGAGAGTACGGCCATTGGGGGCATGGTGAGCTAAAATGAAGACGCAGTCAACAAGAACGATCACAGGTTCTTTCCCCAAATTCTATTACGGAAACTTTTGATTCCACACGATAAATGAAATACTCAGTTCAGTATATAGCATTTTCTAAGCAAATGGAAAAATAAGTTTTGACAAATTTTTGTCACCTTCAAGGTAAGTGTGGCAATGAAACCGGCCTTGACAGTGACCGAAAGTTTGAGACCGTTGAGTACCTCGACTTTTAACTTCAAATCTTTGAGAACCACGTCACCTGTTCGTCGTCATCACAATTCACACTGAAAATCCAATCCAAGCTCTGTTTATAAACAAAAAAACAAAACGGATGGCAAACCTTTCCAGACGCTGATTCTCAAAGCTTCGGCAGAGAGTCCATGGACATACTCGCCAAGATATATCCGAAGCAAATGCAAAACCTAATAACACACAATCACAGGCATTCAGAGTCAAATAGAAAAAACAAACTCGTGCATTGGCATTGAGTAGCAAAAAAAAAAAAAAAAAGCGACATACGTGAGCTTCAAACAAGGCTGGGAAATCAGAGAGTCCGATCACGGCGTTGCCGGTGAATTTCCATTCGGGGAAAATCGAGAAATTGAATCGAACTGAAGAAAGTTTACTCCTCTCAACAGTTCATATATAATTTCCCCACCCATTTCTATGCGAATCCCTTTTACTTATGACCAGAGGCATTCCTATACAGCAGAAAATAAACGACCTAGCTCAATTAAAAAACAACAACGTTCAATTCCCTATTAAAGAATAGACACTCGATCGAAACCACCTCGGTTCTCGTCTGCATATCGGAAGGTCCGAGACTGCCCAGCAGCCGAAGTGTCCTCCGGAATTAAGCTCCGATGAGAGCCACGAAGACTCTACGACTCTCCGATCCAGAATCGAAGCGAAAACACAGTCCAGGGGTCGAGGAGCAGCTTTCTTGAGGAGAAAAATATAGAGATGATGTGGCATCTTCGGCTAGGAGACGGCAAGTGGAGAAGTCTCATCGGGAACCTATTGAACTGATCTATATAGGATAACTTCGACATGGTCCGGGAATCACCTATCCGAGGAGGCAAAGATCGAGGTCAGACCTCATCCGACCCAATTACTATTTTTTCTCTAGTGCAGCACGAAAAGTCAACTTTCGCGAGAGGGGATCCGAGTATGAATGAATTTGAAAAATTAAAGGAGTCAATGGCAGCTGAATTTAACGTGGTGCACTCAAAGTTTCACAACGCGATCAGCTCAACTCCCGAGATCGATTACCTTGTGATTAAGATAAGGCGAACTCTGTTTGCCAAAAATATAATCGATATGTTCATTGGAGACGCCAGCAAAGTGAAACTAATAAGGTACAATGGAACATCGAGCCTAAAGGCATTTATTTTAGGATGGCTATAGGGTGAGCTCCGCTCAGAGATTAAGAGTGAGAAGCTGAGTATTGCAAATTCGCAGAAAGTCTCTCATGAGTCCCCTTAATTGGTTTTCTCGCCTAGAATTCAACTCCGTAGATAATTTCAACACCTTGTCAACTACCTTCGTCAAAGATTATTCGATCCTTGTCGATGAAAACTGAAGATGGACGAACTCTAGAGCACACCACAAAAATACTCTAAATCATTAAAAGATTTTCTGACCCGTTCAAAGAAGTTTTAGCAAAAATCACCAACATTGATGGAGTTTCAGCCCTCACCACTCTTAAAAACGGATTGTGGCATGACTTATATTGACTTGAGATGACTAATAAAAGACCGTCTACGACGAAAGATGCGATACATCGAGCTGCAAACTCCGCAAGAAAAGAAGAATAAATTAGCTCGTTGTCCAAAACATATATGACAAGAAAGGTTTAGCCCGCCGAAGCTAACACTAGGACGAGGCCGAGAATTAATCCCCCAATGCACAATGACCATGAGTCTGCCAGCCTACCAAAAAGACACAACATTCCCCTTAGATTTGCATTCGTCGTGGATGACAAAGTCAAAGAAACATGATTTCAAGGCAAGAAATGGACCCGATATCCCAAAACGTACATGGATATTCACAAGAGTAACAACCACACTACGGTGAACTGTGAAACCATGCGCAAGGTTCTTGCAAAAAAAATATACAAACGGCGAGCTGAAGGACATCGACTAGTGACCCCTTCCAAAAAGAAGAACTATGCACCTCGCGGTAGAGACAACATGTCACCAAAGTGATCTTGATAATGATAATGATCAAAATACTGCAGCAACTCGATCAATTCGATAAAAGCTTAACAACTACAACTGAACAATAGATCCAGCCGAAATGATCAAGGAAGAAAGATTCATATCGCCTTTCTTGAAAGTGAACCTTCTAAATATCAGAACCTCACGATCATGCATTAGTCTTCACTATCAATGCAGGAAGTTTGTCGGTCTTATATTCAAAGAAACTTTAACCAAGATCGGAATCGACGAATCTTAGAAAGAACTAGAATCGAACCATCTGACAGGATTTAACAGAGTAACCACTCCCTCCTTGGGTGGAATAAAATTACCCGTGAAGACATAATGGATCAACGAGATGCTTGAATTCAAAGTACTAGCCTTATTTTCCCTTATAACATATCTTGTGATGACCATTCCACAGCATGAATTCCATACCCTCGACTTATCATCACAGATTATGATTCCCTATCCCATGTGAAATTAGGAAAATTAAAGGTGATCAAACTGTATCGAGGAGTTGTTACCTCCTCTATCACAAACTTAAGACCTTAAAATATTTGCAATTAATGAATATCAAACTGAAAGGCGTGGATGAAGAGGTCGTAAGAAAATAAGTAACTGACCTCGAAAATATGGAACCTACCATCGCGAAATGATGGTCCAAGTATAGCTCGACGAAACCGATGATACTGAATGCGCCGGGATCGGATCCGAGATTAAAGAAAAGATTCGACAAGAATTGATTGCCCAATTTAACATTCGAATGGAGGATGGAAGATATGCCACGATAACCACCGACATAACATCCCTCCAACTAAGTGTTGATCCCAGTTTTAAGACTGTAAAGCATAAAAGCGGAAACTAGGAGACTATCGAGCTAAAATTATCGACGAAGTAGACGGTAGGCTACTCAAAGCTAACTTCATTCTCCCGATCCAGTACCCAGATTCGTTAACAAACACTATCATCGTAAAGAAGAAAAATGAAAAGTGAAGAGTATGCATCGATTTCACATACCTTAGTAAGATATCGTCAGACACAAAATGCTTTTTTTCATGGATGTGTTATCAAGATATAACCAAATTCTGATTCATCTAAATGACCAAGAAAACACAGTATAGACAAAGGGACTTACTATTATAAAGTAATGTTATTCGGATTAAGAAATGCCAGGAGTCACCTATCAAAGGCTTATCAATTAAATGTTGGTTGAAAAGATAGGAAAGACCATGAAAGTCTATATTGACAACATGCTCGTGAAGTCCCTACAAGAAAAAGACTATATATGGCATTTGGAGGAATGTTTCGATGTATTGAACAAATACCAAATGAAACTTAATTCATACAAGTGCTCGTTCACAGTGTCATCGGGAAAATACGTGGGTATCTAGTAGCCGGGAGAGGAATTGAAAGTTAATCTAGGCCAGTTATGTTGGGATTGGTGCCCACAAAGGAGATATTAGACAATATAAATACTTTTGTATTTGAGATTTTGGTGAAACATTAAATAAAATTAAATATTCATTATTTATTAAGTTTGTGTTTATGTATGTTTTCTACGCTTTGAAATTTTCATCGACGAAAGGGATGCTAAGTACAGACTTGACAATATAGCCCCTTGTGACTAGTTTAAATAATAGTTCGCAATCTAAAGATCGATAGGGCAATCGAATCTGCGTAATGATTGTTTGAATGAATCAAAATATCTTATCTCGTGATATAGAGAGTTGGAACTATGTGCTTCATTCTTGATATCTCACAGAAGATATTGAAGAAGACATGTGATACTCTGAAGCTCGATATATAATCGTTTAATCACTCGAAACTTCAAGATCACATACGAGGGGTATTTTGGTACTTAGCTAAATCCTGAAGTGAATGCATAATCGATGTGAAACTTTATGACATTTGATTTATCAATGAGCAATGGCTAATCGAAGTTGCATCTGACCTGACGGTTGGTGGCATAACGTTGTTACAATTGATTATGTGATTTACAGATATAGAATTCGTGTTGAAAAAATGCCAATGCAGTATCACACTATGCTTTGTTATGAGAGTATGAATGAATAACTCAGGCCTGGTATTCATCGAATAGAATATTCTTTGAATAAAACATGTGAGGTGTAAAGACATCTCACTCTATGTTTTTCTCATTCACAAATAACAAAGAAGTTACTGAAATAATAACTCAAGGGTAAAATGGTAATTTTATATTCCTCTGACTTACTGATACACATGAAGGGTAATATCACAAAATATTATGTGGATCGTGTGAAGAATTGTTTTGTCACATCAAACGA
Source organism: Urtica urens (assembly GCA_958296335.1). Classification (NCBI taxonomy): domain Eukaryota; kingdom Viridiplantae; phylum Streptophyta; class Magnoliopsida; order Rosales; family Urticaceae; genus Urtica; species Urtica urens. The sequence continues at coordinate 8,534,445 of OY282528.1, forward strand.
AAAATATATGCATATGAACTTAGAGAGTTTCAATATTAGTTCTTTAGTGTAATCGACTAATATTAATAATTAAAAGATGGAAAAACTTTGTGAATTTTTCAGTTCAATCTTTATTCTAAAACTTCGTTCATGTAGGTCCATTAGATCTCAATGATAGACTCTCGGACGAGATTTATTGAAGTAGAACGATTTGATTTTCTCATTCAATGTAAACTGTAATTTACACTAAGCGAATGATTTTCTAGGTAATTGAATATATAATTAGTTATTTATTATTACATTTATTTAATGAGTCGTATTATATTATTATATGAATAATTATATATTTTTGATGATTCAAATAAATAAAATATGAAAATAAATATTTTCTCGTTTCGTACTACTTTGAAGAGTATGAAAATAATTAATGAGTTGTCATTAAATAAATGAGATGTTTTAAAGTAATTAAATATTATTTTAGAAATATATCAAATAAATATTTGGAGAATATTGATGAATATACTCGGCCAAATTAAAGAATTAAGGTTGAGAAATTAACTTTTGAAATTCATTTAAAAGAACAATGGGCTTAAGTTTGAATAATGGGTTTGACCTAACTGAAGCCCGCACTCTCTATTTAAAGGATTTTTTCAAAAATCCTAATAAGACTTGACCCTAGAAAATACTCGGCCAAGGATCCTCATTTCCCCTTATGAGTTGGCCGAGAGTTTTAGAGAGAGAAAGAGATCAAGAAATAGTTTCTTGATTTTTCGATTCGTTCTTGAGTGATTCTGCTTATTCTTCGTTGTTCAAATTGAAAAGCCCACTCTCTTAATCTCCCTAAAACCTGAGAGAATTATCATTGACTATTCTTATGGTTTTTGAGTGACTTTTTCCTCTGCAGAGAATCGGCCAAAACGCGAAAGAAACGAGCGAGACGCGATGAGGCTCATTTCAACCTCTCACCCAGCCGGAAAGCCTTCGCCAGACAGGATCTCTTGTCGGACAGGTGGGCCTTGCGTGCGCCTGTGGTACCACGTGAGTTCCAGGTGCTTCCAAGCCAGTCCTTGTGCCACGTGTCCTAGCCCCTGTCCACTTAGGCGCACAGGTCCCGCAGCTCCAGCAACTCGCTGGGACCCGCAAGCTCACATGCGAATCCTAACCGGCCGGCCAACTTGCAACAGACAGCCCAATCCGGCGAGGCAGTTTCCAGGAATCCAACGAGGCGTTCCGACGATAGCTAGCAACGCACGAGGTTGTTTACAGCCTCTAATGTGAGTTCCTTAACGAATTGGATCTACGATTGAATTATATAAATTGTTTATAGGTTGTTAGATCGTTTGGTCAATTTGTTGTCAACATGTTTAGAATAAATCGTTTATTGACATGTTGTAATTTGTAATGCCTAGGTTGCTTAATATGTTAAAATGAGTTTTAATGTATTATAAATCTTATTATATAATTCCGCCATATTTAGCTATGTTATATAATAATATTGATTACACGTTAATTAATTTCCAAGAAGTTACACACCTTAGGAGAAATTCCATCACCACAAAATCAAAGAGAATTCCAAAGATTGACAAGACGGATAACCTCCCTCTATCGATTTATCTCCCTCTCAACAAACAAATGTCTCCCATTCTATAAGCCTCTCAACACAAACAGAAACTCCAAACGGAATGAGAAATGCGAACAAGCGTTCAAAGAATTGAAAACATGTTTGGCAAACCCCTATAATTCTAGGCATACTAGAAGGCGGAGCCACTCTACCTATTCTTCGTTATATCTCACGCAGTTGTAAGCAACATACTCGTGAGTGAAGACCTCAAAGATCAAATACTGGTATTCTACACAAGCAGGCCATTAGTAGATGTAGAAACTAGATACTCGGCAATGGAAAAAATTTCACTAGTCGTGGTATCGGTAGCGAGAAAGTTAAGACCCTACTTTCAAACGCACACAATTATAGTCATGGCGACCCAACCTTTGTGAAGTTTCCTTCACAAACTAGTCAGTCTGGGAAATTAAACAAATGGGTTGTCGAACTCAGTGAGTACAATATAAAATACATAACTACAACATGTGTCAAGTCACAAATTATAACAAATTTTCTTATCAAACTCCCTAAGGACGACCCGATGATAAGAAACTCGTCTTCTACACGAGTAGATTAGTAGTCGACGCTGAAATCAGATACTTGACAATAGAAAATTCACACTAGTTGTGGTTTCAGTAGCAATAAATTTTAAGACCCTACTTCCAGACGCATAATATATTGGTCATGATGACCCAACGGTTACAAAGCTTCCTTCATAGTCCTAACCTGTCTGGAAGATTGACCAAATGGGCTGTCAAACTTAGTGAGTACGATATAGAGTACAAAACCAATACATGTGCCAAATCACAAGTCTCAGCAGACTTCCTCGCGGATTTCCCTAAGGAAGACCCCACAGTCATGTTAACCAACATAACATGGATCCTAAAAGTGGACACAGCTTATTCAAAACAAGGAGCGGATCCATCTAACTTTTCCACATGGTTAAGTAATGGAGCAATCTTTCAGACTCGACTTTGTTGCATCTAATAACAAAGCTGGGTAAGAGACACGCATAGTCAGACTCCAACTAGTACGAGCTATAGGCGCGAAACAAGTACATGCACTATCTGATTCTTAGCTCGTAACTTGCAAATTTTTCGATGAATACGAAAGAAGAGATAAGAGAATGTAAGCCTACTTGAGGTTGTTAAGAGCCTAATAGGCTAACTTAGTAAGTTCAAACTTACGCGAATCCATAGAAGCAAAACGCAATAGCAGACACCCTCGCAACCCTAGCATCAACCTCGGATCAATACCTAAATCACATCATATCGGTAGAGACCATAAGAAAACTATCTATAGACATTACAACTAAACCTATAAAAACTATATGCGGGAGGTATTGAAGAAAGGAAATATCTAATTATATCACCACCGACACGACCGCTAGCGACAACCAAGCTAGAAGGAAACTTATACTTCGAAGCGCATGATTCTCCGTCATAGACAAAGTCCTATTTAAAAGAAACTTATCAAGACTGTACATTCGATGCATCTGAATGCTTAAATCTCGAGCAATATTCGCAGATGTAAAGGAAGGAAAATGCGAAAATCACGCTGGAGGAAGAGCTTTAGCAATTCTCGAGTTCCACATTAGATGTGAAGGAATTGAACCAATGAAGAAGATCAACCTTTCTCAAGACGCTTCAAATTAAAGGTACAGGTAAGGTTTGCACTCAAGCACTTTAAATAATGTATTAAATTTATACATGTTCATGCACTTTGCCTAAGTTAGTAAAATTGTTTTACTTGTAAAGAAATTTTATATTCCGCCATTAATATGAGTAATGATAATTATTCTTAACCCCAGACTTATTCTTAAGAATAAGCGTTGTGGGAACCAGAGATCCCACAATACTTAACCCGTTGTGGGATCCAACATTTGTAGTAATGATAATGCTTATATAGTAAACTAATTATCGAATTCAGTAATTATTCATACGTCGTCTGCAAGTGAGCAATATTCATAACACATCACTCTGCTAAAGATCGAAGGGCAAGTAAATCCCTCATCATCGAGGGTTTGGAAAATGATAGCATGACTTCCTCTTCTTTTAGAATCCTTGTTTTCTTCACCTTTTGTTGACGAGGATTTGGAATTTTTGCCACAAATTAACGTTTACATAGAAGAACATTAAACAAAGAAAATAAAAAAGAAAAATTTCAGAATATATTTGTGATAGTGGGGCAGAAATTTTGCCTCTATGTGTGATTAAAATTTATCATGTAACATATATGTAAAAAGACAAAAATGCCCTTAACAAAGCTTTGATCAATTGTGGTATGTTACGGTCGGTTGTGTTACCTTACAAAATTTAGTACCAATAGCGATATGTTACAGTATGTTGCGGTCAATGATTTGTTAATGTTTTTTTTTGTCTTTTTGCACATATATTCTTAAATTCATCTTAGGAAATCGTAGGAATTCGAGGAAAATGACAGACAAACGAGTGTGAAAGTAAAAGAAAAGCAAAATTATAATTTTTATAAGATAAAGGATCATAGTGAATGAAAAGACAAATGAGCGAAGAGAAAAAAATGTAAAATAATAACTACACAACAAAAGTAAGTTATATTGTAAATAAATGATTTGCTCATATAATTGCTAATATTATTCATTCCTTCTATTGTTGTGTATGTACACCAATTATTGTGTATTTACACCGATTTTTGTATTTACAATTTTACCTTAAGTTTATGACATAATTTTGGCTCTAAATACCACTCATGGGTGTAGTAAAAAATAATATCATTTCCATTTCTTATAAGTACTCTCCTCATTCTCTTTGTACTAAATTTTCCCACTTCATATACTAATACGAAAGAAGTTTTTGTTTTAGTCATTTAGTAAGTTTTACAACACGTTATTGGCACGATTTTGTCACTTGTAAATAAAAACTATTATTATGGCAAATCTTATCAAGCATGACTAGATCCCTTTGGAGATCACCAGCCAAAACTAAATTATATGGGGAATAGATGTTGACATGAATCTAGAAGTAATGGGCCTACATGAAACTCTCTTTGAAGAAAATACCTCGTCAAATATGGACAAGAAAAAATCTTTGATTTTCCTTCAACGACATCTTCACGAGGGACTCAAAAGTGAGTACTTCACCATCAGAGATCCAACTTTACTCAGGAAAGAGCTGAGAGAAAAATATTATCACCATAGAGATGTAATGGAACCTTTTTACCAAGATCAATGAAATTCATTGAGGCGTCAGGATTTTGTAAAAGTCAGCGACACAACTATGCAATATTCAGAATCGTATCTCATTTACGATTTTGCGAAGCGACAAAGACTAATCATGATATGTTGGAAAAGACGTTTACGATTTTTCACACATCCTAAGTAATATTGTACATCAATATCGTGTGCAGGGATTTACAAGATATTTCGATATAATCTCTTGTCTCCTGGCTGCAGAGAAGAACAATAAGTTGTTACTAAAAATCACAACTCTCGCCCAATAAGTTCAAAAGTGTTACCCGAAACCATTGCTATAACTTCTGAAGAACCTGACCAACAGAACTATTCTTCCGGGTCGAAGGCGGGGTTGAGGTTAAGGTCGTTGTCGCGAATGTGGTAGTAGACACAGACGTGGTCAAGGTGGTTATAATCTCAACGAGATGATGATCTTAGTTGTAAAAAGGGAAGATAGACTAGCCTGTGCAAGGGGAATGTAAACGTTTGCCACATGTGAGGTTCTCAAGGGCAATGGGATAAGGTTTTTTGAGTTCCCAAGCCCTTGTGCAAATTGTATCAAGCATCCTTGAAAGGGAAAGAAAGAACGGTTAACTTCACTAACCAAGAACCCTTGAATGACTCCACTCATCTCAATATTTATGACTTCGTTGATGACTTTAGCAACACTATTGTTGCTAATTCTGGTGATTTTGGTGAGCACTACCATGACGAAAATTAGTAGTGCATGCCCTTCAAACTTATTTTTCGTATCTTGGAAATGAATCAATTTGGTCCGATGTCTCGAGTTTGTTCAAGATATCAAGTTATTTGTATAACTTATTTAATCAAGTATGTAATATATGTAATATATTTAATCAAGGATGTAAAGTTTCAACCTTTCTGTATGATCTATGTTTAAAAATAAAGTATGTTTATCGCATATTTTTGTGTTTTTATTTGAATATTTCAAATGGATAAAAATACTGATGAGGCGAGCCAAGCAATTAATGCTGGAGAAATCTGTATACTCTATAGTGGAACTACAGACACTATTCTTAAGAATAAGAAGTTTTTCTTGGAGATAAAACCAACAAAAACATATGTGAATACCAAATCAAATCATGTATATTTTATTGAAGGCATTGGCAAGACAAATTTGACATTGAAAAATGGCACAAAATTCACAATAAATGATGCCTTGTTTTCTCCAAGATCCAAAAGAAATATGTTGAGTTTCAACAATATATATTGTTGTGGATTTAATACCCAGTCTATATGTGAACGTAACATGAAAAATATGTATCTCACAATATCCAAACATGAAACGAAAGAAATCTTAGAAAAACTATCAATGCTCCATACTAGATTGCACTACACATATATAAATGCAATATAATTAAATTTGGTAGTTACTGATTCTTCAATTTTAACAACATTGCATGGTTATTTGTGTCATCCTCGCTCAAATATGATCCGAAGAATTTTTTTAAATACGCATGGGCATTTGTTGAAGGGTCAGAAGATCCCTCGAAATATTATTTTCCCATGTAAGAATCTCGGAAAGCTTATCATAAGGTTTTCACTTGGAAAAGTTGAAACAACATTCCCTATGTTTCTTGAGCATATTCAATGGGATATATGTGGACATATTCACCCATCGTATGGACCATTTAGATAGTTTATGGTATTAATAGATTCATCTAGTAAATGGTCACGTGTTTATCTGTTATCAACTCGCAATATGGCATTTCGCAATATTACTTGCTCATATAATCAAATTGCAAGCTCAATTTCTAGACAATCCAATTGAGAAAATAAAGTTTGATAGTGTTGGTGAATTTACATCACAAATATTTGATGATTATTGCATGTCAATTGAGATTGATGCTGAGCATCCGGTTTCCCATGTGCATACACAATATGGTCTAGCTTATATACTAATCTAGTTACCTCCAGTTTATTACTAGACCATTCATAATGAGAACAAAGCTCCCTGCTTCAGTAAGGGGTCATGTAATATTACATGTTGTTGTATTAATTCGTATTCGACTAAGCTCATAGCATAAGAACTCCCCTCTACAACTTGCATTAGCCCAAGTGCCAAATATATCTTATGTGAGAATTTTCGGATGTGTTGTGTATGTGTGAATTTTTCATTTATATGCGAATTTTTGGATGTGTTGTGTTGGTGTGAATTTTTCTATAACACCACCTCAAAGAACAAAGATATGACCTCAAAGGAGGCTTGGAATACATGTAGTATATGAAAGTCCATCTATTGTTAGATATCTAGAACCACAAATTGGTGCTGTATTTACGGCACATTTTGCTGATTGCCACTTTGATGAAGATAATTTCCAGCTTTAGGGGGAGAAATAAAACAATTTGAAAAGGAATTTACTTGGTATGTGCAAACATTATTGCATCTTGATCCTTACACAAAGGAATATGAAGGAAAAGTGAAAATGATTGTACATTTGCAAGATATTGCAAATGAATTTCCTAATGTGTTTATAGAAATAAAGAGAGTAACAAAATCATACATTTCAGCAACAAATCCTCCTGCACAAATTGATGTCCCAAATGGAAAAATTGAAAATATACTCACTCATGAATTCACAACACGCATAAATGTGGAAGACCATTTGATTCCAAAGGCATTGAAAAAATAATGACCATATTATTGAAGAGTATGTCCCATATATAAAACGAGGAAAATCGAGAAATTTCGATTACTTATATCGATACTAGTATAAGATGGAACCGAAATGATGGAACCGAAATGATGAAACTAATGATGCATTATGTTATAGTCTAACATGTGATTTCATGTACGAAAATGATGGAGATCCTGAATCAAGATCTGTATCTGAATGTAAACATGGACAATAATCGAGTGAATGGAAACATGCATTCAAGATGAGCTTTAATCGCTTAATAAGCGAAAAGTCTTTGGGCCTATAATACTTACACTTGTTGATTTAAGACCAGTTCGATACAAATGAGTATTCATACAAAAGAGAAATGAGAAAAAAAAATTGTGAGATGTAAGACTCAACTTGTTACCCAAGGTTTTTCTCAAAGCCCCGATATTGATTTTGAAGAAACATATTCCCATGTAATTGATGTAATTACTAAATATGCGTCTTGAGAATGTTGTCACGACTTATTTATATGGGTCGCTTGATACTCAAATATATATGAAGATACCTGAGGAATCTAGTTCAAAATCTAGAGAAAGATATTATATAAAATTGCAAAGATATTATAAGCAATCCGGACGTATGTGGTTCAATTGCTTAAGCAAATATTTAGTAGAAAAGGGTTATGTTAATAACTCGTTTTGTCCTTGCGTATGTCTCAAGAACACAACATCCGGATGTGTGATCATCGTTGCTTATGTTGATGATTTAAACATCATTAAGACCGATAAAGAGATTAAAGAAGTAATCTCATATTTAAAGAAGAAATTTGAAATGAAAGACTTTCGGAAGATAAAATATTTTCTTGACTTACAAATTGAGAACATGAAGAATGGTATTTGTGCATCAATTAAATTACACAAAAAATGTGATAAAACGTTTTCATATGGATAAGTCAAATCCTTTAAGTACACCAATGGTCGTCAGATCCCTAAATGTATCAAATAACCCATTTTTCCCAAATGAAGAATCCGAAGAGATTCTTGATCCTGAAGTACCATAGTTCAGTGCGATTGCAGCCCTTATGTACCTTGCTAATTGCACTTGATCTAATATTGTTTTTGCAGTTAATTTATTAGCAAGATTCAGGTCAACTCCAACCAAGAGAGATCGGAACGGAATCAAACATGTGATTCGTTATCTGCAAAAAAACAATTGATTTAGGATTATTTTATCCTAAATAATATGGAACAAGTTTTAGTTGGTTATGCAGATGCAAGTTACTTATCAGACCCAAACAAAGGGAGGTCCCAAACTAGATATGTGTTTACATGCAAAGGAACTTCAATTTCTTGGCATTCTCAGAAGAAAACGACCGTAGCCTCACAGTCAAATCATGCAGAGATCATAGCGCTACATGAATCAAGTCGTGAATGTGTACGACTGAGATCGATGACGCAACACATTAAAGCCACCAATGGTTTTCCAACAATGGAGAATCCAAACACGCTTCATGAAGATAATGCCGCATGTATTGCTCAAATGAAATATATTTTTTTATCAAGAGCGACAAAACAAAACACATTCCTCCAAAGTTCTTTTCATATACTCAAGAAGTAGAGAATAAGAATGTTATCAACACACAATACATTCGTTCTTGTGACAACTCATCAGATCTCATCACAAGAGCGCTCTCAACTTTAACTTTCAGAAAACATGTTCATGACATTGGAATGCGTAAATTACAAGATTTATGATGAAACACATTCATGTCTTCATCATGGGAAGGTTTACGTGGTTGAACTCTTTTGACCTTACTAACATTTTTATCCCACTGAGTTTTTTTCTATCAAGGTTTTTAACGAGTCAACATTAATGACAGAAATATTATAATGAGCACCTTAAGGAAGAGTGTTGTAAATAAATGATTTGCTCGTATAATTGCTATTGCTTTTCGTTCCTTCTATTATTGTGTATTAACACCAATTATTGTATTTATTATTTTACGTTTACTTTATGCCATAATTTTATATATAAATACCACTCATAGTAAAACATCATCCCATTTTCCTCTCCAACTTCATATATAGTAATACAAAATAAGTTTTAATTTAATCATTTTACAACTTATTTATAGTTTTAGATTAATGGGCATTGGACAATTCTAAGACTCAATAACCTCCCTATTCCGGAAATGTTCATAATTTTCCTAAAAGACAAATATAGGAGTGGTCCAAGGAGAGAGGTTTTTTTTCAAAAGAGAGAGAGTAGTGTAAAGTCTTTTTTACCCTTTAGGCAAAAAAAAACATAAAAACTGGTTACACACCTAGGTTCCAGGTAAGGGCTTTTGCAATCCCCATTTCTAGTATAGGGGCGCGGTTCGATCGGCGTTACGAAGGTGGTCGGCGTCGGAGGTCGGAATTGTTTCGCGGTAGTTCTTGGGTATTGAAATCGGTGATCTGATTCGAAGGTTTAGGTAAGTTCGGAAGTTCTCGAAAGTCGGGATCTGTTGTGGTTTCATATCGGAGATTGGCGGCGCGGTGAAGGTACTGTGCTATAGTTGTCGCCGCCATGGATTAACTTTGTATTTTAAAACCGAATTAAAAAAAATGGGTATGGGTCGAGATTAATTTCAAGTCCATTTTCATTTTCAAGTAGATCGACAGCGGCCGTCGGAGGTGGTGTCTGAGGTGGTCGTCGCTTAGCTGTCCGCCGTGTACCAGGTATGTCCTATTTTTTTTATTTTAAACTGTGCTCAGTTTTTCTATTTTTTCCGACGAAAGCTTGTTCTTGTGGCATTCGCGGGAGTCATTGATTTGATTCTGTTCAATTTATTCGGGCGGCGTGTACCTCGTTTTGTGTAGGTGAAGGTTTTCCGACCAACGTTATTGACGACGTGTATGCGTTAGCCGCAGGTTTCAATTTTTTCCGACGAAAAGCATAACAGCAAAAATTTTCATCTCTGTAATTAAGGTACGAAAGATTTGCAACTTTTGAGATCTGGGTGGTGTACGTAAGTAAGTAATACAACTGTTATGAAATTCGTAGTTATGAAAGGCGATATTTTCACGTACGTCAAGCACAGCGGCGAATGGCTTCGGGATGATTATTACGAGGCCGGTGGTTCGTTCGCAGCCCTCATACCACCGAGCACCACATTTGAAGGTTTCTAGAAATTGTTGTTCACGTGCTCGGGGGGAAAATTACATGAGAACACTCATAAGGTATTGAGCGTTAAGTACGAGACAGAGGGATTGGTAAAACCTGTGACAATTGACTCAGATATTAGTTTGGCTTGTTATTTGCATATTCGTAAAGAAAAGAATGACACATCTAAAATGTCCCTGGTGTTGGAAGTTGAGTCATTGAATATGTCGTCTACGCATGTCGGTTCTAATCCAAACCCGATAGAAATTAAGCGTGAACCGAGAACTCCTCCAGCCCATGGCGAACATAGCGCTTCTCATGGGGCCGGAGAACATAGCAGCCCGACTGTAGGAGTTGCAGAGGGTGCAGAAGGGGCGTCACCAGCTTCCGACGCAAACGGTGGTGAACACAGCAGTGGTCCATCCTCAAAGTCTGGGACGCCCAATAAATCAACCGATTCTACAGTGCTTGAAGTGATGGACATACACTCCCCGCTAAGGGTACGACACGGAGGATTGTACGCGAACAAATCTGCGTTGCAAAAACATTTGTCGATGTATGCAATAAAAAACAATTTTAGTTTCAAGGTTAGGACGTCTACCACATTATTTTACCATGTGGTCTGCCGTGACGAAAGTTGTTTGTGGAGCGTGCGTGCAGTCCAATTAAAGCAAACTCGTATATTTCAGATTCGGGGGTAAGGTTTTACCAGCAACTATGTGTTTAGTTACGTGTAGTTACAATTAATTACCATCAACTATGTGTTTAGTTACATTCAAATCCAAGTATTAAGTTTCTAATATGTGTTTAGTTACATTCAAATCCAATTACTTACCATCAATTTAGTGTTTAGTAAGGTTTCGTTACAAGTAGTTACGTTGAGATCCAATCATAATGATAAAAATATATTCTTAGTTACATTCAGATCCGAGTAGTTACATTCTAATATATGTTTAGTTACATTCATATCCCAATTTTTACAATGGCATATTTGTTTAGTTACATTCATTTCCAATTAGTTACCATTCACTATTTGTGTAGTTACGTGTAGTTACAATTAGTTACCAGCAACTATATGTTTAGTTACGTGTAGTTATAATTAGTTACCAGCAACTATGTGTTTAGTTACGTGTTGTTACCATTAGTTACTATAAAGTATGTGTGTAGTTACGTGTAGTTATAATTAGTTACCAGCAACTATGTGTTTAGTTACGTGTTGTTACCATTAATTACTAGAAAGTATGTGTTTAGTTACGTGTTGTTACCATCACTTACATTCTAATATATGTTTACTTACATTCAGATCCCAATTTTTACAATCACTTATTTGTTTAGTTACATTCATTTCCAAGTAGTTACCATCAACTATGTGTTTAGGTACGTCTGATTACAATTAGTTACATTAAAATGAAATTAGTTACGATCAGCTACTTCTCTATAGTTACATTAAAATCCTCACTAATTGTGATGTTGTAGGTTTCGCCCCCAACATACTTGTGGATCAAATTTCAGGCAAGGACACCATCCTCAGGCGACCATGAAGTTGGTCGGGGAGGTCGTGAAACCTAGGCTTATTGATCCTTCGTTATCACCTTGTAAGGCGAGAGACATCATGGCTCACATGGAACAAGATTATGGGGTTCAAATGAGTTACAAAAAAGCTTGGAGAGCTAGAGAGAAAGCATTAGAGTCGTTATATGGAACCGAAGACGGGTCATTTTCCCAATTGCCGGCGTTGAAATATATGATGGAGACAGCGAATCCAGGTTCTACTTTCGACCTACAGACCACCCCCAGGTCAAACTATTTTAAATATTTTTTTATGTCCCCGAGCGCTTGGAAAAGAGGATGGAAGTATGTTCGTCCCGTTGTTATCATAGATGGGACTTTTCTGACGAACTACTACAAAGGCACACTGTTTATCGCTTGTGGCATGGATGCAAACGAACAGATTTATCCACTTGCATTTGGGGTCGGGGATTCAGAGTGTACGGACTCCTGGGTTTACTTTCTGACCCAGTTAAAAAATCCAATCGGCGAGAGACAGCATCAGGTGATTGTGTCGGATAGGAATAAAGGAATTCTGAAGGCAGTTGCACAAGTTTTTACAAAAAGTGACCATGGGTATTGCATGTACCACTTGTTAAAAAACGTTCGTAATAAATTCAAGGGGTTGACGAAAGAAGCGTCATGGAAATTTGTCAGCGCTGCGAAGGCCTACACACCCGCCGAGTGGGAGAAGTTTATGTCTATGCTCGATGATGAGGATCCTGGTATCCGAACGTATCTCTCCGACGAGGTAGGTAACGATAAATGGGCTCGCGCGTACTGTAACGGGAAAAGGTACTCCATTATGACTTCGAATAATGCAGAGTCATTGAACTCAGTACTCGTAAGAACTCGGGAGTTTCCTATTTCGAAAATATTCGATTTCTTGAGGGAGAGGATGACGAAATGGTTTTATGAACGAAGAGAGAAAGCTTCTAAAACCAATACTATATTGGCAGTCTCACCAAACGCCCGACTTCTGGACTACATTTTTGACGCAGGTGCTATGAAGGTATACTGAAACAATAACTGTATTTCTGTTTAGTTACTTGTAGTTCCAATTAGTTACATTATAAACTGAGTTTAGTTACATACAATCCAAAATAGTTATAGTCGGAACTGCGTTTAGTTACTTGTAGTTCCAATTAGTTACATTCTAAACTTAGTTTAGTTACATACAATCCAAAATAGTTACATGCAGAACTCGGTTTAGTTACGTATAGTTCCCGTTAGTTAATTATAAACTGAGTTTAGTTACATACAATCCAAAATAGTTACAGTCGGAACTACTTTCCTCGTCGCTTGAAGATGAACATGATGCTTCAGCTTTCTGTTTCTGGCTGTTCAAATTGTTTTGATTCTTCGGATTGGGGGGAGTGACTTGTGCCAATAAAGTATTTTCCGTCTCTTCTTCGCGAAGCTTCTCCTTCACAGCTTTCTTGACCATTAAAGTATTCATGGTCTCGAGAACGTGAGCCAGGTCCTCCGACATTTTCTTCATCTCACTAGTTACAGAGGTGAAGTCTGACCGTAGTCCTTGGAACTCCGTCTCCAACTTGCTTAACCGACCCTACAAATTAGTTACACGTACTCCTAATTAGGTACATTCATAACTTTGTTTAGTTACCAAAAATCCAAACTAGTTACATACAAATATGGATTAGTTACATAGTAATTGGGTTTAGTTACAGACACTCGTAATTAGTTGCATACTCAACTAGGGTTTAGTTACCTACAATCCTAAATAGTTACATACAAAATGAGATTAGTTACCTACCATACTAATTAGTTACATAAGAACTGAGTTTAGTTACCTTTAATCGTAATTATTTACAAACTCAACTCGATTTAGTTACCTGTTATCCTAATTAGTTACATACGCAACTGGATTTAGTTACATACAATCCTAACTAGTTACATACAAAATTGGATTAGTTACCTAAAATCCTAATTAGTTACATACTCAACTGAGTTTAGTTACCTCAAATTCTAATTAGTTACATACGCAACTGAGTTTATTTACCTTTAATCCGGATTAGTTACAAACTCAACTGGGTTTAGTTACTTTTAATCCAGATTAGTTACATTCGAAAAGGTTTTTACCTCGACTTTTGGAGGCGACGTTGAGGAAGAAGCACCGACAGAAACTGTCGGGGGAGTACCATCGCCTTTCTGTACCTGCGACGGGATGATCTGCAAGTCTTCTTCCGGCCATGTACTTTCCATTGCCTTAAACTCCGCCTATAACAAATAATTAAAAACTTTTTACATCGTGACATTTAAAACAAGGTGCACAAATTGAGGAAGTTACTTACATCATCCAACTTCATGGCATGCATAACGTGCTCCTTCACTTTAGCTGAGGCTGACCACCGAAGCATCAGCGGGGTTGCAGTGGGCTGAAGAATGTCGCATAAACCCAATAGCGACAACTTGGGTATGCATTCATACGCCCATATTTGCAACGGAAATAAGAATCCTTCAACATGAACCTTCTTCGTCTTTTCAGGATCGCAGGGGACCTGGGCTTTCTGAATGAAGGACATGATGCTCGCCATAAAGTGGTCCCAAACGACATTCCCCCACGGAAATCCGTTGAATTCACACGGGTTGTCAACCATCTTGATAAAGGACTTGTTCTTTATCGCGACGGTACGTTGGCCTGGTAGTAGGACGCTGTACAGAAAATGAATCAACAGAAACCGAACGCGTTTCTCGTCGTCCGTCCACTGTTGACTATCCTTTACAAGGGCGGCTATGTTCGCTCTAGTGGCAAGGACACCGCCCTTGAAAGTGTCCATGTATAATCCTCCCGGGATTTCCTTGTCGAAGGCGTTGGAAGGAGTCAGCTTGAACCCCTCCTGAACATGCAGTCCAGTGATCTCACTGAATTGCTTCCTCGTGAACTCTCGCGGGTGTCCACCCACGTCAATCAGCAACCTAGAGTTTGACTTCTGAACTCCTTCCAAATATCCTGTCCTTAACATCAGGGTTCTGAGGATCTTCGACGACCTAGTGATCGACGACATGTCCAAAAATTGACCAAAGCAGGACTCCCTGAACAAGTCCGCTTGGGTCTTCGACATCCCGGCTTCGTCCTTGAACGACATGACGTTGCCGTGGAAGTTGAAGTTGAATTGACCAGCTGTTTCGTCGGGGACATACCTCTTCCAACCCTGTAACCAAAAAAAAATTAGTGTTTTTTCTCTAACTAATACGATTTAGTCTGTAACTCACAGCAACTACTTAGCATGAATTGTCTGTAACTATTCCATAAACCTGCAACTAAATTCAAATGCGTGTAACTAAATGTAACAATAACACTTAAACCTGTAACTATTGCAAATTAGTTTATCTTAGTTACAATAACTACATTGCAATGGTGTATAACTAAACATCAAAATAACACTTAAATATGTAACTATTGCATATTACTTTATCTTAGTTACAATAACTACATTGCAATGGTGTGTAACTAAACGTCCAAATACCTCTTCAACCTGTAACTAATTCCAATTAGTTTATCTTCATACACTAACAACTTCTTAAAATACATTCTCTAAATGTAAAATGAATCAACCTGTAACTTTTACAAATATTATATTCAATTTTCATCATTACAGTAACTACATACAATTTCACTCACCGACGTTCCTGACCCTCGGCGTGTCCCATCTTCTACGGTGGACTTGAATTTTTTGGGGGCTGGGAGTTTGGGTGTAGGCCCACTTCGTTTCTGTGCCTTATTGGGGCTTCCAGATCCACTACCTCTCTTTTTGGGTGAACCAATGCGTACACTACGGCGTGGAGGGGATTCATCGACAAAATAAGATGTTATGGTTCTCCTGCCGCTTGCATTCGACTTTGCTTTAGACCGAGAACTCATTTTTTTTATCACTGTAATGTAGCGTAAATCAACCACATGTGAAAACCCCAAAAACTGTAATTACGCGAGAGAATAGTTACAACTTTCATAAAATGGTTTGACGATGAACACATAATTTTATGGGTTAGGCATTTTTTCAAACCTGATAGACGCGCCGGTCGGAGAAGGTCACCGGGGTTAGGAATTTAACGAACCTGAAAAGTCTGTACACCCAAATAAAACATGCATTCAAAGTAATATCCGAAATGGGTTTGGGTAAAAATGTTTTACTACGGCGAGCGGAGGCGACGAACAGTCACATGCGAGATGAGTTTAGGTTACAAACTTACCTCACACGAACGCGCGTCGGTCGGAAGCAAACGTCGTGACGATCGGCGAAGACAGGACTGTAACGATCAACGACTGGGTATTTGGGTTTAGGGATTTACAACTTTTGAGCAGCGGCGACGATGAGCGGCGGCGACGATCGGCAGAGGGAGAGAAGGAATCGGGGTCAATAGGTGAGAGGTTTTTGAAACGTTGGAAACTGTAAGTCTGGGTTTGAAGGTGAAGGAGGGAGATGATGGTATATTCGACTTTGCACTACCCACTTTCAAGTGGGTACTCTTATTTCTGTCTTTTAGGAGAAATATAAACATTTTTGGAATAATGAGGGTAGTGAGTCTTATTTTGAGCCAATCCTATAGATTAATTTGAATAAAATTAGATTTTGGGCTAAAAGTACTTTGATGGAGCCCAGCTCTCATTCCCCAGGCAAAGTCCAGTAAGATTTTCCCAATTTAACTTATTAGGTTAATAATAATAAAATTAATACGCAAAACCCTCGCATTTCACAGGCTTCAAAAACTCAGCTAAAAAACACAAAAGAGACATAAAACGACGACGCAGAGAGAGACAGACGAAAGAGATAGACTGTATGATACTATCGTCGTTGCGTTCCAGCAGAGAACGATTCTCATTTCTGACCCGCCGTTTCGCCCCTAAACCCTCGTCCCCTCTCTCGCTCCGACCACTCTGTACTCCGGCCATGGCGGCAGCTCCGGTGGCTCACCTCAAGGACGAGTCCTACCTCGCCGCCGTAGTCCCGAAGCGAGTCCAGCTCTTCGAGTCAATCAAAACTCAGCAACTCGCTCACCTCCAGTCTCTCCCCTCCGATCCGATCAGGTAAATCATGATTCTATGATTCAGTACCTAACGAGGTCTCTGATGGTCGTGTATGTGTATTCTTTGCCAGGATTAAGCTGCCGGACGGTACGGTGAAGGAGGGCCAGCGATGGCGGACCTCGCCGTTTGACGTGGCGAAGGAAATTTCGAAGAGCTTGGCTGCGAATGCGCTGATCTCTCAGGTCGACGGAGCTCTGTGGGACATGGCGAGGCCTTTGGAGGGAGATTGCGAGCTCAAGCTCTTCACCTTCGACTCTGACGAAGGCCGTGATACCTTCTGGCATTCTAGCGCGCATATTCTTGGCCAGGTTTTCTTTCTTTTTTCCTTCGAGTTGTTGTTCGAGTGTGTGGATTGAGAAAATATTTATTATAATTGTGGTCTCTGTGACGATGTTCATTCATAGGCGCTTGAGATGACTTACGGTTGCAAGCTCTGCATTGGACCTTGCACTACCAGAGGCGAGGTACCAGAGTCTCTGCATTTGGACATGATATATGGTGATCTTGAGTTTATTATTCTTCTTCACCTTTGCAATGAAATTCTGATGTTGTGATTGGGATGTACATGTAGGGTTTTTATTACGATGCTTTCTATGGAGACCTGGGATTGAATGATGATCACTTCAAGAAGATTCAGGATGGGGCTGCCAAGGCTGTCTCGGTATTGTTCTTTCTTTTGAGTAGTTTTCTTTTTGTTACCCATAGGCTTTTGTTGTATTAATTAATTTTGTTCAGTAAGCCTGAGATTTGCGTGGCTATGCATGGCTTAATTTTCATTTTTTGTGCTTAACTGGAATTGAATGACTCCTAACTTTTTCTTTTCTTCTTACAGGAAAAACAGCCTTTTGAGCGTATTGAAGTTACTCGGGAACAAGCACTCGAGATGTTTTCTGATAATACTTTTAAGGCAAGCTGCCCTTTTTGTTATGCGATTTGTTAGAGACAAGTCAATGTAAATGGTTATATGCATGTCGAAACTCTCATGTTCATTTCTTATACAATCCCTTTTTACGTATTTCATTAGGTTGAGATTATCAAAGATTTGCCGGAAGACAAAACCATTACCGTGTATAGGTGTGGTCCCTTAGTTGATTTGTGCCGAGGGCCACATATACCTAATACGTCCTTTGTGAAAGCACTTGCATGTTTGAAGGTAACATATGCTCATTTATCAGCTTCCAGGGCTAATTTTTTTTAACAATAACTTATTGTATGGATTCGTAGTTCTGACATGTCTGAATTTGTGTGAACCTCTCTAAAGGCATCATCAGCTTACTGGAGAGGAAACAAAGATCGTGAGAGTTTGCAAAGAGTTTATGGAATATCTTATCCTGATAACAAGCGTCTGAAGGTGATACTTATATATGGCCCATGAAGTACGGCCTTCTACACATGTTATCAAAGGGAAACCATCTTCACTTAACGATTTTCTTTTTAACAGGAATATCTCCACCACTTGGAAGAAGCGAAGAAGTATGATCACCGACTGTTGGGTACAAAACAGGAGCTTTTCTTTTGTCACCCCCTTAGGTAACTCAAGAGTTTAAAGACGAGTAATCATTTTTGCATCAAAGATTATTCAGAGCAACACAGTCATTTGCTATTTTGTTGAATTTTCAGCCCAGGGAGTTGGTTCTTTCTTCCGCTTGGAACACGGGTCTATAACAAACTGATGGGATTTATAAGAAACCTATACAGAGAGAGAGGATATCAAGAGGTTTAGTATCTGAAATTTCTTGCTAGCTTATACCCGAAGTCAAAATGTCTGAGTTATTTCGTTCCTATCAATATCTTTGCAGGTCATATCACCAAATATGTTTAACATGCAACTGTGGGAAACATCTGGTCATGCAGCAAACTACAAGGAAAATATGTTTGTCTTTGAGGTAACGTATGTTCTTATAAGAAGTTTCAGTTTGTTCTGATTTTGGATGAGAAATTGAATTATTTAAGTGAACATATGCATAGTATTTTCATTTAAGAGTTATTCTCTGCAGTAATAATAGCCTAGCTGAATAAAAATCATATAAGATTAGTTTCTAATTAATCAAATTATTGGTCCAGATTTGCAATCTACTCGTGAATGTTTCATGTATCTATGACTTCCCTAGTTGGTAGCTTTTAGTTTACAATGTAAAATCAAGCGTATCTTTTCTAGCACCAATAGAAAATTGTTTTTAGATGTGAATTCAATGGAATAGAAGTCTTCAATATCATCATATTCCTATAATTGAGTAGGAGACATGTTGAAGCTTGATGATATTATGTCTGTGTTGCAGATTGAAAAGCAAGAGTTTGGATTGAAACCAATGAATTGTCCAGGCCATTGTTTGATGTTTCAACATAGAGTTCGTTCTTATCGAGGTAGATTCATCTAGCCGGTTTTCTAAATAATATATTTTGTTTTGCTAATTATAGAATACAAGAAACTTTCCTTTCTTGACTGTCATAAAGTTATGACGGTAATAGAACTAAGTGACGTATGTGAAAATAGTTTTGATCAGCATCTAAACCATTGCTAATGATTTTTATTGTATCTCTGGATTTGTTCATTTGAACTTTACCCACACTGAATAATCATTACTATACTATCCACCCCTTTGATTATTTTTTTTCCACGTAAACCTGAATTATGCCATAAGCCTTTCGGAAATTCTGGCTCAGATTATGTGTTCTTGTACGGTATGCAGTGTATTTATTATACTTTTCTTTTTGCTCCTGTAGAACTTCCTCTCCGGCTGGCTGATTTTGGTGTTCTCCATCGTAATGAAGCAAGTGGAGCTCTTACTGGCCTTACACGTGTTAGGAGATTTCAGCAGGTATAAACCCGACAAAAGACATGCATTAGAGAGCTCTCTATGTTAACATCTTATCATTCTAGCGTTATTTGATCCTCGATTCTTGATTTGTTAATCATTTCAACCTCTTCAAAAAAATTATCTTTAGAACTTAAATTCATAAGACCAATTAAATCATGAGTTTACTGTCATTTTCTGGCATGAAATCTATCCTTTACGTTTTTTGTAAGTTATAGTTCCCTGACATGTGTAAGTCCAAATGACTTGCAGGATGATGCTCATATCTTCTGCAGGGAGTCCCAGGTGGGTTATAAATTAATAAGTAATAATACCTCTAAATTTTTCATTATTGGTTTGCGTGACCGGTTTACCCGCTCTATTTTCAGGTAAAAGAAGAAGTAACGGGCGTCTTAGAATTTATCAAATATTGCTATGATGTGTTTGGCTTCACTTTTGAGCTGAAATTATCAACGGTATGTTGTCTCATCTGTATGCTATTAACGGATTCCTTCATTTCATCATTTTTAGAAGCAAAGAGAAACTACTTGTGTATTGTCATAGAAAATTAAGTTTTACTTTTGTTTTAATTGGGGTTGCAGAGGCCAGAGAAATACCTTGGAGATTTGGCTTCTTGGGATAAAGCCGAGGCTGCTCTCACTGAAGCACTGAATGACTTAGGAAAGCCGTGGCAGGTCTGTTTCTCGCCTTACCATCGAGCTCGATTATTAGGACCTAGATTCATTGCTAATGTTTCTAATGACATGAACAGATAAATGAAGGCGATGGAGCATTTTATGGACCAAAGATAGACATCAGTGTATCTGATGCCATGAACAGGAAATTCCAGCTGGCAACATTACAAGTAAGTTATTATATGTGTCTTTTTCTCTTGCCAACTGTTATAATCATTGGCATGGAACCATAATTCGGTTAATTGTTGTGGTTTGTCAGCTTGATTTCCAGCTACCGAATCGCTTTGAACTCTACTACTCGGCAGAGGATGAAGCAAAGAGAGAAAAGCCTGTGATGATCCACAGAGCTGTTTTAGGATCTGTTGAGCGAATGTTTGCCATACTGCTAGAGCACTACAAGGGGAAATGGCCGTTCTGGCTTAGCCCACGACAGGCAATTGTTTGCCCTGTCTCAGAAAAGTCGCAAGCATATGCATTAACGGTAATCTTGTCACTCTTCTTGTTCCCGGATTTCTCTTTACAATAGTTAACTGATCATTTTTGTTTATTTCTGATCTATATGTTGTTGAATAGCCATAATCATGCACATCATAATTTCTATTGGTTTGCATCAATGCAGGTTCGGGATCAGATTCACGATGGTGGCTATTATGTTGATGTTGACACAAGTGACAGAAAGATTCAGAAAAAGGTGATTCTCTGAAGTTGCTGATTGTCGCGATTCTATAAATTATCGATTCCACAAAATTGAATTTTGTTATTAATTTGATTTGATGTATGACTTACTAATTCATTTGGATATGCAAACTATGCAGGTACGAGAAGCTCAGTTGGCTCAGTACAACTATATTTTGGTTGTTGGCGAAGAAGAAGCGAATACTGGGCAGGTTTGTTTCGATATCTTTTAACATTTATCATAGCCGTTGGGTTTAAATAGATTACTGTTATTATTATTAATAATTGTTTTGGTTGAAATTAATTCTATGTTATTCCACAGGTGAGCGTAAGAGTTAGGGATAAGTCAGATCATTCGGTAATGAGCATCGAGGGCCTACTCAAACACTTCGAGGAAGAAACCGAGGCCTTCCATTAGAGTCTTCTAAGTTATAATTTCGATCTAATTTATGGATTCATACATAACCAAAAGGCGAATCTTACGAAATGGCATTTTTGGAGAGATGTTGACGGTTCAGTTACTTGAAACAATTTTTTCCTCACTGTAGTGCTTTCCTCTGCTTTGGAATTCTTGTTAACTTAAGTTTGTAAGATTTCTTCATTATATTCTCGGTCTTTGCCAGCCATCTTTTCTTCATCTGAGATGATTTTCCAGAATTCTTTACAAGATCATTAAATGAATACAATATCATCTTTTGTAAACTCTATATTTGTTGGTGATTAGTAATGGGATCCTACATGGAATTAATTGTAAAAGCTGTCAAATTTAGTACATCTAGTTTTACCATGGGTGGTTAGTAGATAAATTTGTAAATGAGTCATAGTTTGTTTAAATTAATAAAATAGTTAAAAATATGCAACGATTAAGTCTAAAATAAGTGTTTTATTCATTTGATTATAAATTTTGAAATTTGAAATTTTTTGCTAATTAATCAATTTCAAATGGCTTTATCATAATTTTTTTTATATTGAAAATATAAAAAAGGAGCAAAGCAAGTGATGTTGGGAGGGGAGTAGAGTAACGTAGGGTCATACCTCGAAATGTAACACCTGCCATTTCATTTTGCGTTGATAAAATAACTTGAAAGGAAGAAATCTTCATTAACATCGAGACCTTTTTATCGTTTAACCACTAGCCGTGTCTATGCACTCAAAAGAAAGATTATGACACCATCAATTTCTGTCTCTGCCATTCATGTGTTGGACACAAATTGTCCTTCACAAACCTCCATTATTGCTGCCTTTATTTATTTATTCATTTATTTATTTATTTTCTCTACTTGCTAATGCTTGACACTGAGGAAGTAAGCAAGTTTTTTGTTTTCCCTTTTGCTTGGCTTTGTTGGGCACAATTTCCTGGGTAGATCTGCCTATTTTGATCATTTCTCATCCCAATTTCAATACAATACTGCCTTTTTAACTGGTCTACAACAATTAGAGATATAAGGGTATAGAATTAAATCAGACGTATTAATTATGGCACATTCGTTGATTAGCTCTACTTCGGTCGTGTTCACAACTTCAAATTTGCACTCTCATAACATAACTCTAATATCACTCCTGTTTCACATATCTATCTCTGGATCTCCCTAGTAGCCATACATTTTTTTTTCTTCCCTTTAGTATCTTCTCAACAGTGGTCAGTACTCAGTAGATCTCATATTAACATGTACGACCCAAAAATCTTATATATAACAAGATAAAGTAAGGAAAAACAGAAGATCCTTAACTATCTCATCACATGTAAAAAACTGTACTAAGCGTTAAATATTTTTCACAATAAATCTCCCCTTCAATCTAGCCATTTAAATATGGATTAAAATCAAGAATTCCCAAAATTTGGATTAAATATGGATTGGAAGAAATGAGTAGTTAGTACTTATTAGTACGCAAGCTTGTTAAAATTAGAAGTATAGAAGAATTAGAACCTACAGATTGATTCTTCTTCTCTGCGATCTGAATTGAAGGAATGCAATTTTAGCCCACTAAACCGACTTTATCGAGAAGCTACACAACAACATATTATTTTCTAGAAAATCCTTTTATAAGTTCAATATACAGTTTCTGTTCACGGCATCATAATCTCACTATCACTGATGATCAATATCATAAATCTCATATACAAATACAACAAGATAGAAGCAAAACTGAAGATCCTTAACAACTTATAGTATATCAATGTCAACAAATAAAAAAAAGTGCTAGAGATTCAAATTCAACCGAACCGTTAACGAATCTCAACAAAATTAATAATCCGCAAGGTACAAGGCAAAAGTATATGTATTTTGTGGAAATTATTGTACTAATGAAGTAAACGGTCACTATGGCAACTTAATCTTACTGATGATCAAGATCATAATAAATCTAATATATACAGAATACAAGAAGACATATAAAAGAAGCAAAACTGAAGATAATCCTCAAGAACTTATAGTATATGAAATGCAGGAGACAAAAGAAACTCAACCTAATACGTCTCGTAGTGATCCTAAAATAGTAATTGAAGTTATAAAATATCCATCACTGGTGATGATCAACGTCGTGATAAAAGGAGGAGGGGAAGGCCTGGGCTGGCCCGTCCTCGTCCTTGGCAGGGACGACGGAAGGGAGCTTTGAGAGGAGCGCCTCGAGGCTGCTCATGGACGGCGTTATCTTCAAGGGCAGGCCGTGGTGGTACACGAACTCGTGCCCGTGTGGCTGGGCGATGACGTGTCCTCCTGGGAACTGCCACGTGTTCGGGTTGTCGCCGGAATAAGGCACCGGAGACGACGACGGGTGTGGGAGAAGCACTCCCGGGATGCTCTCTATGTAGCTCAGCTTCTTTCTCAGCATCACTACGTAGCTCAAGTCTTCTATTACCTTTTATTTGTTTGTTTATGATTAGGGTTTTTGTTTTCTTAGATCATAAAGAAGGAGAGAAGAAATTAGGGCAAGACCTTGTGGGTAGCTCCTAACTGAACGACCCCTTCTCTCACTGCGATCAGAGCTATAGTCTGCAATTATATATACATATATATATATATATAAATCATTGGTTTAGATATATACATATACATATATATTGAGCTGGGGTATATATTGTATATTACCTTAATGCCGGACTGAAACTGAGCTTCCCATGTTCTAGGGTGCTGATATTATATAAAAAAATAAAGTCACCTTAGGTATGTGTACCGTACTTTGTTTGCTCTAATTTTTTCCTTCCAAAGTACGCAGAGAGATAAAGTTAATTAATTAGAACTGAGTGAGTCATACCGAGTCAGCCGAGTTATGCCAAGCTGACAAGAAGTTGATCTCTTGATCATTTGGCTCTTTGTGTATCCATTTGTGACTATGATCCGCAGCCACCTTTCCAATCAAACTGCAGAGACACATTTAACTCATTAGGGCTCTCTCTTAGTTCAGAAGGGAAGGATATTTAGATAGTTATATGCATATGTTATAAAAGACTATAATACCCTTCTCCATAATTGTAGATCTCATGCGACATCTTGAAGAAGAGCTCCGGTTGAATCCCTTGAAACTGATGGTGAAAGTGATTATGATGATGGCTGACCGAGGATGACGACACGTGGCCGTAAATCGACGGCCCAGATGTACAGTGATCACCTGAAGAGTTCATCTCCGCCGCCGAATCCGTCGGTGACGATGACAAGGACGACGCCGCGAAGTTGCAGAAACCGTCCTCCCATACCAATATCCTGCCACGTGTCAGAGAAGCCGCGCAATGTCTTTTGATCGTTGATATTGATGTAATCCATATTCATGTACGATTTAATAGTATTGATATCATATTATTTTATAATATTTATATAAGTAATTTGTTAGTACCAGTTTCTTCTGTTGCCTCTTGACCTGTCATAAGCACCGTGACCCTCCCATCTTTATGCGAAAATAAATTTGTTTTATCAAGAACACGATTTATAAATAAATTTCACACAAAATATCAATGAGTAATTGAATGATTAAATAATTGGCTTACTTGGGGGGAGGGTAATTTCTGGGGAGAATTCTCCAAAAAACAGCGTAAACCCACTGAGAATTCTCATGAATACAAAGACTTCTTAGTGTGTGCTGAAGAAGATGAGTCACTGCAAATGAACTGAGTTGGTCTTCCATTATCAAGATCAGTACTCTCTGGGATTTAGTTGCTTCTGATGATTCTTTTTTGCAATAACAATAATTGCTTTTACAAAATGAACGATCTTTAGAAATAGAGGGGAAACACTATATCCTATATACCCCTTTATATAAGTCTCTCTGCCTTTACCATATTGCGTTATACCAACATGGAAAACACACATTTATAATGTCCCACTTTTTTAATCTCTCCCTCTCTACAAAAACCATATTTAAATTTATTTATTTTTTCTCTTGACCCCACACATTTTTATTTTTTCTTAGGGCATATTCATTGGTTCACATTTTTTTTCCTTAACCCAGTAGTGCTTAATAGTTGTACTGTGAACATGGTATCTTTTGGCTTTATTTTCATTTTTATCCCTCTCTTTCCTTTGTTGTTATATATATGTTATTATGCTACATCATTACAATATACAGGCCTTTTTATTTTTTATCTTAAGTTTTTTATTTTCCATGACTAGTTTCTTTCTGACCCAATATGTGTAGTACCTTTCAGATTTGTAGCTGAGACACCCAGGTTGTATAATTACCTTCTATCCCAATTTCAGAGCCACAAATATCTATTTCCGTTACCCTCTTCATTCTCTTAAACAATTTAGACGCAAAAGTGGACGCAATAAAATTGCCCACAGAACAAAGCTAGTTTTGTCACATATTTCTATTAATGATGAATGATGATATATTCATCACCATCGTATATGTTTTAATCTTTATATAAGCTATGTTACATCCTTTTAGTTGATAAAAAAGTAGAACGTGCTTATTTCGTTTTATTTACTTTGGTGATACATTAATATACAACAATTAGGCAAAGATGTATTATATGTAATTGATTACGATACTGAAGAAATATATTATTAAATAATCAATTAGTTTTTTCGATACAAGCCGGTTATTATAAATACAAGGGAATTAAAATATCCACCGCAAAAGTGGGTAGCAGATATGGTTAGTTTCTTGATCCTATACTTTTTTGTCGTCTATATAGTGATTCACAAAATCTTCCGCAAAAAAAATATATATATATAGTGATACAAAATGAATGATTACTTTTAAAAACTCAAGGGGATTCTAATGTGTCATTAGAATTGTGAGGAAATTGAGTGATAATATATATATATATATATATATATATATATATATCACATGAATACGAATGTACTGATGAATAGTCTTGGAATTGTGCCCATTTATAAGAATATGGCATTGTAGGTTGTATTGTAGAATATTAAGGTCAAACATCAAGTACTAAAAACTGTATGTTTACACAAAAGTCGTTGTGTTTTAGAACTGAAATATATATTTAAACCATCATAATGTCAACATGCTCATCGGGCAGCTATTATAAATGTATATTATATACACATATTTGTGAGTGTTAGCTTCCACATCAAGATACGCGTACTCTTTAATACATTGCTTTTCTTTAAACTTTAAGCAGGTGCAGTAAATGTTAATATGATAATAATAAAAAATCCTAATATAATAACTTAAGTTATATGACTTTGACTTATTTTAACATAAAATCAGTTATTTCACACATATAAATATCCACATGGCCGCTACTCTTGTAGTCATTGTCTAATCATGATTAATCGCATTTCTACGTGATATACAAACACACGTACATTAATTATTCTAAGGAAGTTTTATTTTTAAATGGATAATCTCATTAATAATCAGACAGCACGGTAAAATTTTACAAACAACCGGTCAAAATCTCGTACACATAAACACAATTCTGATAAATTAATGAGAAACAGAAAACAGTAGAATCGGAACAAAATAGGCAATGTATAACGAATACGAAACAGGCTTTTCATTGTTTAGCGCAAGGAAGAAAATAGCTAGGCTTTCTTTACAGCAATGCTATGGAAAACGTTAAAAAACAAAGAGATCCGGTAAAAAGACTGCATGTTTATATGATACTTATATTATATATAAATAAATATATACACACATACACTACAGTATTACAAAAGTGTACTTTCCTAGTAGTAGCAGTAGTAGGTCACAGTGTCTCACTGAGTTTGATCGTAGAAGAAAATTAATACACCACTAACGATATTTCTCTTTTTCTTTAAAACAAAAATGGTGATAATCACCACCAATATACAATATTGTCACATATTGTAGCAAGCATTTTTTCTTTAATAATTACACAGTAGTTTGTTTGTGGTGTTTTTTTTCCTTCTCTTTGGTATCTCTCTTTCCTTCTGTGAACAACTATGATGACCAAAGGAGGTTTCAGTGCTTTCATTTCCCCACCCAAACTGACAACCAAAGAAATTCATTGACAGACCATTATACTGTCGCTTTGACCATCTGTTTTATTACGAGAAAAGTGTCCTCTTATTATATACTACTATTCCCCCAGTTTTTCTTCCTTCCTTTCCTTTTTTATTTATATAACTTTGAAGCAACGTAACCCTCCAAGACAACAGGTTTTCATTGACAGACATCGCTATATATATCTCCATAATTTTCTTCTGTCCATTTATGTATGTGTGTGTATATATAGAGGGGGAGATCTAGTGAACGATATAAATATGGGTATCTGTAATTGTAGTATGTATTGTAACCTTGTAATTCATGAATGTACAACTCTTTTATTACACAGTAGGGCTACAAAAATTATATTAGAGACAGTCTCTGTGGAGGTGATGTAAGCAAAAGTGAATTTGTATTTTAGGGCAACATTATTAAGTACACATATTGAATGAGGTTTGGATTTTACTCGTGGTGGTGATGGTTCTGGTGGGTGAATTTATTTATTATTGGGGTTGGTTCTTTCCCTTTTGTGAATAATTACTGGTGATATATCTAATGAAAGATTTTTCAGTTTTTGTCTGGGCATATGATTAAAATAATAATAATAATTATAAGTTGGCATGGAAGGAATAGAATAGCGCCAATGAGTCCTGGTCAAGATAATTGATGTTGAACAATGCCCCATCCTTTTCTCTCATTTAAGGATGTGGAATCTCTGCTCTTCCCATCCTCTCTTTTAATATTCTATAAAAACCCATTATATGTACATATATGATTAATGTATTTTAATATGTACGTTGTGTTTTTATGGATAATGGGACAATATTAGACATAGGATCTTGTAATGCAGACCATAGGGCAGGCACAATATCTTCATCTCCATTATACTTAATTTCATGTTCACTTTGTGAATTTAATTTTGAGATAAATAAATTGGAGGGCATGGATTTATATGGAATGAGTCACAGAGAATATGGAAGAAGAGTCTAATTTTTATATTATTTTGGAATGTTTTCGTTTCAAATGTTATTAATTTGATGAATCGACATTATATTATGTTTTCATTTAGTCACATTAATCACACACATATATTATATATACATCTATATTATATATGCATATATATTACATATACATATACATATATATATATATATATACATAAAAGTGTGTGTGTGTGTGTCTACATGTACATTGGAGACGGAAGAAGAGATTGCTTTTTTTGTCCTTATTCCTATAAAAAAAAAATACCAAGACTTGAGGGCTAATAACTTAAATAAGTATTAAGTTATCGTAATATGTCCAAGGATATCTAAATTTCAGTGTTTTTTTCTCTCGGAGTATTCAAATTTCTTATCCTTAGCCTTATATGTATATATATACATATATATAGGAGTAGTAGGTGTATACATATATTATCAGTGTGAAAACAAATCATTTATATATGTATATAATATGAATGTAAATGCTTGTATTTACATTTCCCAAGCCTGCTCTGAATGAACAGTTTTCTGTTGAGGTTGATCAGGAGGAGAGTTTTTAAGAGCAATATTTTGTTCGTTACGCTAAAAATATTTAGACGCAGTACGTGATTCTCATAATTCTTTCGTTATGCGTGCATTCATGAATGAATGAATGTCAAGATCTCAGTCATGCATATATGTGTACGCGCAATTTAAAAATGTATTTACTGTTTTGTTATGTCTCTTAAATTTAATGATGTTTTTAATAGTTATATCACACAAACTAATTTATTATAAACGGAACAACTAAAACTGTAAATCAAGATACTAACCATTGATAAGCCAGTATGACAATGTGTTCTAACCAAATTTTGAGATGCACTAAAATGTCGCTCTTTGATAAATAACCTGCCAAAGCGGGTTTCATAAGATGCGAAAATCGGTGTTACAGAGTTGCATCAAAAATTAAAGTGCGAATTTTTTAGTATTAAATGCGACGAAAGACTTTCGTTGCATCTGAATGTTTAATTTGTTGTAGTGCATTTCTATGCTCGGAACGTCATCCTACTTGAAACGAACTTCAATAAGCACACTCAATCCAATATAAGTTATCAAATGATCCACTTCAAGGCTAATATATGTCAAGCAGGCTCTGTCTGAAACTGAGTTCTCTCGCTTGGGATCTTTACACTAACCAAGCGGTTGATAGATGTCTATAATAGTATGTTATCTACATTACCATGACCAGCATCGATAAAGAAAACAACATGATCAAAATCACAAAAAATCCAAAGTGTTTTCTATCCAAGAACTCTCACCAAAGTTCGAAGTGCATAAGAAGACTTCTGGGTAGATTTTCTCTTTTATAATAACTAAAACCTAGGCATTAACGCTTTTTAGAATATTTCCCGCTTTGATCGCAAAGTTATGATTGGAGACCCTTAAAATTATGATTTTACGATTGCACCTTATAAATAAAGTGTTTAGAATAGTTGTTCAAGATGTGGATAGAATATAACTTCTTCTAAAAGTTATTGTTTTAACTAGATTAATGAAAATGATAAATGACCGAATAATTAAACAGAATGCCGTAAGAGCACAAGATAATTATTAATCATGTTTGGTTTAATCAACTTACTCAGAGGGACTGATACCACAAAGATAAAGATAATTCATTATAATCAATCAATTAAAGGTATACAAAATTTACAAACACCTCTCTCTTGAATTTCTTCCGATTGATGTATCCGTGTTTCCCTCTAATAAAGAGATTCTTTTCCTTAGGTCTACCAATTTTTCCAAAAATTGATTAAGCACGCTAATACCAACAATGATTATGCGTAATCTAACCTCAATCACAAGGCATTTTAATAGTTAATTTCTATGAATTCCTCAAATATAAGTTATTTTCAAAAATCCAATATCCATTTTTTTTAAAGATAAAAGCTCGAGTCTTAGTCATTTTCTTGCACCTCTCCTTTAACAACTTAATTACAAAATGCATTCACAAATAAACCATGCCACAAAGCATCCAGTCAATTCTCAATTTTTTTAAATTGTTAAATTAAAATTTAATTTTATCAGGAAAATAGCTCATCAAATAGAAAAAAAATTAAACCAATTAAATTAGTTAATTTAATTTTTTTAAATTTCGTGATTTAATTTTTTAATAATGAAACTTATCTAAAAAATTTATATACTAATTTCTTAATAAAATAAATCAGACTTGTACAAGAAAATAAGGATTACATTATTATACTAATTGACCCTTATAACCGATTTCTAATGTTTCATAAACTTGTAAAGAAAAACTATATGAATAAATATATACATATATATATATATATATATATATATATAATTTATTTTGACAGCAGATTCCGAATTTAGATTAAAAATAAATAAATTCCCATGGCATCATGTGAATGCATGATTTTTAGGCACCTCAATTTTGACAATAAACAGTTTTCGTTACCATTTTCATGGCCCATTTAGAGGAGAAAGAAAACAAAGCAATGCTATCGACCACCGCTTTTGAAAAACTCCTTATCAGTGCTCTAAAATTATACGATTAGTATTTTACTATTTTTCTTCTCTCTCAATAACATATCAACATGCTTGTTAAACTCCCCCGTGTATGAAGGTGCCTCCAAAATTGACGCAACCAAGTATATAAATCAATATATCGATATATGATACGTTTGCGTGACCTAGCTCTTTCTTTGTGACTCTATCTAACGCTATATTCATATATACCTTCCTTATAAATGCATCGATCAATATTCAGTTCCACTATATTTGTCAAGGACCTATACGCCATCAATTACCTACTACGTACAGAGAGAGAGAGAGAGAGAGAGAGAGAGAGAGAGAGAGAGAGAGAGAGAGAGAGAGAGAGAGAGAGAGAGAGAGAGAGAGAGAGAGAGAGAGAGAGAGAGAGAGAGAGAGAGTTTGATTTTTGATGAAAAATTATTCCTACAACCAGAAGTCAGAAAAAGATACCTCTTTTGAGTTGCGTTGGTCAAATGGACAGTGATTTATCAGAGTCCCAAGCTTACTAGTTAATCAATTTGGCGAAGCACATAACCACCCACCAAAAATTTACAGCCTTTATTACTTTGCAATGCATATATACTTTTAAGGTATATCGGAATTACCAAATCCCGATAAACTGTAGATAAATCTATAATATGAGAACGTCGATTACCGAATGAAATTTTGACGAAAAATATGTCGACGTAAATGCTTTTTACTGAATGAAATATCATTAAAATAATAAATATAAAGACAGAAATAATATTTATTAATTACATAATTTAAAACAAAAGTTCGTTCCATGCAACAAAAAATTTCAAAACGAAAAACTAACAAACTTTAAACAAAAATTAAAATATCTGACTCTCTAACGAAAATTTTCATGTCATCCAAAACACAATTTCTAACTTCTATATTTGTCAATATTTTCCAGAATCATAACCTCCATAAACTCGACATTTCAACTAACGTACATTATCGAATCATAAGCGACCTATAATGAATTTCACATTTCTTTTTATTAAACAAAATCCAAAAAAATTACATCATATCCAGAACATCATTTTGACAACTTCTATATCTAAAGCAATCTCTATAAAAAAAATTAAAATTGCATGTATTAGACCATTCAACTAAACAATTTAAATAACATTATCAATGATTAAACGATTTAAAAAGCAATTAAAAAAATTATTCTAAAAAAAATTCAAAAAATTATATCATATCCAGAAATCAATTTCTAATTTCTATTTCAAAAATAATCTCCAAAAACAAAAAAAATCAAAATCTGCATGTACTACATCATTCAATTAAAGAGGTTAAATAACATAATTAATGATTGAACATTTTAAAAAGTAATTAACGTTTCCTTTTCTAAAAAAATTTGATAAAATTACATTATTTTTAATAACTTCTATTTCAGAACAATCTCTAAGAAATCTCCCTTCAATGACGGGACATAATTTGTTTGAATGAAAATTTCATATGAAATTCACAATGGAATATCTAGAAAAAATGTGGAATTATACCTATGCACAAACAAAAAATGGTGAAAAACGATAATGAGATTTCGATGGAAGAAAAATGAATTCCCATGGAAAAAACGACTAAACGTTTAGCTGCTCTAAAAGTACTTGGAGACTTTGGAAAGACTGAACTTGGTTGAATTCCGGCGAAAGTCGACGGCCATTAAATCCTTGTCATTGCATATTTCCTCTCTTTTTTAGTGTTCTAATCTTTGTTTGCAAGTTTCATTTTATTTTGATCCCAATACTTGTATGTTTATGCAAATAGTTTCTTTTGTGCGGAATATACATTATGTTTTATTATTAGAAACCGTGACTTCTGAGAAATAGCTATTTATCATTTTAAAATATAAAGAGAAAGAATTTCACCGGAACTGAGAAAAACCACTCCGACATATAAGTAAATCAAATTATAAAAAAAAATTGCTAGCACATATAAAATTAAACACCAAGAGATATCAACACCAATTAATGTATGTCAATAACATTTTCTGAATAAGGTGCATATTATATACGGTAATTGTGTAGTATAGTACTATATAAATTTTCTAATTTCAATTTGTCCAACACTGTATAAAATTTTAGTAAAAGTTCAGTAAATCATTTCGATCAAAATTTCATTCCCAAAAAGCCCAAAAACCTTCTCCCACCCAAACGGAAAATTAATTAAAAAAAATCCGATTTTTTTAGGTAAATTAGATCCTTAAAATTCGGAAATCAATTAACCAATTAATTAAAACATCCATATTATGGAGAGAAAAATTCAAATAATTCTGCCACAATTATTTTTGCATTTTCTCTCCAAAATTTCAAAAACAAAAATCATAAAAACGCAATTCGCCATTTTTGTTCATCGTAAAACTTCTGCAAAATATTTCGAAGTTCTCCAATGACGTAAATTTTGGAGCGATTAACAAGTATATTTCTACCCCTCGTTTATTTATTTTCTTTATTTTTGGATTTTGACTTTCAAATCGTTGTTTTCTCATTTTTTTTTTCTGAGTTCGCGATTAAGACGTCCTCTAACCGGCCGTATGGATCCACGATCGAGGCTAGTAGGACTTGAGGTCGGATTGGAAGACTTCATATGCGACTTTTGTGGATATGAGAAGGAGAAACTGAGAAAGGTGTGAGCGAGATGTAAAGTTTTCATGGTGGAGAGAATCGTCGCGGTCCTTCGTGATTTTGAAAAAAACTGTTATTCGTTCTTCTTCTACCTCTTCTTTTTTGTGGTTTGATTTTGATTCTTTTATCTAGTAAAATAAATCAAAATCGTGTTTTGTTAATTAATAAGCAATTACGTTCTTCTTCTTCTTCTTCTTCTTCTTCTTCTTCTTCTTCTTCTTCTTCTTCTTCTTCTTCTTCTTCTTCTTCTTCTTCGTGTTTTAAATCAAAATCATATTTTTTATCAGTGTAAAAATCAATTTACATTGTAAAACACAACTCAATTTACGATGGTACAATTCTATTTCAGTGTAAATTGGATATCTATTAACAAACAATATCAGTGTAAAATTCAATTTACATTATAAATGGAAAGTCAATTAACGAGAGAATAAAATCATATGAACAATTCGGGAACAAATATTTGACAGATTAAAAATCATTTCCAAATATATAAAATTATCACTAATTGATCGAAAATGATCTGTTCGAATTTAAGATGGAAATAATCAGTAACTAATAAGTTATCTTGAATTAATTGGCTAATATTTAAAATAAAAGTCAACATGCTAATCTAGGAAACAATATCCAAGCACTACTACAAAAATGACCTTCTAATGTCGCTTCTAATGCCTAAATCATTTGGCTCCAAAACCTTTCCGCCAAAATTTCACTAAGTATAGATTTTTGGGTATTAGAAGCGACTAGTCGCTTCTAAATGTCGCTTCTAATGCCCAAATTCTTTGGCTCCAAAACCTTTCCGCCAAAATTTCACCAGGGGGGGCATTAGAAGCGAAATTAGAAGCGATAAGTCGCTTCTAATACCCCCACTTACCAAAATGTCGTCATTTTGGTTTTGGTGGACATTAGAAGCGACTAGTCGCTTCTAATGTCCCTAGGATTTTAAAACGCCCGAGCCTCTTCCTCTCTTCCCCTCTCTCTCATTTTCTTCCGCCCCACCCTCTCTCTCCCGCCCCTCATCTCTCTCTCTGACCGCCCCGCCGCACCTCCCTCCTTTTCGGCCACCCCTCTCACTCTCCCGCCCCTCCTCTCTCTCTTTCCGGCCACCCCTCTCTCTCCCGGCCCTCCGCCCCCTCTCTCCTCTCTCCTTGCAACCGCCGGTCTCCGCCCCTCCGCCTCCTCTCTTCTTTCTCCCTGCAACCGCCGGTCTCCGCTCATCCGCCTCTCCACCTCCTCTCTCCTATCTCCGGTAAGTTTTCTCTTTTTTCCGGTAGCCCTTTTCCGGCGACCCGCGCGGCGGCCTTGACGCGATCTGTCGGTCATACTTTTTCCGGCGACCTGTGAGGTAAGTGTTTTCCTTTTTTTTTATCCTATTTCACTTAAGGTATGTTTTTTGAATTTTTGTTTTTTCTTTGGTCGTAGATTTATGGCCGCCACCTAACAGCTCCGGCCGCCTCCCGCAAACAACGACTCTCGGTATGTTTTTTTAGTTTGATATATAGAAGTTTGTTAATTAGTTTTTAGTTTTACAAATATATATAGTTTTGATATACATAAGTTTCTTTTTTCGTTGTAACATGTAATAAAATTTTTAATGTATTTTTTTTGAATTTTTTTCGATTTTTTTTCGAATTTTTTTGAATTTTTTTATTTTTTTTTTAATTTTTTGATTGACCTTTAGAAGCGACTAGGTCAAAAAGTCGCTTCTAAAGGTCAAAAATAAAAAAAATTGAACGTTTTTTATGCGACTATAGATGCGATTAGTCGCTTCTAATTTCGTAGCTTCAAAACATTAGAAGCGACTTTGTCGCTTCTAAGCCTTTAGAAGCGACTTTTAAGCCTTTAGAAGCGATTTTAGTCGCTTCTAAAGGCCTTTTTTTGTCCTAGTAAGCCATATAAACCCCCTACTTTCCATTTCAGAAACTAATTTAAATTTTCAATCGAAATTAAGGCTTAGATTTTGAAATTAATTTGAACAGTTCTGTTTAAAGTGGATATGAATTAACAAATATTATCAGTGTAAAATTCAATTTACACTGTAAATGGAAAAGTCAATTAACGAGAGAATAAAAATTGTATAAACAGTTCGGGGAAAATATTCGACAAATTAAAAATCATTTCCAAATATATAAAATTATCACTAATTGATCGAAAATGATACTGTTCGAATTTAAGATGAAAATAATATGTAATTAAAAATATATCTTGAATTAATAGACTAATATTTAAAATAAAAGTCAACCCACTAATTTAGGAAACAATATCCAAGCCATAAAAACCACCTACTTTCAATTTTCGGAACCTAATTTGAATTTTCAAACGAAATTAAGGTTATTTTTCGAAACTAATTTGAAAAGTGTAGTATAAATTGGATATCAATTAACAAACATTATCAGTGTAAAATCAATTTACACTGTAAATGGAAAGTCAATTACCGAGAGAATAAAATGGTATGAATACATGGAAATAAAAATTCGAGCTTTAATAAAAAACTAATCTTCAAAACACGAAAATGGAAAGTCAATTAACATATGAAATAGTTTGAATACATGAAAATAATATTTAACGTTTAAAACAAAATAGAAAAGCCCTATAATTACTATGAATTAATATAAACAAATTTTTGAAATTAATAAAAATATGGATAATCGGAGTTAATGAGTTGAATTAATATGAAAACAAAAATCAACCCACTAATTAAGAAAATAATTTCCACACTTAATAAGTGAATTATCTAAACACGGAAACAATTTGAAATTTCAAAACGAAAATAAATGTTTTAAACTCGAAATAAGTATTCGAAAATAATTAAATTCGGTTAATTAAAAAAGAATTTTAAAATAATACTATATATAGACACGTTATCAATAGAGCTATTTACGAAAATTTTACCAAAGGTTGAACTTTTTTAAAACACGTTTGTCAATCAAGGACAATTCGTCGAATTTTTGTATTATATAAGGTGTATATTGTAGGATAACCTTTTTTAAGTTTGTAACACATCATCAAAATGGATTGTTTGATTGAAAATCTTAAAATTTTGGTTCTTTTAAGTACTTTAATCGGTATCATATGAAGATTACTTATGACATGAAAATCAACAAATCTACTCAATAAATGTGAAAGTCAATTTTGATACGAGTGGTAAGCATACGAAAGCTAAAAGTAAAAAACAAAGTTTAATCAAGCATATTATGTCATATATAACAATAATTATATATGCGTCAAAACATACACGCATTATAATGGTTTGTAAAGAAAGATTGTGACAATGCTAGGTGTTCATTGCAGTATCGCTTTCACTTTCTTCATGGATCAACATCATCTAATAAAGTGGAGTTTGAATATCGAGGCACAACTAATTTGAAGTACGGTCCACTTGTGTGTTGTTATTAGATCTTTACATTCCTCAAAATTATTGCACCCTTTCCCCTCCTAAAAACTTACCCATGTACTATTATCATTCTCACATCAAAATAATTTATTTGAAAGTGGAATTTGATAACATTAATGATACTTTATCAGAACAATAAACAAATAATTGCAAGCAATAATTATTTTGTCTACATAGCTTTGTCGCTATTCACATTCACGGTTTATTTATTCTCTATTTACGACTAGCAAGGATTTACAAGTGAGAGGTATCATATATTTTTTTTGAGGCAAATTTTGCTTGCGGTGGGGATTGAACACACGCTCTCCAACTTAAAAGGGGTGTATATTACCACTAGACAATCCTAGTTAGCACGATGTATAATATATTATTATCGCTTCATTATAATACTATCGGATATACTGTACTAGATGCAGATTGTTCATTCTAAACATACGAATATCGTTAGTATAAGTGTATTGATTAATGAAGACTTGTTTGATAGAGTATTTCTACCATATTCATTTATTGTCGCTATTAGTGGCTTTTTCACTGTTCTCATGTATTTTTGGCGTTCTTTTACCGACTTGATAATATTTCGGTACAAATGATGTTTTTTTGTGTGTACTTTAAATACAAGTATTAACATTTTGGTAAGGTTACATACTTTTTGTAAAGCGTTGTAAGTCATGCGTGATTCGTCAATGCTATTATTGTAAAGTTTTGCCTATTGAAAGAGAGCAAATATGTAAGTGCATTTATATTGTATTAAGTTCATTCTAACCAAACATTGATTATAAATATTATGAGCCATTGCACGGTGTCGTCGGATCCCTGGTGGCTCTCACTTTGAAGGACGAGATCAACTACTTGGATGGTGTTATTGCCACTGCAACAAGTCATAAGTCTGAAGTCTCTAACACTCTGAACCACTTGTTCTCGGCTTTCTCATCTGCCCCATCATACCATCCTTCCACCTCCTAATATGTTTTTTTGCTAAAGATTTTGGTATTTTACTTTTGTTCTTTTCTCTTTGGTCTACAATATGAACATTTTCCTCTTTCGCTTGTGTTGTTTCTTTTTTTCCTTTTAGTTAGTGTTTAGCAAATAGAGGGAGTAAAACATACTATGAAACTATTATCACTTTTTGCTTTTTGTTTTATAAAATTTATGTTGTGGAACAGTCTTCTGTTAGTTACTGTGACATGAGCTGATTCGCAGTAAAGGTCTTTAAAAATTGTTTTTTTATTTTTCTTCAGGTTTTGTCTACTCAAAATCAAATGCGGAGTTTGTTAGTGCAGGTGTCTTGAATATTTCATTAAGACAAATCTTGTTTTTTGGTAAGATGTCTTTAACATGTCCAAGAGAACAATCTCTCTAAATTTTATTGTCGTTGTCAGACACTCTTTCACCAGCTCTCATGTACTTTCGGCGTTTCCTTAATCCAACTAGTTGTACTTCAGTACATGGGATGTTTCATTGTGTGTCTTTTAAATACAAGTATTCGCCTTTGGTAAGCTTACACACATTTTGTAAAGCGTTCGTAACTCATCTAGGAGAAAGTTTCGTCAGCGCCACTATTTTATGGTGTTTTTTTTTCTTGAAGGAGAGCAAAATATGTAAGTGTGTTTATAATGTACTAAGTTCCTTCTAACCATATATCGATTATAAACACTGTGAGTGTTAGTATGATAAGTGAGTCTTAGGTTAGTACGTAATACTATTTAAAAGAGTGAGTTAGGTTTAGAATATTGAGATTCCTTATAACACGATTGTAACTCTCTTCCTTATCGATTTAAAGTAGACACTTTTACTGGGATAGATATCCCCCAGTTGTAGGCAAGTGCTGAACTGGGTAAACAACTCTAATTGTAACTTTCTTCCTTATCGATTTAAAGTATACACTTTACTGGGATATATATCCCCCAGTTGTAGGCAAGTGCTGAACTGGGTAACCAACTCTGTTTTTCATTTACTTTATGATTATTTACTTATTATGTCTATAAGTTTCAATAACATCACAAGAAACTAGATTGAAACAACAAAAAATTGGATAAATAACCAATGTTTGGTGTGTCTATTTCAAAATGGGCAACATTTTAGTTAAGTTTGGTTAATGATCCTATTATTTACGTGTCAGACATAATTAACAGGATGACTTACAGTTTTGTCCTTTTCTATTTTGGAACTTTTGAAAATTTTGGGCAAATTCGTCATAAAATTAACGTTAAATTTTAACAGAGTACCAAAAAATTGTTAAACGTTGGCCATTTTAAAATATCACTATGTTTAAAAGGCTATATTACTAAATGACCCTTGAAACAATGTAAGCAAACTTTCAAGCATATTGATAATACCATAACGCTTCCAATTAAGAAATCGTAGGTTCAATCCAACAAACAATAAAAAGATTTGACTAAAAAAACACAAGAATCTTATTCTTTATAATGTGGAATTATCAAATTATATAGAAAATAATTAGCTTTTTTTTTCTCTCAAATATAAATCAGTTAAACAACTAACAAACATGTGCACAATAAATAAAATAAATATATGCAAGAAAAAATACGTAAAGAG
Source organism: Urtica urens (assembly GCA_958296335.1). Classification (NCBI taxonomy): domain Eukaryota; kingdom Viridiplantae; phylum Streptophyta; class Magnoliopsida; order Rosales; family Urticaceae; genus Urtica; species Urtica urens. The sequence continues at coordinate 8,574,278 of OY282528.1, forward strand.
ACATAAATTTTAAAATTCAGTTCACTAATAGAATACTCGATTTGTAGGTGGTAAAAAGTGAATTACAGACTCTCTCAAATTTTTGTCTCTAATTCTTTGATGAACTATAATTTAAGCTATTTTCAAGGTTAAATACCAAAGATTCTTCAATTTTCCGCATCGTCACTTTCAGATACAAGATGGTGGGTTCGATTCTCACAAATGATAAAAAGCTGCTTTAAAAAAAATTAACAACAAGAAATTCATTCTTTATAATATGAATATTAAATTATTAGTGTTATATAGAAACCGATTTGTTTTTTTCTTCTCGCAAATATAAAGAAGTTAGTAAAACATCTAACTAACATGTGGAAGATAATTAAAATAAACACGTAAAGAGACATAAATTTTAAAATCCAATTCACTAATAAATTACTCGATTTGTAGTAAGTCCAAGGGTGAAATATATTATGAGGTTTAAAAGTGAAGTTTGTATCAATAACAATTTAAGCTTAAGACTAAAGATCATTCTATGTTCCACACGATCATATTCCGAAAATCGTGTCTGCAAAATAAACACAATCATATGTTACCATCAATAATGAACAAATAAATTTTTTATTTATAATAACTTTGTACTCGATGTTTATGAAGATCTCAGAGTCGAACAGTGTGTAACTCGCTCTTGTACGATTGAAAGAATAAACAACCTAAACAACAACCCTAGACAAGTTTTACTAACGAAATAAGTTAGTGTCTTCAGGAATCAGTCTACACGAAAGAATCAAGTATGATTATATCAAACTAAAAAATGCAACAAAGAAATTAACACACGATATGTCATAAGTTGTTTCTTGTTCTAACTATTATTGACATACTATTTGAAAAGTAAATGAAGCTAGCTAGATGTTTATGTTGAGCTTCGATTGCACATAATAGAAACTTGAAAGTTTTAAAACAAAAAATTGACGAAACGACTAACATGTATAACCTCATTTCAATATGGCCAACGTTTAGTTAAAATTATGTTAATTGCCCAAGTGATACATGTCAAACTAATTAACCGTGTATGTTAATTATATTGCCCTTTTCATTTCGGCCAAATTTTGAATTTTGAGTGTTTCAGTTTTTGAATTTTACTTTGTACACAAGTTTGAATTTTGATTTGATTTAGGAAGGCAGTGTTAATTCATTTTCGACGGTTTTAAAATGGTAAGTCATGGATTTAATTTCTATAATGTTGCAAGATCCTATAATTTGGAAAATAAAATATTATTTTGTTTATTTTTAATATCCTGGAAAACTAATTACCGCTCTCTCTCTATATTTCTATCTCTCTCATTATATCTTAATTTCATATCTATTTTTGTATTTCTCAAATCTTTTATTTTTCCAAAATTTTGATTAATTTGTGGACATTGATAATCATTTCACACGTCAATAATCAAAATTTTGAAGATAATATAAAATAAATTACTGTAAATTATTGTAAATATTAACGTGTCCCCTATTTACATATTATTTACATTGAAAGCTGTTTAACACGTTAACCTATCCCCTATTTACATACTATTTACAAGACAACAGTACACAGATTTACAGATTTTGCAAATTTCCAGATTTTGCAGCAACCAAAAAAATCCAAATTTTCGTTAACCCAAATTTTTGTAATATCTACCTGATTAACATAAAAGATCAAACTTTAAGAAAAAAAATAAAAATAAAAAGCAGATGATCGCATTATTTAGAAACATAAAAATCAAAGAGATCGAATTGAAGTGGATGGATGTTGGAGAGGGATGGTAGGATGGTGGCGACGTGGTGGTACTTCCGAAAGCTATACGAAATGGAGCGGCCGGATCCACAGAAGTTGGTTTTCACAACAAAAATGGCGGTCTATCTGGCGGAAATATCAAGGTGGCGGTACATCCGCGATGGCTGAAAACAGAGAAATTGTTGCAACGTTAGAAAAGATCTTTGAGTTTCTTCGGCGATGATTTTACAGTTTTTCTGAGAGTTTTTTTGAGATGAATATGAAAATTCGAGTCAATAGGGTTGAATTAACTTGAAATCTCTTCTTTGATTTTGTTTTTTATTGGTTGCCATGTGTAATTAATGGATGCATTTAGTGCACCCAAAATTCGCGTTTAATTTTTTTTTTTTATACTGAAGCAGAAAGGCATTAGCGAAAATCTAATTTAGACCAAAATTGTCTAAAATTTTGTGTAAAACTTTGGTAGGATCATTAACAAGTGGTACCAAACATTAGCCAAATGAAAACACTATATTTGTTGGTTTATATTACTTAATAACCCTTATTAATACATATATATATATATTAATATAATCGATTTTTCCATATCTTTAACTAAATTATTTTGAATGCATGAATTTTCTAAATCGTTTATACTCTTGTATATATATCTGAAAACTATTTTTATAACGAATTTTTTAATTTGAAATATGATTTTACTGAGCACAAAAAATAATAAAAATTTGGTAATTAGTCAACATAAATTAAATATATCTAACCTTTTTGTTAGTTAGATGTTAATAGCTTACGCTTATGTGACATAAATTTTTGTAAATTTTGTATATGTTTCCCGTTCGATTTTTGTCATTCAAGAGTTGCGGATTGGACTAGTCACTTACCAATAATTATAAAACCTGAGTTTAATACAATATTAATGTAGTTTGATAGTTTAGTAGTTACAATTATCTAAAATACATATGATTTATATAGATTAAACTTTATATATATATATATATATATATATATTTATTTACCCTTTCAATTTTTGTCATTTAAGAGTTGCGTAAGGATTGAATTAACTCTGACATCATTTTTTTCTTATCAAGACCACTTATCTTTAAGAGATAAGTAAGTACAGGTTCAATGTTATTGAATCGATCCTTTACTAATAATTTACAAAATCTGAGTTAGATATAGTTGGAAAGTTTAGTAATTACAATTATCTCAAATAATATTATTTTTATATATTGAACTACATACATATATATATACGTATGTATGTATGTGTATTTGTCTGTATAAAAAATAAACAATAATTGAGAGCAAGATATTTTGTTTTTATACGTAACAAATAATTTATTATTAATGGTAGTGGTTAGGTGTAGCGTATTTTAAAACCGAAAGCACTATAGAGGATGCTTTTAGTATGGTTTGACAATCATGAGCATAATATCACTATTAATGCATCTGCAAGGTTGTAAGCAAATTCTCGTTGAAGGGAGACATGGCAGCAGATTTAGACGTTTCATAGTCTAAGGAATTTGGAGATTGATTAGGTGATCAATGATTCTGTCTCCACGTCCTTAAACCAAATAGGATAGCATATTAATAAATATTGCATACAACTACAAATGATTAATTAAACGTAAAATGAAACTTGGAAACTCAGTACATAAACAATCATGCATTAGTAAATAACTAAATATGCGCTGATGGGACGGCAGATCTAGATTGGTCTCTCACATAATTTAGGGATTGATGAGGATTAGGGCAAATGGTTAGGAATAATTTGTTTTGAGATGAAAGTAGATGTGACATAATAATAATAATAATAATAATAACAATAATGAACTGTTGGTGGGTGTATGTGGGGGGGTCTTTTGATGATGCATGGTTCTTTACCAAACAGAAGCTTTGAGAGAGACTTACAATCATAGATGAATGGAATGGGCATCTTACAAATTATAATCATATGGATATAGATGAGATGGAATGGGCATCTTTTCACAATGGAAAAGTCTTGTGGTCGAGAACACTGAGATTTTGGGGTACAATGAGATAGAGACTTGTTAATCAAATCACACCTAACAATTTATTCTCTCTCTCGCGCATTTCATTTTTCTCCCTAACTACCAATTTATTATGTACTTCAAAAAATTCATGCATATTATTAACTTTTAGTAAATAAATATAATTTTAAGCTAGTAGCTTAATTATTATCTTGCATTTTGCATACTATTATAATTAAATTGATTGGTATTATAAAGCTAATTTACTAAACCAAGTATATGAGATTAATTTTTACACTAGGAGAAAAAAGGCCTTTAGAAGCGACAAAAGTCGCTTCTAAAGGCCAAAAAGTCGCTTCTAATTCGGCTTTAGAAGCGACATTAGAAGCGACAAAGTCGCTTCTAATGTTTCGCCTCTAAAGCCGAGTCGCTTCTAATGTTTTGAAGCGACGAAATTAGAAGCGACTAGTCGCTTCTAAAGTCGCTTCTAAAGGCCCTTAACACCGACCAAAAAAGCGTGGGAAGAGGTGGCGGGTAACAATTAGAAGCGACTTTAGAAGCGACTTGTCGCTTCTAATTGTTACCCGCCATATTTTAGAAGCGACTAGTCGCTTCTAAATGTTACCCGCCATATTTTAGAAGCGACTTTAGAAGCGACTAGTCGCTTCTAATTGTTACCCGCCATATTTTTGAAGCGACTAGTCGCTTCTAAAAGTGTAAAATCTAATTTTCAAAAATTTATTACCGGTTTTAAATATTAATTAAATATTAATTAAATATTATTATCAGTAATTAAATTTAATAATATTAAAATTTACTAATTTAAATCAGATTAAACATAAACAGAATATAATCAAAAGTCGATAGTAATATAATCAAATGTCGACAATGTATAAAGTCGAAAATAACATAAGTTCAACTAATTAGAAAATCGCAAGAAGATAATAACATAAGTTCAACTACTTAGAAAACCGAAAGTCGATATGTAAATAAACGGAAACCAATAAGTCTAAAACGTTGAATAAATTACAATCATCGTCGTCCTTGTCCTCGTCGTCCTCGTCCTGCGCGTCGTCCGCTGGGTCCGTGTGGAGGCTCTTCTGGTTCGGTGTCGGTGGGAGTCGAAGGTCGATCTGGTCTCTGCTCTGAACCCGAAGCGCCTGCATTGCCCGAATCGCCTTCACGAGGTCCGAACTGGGTCATGTAGTGGTCCAAAGTCGCCCAAAACACGGGAGTCGGAGTGAAGTCTGGGGTCTGGCTCAAACCAGCAGCCATGCCAAACACAGCTTGTTGGAGAGCCGCTAGCTTCTCTTCCATATCAGATGAGGACTTCGAACTCACATTCCCTACGGAAGACGATGAGCTGTCGTGGGCTTGAGCTTCTAGCATGTCGGAGCGCGGAATTAGAGGCCCAATTCCCGTAGCCCAATCACGTCGCGTCCCGAGGATTTCGCTCATAGCAGTCTCCTCCAAAGATGGCAAGCTCACCTCACGTCCCGACTCCCCAGCTTGTTCTTGTAGATCAGCCACCCGAGCTACTATCCGAGCCTACATACACAATACAAATTAAAGTAATTATTAATAACAACAATTATAAGGAAACTTAATTAACAACCTATATACTTACATGATACTCTCCAGCAGCAGGCGTAGTCCACTAACCATTGGGAGTCGTGTGCATCCTCTCCCACGCACGAGCGGTCCTAGCATCTGCCTGCCTTCTCCTACCCGCTGCATATGCATATAACGCATTATAACTATAATATATAACTTATGTAATTTGAAATTGAATGAAAATATACTTACTGACTATGACGATACTCATAAAATGAGATCGTACCCTGTCGACTCTTCGTGGTCTTCTTCTTTTGATTCGCCGTATTCCGTTTGGACATGTCCTAGAGAATAACATTGGTTAGAAAATTATTTTTAAGAATAATTGATTAATATGTTTAATCTAATTTATACCTGGAACGTTTCTGTGGTCATTCTATCAATCATCTCGGATCACTGTTGTTTCGTCAGACCCTTGGGCATTCTCTGGAGCGCCTCCTCTTTGTCTCCGCCGCACTCAATCCGGTAAAATCGACTATATTTCGACTTTCCGTCTCGCAGACGCTTCTTCGCGTCGCGGATAATAGTCTTCTCGATAAGACTCGAGTGGCACGTTGCTGGAATAATGTCTCCCGACTCGTCCTCGTACACAAAGTCATACTCTGCGTTTATACCAGACAAAATGGCTGCTACTTGTTGCGCCGAGACGTCATTCCAGCTCGGCGTCCTCGGAGGGATGTGCTCTCGCACCAAAACTCCAAGACTATTTGCAAACGTGCCAATGCGCTCTCCTTTTTTGACTCTCTCGTCATCACCTCTGCTGAGTGGCGGAAAAAATTGGAGACGGACGGGGTCGAATATAATCTTGACTTTCTTCCCTTTTCTAGCTCTTTGCGAGCTTTGACTCGTAGTCGAACCTCGTCCGGACAAAGGCGGCGGAGGCTCATCTCTGCTAGTCGACATACTTTAAAGCAAAAAAGATAAATTAGATTTTTAGTTTATGATATACATTAAATTTAGAAGAATCTTAAATATAGTTAAACAATTTACTCAATCTTGCTCATCGTCACTTAAGAGGTCAATTTGATCTATTTCAAGATCATCATCAACATTATCTCCAAGGAAATGGTCAACATCAACGTCATGATCATCGTCGTCTATGAAGTCGTCGGTAGGCTCATCTTCGATAGCATCATCAACTAGAATCGGTTCACAATTATCGTGAAGATGAGACAAACTCGCGAAATCAGTATGTTGTACGGACAATGGAACTACAGCCGACGATGAAACGTCAATGTCAGGCAAATCCCATACGAATCGATGATTACAATCTTCGACGACATTCCATTCCCCTTTTTCAGGATTTCGAGGATCAGGCAAGTAAAACACTTGTTTGGCTTGAGTAGCGAGTATAAAAGGCTCGTCTGGAAACCATTCTTTCGCCACATATGCACTCGTTGTTCCACATACATTATCTTTGCGAATGCGTCTGCGTGAATCGTGCTTGTCACCATACCAACGACACCAAAATAGTACCACTCTGCAATCATGTCGATAGTTCAGCACGACAACATCGTCCATCCTTCCGTAGAACGTGTAGCCGTCCACAGGTACGCAAACACCACTATTTTGAGTAGTACGCAATGAATCGCGACGAGAAGTGATAAATTTGACGCCGTTCACCACACAACTCGGATAAATGTGAACATTCAGTAATGGTCCGACCGACAATGCATACAACTCGTCAGACACATCGACTCCGCCAATTTTTTGGTCGTACACTTTTTTGGCGAACCAGCCTCGAAATTCTTTTCGATGCGCTTCATCAACATCATAGCAACGTTCAGATTCCATGAGATTCCAATGCTCACTGTTTATACGTTCAAGAAGTTAGAGAAATAAAAAAAACAAATGCAATTTATACGATTAAGAATACTCACGTCATATACGGATCAATTTCGGTACAATTTGTCAAGATGTACCACTCTGCCATTTCTCTCGACTTGTCGTCTAACCGTGTCGGACTCATCTTCCCATAAGGCAAACACTTCTCGGATTGAAAAATAGAGAACTCGTGAGGCTGAACGACATCAGTCGAGGCATCTTCAAAGTACCTTGCAACGAATGCCAAAGCTTCTTCCACAACGTAAGCCTCAGCTATAGATCCTTTAGGTCTCGCTTTGTTTCGAACAAAATGTTTAAGTGTTCCAAGATATCTTTCAAATGGATACATCCATCTCATATGCACTAGACCACCTTCGAGAGCTTCCTCAGGGAGATGAATGATGACATGAACCATGATCGTAAAGAAAGCAGGCGGGAAAATTATTTCCATCTTACACAATATCTCAACGATGGAGTTTTGGGCTTTCTCGAGATCCTCCACTCGTAACGTTCTTGAACAAATAAGCTTAAAAAAGCTTCCAAATTCTGCAATCGTCTCTTGGATTTGTTTCGGAACATAAGGACCAATACCCACTGCCAACAACCTTTGTATTATCACGTGCAAATCATGTGCCTTTAAGCCGGTCAATTTTCCATCGGGAGTGACATTCTTTTTCAAATTCCCTGCGAGACTGTCGGGAAACTTAATTGACTTGAGAAACTCAGCAAAAAAGATAATGACGAGAACTCTTTACAACCAGGATACAATTCTGCATTCAACTCGGCAAATAGATCGGCGATCTGCTCTTCGTCAGCCACATCTTCAGCAGTTGGATCATTATAAAAATCAGGATCATTCCTAATATCGTCGACTGCGTCATGGATTCCACCAACACAGTCTTGATCGTTTGAATCATCGAGAATTGCTGGTACATGAACGACTTCTTCACGTGACTCGCCGTGATGATACCATCGAGTGTAATACGGAGTAAATCCTTTGTGCATGAGATGCGCTCGAACAACTCCTATGTGTTGTCTTAACGCATTATTGCAACTACGACATTTTACTTGTGCTCGTTGTTAATTTGGAATCGTGCAACTCGAATAAACTCGTTCACGCCCAATTCGAATTCAAGCCCACAACGATTATTTTCAATAATCCAATTTCGACTTGGGTTTGACATGACGCTGATTGTTGAAAATTAGGACAACGAAAGTTAGGATATTTGTGACATTGTGATGATCATTTAGAAGACGGATAAGGATTTGATCTAATAAAGTTTAGAGATTCAAATAACTAAGAGATTACAATTGTTGTATTTGTTCACTTAATTATTTAAAAATTTACAGAAATTTGGGCAGAGTTTCCCCTAAAATATGAACAAACCAAAAATCTGCAATTCACAAAATCTATATATATATACCAGCCAGAACTATCCTAAACATTTAATAACTTTCAAATAACATAATTAAATTAACAAATTAAGTAACTACTTATCACATTCAAATTAATATAACTAAACAAATTATATATCTATATTTAACAAATTAAGTAATTCAAATTATTAATACCCTTATTAATATCGTACATTCATAACAAATTACTTTATTTAACAAATTCATTGATTTAACATATTAATTATTCAATTACATACTTACATGAGCAAATTAAATATATAACAAAATTACTAATTTCAATTGCATACCTAAATTACTAATTTCAATTGCATACCTACATTATTAAACATAAATTTCAAGTAAACACAAATATCTAACCTTGGCGGGACGAGACGAGCAAAGTCTACACTCAACGAGACGACGCGACGAACAACAAACACACAAATGCCTAAATACAAATAAAACATAAAATTAAAACCGTAAAACAAAATATAACTACAATAATTTTAAAACTAACATATATATACCTTAAGAAACAACGATCCGAGTCGAGGAGTTAGGTTACAACGAGGCGCGGGTGCAGCGACAAACGACCGGTGACGAGGCTGCGACGACAATAATAAATTAAAACTAACAAAATATTTATAAAACAAAATTAGACTAACCTATAACAATATTAGACTAATTATAAACTAAACATACCTTGACGGAGGAGGGGGAGTCGGAGCTCGGCGGTGGAGACGCAGGGGAGGAGCACGGCGGAGGAGGGGCGGAGAGCGAGAGGGAGGGCGGAGGAGGGCACGGAGGGCAGCGGCAAAGATGAGAAGGGGAGGAGGGGGAGGGACGGAGGCGGGGGAGGGGGTACGGGTAGGGAAGAAGCGGCGGGGGAGGAGTAGGGTGGGGAGAAGGGGAGGGACGGCGGCAGCGGAGGAGGGGGTGGCTGGTCGGAGGGAGAGGGCAGAAGGGGAGGGACGAAGCTGGGAGAGAGAAGGGGAGGGGACGAGAGGGAGAAGGGCGGCAACGGCGGGAGAGGGACGGCGGCGGGAGGGAGAAGGGCGGCGGCGGCGGCGGCGGGGGAGGGGGGAAGGCGGAGGCTGGCCGGAGAGTGAGAGGAAGAGTGAGAGGGAGAGTGAGAGGGAGAGAGGTGAAGAAATAAGGGAGAAAGGGAGGCTTTGCCGATTTAAAGCCCTAGGAACATTAGAAGCGACATTAGAAGCGACTAGTCGCTTCTAATGTCGCTTAATAACCAAAACGACACCGTTTATATAAGTTGGGGCATTAGAAGCGACATTAGAAGCGACTAGTCGCTTCTAATGCCCTAACTTCTGCACTTGACGAAATTTTTGGCGGAGGGAATTTGGAGCCCAAATTTTGGGGCATTAGAAGCGACATTAGACGCGACTAGTCGCTTCTAATGCCCTATATCTATACTCAGTGAAATTTTTGGCGGAGTGAGTTTGGAGCCAAAATTTTGGGGCATTAGAAGCGACTTTAGAAGCGACTAGTCGCTTCTAATGCCCTATATCTATACTCAGTGAAATTTTTGGCGGAGTGAATTTGGAGCCAAAATATTGGGACATTAGAAGCGACATTAGAAGCGACTAGTCGCTTCTAATTCCCCAATTCAATAATTATGACTATTAGAAGCGACTAGTCGCTTCTAATTGTCAAAATATTGATAATTTTGTTAAAATCATGGTATTGAAGTTAGAAGCGACTAGTCGCTTCTAATTGTCAAAAGTCGCTTCTAATTAGAAGCGACAAGTCGCTTCTAATTCACCCTGTCGCTTCTAAAAGTATCTTTTGTAGTAGTGTTATGAAATTATTGATTTGCGTCACATAAAATATTAGAATATTGTTGATAATGAATGATAAATTGAAATAAATTATTATTAATATGTGGATAAATTTAAGCTAAAAATGAAATTAGTTTTAAATATTGTAACTTAAAAATACATATATACTTAATCTAAAACCATTTTAGCTTATGTACTTAAACATTAAAGATGCTCAATCTTTCCATGCTATAGTTTTTATTCATACGGCTCAAGTTTGCATACCAAAGATGCAGTAATAGTACCATGACATGCATAAAAAGTAATAAGAAAACTTCAAATGCTACCCCATATATTTCATTGGAATTAATTAAGTAATGATAATGATAAAACAGATATATATATATATATATATATATATTAGTTTCCTAAACCTCTTCACGTTGGGTATATATATATATATTAGTTTCCTAAACCTCTTCACGTTGGGATTGGAGTATGGAAGCATGATCCTAATGCAATTTGGAAAATCCTTTTGCGTTGTCTCCTTTAAAGATTAAAAAAAAAGATAACAACATAGTTATAGTACCCTAGACAAGAAACAAGGGATATATCTTAGAATTGCTTTTTTACATTCTTTCTTATCCTTTCTTTTTTTGTTTATATCTTTTTAATACAGATAATAATAATCTAAAAAATTAAATTTAATGGGGTTTATTTTTATTAAATTATTTTCTTGCTATATGATCTGGAAGAGGTGATCAGATTTCCTATTATTTTTTTTTTTTAGAAATAGCCCAAACTACACTTTCACTTGAAAAGACTAATATCTTTTGAATAAATAAAACTAACAAATACTTTACAATATCGGCTAAAAAAAAAAAAAAAAAAAAATTAGGGATGGAGGCTTTTAGCCTTTTTAGTCTAATTTGTTTTTAAAAAAATAGTTAGTAATCGGTTGATATCAATATAAAATAAAATATAAAAAAATATTTTAGTGATATTTTAGTGTTTTATACAAATAATTTTAGTGAATTTTGAGAAAACCACCTGTACTTTCGGCAATTTCTCAAACTTTTTAACATTGTACTTTCGGCAGTTATAAGAAATTGACGCTTTTCTCCTTATGAAGAAAAAAACTACATATTTTTTTCTCTGACCTAGCCATTTATAGCTCCAATTGGCTTTGTGAATCACAATTTGTGAAAAGGTTGTAAAAAGTTAAAATTATAACTTATCTCCAGATTAGTCCTCGTAAACAGTCATTAAATTATCAATATTGACATTCTTACGAGTGTATTGACCATTATATCGATGGGTATATTATCAGATATGTTGACGGGTATACTGATAGATATTTTATAAAAATATTCATACTATGATATCGATAAAATACAAAACGATATACCAAATATCGACATATATATCGAAAAAAATCATATAACACTTATACTTTTACAGTCCAAAATCTATATACAAATCTCCATATTTAAATTAAGAAAATAAAATACCAAATATCAAAGTGTTCAAGATAAAAAAAAATGAAAGTTTAAAGACAGTTTTAAAATGCAAGAAAAGTAAAAAGAAAGAGTACAATACAAATTTCATTTCACTGCAGTTGTAAGTTGAATATCGGGAAAAACGTATGTGGGTTCATCATCTGACCTTGACGGTACATTAACCACGACATATATAACAAACAATACTGCTCGTAGTTCCTGATAGGAATTTTGTAGTTGTACTGATAGACCAATATAAATGTGTTGGAATAGATTTAGAGTTAAGAAAAAAATTATCCTTAAGAAGTTAATGGCGGAATATAAAAATTTCTTTACAATTAAAACAATTTTACTAACCTAAACAAAGTGCATGCACATCATATTATTTAAAAACATTATATAATTATATTTTACTTGGGAGTAACATTTCTCGTAGCTTGATCTTTGAGAAGCCATATGAAAGGTTGATCGTCTCTTCTCCTTCACACGTAGTCGTGAACTCAAGTAACTTAAGGTTTCTATTACAAGAATCTATAGAGTGTTTGAATGATTTGTGTGTGGGCAGAATTAAACACTATAACTCAAGAACAAACTTATGAGCTAAAGAGCTAATTTAAGCCTAAGTCTAATGACGACTTAGGTGCCAAAATAAAAGATTTAGACAGAGAGAGAGAGAGGGGAGAAGGTCGGCCACAAGCAAGAGAGAACAAGAAAGAAAAAGTTTGTTTTCACATCTCAATGTGAGCCTCTATTTATAGGAGAAGAAAATACAAGAAAGGGTAATTACCCTTTCCTATTATGTATTCATGACACAATATTTGATTTCTCTCATCTTTCTTTATGTATTTGGCCGGCCATGCTATTGCTTTAATGGGAGAAATTTGTTTCCTCACTTAACACATTTGTTCCCTTCTCCAAGAAATTCATTTCCTCTTTTCCTTTTTGGCAATTATCTTTATAATTCAAGGGAAATGAATTTCTAGATATAATTTCTCTTCTCTTTGATGTTTGGCCGAATTCTATCTACAAATGGGAGCTTCTAGATGCTTCCTTATTTTTTTTAAGACAATTCTTAAAATACCCATTGCAGAATTAATATTGCACAAATAATGAAATTAATTTCATAATGCCTCAAACGACTTTTCGACTTTAGAAAATAATTTATATTTACATCATATGAAAATATTCAAAATCTTATTTTGACATTCACATCATTTTACGTCCATGTGAACAAATATAACCTTTAGAAACTTTTCGAAACGTCTAGTTCAACACTTGAACTTATTTTTGACTTAGTTTCTAGTTTAACAATCCTACTCTAATGACCTATAATAGTGACCTTATGGATCCAAATGAACAAAGCTTGAGCTACTATACTTGAACTCAAAAGTTCACAAACTCTTTTGCGAGTATTAGCTTAATGTGAACTGACTCCTCGAAAGAGTTGACACTGAGAATCTCTCGGTTCAAATGAATTTATTTTCTACTCAAATTCTACTTAATTATGTTGAGTGGATCCATTAAATGTTATCTATGATTACCCTTCATGAATATCATCAACTAGATGAGATTTATAAAATTATCATTTTACCCTTCTAATTGTTATATCCTAAACTCCCTTTTTACTTGTGAATAAGTTAGACACAATATATTGACGGGCAGCTAACAAGTCACATTGTTTCATTCTAATAAAGTCGTTACTTAATTTTGGAGACCGCGCCTTTCATTTATTCACAATCCAAGTAATAAAGAATGAGGTGATATACATTGCATTTCAGCAATCTTGTACATGAATTTCATATCTCTGAGAACTTCACAAAGCATACTCATGTAAACTTCATAACTCAATCTCTCACCAATTAGTCTAGTCTAGATCTCAGAGTGGACCTAGAATTTAACTTTCTCAAATGAGAATATGTAAGCTATGAAATTATATGTTTCATTTCAAGATTTAGGTAAGCGCGATGCAGTTCATACATAGTGACCTTGAGAGAAAAGTTAGATGGTTTGTTCTTACATTGTCTCTAACGGTCCACTGGTCAATTCAGTATATTCGGAAGATACACTGGAATAACTATAGAGTTCCTAACTCTCTATGCCTCGTAACCATACATCATAGATTCTTCCAACAATCATACTAGGATCAATAGTCTGTTAATCTTTAGATTTTGAGTATGTCGTTTTAAGCAAACCATGAAGAGTTTGTTCACGCAAATCTACATTTGTCTATTCATACATTGTTAGGTTTGATTAAGAACTATAAGCCTATTGATTATCATAAATCTTCAAACAAACAAAAAATGAATGAATGAAAGTTTCAACTTTTATTAATTTTAATCAGCATATTACAATAAGGACTCGTGAGAGATTTATATTACATCGATATGCAAATAAATAATCTTCTTGTGGGCATCTCTGCCAACAAACTCTCACTTGAATCAAAGAAGATAAGAGTAGTCCTTCACGCCTAATCCGTCTCGATGTTGGCCGAAGACCATGTTGGATAGGGCAATGGTGAGTGGATCTACAAGGTTGTCCATCGTTTTGATCTTCTTCACCTCTACGTTCCGTGCTGCATAATCTCTCGAATCAAATGATATTTAATCTCAATATGCTTAGAGCACTTATGGTTTCTAGGTTCCTTCGAGTTAGCAACAGCCTACTATTATCACAATAAAGTGTTATAGGCTCTTTGAAATTTGAAACGACTTCCAAATACTTGAGGAATATTCTAAGCCATACAGCCTCTTTGGTTTCTTCACAAGCAGCCACATATTCTGCTTCCACGGTGGAGTCCACAGTACAAGATTGCTTGATACTCCTCCAAACAACAGATCCTGAAGTGGATATCTTGGAATCCCTATCCGCCTAAAAGTCGGAATCTGTATACCCCGTCATAATCAGGTTAGTACATGAATATGTAAGCATCAAGTTCCTATTTCTACGACGATACTTAAGAACATGCTTAATAGCAACCAGTGCTCGGGTTTAGGATTTGATTGGAAACGGCTCACTACGCCAACGGCGAAACATATATCCGGTCTAGTGCAGAACATAGCATACATGAGACTTTCTACGTCCGAAGCTTAGAGAATTTTTCTCATGTTTTCAATCTCTTGTGCAGTCTAAGAGACTGCATGTCTAAAGAGGGTTGTGCCCTTCTTAGAGTCTTGCATGGGAAAGCGATCCATCAGCTTATCTACATAAGATGCTTGAGAGAGTGACATGGTCCGGTTCTTTCAATCTCGAAAAATTTGAATTCCCAGAATGTACGTAGCTTCCCCTAGATCCTTCATATCAAACTCATTTGCAAACCAGATTTAAACCTCTCATAATTTTCCCACGTCTTTACCAATGAGTAATATATCATCGATATATAATATCAGAAACACAACCTTGCGCTCATATCTTAACTTATAAACACAAGGTTCATATTTTGACAGTTCAAAACTGAAGCTTTTCACAGTTTCATATCGAATCTAATATTCCATGACTTAGATGTTTGTTTTAATCCATAAATGGATTCAAGCAAATCACAAAACTTGGTCTCTTGACCACCTTCCACGAAACCGTCTAGTTGAGCCATGAAAAGCCCTCATCAAGGTTACCATTCAAAAAGGTAGTCTTGACATCCATTTGCCAGATCTTATAATCAAGAGCGGAGACTATGGATAGAAGTATGCAAATGGACTTAAGCATTGTGACATGCGAGAAGGTTTCTTCATAATCGGTACCTTCCTTTTGGGTGTAACCCTTGGCTAGTAGTCGCGCTTTGAATGTCTCAACGTTTCCATCTGGACCCCTTTTCTTCTTATAGATCCACTTACACCGTACGGGTTTAAGCCCTGAAGGTAATTCTACAAGTTTTCAGACTTTGTTGACATACATCGAATGCATCTCAACTTTCATGGCATCAAGCTAAAGGTTTGATTCAGAACAAGCCATTGTTTGACTATAGGAATCATGGTCATCCATGTCAGAGACGTCAATGAGAGTATCTCCATAAGACATGTACCCGTCGGGCTTTAGAAGCCCTCCCACTACGTTGATGTACTACTTGATGAGGTTCTAAATTGTTAAGTTGCATTTCAGTTGGGGTAAAAACAGTTCTTACATATGAGGTAGAAGAATCGTCACCCAACTTTTCTTCAAGTACAATTTTGCTTCTAGATTTCGTATCTTGGAATCGATCTTGAAATTAAAAATTAATTATAATATCATATATGGAGGAATATAAAAAAATTGTATTTAACTCGTGTAAAACTATTCTACAACCTAGACAAAGTGCATGAACATGTTATTAATTAAAAAATATAATATATGTGAAAAATGATGAGTACATTTTTCTTGTTGCTTGATTTTAAAGACCCTTCTTGTATGAAGATCCAATGTCTCTGCTTGCTTCTTCTTGTCTTTGGATTCTCGAGCAACAAAAGTTTCTACCACTAGAGTCTTCGAGTGTTTGAAGAGTTTAGTGAATGAGCACTATTAAACAATATGAACCAAGAACGAGTCTTGAATCATAAGCTAATACTCTAGATCAAGTGAGGATCTAGGTGCCAAAATAAAAGAGTATTTTAGAGAGAGAGGGAGAGAGGTGGTCGGCTAGAGAGAGAAAGAGCAAAACCAAAAGCTTATCTTCACAAAGTAAATACAAGATAGAGTAATTACCCTTTTCTATTGTGTAGTCATGACACAATATTTTATTTCCTCCTCCCTTTCTCTTCTACATGGTTGGCCATACAATGCTTTAAGTGAGGGGAATTTGTTTACTCACTTAGCACATTTATTTCATTATCAAAGAAATTCATTTCCTCTTTTCTTTTGGGCAATTACCAATATACAATAATGCACCAAATGAAAAGAGATATTTCTCTATCTCCCTTAATGTAACATGGCGGACAATATGGGTGTCTAGACACACATATTTACTTCCTAATTTGTTCACAACAAAATAAGGAAAAGCCTTCACATTATTTCCCATATAATAACATGTCACAAAATTTAATTCACTAACTTTGAAAACCAATTTTCAGCCGTGTGACTTTAAATCAATTTGTGAAAAAATTAAAAATCTTATTTTGACATTTTTACATCAATTATCCTTAAGGACAAAAATACCCGTTAGACCATTTTCGGAAAATACGTTTAGTTCAACAATTGAACTTATTTTGACTTAAGTTCTAATTTAACAAACTCTACTCTAATGACTAGTGATAGTGAACTTATGTATCCAAATGAACAAAGCTTTAACTAGAAATCTTGGACTCAAAGTTCACAAACATTTCCAAGTCTAGTTTAATGTCGATTCATACATAGTGATCTTGAGACATAAGAGGTTAAATGGTTTGTTATTATTTTGAATCTAAAGGCGCACTAGTCAATTCAGTATATTCGGAAAATACACGAGAAGAAATATAGAGTTCCTAACTCTCTATGCCTCGTAATCAGACATCATAGATTCTTCCAACAATCATACTAGGATAAATAGTCCGTTGATCTTTAGACTATGAATATTTTGTTTTAAGCAAACCATAAAGAGTTTGTTCACGCAAATATACATTTGTCTCTTCATACGTTGTTAGGTTTGATTAAGGACTATAAGACTATTGAATATCATAAATCTTCAAACAAACAAAAAATGAATGAATGAACGTTTTAACTTTTATCAATTTAATGGAAAATTACAATAAGGACTTATGAGAAATTTATATTACATCAATATGTAAACAAATAATCTTCTTGTGGGCAACTCTGCGAAAAAAATGTTGATAATTTAATATTCTTGGTATCATGGATAGTAGGTTAGGGTTCCGCGATCTACATTCAATCAAATTGAGAAGACATTCAATCAATACCAATGCTCGAAGACGTACCAGACATGGGAGTTGCATATACCGGGAGACCACAAAAAATAATCAAATGTGGATAATTGATCTTGATCTAATATGTTATCGCATTGGGTAGGAGGGTCAGAGATGAGCCAAATACACCGCCATCACCACCACCACGACCCCACTATATCCACCTTCGTTATCGCTTCCATCCTAATCACTATCTTAATCACCACAACATGTACCACCAGCATATTCAACACCTCCCTGTGAACTATCACCGTATCCACTACCACTATAGATACCACCCGCTGTTATTACTACCACCGCAAACACTACCTCGGCGAGTGCTACCACCTCCTTCATCAACATTACCACATTGTGGTCACATCGTTTCGCATAGCTCGATCGATCTCAATGCCCAAGTTTTGGGCCTCATAAGCTACTTCTAGGTTAGGATTACCAAGATCATCATCAAAGTCCGACCATCGAATCCAATAAAAGATTTCCTCGTCTACATTTTCGTTACCCATCGCCATGGATCGTTCGAGGATTTACATACATGCCTAAAAACATGTTGTTTTCTCGTTTTTATGTATATCTTCATATATCTTTGTGCAAAATAAATTATCTCTTACTATATGGTATTATTTGGCCGGCCATATGCATCTAGAAGCTTCTTCTAGATATTTCTCTTAATTGTCCAAGACAATTACGATAATTTCCCTTGTAAAATTATCACATATAATTCAAAAAAATGAAAATTTGCATTGGTATGAATTATTTCATAACCATCATATGATGATGTCCAAAATATTATTTTAATATTTACATAATAATCTATCGAATGGACAAAATACCATTTAGACAATTTTTGAAAAATTATATAGTTTAACACTTCTTGTTTTGACTTACCTTATAGTTTAACAAATGTTCATATGTTCATATAGTGACCTCATCGACCCAAATGTTCAAATCTTCAGCTAGCATATTTGGATCCAGATGTTATCAAAACTTTTAGAAGTTCAATTTAATGTCAACTGACTCCACTAAAGATTTGACACTAAAAACCTCTTGGTTCTAATGAATATATTTTCTACTCATAATTCAACTTATTGTGATGAGTGGATCCACTTAATGTTATTTATGTTTACTCTTCATGAATAACCACGAATCTTAGGAAATATTGAATTTGGAAAATTTTCAGTTGTCTTACACCAATGTCGGCCACCATAAAAAAGTCGTAAAAAACGTGAAACTCGTTAAAACTTCAAGTATGTAAATGAAAATTCTCAAAAACTTGCCTAACATTTCTAGATGTATAAAACAAATTCAAATTTAGAAAAACTTTAATCTTATTTCAATATCACCGATTACCACCTTCTCTTGTCGGTATGGTATAAGATTACCAAAGAGTTTGTTGGTTTCACCTGGGTACACAAGGTAAGATCTTGAAATCATCGGTAGTATTGTTAAGGTAGGATTTCGTCAAAGTCCTACTTTAACACCTCGCGTGTCGTTCAAGCGTTCAGAAGACGAAGGACGGGGAGCAAAGGGGTCCCACACGTAACTCTTGGTCACTTGAAGAGAAGTGACTCGTCGTTTCTGGCCTTATGGCGAGCGGGAATGAGAGGCCCTTCGCAAGGAAAGTTCGCCGCGAGGAGGTCGTACCGCGAATAAGGCTCATCGCGAGGAAGGCCCATTGAGCGGAAGGCTCATCGCGAGGAGGTTCCGTGAGAGGAGATTGCGTCCCGAGGAGAAGCTCGTCGTTAAAAGTCTGCATGGCAGCAGTAGCTTTCGGCTAAGGATTGGCGTCAGAGAGTCAGTTGAGAAAGGGGGCGACAATCACGGGATTAGGGAGGAAATCTCGGAGAGGGTCAGATGAGGGATGGGCCGAAAGAGGAAACCTAACGGGAGGAGAGAACCCTAGAGACCATCTGGGCAATAAGAAAGAGACTAGAAATACGAATGTAAGGACCTCGTGAAGGGGTTCAGAGAATTATCAGCCGTCACAATATACTAAGATAATATGTTTGCTATGTATTCCTTCAAGCTTCCAAGCTAATAAACGAAAGAGACCAAACCCTTACAAATATAAACTCAAGGATTTTAACACTCGGACTTGATTATTATCCATTGTTATTATTATTTTTAATCCTTGTGACTGTTTAGAGACCGGTGTAAATCGACCTCTACAGTTTGACGCCCATCCTGGGGCACAGTTTCTTTCTATCTAACAGCCAGGAAATCGTAGGAATCCGAGTGAAAATGGAGAACGATGACAACAGCGCAGGAGGGAGCCAAGAAGAGGTCACGGAGGCGGGAATGCTCTGACAGATGTTCGCCGATGCCTTGGCAACGATAGAGGAGGCCAATAGAAAGATTGATGAACAAGCTGAGATAAACAGGCGACTCGTGACTCGCCTGGACCAGTTTCTGACCGGCGGAGGATTGGAGGGGTGGACGGGGCCGGGGCACCAGTCCACAAGATCCTCTTCCAGACCACCGTGCTCACGTCTTCGACGGCGGAAGAGGAGGGCCCGACAACCGTTGCTGGCGGCCATCCCGCCCTGACACCATGTATGGCAGAAGAGATTAGAAAGATGGTGAAGGAGGTGTCTTCGGTCATCGAAACAAGGGTGGGACAAGTGGCGTCTCAAGTGGACAAGGCGACGAGTTCGGCGCCAGAAATCGACCGGATGGTCAGAGAAGCGAGAGCCACTCCCTTCTCTTCAAAGATCCCGGCGTGGAATTGGGAGAGCTCCCAAAGGTCAAGATCACGCCGTATAAGGGGACCTCGGATCCGAACACCGACGTTAAGTCGTTCCAAATCATGACGGAGCGCATAACCGAGGAGACGGAGAAGGTGGAGGCCATCCTCTGCCGCCTCTTCGTCGAAAGCCTGCAAGGCCCGGCGAGCGATTGGTTCGCCAAGCTGCCTTCGGAGTCCATCAGCGATTCCGACGATCTTGTCGCAACTTTCCTACATCATTACTCAATGTACGTACAAAGCGACGCGATGATCACCACGTTGTGGAACCTCGCCCAAGAAAAGGGCGAAACGCTCCGTCATTACATCGAGAGATTCAAAGCGGTCATGGTCAGGATCTCGAACCTCGATGGGATGATCGCTATCCAGGCGCTGAAGAATGGCCTGTATTATACCTCCCCTTTTCTCCCAGAGCTGGCAAAGATGCGACCCTCGACCATCGAGGACGCCCTACATCGGGCCTCGATCTTCATGGAGATCGAGGAGGACGAGACGACATTGAAAAGAATCCACGAAGGAGGAGGAAAAGGCAAGCATCCCGAGAGGAGAGACCACCGAGACGGAGGAGAAGCTCGCCTGGCAAGGGTGAGAGGAGGGGATGACTGGGGAATCCCTGGAGAGAGACGAGGCCGAAAGATCCCGAAAAGAGGGGTCTACCACGTAGAGGAGGGAAAGGATTCCGACGGAGGGATCCAGCCGCGAGGAAGTTTTCCGGGCGAACCGAGGAATTTTCAGCAAGGAGGTTTCTCGGCGAGCCGATGAGGGTTCTCTGGAGGGCAAGGAGGGCCCTTGGGAGGGCGAGGAGGTCTCGAAAGAAAGCTCTGGCGAAAGGACTCGAGCAAGTTTTGCGATTTCCACAACATGAGCGGACACGCAACCGAGGAGTGCGCCATGCTGAATTGGGAGCTCCAGAAGAGATATGCGCTGGGAAAGCTGATGGATCTAGTTCCCAGCCACCGCGAACCATGGAGGAACGATAATCGAACGTGGCGGAGACCACAAGAAGAGCAGACGCGAGCTGGCGGAAGCGGCCAGGATGGAGCGAGGAGGAACCCCGCTGCCGAGAGGCAGGTGGTGGAGCGAGCCGCGGGGGATAGGCCAGCGACGAGGGCTAGGATTGAGGTGATCATGGGCGGATCACGTCTGTGCAGGGATTCCGTCAATAGCATCAAGGCCTTTCAACAGCGGGGGAAGGAACACAACCGCGGAGACGCGGTGGCAAACAACCCTCGAATGAAGATCGAGTTCGTCAAGAACAGGGAATGCGCGGAGATGCACAACGACGCCCTGGTCCTTGTGCTCGAGATCGGTAACGCCGACGTTTGTCGAGTCCTCGTCGACAACGGAAGCGCAGTTGACGTCATTTTCTACGAATGTCTCAAGAAGATGAAGATCGAGGGTCTGGAGATCGGAGGACGGTCCACCTCCCAGTCCGAGCTAAGGGAGTCCAGAGAATGGTGGAGTTCATGGTGTTGGATGTCCCCTCGCACTTTAACGTGATCCTAGGAAGGCCCTGGATCCACTCCATGAGGGCCGTGCCCTCCACTTATCATCAGTGCATCAAGTTTCCCGGAGAAGCGGGAATGGTCGAGGAAATCCGAGGGGACAGAGACGCATACCGTGTCTGTTACATGATGCACCATCGACAGGTGCACAGAGAATAGACACCAGTGGAGGTGAACGAGGAAGAAGCTGCCGATTTATAGCAGCTAGCCCCAAACATCCCGAAGAGGAAGAGGGGAGGGGCGAAGAGGGGCCGGCAACGCCGAGGAGGGACAGAACGTGAAGACGGGGTCGCCAAGGTGTTCGCGACCGAGAGTCTCGAAGAGCGAGCAATTGAGGGGAGAAAATGAGGGTCTTAAGTCGATGCAGTGGAGCAGGTCTGCATCGACGAGTCTGACCCAACTCGAACGACTACCATCGGGGTGGAGCTCGACCCGGGGGCCAGAACCAGGCTGATTGCGTTCCTGAAGAAGAATCGAGGGAGCTTTTCCTGGACTCACGTCGACATGCCCGGCGTGGACCCGTCGGTGATTGCTCACCGCCTCAACACGGACCCTAGCCACCGGCCCGTTATGCAAAAGAGAAGGAAAATGGCACCGGACAGAAACAGGGTGATCAATGACGAGGTCAACAAGTTGCTCTCTATGGTACCATCAGGGAAGTGAAATATCCCGAGTGGTTGGCAAACACCGTCGTAGTCAAGAAGAAAAACGGGAAATGGCGAGTCTGCGTGGACTTCATCGACCTCAATAAGGCTTGCCCGAAGGACAGCTTCCCCATGCCGCACATCGAGGCTACTCAGGGGTACGAGCTCTTTAGCTTCATGGATGCCTACTCGGGATACCATCAGATAAGAATGCACCCGGATGACGAGGAGAAGACCGCCTTCATCAGCGAGCGGCGAATGTACTGCTACAAGGTGATGCCCTTCAGCCCGAAGAACGCCGACGCGACCTACCAAAGGCTAGTTACCAAGATGTTCCACGAGCAAATTGGGAAGAGCATGGAGGTCTACATCGACGACATGGTCGTCATAACGATGAAGGCGGTGGAGCACATCGAGCACATCGACGACATGCTTCGAGATCTTGAACCGGCATAAGATGAGGGTGAATCCCGCCAAGTGCACTTTCGGCATCTCATCGGGAAAATTCCTGGGTCACATGGTTACCCGGAGAGGAATCGAAGCTGACCCCGAGCAGATCAAGGCGATCAAGAATATGCCCTCCCCTCGGAACCGTCGAGAAATACAGAAGTTGACGGGAAGGATCGCCGCTCTAGGCCGATTCATCTCGCGAAAGGCCGACAGGACACTCGTCTTCTACGAGCTACTGAAGAAGAACAAGAACTTTGGGTGGACAGACAAATGCGAGGAAGCTTTCCAGGCGCTAAAGGCGTATCTCTCGTCGCCCCCCGTGATGACAAAGCCGCTACCCGGGGACCCGTTGTACCGGTACGTCGCGGTATCAGACCAGGCGATCAGCCAAGTGCTGGTACAAGAGGAAGATGAAGAGCAGAGGCCGGTGGCCTACATCAGCCGGAAGCTCCTCGACGCCAAAACGAGGTACCCGTTGGTGGAGAAACAGGCTTTGGCGGTGTACGACGCCTCGGAGAGGTTGAGGTTTCATTTCCAGGGCCATTCCATCGTCGTTATGACCGATAAGCCAATCCGTGCTATCATCCACAGCCCGAACCAATCGGGGCAAATTACCAAGTGGTCGATCAAACTCGGAGCATATGACATCGAGTACAAACTCCGGACGAGTCTAAAATCACAAGTTCTCGCGAATTTTCTCATCGAGCTCTCGAGGGAACCAATCGACTTGAGCGACGAGGATTGTACGTGGAAGTTGCACGTTGATGGATCCGCCACTTTGCAGGGGTCGGGCGCGGGAATCAGACTTACCTTACCGATGGGAGAAGTTATCGAGAAGGCATGCCGGCTTGCTTACCGATCCACCAACAACGAAGCCGAGTATGAGGCCCTCCTCATAGGCTTGCACTCAGCCCTCGCTGTCGGAGTAAAGAACATCAACGTCTTTTCGGATTCCTAGCTGGTCATGAAGCAAGACAACAGAGAGTATGAGAGAAGTGTCGAGAGAATAGAGGCTTACGCGGGGCTCGTGGAAGCACTCTCCAAGAAGTTTAGTTACTTCAGCTTGATGCAGGTGACGCGAGGGGATAATACCCACGCTGATGCTCTAGCAGGCCTAGGTTCGACGACGGAAGTGGGCGAACTCCGGTCTATCACGGTGGAGAGGCCGAGTATCGAGCGAGAAGAAGGTCCGACGAGGAAGAAGCCTCGGGGCGAGGGCGGGGATCGAGAGCTAGAGCCCGAGGAGGTCAGCATCCACGAGCTTGAGAGTGATTAGCGTGGAGTGGTGGAGGACAATGATGACGAGGATTGGCAAGCACCCATCAGAAAGTACATCCTGGAGGGGACCGTGCCTGACGATCGTCAAGAAGCGAGGAAGGTCAAGACCAAGAGTGCTCGATACGCCGTCATCGAGCGAAAGCTCTACTTGAGGAGCTTCTCAGGCCCTTACTTGAGGTGCTTCAGCAAGAAGGAGGCCGAATACAATCGCTTGCCACTACAACAAGCGAGTGCATCCGAGGAGTTTCGAGATCAGTGAGATGGTCCTCCGACGAGTTTTTCAGAACATCGCCGAGATAAACACCGGTAAACTTGGGAAAAATTGGGAGGGCCCATATATAGTCACAGGCGTCATCAAGTCGGGAGTCTACGAGCTCGAGAACAACGAAGGCGCCAAGGTGATCAGGAGCTGGAACGTGAAGCATTTGAAGTTCTATTGAAAGCTTCCTCGGCCCAGTTGTAGTCCCGGTAAGTAATTTCGCGAGCATGTTTATTTCTTTTTTATTACCAGGAACTCCTGATCCTTTGTTCGGGAATACTTTTGGGCAACTTTGCACCCCCCCCCCCCCCCCCCCCCCCTTATGCAATCAAGTAAGGTACTCTTTCCTCACGAGCCGCACCCGATCGGGGGGACTCGAAGGGTTTGACGAGGCCTGTTAATTAAACCACGACTCTAGCAAAACGTTACCGCAACGCCGTCCCACGGGCGAACAAAGTCTACAACGAGCGATCAAAAGAGGCGAGAGTGTCCAAAGCCAAAAGAGGCGAGAGTGCCCAAAATCAAAAGAGGCGAGAGTGCCCAAAAATCAAAAGAGGCGAGAGTGCCCAAAATCAAAAGAGGCGAGAGTGCCCAAAAATCAAAAGAGGCAGGAGTGCCCAAAAATCAAAAGACGCGAGAGTGCCCAAAATCAAAAGAGACGAGAGTGCCCAAAATCGAAAGAGGCGAGAGCGCCCAAAATAAAGCCTCCCAGCGAGCACAAAACATAGCGGCGAGATGGCCCATGTTTAAATTAAAGCCTCTCAGCGAGCACAAAACATAGCGACGAGAGGGCCCATGTTAAAATTAAACCCTCCCAGCGAGCACAAAACATAGCGGCGAGAGGGCCCATGTTAAAATTAAAGCCTCCCAGCGAGCACAAAACATAGCGGCGAGATGGCCCATGTTAAAATTAAATCCTCCCAGCGAGCAAACTAAAAGATTCCCAGCGAGCACACAAAAGCCTCCCAGCTAGCACACAAAAGCCACCCAACGAGCACATAAGAGACTCCCAGCGAGCAAACCAAAAGACTCCCAGAGAGCACACAAAAGACTCCCAGCGAGCACACAAAAGCCTCCCAGCGAGCACATAAAAGACTCCCAGCGAGCACATAAAAGACTCCCAGCGAGCAAACCAAAAGACTCACAATGAGCACATAAAAGACTACCAGCGAGCACACAAAAGCCTCCCAGCGAGCACATAAAAGACTCCCAGAGAGCAAACCAAAAGACTCCCAGCGAGCACACAAAAACTTCCTAGTTAGCAAAAAGAATACAGAGTCGCGAGAAAAATCCCTTGCCCCCACCCCCATCTTATTTTGACCCAAAAAGGGGGAAGTGGGAGATGTGCATTCTTTCATCTCTAAGGTCACATCGTGGGTATTGACGCATCAAACAACCATAGAACGAATAAGGGAATAAACGGAAGGACAGCGAAACGCAAAGAGCAGATGCAAAAAGTCATATATTCATAAACCTCAATCACATACAAGTTTAAACACAAATAATATGGTACAAATTTGAACAAACTATGGTCTAGGTAGACACAAAAAGCGAGCGATACTCAGCCCCTGACTACGGAGATAGCGGAGGGGAGTTGGGATCCACGGCGGCTTTGTCTTTGAGCTCTTCAGCCTTGGCCTGCATCTCGCCGTGACGTCATCGCCATTCCGGGAGTTTGCACGAAGCAACTCGACCGTCGCCCCGGGCGGGAGAGCCTCGACCATTCTGATATTGGCTTGGAACGCGCCCCCTAGACGGTTGGAATCGATGGAGTCGTCGAGAGCCTGGAACCTGGCCGACGCCCGTTCGAACTTAGCGCGCGCGCTTTCAAAAGGACGCATCCGAGCGCGACGCTCCTCCCCCAACATGTTTCGAGCCACTTCGAGCTCTCCGGTAAGCCTCCCCAATGTAGACCTGATCTCGGTAGGCAGAGAATCCTCCCCGGTAACAGGTATGCCCACGGCCTCTCGCACCTGAGCAAGGAGCGCGTTTTTCCTTTCCAAGGCCTCCGCGGCCCCTTGGTGACCTCTTATCTAAGCGGTCAAAAGCTCCTCCTTGGCGGCCAAGAGAGCACGGTGCTCCTCGACCTCCAGCTCCACCCTGGCCTTGAGCTCCGCGAGCTCGATCTCGCAAGCTTTACGCCGAGAGACCTTGCCCGCCAAATCGGACTCGAGCTTCTCAAACTTCTCGCGACACCGAAGCTCACCGAGAATGGAAGCCTCGAGCTGCCTTTGGGCCTCCCGTAGCTTCGACCCCATCTCCGCCGACTCTCGCGCAGCCAAGATGGCAGCATGGCGGTCGGTGCGAATTAGATCATTCATCCGGGCGATGCCCTGGAATGCACAGGCCGTCGCCTCGGGATAGCCTTCGAGGTCGTCAAGAGGCTCGTCAACCTCAAACGTGCCGAGTGCTCGCAACGTTAAATCCCGGCACGAATACGAGGAATACAGTCCCCAATCTTCAGTGGACGCGCCCTCGACGGGCACACGGGGAGAGCTACTCGAGACGCGAGGAGATAGTCGCGACACCTCAAAATCGAGAGGCCCGACAAACGTTGGGAGATCAGAGACCATAACAGCCGTGCCCATCAGCTCTTCAGCCTCAAAACCCTCGTGCCCCTGCTCGTCGGACATCGGAAAGTCCCCACCTCCGGGTGCGGTCGCCGTCCCCAAGCTGACCACCTCCGTGGTTGTCAGACCCTCGACTTCCCCATCTTCCCCCCTCTATTCCCGCTCGGCAGACATTGGGAGATCTGAGGGGAGGGTGGTTGTAGTCCTTTCGTCAACCGCACCCGCGGTCATAAGCTCCTCAACCTCCACATCCTCATTTCCCTTCTACCGCTCGGCGGACGTCGGGTTGGCCACCACCGCAGCTTTTCCTGTGGGAGGAGACGACATCAGAAACACGTCATCGAAGTCTACGATGAAAGCCGGTCTCTTCTTCGAACGACGAGAGGAACCACTCCCTCAGAGGGAATCTCTGCGGATTGACCGACGCCGTTTGCAGTGGTGGGGGTCGGAAAGCTGCGGGCCTCGTCCTGAGCCGGCACAGTGCTGGCGGGAGAGGAAGGAGCCAGAGAATCCACGCGAACTTTATCCAGTCTGCGACGACGCAGCCACCAGACCTGAGGGAGCGCTCCCCTCAGAGGGGATAATGAGCGGGGATCTTCAGCCAAAGGGACGGCAGCGACCCCTCGCGTCGGAGAACCGCCTCCCGAGCCCTCGGCAAGCTGCGAGGCTCTCGCCCGGGATACGAATGCCTCCTCACTATGAGGCCTCTTCGCGGGAGGCTCGTCCAAGGGAGCGCCTTCTTGCGGGTAGAAATTTCCTCGGTGTCACCCAACGGACTCCGGGAGTTCTCTTCCCTCTCTTGAGACACCGCCGATGAACCCTCCGCCATCGGAGGACAGCGGAACCCGAAGATCGGAAGCTGCTCGCGGATACTCATCTCGGAGGAGCCAACCCACAAAAAGACCCCGGAGCCCGGGATCCGAGACCCAAGCCCAGCGTCGGGGAAGTCTTTTGACCAGTCGCGACGCGTGCAAGTGAGAAGGGTCGCATGAGTCGCGTCGAAACGACGACAGGCCTCGTCGCCAGTGCTGGCCTTGTATTTGGGAAGACCTTGGCCGACAACTAACTCCCGTGACAAAGATTCGTGGTAACGACTGAAACTGTGCTCGTCGACCTTGATGATGAAATACCTGTCCTCCCACCCAGACTCGTTCGAAGGGTGTTCACAACGACGTGGTATTTGACGCGGTGGGAAATAGAGAGGCGACCCACGTTCTTGGCGTTCTTGGAGAACTTGAAGAGCCGCATCAAGTCCTCCAAGGTGATGTCCACCTTCATCTCGAGCGCGATGAAGATGGTGCAGAGTAGGATACGGATCGAGTTCGGACTCACCTAAGAGATGGGAACCCCAAACACGCTCAGGAAGGTTACGATAAGAGGAGAGGCCGGAAAGTTGAGGCCCGCTCTCCTAGAGAACGCCTCGTAGACCGCAACGTAGCCGTCCCGAGGGTTATCAGCGAGCTCGCCTTCAAAGGGAAGGCGCAGGGTACACCGTCGATCCCTGATGAACCTGTCTCTTAGCTGTTGCAGGCGCTCTTCCGTCATAACAGACGGAGAGGATTTGGTCTTGAATACGCGGCCTGCGACAGGTGGAACTTCCTCGCGTGTCTTCGATGGAGCCATTGGTTATGAAAGAGGGGAGACGAGAAAAATTCGAAGGAAATTAGAGAAAGAGGAAAGAGAATGGCTTCGCAGAGAAGAGTGACAAATTCAGTCAAGAGGAGAAGGGGAAAGGTCTATCTATAGAATAACCTCGACCTTATAAAGGAAAATAGGAAGGAAAGGCAAAACAGTGGATCCCTATCGAATGATGTAAGGCGAGACACGTGGACTCATCAAAGGGAGAAGTCGAAGAGTCGCTGAGAGCGGTGGGGATTTAAAAAAACGTAACAGACACTCGAGTACCCGACACCCGTATTTAATGAGGAGAGAGGTTCACGGGTCCTACGCGCGCAAGGAAAAGAAAGTGTGTGACACTCGCGGGAGCTCATCGGTAGGGCCTACAGGCACAGTTCCTCGAGACAATCCACTATTCATTTTACCAACTGCCTACACTTGGTAAAACGAGGGGGCTAGCCCGCGGTACCCGAACGGCTCTTCATCTCAAACGACGACGTAAATAAAAGAAAGTCTTGGACGAGAAAGGCTTTGCTAAGAAGAGTCGCGATATCCTTGACGGACTCGAGCGAGTAAGTTGAAGGCATATACATGTATCGATCTCATAAAGGGCACGCGAGCCGAGGAAATAAAGAAAGCAGTAAGCAATAAACAAGAAAACTTTATCAAAAAGGAAAACTTTATTGAAGTCTCGACAGGTTACAAACGTAAAGTACACTACAAACGAGTTATACAGCAAGTTACAAGGAAGTAAAGGAACAAAATATCCTAGTCGCAGATTCTCGTCATCTGGGTTGCCCAAATCTCTTTGTCACTCGAGGAAAGGGGATTATCCGACGAAAGAGATGATCTGAACGAGTTGAGAATGGATCCCTTAGAGCTGAGAGACACCAATAGAGTCTCACGAGAATTGACAAAAGCCTAGGCCCCTGGCCCTCGAGGAGAGATGAAGCTGCGGTTGGACCCATGCTCGCCCAACAATCCTGACGCGACCGAAAGACTCCCCGTGACGAGGGCCGACAAACGGTGCCCCTCGATAGTCGGGGGATCGCAGGGAGACATGGGGGGAGAGTTGGGGTCTGCAGCAGCCTTGTCCTCGAGCTCCGACGCCTTGACCTGCTCCTCATCGCGACGTCGCTCCCACTCCGGTATCTTAGCCCGGAGAGTGTCAACCGATGCCCCGTTGGGGAGGGCAGTGACATCGGTAACGATAGCCTGACAGGCGGCCGCCATGCGATTGGAGTCGATGGACTCGTCCAAGGCCTGGTATCTGGCCTCCGCTCGTTCGAGCTTGCCTCTGGCCTTCCCAAAGAGACGCAACCGAGCATGGCGCTCCTCGCTCGCCTCACCTCGCACCATCTCCAGCTCATTTGCAAAATTTCGCAAGGCAGCCCGGACCCTGGCAGGTAAACACCCCTCCTCAGGGACGGGAACGCCCAAGGACACGCAAACCTGGGTGAGGAGCTCATTCGTCTTTCGAAGGGACTCGGCGGCCTCTCAATGACACCGCTTCTCCTCAACCAGGAGGCTCTCCTTGACAACCAGCTGCTGCTCGCGCTCCTTGAGTGTCCGCCCCGCTCTGGCCCTAAACTCTGTAAGCTCGACCTCGGCGAAAACGCGTCGGCAAGTCTCCGCAGCCAGGTCCGACTCGAGCCTCTCGGTCCGCATCCGATAGGCGCATTCTCCAGCGATAGAGAGTTCGAGTTCCCTAGGGTCTTGCCGAGCTGGGTGGAGAGTTCCTCGGACTCCAGAGTCGCCATGCTGATTTCGTGGCTCTCGGCGAGGACCAGGTCGTTCATCCGGGCTATGCCTTCGAACAAGCAAGCCGTCGCCTCAGAGTAGCCCCCGAGGTCCTCAATAGACAAACCGGCGTCAAACGCGCCGGATGCTTGCAGTGTCAAGCCCCGGCACGAGTATTAGGAGTACTACATCCAGTCCTCGGCAGTCGAGTTAGAGTCGAGAACGCGAGGCGAACCGCTAAAGACTCGAGGGGAAGATTGCAAGGCCTCAAACCCGAAGTGGTGACGATGAGGACGAAGAGGAGGATGAGAGCGACGAGGGTGACGATGAGGAGAAGGAGAAGGACGGGCACTAGGAGGCGGCACAAAAGGAACCACCTCCAGTCCAAGGACGAATGACACCCCCGCGTCGCTCCCTCCCCGCTCTCCGCCCTGATCGGCGAGCTCGATCGAGGGAACTACGTCGCTAAAGTCCACCTCGAAGTCCCTTCTCCTCCTACCGCGATGAGATGGACCCGTGCCCCCTGCAGTCCCTTCGGCGACAAACCCTCGGGTGGCTCCGACATCTCCAGAAGGTAGGGAGAACGAAGGGATCGCTCGAGCCCGTCAAGAGAAGGGGGCCGTCTGCGTCGGCAAGACGTCCTCGACGTTAGCGGCAACCCGCATGACCAGAGCGGCACTCGCAGCTCCGCTAGCCGAGGCAGAGACCTTGGCTTTCTTTGCCTAATGGTCGTCTTCGCCGCCCTCAGCAGGTCGCTTGCCCGCGGCGATCTCGGGCCTAGAAGAGGTCACCGTAGGGCGCCTTGGGCGATCGCCTCTCTGTTGGAAATTATTTAACAATTTAAACAATATTAATTATAATACACATCCTATGTGGCGGAAAATTATAATTAGATCTAATATATTAAAACTAATTTTAACTTATTTAAACAACTTAGCGCATTAAAATTTATTATGTGATTGTAAACAATTTATAAAACACAACTCAATAATTAAATATACTAAACAACCTATATAACAATTTATATAATTTTTAGCTATTTAATAAATTGAGAATTTACTCACATCTAAGGTTGTAAACAGCCTTGACGTTGCTTGCTATCGTCGGTATGCCACACTTCGTTCAAAACAATGAAAAACGCTCGCCGAAATGCGCTGGAACACCGTCGCCGGAATGGGAGGGTTTGCCGGACTGCGCGCCTGCGGGAGGCTTCGTTGGATTGGGCTTTCTCGCCTGACAAGATGCTCGCCGGACTGGCGACTTTCGCCGCATGGGGAACTCGCCTGACAGGGAAGTCTCGCCGGATTGCACGCTCGCCGGACTGGGGAGCCTCGCCGGGACCTGCGCGATGGAGAAGCCCTCGCCGGATGGAAGATCACTGGGACGCCTCGCCGATTGACCTCGCCAAATTCGCCTCGCCGGAGTGGAGTCCCCTCACCGGATTGGCCTCGCCGAACACGCTGGATGTCCTGATGGGGATCCCTCGCTGGAATGATCCTAAAATTGGATTTTTGGATTTCGAGATGTTTTAAAACAATTTTAAAACAATGAAAAAATAGCACAAAAATTAATCAAACACCACGAGTGGGAAATCAACAATAATACACAAGTAATTATTGAGATTGAAAGGGTGGGCTTTCAAGAACAATTAAGAATGAATAGATGAAGAATAGAAAATAATTTTCTCTTGATATTTTCTTGGGATTTCGGCCGAGTGTCTCTAGGGAGAGAGAGAGAGAGTCTATGCCGAAAATTAACTAGGGTTAGGGTTTAAGTGATTAGGATTTTTTAAGCTTTTATTTATACAGTTATAAATGGGCTTAAGCTGGGACAAACCCATGACCCTACTCACTTACAGAATTCGGCCAACTCCCTCTCTCCTACTCGTCCAAAATTCTTTCATTTTGATCCCAAATATATTTGATTTATTTTCTAAAATTAATTTAGAACTCTCATTATATTTAATGACACATCATTAAAATTATTTCATAGTTATCAAATAACTACGAAATGAGAAATTATTTATTTTCTTCTTTTATCAAATCACTCAAGTGTATAATTATCAACATAATAATAATACTCTATGATTCAATAACCAAAATAAATAACCAATTATTCATTGAGTTACAAGAAAATAACTTTTTCGGTATAAATCACCATTTATACTTAATGAGTAAATCAACAACTCCAGTTCTTTTAATCTCTTCCAAGTGTCTACCATTGAGATCTCATGGACCCACATGAACGAAGCTTTAGAATAAAGATCGGACACAAAAGTTCACAAACCTTATTCGTCTTTTAATTCTTAATATTGGTCGATTCCACTAAATGACCAATATTGACAATCTCTCTGTTCATATGCGCATATTTTATGTTTGATGTGATAAAACAATTTCTCACACGATCCACGAAGTATTTTCCGATAATTACCCTTCATGTGTATCAGTAAGTAAGAGGAATGTAAAATTACTGTTTTACCCCGTGAGTTATTATTTCACTACCTCCTTTGTTATTTGTGAATGAGAAAAACATAAAGTGAGATGTCTTTACATGTCACATGTTTAAATCACAGAATGAACTCATTCAATGAATACCTGGCCAGGTTTATTCATTCACACTCTCATAACAAAGCATAGTGTGATACTAATGCATTTGCATTGTTTCAACATGAATTCCATATCTGTGAATCTTGTAACCCAACATCACATCCTTGTGACACCAACAGTCGGGTTAGATGAAACTAAAACTTAGCCATTGCCCATTGACGAATCAAATGTACAAACTGTAATGTCAATTACATATTCACTTCAGGATTAAGGTAAGTATCATAATACCCCTTTAGTTGTGATCTTGAAGCTTTGAGTGTTTAAACAGTTTTATCTCGAGCTTCTAAGTATCACTGGTCTTGTTCAATATCTTCTATAAGATATCAAGTATGAATCATAGAGTCCCAACTCTCTATATCGCAAGACGAGATATCATGATTCATCCAAACAATCATTACTAAGACTCAATTGCTCTATCGATCTTGAGATTGTGAACAAATATTTAAACTAGTCATCAGGGGCTATCTTGCCAAGTCTGTACTTAGCACCCTTTTCGTTGATGACAGTTTCAGAGCATAGCAAAACATATCTAAACACAATTATAAAAAAGAATGAACATTTATTAATATCAATGTTTCAGCAAAAATTAAATACATAAAGTATTTCAATGTCTATTATCTCCTTTGTGGGCACCAGTCCAAACAAACTCCCACTTGACTTAAAGGAGATGTGCATGATCCTTCAGTCCCAGTCCTTCTAGGTGTCCCTCAAAGACTTTACTCGTTAAAGGCTTCGTGAAGGGATCAGCAAGGTTGTCCAACGTTGAGATCTTCATGCCTTCAGCATCCCCTTTGTGAACGATATCTCGAACCAGGTGATACTTGCGCTCTATGTGTTTAGAACGCTTGTGACTTCTTGGCTCCTTACAATTAGCGACTGCCCCACTATTATCACAATAAAGTGTAATAGGTTCGCTTGCACTTGGAACAACTTCCAAGTACATAAGGAATTTCCTCAGCCACACAGCCTCCTTTGCAGCTTCACAAGCTGCCACATACTCTGCTTCCATGGTCGAGTCAGCAACACAAGATTGCTTGATACTCCTCCAAACCACGGATCCACCATTCTGGGTGAACACAGACCCTGATGTGGACGTCCTGGAATCCTTGTCCGCCTGAAAGTCGGAGTCGGTATATCCCGTCATATTCAGGTCACCACTTGAATACGCAAGCATATAGTTTCTTGTTCTTCGGAGATACTTGAGAACATGCTTGACAGCAACCCAGTGCTCGGGTCCAGGGTTGGATTGAAATCTGCTCACCACGCCCATTGCGTAGCAAATGTCTGGTCTTGTGCAAAGCATAGCATACATGAGACTTCCTACGGCTGAAGCGTAAGGAATGTGTCTCATGTCCTCAACATCTTGAGGTGTCTTGGGAGACTGCTCACTTGAGAGATGCACTCCATGTCTGAAAGGTAGCTGTCCTTTCTTGGAGTCTTGCATACTGAAGCGATCCATGATCTTATCAATATAAGACGCTTGAGAGAGTGCTAGCTTTTGATTCTTCCGATCTGTAAAGATCTGAATACCCAGAATGTAAGCTGCCTCTCCAAGATCCTTCATCTCAAATTTCTTTGACAGCCATCCTTTAACCTCTGACAACGTCCCTACATCATTCCCAATGAGTAGTATGTCGTCCACATACAAGACTCAGAAAACCACCTTGTCATCGTTTATCATCTTATAAACGCATGGCTCATCTACTGACTAGTCAAAGCCGTAGCTCTTCACAGTCTCGTCGAATCTTATATTCCACAACCTAGATGCTTGCTTCAGTCCATAAATGGACTTTAGAAACTCACAAACCTTGCCCTGCTGGCCTTTCTCCATGAACCCGTCTGGTTGAGCCATATAAATGCGCTCGTCAAGATTGCCATTCAAAAATACAGTCTTAACATCCATCTGCCAGATTTCATAATTGAGGGCGGTAGCAATGGATAAGAGAGTACGGATGGACTTCAGCATAGCGACTGGCGAGAAGGAATCTTCATAGTCGATACCTTCTTTCTGTGTGAACCCTTTTGCCACAAGTCGTGCCTTAAATGTCTCAACATTTCCATCCGGTCCACTCTTCTTCTTGTAGATCCATTTACAGCCAAAAGGTTTAATGCCTTCAGGCAGATCTACCAGTTTCCCGACATCGTTGACATACATCGAATGCATTTCAATGTTCATGGCTTCTTGCCATAGGTTTGCCTCGGAACTCTACATCACTTGAGAAAATGATACCGGATCATCTTCCTCATTTTATGCGACTGTAGTAAAAGACTCTCTGATACCTATGTATCGAACAGGTTATCTCACAACTCAGTTACTGCAGCGAAGCGCATGAGTCTCAGATTCTGAGTGTGGTTCTCCCACTGTTGGAATAGGACCCGTCCTATCTTGTGAAGTATAAGCTACTTCACCCAACAGTTCCTTTAGCACAAGTCTGCTTCTCGATACTGAATTCTTCATATAATATGCTTCAAGAAACCTAGCGTTCGTGCTAACGAACTTTTTCTGTATAGAAAATGTACCCTTTGGTCTCCTTGGAATATCCCACGAAAAGGCATACTTCTGAACGACTAGCCAGCTTGCTAGTCTTTTGTCTCAGCACATGTGCTCGACAACCTGTTGGCAGAGATGCCCACAAGAAGATTGTTTATTTACATATTGATGTAATATATAAATCTTTGTAAAGTCCTTATTAAAAGATTGTTTATTTACATATTGATGTAATATATAAATCTTTGTAATTTGCTGATTAAATGAATAAAAGTTGAATCGTTCATTCATGCCCTTTTAGTTTGATTGAAGATTTATGATATTCAATAGTCTTATAGTCCTTAATCAAACCTAACAATGTATGAAGAGACGAATGTAGATTTGCGTGAACAAACTCTTCATGGTTTGACTAAAACGATATATTCGCAATCTAAAGATCAACGGACTATTGATCCCAGTATGACTGTTGGAAGAATCTAGGATGTCTAGTTACGAGGCATAGAGAGTTAGGAACCCTGTAGTTCTTCCAGTGTATCTTTTGAAGATACTGAATTGACCAGTGCACCTTTAGAGACAATAGAAGAACAAACCATTTAACATCTTCTATCTCAAGGTCACTAAGTATGAATCGCATCATGCTTACCTAAATCCTGAAAAGAGACATGTCATTTCATAGCATTAATACTCTCATTTGAGAAAGTCAAATTCTAGGTCCAATGTGTGATCTAGACAAGGCCTATTGGTTAAATATTAAGTTATGAAGATGTCATGAACCAACTTTGTGAAGTTCTCATAGATATGGAATTCATGTACAAGATTGCTGAGATGCAATATATATCACCTCATGCTTTATTACTTGGATTGTGAATAAATGAATTGCGCAATGTCCAACTTTAAGTAGCGACTTTATTTGGATGAAACAATGTGACTTGTTAGCTCCTCGTCAATACATTGTTTCTGACTTATTCACATGTAACAAAGGAGTTGAGGAAATAACAACTAAAAGGGTAAAATGGTAATTTTATAAATCCCAACTAGTTGATGATATTCATGAAGGGTAAACATAGATAACATTCAATGGATCCGCTCAATATAATTAAGTTGAATTTGAGTAGAAAATAAATTCATTTGAACCGAGAGATTCTCAGTGTCGACTCTTTAGTGGAGTCAGTCGACACTAAGATAATACTCGGAAAAGGTTTGAGAACTTTTGAGTCCGAGTATAGAAGCTCAAGCTTTGTTCATTTGGATCCATAAGGTCACTATTACAGGTCATTAGAGTAGGATTGTTAAACTAGAAGCTAAGTCAAAATAAGTTTAAGTGTTGAACTAGATATTTTCTCGGAAAACGTCTAAAGGGTATTTTTGTCCACAAGGACATAAAATGATGTGAATGTCAAAATAAGATTTTGAATATTTTCATTTGAGTAAAATATAAATTATTTTCTAAAGCCAAAAAGTCGTTTAAGGCATTATGAAATTAATTTTGTTATTTGTGCAATTATAATTCTACAATGGGTATTTTAAGAATTGTCTTAAAAGAAATAAGGAAGCATCTAGATGCTCATCCCCTAGGTAGAGTTCGGCCAAGATAGTGCATCAAGAGGAGAGTTTTATTTCCTTTTTCTTATAAAGATAATTACCCAAAAGAAAAAGGGAAATGAATTTCCTTGAGAAGGAAACAAATGTGATAAGTGATGAAACAATTTTTCTCACTAATGCAAGGTGTATGGCCGGCCAAACTAAGAGGGAAAGGGGAAGGGAAAGTCAAATATTGTGTCATGAATACATTATTCATTCATGAATGAATAATTGACTTTTATAGATTTTTCTTTCTCCTATAAATAGAGCCTCACATAGAGATGTGAAGGTTAAGCTTTATTCTTGCTCTCTCCCTCTTTTGGCCGACCCTCTCTCTCTCTCTCTCTAGAAAATACTCTTCTTATTTTGCACCTAGATCCATACTTGATCTAGAGAATTAGCTTATGATCCAAGAATTGTTCTTGGTTCATATTGTTTAATTGTGCCCACACACAAATCCTTTTAAACCTCTATAGACTATTGTAATAGAAATCTTAGGTTTCTCAAGTTCAAGATTAGGAGTGAAGGTGACGAGCGAGCCAAGGAAGAGGATCTACCTTTCTCAAGACGCTTCAAGATCAAGCTACAAAGAAAAGTTCGTATTCTAGTAAATTAAATAATGCTTTTAATATATAACATGTATATGCTTTTTCTAGGTTAGTAAAAAATTGTTTTACTTGAAAAAGAAATTTTTAAATTCCGCCATTAATTTGATTATTGTTAAATTTTTCTGTAACCCTAGACCTATTC
Organism: Urtica urens; assembly: GCA_958296335.1. Classification (NCBI taxonomy): domain Eukaryota; kingdom Viridiplantae; phylum Streptophyta; class Magnoliopsida; order Rosales; family Urticaceae; genus Urtica; species Urtica urens. Next base: position 8,612,221 of record OY282528.1, read on the forward strand.
CAACACAACCCCAGATGCGAATGTGGTGTAAAACATATTTTTTACGCTCCATCTTTCATAGGGTGTGCCAGATACCGTTTTAGATGAGACCTGGTTCAGAATGTAAGCAGCTGTTTCTAGGGCATATCTCCAGAACGAATTAGGAAGCGATGAGTAACTCATGATCGACCTCACCATATCTAACAGAGTTCGATTCCTTCTCGCTGACACGCTGTTTTGTTGCGGGGTGCCATGTGCTGTAAGCTGAGAATGAATGCCTTCTTCCCCAAGAAGGTCTTCGAACTCTCCAGACAAGTACTCTCCCCCTCGATCTGATCGAAGGGTTTTGATCTGTTTCTCCATCTGCTTTTCAACTAAAGCCTTATACTCTTTGAACATTTCAAAAGTATCTGACTTATGTCGCATAAGGTAGATATGACCGAACCTTGAGTAGTCATCAGTGAAGGTTACAAAATACTTGTAACCCCCTCTTGCCTGGATGTTTATCGGACCTCATACATCACTATGTATAAGTTCCAATACTTGTGTGGCTCTTAAACCTTTTGTTGAGAAAGGTCTCTTGGTCATCTTGCCTTCAAGACATGATTCACACGTAGGAAGGCTTCCCACGTGTAGAGACTTCAAAGGATCATACTTTGTTAATCTCTTAATATGTCCAAGACGTAAGTACCATAGATATGTGTAGTCAGTTTCATCAGTATGAAACGTCTTACGCTTCCTGAGTGAATCACTATTCACCTTCGTGTCCAAGATTGTCGGCTCAACAGGATATAAATAATAAATAAAATCCACACGTTGAGCTTTAGTAATAAAACAATTATCAATAAAAATTTCAATACCATTATTGATCTTAAAATTGAAACCTTGTTCTTCTAAACGACCAAATGAAATCAAATTCTTGCAAAAATCCGGAACATAGTAAACATTATTCAATAATAAAGTTTCTTTTCCAAACTTGAGTTTCATGGTCTCGACAGATCTTTCTCTGACATCGTTCCGCCACATAGGATGTGTATTATAATAAACCCGAGAGGCCGCTGGGGCGAACCCTCCCCATCCTGGGGAGCACCTTCCTCGGCGGCGCGACCCGGAGTCTCCTGAGGCCTCGCAGCATACCGTAGTCTCCCCTTCGTCGGAGTAGAAGACGGTACGCTGGCCCGCGCCGCTGAACCACGAAACCCAACCGGGAAGCCATCGGGGATAGGCGGGCCGTGAACGTTTGCCTCGAGGAAGATTCCGAATCTACCAGACGCTGAGGGTCACCAAATTCCATCACCCAGTCGCGACGGTCGTTCGCGAGGAGTGCCGAGCGGACTTCCTGGAAGCGGGTGTCCACCGCATTCTCTCGCTGGGCATGTAGTAGGGAAGCAACCGATCAGCCTCGACCTATCGCGTCGGCAACGATTCGTGGCGGTAGCTGAAGGAGCGGGCGTTGACCTTGACGAAGAAGTAGGAGTGCTCCCACCCCAACTCATTCGAGGGGGCGTTGAGGATAATAGGGTCCCGAACACGTTGGGCGAGGAAGAAACACCTCAAATTGTGGCCGTCCCTTGAAAGCCTGTAGAGGCGCATCAGGTCCTCTAAGGCGAGGGGAATCCTTTGCTCGGCAGCAAGAGGCATAGTGCAAATGATGAGGCGGATGGCGCCAAGATGCATTTGGGCGATGGGCACCTTGAAGGCATGAAGGAAGGCGAGAACAAGGTACGGGATCGGGAAGCGAAGGCCCGCCTCCCGGAAGAACGCCTCGTAAACAGGTACCCACCCCTCGTCCAGGGGACCGTCTGCGAGTTCGTCGGGGTCGGGAAGACAAACCTGGCAGACATCACCATCGAAGTACTCCTCCCTGATGGTACTGGGACGAGCCTGAGTCATGACGGAGCGCGGCGAGTCGGTCTCGAAGAAACGCCCGGGAATTGGCATGGGTCGTTCAGGTGCCATTAAAGTCTTGGTCCAGAGAAGGAAAGAATTGAAAGGGAAGTTGAAAGAGGAATTAAGATTCAAGGGTAAAGAGGAATGAAAGAGGAACGAAGTTCAAAAAGTTCCCTCCGCTGAGCCTCTGAATTTATAGAAGAAAAGACAAACGAATCTGATGGCCAGAATTTGGAGCGACGCAGACAAATCAACGGCCATAATTTGGAGCGACACAGAAAAATCAACGGCTAGATTTTGGAACGACGCAGGCGAATCGACGGTCAAGACGCGCAAGGACCCTGGCGGAAAGACACTCGTGAGAGACAGCTGTCTGTCGGAAACCGTGAAAGGAGAAAAATTCAGGAGAGGCATTCGAGTGATCTCAGTTTGCATTAAATTAAGAGAGAGGTTCACGAAATTCGAGGGGACGCGCGGATTAGAAGCGAGCAGCGACCAGTGAAGCTTCGCGCTCCAGAAGGACCGAGGAAGTGATCCGTGTCTCATTTTACAAGTGTCCACACTTGATAAAATGTGGGACTAACTGTTAAGGTAGGATTTTGTCAAAGTCCTACTTTAACACCTCGCATGTCGTTCAAGCGTTCAGACGATGAAGGACGGGGAGCAAAAGGGTCCCACGCGTAACTCTTGGTCAGTTGAAGAGAAGTGACTCGTCGTTTCTCGCCTTATGACGAGCGAGAATGAGAGGCCCTTCGCAAGGAAAGTTCGCCGCGAGGAGGTCGTACCGGGAATAAGGCTCATCGCGAGGAAGGCCCATTGCGTGGAAGGCTCATCGCGAGGAGGTTCTGCCCGAGGAGATTGCGTCCCGAGGAGAAGCTCGTCGCCAAAAGTCTGCGTGGCAGCGGTAGCGTTCGGCTAAGGATTGACGTCAGAGAGTCAGTTGAGAAAGGGGGCGACAATCACGGGATTAGCGAGGAAATCTCGGAGAGAGTCAGATGAGGGATGGGCCGAAAGAGGAAACCCTAACGGGAGTAGAGAACCCTAGAGACCATCGGGGCAATAAGAAAGTGACTAAAAATACTAATGTAAGGACCTCGTGAAGGGGTTCAGAGAATTATCAGCCGTCACAATATACTAAGATAATACGTTTGCTCTGTATTCCTTCAACCTTCCAAGCTAATAAACGAAAGAGATCGAGCCCTTACAAATATAAACTCAAGGATTTTAACACTCGGACTTGATTATTATCCATTGTTATTATTATTTTTAATCCTTGTGACTGTTTAGAGACCGGTGTAAATCGACCCCTACAAGTATATAAGATCTCTTCTTTCTTTTTCGGTTTTAGTCTGTGCAAAGTGCTCAATATTGAATAAAAAATGTATGATAAAGTGGCTTTTATAATTATGACGATAAAATGATGTTTGGTGGTATTTTTATGGTAATAATATTAACAACATTTTGCTGAGAAGTTTGGCAGTTACCATCAATAATTTAATCCTTGGATAGAAGAAGGATCTCTTTAAGCTGAAGAATTTTTGGGAAACCTTCTAATAAATTACACGCTACCCTTTAATTGTCAGACCTTCCTCACCACCTTTCTTCGCTGACAATGATACTCTCAGGATATCCCTTCTCTTTGAAACAACTCAGAGTTATATTCTTAAGGCTCTCCTCCAAGAGATCTTATTTTCAAGAGATTATCATCATCTTCTCACGTAGAAAAGCTGTTTGCGAAGGCCTCACCAGATCAATGAGTCTGACCTCGAGAGAAAATCGGGTCTCTACCTCTTAACCTACTTTCATAACAGAGAAAAGGAGAATATGGATGTGTATAACACTGCAAAGTCGAGATGGAGATGACAATGGAAAAAGTTGCAACTTCGGACGATACTACCTCCTCTTAATTAACTCTGAAAATGGTTTCTACTTTCTAGAAAAGCTTTTTTTAAATTCTTTTATGGTGGTTGATACTTTGTGGAGAGTGTATGTGATGTGTCCACCTAATTGGTTATTTATGTCATTTTTTACTATGGTCATTGTTTTGTTCTACTACTTTATTACCTTATATCTGTATTTTCCTGGTTTGTGTTTCAACTCTCCGTTCTGTTTATCTTTGTTTTTGATATTTTTTTAGGCAACCAGGGGGAGAAGTTATGCAACGGTGTTGGGATGATCTTACACATTGGTATTCTTTTTTAAGCTTAGCTATGCTTTCCAAAAAATAGCCAAATGAGGAGATTGTTATTACATTTGTGTTACCAGGTTTTTTTTCTGCAAGCTTCTTTCGCTTTGTTTTCTCTCCGTTATTTGGCATGTTTCGTGTTATACAAGATTGTATGATTTAAGATTTTCCGAGTTGGTATGCTCATGTTTAAGGCTGAATACTTTTCACCAAAAATTAGAGATGATAAAATACTAAACTACTTTATGTTGGAAAATTAATTAACGATTAACGTATTAAATTGCATACATATCTAAATATGGCGGAAACACACAATTGAACCTAATATGTTAAAACATAGTTTAACCATATTCAATTAACTTATGCATTAAAAATTACTAACATGTCAATAAATTATATTATAAAGATGTTGTCAACAAATTGAATAAACACACTAACAACCTATAAATAATTTATTGTCCCAGATCCAATTCGTTGAACAAAATTTACATTTGCGATTGTATACAATCTCGTGCGTTGCTAGCTTAATGCCGGAATGCCTCATCAAATCTTCGCCGAAATTGAAACACTCAGATGCGTGGAGGAGAGGCGGGCGTACAAGAGAGCAGGCAGGCGCACGGGAAAGGCAGGCAGGCTGGGCTGGCCGGCTCACGGGGCTGGAAGGTGCACGGGACAGGCAGGCACAGGGGCTGGGTGGCGCAAGGGGCTGGCAGGCACGCGGGAGGTACGCAGTGTTGGAATAGGTCTAAAATTCAGAAAAAAAAAATTATCATTAACATATTAATGGCAGAAAGTTTATATTATGTTTTTTGTTTTATTTTATGAAAATCATTAATATGTTAATATAACACATAACTGAAATCAAACAAATAAATAAAAAAACTTCAATAAACTTCGTTTCTCAAACACCTTTATCCGACGTACGCTTTTATTAATTTTCAATTTCTGAAAAACTTGTTATGGCTCAGTAAAATAGGCATAACTTTGTTCTAATAGGTTAAAAATTAGTGGTACTTGAACAAAATTAAAGGTACGGATGTTAGCTATCCAATACAATTGGTTTCAGCTCAATCGGATACCAGATGTGTTATTTATGACCTTTTAAGTCCAAGGTATAAGGCAGTCTGCAAGTCTAGGATTTTTAATCCGGATTTGCGACTCCTTGCTTTTTCCCCTCTTCTTGTTGCCACCATGGCTTATCGGCGTTCACACGCTCAACCATCATGAAGATGCCTTGAATGAAGATGACATGAAGATGAAGAAATTAGTTTTAGGGAGATTTATCAGTCTCAAAACTTTCAAGTACAAAAGTGAGATTTATAAATCTCACACACTTTATTAGGAAAATAAAAATAGAAAAAAGATCCGTGTACATTCCTTGTGCCTTAGTGCATTAACACTGCTATCCACTCACAAATATAAATTTTAGGGCTCCATTTTCTAGTGTTCCAGTCTATCTCTCTTTACTAAAGGAAACATGTTTCCAAACGTACAAGAGAAGGTGTGCCAATTCTAAAACCTAAGTGGGAGGGTTGTACTTGTTGTTTGCAACCCAGACTAAGAGTCACCATCGTAACCTTCTCTTTAATGAGAGTACTCAACAGCGCTTTGCCCTTAACATTGCTTGTAGAGTTACGTTCAAAAGTGAAACGATGAGAAAAGGTCTCCCCCCGGTGGATTGTTTTCAAAGTAGATATTTTTGAACTCCCACGACGCGTTCCGATCGACACGGCCTGCCGAAGCCCTGATATCTCCCTAGGCGCGCATCGGACTCAACCACCAGCCATCAGGCTCTTCGGGGCCTCGACCGATCGGCCTAAAGCCTCTTGGCGACCCGGCCGGCCGACATTCACCAATGGCTCGGCCAAGGTCCTCTTGGCCGGCCTATGCTCGCCTTTAAGGTTATAAATAGCCCCTTTCACCCTCCAGAACAGGGACATGAATTTCCACCCCGAGAAACCTTGCTCTTAGCTCGTGATTTCTCTACCAAACTTCATAGTCTCCATAAGACAATCATACATACTTTTCCGACCGAAAAGGCTCTCCTAGATCCGAGACCCGAGCGAAACGATGTTGGCCGCCGAGTCTCCGTTTCTTTGATCTCCTCGATCTCTCATTTGTCATCTTATAACTCCGCCCACGTAATACTAATGTTGAGCGTCGGAGAGGTAACCAGAGGACCCCCCTCTGTTTTACCTTCTTAGTTCACGTCTGTTTAATCATTTCAGATAACAGAAGAGTCTGAAGACCCTGAACTAGCTAAGAGACGACCCGTGACACCAGATATGACACGCTAAGGCCAAAGCGAGGATTACCCGCCCCGAGCGAGAATCTAACCGCTTAGGTCCCTAAAGGTTTTCCAAATTTCAATGAAAACATTTTGGCGCTAGAAGGAAGGGGCATCTCTACCTTGAAACCTCTCTCACCACATCACTTTTCTTCATCTCTTTTTTCTTCCGCTGACAAGAATGAGTGACGTTCCGACAGCTTCCGCGGCCGCCCGATCGAGTAATCCGATCGCTCGAGCTACGAGCTCGCGATACGAGTTTTGACAACTCCCCCATAGGGGAACCAGGAAACAGCCGATGATGAGGAGTTCCGAGAATATTCCCTCTGTCCCTTGTGACAATGAGAGTGGCCTAAGGGTCGAAACCAACCGCCGCTTGGCGGAATTACTGGAACATCTAGCTGTGAGCAAGATTTTTCTCGTAAACCTCCTCGAATATGAGGAATAAGGTAGTTCGACCCACGACAAGAACTATTTCATATACGACGTGGTCCCGGAAACGGACACGAGTCAAACCTTCACCCGCTCGCCCACGTTACGAGCTAGCGACGACCCGGGCAACGGCCAGGGCCACCACTCTCGGGAACCCTCATCCCAATGTCATGGACCAAGGGTTTAACGAACAATAGGTCCCCACGTCGGCAGGGCCAGTCACAGGGGTTGCCAACGGGCTCAAAATGATCACGATGATTCAGGGACTCCAGAATCAGATCATCGAGTTTCGTGAGGTGGGCTCAGGAGGCTCCAGACCGTACAATGGTTTTGAGGGCTCATACTTGCCTTTCACGGCGATAGTCCTTGCACATCCACTTGGGTGGGGGTTCAAGCTCCCCACCGTGCCCCCGTACGATGGGCGTTCTGACCTCAATTTCCACATCCAGCACTACGAGACTTTGATGGTGATGCAGGGTCAATCGGACGCAACACTTTGTCAAGCACTTAGCCTGACATTGACAGGAGCAGGCTTCGAATGGTTCCGAAGCTTGAAGCCAGAGAGAATTGGTTCGTTCCTAGCTCTCCACGAGGCCTTCATTTCCCGATTCGCCACCTTGGTGACACGAAATAAGTCCAAGTCATATCTCTGGACGATCAGACAAAAACCGGGCGAAAGTCTTCTCCACTATCTTGCTCGGTTCATCGAGGAATCCCAGAAGGTCGAAGACTTCGATGACCGGGATGCCATAGTTGCCATCACTGAAGGCGCCGAACCCACCAACTTTCTAAAGTCGATGGTGGGAAAAGTCCCACGGGACATGGCTGAGCTCATGGCATGTACCAGAAGGCACATAGGTATTGAAGACTACCTCCATGGTAGGAAGGGCGTGGGCGAAGCAGTCGCTCCTGCGCTGATGATTGCCTAGATACTTGGGACAAGCGGGGAAGAAACAACAATGTCTCCCACGACGTTCCTTCCGGGCCGAAAAGGCCATTTACTTACCAAATCCGGGGAGAAGCTCTCACCCCATTCAATGCGTCGCCGGCCCAAATTTCTCCACCGAGACAAGCTCTAGTCCCGGATATCATTGAAAAAAGATTCCGCGACGCGGGACAAGAGCAAATATTGTGAATATCATCGGGATCACGGACACGCGACCTCTGATTTTTTCCAGCTGCGACGATAGATTGAGGCCCTAATACAAGATGGGAAGGTCAAGGAGTTCTTCATGCGGGCGGGCGAGGTGACAATCCCGGAGGTTTGCCCATATAACCAGGATAAAGGACAAGCTAAAGATAAAGTCGTTGTTGTCGCCACTATCAGCGACGAGCCCAAAAATTCAAGAATGAATATCGTGAGAACGATCACCGGGGGACTCGAATGTGGCAAATCGAGCAAACAAAGGAAAAATACCTAAGGGCAGTGACCAACGAGGCCCTCATCGTGACTGCGATGGTCACCAACAACAAGGTCCGACATATCTTGATTGATAATAGCAGCGAGGTGGACATTATATTCAATACGGTGCTAGAGCAGATGAAACTCGATAGGGTAAAGGTCGTTCCGATACGTACCCCCTCTACTGTTATTTCGAGGAGAAGGTGTGAATGGAAGGGTCAATTGACTGACCCGTCACCTTCGGAACCCGATGAAGCATAGAGGTCACTCGGAATGTGACGTTCTTGATCGTCGAAAAACCCACGGCCTACAACATGATAATCGGTCGACCGACCCTTATAAATCTCAAGGGCATTACCTCGATCTACCATCTCATTATGAAATTCTCCACCGAGAAGGGAATCGCATGCATGATGGGCGATCAGGTCATCGCACGAACGTGCCACGTATTGGCCGTCGACGAGAAATCGGTCAGGCCCGAGGGGGAAAAGGAGGTTTGCACAATATACCAATTTAACGACGAGCTTTCGTGCAAACCCAAAGAGGGAGGGACCTTCAGAGAGTTGGACCAGCGCGACAACGTCGACGCGTGCAAACTCTCAACGATCTTCTCGCGATAGTCTTCTATCCCGCCAAACCTAACCAAATGGTCAAAATTGGCGCCCAGCTCTCCATCGAAAGACAAGAGTCCATGACTTCTTTCCTCAGGGAGCACAAAGACGTCTTCGCATGGACACACGCGGACATGCCGAGCATAGATCCGAAGGTTATGGTGCATCATTTAAACGATAATCATAACATACCCGAGCGGGTACAACCTAGAAGGGCCTTGCCTTTGGGGAGGAAGTTGATAAACTCCACGCCGCTAACTTCATAAGAGAGGCGGAACACCCCAAGTGGTTGTCCAATGTGGTGGTGGTATAGAAGCCTAACGAGAAGTGGCGCATATGCATAGATTATATAGATTTTAACAAAGCCTGCCCAAAGGATAGTTTCCCCCTTCCCCGGATAGAGCAACTCGTGGACGTGACAACGGGTCACGAATTGCTTAGTTTCATAGATGCCTATTCAGGCTACAACCAGATCCCGATGCATGAGGATGACCAGATAAAGACGACCTTTGTGACGAACAAAGGTCTCTATTGCTATAAGGTTATGTCGTTCGGCCTTAAGAACGTCGGCGCGACCTATCACTATTTTGTCAACCGAATGTTAGCCGATCAAATCGGCAAGTCCATGGAGGTATACGTGGACGATATGTTAGTGAAAAGCCGATTGGCTTCTGACCACGTCCGCGACCTCAGAACCATGTTTGACATGAGGTCCCCTCAAAAGCCCAAGGAGGTGCAGAGCGTGGCGAGAAGAGTCGCAGCCTTGGCCAGGTTCGTGTCTAAGGCTACCGACAGGTGCCAACCTTTCTTCCAGACTTTGAAAAAGAAAGATGGTTTCAAATGGACGGAGGAGTGCGAGAAAGCGTTCCGCAAAATGAAGTCATACTTTGCTACGCCCCTCTTCCTGTCAAAACCCATCAACCATGAGTCCATTGTGCTTTACCTCACCGTGTCCGAGAAGGCCATAAGCACAGTCCTCATCCACGAGGATAATCATAGCCAATGGCCAATCTACTACATTAGCAAGGCTCTCCTGGATGCCGAAACTCGATACCCAGAGATCGAGAAGCAATCACTGGCATTGGTTATGATAACTAGAAAATTGCGCTCATAATTCCAGGCACACCAAATAGTTGTGCGCTCTAGGAACCCTATCGAAAAATCACTACAACAAGGCTCCTGGACGAGGATGGCCATATGGTTACAAGAGCTCAGAAAATATGGGATGAAATACTAACCTTGGGCCGCCATCAAGGGCCAGGCCTTGGCCTATTTCGTGGCAGAGTTCGCTCCAAGAGAAGGAGCAAGACCCGTCGAACTCTTGTTAGAATCGCCTAAAAAGCAAAATTCCGGACCAATAGCCCCAATGTGGATCCTACACGTTGATGAAGCATCCAACACCGGGGGGGGCTGGCGTAAGAGTGGTCCTGACTAAGCCCGAAGAGGAAAAGTTGAAGTACGCCCTCCGCTTCGAGTTAAAAGCCTCCAACAACGAGGCATAATACGAAGCCCTGATAGTCGGGTTAGAGCTAGCTCACCGACTAAGGGCCCTGAACCTGCAAATTTTTTACAACTCGTAAATGGTCGTGAACCAAGTAAAAGGCGAATACACCGCCAAGGAGCCGAATATGGCCGCATATTTGGCTAAAACCCTCAAGAACCTGGAAGCGATAACTTGGTTCAAATTCATACAAATCCCTCGAGAGGAGAACACCGAGGCCGATGCTTTGGCACGCATCGCCTCATGTATTGACGAGGAAGAGGATGGAAGCGCCCCGATTGAGATCTTAACCCGACCCTATGTCTGTAGAAGTGAAGTGGGGACGATTAACAACTCTCCGACCCCATCCTGGATGACTCTTTTAATGGAGTACATCGCGAATGGCATCTTACCAGAAAATCACGAGGATGCCAAAAGATTGATAAGTTTGACCTCAAAATACACCATGCCCCGACACGTGCTATACAAGAGGGGTTTCTCAATGCCGCTCATACGATGCCTTCACAACAGTGAAGCAAAAGGGTATGAGTGAGGTGAACGAAGGCTTGCGTGGAAACCATGTTGCGGGACAATCAATGTCGTTAAAAATCTTAAGGTTGGGCTACTTCTGGCCCACCTTAAAGAAGGATGCGCATAATTGGGCTAGAAAGTGCGACAAATGCCAATGGTTCGCAAACGTGCCCAGGCAACCTCTAGCTCTGTTGTGCCCAATAATCGTTCCCCGACCATTTTCCAAGTGGGGGATCTATTTGATCGGTGAGCTCCCCATGGCGCCAAGGCAGTTCCGATTTGCCATAGTGGCAATCTTCTACTTCACCAAATGGGTCGAGGCGGAACCTTTGGCCAAGATCACCGAAGAAGGCACGACGAACTTCATGTGGAAGAGCATATGCCGTCATGGGGTGCCCGAATCGATCGTGCCAGACAAAAACCTATGCTTCCCCGAGACATCCCCAAGCTAATGGCCAAGTAGAGGCAGTCAATCGCACGATCAAGGAGAACTTGAAAAAGAAACTAGAGGCCAGAAAAGGCGCATGGGCTGACGAGTTTCCATTTGTGTTGTGGGCGTACCGAACAACAGCATGAAATGCAACAGTGGAGACCCTATTCGCCCTCACTTTCGGGGTTGAAGTTGTAGTCTCGATAGAGACCACGCTCCCCACATTCTGCGTCAAGACCTTCGATGAAAAAGGAAACGAAGAGGCGATGCGGGAAGAGCTTGACCTTGTCAACCAGAAGAGGGCCGATGCACTCACCCGCCTCGCCGCCCAAAAGAGGAAGGTCGAGCGATATTATAGCTCAAATGTCAAACTCAGAAGCGACCGGAAAGGCTCTCCGCCGAGTCTTCATTTCCTCGATCTCGTCAATCTCTCCTTTGTCATCCTATAATTCTGCCCACATAATACTAATGTTGAGCATCAGAAAGGTAAACAAATGACCCCCCCCCCCCCCCCCCCCCCTTGTTTTCCCTTCTTAGTTCACATATGTTTAACACTTTTCAGATAACAGAAGAGCCCGAAGACCCTGAGACAGCTAAGAGACGACCGGGGGACACTAGATCTTACACGCTATGGCTGAAGCGAGGATCACCCGCCTCGAGCGAGAATCTAACCTCTTAGGTTCCTAAAGGTTGTCCAAATTTCAGGGAAAACACACACTTAGACTCAACTTCTAGTAAACTTCCTTCGAGGCCCTGCGAAGAGATTTGAGTGATCAAACTACTTTATAAGGTGGCTAGTCAAACGTTGATGTATTGAGATCATGACTATGCATTAATGATGTTGCATTTATGTATGGAAGGTGACTCTTTGCGGCCTTCCCTTGAAGGAGTAACGTGTTTTTTTCGTTCAAATCACCTTTGGATTTTTCCTTTTCAAAACTAAACTTAAAATGCTAAACAAAAAATTAATCATAAATTGTTTCAACTTTCAGTAACATGTCTCTAAACCCTCTCTCTACTATCATTTCCTCTAACAAACTGGAAAGGGATAACTACATAGATTGGAAACGTAACCTAGACATCGTCCTTACTATGGACAAGCACAAATGGGTACTCACCACCCCATGTCCTCCTGAAACGAATGATGATTCGATTCAAGAGGAACAGGATGCCCTAGAGGCTTGTCTCACGTCCGATGAGATTGCGAGGTACTATATTTAAGCATCAATGAAGAATGTGTTGCAACAACAACATCGTGATATTAGGTCAGCCTTTAAAATGCTCTACAATCTCCGAGAGATGTTTGGAGGGCAAGGGCGTCAGGCTAGACAACAAGCGGTTTGACAGTATATGAAATGTGGTATGAAAGTAGAGACTCCCATTAGAGAACATATATGATGATCATAAGTTATCTTAATGAAAAGAAATCCTTGGATCTAAGATTGATGTAGATACAAAAATAGATATGATCATGGAAACTCTCCCTGAATCTTTCGATACTTTCAAGCTGAACTACTCCATGAATAAGCTAGGGTACACTGTTACCAAGTTAATGAAGGAGCTTCACACTGCTGAGGGACTTTTGAAGGAAAAGAGGGTTAATGGAGAGGCTCGTGCTACTGAGCACAAAGCCTCTACCTCTGGATATAAGAAGAGATCTCATAAAGCCGAGAAAAAGAACCCTAGTAAGGTTCAGAAGAAGAAGGTGCCCCGGGCTATCAAGGTGGACAAGTCTGAGGACAACTGTCACCATTGCAATTAGCCTGAACACCGACGCAGGAACTGTCCCATCTCCCTTAAAGCTAAAGCGGCATGTATTGTACTTATTACCGAAACTTGTTTAGTAGATGATAATGTATCATCGTGGATTCTTGACTCCGCTGCTACTAACAATATTTGTTGTTCCTTGAATGCGTTCAGGAAAAGCGAAAGCTTAGAGGATGGCGACTTCTGCTTCAAGTGGGAAGATGGAGTTGGTGTCTGCTAAGGCTGTGTGATCCGTGACATTGTCTTTTAAAGACAAAACTTTAAATTTGAATAATGTGTATTTTGTTCCTTCCTTTGGGAAACACTTAATATATGTAGCTCAAATTGTTGAGCATAATTATTAATAAAAGTTTATTGATAATGGAATTTGAATTAGTTTTTCCACTCATTTGTCACTTATGCTTGTATGAAAAATGGTTTATTTTATCTTTATTGTACACAACCTTTGTTGTTAGCCACTGAAATAGATAATGATCTAGTTAGGGAACCAAAGAGGATCAAACTTAATGACTTGTCTGATCTAATAAAATCAACAAATCTTTGGCACTTAAGACTTGGCCATATTATTCTAGATATGATTAAGATGCTCGTGAGGTACGGTCCACTCAAAGCCTCTACAATAGGCTCACGATCAACTTGTGAATCTTGTATAGAAGGAAACATGACCAAGCGACCTTTCTCTAATAAACGTCGAAGAGCCACTGAATTTCTGGAACTAATACATTATGATGTGTGTGTTCCGCTCAGAATTTAGGCTTAAGGAGGATACAAATAATACGTTACCTTTTTACCGATGATTACTCAAGATGAAAATTTGTATATTTGCTCAGACACAAATCCGAGATCTTTAACGTATTTAAGGTTTTTCGAGGTTTAGTGGAAAAGCAAACTGGCAAACAAATCAAAACCCTTTGATAAGATCGAGGTGGTGAATACTTGTCTTGAAAAGTTTGATGATTTTCTTGGAAAAGAAGGTATCACTTCTCAGCTTACTTCCCTGGGACACCTCAACAAAACAGAGTGTCAAAGAAAAGGAATCAAACTCTGACGGAGATGGTTAGATCAATAATGAGTTACTCATCACTCCCTAATTCATTTTAGGGATATGCCCTCGAAACTTCCGCATACATTCAAAACCAAGTTTCGTCTAAAACAGTCCCTAGTATTCCTTATGTACGATGGACTGGGCGTAAAGTTAGTTTAAGCCACATCAAAATTTGGGGTTGCCCTGCACATGCGTTAAGGCAAAAGACTAGCAAGTGAGCTAGTAGATCAGAATTATGCGTGTTTGTTTGATATCGAATGGAAACCAAAGGTTTCATATTCTATACTCCCAAGGATGACAGAACGTTTGTTAGCACTAATGCACCTTTCCTTGAGGAGGACTTTATGAAGAATACGAAACCTATGAAGAAAATTTGGGTGAGGATGCTTCAAGCTCATCTGTAAGAATTGTTCTTACCCCAACTGAAACGTTACCTAACAATTAAGAATCTCGTCAAGTAGTACTTAGACGTAGTGAGATGACTTCTGAAAAGCCCGGCAGGTACATGTCTAATGAAGAAACTCTCGTAGCCGTCTCTGACATGGATGACCATGTTTCCCATAGCCAAGAAATGGTTGGTTCTGAATCAAACCTTTGACTTGACTCCATGTTGAGATGCATTCGATGTATGTCAACAAAGTCTGGAAACGTGTAGACCTACCTGAAGGGGTTAAACTCGTAGGGTATAAGTGGATCTATAAGAAAAAAAGGGTCCGGATGGAAACGTTATGACATTCAAAGCACGACTAGTGGCTATGGGCTACACCCAAAAAAAAGGTATCGATTATGAAGAAACTTTCTCGCATGCCGCTCTCGATTATGAGATCTGGCAAATGGATGTCAAGACTGCCTTTATGAATGGAATTCTTGACGAGCGCATTTTCATGGCTCCACCAGACAATTTCGTGGAAGGTGGTAAAGAAACCAAGGTTTGTGAGTTGCTTAAATCTATTTATGGATTAAAGTAAGCATCTAGGACATGGAATATTAGATTCTATGAAACAAGCTTTGATTTTGACCAATCCATAGATGAACCTTGTGTTTATAAGTTAATACACGAGGGCAAAGTTGTGCTTCTAGTATTATATGTCGATCATATATTACTCAATATGAAGGATCTAGGGGACGCTGCGTACATTCTAGGGATTCAAATAATTTGAGATCGAAAGAACCGGACCTTTTGACTCTCCCAAGCATCTTATTTAGATAAGGTGATGCATCGCTTCGCCATGCAACACTCTTAGAAGGGCCAAAACCCCTTTAGACATGGAGTCTCACTCTCTAAAGACCAGTTTCCCAATACAGCACAATAGATTGAGGACATGAGAAAGATCCCTATACTTTGGCCGAAGTCTCATGTATGCTATGTTGTACACTAGGCCAAATATATATTTCGTTGTTGACGTAGTTAGCCGTTACCAATCAAATACTGGACATGAACACTCGGTTGCTGTTAAGTATGTTCTTAAGTATTTTGGTAGAAATTGGAACTTGATGCTTACATATACAGGTACTAACCTGACTATAACGGTGTATACCAATTTCGACTTTCAGGCGGATAGGGATTCCATGAAATCCACTTCAGAATATGTGTTCATCCTGAATGGTGGAAAATGAGTATCAAGCAATCTTGCATTGCGCACTCCACCATGGAAGAAGAATATGTGGCTGCTTGTGAAGAATCCAAAGAGGCTGTATGGCTTAAAAAATATCTTCAGTATTTGGAAGTCGTTCCAAATGACAACGAGCTCATGAAACTTTATTGTGATAATAGTGGGGATATTGCTAACTCAAAGGAACTTAGAAGCCATAAGCGCTCTAAGCATATTAAGAGGAACTACCATTTGATTAGAGAGATCATGCAACACGGAGACGTGGAGGTGAAGATGTTGGAAATTATTTAACGATTAAACAATATTATTATATAATACATCATATGTGGAGAATATATATATAATAAGATCTAAAAAAAATTAAACACATTTTAATATATTAAGAAACTTAGGCATTAAAAATCACTAACATGTCAATAAACTATATTTTCTAAACATGTTGTCAACAAATTGAATAAACGACCTAACAACTTATAAACACATTTATAAAATTTAATCGCATATCCAACTCCTTCAGAGAACTTACATAAGAGGTTGTAAACAACCTCGTGCGTTGCTAGCTAACGTCGGAGCGCCTCGTCGGTTTGCAAGCTTCTGCCCTCGCCGGATTGGATACTGGTCAACCAGATGAGATGGGCCTGCGAGCCTACGAGTTCATGCGAGTTGCTGGAGCTCCGAGACCTGTGCACCAGGATAGACAGAGGATAAGGTGAGGTGCTGGAGAAGTGGCTCGACCTGGATGCATGACGAGCTCTTGTGGTGGCTCAGGCGCTTCGGGCCCGGCGAGAGGTTCTGTCTAGTGAGTCTATCCGGCCGAAACGAAGGCTAAAATGAGCCTAGTCGCGTCTCGCTCAATTTCTTCGCGTTTCGAATGATTCCCTGTAGGTTAAATGTCACTCAAACACCACAAGAAGAGTCAATGATAATTTTTTCGGATTTTGGGGAGATTAACAAGGTGGGATGTTAAATCGAACAACGAAGAACTATAAGGATCACTCAAGAACGATCGGAAAATCAAGAAAATGTTTCTTGATCTCCCTCTCTCTCTAAATCTCTAGGCCAACACAATCACAAGGCGAATGAGATTTTTGGCCGAGTATTTAATTAGGGTTAAGTGTGATTAGTGTTTCGAAAAAACCCTTTAAATAGAGAGAGAGCGGGTTTTTCTTAGATCAAACCCGTTAGTCAAAGTTAAGCCCATTTTTTTAAATGAATTTCAAAACTTAATTTATTGACCTAATTCTTTAATTATGGCCGAGTGACATCTTTAATATTCTCCAAAAATATATTTGATTTATTTCTAAAATAATATTTAATTACTTTAGAACATCTCATTTATTTAATGACAAATCATTAATTATTTTCATACTCTTCAAAGTAGTAGGAAACGAGAAAATATTTATTTTGATCTTTTATTTAATGATTTAAACAAAGACCAAATTTTAGTTTCATCTGACCCGACGGTTGGTGTCATAAGGTAATGATATTGGGTTATATGATTCACATATATGGAATTCATGTTGAAACAATGCAAATTCATTAGTATCACATTATGCTCTTTTATGAGAGTGTGAATGAATAAAGCTGGCCAGGTATTCATGGAACAAAAACATTCTTTGATTAAAACACGTGACATGTAAAGACATCTCACTCTATGTTTTTCTCATTCACAAATAATAACTGAGTTAGTGAAATAATAACTCAAGGGGTAAAACGGTAATTTTACATTCCCCTTAGATAGTGATACACGTGAATGGTAATATCGTAAAGTACTCTGTCGATCCTGTGAAGAATTGTTTTGTCACATCAAACGGAAAATATACGCATATGATCAGAGATAGTCTTAGTATTAGTCCTTTTGTGGAATCGACTAATATTAAGAATTAAAAGACGAAAAAGGTTTGTGAACTTTTCAGTCCGATCTATATTCTAAAGCTGCGTTCATATGGGTCCATAAGGTCTCAATGATAGACACTTGGAAGAGATTAAATGAACGATAATTATTGATTTACTCATTGAATATAAATCGTGATTAATATCGAGAAAATTATTTTCTAAGTAACTTAATAAATATTTAGTTATTTATTGTTACGTTTATTTGTTGAATCATAGAGTGTTATTATATTGATAATAATAATTTTGAAAAATTAAAACAAATAAAGAAGAAAATAAATTATTTCTCATTTCGTACTCATTTGGAAAGTATGAAATTATTTATTGAAATGTCATTAATAAAATGAGAGTTTTAAATTAATTGAATTTAGAAATAAATCAAAAGAATTTGGGAATAAAATAAATGAATATGGCCGAGTATAGAGAAGAGGTTGGCCGAATTCTGTAAGTGATTGGATCACGGGTTTGACCCAGTTTAAGCCCATTTAACCTGTATATAAAAGGGCTTAAGAAAACCCTAGTCACTGAATCCCTAACCCTAATATTTTCGGCCAAGGCACTCTCTCCTCCCCTGTGTGATACTCGGCCGAAATCCCCAAAGAGAAAAGAAGAGAAAAAAAAATTTCATATCTTTATTGTGTCATTTCTTATTCCCGGCAGTTCATAGAAGAGCCCACCCTCTCAATCTCATTGAATTCCTCGTATATTATCGTTGACTCTTCATTGTGGTGTTTGGTGTTTTTAATTCTGTTGAATTTTGAATCTTAGAATTAAATTTGAAGTCCCGAAGGTTTTTGCAAATCCTGTCTAGCGAGAATCCCAGTCAAACGAAGACTCCAGTCCGGCGGGAATTCCAGTGAGGCGAAGGCTCCTGCCTGGCGGGAATCCCAGTCAAGCGAAGGCTCCAGTCCAGCGAGAATCCCAGTCCGAAAAAGTTCCCAGTCCGGCGAGAAACCTAATCCGGCGGAAGCGTCCAGGTCCCAGTCCGGCGAAGGCTCCCTGTCCAGTGAAGGTCTCCTGTCCAGCATCCTGTTGCGCGACATCTCCAGACGTGCTCCCAGTTTGGCGAACAGGTCCTGAGGCCCCATGTGTCCTGTCATTTTTCAGGCGTGACCTCCCAGTTCGATAGAGGTGTTGTCCGGCGAGCCTGTCTTCCTAGTCCGGCCAGCGCGCATCCAAAGCCTTTCGGCGAGTCTTTTTCCACATTTGGACTTGGTGTGGCCTTCCGGAGATAGCGAAAAACGGATTGTTTACAATCTCAATGTAAGTAATTCTCAAAAATTTTGATGACTATAATTATATAAAATTGTTTATATAGGTTGATAGTGTGGTCAAATGTTGTTCAACATGTTTTAATAAATTTGTTTATTAACATGTCAATAAATTTTAATGCCTAGGTTGTTTAAGCATATTAAAAATAGTTTAATTATGATAGATCTAATTATATTTTTCCGCCACATAGAATGTGTAATATAATTAAATTGTTTAAATTGTTAAGTAAATTCAGACAAATGGTATCATAGTTAAATAAAGGCATTAATGACTAGTTTTGAAATTTGTTTGACTAGTTGGTGTTGCCGTTTTTTGTATGATTGTTTATTGCATTATGAATGCTATAAATTGTGTGTATGTGTTTATGGATGGATCCTCATTTAATATGGCCAAAATATTTTGTTTCTGGTTATCGCGCAAGTTTTAAATTTATTTATTTATATTGCGAGCCTCGCTTTGCGAGGACATTTAAATTGTAATTAAATTTATTGTAATTTGGCAACGAGAAGACAGGGGAGGCAGCACCTCGGGCTTGGCCACACGTTGGATAACGTGTAGGAGCTAACCCGAGACATCCGATGATGCGTCACAAGTCCCTTTGGCCGGACTCTCACGTGAAGATTAAATTAGTTTAATTTTCTATTTAATTTCCTTTTAGGTTGTATTTAGAAATGGGCCATTGAGTGAGTTAAATATTTTATACTTTAAATTTATATACACTCATTGCATATCACCTCACATGTCATATCCTATAGAACGCCAACATCATTTTAAAATGAATTGTTCATATAGTTTACAATTAATAAAGAGTTATAACAATTGTAAATTGTTTTTGAAAGAATATGATTCTTTGCAAAAACTAAGTGGGAGGGTTGTTTATCGCTGAAGCAACCCAAGGTCCCCGACACGTGTATAATTGACTAAATATGTGATGAACTAAGAGCCACACATAGTGGTCCTCAATTCAATGGGAGTACTTCGGAAGTATTTAGTTACTCATACTGTTAAGAACTAAGTCTTAAAGAGGAACGATTAAAGGGGGTCTCCACATAGGTGAACCATCTTCTAAGTAACTTGAGTAAAGACCCACGTGTAGGTTACACACTTAGGCTTATGTTTTAAAGTAATCCTCGCATAGAGACCCTGCATTAAAAATAAGTGACCAAACGTTTATAGTAATTAGTAAGAACTAGAAGTTGTGACTTCTTGGATGGTTCGAACTAAATAGTGATGTCTCACGACTATGAAAGGCGGTTAATTACGGTTTCACCATAGGAAAAGTAATTAACTATTGTTGTTCATAATACCATGAATTATTTATCGCTTTCCTCACCATATTAGGATTGTTCACGCATGCATATAATTCAAAAAAGTAGCGCATGCTAAAGTTATTTATTTTATTTATGTTTTCAGCAAAATGTCTTTTAACCCACTACAAACGATTTTAAGTTCTAACAAACTCGAGGGTGAGAATTACGTTGACTGGAAATGTAATCTCGACATCGTACTGACGGTAGAAAAGCACAACTATGTTCTCACGACCCCATGTCCTCATTCTCCGAGTGCTGACTCGAGTAAGGAAGACAAGGATGCCTACGATGCATGGATGAGGTCTGACGAGATTGCTCGATGCTACATATTGGCATCGATGAGCAATGTGTTGCAGTAATCTCATCGAGACATCCCCACAGCATATGAAATCCTGTTCAATCTCCATGAGATGTTCGGATGCCATGGGCGTCAGGCAAGGCAGTGAGCTATCCGATGTTTCATGATTTGCAGGATGAAGCCAAGATCTTCTGTTCGGGAACACATGCTACTGATCATGGGTCACCTGAACGATATGGAGATCCTTTGTTCTGAGATTGATGGAGAGACCAAGATAGACATGATCTTGAAAACTCTGACAGAATCTTATGATAGCTTTCGTCTGAACTACTCCATGAACAAGCTCAATACACAGTGACTGAGCTCATGAAGGAGTTGCAGACTGCCGAGGGACTTCTCTCTAAGAACAAGAAGAAGTCGGGAGAGCTCCATGTTACTGAACACAGAGCCTCAACCTCTAATTCTAAGAGGATGATGAAAAGACCTAAAAACGCCAACCGATTGGGTTCCAAGAAGCCTTACAAGAAGGTTGTGGATGCTAAGGGCAAAGGCGTCGCAAAGGTGGACAAGTCTGAGCACAAGTGTCACCATTGCGGAGAAGCTAGCCACTGGCAGAGGAATTGTCCTGCATACCTCAAGAGTGTCAAGGAAAAATGTACGATCTTTGTTACTCAAGCTTGTTACACTACAAACAAGGCATCGCCCGGGATCCTAGATTGCGGGGCATCTGACCACTTTGTGTGTAATATGAATGATTTCAGGAAATCCAAGAGCTTTAGTGACGGGGAGTTCGGATTCATCTGGGATGATGGAACGAAGGTTGGAGCAAGATCTTTCGGGACCATGAAACTGAAGTTTGGAAATAAGACTTTATTATTGAATAATGTTTATTATGTTCCAGATTTTTGCAAGAAGTTGATTTCTTTTGATCGTTTAGAAGAAAAAGGATTCAATTTTAAGATCAATAATGGTATTGAGATATTTATTGATGATTCTTTTATTACTAAAACTCAACGATTAGATTCTATTTATTACTTGTATCCTCTTGAGCCGACAATCTTGGACACTGAAGTGAATAGAGATTCACTCGAGAAGCGTAAGATGTTTCATACTGTTAAAACGAACGAGACATATTTATGGCACTTACGTCTTGGACATATTGGCCTAGGTAGGATTAAGAGATTAACAAAGGATGGTCCTTTGAAGTCTCTAACCGTGGGAAGTCTTCCCACGTGTGAATCCTGTCTCGAGGGCAAGATGACCAAGAGACCCTTCTCTTCAAAGGGTCTGAGAGCCACACAAGTATTGGAACTCATACATAGTGATGTATGTGGTCCGATAAACATCCAGGCAAGAGGGGGTTACGAATATTTTGTAACCTTCACTGATGACTACTCAAGGTTTGGTCATATCTACCTTATGCGACATAAGTTAGATACTTTTGAAATGTTCAAAGAGTGTAAGGCTTTACTTGAAAAGAAGACGGAGAAACAGATCAAAACCCTTCGATCAGATCGAGGGGGAGAGTACTTGTCTGGAGAGTTCGAAGACCTTCTTAGGGAAGAAGGCATTCATTCTCAGCTTACAGCACCTGGCACCCCGCAGCAAAACAGCGTGTCAGAGAGAAGGAATCGAACTCTGTTAGATATGGTGAGGTCGATGATGAGTTACTCATCGCTTCCTAACTTATTCTGGGGATACGCCCTAGAAACGGCAGCTTATATTCTGAACCAGGTTCCATCTAAGGCGGTCCTTGGCACTCCCTATGAGAGATCGAATGGTAGAAAATCTGTTTTACACCACGTTTGCATTTGGGGTTGTCCAGCACATGTGTTGCGACAAAAGACTAGCAAGTTGGCTAGTCGTTCAGAAGTATCTCTTTTCGTAGGATATTCCAAAGAGAGCAAAGTGTACATCTTCTATAGTGCTGCTAATCAGAAAACGTTCGCTAGCACGAACACTGGGTTTCTGCAAGAAGACTATAGGAAGAACTCTATACCGAGAAGTAGACTTGTGCTAAAGGAACTGTTGGATGAAGTAGTTGGTACTTCACAAGATAGGACGAGTCCTAGTAGAAGAACCACATTCGAAACCAGAGCCTCATGTGCTTTGCAGTAATAGGATTGTACGACAACCTGTTCGATACATGGGTATTGGAGAGTCTTTCACTGTTGTCGCATATCATGAGGAAGATGATCCAATATCATTTTCCCAAGCGATGCAGAGTTCTGAAGCAAACCTATGGCAAGAAGCCATGAACGTTGAAATGCATGCGATTTATGTCAACGAGGTCTGGAAGCTTGTAGATCTACGTGAAGGCATTAATCCTGTTGGGTGTAAATGGATCTACAAGAAGAAAAGAGGACCGGATGGAAATGTTGAGACATTTAAGGCACGACTAGTGGTGAAGGGATTCACACAGAAATAAGGTATCGAATATGAAGATACATTCTCGCCAGTCGCGATGCTGAAGTCCATTCGTACTTTTTTATCCATTGTTTCTGCCCTGGATTATGAAATCTGGCAGATTGATGTCAAGACCGCATTTTTGAATGGAAATCTTGACGAGCGCATTAATATGGCTCAACCAGACGGGTTCATGGAGAAAGGCCAACATGGCAAGGTATGTGAGTTGCTGAAGTCCATTTATGGACTAAAGCAAGCATCTAGATCGTGGAATATAAGATTCGACGAGACTGTGAAAGGCTACGACTTTGATCACTCAGTAGATGAGTCATGCGTTTATAAGATGATAAACGATGGCAAGGTGGTCTTCTTAGTCCTATATGTAGATGACATTCTACTCATTGGGAATGATGTAGGAAAGTTATCAGAGGTTAAGATCTGGCTACAAAGCAATTTGAGATGAAAGATCTGGGAGAGGCGGCTTTCCCAAGCATCTTATATTGATAAGATCATGGATCGCTTTAGTATGCAAGACTCCAAGAAAGGACAGCTACCTTTCAGACATGGAGTGCATCTCTTAAGTGAGCAGTCTCCCAAGACTCCTCAAGAAGTTGAGGACATGAGACATATTCCTTACGTTTCAGCCGTAGGAAGTCTCATGTATGCTATGCTTTGCACGAGGCTAGATATTTGCTACACAGTGGGCATGGTGAGTAAGTTTCGGTCAAACCTAGGACCCGAGCACTGGGTTGTTGTCAAGCATGTTCTCAAGTATCTTTGGAGAACGAGAAACTACATGCATGCATACTCAGGTAATGACCTGAATATGACGGGATATACCGACTCCAATATTCAAGCGGATAAGAATTCCAGGAAGTCCACATCAGGGTCTGTGTTCACCTTGAATGGTGGATCCGTGGTCTGGAGGAGTATCCAGTAATCTTTCGTTGCTGACTCAACCATGGAAGCCGAGTATGTGGCAGCTTGTGAAGCTGCAAAGGAGGCTGTGTTGCTGAAGAAATTCCTTATGTACTTGGAAGTTTTTCCAAGTGCAAGCGAGCCTATTTCACTTTATTGTGATAATAGTGAGGCTGTCGCTAATTGTAAGGAGCCAAGAAGTCACAAGCGCTCTAAACATATAGAGCGGAAGTATTACCTAGTACGAGACATCGTTCACAGATGGGACGCTAAAGTCATGGAGATCTCAAAATTAGACAACCTTGCTGATCCCTTCACGAAGCCTTTAACGAGTATAGTCTTCGAGGGACACCTAGAAGGATTGGAACTAAAAGATCATTCACATCTCCTTTGAGGCAAGTGGGAGTTTGTTGGGATTGGTGCCCACAAAGGAGATAGTACACATTGTAATACATTTGTATTTAATTTTGGTGAAACATTAAATACAAATAAATATTCATTCTTTATTATGTTTGTGTTTATGTATGAATGCTACGCTCTAAAACTATCATCAACAAAAGGGGTGTTAAGTACAGACTTGACAAGATAGCCCCTGTGACTAGTTTAAACATTTGTTCGCAAACGTAAGATCGATAGAGCAATCGAATCTAAGTAATGATTGCTTGAATGAATCATGATATCTTATCTTGTGATCTAGAGAGTTGTGACTCTGTGTATCATTCTTGATATCTTATGGAAGATATTGAACAAGACCAGTGATACTTAGAAGATCGAGATAAAACCGTTTAACCACTCGAAACTTCAAGATCACATACGAGGGGTACTTTGATACTTACCTAAATCCTGAAGTGAATATATAATTGATATTACACTTTATGACATTTGATTTTTCAATAGGCAATGACTAAGTTTTAGTTTCATCTGACCCGACGGTTGGTGTCATAAGGTTGTGATATTGGGTTATATGATTCACATATATGGAATTCATGTTGAAACAATGCAAATTCATTAGTATCACACTATACTTTTTTATGAGAGTGTGAATGAATAAACCTGGCCAGGTATTCATGGAACAAGAACGTTCTTTGATTAAAACACGTGACATGTAAAGACATCTCACTCTATGTTTTTCTCATTCACAAATAACAACGGAATTAGTGAAATAATAACTCAAGGGGTTAAACAATAATTTTACATTCCACTTAGTTAGTGATACACATGAAGGGTAATATTGTAAAGTACTATGTGGTCCTTTAGTGGATTCGACTAATATTAAGAATTAAAAGACGGAAAAGGTTTGTGAACTTTTCAGTCTGATCTTTATTCTAAAGCTTCGTTCATATGGGTCCATAAGGTCTCAATAATAGACACTTGGAAGAGATTAAATGAACGAGAAATATTGATTTACTCATTGAATATAAATTGTGATTTATATCGAGAAAATTATTTTTCTAAGTAACTTAATAAATAGTTAGTTATTTAATGTTATATTTATTTGTTGAATCATAGAGTATTATTATATTGATAATAATACACTTGAGAAATTCAAACAAATGAAAGAAGAAAATAAATAATTTCTCATTTCGTACTCATTTGGAAAGTATAAAATTATTTAATGAAATTTCTTAATAAAATGAGAGTTCTAAATTAATTGAATTTAGAAATAAATCAAAAAAATTTGGGAATAAAATAAATGAATATGGCCGAGTATAGAGAAGAGGTTTGGCCAAATTTTGTAAGTGATTGAGTCATGGGTTTGACCTAGTTTAAGACCATTTAACCTGTTTATGAAAGGGCATAAGGAAACCCTAATCACTGAATCCCTAACCCTAGTATTTTCGGCCAAGGCACTCTCTCCTCCCCTGTGTGATACTCGGTCGAAATCCCCTAAAAGAAAAGAAGAGAAAAATTGTTTTAATCTTTTTATTGAGTGATTTCTTATTCCCGATAGTTCATAAAAGAGCCCACCCTCTCAATCTCATTGAATTCCTCGTTGACTCTTCATTGTGGTGTTTGGTGTTTTTAATTTTGTGAAATTTTGAATCTCAGAATTAAATTTGAAGTCCCGAAGGTGTTTGCAAATCTTGTCCAGCGAGTATTCCAGTCAGGCGAAGACTCCAGTCCGGCGGGAATTCCCTTCAGGCGAAGGCTCTAGTCCGGAAGGAATCCTAGTCCGGCAAAGGTCCCAGTTCGGCGAGAAACCAAATCCGGCGGAAGCGTCCAGTCGCAATCCGGGGAAGGTCCTAGTCCGGCAAAGATTCCCTGTCCGGCGAAGGTCTCCTGTCTAGTATTCTGTCCGACGAGATCTCTAGGCGTGCTTCCAGTCCGGCGAACAGGTCCAGAGGCCCAAGGTGTCCTTTCTTCTGTCCGGTGTGACCTTCCAGTCCGACGAAAGTGCTGTCCGGCGAGCCTGTCTTCCCAGTCCGGCCAACACGCATCCAAAGCCTTCCACGTTTGGACTTGGTGTGGCCTTTCGGAGATAGCGAGCTACGTCCGGATTGTTTACAATCTCAATTGTAAGTAATTTTCAACGATTTGCATGACTATAATTATATAAATTTGTTTATATAGGTTGATAGTGTGTTCAAACAACATGTTTTAATAAAAAAAATTTATTAACATGTCCATAAATTTTAATGCTTAGATTGTTTAAACATATTAAAAATAGTTTTAATATAATAGATCTAATTATATTTTTCCGCCACATAAGATGTGTAATATAATTAAATTGTTAAATAAATTCCAACATCCTTGTACGGCGGTGCACCTCACATTGAATCCGACGAGCTCTCTTCACGTGTTGACTTTACGAGGCCTCCAGAGTTAGCGACCAACGTCCAGGATTGTTTACAATCTCTTTGTAAGAATTTTTCAACGAATTGGATATGTGATTATATAAATTGTTTATATAGGTTGGTAGTTGTTCAATTTCTTGGTTAACATGTTAAGAATAAAAATGTTTATTGACATGTTTATAATTTTTAATGCCTAGATTAATTGTATATATTAAAAGTGGTTTTTAATATATTAGATCTAATTATATATTTCCGCCGTATTTAAGATATATTATATAATTAATTGTTTAATCGTGAAATTAATTCCTACAGACATGTCATTTAATAGCTTACATATTCTCATTTAAGGAAGTCAAATTCTAGGTCCACTCGATGATCAAGACTAGACTAATTGGTGACATATTAAGTTATGAAGATGTCATGAACCAGGTTTGTGAAGTTCTCATAGATATGGAATTCATGTAAAAGATTGCTGAAATACAATGTATATCACGTCATGATTTATTACTTGGATTGTGAATAAACGAACCGCGCGGTATTCAAAATTAAGTAACGAATTTATTTTGATGAAACAATGTGACTTGTTAACTCCTCGTCAATACATTGTTTTTAACTTATTCACAAGTAACAAAGGAGTTGAGGAAATAACAACTAGAAGGGAAAATTGTAATTTTTTAAATCTCATCTAGTTGATGATATTCATGAAGGGTATTCGTAGATAACATTCAATTGATCCACTCAACATAATTAAGTTGAATTTGAGTAGAAAATTCATTTGAACGGAGAGATTTTCAGTGTCAACTCTTTAGTGGAATCAGGACATTAAGCTAATACTCGAAAAACGATTGTGAACTTTTGAGTTCAAGTATAGTAGCTCAAGTTTTGTTCATTTGGATCCATAAGGTAACTATTACAGGTCATTAGAGTAGGACTGTTACACTAGATACTAACTCAAAATAATTTCAAGTGTTGAACTAAACGTTTTCTCGGAAAATGTCTAAAGGGTATTTTTGTCCACATGGACATAAAATGATGTGAATGTCAAAATAAGATTTTGAATATTTCCATATGATGGAAATAATCATCAACAAACTCTATTTCAATTGAGATTTAGTTTGCAAATTTTTTAGCTCTCTTGTCACCACCTGCTAAATTTTTTTCTTTCCCTTTGATTTAGTACGGGGTTCAGCTTTTGAATGGTTTTTCTTTCTCATGCCTCTATCAATTAAATTTTCCACCTCATGTCTCTTGCGCACTATTTGAGGCCTCATTTATTCTCAGCATTTTGATTTTGTGTGATGTGGATATTAAAGCAGCTTAAACTTGCTCCTTTAATTCTTTTTTTCCATTTTAGATGACTGAAACACATATATTTTAAATTGTTATTAGTTGAAAAATTCAAAGCATATAAAATTGAATATAAAACGGAACAAAGTACCTCAGCCATAATAGACATCAGAGAGAGGGCAAGAGACGACGATGAAGAATCTAATCTTGAGGTAACGTTGTTATATAGTGGTGATGTATATTTTAGTATACCTTATATATACAATCGCGAGAAAAGTTAACAAATAAGTAAAAATAATGATCTATTCTAATGTACCACACAAATAACCACGAATATATATATATATATATATATATTTATATATATACATATATAATTGATCCCATATTTATAGTGATCGTGGAATAAGTCCGAGAAATATATTTTGTTTTCATTACACTTTCACAAAATAAAAACTTAGAACGTGGATTATAACTGCTCAAGAATCATTGACCAACCCGAATAAACAGCGTCCTGTAAGATTTCACTACCGCATGATATATTTTTCCACAACAATGGAAGCTCTTATATGTGAACTGTCTGCGGCACCGGAAAACACCCGAACGGAACCATCTTGTGAAAGGAAAAATCGCCAATTTTAAATATTGAGGAGGGCTTTGAGGAAAACTGAGTTAACGTAGGCAGTGCTATCTCGAGAAGGAAGAGAATTTATCGAGTTAGTTAGTGGAAGACGATTACGATTACGACCGTGTATGAAGAAATAAAAAGAATCATACTATACGTTTTTTTAGCAATGTTCATAGTAATTTTATTTTAATCGATGTACATCCAAATTATTTAATGAATAAGTGTACAAACATGTTGCTTTTCCTATAGTACAAAAACATAACAACCCTTAATATAGTGTATCGACGATATCCTTAAACACCAATATTACAACCAAATACAAAATCAGAAAATCATCAAGAAGGGATTGAGACGGATAATATAGAACAAAAACAACACTCAAATCAGTAAAAATTTAAGAGCACAGCCAAAATAGACGTTAAATAAAAAGTTTTAAGGGTTTCGTTGAAAATTTCTTTGCCTTAACCTTGTCGTCAATTCTTCAATACAACGACGACGATGATGATTATTTTATTATGAGAATCGCAATTCTTGAAGTTTTTTTCTGTCTCGGCAAGATTTTAAAAAAATCCAAAAATTATCGCTTCGGTCGTTTCTCCCTCCGAAATATTCAAACCCAATAAATGAAATGGCGTTACCATGTTCACCTCGTTTTTTGGATTTGATTTACGTAATTAATTATTTTTAATTAGACGGTTTCATAGGTGAGCGGGAAAATTTTTTGGGTTAAAATTGAAAGGTAATGTTCTAAAATCAAAAGGTGAGACATTTGCAGCAGTTTTACGAAACGATGACCATATCTAAAATGACAAACCTATATAAGATTTCAATAACCCTAAAATAAATTATTAAAATGAAGAGAATTATAACTGAATTAGTAAACTTGTGCAATGCATATCAGTTTTAGCCTTGCTAGAAACATAGACAAGAACAAAGAGTCATTTACCAAAATTAAAGAGAAAATATGGAAGAATGAAATTAACTTAAAAGGCTAAGTTCGTACTAAAATATACAGTGTCTAAAAACTAGATCAAACCTCTTATTTATAGTGTTTTAGACATGACATTTTAAAAGGAAACTAAAAGAAAAATGAAACTAGATATTATATACATTATCTTCGAAAAGAAATGCGTATTGGATGATTCTGCTGAAGTCAAGTGCAAAAGTATCGTTGTCATCTTCTGCCACGTTCGCAATATGACTTACTGCTTTGAGATAAATTGACAAATGACATAAAATCATTAGCGAATGTCTTGAGACCGATTAATAAAAAAATATTTTAATTAAAGATTTGTAGATAACATACATTATAATAATAAATTATTGCTTTTATCAAGGATTGGACAGCCGAATGTCGATAAACAGTCGATAACTCAAAAATACGGGAATGTCGCTAGCCGAACAGCAATCCGATGGAAATAATGTTGAAAACGAAAAAGGAAATGCCGATGGGATTACCGTTGGTCGGTCAGGAATCCGACAAAAATAACTGAAATTCGGCGGAAAAAATGCTGAGAAGTTGTTTAGTTCAAAACATGAATTTATAAGTATAACATAGGTTAAAAACATAAAATTTATACATATCATTCGTACATTAAGTTCATACATATTATACCACATTAATTTCATACATAACATATATCATAAAGTTCATATATACCAAACACCATTAAGTTCATAGGTACCATACACTATAAAGTTTGAAAACGACCATACGAAATCCAACAACATATCAATAGTAACTAGAATGACGTGTTCTGATAAAATCCACCTAATTGTGTCTGAACGTTACAGTAATCCAACCACGTCATTTGGGTCGCGTACAATGAAGTATACTTAATGATATGGTTGTTGTAGTTGGCTTGCGTTTCACCGACCACGTTGCAAAATATGGGATACTCGGGTAGTGGTCCTTCAATCTCTGCACCGATAATGACCGGAACTGGATACATAACAGGGTAAGGGTAAGCATACGAACCTTGAATTTCATAAGATTGTGTAGACATCTGGTAAAACGACTTTGACTCAAATTGAGTGAAAATGGAGTCAACGTCATAATCCGTAGAACTTGTAGACCACATTCTCGCTTGTCGATCTCTTGGGTATTACGTACTCATAGTCAAAGAAATCGTCCGTTCTAATATACATAAAGTTAGATAAGAATAAATGTAAACTAATACCTCATGTAACATATTAGTACCTGTCCGATCGCGCGCTCCGCGATCTTCATATTGAGTAGGTTGATTACCCGACTCCATAATCCATGGATCGTAACCCATACCTCTGTTTGTGCCACTCCCAACTCCAAAACTTGTGCCACCACCATCACTGTCGCCTTGCGTTGCGCCACCTTCGCCATCATCCCCATCATCGTACTAGATGATTCTACACCAATCTCTTGAGAGACGACCCGGTTTACATGGACGCCTTCGGATCGGGCCT
Source organism: Urtica urens (assembly GCA_958296335.1). NCBI lineage: Eukaryota > Viridiplantae > Streptophyta > Magnoliopsida > Rosales > Urticaceae > Urtica > Urtica urens. Next base: position 8,643,122 of record OY282528.1, read on the forward strand.
GTGAGGCTACTTGCGGATCAGGACGGTTGGATTCATCGTCAAGGTTGCATGGCCGAAACCAATCAAGAATAACGTCGTCGGCGGCCTCATCTCCCATGGCTTGCATAGATTTCTCTATGATTTCTAAGGGGTCTCGAAGTTCCTTGTTTTCGTATTGAGTTTTGCGATCTCGTATCTGTAATTCCATGTTATAATTACAAAACACAAGTTGCTCCAACCTTGTATACGCAAGACGGTTGCGCTGTTTCGCGTGGACTAACACGAACGTTCTCTAATTTCTCTCACAAGCCAAAGAGGATGCAGTTTGTGATAAAATTCGCATGGCCAACCGACGTAAAGTAGGTGTTTCAGTTCCAAACATTCTCCACCATTCGGCTACAAAAATAAAATCAAAATTACATAATGATAACAAACTCGACACAAACATATCGTAACGTACCTCCGGCCATATAATAACGGTTTCCAACCATAGTCGTCTTTCCAAATAGTCCACGTGCATCTCGAAAGACAATGAGCTGTGTACCTAGTATGTCACTATACGTTGAAGGAACATATAAATAAATGAAATTACGTACCTCATTTCCGAAAACATAACAATCATCGTGCAGATGTAAGACCTCAAATACGTCTGTAATAACAGTTAGATATTCTGGTTGCATCGTGTTTAAGTAATAACTTGTTTTCTGCAATGGGTAACAAAGTTGTCTCTCCCATCTATCGACAACGACATCGACAACTCATCTTTTATTTGATAGTCTCTCCAACTTCGTTTTCATTAGATCAAAGACGTGATATAGTGCACCTAACGTTGGAACAACCTCTATGTCCATGAACCGAAGAGCTGCAAATAAGAGCTCGAATACTTGTTTCATTAAGGGATAATGTTAGTTCTACAAAGTAAACTACAAACATCATACTACAAACAAAAATACCTTACAAACTCCATCAAGGTGTAGCCAAATATTTGCATCATTGACTTTTTGCTCAACAAATGATCCCGCCAAGGATGCAAAATGTCAATCTCTCCCACCAATCGGAATTGATTATCGCCTTCAATACTTACCTCTTGCTACGCAAGTTTGAAAGAGCAAAAAAATTGGTAGCGAACCTTGTAGGACCGGGATGAATAATCTCACATTCGCCTTATTCTCTTAACTTTACTAATAGAAGCCTATGGTTATAAATGAATTTCGTTATGCGTCTAGCGTCATCCACGACGCGAGCAATGGTATCTCGTTTAGCCACGTCTTTTAACATAAAGTCAAGGCAGTGCGCAGTGTCCAATAATAATTGAACCTCCTCCTCGGTTTCATAAAAAAAATTGAATAAATCAAAAGTTACCTGAACAATATTAATAATTAAAGAGCACAAACATAATACACGTATTTATCATACCATCTTGCATGACAAGGAGACCGCTTGGGTGAACCGCTCGCTCGGACAAAGGCAAAACCGAACCATCAAATTCTATAGCTTACTTGCCCCACACATTTCTATGACATTTCTATGATTACTTCTTCCAAACACTGAAAAATAGATTTCTAAGTTCTGAACTCGTAGAGAGAACTCGCGGCACCCAATTACCTCAGAATTTCTCAAAACATCTCATAAGTATTCTTAATTAATATCGGAACTCTAACCTCAATATTCCGCCTATTGTTTGTTAGAGAGCGCCAAAAGTACCCATTTTGGGCCACTTTTGCTATAATCTTCTTATTCTTGGTCTCAAGTCTGTTCGACCAACGGAGGAATATTTTAAGCTAAGATAGCAACACTCCATGATTTCTTCAAGTTCTGTATACCCAACTCGATTGCGACCACTTGGTTCTGCCTTGAGTCGAACATCCCAAACTCTTAAACTGTTCAAATTTCAGCAACATTGGTCCCATGAGGATAAACAATAAATGATTAATGGTGCTGCTGTTAATGATTTCTGTGGATAATTACGCTAGTCTGACATGTACCGGTTACATAAACGGTTTAAAATCAGGTCTCACAGATGCAAAAAAATTAAAAATTAGTTGGTCCATGTATGGATTTAAGAGAAAAAGAAACTAGTTACCGGACTAGGTATCAGTTGCACAACTTTTGTGATATTGATTTTTGAATTGGATTTAAAAGTTTACTGAATCCAATAGCAGCCTGCTTGGAAAACTGAATACTGAGAAAAGAGATGAATTCAATAGGAGATGTCAGACGAAGTTCTGAGTTATAAAACAAACCACCATTGCCTCTTGAGTTTGGAAATACTTTTTTGTAAATTACACGAGGATTAAAAACACATTTTAATCCCAATCGTCATAATTTGCAGCGGGCGAACCTAAGGATTGATTTCCATCCTTATTTCTTCAGCAACCCGGTGAGTTCGCCACTCTCATGCATGGACGTAAGAATATCACAGCCACCCAATAACTCCCCGTCCAGGAAGACCTGAGGGAAAGTGGGCCAGTTGCTGAACTTCTTGAGGGCGTCCCTGAGGCCGGAGTTGTGGTCTTCGTCGAGGACATCGAGGCTCTCATAATCCACACCCTCCGCGTTGAGAATGCCGACGACCTTCTGTGAGAACCCGCACTGCGGTGCGCTCCTCGACCCCTTTATGAACGCCACCACTCTGTTCTCCTTCACCACCTTCCCGATCAGCTCCTCCAGGGGCACGCTCAGCTTCGTTCCCCGCCCGGGCATCAGCCTCAGGTCTGCCTTTCTCCTCGGAGCCTGTTTCACCCACGTGGCGTTCCCTGATTCGTTGCCTGCCGGCACTTTTCCGGTCGACTTTATGTGCTCCTCCATCCACGATTTCCACGCCTCTGTCAGAGCCGTTCGGTCTGGTTCCTCTATTACCAATACCTATTGATATCCACAAGGTTATATAGCTCAGTTTCTTTAGTGAAGCCTAGAAGGAATTCTCAATTCATAAGAGTTCGTCAAATTTAGAAAAACTATCTCAGGGCCAAGATAGCATCAATTACACCCAGAGTTCGTCAAATTTCACTACTCAAAAACTCATTATAATCTTCAATATCTAAAAAATGTAATATAGGAGATTGAAATGGATCATTTCGGCAGTTGTTTATCATTGGAATAAAAGTATGTGCTTGTTTTTCGTTTTTCCTTCGTCAATCTCATCGAACTAGGAACTTTTGCAATCAGCAGAACGCAGAGAAAATAGGAAAATGTCGAACCTTGACAGAGCAGCAAAGCTCCGGGACCGACTTTCTATGGGTTTGAATACTTGCCGCCACGTTTCTCGAGATTCCGATGAACTGTAGAACTCCACTGCTGTCGTAAACGGCGTAAACACCGGTTTCCGATGGGAATTGCTGAGATATATCTTCAGATTCCTCCGACACGATAACAGGCTCAATTTCCGACAGGGACTTGAGAGCCGAAGTGAGGACAGTGGATCGAAGTTTGGTTCTGGTTCGAAGGCTCAGGGAAGCGGGACCGAAATTGAGGCATAATGGTTTGGACTGTGAAAAGAATGAGAGAGTTGGTGTACTTGTGGTAGAAAGAGTTTGGAGAGAGGGGCGATAGAAAGTTGAAATGTGGAGTGAAGGGATGTTCCCGAGTGATGCCATTTTGCAGCCTAAGTTGGTGGAGAAGAGCTAATCCAACAGCACTTCTTCAAGTTTATAAAATATAGGATTTGTACACAACTTTCTCTGTGTGATTATTTCTTTTTTAAGGATTATGTGTGAAAAAGACAAGAAATCTTTAATACAACTTTAACAAATATTACGACTATCTCCAATCCACCATTAATTTGAGTGACAGATGAACATTTTTTGGGTAGATATGCTACAATCCACCCCAAATATTCACACAAATTTGGGTATGATCAATAATATTTACCCAAATTTGAGGTCCAATTATTCATCATCCAGATTTGGTGATAAACTATTTTTATTTAAAATTCATCTATAAAAAATATTAATAAGTAATTTAGACCATAATTTAAATAATTTATACTAAAATACATATTATCAATACCAAAAAACAGTATCAATATTTGTAATGTTTTTTTTTCTATTAATATTATCTAATATAGATTTTTTTATTAGTTAATTTTTATATTTTAATATAGTAATATTAACATAATTTTTAAAATAAATTTAATTTAATATTGTTGACATCCAAAAATAAATTAATTTTTAATAAGATTAATATTGACATAAGATATTAATAGAGGGGTTAATATGAAATTAATACAAATAATATTAAAAAATATAAAAATAAAATATTCTTTTTTGTGGTAAGATTTGGTGTTGTGGTTTGAAGTGAAAACACTGTAATTACACAAAATTTGGTAAAATGTTAATCCAAATTTGGGTTTTAAGTTGGAGATGGTCTGATTTGTTTTCCATTTTATTGATTGCATTCGTGTTATATGTTGAAGTTTTTCAACGTTTATTCAGAACCCGCCCATTAAAAGAATTTTTCTTCATATTCAGTTCAATGAAATTGTCGGGTCCTGCGCGTCATGGTTTTCATCTTTAAGATTCAAGTAAGTTTTGTAGTTTAATACGTTAAATATTTGAATAAATTTATGGTTGATTTATAGTGTTAATCGGGTTGTAAATTAATTTTTTTATTCCCGTATGCAATTAAACTATTCGATAGTCAGTATGAGGGATATCCGATTAACGTGAACTCTTCCAATGTCAAGCCAAAAGAACCTTAAATACTATTGTTTGATGAATCTGATTTGAAAAATTGTCCCATGAATTGAGAATTGGACTTGGACGCTGTATTTACTAGCAAAGAGGTTCTTCAAACAGCTCTTAGCATATTGACTGTTAGGCATAATTTCGAATTTAATACCGTAAAGTCTAACACTATGTATAGATTTGTATGTTCAGTTTTACAATGTGGATGGAAACTGTATGCGACTGTGGGCTCCATGTCCGGAGTGTGGGTGATAAGAACATATCTAAAGTCCATTCGTGCTACGGGAAATCAGTGATTCACAAGAACAAGCACGCATCTGCAAAGCTTATCAGTAATTGCGTGAAAGATGATTTTAGAGGTTTTTTAGCCAATGAAATCCAGCCGGGTGGTGTGGCCGAAATTATGCAAACTTGTTTCTAAGTTAAAGTTTAGTATTTGAGGGCATGAAAGGGTCGTATAATTGCGTTGAAGGGCCTATGTGAGGATTTCGGCATGTCGTATAATCATTTGCTAGTAATTGGTAACATGATTGTACAAAAGAATCCACGTAATTTTTTTGTTAATGTAATTAAATTTACATAATGGTTTACATATATTAATAGTAATTTATATATTTTTTTATCCATATTAACGTCGATTTACACATTGATTTACGTGTAGGTTCTTATACGGAGACTTTTATCGAGAATGATTGGACACATAAGTACTTTTTCCTCGCATTTGGGGCTTCAATGTTCGGTTTTGCGTTTTGTGGACCAGTTATTTCAGTTGATGATACATTTTTGAAAGGAAAAACTCGTGGGACATTGTTTCTTGCTACGACGGAAGATGGAGACAATCATTTGTTTCCGTTGGCATTTAGTATAGTAGATTCTGAGAACGATAATTCTTGGACGTGGTTTATGCAGCGGTTAAAAAGTGTTTATGGTGTCCGAGCTTATATGGTGATTGTTTCTGATAGGCACAAATCAATACAAAAGGTGTTCAACTTGATTTATCATTTGGTCAAATGAGCCTCATGCATGCAACATTTGTGGGGAAACGTCAAAGCTGAATTTGGTAATAGTCACATTCAACCTCTATTTTATAAATGTGCAAAGGCGTATGCTGAGAGTTTGAGTTTGAGTTAAGCATATTTTCAAATGGTGACCAAAGAATTAAGAAAGACTTACTTAAATCAAATCTCAATTTTTGGTCTCGTAGCTATTTCTCTGGTAAGAGGTTCAATATCATAACTACTAAGATTTCGGAACACTTGAATGTCGTTTTGTGTAAGGCTATAGGTTGGCATGTTTATTGTGTAGTATTGAGTTATCGCCACCTTTTACAAAACTAGATTGTCAAGAAGAGGAAGCTTATTCCGAAGGTAATTTCAGGACTAACTGATAGTTGTTTTAAGATTCCAAAAAACGCTCAAGAAGCGGCTCAATGCATGAATGTGAGTTTATTATACACGTAAATGTTGGTAAATTGCTTATATTTTTACATTGTAATTTAGATTTAAATTATATTATCTTTTACAAGTAAATGCTATTAATGAAAATCAATTTGAAGTTGTCGATGAGTCAGTTCGCTGAGTCGTTGATGTTGAATTGAAGACACGAACGTGTAGGTTTTGGCAGCTTAAATATTTCCCATGTTCCCATGCGTTTGCTACATTGTATCATAGAAATTTACGTCATCTTGACTATATTTATTGTTACTACAAGCAAGATTGGTTTTGTATGACTTTTGCGTAAGAAATCTTTCCAATTTCTCATGAATGTGATTGGGACTTGCCTAAGAATGCTACAGTGATAAAACTTACAATGGAAAAGCGACCAGCCGGTAGGCCAAAGGAGAAGAGGTATCGCTCGAAGGCTGAACGAATTCATCCGTATGCACATATATGTAGAAAATGTGGTCAAGTTACTCACAATAAACGTAGTTGTGTTCGTTAATTTATGTTTTATATTTTGTTGGGATTGGTTCCCACAAAAGAGATATTAGACATTATAAATACACTTGTATTTCATTTTGCTGAAACATTAAATAAAATTAAATATTCATTTTTTATTAAGTTTGTGTTTATGTATGTTTGCTACGCTCTGACACAGTCATCAACAAAAGCGGTGCTAAGTACAGACTTGACAAAGATACCCTCTTATGACTAGTTTAAATAATAGTTCGCAATCTAAAGATCGATAGGGCAATCGATTTTGAGTACTAATTGTTTGAATGAATCAGGATATCATATCTTGTGATATAGAGAGTTAGTACTCTGTGATTCATTCTTGATGTCTTAAAGAAGACATTGAACAAGACCAGTGATACTTTAAAACTCGAGATAAAACCGTTTAATCACTCGAAGTTTCAAGATCAAATACGAGAGGTATTTTAGTAATTACCAAAATCCTTAAGTGAATACATAATTGATGTGACACTTTATGACACACTACTAGAAAAACAAGATCCCATAACCCTTAATAAGAGTTGTGGAATTCTTCCACAACCCTTAATAAGGGTTTTGGGATCCAGGGTTGTGGAATTTTCCACAACCCTTAGACATCCTGTGTGGAATGTTCATACTTCCCACACCGGATGTCTATTGATTGTGGAATATTAAACAACCAATTGATTTTTAGTATAAAATTTCAAAAAAATTTGAACATTCGGCGCCACGGCCTCGTTATAACGGCGTCGCGGTGCCATGCCCCACAACGGATCCAAATATCCGTTGTGGGAGTCGGCGCCGCCGCGCCAGTATAACGTGGCTGCGCCGTCGTTGTGCAGAGTGTGGTTCCCCTCAAAATTTATGGAATAAACCCCCATAAATCATATAATACATGCAAAATGTCTTTAAACATGCACAATCAATCTAAAAAAATTCAATATATCCAAAATCCATCCAACATCATCATATACATTCAAAATTATCCAAAATATATACATTCAAAATCACAAAGTGTAACTAATCATCACATCCAATAACTGTTTGTATATAGCTAATCCACTCTTCTCTTACTCTCTCTATTTCTACATTTCTATAGGTCTTTTTGTTTTCTAATTTACTTATATCTCCTATAACTATATCGCATTCCGTGTTACCGCTTTGTATTCGAGCGACCATTGGCTGGATGTACGTTGATTATCCGTCATCAAGAGCATCTTTGTGTTCGAGTTTGAAATTTGAAAACACACTATAAAATGGAAAGTATGAGGATCATTTTAACAAATGCTCAATAAGCGAAAAAACTACACTTTTATCAAAGAAAATAAGTCTTGTGGAATTTTTTGTTTCAACGGGATAGCAGAGATTATTGGACAAACTTTGGCCTGGATAATGTTTCCTTGTGCTAACTTCACTTTGTTGGCATGTTGAGCGAGCAATTTAAACTTGGAACTAATTACCTTATAATAATTTAAACTTTGAATGAATTACCTTGGAATTAATTTAAACAATCAATACATATGTAAATAGTAGGTTAATGCAGACCTTGTAATTAATTTAATGCTAGTAGTCGTCTAAGTTTCTTTTTACAACCGTCGCTACAAATAGTAGTAGTCGACATTGAATCTATAAACACAATCAAAATACAATCTCAATATATCAAAATGAACCTAAACTAATTATCAAGAACTCATATTCTAATTATTTAAGCATATTATCTATTTTAAACACAAAATATATCTCAATATCAACCTAAACTAATTATCAATTTCAAACCAAAATTAGTAATAAAAAACTAACCAATGTGATGAGAAGCCGTGAAGGGGCGGAGGCGAACATTCCGGTGAAGAGTGAGACGGAGATAGAGGGTGGAGAGAAAGAGGGCGTGGACGTGGGCGTGGGCATGGGACGGAAAGGGTGGAGAGAGAGTGAGAGTGAGAGTGAGAGAGGAAGGGTGAAGTGAATAGAGGGTGAAGGGAAATAGAGAGGTCGGAGATGGAATGAAAGAGAGGGCAGAGTGAGAGTGAGATAGAGGGCGGAGTGAGAGAACGAGGGTGGAGTGAAGAGATGGTGGAGGGAAAGAGAGAGGTCGGAGATGGAGGGAAAGAGAGGCCGGAGTGAAAAGTTCGTTGGAGTGGCCGTAGATTTATGGTCGCTGGAGAAGAGAAAATTTTGAGAGAGAATGAGTTTGAGAGAGAATGAGTTTTGAGAGAGAATGAGTTTTGAGTGAAAATGAAGAATGAAGAAGAAGAAGTCGAAATATTACTTTTGTGCAAAATTTGGGTGGGATTATGAAAAGTTGAAATTTTCACAAATTTTAGACATTCCACAACCCTTATGAGAAGGGTTGTGGACTCGGCGCCGTGGGGACGTGTACCTGGGACCGCGGCGACGACATTCCCAGAAAAGTGGGCCACGGCCCTAAAAGACCGCGGCCCCTCTGAGTCCAGTAGATTTTCTGAGTCCACGGCGCCGCGGCGACATGCATACGGGTTGCCCCTAAACCCTATAAGTCATTGCCCCGGCGCCGCTCCCGCAACGAATCCATTAAGGGTTGTGAAATATTTGGAAATAAATAAAATTCTACAACCCTAAGAACAACGGTTATATAATAAGCTATATTTCACAACCGATATTCTAAGGATTGTGTAATACTCTAGAATTAAGCACTTCTCACAAATCTTAGTTATAAGGATTGTGGAATAGCCTGAAATCAAGCACTTCCCACAACCCTCAATAATAAGGTTGTGCAATCTCTGAGTCCACAACCCTTACTGATAAGGGTTGTGGAAAGTCGGTTGTGGATCCAATATTTCTAGTAGTGACATTTGATTTTTCAATGGGCAATGACTAAAAAAGGTTTCATCTTACCCGACGATTGGTGTCATAACTTTGTTTAATTGGATTATGTGATTCATACTTAATTCGTGTTGAAACAATGATGAAGGATTAGTATCATACTATGTTTTGTTATGAGAGTGTGACTGAATAAATCGGGTCTGGTATTCATTGAATAGAACATTCTTTGAATAAAACATGTGCCATGTATAAACATCTCACTTTATGTTTTTCTCATTTACAAATAACAAAGGACTTAGTGAAATAATAATTCGGGGGTAAAACAGTAACTTTACATTCCTCTAAGTTAATGATACACACGAAGCATAATATCGTAAAATACCTTGTGGATCGTGTGAAGAATTATTTTGTCACATCAAACGAAAAATAAATGCATATGAACTTAGAGAGTTTCAATATTAGTCCTTTAGTGGAATTGACTAATATTAAGAATTAAAAGACGGAAAAAGTTTGTTAACTTTTGAGTCCGATCTTTATTTTAAAAGTTCGTTTATGTGGGTCCATAAGGTCTCAATGATAGACTATCCGAAGAGATTTATTGAACTAGAACGATTGATTTTCTCATTAAATGTAAATTGTGATTTACACTAAGATAATTATTTTTTAAGTAATTAAATAAATAATTGGTTATTTATTAATACATTTATTTATCAAATCATATTATGTTATTATATTGATAATAATACGATTTAATGATTCAAATCAATCAAAGATGAAAATAAATATTTTCTCGTTTCGTACTTGCTTGAGAAGTATGAAAATAATTAATGACTTGTTAAATAAATGAGATGTTCTAAATTAATTAAATATTATTTTAGAAATAAATAAAATAAATTTTGGAAATAAAAATAAGTGTACGGCCGGCCATAATTAAAGAATTAGGCAGGTAATTATTTATAAAAAACTCATTAAAAAAATATTGGGCTTAAGTTTGACTAACGGGTCAAGATTAGATTTTGACTTTAGTAAAGCCCGCTATCTCAAATATAAATAGGATTTTTTGAAACCCTAAACAAAACCCTAATCACTAATCTCGGTCGAACTCCCCCTCTCCCCTTGTGAGTGTTCTTTGGCCGAGTGATTTGAGAGAAAAAAAATCAAGAAAGTTGTTTCTTGATTTTCTAGATTCGTCTTTGAAAGTTACCATTTCCAACGTTGTTCAATCTAAAGAGCCCACCCTCTTGATCTCCCAAAATTCAAGAGAAATATCAGCTGGTTAGTCTGCCAACCGACCGGCCAGTGAGTCCTAGGTGGGCCTTTGCTCACACGCGCGTCATGTTTCTTTTTCTCGCAGTCCACTGATGGAATAAGTCTAGGGTTAAGAAAAAATTATCATTAACACATTAATGGCGGAATATAAAAATTTCTTTATTAGTAAAACAATTTTTACTAACCTACGCAAAGTGCATGAACATGTGTATATTTAAATACATTATTTAAAATACTTGAACACTAATCTTTCTTGTAGCTTGATCTTCGACGAGCCTTGAGAAACGTAGATCGTCTCTTGCTCGTTACCTTCACACCTAAACTTGAACTCGAGAAACCTAAGGTTTCTATTACATGAGTCTATAGAGTTGTTGAAGGATTTGTGTGTGGGAACAATGAAACACAATAACTCAAGAACAAGTATATAAGCTAAAGAGCTAATTTAGCCTAAGTCGAATGAGGAGTTAGGTGCCAATATAAAAAAGTATTTTGAGAGAGAGGGGAGAAAGTTGGACGGCCTTAATAGAGAAACAAGAGTAAGAAAAGCTTATTTTTCACATCGTTATGTGAGGCTCTGCTTATAGGAGAAGGAAAATCAAGAAATGGTATTTAACCTTTCCTATTATGCATTCATGGCACAATATTTGATTTTCACTCCCCTTTTTCTATTAACTTGGCCGGCCATACTCATGCTCAAGTGAGGGAAATTTGTTTTCTCAAATAGCATATTTATTTCCTTCTCAAGAAAATTCATTTCCTCTTTTCCTTTTGAGTAATTATTTTATAAGTAAGGACAAAAAATTCTTTCCTCTTTGATGTATCTTGGCCGAATTCAACATCTAGGGAAGGAGAATTTAGATGCTTCGTTATTTATTTTAAGACAATTCTTAAAATACCCATTGTAGAATTATCATTGGAAAAATAATGAAATTAATTTCTTAATGCCTCAAACTACTTTTCGGCTTTAGAAAATAATTTATATTTTCATCATATAAAAATGTTCAAAATCTTATTTTGACATTCACATCATTTTATATCCATAAGGACAAAAATACCCTTTAGACATTTTTCGAGAAAAAGTCTAGTTCAACATTTGAACTTATTTTGACTTAGCTTCTAGTTTAACAATCCTACTCTAATGACCTGCAATAGTGGCCGTATGGATCAAAATAAACAAAGGTTGAACTACTATATACTTGGACTCAAAATTTCACAAACGTTTTCCGAGTATTAGCTTAATGTCAACTGACTCCACTAAATAGTTGACACTGAAAATCTCTCTGTTCAAATGAATTTATTTTATACTCAAATTCAACGTAATTATATTGAGCGGATCCATTGAATGTTCTCTATGATTACCCTTCATGAATATCATCAACTAGATGAGATTTATAATATTACAATTTTAGCATTCTAATTCTTATTTCCTCAACTCCTTTGTTACTTGTGAATACAGTGTATTGACGAGGAGCTAATAAATCACATTGTTTCATCCAAATAAAGTCGCTACATAATTTTGTAGTAACTCAGTGGCTCTTCGACCTTTATTAGTTTTAGCAAGTTAGTGGCTATTCGACCTTTATTAGTTATAGCAACTTCGTGGCTTTTCGACCTTTATCAGAGAAATGTCGCTTGGTCATTTTTTCTTCCATACAAGATTCAAATGTCGGCAGTTAGCTTAATCAGAGGCTTTGAGTGGACCATCCCTTACAAGTCTTAAATTATATGTAAGACCATATGACCAAGTCTTAAGTGCCAAATATGTGTAATTTTATTAGATAAGTGGAATCATTAGTTTTGATCCTCTTTGGTTCCCTAACTAGATTATTATATATTTCAGTGTCTAACATCAAAGGTTGTGTAGGATAAAGATAGTATAAACCATTTTTCATATATGCATCAATGACAAACGACTTGGAAAAAAGTAGATTCAAATTCCACTATCAATACACTTTAAATAACAATTTTGCTCAAGAATGTGAGCTACAGATATTAAGTTTTTCCCAAAGGAAGGAACAAAATATACGCTATTCAAATTTTAAGTTTTTTCTTCAAAAGACAATGTCAGGAATCCCACAGCCTTAGCAGACACCAAAATTCTATCACCCCCTTGAAACAGAAGTCGCCATCCTCTAAACTTTTGATTTTCTTGAACCCATTCAAGGCACAACAAATTTGGTTAGTAGCAGTGAAGTCAAGAATCCACAATGATACATGATCAGCAACTAAACAAGTTTCGGTAATCAGTACAATATTGTTCCCTTTAGTCTTGAGATTGGCTGGACAAATTCTATACCAGAGCCCTTCAGCAGTGTGAATCTCCTTCATTAGCTCGGTAATAGTGTACCCTAGCTTATTGATGAAGTAGTTCAGCTTCAAAGTATCGAAAGATTCAAGGAGAGTTTCCAAGATCATATCGATTTTAATTTCTCTATAAATCTTAGTTCCAAGGATTTCCATGTTATTCAGATAACTTATGAACAGCATCATGTGTTCTCTAATAGGAGTCTTAGCTTTCATATGACAGTTCACAAACTGTCGAACCGCTTGTTATCTAATCTGACGCCCTTACCCTCCAAACATCTCATGGAGATTGAAGAGCATACTATAGGCGTAATCAATATCACGATGTTGTTGTTGCAACACATTGTTCATCGATACTAAAATATAGCACCTCACAATATCATCGGATCGGATCCAGGCCACTAGGGCGTCCTTGTCCTCTTGAGTCGAATCATTATTCGTTTCATGAAGACATGGCGTGGCGAGTACCCATTTTTGCTTGTCCATAGTAAGGACGATGTCTAGGTTACGTTTCTAATCTACGTAGATTTTTTATTCCAGTTTATTCGAGGAAATAGATATTGAGAAAGTGTTTAGAGACGTATTGTTGATTGTTGAATAATTTATTTTTAGTCTTTTTTTTAGGATTTAAGTTTAATATTGAACAAAATAAATTCAAAGGTGTTATGAACAAAATGAAAATTTACTCCTTCGAGGGAAGGCTGCAAAGAGTCGCCTTTCATAAGTAAATGACACATCATTAATGCATAGTCATGATGTCAATACATCAATGCTTTGACTAGCAACCTTATAATGAAGTTTGATCACTCAAATCTTTTCGCAGGGCCTCGAGGGAGGATTACTAGAGATTGAGTCTAAGTGTGTAACCAACTACTTAGTTCAAGAATATCTACTTTGAAAGTAATCCGCCGAGTGGAGGCCTTGTCTCATCGTTTCACTTTTAAACGTAGCTCTACAAGCAATGTTAAGGGCAATGCATTTTTGAGTACTCTCACTAAAGAGAGGGTCACAAGGGTGACTCTTAGTCTTGCGATATATGCACTTAGGATTAGTGTTGGGGATCGTGGGTTGAAAACGTTAAGTACAACCCTCCCACTTAGTTTTTGGAATAGGTACATCATCTCTTGTACCTTTGGAAACACGGTTTCATGAGTAAAGAGAGATAGAGTGGATGACTAAAAAAAAAACCCATAAAATCGATACTTGTGAGGGGAGAGCAGTGTCAATGCATTAAGGCACAAGGAACATACTCGGATCTTTCTTTCTATTTATTTATTTTTCCTAAGGAAAATGTGTCAGATTCATAAATCTCACTTTTGCACTTGAAAGTTTTTGAGATTCAAAATCTCCTAAAATTAATTTCTTCATCTTCATAACATCTTCCTTCAAGGCATCTTCCTAGTGGTTGAGTGCGTGAACGTCGATAAGCTACGGTTGCATCAAGAAGAGGGGAAGAAGCTAAGAGTCGCAAATCCGGATTCAAAATCCTGGGCTTGCGGACCATCGTACACCTCGGTCTTAAAAGGTCATAAATGACACATCCAGTATCCGATTTAGCCGAAACCACTTGTTCGGATAGCCTCCTTCCGTAACTTTAATTTGGTTCATAAACTAATAATTTTAAAGTTCTGAGAAAATAGTTATGCCCGTTTTACTGTACCATAACAATTTGTCCATACGTTGAAAAACAATTAAAAGTATGTCGGATTCAGGCGTATTGAGAAAGGAGTTTATTGAAACATTTGATTTATTTATTTTGATTTCAATTATGTCTTATATTAACATATAAATAATTTACACAAAATAAAACAAATAACACATTTTAAAACATTCAATAAAAAATTTAAACTAGAACTGCAATAAACAAGTTTAAACTATATACACAAATTTTCAAACTTGTCATAAAATTAATTTTGAGTATGCTAAACATAAAATATGTAAACACTATTTTAATATATTTATATAGCATATTTAAAAAGTGGAAAATCAACACAAATTTAATTTTAGTCGTACCAATAAATTAAAATTGTCTAAGATCTAGTCTTAGCAAAACCATTATTCAAGTAAGTTTTGAAAACAATTTTCGTATAATGATTTTTAAATAACATGTACATGTTTATACTTTGACCTATGCTCTGATAAAATTTGATGGAATAGGTCTAGGGTTAAGAAAAAATTTATCATTAACACATTAATGGCAGAATATAAAAATTTCCTTTTTAGTAAAACAATTTTTACTAACCTAGGCAAAGTGCATGAACACGTGTATATTCAAAAACAATATTTAAAATACTTGAACACTAACTTTTCTTATAGCTAGATCTTCGATGAGTCTTGAGAAAGGTAGATAGTCTCTTGCTCGTTACCTTCACACCTAAACGTGAACTCGAGAAACTTAAGGTTTCTATTACATGAGTCTTTAGAATGTTTGAAGGATTTGTGCGCGGGGAAAATTAAACATAATAACTGAAGAACAAGTTTATGAGCTAAAGAGCTAATTTAGCCTAAGTCTAATGAGAACTTAGGTGCCAATATAAAAGAAGTATTTTGAGAGAGAGGGGAGAAAAGTTGGACTGCCACAATAGAGAAACAAGAGCAAGAAAAGTTTATTTTTACATCTTTATGCGAGGCTCTGTTTATAAGAGAAGGAAAATCAAGAAAGGGTAATTAGCCTTTACCTATTTATTACGGCGCATCATTTTCTAGGTCTTATAACAGGCCCTGGTCATAGAATGTTGGTACAGTATATGAATTAGCCTTTCCTATTATGCATTCATGGCACAATATTTGATTTTCTCTTCCATTTTTAGCATATTTATTTTCTTTGCAAAGAAATTATTTTCCTCTTTTCCTTTTGGGTAATTATCTTTATAATTAAAAGAAAAGAATTATCTCCTCTTTGATGTATATTTTCCGAATTCAACACCTAGAGACGGGGCATCCAGATGCTTCCTTATTGCTTTTAAGACAATTCTTAAAATATCCATTGTAGAATTAATATTGCACAAATAATGAAATTAATTTCATAATGACTCAAACAACTTCTCGACATATGAAAATATTCAAAATCTTATTTTGACATTCACATCATTTTATGTCCATGTGGAAAAAAATATCCTTTAGACATTTTCCGAGAAAACGTCTAGTTCAACACTTGAATTTATTTTGACTTAGCTTCTAGTTTAACAATCCTACTCTAATGACATGTAATAGTGACTTTATGAATTCAACTGAACAATGCTTGAGCTACTATATTTGGACTCAAAAGTTCACTAACGTTTTCTGAATATTAGCTTAATATAAATTGACTATACTAAATAGTTGACACGGAGAATCTCTCGGTTCAAATAAATTTATTTTCTATTCAAATTCAACTTAATTATGTTGAATGGGTCCATTGAATGTTATCAATTATTACTCTTTATAAAATAATCAACTAGATGAGATTTATAAAATTACTATTTCACACTTCTAATTGTTATATCCTCAACTCATTTGTTACTTGTGAATAATTTAGAAATAATGTATTGACGATGAGCTAACAAGTAACATTGTTTCATCCAAATGAAGTCGTTACTTAATTTTGGATATCGGGCGGTTCATTTATTCACAATCCAAGTAATAAAGCATGAGGTGATATACATTGCACTTCAGAAATCTTGTACATGAATTCCATATCCATGAGAACTTCACAAACTCAGTTCATGACATATTCATAACTTAATATATCACCAATTAGTCTAGTCCAGATCACATAGTCGACCTAGAATTTGACTTTCTCAAATAAGAATGTGTAAGC
Source organism: Urtica urens (assembly GCA_958296335.1). Classification (NCBI taxonomy): domain Eukaryota; kingdom Viridiplantae; phylum Streptophyta; class Magnoliopsida; order Rosales; family Urticaceae; genus Urtica; species Urtica urens. The sequence continues at coordinate 8,659,888 of OY282528.1, forward strand.
TATGAAATGACTTGTCTCATTTTAGTATTTAGGTAAAAATGATGCAATTCATACATAGTGCCTTGAGACAAAAGATGTTAAAGGGTTTGTTCTTACATTGTCTCAAAAGTTGCACTAGTCAATTCAGTATCTTTGCAAGATACACTGGAAGAACAATAGAGTTCCTAACTCTCTATATCTCGTAACCAGACATCATAGATTCTACCAACATTCATACTAGGATCAATAGTCCGGTGATCTTTAAATTGTGAATATTTTGTTTTAAGCAAACCATGAAGAGTTTTTTTACGCAAATCTACATGTGTCTCTTCATACGTTGTTAGGTTTTATTAAGGACTATAAGAATATTGAATATTGAATATCATAAATCTTCAAACAAACAAAAAACAAATGAATGAACTTTTCAACTTTTATTAATTTCATCAGCATATTACAATAAGGGCTCGTGAGAGATTTATATTACATTGATATGCAAACAAATAATTTTTTTGTGGGATATCCGCCAACATGCATGGTATCGCAGCTTGTGCTTATCGAAAGTTTCTTATTTAGGATTACATTTCAAAATAATTTACCACTAAGTATTGGAAAAGTAGTTATACAGGTGTAACCTGTCTACAGGACAGTGAAGACACGTGGACCTTTCCCGATGAGTTACTGCAGAGAATAGTTAGACCACTTTATGTTTTCACCCCCGCTGCAAGGCGATCAAAAAAGAAGGGGATACCTTATTACTAAGAAGGTAACACAGGAAAAAGGCACACGTGCAGTTGATATGGAGACGTAGTGCATAACATGGCAACATGATGCAATGCAATATTCCCTACATAATGACTGGTTTATTTACTTTAACTTCATTTGATACAATGTATATGGTCATGATGCTTAGTATTACACAAAGTATGGCAAGTCAGTGGGTTTAACTATCAAGCAATTATAATTTTAAGAAATTACTATATTTTCATGACAAAAGTTACCACATTTTGTGACGAAATCGTCACGAAATATTTGACTTCGTGACAACTTGATGTCACGAAATACATATATTTCGTGACAATTTCGTCATAAAATGGGGTAAATGTTGTCACGAAACTTCAGTATTTCATGTCGACATAGTCTCAAAATTTACATTTAAAACATATAAAAAAAATAATAATTAAAACATATAGGTACCTGGAGTCTCGGTACATCCCGGTTCCGTTCCATTGGGAATCCTAGTAGTGGACGGGACAGGACTCTCGGTTCCGGTTAGACTACCGGTAGTGGACAGGACGGGAGTCCCGATCCCAGTTAAAACTAGGTATTTTATAAATGTCGTCAGATGTAAGATCCGACGGCCTACAACATTTTTTTTTTTGAAAAAGAATCTCGGGAGTCCCGCGTCCCGGTACCCAAAACACGGGAGTTTACCTCCCGGTCCTGGTTTTCTAACCAGGACTCCCGCCTTCCGTGGTTAGGCCTAACAGGAAAACCCTCTGGTCCCGTACCTTCCCCTTAGGCTAGGTTTAGAAATAGGAGTAATAATAATTAAAAGATATTATATAGTTAATTACTATAGTGTGACATTGCAAATATCACCCAAAAACACATAATAAACCATTCATCTAAAGAGAGTATTCTTCTAGGATCTTCAAATCTCCATGCCTCAACAGCTCCGTAAACATCTTCCTACGGTAAAGCAGCATGTAATCCAGGTTTAATTGTGAAAAAGAAATACCATGAATTAGTAGTTTTACACCCTTTATACAAAACATGCCGCAATCACTCCAACAACAAAAATATGTTCAATTTAGTAATTTTCACTCGAATAAATTTACATGAACATAAGAGAATAATTCTTACGAGTTTATTTGTTTTAGCATTTTCCAAGTTCCCACTTACGAGGCTAAAGACGTTGAGTACTTTGAGTAGGAAATCAGAAGATGAAAGCAAGGAGTTTTTGTTGTCATGTCTTTAAGCCAATGAGTCGTAAACCGTGAATATTCTTCGGCGAATGTTAATGACAACGAAAATGCAGTGGTCCGGAAAATTGATTGGCATGTATATGTTCTCAACTTCCGCACATGGAACGAGGTGTTCTCCACTTTCGGTATCCCCTCGTGTCTGCTTAAGCATGTTATCATGCAACAACCAGTTGTAGTTCATTGGATCCTCATATTTGGCCCATGCATGCCTAGGGGCCATCAACATCTCGAAGAAGTAACAATCGGTTGTCGTGAATTTCTCATACAACTGATTCAAAGTACTCTTCTTCCTGAAGTAGTAGTATGCAATGTTGATGTTTTCCAACAAAATTTATTACACAAAAATAATAATAAGAGATGAACAAAAAATCAATTCATTGGAATACAAAAGGTTGTTTTTGAGGAACCTCCACACTAAGCAAATATGGACGGTTTCAAATATTCCAAAACCACGTCTTCTTCGATACGATGACCACCGTATAGTCAAATAAGAGATCCATGTTTTCCTCATCTTCATTGTATATGGAACTGCATGGTCACGAAGAAGATTTTAATGACAAGTAAGTAAGAAATACTGTTTAGTTGCGAAAGAACAAAAATTTAATTACCCATTTAGAAAGGAGTTTCCAAACCTATGATGGAGTCATTTACGAATTTTGTGCAAGTCAGCTCTACGGGTTGGACTCAGTGGATCGGAAAAGGGGTAAGGCATTGGTTTCTTTCGTTTTCTTAGACAATTCGTAATTAAATCCGGGAGTCTTGTACGATTAACTTTGATGAGACCCTGTAAACAACGTAGTATTTAACATGATATCAAATCAGGTAGTAATAAATAGTTACAAATTTCATCACAACATGGTCACGAACATATATTGTTGGCATTTATGCCCATAAAGGAGATTTTTGATATTAAATACTTTTGTATTGTTTTGCTTTGAAATTAAATAAAGATTGAATATCCATTCTTATTTAAGATTGTGTTACGCATTTATGTCTACGCTCTGAAACTGTCATCAACGAAAGAAGTGCTAAGTACAGACTTGACAAGATACCTTCTTATGACTACTTTAAATAATAGTTCGCAATCTAAAGATCGATTGGGCAATCGATTCCTAGTAATGATTGTTAGAATGAATTAAACGATATTTTATCTTGTGATATGGAGAGTTGTGACTCTGTAATTCATTCTTGATATCTTAATGAAGATATTGAACAAGACCAGTGAAGTTTTGAAGTTCGAGATAAAACCGTTTAATCACTCGAAACATCAAACTCACATACGAGGGGTATTTTAGTAATTACCTAAATCCTGAAGTGAGTACATGTATTCTTGTAACACTTTACGACATTTGATTTGTCAATGGGAAATGGCTAAATGAAGTTTCATTGACCCGACGGTTGGTGTCATATACTGTTTCGTTGAAACATGTGATTCACAGATATGAAATTTGTGTTGAAACAATGCTAAGGCTTTAGTATCACACCATGCTCTGTTATGAGAGTGTGAGCGAATAAACCAGGCATGGTATTCATCGAATAAAATATTCTTTGAAATAAAACATGTGACATGTTGAGACATTTCACTTTATGTTTTTCTCGTTCACAAATAACAGAGGACTTGGTGAAATAATAACTCATGGGTAAAACGGTAATTTTACATTCCTCTGAGTTAATGATACACACAAAGGGTAATATCGTAAAATACACCGTGGACCGTGTGAAGAATAGTTTTGTCACATCAAACGGAAATATAAACGCATATGAACTTAGAGATGTTCAATATTGGTCCTTAAGTGGAATCGACTAATATTAAGAATTAAAAGCCGGAAAAAGTTTGTGAAGTTTTGTGTCCGAGCTTTATTCTAAAGCGAACTTTTGTGTTCGAGCTTTATTCTAAAGCTTCGTTCATGTGGGTCCATAAGGTCTCAATGATAGACTCTCGGATGAGATTTTGGTGAACAAGAAATGATTGATTTTCTCATTCAACGTAAATTGTGATTTACGCTAAGAAAATTATTTTCTGAGTAATTAAATAAATAACTGGTTATTTATTATTACATTTATTTCACGAATCATATTATGTTATTATATTGATAATAATATAATTTGATGATTCAAATAAATAAAAGATGAAAATAAATATTTTCTCGTTTCGTACTACATTGATTAGTATGAAAATAATTAATGACTTGTCATTAAATAAATGAGATGTTCTAAATTAATTAAATATTATTTTAGAAATAAATCAAATAAATTTGGGAGATAATTAGGACAATATGGCCGGCCATAATAGGTGTTTTATGGGCTGGAAATTTTTTTTAAACTCATTAAAATGAGTTTTGGGCTTAAGTTTGACTAATGAGTCTTAACTGGATTTTGACCTAACTTAAGCCCATTCTCTCTGATATAAAATGAGGCTTTCTCTTTAGTAACCCTAGCCTAATTTCGACCAACACTCAGCCAAACCTCTCCCCCCTTGTTCTTGAGAGGTTTTGGCCGAAATTAAGAGAGAAAGAGAGAGAGGAAAACTGTTTCCCGGCAGCCCTTCCTTTTATTTGAGTTTCCCCTTCTTCCCTTGTTCCCACGAAAGATCCCACCCTCTTTGTCTCCTAAAATCCCTTGAGTATTATCATTGACTCAACTTGTGGTTGTTTGAGTGATTTTTCTCTCCCCAGGGCCGGCCACTTTTGGAGGAACGAAGGCACGACGGATTTGAGGATCTCCTTGATGCGCGTGGTGTAGAGGATCGGCCGATCACTTGAACGTACACCGAGACTTGCTCTCGCAGATCCAAACCCTATGTAAGTGTCTCTTAAACGAATTGGATCTGAATGATATAGTATTGTAGAATGATTATATTTATTTAGATTGTTCGTTTGCATGCTTAAATGAATTTATTAGTATGTTCATAAATTTTGTTGACATGCTAGTTTAGATTTAATGACATGGTTATGAATATGTTAAAAAAACGTTTTTAATATGTTAAATAGAATTATGAATTTCCGCCATATATAGATATGTTTCATAATTAATTAGGTTAATTGTTAACTAAATTCCAACAAATGGTATCAGAGCCATAATTGTCATTAAATCGATTTTGAGTGTTGGCATTTTTGTATGAATTGCATTTGTGAATGTATGTGTGTTTATGTGAATGGATCCTTACTCTAATTGGCCCTAGGATTTTTTACGGGTTACGTCCCGGTTTTTATTTTTATTTTATTTAAATTTATAATTTGTTGTAAATTTAATTTTTATTATTTTGTAATCCGGGAGACAAGAAGAAGGAAGGCAGCCTCCGGGAATGGCCGCGTGTTTTTGAAACGCGTGGGAGCTATCCCGGACGATTCCGAACACGCCTAAGGACCTGTGTATTGGACACAAGAGGGCTGTTTGGGTCGGCCAAAACCCTAGCGTGGCCGTGTGTCTTCGGACGCGCGCGAGCTAGCTAGGGTTAGGCCCGACGACCGAGATTTGGAAATTGTTTCCGAATAAATTTAAAAGCTTGAAAAATTAAATTTTCTTATATTATTTTTGAAATAATAAAAGTGAATTTAGTTATTTGAGTGGGAGATATTAATCTTTAAGTTTTAAAACTCGGAAATTCGACGACTCGACACAAGACTAGGAATAAAGTAGTTTATTTATTTTTCTTTTGTAAAGGGTTGTAATTTTAGAAATGGGCCATTAGATAAGTTAAATATTATGTTTTATTTTATTTAATCTTATCTCATATTCATCCACATGTCATATAGGATAGAACGTCAACATTATATGAATTGTTCATGCATCATTATAATTTAATTTAAATAACTAGTTATGAAATTGAACATCGTCCAAAAAATATGATTTTTGCAAAAACTAAGTGGGAGGGTTATTTGTCGTTGAAATAACCCAAGGTCCCCAACATGAATTTAATTAACATGTGTGAATGAACTAAGAGTCACCCTCGTGGCCCTCCCTTTAATGGGAGTACTTCGGAAGCACATAGTTAATTAAATTGTTACGAACTAAGCTCTAAAGAGGAACGATGAAGCGGGGTCTCCCCTAGGAGAACCGTTTTCAAAGTAACTTGGATAAGGGCCCACATGTTGGTTACACGCTTAGACTTATTGTTTAAAGTAACCCTCCATAGAGGCTATGCGTTAAACATAAGTGACCAAAGTCCATGGTAATTAGCGAGAACTAGAAATTTTGACTTCTTGTATGGTTCAAACTAAATAGTGATGTGTCACGACTATGAAATGCGATCAATTGCGGTTTCCCCTAGGAAAAGTAATTGATCATTTTTGTTCATAATACCATGAATTATTTATCTCTTTCCTCACTAATTTAGGATTGTACATGCATCATAATTCGAAACTGTAGCATATGCTAAATTTATTCATTTCATTTAGTTTCAGCAATATCATGAATCCACTTGCATCTATACTGAGTTATAACAAACTCTAGGGTGAGAATTACGTTGATTGGAAACGTAACCTCGACATCGTACTGACGGTGGAAAAGCACAAGTATGTTCTCACTACCCCGTGTCCTCCAGCTCCGAGTGCTGACTCAAGCCAGGAGGACAAGAACGCCTATGACACGTGGGTAAGGTCCGATGAGATTGCCTAGTGTTATATCTTGGGTTCCATGAGAAATGTGTTGCAACAATCTCACAAGGACATTGCCATGACATATGACATGCTCTACAATCTTCATGACATGTTTGGATGTCATGGGCGTCAGGCGAGGCAGCAGGCAATCCGAAATTTCATGAATTGTCGGATGAAGCCGGGAACGTCAGTCAGGGACCACATGCTAGTGATCATGGGTCACCTGAACGACATGGAGATTCTCGGATCGGAGATCGATGGACTCACCAAGGTCGACATGATCTTGGAGACTCTGACGGATTCTTTCGATAGCTTTTGTCTGAACTACTCCATCAACAAGCTCGATTATTCTGTAACTGAGCTGATGAAGGAGTTGCAGACTGCCGAGGGACTTCTCCCTAAGACGAAGAAGAAGACTGGTGAAGCCAATGTTGCTGAACATAGGGCTTCCACTTCTGGATCGAAGAGAGTGATGAAGGGTCCCAAAAACGCCAACCGAACGGGATCCAAGACGCCTTACAAGAAGGCTGCGGATGTCAAGGGCAAGGGCATCGCGAAGGTGGACAAGTCTAAACACAAGTGCCACCATTGCGGAGAAGTCGGCCATTGGCGAAGGAACCGTCCTGCCTACCTCAAGACTGTCAAGGGGAAAGGTATGGCTTTCATCACCCAAGCATGTTACACGACATATAAAGAATCACCCTGGATTTTAGACTGCGGGGCTTCTGACCATATTGTGTGTAATATGAATGGTTTCAGGAAAACCAGAAGCTTAGGTGAAGAAGAGTTCACGTTCAACTGAGGGAATGGAATGAAGGTCAGAGCCAGATCTGTCGGGACCATGCAGCTGAATTTTGGGAATAAGGCTTTATTATTGAATAACGTTTATTATGTTCCAGATTGTTGCAAGAACTTAATTTCTTTTGGTCATTTAGAAGAACAACATTATGAGTTTAAAGTCAATAATGGTATTGAAAATTTTCTTAATGGTTGTTTAATTTCTAAAGCTCATCGAATAGATTCTATTTATTATCTATATCCTAATGAGCCGACAATCTTGGACACTGAGGTGAATAGTGATTCACTCAGGAAGCGTAAGACATTTCATAGTGATGAAACGGATGATACATATCTATGGCACTTACGTCATGGACATATTGGCCTAGATAGGATTAAGAGGTTAACAAAGGATGGTCCTTTGAAATCTCTAAACGTGGGATCTATGCCCACGTGTGAATCCTGTCATGAAGGCAAGATGGCCAAGAGACCTTTCTCTTCGAAAGGTCTAAGAGCCACACAAGTATTGGAACTCATACATAGTGATGTATGTGGTCCAATCAGTATTCAGGCAAGAGGAGGTTACGAATACTTTGTAACCTTCACTGATGACTACTCACATTTTGGTCATGTTTTCTTAATGCGACACAAATCCGATACTTTTGAAATGTTCAAACAATATCGGGCCTTGGTTGAGAAGCAAAGAGAGAAACAAATCAAAACCCTTCGATCAGATCGAGGAGGAGAGTACTTGTCTGATGAGTTCGAGGATCTTCTTAAAGAAGAAGGCATTCATTCTCAGCTTACAGCACCTGGCACTCCACAACAAAACGGTGTGTCAGAGAGAAGGAACCGAACGCTACTAGATATGGTGAGATCAATGATGAGTTACTCATCTCTTCCTGATTCGTTCTGGGGATATGCCTTAGAAACGGCAGCTCATATTCTGAACCAGATTTCGTCAAAAACGGTTCCCGGCACTCCCTACGAGAGATGGTGTGGTAAGAAATCTGTTCTAAACCACATCAAGATCTGGTGTTGTCCGGCACACGTGCTGAGACAAAAGACTAGCAAGTTGGCTAGTCGTTCAGAATTATGCTTTTTCATAGGATATCCGAAAGAAACAAAAGGGTACACATTCTATAGTCATACTGACAAGAAAACGTTCGTTAGCACGAACCCTAGTTTTTTTTGAAGAGGATTATATGAAGAATACCGTACCGAGAAGCAAACTTGTGCTGAAGGAGATGTTGGGTGAAGTAGCTGGTACTTCACAAGATAGGACAAGTCCTACACCAACAATAGAAGAACCACATTCGGAACTTGAGCCTCCTACGATTCGTCGCAGTAGCAGGATTGTACGACAGCCTGAGCGATTGATGTACATAGGAGAGGCCTTTGCTGCAGTCGCATACAAGGAGGAAGATGATCCAGTATCATTTTCCCAGGCGATGCAGAGTTCTGAAGCAAACCTATGGCAAGAATCCATGAACGTTGAAATGCATTCGATGTATGTCAACGAAGTCTGGAAACTTGTAGATTTACCTGAAGGCATCAAACCTGTTGGGTGTAAATGGATCTACAAGAAGAAAAGAGGACCGGATGGAAATGTCGAGACATTTAAAGCACGACTTGTGGCGAAGGGGTTCACACAAAAGGAAGGTATCGACTATGAAGATACCTTCTCGCCCGTGGCTATGCTAAAGTCCATTCGTACTCTTTTATCCATTGCTGCCCCCTAGATTATGAAATATGGCAGATGGATGTCAAGACTGCATTTTTGAATGGAAATCTTGACGAGCGCATTTACATGGCTCAACCAGACGGGTTCATGGAGAAATCCCAACAGGGCAAGGTTTTTGAGTTGCTAAAGTCCATTTATGGACTAAAGCAAGCATCTAGATCGTGGAATATTAGATTCGACGAGACTGTAAAAAGCTACGGCGTTGATCAGTCTTTAGATGAGCCATGTGTTTATAAGATGGTAAACGATGGCAAAGTGGCCTTCTTAATCCTTTATGTAGATGACATACTCCTCATTGGGAATGATGTGGGAAAGTTATCAGAGGTTAAGATCTGGCTGTCAGAGCAGTTTGAGATGAAGGATCTTGGAGAAGCGGCTTACATTCTGGGGATTCAGATCTTTAGAGATCGGAAGAACCGAAAGTTAGCGCTTTCTCAAGCATCTTATATTGATAAGATCATGGATCGCTTCAGTATGCAGAACTCCAAGAAAGGACAGCTACCTTTCAGACATGGAGTGCATCTGTCTAGTGAGCAGTCTCCCAATACTCCTCAAGAGATAGAGGACATGAGACATATTCCCTACGCCTCAGCCGTAGGAAGTCTCATGTATGCAATGCTCTGCACTAGGCCAGATATTTGTTACGCAGTGGGCGTGGTGAGTAGATTCCAATCGAATCCTGGACCCGAGCACTGGGTTGCGGTCAAGCATATTCTCAAGTATCTCCGGAGAACGAGAAATTATATTCTTGCATACTCAGGTGATGACCTGAATATGACGGGGTATACCGATTCCGATTTTCAAGCGGATAAGGATTCCAGGAAATCCACATCAGGGTCAGTGTTCACCCTGAATGGTGGATCTGTGGTCTGGAGGAGTATAAAGCAAACTTGTGTTGCTGACTCGACCATGGAAGCCAAGTATGTGGCAGCTTGCGAAGCTGCAAAGGAGGCTGTGTGGCTGAGGAAATTCCAAGTGCCAACGAGCCCATTACACTTTACTGTGATAACAGTGGAGCCGTTGCTAACTGTAAGGAACCAAGAAGTCACAAGCGCTCAAAACACATCGAGCGGAAATACCACCTGGTACGAGATACAGTTCATAGAGGGGACGCGACGGTTATGAAGATCTCAACGTTGGACAACCTTGCTGATCCCTTCACAAAACCTTTAACCAGTAAGGTCTTCGAGGGACACCTAGAAGGATTAGGACTGAAAGATCATTCGCATCTCCTTTGAGTCAAGTGGGAGTTTGTTGGCATTTATGCCCATAAAGGAGATTTTTGATATTAAATACTTTTGGATTTGTTTTGCTTTGAAATTAAATAAAGATTGAATATCCATTCTTATTTAAGATTGTGTTTACGCATTTATGTCTACGCTCTGAAACTGTCATCAACGAAAGAAGTGCTAAGTACAAACTTGACAAGATACCTTCTTATGACTAGTTTAAATAATAGTTAGCAATCTAAAGATCGATTGGGCAATCGATTCCTAGTAATGATTGTTAGATTGAATTAAACGATATCTTATCTTGTGATATGGAGAGTTGTGACTCTGTAATTCATTCATGATATCTAAATGAAGATATTGAACAAGACCAGTGAAGTTTTGAAGTTCGAGATAAAACCGTTTAATCACTCGAAACATCAAACTCACATACGAGGGGTATTTTAGTAATTACCTAAATCCTGAAGTGAGTACATGTATTCTTGTAACACTTTATGACATTTGATTTGTCAATAGGCAATGGCTAAATGAAGTTTCATTGACCCGACGGTTGGTGTCATAATACTGTTTCGTTGAAACATGTGATTCACAAATATGAAATTTGTGTTGAAACAATGCTAAGGCATTAGTATCACACCATGCTCTATTATGAGAGTGTGAGCGAATAAACCAGGCCTGGTATTCATCGAATAAAGAATTCTTTGAAATAAACATGTGACATGTTGAGACATTTCACTTTATGTTTTTCTCGTTCACAAATAACAGACGACTTGGTGAAATAATAACTCAGGGGTAAAACGGTAATTTTACATTCCTCTGAGTTAATGATACACACAAAGGGTAATATCGTAAAATACACCGTGGACCGTGTGAAGAATAGTTTTTTCACATCAAACGGAAATAGAAACGCATATGAACTTAGAGATGTTCAATATTGGTCCTTTAGTGGAATCGACTAATATTAAGAATTAAAAGCCGGAAAAAGTTTGTGAACTTTTGTGTCCGAGCTTTATTCTAAAGCAAACTTTTGTGTCCGAGCTTTATTCTAAAGCTTCGTTCATGTGGGTCCATAAGGTCTCAATGATAGACTCTCGGATGAGATTTTGGTGAACAAGAAATGATTGATTTTCTCATTCAACGTAAATTGTGATTTACGCTAAGAAAATTATTTTCTGAGTAATTAAATAAATAACTGGTTATTTATTATTACATTTATTTCACGAATCATATTATGTTATTATATTGATAATAATATAATTTGATGATTCAAATAAATAAAAGATGAAAATAAATATTTTCTCGTTTCGTACTACATTGATTAGTATGAAAATAATTAATGACTTGTCATTAAATAAATGAGATGTTCTAAATTAATTAAATATTATTTTAGAAATAAATCAAATAAATTTGGGAGATAATTAGGACAATATGGCCGGCCATAATAGGTGTTTTACGGGATGGAAAAATTGTTTAAACTCATTAAAATGAGTTTTGGGCTTAAGTTTGACTAATGGGTCTTAACTGGATTTTGACATAACTTAAGCCCATTCTCTCTGATATAAAAGGAGGCTTTCTCTTTGGTAACCTTAGCCTAATTTCGACCAACACTCAGCCAAACCTCTCCCCCCTTGTGCTTGAGAGGTTTTGGCCGAAATTAAGAGAGAAAGAGAGAGAGGAAAACTGTTTCCCGGCAGCCCTTCCTTTTATTTGAGTTTCCCCTTCTTCCCTTGTTCCCACGAAAGAGCCCACCCTCTTTGTCTCCTAAAATCCCTTGAGTATTATCATTGACTCAACTTGTGGTTGTTTGAGTGATTTTTCTCTCCCCAGGGCCGGCCACTTTTGGAGGAACGAAGGCACGACGGATTTGAGGATCTCCTTGACGCGCGTGGTGTAGAGGATCGGCCGATCACTTGAACGTACACCGAGACTTGCTCTCGCAGATCCAAACCCTATGTAAGTGTCTCTTAAACGAATTGGATCTGAATGATATAGTATTGTAGAATGATTATATTTATTTAGATTGTTCGTTTGCATGCTTAAATGAATTTATTGATATGTTCATAAATTTTGTTGACATGCTAGTTTACATTTAATGACATGGTTATGAATATGTTAAAAAATGTTTTTAATATGTTAAATTGAATTATGAATTTCCGCCATATATAGATATGTTTCATAATTAATTAGGTTAATTGTTAACTAAATTCCAACATATATTTCGTGACCATGTTGTCATGATAATACATTTTAGTGACAACATGGTCACGAAAACATCAGTTCGTGACCATGTTGCCATGAGGTCATCATTTCGTGACGATGTGATCATGAAAGATTCATTTCGTGACGATATTGATACGAAATGTATAAAACATAATTCTGTCAACATCGTCACAAAAAATGACAATTTTGTGACAACCTCGTCCCTGAATAATGTGGTCTTGACCATTTTGTGTCCAACATTAACATTAGTTTTGTGACGAGTTATTATCTAAAACATTCATTCCCTAACATGCATCCATAAAATCAAAGGAAAACACTAGAATAACAGTTTTCTAACCTTGTCATTGGAATCGGACGACTCAGAAGATGAGTCGTAGGAAAGTTTATGCCTTTTTTTATTTTCGTAGAATGACGAGAAGTCCTGTTCCTAGAACGTTTGCGGAGGCTTGTACGTCATCATTGCTTGAACTCGAAAACGAGGTTTTCTTCATCGTTGGGTTTGAGCGAGGGGAGAAGGGGCAGCTTTTGATTTTTTTTGGAGCGTGTGGTGAAGAAGACGACACTAATCAAAATGTTAAATCCCACAACGCTTACAATAAGCATTGTGGTTAACAGGGTTCACACAACGCTTATTCTTTAGCGTTGTAGGAATAAGAGATCCCACAACGTTTGTCCTTAACTATTGTGGGATGAATGATTTCCCACAACAATTAGCCACCAACGTTGTGGGATCTTAGATTTCAACAACGCTTAAACTAATCATTGTGGAAAATTGGCAGGTAACTACTCTCCCACAACGCTTATTGGATCCGTTGTTGGATTCTCGCCGCAGCAGAGTGCAAGTCTAGCTGCAGCAAGAATCTCCCACAACACATAAGACAATCGTTGCGGGATTGGGACAAAAAACATCACGTTGTGACGGGATATGCCACAATGCTTAAATAAAGCATTGTGGGAGGGTTTTCGCCGCAGCGGTGTAAATATCTCGCTCTGGCGAAAATTGTTTTTCTACTCTGTACTCATATCGCCGCAACGCTATCAATTTCTCGCAACGGCGAGATATCGTGACTCAGCCCCGTATAATTTCCTCTTTTTCTTATGTTCCTTCATTTCCCCTCATTTTCGCCATTCCGACCCTCTCTAGGCGGTTTTTTTCCTTAGCTGGTCGTTCTCCCCTTCTCCCCGCCCCCGCGAGTTCTCACCTCATCCCTGTCGCCACGTGTTCTTGCTTCTCCTCGCCGCCACAAGCTCTCGCCTCTAGCTCGCCGCTGGAAGTTATCCCCTCCTCCTCGCCGCCCACAAGTTCTCCCCTCCTCCTCGCCGCCCACAAGTTCTTCCCTCTTCCTCGTCGCCCACAAGTTCGCCGGTGAAAAGTTCCCCTCTCCGCCCAAAAGTTTTCTCCGCAAGTTCTCCCCTCTTTCTCGCCGCCCACAAGTTCTCCTCTCCGCCACAAGTTCGCCTCCTTCTCTTTCCGGCCGGTACAAATATAGGTAAGTTGGATTTAGATTCAAACTTTAGGATTTATGTTTGATTTAATTGTATAACTCAGATCTAGGTTTGAAATTAGGTAGGTTCGGTGGGACTGTTGAAGATTTCATGGAAAATTTGTTTTTTGGGCTTGGCTGCAGCGTGATTTGGGCACGAATGCGGCACGATTTTGATTCTCGTGGCGGCGATATGTGTTCCCCGCTGCGGCGAGATGTAAACTTACGAACTTCCACTCAAATTTTTACATTTTGAACACTGAAATTGCATGTTAATACTGAATGTATTTTGGAATTGAGTATAATTATTATATTGAATCTTATTTATGCGATTGTGAAGCGTAAATTAGTTGATTTTGTTTTGTATAGGTGAAAATGGGTAAAACGAAAAAACCAATCGGGTACTGGTCCTTCCAAAGAGGCTAACGCTTCTAAGCAAAAAGGAAAATCCAAGCTTTCTTGTCAAGCGGCATCTAAGGTGGACTACAACGACCACATATTTTCAAGCAAGGATGCCGGGTGTAGTGTAATCGCTGAGTGAGGATTTCAAATTTGTCAAACAACCGCAATCGGAGCGGTCATCTACAACACCATTCAAGGCCTTGAATGGGATAAATTTTTTCGCAAACCAAAAAATGAGGCCAACTTCAACATGGTGTGCGAATTCTACGCCAACCTAAAGGATGTCGAGGACGACATTGTGATGGTCAGGGGTAGACAAGTCGAATTCAGCATCGAAGCCATCAACGATTTGATTGAGACACCCGACATGGAATTTGAGAGTGAGGACTATCATCGATTGTTGCGAAATTGCGACTACGACAAAATGGCGGAAACATTGTGCATTTTGGAAGAGACTTGGATTACCGACAAAGAAAAATGTATACAAGCGTTCACAATTCACCAGGTTAGCCAAAGCTTGGATTTACTTTATTTGTGCTCGTCTCTATCCGATCAAGCATTTCACGACTTTGGGCGAGGATCATCTCTAACTCTTTTACTGCATCATTATAGGCTACACTATTAACGCCGGTCGATTCATCTATAATTGGATGAAGAACATCGAATATGCTAACGAACGACACAAGCTACCATATTCATCAATCATCATCGCTCTCTGTTTCAATGCGAGGGTAGGGCGTTCGAAAACTGACACAATCAAGCCTTGTATGATTTCCATCTAGGATTTGACCATCGATCGCTACAAAATTCAAGTGGAATAAGAAGAAGAGGCGGAAGAAGAGGAAGAGGCACCACCACCAAACCAGCCCATTTTGAAACTAAAAGCACCTCAGGTAATCGATCATCGTGCCATTGACTATCTTACACAGGGCATGCACTACAACATTGGCGTTTCTCAATGCAATCAACACTTTGCAATCCAACAAGACGAGTACGGTCATAATCATATCAACCAACTGAACGCTCTTTGAGCTTATTGGGAAATCAACCAGGAGAACCAGATACAATTACCACCTTATCCACAATATTCCACATGGCCATACCCACCACCGGAGTGGACATAATATATGCCACCAGCATATTCGGCGTCTCCACCACAGCCAGAAAACAACGAAAACAACGATGAATAAAGATCAACGGTTTAATGT
This sequence comes from Urtica urens, assembly GCA_958296335.1. Taxonomy (NCBI): domain Eukaryota; kingdom Viridiplantae; phylum Streptophyta; class Magnoliopsida; order Rosales; family Urticaceae; genus Urtica; species Urtica urens. The sequence goes on from OY282528.1 coordinate 8,675,514, forward strand.
GTTCTTTTTATGTTTATTTGTTAATCTATAATTTTCTAAGACTTGTGGTTTCTATTTATAGTTCTAAAACTTATGATATTTATTTATAGTTTAAGTAGTTATTTTTATGTTTTTTAACTTATCTTTAAGACTTCTAGTTAAACTACTACGTGTTTTAAGACTTATGGTTTTTATATATTAATGTGTTTAATTTACTTGTTTATGACTACAATGTTTTAAGATTTATTAATTTTAAATATAAGCATGTGTGTATGAATTTTTGATGATCTCGCCGCGGCGATGGAAGTTTTTTATTATCTCGCCGCAACAATGAAGGTTTCCCGCTGCGGTTAAGCTTTCTCGCCGCAACCTAAATCCTTCACCTTGCGACGAGATGTCAATAAAGTCTCAAATGTCTTGCAGCCTGTGTCTTTCACCGCTGCGGCGATATTTCAACAGAGTGTCAGGATTTTTCGTTTTGAAATCTCGCCACAACGATGAGGGTTTCCAACTGCGTCCATGGCTCTCGCCGCAGTGGGAGACCTTCACAGCTGTGACGAGATTTCAGCAGAGTCTCAAATTCTTTTGTGTTAAAATCTCGCCGCGACGGTGAAGGTTTCCCCTTGCGGCAAGGCTGTCTTGCCGTAATCTGTGTCCTAGACAACTACGGCGAAAATTCAACAGAAAATCAATTTTTTTGTTTTGAAATCTCACCGCAGCGATGAATGTTTCCCGCTGTGGATATGCTTTTTTTCCGCAGCGTAAATCCTTCCTCGATGCCGCCATCCTTCCTCGCCGTAGCCTAAATCCTTCCTCGATGCAGCGATCGTTGTGACTAATTCTGCCCTTCGCCGCAGCGAGAATCTCCAATATGCACATGAAACGTTTGAATCAGTTATAATTATTAACTCGATAACATAACATATTACAAAAATTTATAATAATATATTATTCAAACAAAAATAACGTCAATTCTCACTTTAACAATGGGACTCGTAACCCACTATAATCAAGTTCTCACATTTCTTCAATGTATCCGTAGTAGTTCTTAAAACCTTGTTTTGGATTCTTATCCTTGGCCGACAAAACATGTAATGCCTCAGCATAGAATGTAACTCCAGTGTTTTGAATGGGATGCTTGTTATCTCTATCTCTTGTGTAAAATGTAAAACCATTAACAGACCACGCAGTGTACCTGGTAACCATTGAGGAAGACCCTCCAGATACTTTGCTCAATATAGAAGAATGTCTCGTCTCCTCAAATATTTGTTTTCCAAGCCAGTTTTGAAACGAATGATTGTGCTCTCTTTGTAACCATTTTTCATTTCTTGCTTACTTTGGATCATTCACTCTCAATTCCGTCATATGAATATCCACAAGTGGCATGATGTCGGAAACGTTGTGTAACAGGTAAAGAGAGGCTCGCTCCCATTCTTTGCGATTGACGGTAGAATAAATACATGTACATAAAAATGTGGTTATATAAACATATTTTTTGGATTTAACTAAATATAAAGTGTAACCAATAAAAGGTACTTGTAGATAAGGATTTTGATTCAAAACTCAAATTTTTGGTCACGCCAATTTCGTTTGCTTTACCTAAATATTCATAATAAAACTCAACAGACTATTATGCTATGTAGTTTTCTACTATGCTCCATTCCGGTCTATTGTAGTTTTTAACATAACTCTTAAATAATTTCATGTAACGCTCGATTGGGTACATCCACCTCAAAAACACGGACTCACATAATTTCACTTCACGTACCGAATGAACGGTTAAGTGAACCATGATGTCAAAAAATGAAGGTGTGAAGAAGTTTTCTAGCATACACAAAGTTTTCACTAGCTCTGATTGCATGTAATCCAAACGAAGGGGATCGATAATTTTTTAGCGTATCGAGTTGAAGAATACACATACCTTGGATATTGCGAATCTCACATCTCTTGACAATATACCACGTAAAGCAAGAGGTAACATTTGTTGAAGTAATACATGACAATCGTGAGTTTTCATCCCAATGAGTCTTGAACCTTTTAAAGATACAAATATCTTATAGTTTGAAGAATGAACATCGGGTACCTTGATAGTGCGAACCATTTGACTTCTTCTTCTCATTGCGATCTAGAGTGTATTTCGCCGGTGGTAATTTTGTTTTTCTCCCTCCTTCTTAAGGATGCAAAATGCTCCTAATATTCATCTCCTTGAGATCCATTCGAGATTTTATTCCATCTTTCGATTTCTTTTGGATCATCAAGAAGCGTTCCCATGATCGATTCGCAAACATTTTTTCAATGTGTATAACATCTAGACAATGTCGAACATAGTGCGTCTTCTAATACTGGAGGTTGTCAAAAACTGATTTTTTTCTTCCAAGGATTATCTTTGAACGATTCTTTAGTACTAACATTCCTCTTTCATTTCCCGAGCACTTCTTTGACGTTCTTAACAATTTCGTAGACATCTTCACTAGAAGAAGTTCTAGGAGGAAGGCGTTCTTCTGTTTTTCCATCAAATGATTATTTCAATCGCATGTACGGATTATTTGTTGGTAAAAAACGTCGATGAACATGAAAAATTGTCTTTTTCCCATGCTTCCACTGAATGGAGGATGTCTCTTTTATGCAAATCGGACAACCCATCGAGCATTTCACTAAGTATCCCGGCAAGTTTCCATAAGCCAGAAAATCGTTAATAGTCCACATCAACATTGCTCTTAAGTTGAACGTATCTCCACGGTAAGCGTCTTTGACTTCAAATCCTTTCTCCCATAGCATCTTCAAGTAATCAACCAATGGACCGAAATACACATCAATATCATTACGTAGTTGGCTCGGTCCTGATATCAATAGAGTTAACATAAAAAACTTTCTCTTCATACAAAACTTTCGAGGGAGATTGTAATTCATATGTATAACTGGCCAAACACTGTATTTACTACTCATCATGCTGAACGGATTCATGCCATCAGTTGCTAAACCAAGACACAAATTTTGAGGATCAAGACTAAATCCTTATACTCTAAATTAAATTATTTCCATTGTGAAGCGTCAGCATGATGTCTCAACATACCATCATCGATACCATTTTTGGAGTCCCAAACCATGTTATTTGCGTGTGTAACACTAGTAAAAAATTGTCGAAACCGCGGCATTGGAGGAATGTACCATAATGACTGAAATAAATTTAATCAATACAAAAATTATAAACTTGAAATGTAATAAGTTGCGTACCTTAATCGGAACTCCTTTAACCCAGTCATGTGGAATTTACTCTTCTTCCACCTTGACTCGCCGCATGTCGGACATTGATCAAGATCTTCATTCTCGTTCCTATATAAAATACAATCATTCAGACACACCTAAAATTTCTCGTACTTCATGCCTAATGTGCCCAAAGTTTTTTTCGCCTCATACATACTCAAAGTCACTTCATTGTTCTTCGGAAATGCATCTTTAAGAGTTTGTATCAATAACATAAAGCTTGTATTTTTCCAACCGCCCGACGCCTTCAAATGGAATAAAGTTACTAAAAATGATAACTTCGAAAAAAAATTACACCCTTCGTACAACGGTGTTTCCGCATCATTCATCATCGACTCAAATAATTCCGGTCGCTCAACAAAATCGTCCTCCAAATCATTCATCACTTCACACATATCATCATTAATATCATATTCATCAACATCGTTTTTGTATGTCGGTTTAGATCTAAAAATCTCACCATGGTAGAAACACATTTGATACGACGTCATTATTCCATGTGCAAACAAATTATTCCGAACAATCTTAACTGGAAATGTCTATGATTTCCACATTGCACACAAGGACAACGAATCAACTCATCTTTCATATTTTCTCTAGAGAAATCACAAAACTCATCCACACCTTTTTCAATATCTCACTTAATCTATTCTCCCACATCCAATTTTACATCTTCTCGAGATCTTCATGAAAAATATACATCCCTAGTTAGCATATAATATAAACCAACACAAATTTGAGATTCATATTAAGAAACACTTACAAGTTTTGAACGTATACACTAGATCTGTTTGAGAGAACAACACAGAATCGTGCGAATAGGCTTTTGTAATGATTTTCAAAATTGAAGATGTGTTAAAAACAGAAAAATAAAGAAGTTTATATAGTCCTGAAAACCTTGCTATGGCAATATTTTCACTACGCCTCAGCGGGATCTCCTACATCGGTTGTTATAAACGTTGTGGGAGCATTCTCGGTGCAACCAGGTTTCAGTATCGCCGTGGCGAGATTCGACTAGAGTCTACCAAGAATCCTGCAAACAATCTTGTCGCGGAGACGTTGAAATATGGGTGAGGCAGGATGTGTTTCTCCGCGACTGGTTTTGTACCTCATTACGGCGAGATTCGACCAGAGTCTATCCAAAATCTCGCATGCAATCTCCCTGCGGCGACGTTGAAATCTGGCTGCGGAGGGATACATTTTGCCGCCGCTGGTTTTGTACCTCGCTGCGGAGAGATTCGACCAGAGTCTACCACGAATCCCGCAAGAAATTTCTCCACGGCGATGTTGAAATGTGGCTACGGCGTTATGTGTTTTGCCGCATCTCGTTTAATACTTCGCCGCGGCGAAATTCGACCTGAGTCTACCCAGAATCCCGCAAGCAATCTCGCCGCGGCGACGTTGAAATCTTGTTCCAGTGGGACACTCCCAAAACGGTTAAAACATATGTTGTGTAATCTTGCCACATTGAGAGTTGTACATGGGCACGGCGAGATCCCACAACGGATTTTATTAAGCATTTTGGGAGCATTTAAAATGAATTTTTTTCGAGATTTTCAGTTCCCCTTATACATTTTTGACCTAAAACATAATTTTCTCTCTTTCTCTCATATTTCTCTCCTCACTCTCCCTCTCTCCCGCGCTATCCTCCCTCTCTCCCTCTCCCTCCCTCCCGCCCTCTCCCCCCTCTCGCCCTCTGCCTCCTTCCCGCCCTCTTCTCCCTCTATGCCCTATCCCCCCTCTCCCTCCGCCTTCTCCTCCCTCTCGCCCTCTTCCTCCCTCTCTACACTATCCTCCGTCTCCGCCCTCTCCCTCGCCCTCTCCTCCCTCCCGCCCTCTCCCTCCCTCTCGCCCTCTCCTCCCGCTCTCTCCTCCCTCTCGCCATCTCCTCCTTCCCGCCCTCTCCTTCCTCTCGCCCTCTCCTTCCTCTCTTCCTCTCCTCCCTCTTGCCCTCTCCCTCCGCCCTTTCCCTCTCACCCTCTCTTTCTCCCGCCCTCTCCCCCCACCCTCTCCCTCCGCTCTCCTCTCTCCCTCTCCCCTTCCTTCTGCCCTCCCTCCTCTCGCCCGCTCTCCCTTACACAGTTGTATCTCGTTTCCACGCTCTCTCCAGCCTCCCTTACTGTCAGTTAGAATGTTAGTGTGAGTTTGAATTATAACGGTTTGTGTTGAAATTGAATTAGAATGTTAATGTTGTTAATTAGAATGTTAATGTGAGTTTGAATTATAAAGTTTTGTGTTGAAATTGAATTAGAATGTTTCTTGTTATAATATTTTTCTGTTTTAATTTCGTTTGAATTTGTGTTTTACTAGGTTCGATGTCGTCTACTACAGTAGTACTAGCGATAATAGCCTTAAGAAAGTTCGAAGACTCTTATCATAGATTTTGAGGAATTCGAAAGACGAAGAAATACTCTTATGAGTCGAGGTAATAAGTTCAAAACTCTAGGTAGAAAGATACCGTTATTTTAATTGATATTTACTTCATATTACTTAATTCATTGTTAATCAATTTTATTATTGTAATAAAATGAAATGGGAGTATGGGCTACAAAAGAGGAATTATGGGTTGACTCGCGGAATAGAGACGAAACAAAATTAAAGGACAATGACGCCAAAGCAATTGTGGAAAAATTGTAAGTCTCATATATTTATACTATTACTATTATATTGTTAACTGACAATAATATGTGTATAGCAATTGCTATTGCAACAAGCAACAGAAAGGTATTGGAGACCGGAAAATGGAAATAATATATTACAAGAAGTCTTGGGAACATCTCACCAATGCGTTCAATCGAAGCACTCTACGCGATTCAAGTATTATGTTCCTCCAAGTTCGAGCGAAAAATGAAAAGAAGATGCAAAAAAAATTAAATATGTTTACATCATTAGTCATGGCGAAATTAGGAGGAAATGAAGGCATAAATTTGAATGAGTATATGTCTAGTTGTGATAATGTGAAGAAGCATTTCCATGAGCATGTGAAAGAAAATATGAATGTCGACGAGATACAAGGTAAAAAGTTACCCAATCTCGACAATGAGATAGTCAACGATAATTCCCAATTATACCAACCGCGAATTTAGGTAACTTAATTGTGTTCTTATTAGCATATATTAATTAGATGTTTATGTATAGCGTTATGAATGTTTATTTATTTTTGTAAAACACGATGATGTGTGCATGGATATTCTTCAAGATGAAGGTAATCTCCAAGGGGTTAATGAGCAAAATAGTGTTCGGCTTGTAACTGATTGAATCCAACCACGCCGGTAACTCCAAGTTCGGAAGAAAACGTCGAATGTCATCTCTTTATTTATGATGTTTTGAATGCTGGTATGTTTCATGTTGCGGACGGATGGGTGTACAAGATCGGATCCGTAATTCACATTACACCAACGGAGGAAGAAAATATACGAGTAAGTATTTTAGGAGTGTTGGTTAAAAAAAACAAAAGTGCCAATTCCTACCGAAGAAGCCATCACCTTTAAAGATTCCATGGGTGGGTTCGTTGAGTGGTAAAAGAGGTTGGTGGAATTTGACGCGGAAAAGTGGAGTCGCGGTCCGATTGTCAAACAACAATAAAAAAGGACTAATAAGAATCAATCGAGTCCCGATGACGGTAAAAAAATTTAATACAAGCTTATTAATCCAAAATATGAATTGCTCGTTCAACATCCCAACAAAATCACGTCACCTCGAGGGGATGTAATCATGGTTCTATCAAGTCTCCCCGCTATCCCGATTTCGATATGCTTTGATGATATTTCCAATTTCTTCCGCTACAACGAAATTGGCGCGGGATGCATATTGATATACATGGAGTAAGTCTTTATTTTATACGTTTTTCTCATAAATATCTAATTTTTCGTGTATTGATGAAATCAATATTTTGTTTGTTATAGTTATCTACGTTAAAGGTTAGAAAAAGATAAAGAAAAATCACGGCTATCTATTTGTCGATCCGAGTGTAAGTTCTCACATTCCAACAAACAACGAAGATGATTTTTTGTCTAAACGAGTCCAGGACGTTGGAAACATTGTACGGAAATGTAGGATCGATCAATTAGTTTTGATGACGTATAACATAAATGCGCATTAGATGCTTGTTGTTATTTACCTTTGGAGAGATAATGCCTCGTTTTCAATCCGTTGAGCAAGAAAGTACCACAAGATCTAACTCGATTAATAAAAAGGTAATAATTTCTTTTCCACATCGAAAAATTGACATACATTCAACTCTTATCGTTTTTCATATGTATTTTTGTTAGAATAGATCTAGGGTTAAGAAAAATTATCACTAATCATATTAATGGCGGAATATAAAATTTCTTTACAGGTAAATTTTTTTTACTAACCTAGGTAAAGTGCATGAACATGTATAAATTTAAAAACATTATTTAAAGTACTTGAGTGCAAACCTTTCTCGTACCTTTAATTTGAAGCGTCTTGAGAAAGGTTGATCTTCTTCCTTCGCTCGATTACTTCACGTCTAATGTTGAACTCGAGAAACCTAATGTTTCTATTACATTAGTCTTTAGAGGTTTAGAAGGATTTGTGTGTAGGCACAATTAAACACAATCGCTCAAGAACAAAATAAAAAGGGATTTTCTAGAGAGAGTGAGTGAGAGAGAGAGAGAGAGATGGGGTAAGCCAAAAAAGAAAGACAAGAGTAAGAATGCTTATATTCACATCTCTATGTGAGGGTCTATTTATAGGAGAAGGAAAATCAATAAAAGGTAATAACCCTTTTCAATTGTGTATTCATGAAACAACATTTAATTTTCTCTCCCTTTCTCTTCTAACATGGCCGGCCATATGCTATCACAGGAGAGGAAAATTTGTTTCCTCACTTAGCATATTTATTTCCTTCTCAAGAAAATTCATTTCATCTTTTCCTTTTGGGTAATTATCTTTATAATTAAAGGCAAAGAATTCTCTCCTCCTTTGATGTGTCTTGGCTGAATTCTATAGTTTGGGAAGGGGCATCTAGATGCTTCCTTATTTCTTTTAAGACAATTCTTAAAAATACCCATTGTAGAATTATTATTGCACAAATAATGAAATTAATTTTTTAATGCCTCAAACGACTTTTCGGATTTAGAAAATAATTTATATTTTCATCATCTCAAATATTAAAAATCTTATTTTGACATTCACATCATTTTATGTCCATGTGGACAAAAATACCCTTTAGACATTTTTCGAGAAAAAGTCTAGTTCAACACTTGAACTCATTCTGACTTAACTTCTAGTTTAACAATTCTACTCGAATGACCTGTAATAGTGACCTTATGGATCCAAATGAACAAAATTTTCTATACTCGGACTCAAAAGTTCACAAACTTTTTCCGAATATTACCTTAATGTCAACTGACTCCACTAAAGAGTCAACACTGAGAATCTCTCGGTTCAAATTATTTATTTTCTACTCAAATTCAACTTAATTATATTGAGTGGATCCATTGAATGTTATCTATGTTTACCCTTCATGAATATCATCAACTAGTTGAGATTTATAAAATTACCATTTTACCCTTCTAGTTGTTATTTGCTTAACTCCTTTAGTACTTGTGAATAAGTTAGACACAATGTATTGACGAGGAGCTAACAAGTCACATTATTTCATCCAGATAAAGTCGCTACTTAATGTTGGATACCGCGCGGTTCATTTATTCACAATCCAAGTAATAAAGCATGAGGTGACATACATTGCATTTCAACAATCTTGTACATGAATTCCATATCTATGAGAACTTCACAAAACTGGTCCATGACATCTTCATAACTTAATATCTCACCAATTGGTCTAGTATAGATCACTTAATGGATCTAGAATTTGACTTTCTCAAATGGGAATGTTAAAGCTATGAAATGACATGTCTCATTTCAGGATTTAGGTAAGCACTATGCAATTCATACATAGTGACCTTGAGACGGAAGTGGTTAAATGGTTTGTTCTTACAGTGTCTCTAAAGGTGCACTGGTCAATTTAGTATCTTCGAAAGATACACTGGAAGAACTATAGAGTCCCTAACTCTCTATGCCTCGTAATCAGACATCATAGATTCTTCCAACAATCATACTGGGGTCAATAGTCTGTTGATCTTTAGATTGTGAATATTTTGTTTTAAGCAAACCATGAAGAGTTTGTTCACACAAATCTACATTTGTCTCTTCTTACATTGTTAGGTTTGATTAAGGCCTATATCTCTTCTTACATTGTTAGGTTTGATTATGGCCTATAAGACTATTGAATATCATAAATCTTCAATCAAACTAAAAAGGAATGACTGAAGGTTTCAACTCTTATTAATTTAATCAGCAAATTACATTAAGAACTTTATGAAAGATTTATATATTACATCAATATGTAAATCAAGAATCTTCTTGTGGGCATCTCTGTTTATAAACACAAGGTTCATCTATTGACTATTCAAAACCGCAATTTTTTACAGTTTCATCGAATCTAACATTCCATGATCTAGATGTTTGCTTTAATCCATAAATGGATTTAAGCAACTCACAAACCTTGGTTTCTTGACCACCTTCCACGAAAACGTCTAATTGGGCCATGAAAATGCGCTCATCAAGATTGCCATTTAGAAAAGCAGTCTTGACATCCATTTTCCAGTACTCGTAATTGAGAGCAGTAGCAATGGATAGAAGTATGCGGATGGATTTAAGCATTGTGACTGGCGAGAAATTTTCTTCATAATCGATACCTTCTTTTTGGGTGTAACCCTTAGCCACTAGTCGCTCTTTGAACGTCTCAACGTTCCCATTCGGAACCTTTTTCTTCTTATAGATCCACTTACACCCTACAGGTTTAACCCCTTCAGGTAGGTCTGCAAGTTTCCAGACTTTGTTGACATACATCGAATGCATCTCAACTTTCATGGCATCAAGCCAAAGGTTTGATTCAGAACCAGCCATTGCTTGAGTGTAGCAAACAGGGTCATCCATGTCAGTGACAGCTATGAGCGTATCGCCATAAGACATGTACCTGTCAGGCTTTTCAGAAACCCTCCCACTATGTCGAAGTACTACTTGACGAGATTCTGAATTGTTAGGTTGCGTTTCAGTTGGGGTAAGAACATTTCTTACAGATGAAGTAGAAGCTTCCTCACCCAACTTTTCTTCAAGCACAATTTTGCTTCTAAGTTTCGTATTTTTCATATAGTCCTCCTCAAGGAAACGAGCATTAGTGCTGACAAACGTTTTGTCGTCCTCGAGATTATAGACTATGAAACTATTGGTTTCCTTTAGATATCCAACGAGCACACAAAATTTTGACCTACTAGCCAAGTTGATAGTCTTTTGCCTTAGCACATGTGCAGGGCAACCCCATATTTTGATGTGGCTTAAACTAGTTTTACACCCAGTCCATCATTCATAAGAAGTACAAGGTCCGTCTTAGACGGAACTTGGTTTAGAATATATGTGGCAGTTTCGAGGGCATATCCCCAAAAGAAATTAGGGAGTGATGAGTAACTCATCATTGATCTAACCATCTCCATCAGAGTTCGATTCCTTCTCTATAACACTTTGTTCTGTTGAGATGTGCTAGGTACTGTAAGCTGAGAAGCGATACCTTTTTCTTTAAGAAAGTCATCGAACTCTTCAAACAAGTACTCACCGCCTTGATCATTGGTAAAGGTAACGAAATATTCTCTGCCAACAAATCTTTCATTAAAAGTTTAAATTTTAACCATTAGTGCATCCAATATATCTATAGTCGTAAATTGACATTTCATTTACAATGATCATTGTTTTATACCGTAAATTGTTTTTACACCGTAAACTGTAATCAAATTTACTCTCTCTATCTCGAACTGCTTCCAATGACTCCCGCCTTCCAAAACCTTACATCGTCGACGTTTCCGCCGGTACCGCTCAAAGCTTTGTCGTCGTTGCCCTTGGTGTGCGTCGCATTGTCGTCGTGCAAAATAATTCTGCAACATAATACAAACATTGCGAACAGTATGGGTAAATATATAACTTAAAAAAATTTAATCGCAAATTAATTTATATAACTCAAATGATATGAAACATCCATGAATCCATGAACACATAAATCAAGGAATCAATTGCATATTGAACAATTCTTACACGTAATTTAACCTACATTTGCACAAATCCCAGATTTCAAATCAAAACAGTTAAACTATCATTATTCTCGAAAATATTGGGGTTGCTAAAAACAAAACATGATCTTTAAAAAAATTGCATGCGAACAAACCCGCCCAAAATATTTTAAAAACAAAGAACCATGCTCTCGGTTGTCGGACTCGCCGGCACCTCTGCCGCCATGATCTACTGAAACCCTCCAGTTTATTTTGGCGATCGATAAGAACCGGCCATGTCGTGGTGGTCCTGTTGGAGATCGGGACTCTACTCGCCGCCGCTCTCGTGGGTCCCGGCTGTCGGACTCGCTGGCACCTCCGCCGCCATGATCTGTCAAAATCCTAGAATTCCAGGATTTGGTTTCGATTGTTTTCAAATCGGAGAGAGAAGCCGAAATGAGCATGCGATTGTGTTTTGATTTCTCTCTCCAAATATTGGAACCGTACAATTTCAAAGATCTGTTGCAGTTTTCAAGGACTCGTAATTGATTTTGATTTACAATTATTAATGCTGATTTACAATTAATTAATAAATTTGATTAACAATTTCTTATATTAAAATCGAACTGATTAATGGCTTGGGCGGGAAATGACTTTTGGGCAAAATTGGAATGAAAACTTTGTAAAACAATCGGGTACGTTTACATTAGATTTACAAAACGTTGGACAAAACCAAATTACCAAACATCTATAGGACTATTATATACATTATCCCATTTTTTTTAATGATTGAATATTTCTGAGAGAAATGGTCCAAAATACCAACTTTGACTAATATTATTCACATTTCTCTTAAAAATTCATGTCTCTCACTTTACCACTTTAAAAATAGTTGAAAATCAAATTTTAGTTTTCTTTACAATTTTTTTCCACTTTCTTAATTACAAAATTTTATTTAATAAATAAATAAATATCTTCAATTTCCAACTCAAACTTAGCTTTGGAAATTGAAAAAAAAATTATTTTTTTATTATAAAAATTATGGTGAGAATTGTAAAGAAGAAAATGTAAGAGTGCTTTTCCAACTTGCTTTAGTGGTAAAGTTAGAAAAAAAAATTACTTTTTAAAGGAATTGAAAAAATTAATTAATAAAAGGTAGAATGTTTGGAAATTTCTCTGTTTTAGTTTCGGTAAATTATACATTATTGTTGCTTTTTAAAATTCTTAAACTGCAATAGTTTTGAGTTTTAGTAAATTGAGCATATTTAGAGTTATAATTTCAGCTAGGTTACTCATGTGGTGAATAAAAATCGGAATTAATTGAATCAAACTTGTTATATTTGCATTGTTTTGTTCATGTCATCGTGTTGTTATTGTTAAAATTAAATTTAATGCGGTATTCATTGGTATTTTATCGGTGAAACGTAATAATTAACGATTTTTAGAGGATGGCAGAGACTAAAGTTGCGTGTATCAGACTTTTCGTGAATGTCTCCTTGAAAACTTGGCCACAACCATAAATAAGAGGATGCTACCCTTCCAACTCATTCTAACCTCCAAAATCAGCTTTTAAAGTAATAAAAAAGCACTAACCACACCACGCTATGCTTTAGCTTCACTCCTACGCCAAACCATTCTCATAAAATAAAACTTCTCATAATTCCCATCATAATCACGATCAACCATTCTTATAGCTCATGATTATTGGTGCCCACTCACCGTTAATCCCACAATAATTTTATGTACTGGTCGCTCCATGAACCAAAGAGCTTATTTTCAACGCGTAATTCTGTTGGAGCAATGACAGCCCATAGGGCAAAATATTCTCTCCCCATAGTCACAACCTTAATATGCGCCATTGCCTTTGTTTTTCTCCTCTACACCGAGCAGATCAACTTCCTCTCTTCGAGCTCGTTCCTCAGGTCCAAATCGTGTTCTAGAGAGAGCATATTTTCCGAAAAATCTAGTAAGTATATACACATTTTGTAACCAATAGAAAATGCGTGCCACAAAGTCTTATAATAGCATTGATCAGTAACACTTCTATATCTGGCGTTGAAAAGAAGGAGGTGATAATTGGGTGAAGAAGAAGACGGAAGATGATGATTCCTTTGTAGATGATAGGTTTGACTTTGACCCAGAAGAGTGCAACGTTGCCAATGGAAAATGGGTCTTCAACAGCTCTCTCAGGCCATTGTACACAGACACAAGCTGTCCGTACCTTGACAGACAAGTCTCTTGTTCCAAGAATGGACGTAACGATTCAAATTATCTTCAGTGGGAATGGCAGCCTGAAGATTGCACATTACCAAGGTTTCATGGCACCCAAATACTTCTGTTAGAATATGTATATGATTATAATCACATATGTATAATCGTGCTTGCAATTTGATGTATTGATATTAGGTTTAGGGCAGAAGTTGCTTTGAGGAAGCTCAGAGGAAAGAGACTATTGTTTGTTGGAGATTCGTTACAAAGAGGTCAATGGCAATCTTTTGTTTGCCTTGTTGAGTCCATAATTCCTGAAGATCAAAAGTCCATGAAAAGAGGGCGTTCTCATTCAGTCTTCAAATCCAAGGTACGTATTATGATTACAACTCTTTTTGGTTTGTAAACCAAAAGCAAATACTGTGGGTGCAATAAAGAGGACACACTTCATCAAGTAACCACCAACGAACTAGCTCACTAGAAAGATAAAAACTAATAAATAATAAATAAAAGCTTGAATTTATATTAAAATTCCGATTGGTTCCCTGCGGTTCCAATTAATGAAATAACATTGACAACGCTTGTTGCATTCCAAGTATTTTAAATTCTAATTTTCAAATTTAAAATTAGATTTTTCCGTAGACTAAAACTAATATTTTATTGCCTTTTTGGAGATCACATTACCACCGAAATATTAATATATTAGATATGCAGACATGCTGTTAATGTACACATTGGTTCTGATAAACTGGAGTCTAAATCTAGTTTTTATATTATATTACTTTTAGCATTTTCTCTAACATAACCTTAGGAGGATCAATATTAAAATTTAAGCTAAGAACATTTACTTGAAACTTGATTTCATACTTTACAAGACTTTGATATTCTTACCAATCGAAGTAATATATGCTTATGCGAAAGCTTGTCATCAAATGGTTATAATAAATTTCATTAATACGTCTTCAACTAATATTTTTTTTTTCTAGTTTGGTCTTTATTTTTTTTAGTTCAGCTTTTTATAAAATCATAAAATACTAACTCTATTATATAAATAGTCAGTATTTTAATACTTGTATAGGTTTTTGTTATTTGGATATATAGAAAAAATTTAATTATATTCGAATGTATTAGTTTCAACTGATTATTTAGCTAAATAAATTTAAAATTGTAATTGATATTTGGGTAATACAATAGTGTAGCCAAATGAAACATAATAATTGCTAAATAGGCATATATATGACATTTTTGTTTGCCATTAACCAAAATAAATGAGAATTTAGAGACTAAAATACCATATACTTAAAAACCGGAATTAATAACAATTTTTGAAATTAATATCTGAAAATCTGTTATGAGGGATTGGCGAGATTTGTAGGTGAAAAACTAAATGAAATTAATACCCATTCAAAATTTATGTCTCCAATATTCTCTCTTGATTTTAAGAAAATCAATTAGCAGACAGAATACAAAGTTCAAGGCCGGAAAAAAAATCATATTGACGAAGAAAAGAATTCAAATACATGAAAAAGCCCTATTATAAAAGGAAAATAACGGAAATTAATGTAATATACGTAATTTGAAAAGTTATTATGTCTTTTTATGAGCATCATGGGTTAAGTTTGATTTTTGTCGACCAAACCAAGAATATCAAAAAATACCATAATCAATATTTGAAAATAAAGACTGGGACATGATAAAACGAAGTAAGAAATCTTTGAAAAGTCAAAAATGTAAATTAAAGATTGAACTATGAACAATGCGTGAAAACCATAATATGAATAAAAATAAACCGAAATAAGTACATTAATTACCCGACTTCACCAAAAAAAAAAAAAATTAAGAAAAAAATTAAAATTGACATTGTCTATGTTTGAATAAGATCATATTCGGCGTGATTTTAAATTTTTGAAACCAATATAAAAGTCTTGATTGATGGGAGAGTAATTGAAACTCACTAAAAGATTAGCAAAAAATAAAGCATTATAATTCCATTTATAAGCAAAGCAAATTAAAAATCGTCGTATTTATTGAATTCCCCATATTTAAATTTCAATTAATTTAATTTATTCCAAAATTTGAAATTTGAAATTTCCTAATTAAATGAAAACAGTTTCAGAATTAATGTATATATATATATAATTCAACATACATGAAAAATATAACAAATTATAGTTTCTCTTCTCATATTTATCCAAAAATAAAACGAAGTAAACAAAATTTTGAATTTTGGAAAAAAAATCACATTTTTAATCATATTTCATTGAACGTATATTCGAAATTCAAATTTGAAAATCAATAAGCTTTTTATATTAATTCCGAATAATGTAAAATAATTCAAAATAAATAAAGGACATAAAGGTATAATCAAATTTTTACAATTTGCTACGTCATCGGAAATGACTATTTTTAAAGGAATAAAAAAAATGGACAAACTATAATTACAACGTTTAAGTTAGGTACATAAAAAAAAATATTCATGATAATTTACATTGAAATGAAGTTACTTTCACTTTCTGAAAATAAAATACTTTTAATGATTATTCATATGAAATTGTTTAAAACATGGTTAGAAGACAAATTCTGGCTTATAAAACTATCATGGCTTATAAAACATGGTAGTTCGTAAAACATGGTAGTTTGTTTAAAAACCACTTATTATAACAAAAATAATATGCTCCTAAAATAAACATCATTTATAAAACACAAACTGAAAGAGAATTTTTTTTTAGTATCGAAATATCTCCAATAATAATCATCACAACATACGAATGAAGTGTTTTGTGCATGAGAGCAATTTTGTCCGTTATGTCTTAAAAGTCCAATTCTTTATACTGATACAAAAAAAAATTGGTTTATTCAGAATATTATGCCATCTTCGAATCTTAAAAATGAAATATCTCATTTGAAATGAGTTTTTTTTTTACTTATAAATTAGTTTCAATGTTGTGTGAGAATTCAAATGCTAATGACTCGATCTTAAATCAAGAGCTTTCAATTAAAAAAAAACCTAGCATCCAGCCGTAGCTTTATACCTGCTATAACACAAACAGGGCAATGACAAAACAACAATCAGAATCTAGCCCAACCAAAACAATAATCATCACCACGCATATTGTATAATAAACAAAAGATAAGATTGAATAATAAACGTAAGAGCAACGCAAGACGTGTAAGAGAAATTTAATTTTGTATACTCGAAAATATGTGAAATATCAAATTGGACCCTTATTAAAAATATCAAGTGAACTTTTGAACTAATTTCGAACAAGAATGTCCTTCATTCGAATAAAATCGAATGAAATCCATAAGAACACTGAGAGAACTCATATGGAATGATCTCAGTTCGAGTGAATTTAAATAAAATTCATCCCAAAATTTTGATTAAATTTGTTACAAAGTTTATCAAAATATAGGTGAATTTCATCCGAATCCGATGAAATTGAATTTCATCTGAGGTAGAATAAATTTCATCCAAATTCATCTCAATATAATTTAGTTTTAAACTTTGAATTTCATCGGAACTCGTCAAATTTCTCTGTACACGAGGATACCCACAAAGTATTACTTTGGGAAGGTTGTAAGAAGCACATAAAAGAGAAAAGGATTCATATATAGCTATTTTAAAATTTTCTTTAGTATTTTTGCAATGAGAATCACATATGGGAGAAGAGATAGAGCTTCAATTAGGGATCGTTTTATACACTTCTTCAGCTGGCTGCCAGTTATGGACCGACCCAAGAACAGCTCTGAATTCCAAAACCAAAATTTAGAACTTTGGTTTAAACCTTGACATTTGTGTCTCGTGTTGTTTATTCTTTCATTTTTACTCGTTGTCGCTTTATTCATTTGGTGAAGTCGTTTGTTGTCAGCTTCCTCCTCTTATATATGGGCTTGGCCCAAAAAGAGTGTTAAGCCTTTTCACCCAATAATCTCCACTTGCGTTCGACATCGGCCACACACGTACCTAACATATCACTTTAACCTTTATTCATTATCATTACTCTAAATCTGGTCTTAACTTTATAGAAAAGCCTCCAATTGAAATTCAAGACTCGCTACCAGTGGCACATTCACACCTAAATAAGCCTATACTTAGTACCAAACGAAACAAGTTTCCCTTTCGAAACATATTCCTAGACTCATCCCAAATAATGTATATACCAAAAAGAAATATAAAAAATTAGCGAAATAAACAATGTTCCTCATTTTTAATACAAAAATTTGACGAATTGGCCTTGGTTGACAAACATGTTTTGGAAAAGTCAACTTTTGGTAAAACTTTCGTAAATAACTTTATTGATGACGTGTCTATATGTAGTATTACTTTAAAACCTTTTTTTATTAACCGAATTTAATTATTTTCGAATACTTATTTCAAAATTTAAACATTTATTTTCGTTTTGAAATTTCAAAATTGTTTCCGTGTTTAGATAATTCGGTTATTAAGTGAGGGAGTCATTTCCTTAATTAGTGGGTTGACTTTTGCTTTCATATTAATTCAACTCATTAAATCCGATTATTCCTATCTTTATTAATTTCGAAAAAAAATTTATATTAATTCATAGTAATTATAGGGCTTTTCTGTTTTGTTTTAAACGTTGAATATTATTTCCATGTATTCAGACTATTTCTTATGTTAATTAATTTTCCATTTACGTATTTTAAAGATTAGTTTTATTTGTAAAGTTCGAATTTTTATTTTCATGTATTCATACGATTTTATTCTCTCGTTAATGGACTTGCCATTTACAGTGTAAATTGAATTTTACAATGATAATGTTTGTTAATTGCTATCCAATTTACACTGAACTTTTCAAATTAGTTTCGAAATTTAAACCTTAAATTTGTTTGAAAATTCAAATTAGTTTCCGAAAATTGAAAGTAGGTGGTTTATATGGCTTGGATATTGTTTGTTAAATTAGTGGGTTGGCTTTTATTTTAAATATTAGCCTATTAATTCAAGATAACTTTTAAATACATATTATTTTCATTTTAAATTCGAACAGTATCATTTTCGATCAATTAGTGATAATTTTAGATATTTGGAAATGATTTTTAATATGTCGAATATTTGTCCCCTAACTGTGCATACGATTTTATTCTCTCGTTATTTGACTTTCCATTTTCAATGTAAATTGAATTTTACAATGATAATATTTGTTAATTGATATCCAATTTATACTAAACTATTCACATTAGTTTTGAAATATAAGCCTTAATTTCGTTTGAAAATTCAAATTAGTTTCCAAAAATTGAAAGTACGCGGTTTATATGGCTTGGACATTGTTTTCTAGATTAGTGGGTTGACTTTTATTTTAAATATTATCCAATTAATTCAAGATAACTTATTAATTACTGACTATTTCCATCTTAAATTTGAACAGATCATTTTCGATCAATTACTGATAATTATATATATTTGGAAATGATTATTAATCTGTCAAATATTTGTTCCCGAATTTTTCATACGATTTTATTCTCTCCTTAATTGACTTTCCATTTTCAATGTAAATTGAATTTTACAATGATAATATTTGTTAATTGATATCCAATTTATACTAAACTATTCACATTAGTTTTGAAATATAAGCCTTAATTTCGTTTGAAAATTCAAATTAGTTTCCAAAAATTGAAAGTACGCGGTTTATATGGCTTGGACATTGTTTTCTAGATTAGTGGGTTGACTTTTATTTTAAATATTATCCAATTAATTCAAGATAACTTATTAATTACTGACTATTTCCATCTTAAATTTGAACAGATCATTTTCGATCAATTACTGATAATTATATATATTTGGAAATGATTTTTAATCTGTCAAATATTTGTTCCCGAATTTTTCATACGATTTTATTATCTCGTTAATTGACTTTCCATTTACAGTGTAAATTGAATTTTACACTGATAATGTTTGTTATTTGATATCCAATTTACACTGAAATAGAATTATACCAATGTAAATTGAGTTGAGTTTTACAACGTAAATTTTACACTGATAAAAAACACGATTTTGATTTAAAACACAAAGAAGAAGAAGAAGAAGAAGAAGAAGAAGAAGAAGAAGAAGAAGAAGAAGAAGAAGAAGAAGAACGTAATTTCTTATTAAGTAACAAAACACGATTTTGATTTATTTTACTTGATAAAAAAAATCAAAATCAAAACACAAAAAAAAAAGTAGAAGAAGAACGAAAAACAATTTTTTTTCAAAACCACGAAGGACCGCGACGATCCTCTCCACCATGAAAACTTTACATTTCGCTCACACCTTTCTCAGTTTCTCCTTCTCATATCCTCAAAAGTCGCATATGAAGGCTTCCAATCCAACCTCAAGTGCTACTGGTGTCGATCGTGGATCCATACGGCCGATTAGAGGACGTCCAAATTGCGAACTCAGAAAAAATAAGAAAACCACGATTTGAAAGTCAAAATCCAAAAACAATGAAAAAAATAAATGAGGGGTAGAAATATACATGTTAATCGCTCCATCATTTACGCCGTTGGAGAACTTAGAAAAATTTTGCATAAATTTTACGATGAACAAAAATGGCGAATTGGGTTTTTATGATTTTCGTTTTTGAGATTTTGGAGAGAAAATGCAAAACAAATTGTGGCAGAATGATTTGAATTTCTCTCCCCATAATTTTGGTCGAAATGATTTACTGGACTTTTACCAAAGTTTTACAAAACGTTGGACAAATTAAAATTAGGAAATCTCTATAGGGCTATACTATATAATTACCCTTTTTAATATGTTTAATATTTCGTTAAATTTTTATTTTAATGATTTAAATAGTTAAGTGTCAAACTAATTAATTATACTTATCTAACTTCTGCTTTATAAAGATTGTGGATTATTGAAATAGTCCATAAGTGTTCCAAAAAAAAAAGAATCTACGAAATGTATTCCTACAAACAATATATTAAGTCTTTTATTCTTATTTTGGGCTTAATTACCAATTAAAACGATTTTCGTTAAAATTATTGTCAAGCAATATGTGAGTAACATGTGCTCGTGACTCGGCGGTATATAAGATCCATTAAATTAAAAAAAAAATTATATTGTGTAATATTTAATAGGTTCTCTAGTTTTCACGTGCAGGAGTACAATGCTACGATAGAATTCTATTGGGCACCATTTTTGGTGGAGTCGAATACGGATGAAAAAATTATAGGTGACCCGAAAAAGAGAATTCTTAAGGTTGATTCAGTTGCTAAGCATGCCAAAAACTGGATCGGAGTTGACATCCTTGTCTTCAACACTTACGTTTGGTGGATGACTGGTCTCAAAATCAAATCGTTGTATGTATTTATTTTATCCTCCATTAATATTCCGCAATATTTTAAAACAACCAAAATAATAATATACTAAAAGCAAAGACGGATGTAGATTTTGTGGACCATAGTAAATTTTTGTGTTTTAGCTATATGCCTATAAACAAAAGTTTACTAATTTTAAAATACCAAATTTTTTGTAAATTTTGTGTAAATATCAACTTCAAATTGTTTACAGAATTATTTGAACTGTTTTGGCACGAATTTTGAATTGTTTATAAAGCTGAAAGATTAGAGTAATTTGGACCTAAATATTTTTGTAAACAAATATAGGTGGATATTTATAAAAAAATTACAAAATGTTAAATATATTTAAAACATTAAACATAAAAATAGGTAAAAAAGAACCAAATTTTTGTAATAACTTTATACAAGATTTTGCTAATCTAGAATAAAATCTTCGAGAAAACACCTGATTCTGGTATATCGCAATACTATAAAATTCAAGATTACGCATATGCATTTTAGTAATTATTTTGCTTTAACCGAGAAACATACATACTCTATGTGTGTATTGAGTATACCGTTACTATACTCGTTTTGGCTTAGCCTTTATTAATTACGATTTGTGAGCTCACCTGATTTTCTCATCCCACTCTGAATGCGTTGCATGATTTGATAGCTTACCCCACTCTGATATATTTTATGAGCTAATTATCCTTTTGAATTAGCCCAAGTTCGAATACTTTTAGTGAGAGTTGAGCTCGTTTTAGCTCAGCCTACCTCGATTTAGGTAATCATGGTTTTGTAGAAGCCACGTGGCAACATGTGCTAATTATAAATTAGTTAGAACTGATAGAGTTAGTTAGCGTCACAGTTGCTTTCTTCTACTATAAGTTCATGTTGCTATAGACCTTAAAGCTAATGACAATTCTTTTGATTCATCTCTCTCCTTCAATTCCTTCGAGAATGACTATGGACCAATGTCCACAATTTGCGTTTAGAAAATTTATGAGTAAATATATCAGATACTCAAAATGCTACTATACTCGTTATATGTTCTCTGTTAATTATTATGATAGTGCATAAAGTTCATGTGAAACATTATCAAGTGTAACGTGTATATATATATATATATATGTGTGTGTGTGTGTGTGTGTGTTTAATTATGTGATTAAGTTGTTATATAAAATGGAACAGCTGGGGTTCATTTTCAAATGGGGAAGAAGGGTATGAAGACTTGGAAGCCACAACCGCTTACAGAATAGGGCTGAAGACTTGGGCCAATTGGGTTGATTCCACTATCAATCCAAACACTACTCGAGTTTTCTT
This sequence comes from Urtica urens, assembly GCA_958296335.1. Taxonomy (NCBI): domain Eukaryota; kingdom Viridiplantae; phylum Streptophyta; class Magnoliopsida; order Rosales; family Urticaceae; genus Urtica; species Urtica urens. Next base: position 8,697,635 of record OY282528.1, read on the forward strand.
CACTACCATGTCCCCTACTCACCAGAGGTCTCTCTCTCTCTCTCTCTCTCTCTCTCTCTCTCTCTCTCTCTCTCTCTCTCAGTTTGACGACGGGAATGTGACAGTTAGTACGTGCGACATAGAGATTAATCGTATTTATAGATAGCCATTAGGTTAACATAGTGAACATTCTATTTCAGCCAATCACATAAATAAAAGTCTGCACATTAAAGGTTCACCAGCTATTAGATACATTTAAGTTCTGTATCCCGTCAACCATATTAAATTACTTTCACAAAGCATCGTTATGTAAATATATGCCCGAAATTTGATTGAAGATCAAAACAATTACTTACTTAATGTAATAATTGATCATATAACGTCGAAAGTGTGCTATGCTGATATCATCGTAAATTCCACAAGAGAACCCGTTACGAGTTTGACCACGTTTAAATAACTGAATTATTTATATGAATTCAAGTTGTTGATCTATAATTCAGTTAAACGAGTCACTTCTAGAAAAATCTTAATTTAGATAAGAGAGATTTGTCAAATTTACCACTCTTTAGTAAAAAAAATTCATAATCCACTGAAATTATGTTTTCTCCGTATACTAGTACAAATGACGAGGGAAATAAATTTTTGTAACATTTCAGTCATCTCAAAATTTTAACGGGTTAAATTAAAAAAATTCAAGAAAACAAAAAAATCGTCAATCTTCTACTCTCTCTTCCAAATTTCTTTTTTTTTTAATGATCTAACCGGTTAGTGTGCTAAGAGTACGATTGTTAAAAAAAATTAAAGAACATTTGAGCTTTTCAACTCAATTTTACTTGTAAAAATGAGAAAAAAATAATAATAATAATAATTTTAGTGGAAGTTTTTTTTAAAAAAAGTGGTAGATTGAGTAAATTTTTTTAAACTAATGTACGTGTTAAATATAATCAAACTCAATTTTTGCGGTTTTTTTTTTATGAATGAAAAACATTACTCACACTTTCGACATTAGGTAAATTGAAATAAATATAAATTATCATTAATTAATTATACCAAGAGCGTATTATAGTGTGCCGTAATAAAAATCATAAAAAAAAATCCATCATTTATCATTTGTAGTATAATCTATCATGTACAGGGTACTTACTTTATGTAATTAGTCATTTAACATTAAAAATGAACTTTGTCATACTTTTTACCAGAACATAATCAGCTAAAAAATGATAAACACATTTAAAGAGACAAACTAAGATTAAGATAAATTTTGTTTACTGGTGTTCCAGAAGCGCAGACTGGGGACACAAAGAGGGAATTAAGTGCTTCAACGAGACAAAACCAGTAATGAGAAAAGGGCATTGGGGCACAGGATCAGATAAAAACATTATGGAAGTGGTTCGTGGTGTAGTGAAGAGAATGAAAGTGACAGTGTCGGTTATTAATGTGACACAAATATCTGAACACAGAATAGATGCTCATACCTCAGTCTACACTGAGACTGGAGGCAAATTATTGACGGATGCCCAAAAAGCTGATCCTTTACACCACGCTGATTGCATCCATTGGTGTCTCCCCGGCGTTCCCGATACTTGGAACCAGATTCTTTTTGCTCATCTCTAATATATTTACCTTCCTTTTTCTATGCTTTTTTTAGTGGTTTTACTGGAAAATATTTCAAATAATGTGTTTCAATTGATTTAACAAGCCTCAATTGGGTACGAACTGTTCTGCCTTACTGAGAAACTGTTTGGAGTAGGTTAAACGTTCGACATATACCTGCATTATTTTCCGTGGCCCCATAATTAGTTATTTGAAAGAAATAAAAAGAAGGTTAAACTAAAAAAACATAAAAATACATTTCCAAAAGAAATATAGTGAATTCAATTTAAAGAAATAAGTTCAATCCTGGACAGAAATACAGATATAAGAAAATATATAGGCAACGAAGGAAAGCAATTATACAAATATAATAAATAAACAAATAGTAAAATCATTACAAGGGCTTTGCATAAAGATTTAGGAGACTTCGATGAAAGATTTCATGCGTAGAAGGGTGAACATCCTTATTGACATATTGTAACTTGAAACGATCCATCACCTTGTGGATGTACGAAGGTTGATGGAGTGTGTTAGGTCTCTCTTGCACACGTCTCTCGAAGACGCAGGGCTAGATTGGTTACATTATTTATTTTTAAAGATTATCATGTTATTTCTTTATTTAATAGGAATTTAAGTATAAAATTAGAAATAAGCCATGTTGGCTACAAATAGCTAAGGCCACGTTAAGATTAAGTGTAGTTGCAGAACCTAGAAATATAGCAACACAAACACATACACTCGTATAGCAATATGAAAGTAACACAAGGATTTGGTGCCGTGTAAACTGACAGCTTTTCTGATTTTCTTTACTGCTATTTATAAAGGAAAATACAACGTACAAACAGGAAATATAAAACGTGGAGATAGAGGCCTATATTCATGGCCATGATCCTAAATACTTGGTCAAAGGAAATGTTCACATTTGAACGTGTTTTATTTCAGAATTAAATAAAGCATTAAAATAAAACTATGTATACGAGATTAACTAACAAATCACCCCCTTAAGCTCGCTGCATAGTGTTGATTTGCTTGACCCCGAGCTTTTGGCGCATCTCGATGAACTTGTTCCGTGCTAATGCCTTCATCAAAATGTCTGCTAGTTGGCCATCAGTTCCGATGTGATCAACGTTCATCTTTCCAGTCTCGACGCACTCCCGGATATAGTGGAATTTGGTGTCGATGTGCTTGCTCCTATCATGATGCACCGGGTTTTTGCAGAGAGCAATGGCAGACTTGTTATCCACCAACAACTTGAACTTTACTTCGTTACGCCTGACTAACTCTCCAACGAGACGGCTGAGCCACACGCCTTGGCATGCTGTGGTCGCTGCCGCGACGTACTCTGCCTCGCAAGAAGACAAAGTAACAATTTTCTATTTTTGCGAGGTCCACGTCACAATGCTGCTCCCAATAAAGAAAGCTATCCCAGAGGTGCTTCATCGGTCGTCGACATCGCCGGCAAGATCGCTGTCACTGTAGCCGATCAAGGCTGCTTCTCCTCCGTCCGACTTGTAGCAACACCCATAACTCAGCGTACCTTGTACATACCTAAGTATTTGTTTGATCGCAGCCCAATGTTGCATACTTGGTTCCTCTATGTACCGACTTGCGATGCCGACCGCATGGGCGATGTCCGGCCGTGTGTTGACCAGGTAACGGAGGCTACCGATTACGCTAAGGTATTTTGTTGCGTCCACACCCGGGCTCCCATCTTGTTTGCTTAAGCGAAGTAGATGTTCCATCGGCGTGTGACACGGGTTGCAGCCACTCATGCCGGCAATCTCCAAGATTTTTGCTGCGTACGCTTCTTGGCACACTGTGATTTCCCCGTCTCCTTGACGCACCTCAATCCCCAAGTAATAGCTAAGGAGACCGAGATCGCTCATCTTAAACATTTTCTGCATTTGTGCTTTGAACTTGACGATGTCTTGAACACTTGTGCCCGTAATGATCAAATCGTCAACGTAAATGCCCACAAGTAAAAATGAATCAGAATCACCTCTCCGATAAACGGCGTGCTCGAGCGGGCATTTTGTGAACCCAAGGCAAGAAAGGGAAGCGTCCAGCTTTGAGTTCCACGCACGCGGTGCTTGTCGGAGCCCGTAAAGTGCCTTACACAGCCTAAGAACCTTGCCTCCGTTGTTGTTTTCGACGAAGCCCGGTGGTTGCTGAACATAAACTTCCTCCGCGAGATCGCCGTTCAAGAATGCCGACTTCACGTCCATGTGATGCACCTGCCACTTGCCATGTGCAGCGAGTGTGAGAATTAAACGCACCGTTTCCATTCTCGCAACAGGAGCTAATACTTCCTCGAAGTCCACCCCCTGGCGCTGTGCATACCCTTTTGCGACGAGTCTCGCCTTGTACTTCACGATGTTGCCAGTGGGATCTTTTTTGACTTTGAACACCCAGTTGCCCGATGGCTCGATGGCTGGCTGGAAGTGATGCAAACTCCCACGTATTGTTGTCGATGATTGACTTCATCTCGTCTTTCATGGCGTTACTCCAAGGCACATCGGCGAGCGCGTCAGCAATGCTTGATGGCTCTTCAGCAGCCAAGAAGCATAAGCCGCTCTCTTCAACATCAGTGACTTCACTAGTGCTGTCGTACAAGTTCTTGATGAGCCGATATCGTCGAGGCCCAGAGTCGGTGCCGCGAGCGTCGTCGTGCATGGGCGGCGTGGCGAACTGAGCCGGAATGGTCGTAGGTGTTTGCGGATCGACTTCAGATGTGACGGGCTCGGGCGGCGCGAGTGGTGGAGATGTCGTTGCAGTCTTGGTCTCTGTGGCATATGTAACAGTGAACGTGGCCGGGGTTGACATTGTCTCAGCTCCGCCCGATGTCTCCCAGCTCCAAGGGCGGTGTTCCTCGAAAGTGACGTCTCTTGTCACGTACAAACGCTGATTTATCGGATCATATACACGGTAAGCCTTTGCCCCCTCCTCGTAGCCCACGAACACCCCCGGCGTCGAGCGATCTGCAAGCTTGTGTATGCCCGGCCCGAGGTTTTTGACATGTGACATGCATCCAAAAGTTGGAAGATGGTGCACGCTTGGCTTCTTATTGTGCCACGCCTCATAAGGGGTCATGCCTTCCACACTTCTCGTTGGCGCCCGATTAAGAAGATATACAGAAGTCTTCACCGCCTCACCCCAAAACATGCCCGGCACTGCCATTGACTTCATGAGACAGCGGGCCATCTCGACGACCGTCTCATTACGCCTCTCTACTACGCCGTTTTGCTGCGGTGAATAAGACGATGTGGTGTTGTGCTTGATGTCGTTCTCCTCGCAAAACTTCGTAAATTCTCCGGAATTAAACTCGCCACCGCGGTCGGATCGAAATGCGAGCAATTTACACTCGCGTTCTGCCTCGGCTGCCGCTTTGATTTTTTTGAAATAACGGAATGCCTCGTCCTTCGTCCTGAGCATCTCGAGCCACATAAATCGACTAAAGTCATCGACTATAAGTAAGAAATACCTCTTCCCTCCTGCGGTTATCGGTGTGATTGGACCGCATAGATCGATGTGCACCAATTCCAGCGGGCGTTGTGCTCGAAATGACATGGCCTGCGGAAACGGAGTTCGGTGCTGCTTTCTGAGAGCACACCCATCACAGAATTCTTCTACATGCTCGATATTGGGAATCCCTCGTGCCATATCCTTGCTTGCAAGGTTTCGCAATGCCCGGAAGTGTAGGTGACCGAAGCGGGCGTGCCATAGCCAAGCGATGTCGTCTTTTCGTGTTAGCAAGCTCACCGGCACCGCAAAGCTCAGGTCCAGCGTGTATAGCCGATTGCGCGTGCGTGACACTCGAGCCAGGACTTTGCGTGCTCGATCAAGGATGCATAATGCACCTCCTTCAGTGACGATCTTGCAGCCATTTTCGTCAAGCTGCCCAAGCGATATGATGTTGCTCCGCAAGCTTGGGATGTAGTACACATCAGAGAGAACACGGTGGTCGCCGGAAATGGACTGGAACATGATTGTGCCTCTTCCATGTATGGTTACCACCGAGTTGTCGCCGAAACGCACCTTGCCATGAACAGTTTTGTCGAGAGTCGTGAAAGCCTTTTCCACGCCTGTCATGTGACTACTAGCGCCGGTGTCGAGATACCACATGTCGTCATTTGTTTTCACGGGCACGACCTTCTCTTCTTTTAGGTACACCGCTTCGGATGAGTCGCCGGCCACCTGTGCAAAGGAACATATTTGCGTCATGAGCAGGGCCGGCTCATCGTCTTCCTCCGACTCAGCACAAGCAAAATTTGCCTGCTCTTGCTGCTCTCGATCGCGCTTCGCCTTGCGACACTCTTTGGCCCAATGGCCAGCTATGCCACAATAGCGGCAGTTTCCCTTTTTTCGTTCGCTGCTCGATGACGATTTTGCTTTGTCTCCGCTCAAAATCTTGCCTTTCTTGTCTCCGCTGTTGAATGAACTTTGCCCACGCTTGCGTTGTTGCTGTCGGGTCTGCCATTCTTCTTCAGTGAGGAGTAGGCGACCATCAGGAGGTGGAGGGTCGTTGAAATCACCACGTTCCTCCACGACTAAGAGCCGGCCTGTAAGTTCTTCGATTGATAAGGTCTTGAGATCCACAAGTGACTCGATCGCCGTGGCCATATGCTTGTATGCACGTGGCACACAGCGAAGGAACTTGAGCACCGCCTTGTGCTCGGTTATCGGATCGCCCAAAACCTCGAGATCGTTGACAATCGCAGTGAATCGAATACCGAATGACTCCACCCCTCGCCGTTTTGGAACCTGAGATTCTCGAATTGTGTCCACCGTGTTTGCGCTTTGGCCTCCCGGACACGCTCGACACCGATCCGCATGATTTTGAAAGTATCCCAAGCTTCCTTCGCTGTCTCTTTGTCGTCGAGCGTTCGAATCAGTTTTGGCGGTACAGTCCGAAGTAGTACCGACATCGCTCGACGATCTTCGCGGAGATCACCTGGACCATCTTCGACGACATCCCACAAGCCTTGCTCTTGAAGTTGCACCTTCATGACGATTGCCCAATCTACATAGTTTGTACGCGTCAGTTGCAGAAAGTGTGCCGCACCGTCGCTCTCCCTAACAACCCGCTCCACGATCCGTAGTTCGCCACTTCCTCCGCTGCTCAGCCGCGCCTTCGATGGAGATGAGATCGCTGCCTTGCTTTTGTTGCTTTCTTCTCCTTGTCCTGCCATTGCCGATACGGATCGAACACCGAATAGCTACCAAGGTTTGGATCGAACACCAAAGCTCTGATACCACTTGTAGTTGCAGAACCTAGAAATATAGCAACACAAACACACACACACTCGTATAGCAATATGAAAGTAACACAAGGATTTGGTGCTGTGTAAACTGACAGCTTTTCTGATTTTATTTACTGCTATTTATAAAGGAAAATACAACGTACAAACAGGAAATATAAAACGTGGAGATAGAGGCCTATATTCATGGCCATGATCCTAAATACTTGGTCAAAGGAAATGTTCACATTTGAACGTGTTTTATTTCAGAATTAAATAAAGCATTAACATTAAAACTATGTATACGAGATTAACTAACATTAAGATTAGTTTTGATTAGTCGTCTTGGTATCTGAAGTTTTTAGGGAGAGTCTACGATCTTACTCTCAGAAAAATGACTGAACCGTTATTATGTTTCGCTTATCCGTAAAAACCATCACCGGAACACAACGTTTCCATGATTTCCAGAAATTCTTCTTTTTTTTCTACGTTATATCGATCCAAATCCTATCAAATTGGTATCGGAGCAGCTGATCATCAAAGTTTTGCTAATTCTACTCACTACTCGAAACAAGGAAACAAATCTGTTTGAGGTCGTATAGTCTGTCTGATTCCAATTTTCAAAGATGTCGAATAAGAAGGAGAATACAAACGAATCAGACACCAGCAAACAGTTCGATGATCTACAATCAAACCACGTCGCCGGTAAACAACTGCTATAAGAGAAATTAAAGACGATGTTGACCCATTTCGTGATGCTTTCCGGGCCAGCGACCAACAAAGCATCCGACCCCACCCAGAATCGTTTGACCAATCATAGACTCTCATGTTATGAATTCTGGGAAGATTGGGGCTCCATGCTTCGACGAGACCTTTGTTATTTTTCGTTTATTCAATAAAATCGTCACCGGAACAATACATTTATGTGATTTTCATAAATTATTCTCTTGTTTTTACTTATAATATAGAAAGATTTGAATTCATAATATATGTAGCCTCTCCTCACAAGGACAAAAAAGGGTTTTAGAGACGACCATTGTCGCATCTAATATCTCCATTGTAGCATCTGAAAATACTTTCAGGTTAAGTTTTGGATCTTTCATGTTAACGGATAATTTCTATAAAAAATTATGTACATAACATCATGTAAGTTGCAAGTATTTTTATTTACTCTACAAACTGGCCTAGGGTTTCATTAGGTCAATTGGCATTTTTTGGTCAACGCACTCCAGTTTTACTCCCGAACCAATCTCTCTACCTTGGAGATCTACATCGACAACTGATTCAAGATTTCTTTCTGAATGCGTGTTTTGTGTTGAAATGAAATTGTGTGTTCATTGGGCGTCGTGTGGAAGTGAGAGGGAGTAAAATTTAAGGGGCCATTAGTTTGCAATTTATAGGAGATCGGTGATTATTACAGTTAATTGCTTTCCACCACCAGACGTATGATGTATTTTTGTTTGTATTTTCATAAAACAATGTTACAAATCGTGTATGTCTGTTTGCAATCTGTTAACTTTCTTGATTGATTGCATGCTCATTTTTTATTGCACCAATAAAGTAGTTACTTAAACAGGTTTTCAAACCGATATAGGTGAGAAACTTTCACAATATACGTTTAGCAATTTCAATTGATGTTAGAGCTAGTCAATCCATATACAGACCGTGATATGGCTGTATCTGATCATATATATTTTGAGATGAACATGAAAGATTCTCTCAGAGAATTGGTCAACATCCACTTATGGAATGACCAACATATGGCTATTGGAAGACAAAAAATGAAGCGTTTTTCAAGGTATTCATTAGAAAGTTTAGCATACAGTTGAGAAAGCCTAGACTTCTCGTAGATGGTCATCAGATCAACAAAGAGATGTCCACTCGTAGTTGGTCATCAGATCAACAAAGAGATGTCCATATGAACTCGAGTATTGAAGTTGTTGAAAAAGATATATAGCAGGATATTCTGAAAGTTGGGATATTCGTATGAGATTTTCGGAAAAGCATGGGATATTCTACAAGTTGTTCACGAGGGTACATATAAATTATTATATAACTACTCTGAATGCTAAGCACTGGGTTGGAGAATCTTAATATACATATGCTTGAACCTCTTTCTAAATCCAGTGCCATAATATAATTTATGATATTTGTAATGACCTTTTATTTGGGAGAATAGATTAAAGTTGCAAAACTTGTGACCTAAGTGTTAAGATCCCTTCATGCAGAGGAATTTCACAATATAAAGAACGTAGCGTTGAAATTTAGTTAACAATTAATCTATTTAATTATAAAACATATCAATATATGGAGGAAATTCATAATTCAATTTAATATGTTAAAACGTTTTAAAACATATTCAATAGCCATGTTATTAAATATAATCTAGCATGTCAATAACTTTCTAAACATATTAATAAACTTATTCAAACATGCAAACGAATGATCTAAAAACTCTGACAATTCTACAACGATTATTATATTCAGATCCAACTCGTTTTTAAAAGACTTATCGTGGGTTCGGATCTGCAAAAATCAGCCCCAGGGTGTGCGTCCAAATGCACGGCCAAAACTCATTTCCACGCGCGTCTAGGATGCCACAAAATCCGGCCTTGCTCCGTTGCTCCAAAAAGTGGCCGGCCATGTGGATCAACTATCACTCTAACAACCACAAGTTGAATCAATGATAATTCTCAAGGAATTTTTATGAGATAAAGAGGGTGAGCTCTTTTATGGGAATAAGGGGAGAAGGAATAAAACAAAAGTTTAACAAGAAATCAAATTTCTCTCTCTTTTCTTTTGGGAATTTTTGGCCGTGTGATTTTCTCCTTGGGGAGAGAAAATAGTCGGCCAACACAAGGGGGAGAGAGAATGGACGTTCAAAATTAGGTCAGGAGAGAGAAAAGAACGCATTCCTTATATTTCAGGGTGAATTGGCTTAAGTTAGGTAAAAAACAATTAATGGCTCATTAATCAAACTTAAACCCAATAACTCATTTAAACAATTTTCCACCTCACTTATACCTTATATGTGCCGGCCATATTGTCAAAATTATCTCCCAAATTTATTTGATTTATTTCTAAAATAATATTAATTAATTTAGAACATCTCATTTATTTAATGACAAGTCATTAATTATTTTCATACTATTAAATGTAGTACGAAGCGCGAAAATATTTATTTTCATCTTTTATATATTTGAATCATCAAATTATATTATTATCAATATAATAACATAAGATTCATCAAATAAATGTAATAATAAATAACCAATTATTTATTTAAGGGTTATTGTATATAATAGCCTTATTTGTTATTTTGGATATGTTTAACGTTTCGTAAAATTTGTGTAAATAGCCTTAAGAGCATCTCCAACTCACCCTTAATTTGGGTGCGGATGAGACATATTTGGTGAGGGAGAGCTCCAACCCACCCCAAATATTTGCCCAAATTTGGGTAAAATGAATAGTATCTGCCCAAATTTTGGGTCCAACTATTCATCACCCAAATTTGGGGTCCAACTATTTTTAATTACAAATTCATCCACAAAAATATTAATATGTAATTTGGACCATAATTTAAATAATTTCTATAACAATACATATTATCATCGATAAAAGAGAATAAATAATATGACATTAAAAATAATACATAACATTGATCAACAAAATACAACTAAATTAAATACATATCAATTATACTAATAGTTATACAAACACAATACAAAAAAATTAAAATTACAACGTACACCATATAACTAGAAAAAAAAAATCATGCATAATTTATAATAAACACACAAATTATTTAAACACAACTATATTTAATATAAATATAAGTTAATTTAATATTGTTGAGATATAAAAATAAATTAATGTTTAAAAAGATTAATATTGACATAACATAGAAGGGTTAATATGAAATTAATATTGAAAAGTACAAAAAGAGAATATTCCTTTTTAGGGTGGGATTTGGTGTTGTAGGTTGGAGTGAAAACATTATAACTGCACCAAATTTGGTAAAAAAGTTAACCCAAATTTGGGGTTTGGGTTGGAAATGGTCTAATACTAACGTGTCATGTCAATTTACGTTGTTATCTTACAGCGTAAATTGAGTTTTACAACGTAAATCGACATGACACGTAAGCATTAGGGCCATTTACACAAGTTTTGTGAAATGTTAGACATATCCAAAATGAGTTAGTAAACTAGGGTTATTTCGCCGAAATTTGGTTTATTTAATTACTTAGTAATTTTCTTAGCGTAAATCACAATTTACGTGGAATGAAAAAATCAATCATTTCTTGTTCACCAAAATCTCGTCTGATAGTCTATCATTGACACCTTATGGACCCATATGAACGAAGCTTTAAAATAAAGCTCGGACATAAAAGTTCACAAACTTTTTCCGACTTTTAATTCTTAATATTAGTCGATTCCACTAAAGGACCAATATTGAACATTTCTAAGTTCATATGCGTTTATATTTTTGTTTGATGTGACAAAACTATTCTTCACACGGTCCATGGTGTATATTATGACATTACCCTTTGTGTGTATAATTAACTCAGAGGAATGTAAACCGTTTTACCCCTGAGTTATTATTTCACCAAGTCCTCTGTTATTTGTGAACGAGAAAAACATAAAGTGAGATATCTCAACATGTTACATGTTTTACTTCAAAGAATTTTTTATTCTATGAATACCAGGCCTGGTTTATTCGCTTACACTCTCATAACAGAGCATGGTGTGATACTAATGTCTTACCGTTGTTTCAACACAAATTCCATATCAATGAATCACATATTTCAACGAAATAGTATTATGACACCAGCCGTCGGGTCAATGAAGCTTCACTTAGCCATTGCCCATAGACAAATCAAATGTCATAAAGTGTTACAAGAAGATATGTCCTTACTTCAGGATTTAGGTAATTACTAAAATATCACTCGTATGTGAGTTTGAGGTTTCGAGTGATTAAACGGTTTTATCTCAAACTTCAAAACTTCACAAGTATTGTTCAATATCTTCATTAAGATATCAAGAATGAATTACAGAGTCACAACTCTCCATATCACAAGATAATATATCGTTTAATTCAATCAAACAATCATTACTAAAAATTGATTGCCCAGTCGATCTTTAGGTCGCGAACTATTATTTGAACTAGTCATAAGAAGGTATCTTGTCAAGCTATACTTAGCACTTCTTTCGTTGATGACATTTTCAGAGCGTAGACATTCATGCATAAACACAATCTTAAATAAAAATGAATATTCAATTTTTATTTAAATTCAAAACAAAACAAATACAAAAGTATTTAATATCAAAAATCTCCTTTGTGGGCATAAATGTCAACACATAGGGCTACATGAATTATGGGGTACCTTAGTGTTGGAAATTATTTAACAATTTAAACAATAATATTATATAACACATCTATATGTGGCGGAAATATATAATATGATCTAAAATAAATTTAAACTCATTTTAAAATTAACAACCCAAACATGAAAAATCACTAACATGTCAATAAACTATTTATTCTAAACATGTCAACAAATCGAAAAAAAACGATCTAACTACTTATAAACATATTTATAAAAATTAAACTCAAATCCAATTCGTTTTAGGAAACTTACATGTGATGTTGTAAACAACCTTGTGCGTTGCTAGCTAACGTCGTAGCGCCTCATCTAATTTTTGAAAATTTTCCTTGCCGAACAAGAAGGTCTGACCCGCCGGAATGGAAGCTGGTCGGCCGGTCAGAGTGGCCCTGTGAGCCTGCGGGTTCATGCGAGTCACTGGAGCTCCGAGACTTGTGCTTCAAGGTAGAAGAAGGCTAGGGCTAGGTGTTGGTGAAGTGGCTCAGTCTGGATGCAAGTAGAACTCTCGTGGTGGCTTAGGCACACAACCGGCCACTCTCTCCAACGACAGAACCTATCCGGTGAGGGCAATCCGGCCGGCAGGAGGGCTGAAATGATCCTCATCGCGTTTCGCTCAATTTCTTCACGTTTCAAATGAACTCCTGCAACTAAAACGTCACTCAAACACCAATAGAAGATTCAACAATAATTCTCTCGGATTTTTGAGAAATATAGAGGGTAGGCTCTTCAATTGAACAACGAAGAAAACTCGGGATCACTCAAGAACGTTCGGGAGATCAAGAAAATATTTTTTGATCTCTCTCTCTCTGTCTTTAATTCTCTCGGCCAACACTCAAGAGAGGGAAGGGAGGAATTTGGCCGAGAATTATGATTAGGATTTTTTTTCATTAGGGTTTTGAAAATCCCTTAAGTAGAGAGAGAAAATGGGCTTCTCTTAGGTCAAACTCATTAGTCAAATTTAAGCCCGTTGTTCCTTTAAATTAATTTAAAAAGATTAATTATTGACCTAATTCATTAATTTGCCCGAGTATCCTCCTATATTTTCCGAAAATATATATTTGATTTATTTCTAAAATAATATTTAATTACTTTAAAATATCTCATTTATTAAATAAAAATTATTAATTATTTTCATACTTTCCAAAGTAGTAAAAAACGAGAAAATATTTATTTTCATCTTTTATTTATTTGAATCATTTAAATATGTTATTATCCATATAATAAAATAATATGATTCATTAAATAAATGTAACGATAAATAACTAATTTGTTATTCGATTACTTAGAAAATCATTATGTTAGAGTAAATCACAATTTAGTTTTAATGAGAAAATCAAATCGTTCTAGTTCAATAAATCTCGTCCGAGAGTCTATCATTGAGACCTAATGGACCCATATGAACGAAGCTTTAGAATAAAGATCGGACTCAAAAGTTCACAAACATTTTCCGTCTTTTAATTTATAATATTACACTAAAGGACTAATACTTAAACTCTCTAAGTTCATATGCGTTTATTTTCCGTTTGATGTGACAAAACAATTCTTCACACGATCCCGGAGTACTTTACGATATTATCGTTCATGTGTATCAGTAACGCAGAGGAATGTAAAATTACTGTTTCACCCCTGATTTATTATTTCACTAACTCCTTTATTATTTCTGAATGAGCAAAACATAGAGTGACATGTCTTTACATGTCACATGTTTGAATCAAATAATGTTCTATTCGATGAATACATGGTCAGGTTTAGTCATTCACACTCTCATAACAAAGAATAGTGTGGTATTAATGCATTTTCATTGTTTCAACACGAATTATGTATCTCTGAATCACATAACCCAAAATGACAGCGTTATGACACCAACCGCCGGGTCAGATGCAAGTTCAATTTAGTCATTGCCCGTTGAAAAATCAAATTTCATAAAGGTGTCACATCGATTATGCATTCACTTCAGGATTTAGGTAAGTACCAAAATACTTCTCGTATTTGATCTTGAAGTTTTGAGTGATTAAACAGTTTTATCTCGAGTTTCAAGGTATCACAAGTCTTGTTCAATATCTTCTGCAAGATATCAAGAATGAAATACAAAGTCACAACTTTCTATATCACAAGATAAGATATCATGATTCATTCAAACAATCATTACTCAGATTCGATAGTTCCATCGATCTTAAGATTGCGAACAAATGTTTAAACTAGTCACAATGGCCTATCTTGTCAAGTCTGTACTTAGCACCATTTTCATTGATGACAGTTTCAGAGCGTAAAAAACATACATAAACGCATACGAAGTATTTATAATGTCTAATATCTCTTTTGTGCGGACCAATCCCAACACTTAGAACTTTTGAAATGCACACGTGTATGAATGGAGGCAAAGAACATATAAAAGTGTAAGTCTCAAAGAAAAAGATGTTGAAAATGTGGAAATGATCTCAATATGTCAGAATAAATATCTTACCTCAAGAGTATACGCATATTTTTTATGACAATAACCAAGATAACCAATACGTAGTATGTGGAAGCGGTGATGAATGTGACAGCATGAAATAAGTTTATGCAAAATTATTATTGTGCTTTGTTTTGGCTTATGTGAAAAAATGGGGAAGTTGTTTCTAGCTCAAAGAAGAAATCGATTCAAAATCTTCCTAATGACTGTAGCAATGATAACGAATTTGATGTTCCCGAGATACACGTCGTAAAGAGCTACTCCTTGATGCATGATAAGTGGCTCATTCGTATTGAGAAGAACAAGAACTTGACGAAAACGTTGTCAGTTTGAAACTTTAGAAGAGTACTTTTGAGAAGAAAGTAACTTGCTTGATCATTGAGAATCAAGGAACGTCAGATAATGTAATTATCTTGAAGGATTATGTAACACGAGCTAATAGATCTTACCATTAGGCGTCAGAAGACTTGATTAAACTAAGAAAGAATGTAAGATACTTTGATCCATCCTTGCGTCACAGAGGAGTAGTGGTAACAATGGACTTTGGATTTCATGGAGATTCATCAAACACTGAAACAAAATTTGTAAAAGATGTTGAAAGCATGAATAACTCTACGTTTTTCAATCAGCTGCAAAAACAACCTACTCTAACCACACGTAGAAAGAAGAAGAAGAAGAATTCGAAGTGGATTTTCCATAATTGTGATAAAGTTGGTCACATCAAGCCTGATGTTTCAAGTACATGGTATCAAGTACATGGATGGTCTACAACGCACGAGAGTGACGAAATTGGCAGTTGTATACAAGAGTGGAAAGTTAAGCATAAGAAGTGCTTCGTGGCTGCAATTATGTAAAAAGAGATACATGAAAAAGTCTGGTATTTTGAAAGTGTTTGCTCAGGGCATATGACATGTGACAAGAGCTATATCAAAAATCGCAAATTCCAATGTTTTGTGATGGTTAAAAAGGTAGAGTCATTGAAATAGGTATACTCCAAGTGAAAGGCTTAGCACAACTGGAGAATGTTTTTCTCGTTGATGGGTCGAAAAAAAATCTTTTCAGCATCAACCAACTATGTGATAATGATTTTAATGTGAAGTTCACTCATGGAGTTGGCCAAGTCTTTGATATCGGTGACTATTGTGTGATGAACGAGTTTGTATCGTCTATCAATTGTTGATGCACAAAAACAAGTAACTATTCAATGCTACATGCGTTTGGACCCAAGATCAGACCAAGTGGCTACACTCATGGTACCATGCTGAAAATACGAAAGTCATGAGTTGTTGATCCTCTATATTTAAGGAAATCTTTGCTCGTAGATGTGAGGATAAGAAGAATGTAAATCAAGCTTAAAGGGGCACATATGAAGCTAAACATTAGTTTGATCGTAAATAAGTAATGGTATTATTTATGTTTTTATTATGTCATGTTTGTATGTAACATAATTAATCAAGTGATAAGATAATTAACAGAGTCATAACTCTTCGATCTAGGATAATTCTCTTAAGCGACCTACAAGTTTAAAAAAGAGTTTTCTCATATAGTATATTTATCATGGTGCATACTATGTAAGGCTATAGTCATATAGTTTGTTTCTAAAGTGTACAATGAAATTAGTACGATTACTTTAGGAGAACCCCGCACAAAATATGTTAGAAACAGTTTAGGAGCATTTATTTCATCATTTAGTACTAAAACACAAATAATCAGTTCATGAACTTCATACATTGCATTACTTATCTTTTGTGAACTATATTCATATTGTAGGTAAAGAGCATGAAAACAAGGGAGAAGGGTGGCGATCGATAACTAATGCGTGGGGATGTCGTGATTTTTGTTAAAAAGCTGCATTTAAAATACTTGGTTTGAGATTTTTGCAGTTAAGATATATTTTTAAGTCTATTGAGTTTTTTAAACTGAAGTTGAATTTAATCTTTTAATTTTTGTTGACTATTTCCAATTATGTAGTCTTTTATATGTCAAATAATTTTGGGAGAGGGGGGAGTTCAATCTGAGTAACGCCATGACTAATATCCAAGACAACGAATCTTGGGAGGAACATAGATGAGGGTTTGAGTTGACCATTGGTGCGCTAGGAAGGAGCTGCCGCGAAGCGAGCCGTGGAAAGAGAGGTTATTGGGTTGACGTTCTTGTGCCTTAGTCGGGCGAAAAAAAGATCGTGGTCCGTTCGCCATGTGCAATGCTGACTGAAACTCAACAGGGATTGGATGGGTCGGATGTGGTGATTACTCGTGTCGACTTCTGTGCAGGCTCGACCTATGAAAATTATCGAGGAAGATGATAAGGCCCAGGATGTAATGGAGGAAGACGCTCCTCCGGCCAGAAGAGGACAAATGAAGCCAAACTCTAGATTCTATAGCTTGCACTTTCGAGCAGAAGAGGGGATCGAGGGCATCACAAAGTGGTCCTCCTTTCAAGAAAGTTCGACCTCCGAAGAAGGTGGGAAGGAACAAGATGAAGAGGTCGAGTTCTCCTCTCGAGTTGATCAAGTTCAACTATAGGGGGCCTAGACCTATTTACGAGGATTCGATGGCTTACACCACCCTCTTTTGCCAGATTAATGTCAGGGGTCCGACTCGAGCCTATCCGACAACAAAGTTTGAACAGTACAATCGGGCTCATGCAGCTACTGCTTAGGGACAAATCTATTTTGCTAGTCGATGTGCAAGCTAGAGGTATTATTATTTGTTTACCTTGTATTTGTTTCAATAGCTGGCTGAGTCTTCTTCGGCATCTGCACGAGCATAAGCATAATGAGAGGAATAGATTCATCTCTGATCTCCTTGAGAAAGGCGGTGGAGATCAGAGATGAATCTTGCGCAGGAGGCAAATCTTGGCAGGTTGAGAAGCATGCAGAGTTGGCCGACCGTGACTTCACAATCGGGAACTTGGAGCTTGATGTCGCTGGAGAGAAGGTAGGAAGGAAATCACCATGCACAGGTGCAGAAGGTCAAAGCTTCCCACGAAGTGACAGCGGATTGGGAGAACCTTGGCCAAAATACATACTTATATACTTGTTTTTTGGGAGGGCATCTTGTTTAATATACTTGGCCAAAATACATTTTGTTTAATATCTTATAATCGCTCTCATCTACATTGTAAACCAACAGCTTTAAGAACAAGAAGAAACAACTCTATGCAGGATCTTACATTTGTTCTTTCCTTAATTTAGTGGTAGTTCCAAATAACAGAAATATGAGCTTGAAAATTAAGAACAAACTGTCGTAGAGTATTTGAAAGTTGAGTTAATTCGATAAATCACTAATTATTAGTTATTCAGTAACCTGTTAGTACATTTTGATATATGAAAGATTTTGCATAGCTTTTTAAAGGTCTTCCAGAAGCATTGAAGCTCTTATAATGTTCTTTCAGTCATTACGTTACGTTCAAACAAGTAAATATAGCTCCAGAAAAGCGATATTATATTTCATGCATCCACCCACAATTTCAGAGTCTAATTCATCCAGAAATGAAGAAACAAAACAGTTTACACTGTAAGATCCATTCCACTTAATGCTTGTTCTGCAAGAACATAAGAGAACATCAAAGCACCAGAAGAGAGAATAATTGTATTTATTAACTAAAAAACTCATAATCAAACTCCAATTAGAAAAACTAACCTCAAAGTTCTTTGATATATCCTTCATTTGCTCAGCCAGTTCTTGCCTTTTCTTCACAGCTGCAAGGTCGAACCATGATCAGCAAATTAAATTATATCCATATAATTGAGGCTTGAAGGGCGGACATTTATATGATCATATTTATACCAATCGTTGAAATGTCATCAATTCGTCTTGATGTCCTCACGGCGAATCTCTGAAATGCAGGGCTACAAAACAAAGAAAAAAAAATCAAGAAATGTGGTTTAGCATTTGGAGACAATCCAAATTAAAAGAAATTAGAATATTGCACCTACAACCCTGTCCAATTATCTCATCTCAGCATAAAATCTTATGATGTAACTGTATATTCAAAAGGTGGTTACATTATTAAGACAACTGGAGCGGAAAATTACTCCATCACTGTACGATAGAATAAATGCTACTTTAAAAAGAAAAAAATCATTAGGATAGATGGTTGTAAATGCGGCTGCCTCGTGCTATGTTTTTCTTATGGTTGTAGAATGCTCAAGAATATCCAACATATCAATCTAGTTCATCTTCTTGACAAAGACTATTATAGACTTACATATTCACGAATGATTCTAGCTTCAAGTAAAGCCCCTTGTCTTTAAGTAGTGCAATTTAAAATCACAGCAGGTACTAATCATGCCAAATATGTTTTAGGAATAGATATCCTTATAGAACTTGTTCAGCCTCCGTTATAATAGTATCCAAATATACTAGAAATAAATCTTGGGATAGTAAGCCACATTTTTTTCTCCTGCCTTGTGATACCGCTTTTTTAACTTTTTTTCCTGTTTATATACAAACCATGCCTCATTCGTAGTCCCCTATTTAAAATATGACCATCATCCCGCTTTGACAACATTTTCTTCTTCTATTCATTCGAAGACAACCATGTATCAGATGATCCAGATTCGTATTGAATCACTCAAAATTAAAAGCTCTAGTTGTATCCAGAAAACCGTTATAATTAGACACACATACTATGTTCTAAGCACAAAGTTCCAAAAGGATATGCTACAGCTAAATCTAATGTGTTGAGCTTTCTTAACAAACCACTAGGAAACAGAAATACTCTAGTGGCCAAAGAAAGAAACCTGAATATATAAAAAATTTATACACACAATATATGTCAGAAGAAAAAGTAGATCAATAACTTAAAGATGTAAACAAATCCTAGGAGAGACATAAGCACCTGTTCGCAAGGCTGTTCACAAGAAGCTCATTGACGAGGTACGACAATACCCTGTTCGCGAAATTCCCACCCGCCATGATCGTGTAATCTTAAATTATTTGAAAATTTACAAACATAAAAGCGTCATAATCAAATGCGAGAAACTTTAACCAAGAATTGATCATCTGAAAAAATACAAATTTCAACAAATGTTCATGATTACCGTAATTAGAGATGAGACAGCAGACGAGAGGACCGATTGTTCGAGAAACCCCGAAAGCCTGAAAGCCTAATTCAGGTAAGAGGCTCTAATTTTAATACCCTAGACGAGACGAAAGGGGTTTAATGTTCCGTTGTCGCTGAAGACGACGTAAAGTAGACGGATTTGTTATATTAAAAAAAAGGATCCAGTTGGGCTGGTCTTGAACCCAATTGAAAGCCCATCTTTTTAAGTAGGGTAATTAAGGTATATACCATATAAGCCAATACGAATTTTGAAATACCCAATATTTTGTAAATTGTTGATAAATACTCAGTCCAATGTGTAAGAAATTTTTCGGACCATTTTAGCCTAAAATAGGTGATCAAATTTAAAATAATGAGGTAATATAGATAACAAATTCGTGTAAACACATTAGACCGAGCATTTATCAACAATTTACAAACATTGAATATGTACAAAAACATATAAAGTTTAGTAGATATATAACCAATTTTTTGTTTTGAGTAACTGACCCACTAGGGCCACTACATCCTGAACATTTTCCCAATGAGTAAATTCGGGTGTTTTTCCTACTATATATTTTTTTGTCAAAAAATGAATTAACTAAGAGTTCAAAGAGGGAGAAATTTTTTGTACCATGTTTACCCCCACTTTTTGAAACTGGAATAACCAATTTTACCCTTATATTTAACTAGCATAATCACTCTTAATTAAACCTTAATCTAATAATCAAAACAATACTTTATTTCTCATTTCTCTCTCTTCGACGGTCACTTTGATCACTATACCATCTCTCTCTCTCTCTACTTCAAATTTTGTGATCTAAATCGTTACAACTTACGAGAGGTAATCTTCATCTTTCTCTTCTGCCCAATATATCATCTTCGTCTCTAAGCTTTCTCTTCACCTTCTCTTCCCTTCGGCGACGCCCAAAACTCCTTATTCATTGGTATTTTAGCCAAAACTTCTCGTCGCGAAGAAGAAACGAAAACCCAGAAGATGAAAACGAAGACCTCGTCTCAGAAACTGAAACCCACACAGGGTGAAGAAACAGTGTTTGAGTCACCAAGCAGACAACCTAAGGTGCCTTCGGATACTTCGTTCACGCCTCGTCGAAGTCCAAGAGTGGGTCACAAAGTAGTCTGCGACGGAGAACAAACCTAACCACCGGGCCTATAAAGAATTTCGATCTCGACGACTATATCATGCAAGAAAATAGAAATGCTTGCGAAGAAGAAAGACCGGTGGTAAGGAATCATGTAAGGAAATTGTGAGATTATGGTGCTCAACTTGGATAATGCATGCAATGATATTTCGTTTAAACATAGTCTTCAAAAGTCTCCAGATGCTACATATTAGCATCGATGAGCAATGTGTTGCAACAATCTCATCGAGACATCGTCATTGCATATGAAATCTTGTTCAATCTCCATGAGATGTTCGGATGTCATGGACGTCAGGCGAGGCAGCAAGCTATCTGTAATTCCATGAACTGCAGGATGAAGCCAGGATCTTCTGTTCGGGAACACATGCTACTGATCATGGGTCACCTGAACGACATGGAGATCCTCGGATCTGATATCAACGGAGAGACCAAGATCAACATAATTATGGAACCTCAGACGGATTCATCCGATTGCTTCCGTCTCAACTACTCTATGAACAAGCTCGAGTACACTGTTACTGAGCTCATGAAAGGGTTGCAGACTGCCGAGGAACTTCTCCCTAAGAACAAAAAAGAAGTTTGGGGAGGTCAATATTGTTGAACATAGGGTCTCGACTTCTGGTTCTAAGAAGGTGATGAGAGGGCCCAAAAACGCCAACCGAACGGGATCCAAGAAGCCTTACAAGAAGGTTGTGGATGCTAAGGGCAAAGGTATCGCAAAAGTGCAAAAGTCTGAGCACAATGTCACTATTGCGGAGAGGCTGGCCACTGGCGAAAGAATTGTCCTGCCTACCTCAAGAGTGTCAAGGGGAAATATATGATCATCGTCACTCAAGCTTGTTACACGACAAACAAGGAGTCGCCATGTATTTTAGACTACGGGGCATCTGACCATATTATGTGTAATTTGAATGATTTCAGGAAAACTATGAGCTTGAGTGATGGAGAGTTAGCGTTCAACTAGTGATGGAACGAAGGTCGGAGCAAGATTTTTCGGGACCATGCAGCTCAAGTTTGGAGACAAAATTTTATTGCTGAATAATGTTTACTTTGCTCCGGATTTTTGCAATAATTAAATTTCTTTTAGTCATTTGGAAGAACTTTAAAATCAATAACGGTATTGAGATTTTTGTTGATTTTTATTACCAAAGGTCATAGTGTGGATTCAATTTATTATTTATATCCTAATGAGCCGATAATCCTGGACACTAAAGTGAATAGAGATTCACTCGGGAAGTGTAAGACGTTTCATAATGATGAAACTGACGTAACATATATATGGCACTTATGTCTTGGACATTTTGGCCAAAATAGGATTACGAGGTTAACAAACGATGGTACTTTGAAATCTCTAATCGTGGGATCCATTTCCACGTGTGAATCATGTCTCGAGGGCAAGATGACCAAGAGATCTTTCTCTTCGAAGGGTCTAATAGCCACGCAGGTGTTGGAACTCATACATAGTGATGTGCGTGAGCTAATAAACATCCAGACAAGAGGAGGTTACAAATACTTTGTAACCTTCACTGATGACTACTCAAGGTTTGGTCATGTCTACCATATACGACATAAGTCCGATACTTTTGAAATTTTCAAAGAGTATAAATTTTTAGTTGAGAAGCAGACGAAGAAACAGATCAAAACCCTTTGATCAGAACGAGGGCTAGAGTACTTTTCTGAAGAGTTCGAAGACCTTCTTAGAGAACAAGGCATTCATTCTCAGCTTATAACACCTGGCACTCCACGACGAAATGGTGTGTCAGAGAGAAGGAATCAAACTCTGCTGGATATGGTGAGGTCGATAATGAGTTACTCATTCATTCCCGCCTCGTTATGGGGATATGCCCTAGAAACGACAACTTACATTCTGAACCAGGTTGCGTCAAAGACAGTTCATGGTACTCCCTTTGAGAGATGGAGTGGTAGAAAATTCGTTTTACACCACCTCCGAATCTGGGGTTGTCCAGCACATGTGCTGAGACAAAAGAATTTTTGTCTTTTTGTGGGATATTCTAAGGAGACAAAAGGGTACATCTTCTATAGTCCTGCTGATCAGAAAACGTTCGTTAGCATGAACGCTAGGTATCTGGAAACAGACTATATGAAAAATTATGTACCGAGAATCAGACTTGTGCAGAAGGAGCTGTTGGGCGAAGTAGCTAGTACTTCATAAGATAGGACGACTCCTATACAAACAGTGGAAGAACCACGTTCAGAATCAGAGCCTTCTGTGATTCGTCGGAGTAACATGATTGTTCGACAACCAGATCGATACATGGGTATCGGAGAGACTTTCAATACTGTTGCGAACAAGAAGGAAGATGATCCAGTATCATTTTCCCAAGCGATGCAGGGTTCCAAAGCAAACCTATGTCAAGAAGCCATGATCGTTGAAATGCATTTGATGTATGTCAACGAGGTCTGAAAGCTTGTAGATCTACCCGAAGGCATCAAGCCTGTTTGGTGTAAATGGATCTACAAGAAGAAAAATAGACCGGATGGAAATTTGGAGACATTTATGGCACGACTTGTGTTGAAGGGGTTCACACAAAAGAAATGTATCAACTATGAGAAGACCTTCTCGCCAGTTGCGATGCTGAAGTCCATCCGTACTCTTTTATCCATTGATGCCGCCCTGGATTATGAAATCTGGTAGATAGATGTCAAGACTGCATTTCTGAATGGAAGTCTTGACGAGCGCATACAGGGCAAGGTTTGTGAGTTGCTGGAGTCCATTTATGGATTGAAGCAAACATCTCGATCGTGGAATATCAGATTCGACAAAACTGTAAAAGGCTGCGGTTTTGAAAAGTCAGTAGATGAGCCATGCGTTTATAAGATGATAAACAACGGCAAGTTGGTCTTCCTAATCCTATATGTGGATGACATACTACTCATTGTGAATGACGTAAGAAAGTTATCAGAGGTTAAGATCTGGTTGTCAAAGCAGTTTGAGATGAAGGATCTAGGAGAAGCGGCTTACATTCTGTGGATTCATATCTTCAGAGATCGGAAGAATCAAAAGTTAGCGTTTTCTCAAGGATCTTATATTGATAAGATCGTGAATTGCTTCAGTATGGAAGAGAACAAGAAAGGACAGTTACCTTTCAGACATGGAGTGCATCTCTCAACTGAGCAGTCTCCCAAGACTCCTCAAGAAGTTGAGGACATGAGACATATTCCATACGCTTCAGACGTAGGAAGTCTCATGTATGCTATGCTTTGCACAAGGCCAGATATTTGCTACGCAGTGGGCGTGGTGAGTAGGTTTCAGTCAAACCATGGACCCGAGCACTGGGTTGCAGTTAAGAATGTTCTCAACTATCTCCGGAGAACGAGAAACTATATTCTTGCATATACAGGTGGTGACCTAAATATGACGAGACATACCAACTCCGATTTTCAAGCGGATAAGGACTCCAGGAAGTCCACGTTAGGGTCTGTGTTCACCCTGAATGGTGGATCCGTGGTCTGGAGGAGTATCAAGCAATCTTACGTTGCTGACTCGACCATGAAAGGAGAGTATGTGGCAGCTTGTGAAGCTGCAAAGGAGGTTGTGTGGCTGAAAAAATTCGTTATGTACTTGGAGGTAGTTCCAAGTGCAAGCGAGCCTATAACATTTTATTGTGATAACAGTGGGGCTTTCGCTAACTGTAAGGACCAAGAAGTCAC
The DNA here is from genome assembly GCA_958296335.1 of Urtica urens. NCBI lineage: Eukaryota > Viridiplantae > Streptophyta > Magnoliopsida > Rosales > Urticaceae > Urtica > Urtica urens. The sequence goes on from OY282528.1 coordinate 8,722,164, forward strand.
AAGCACTCTAAACACATAGAGAGGAAGTATCACATGGTACGAGACATCATTCACAGAAGGGACGCCGAAGTCATGAAGATCTCAACATTGGACAACCTTGCTGATCCATTCATAAAGTCTTTAACGAGTAAAGTTTTTGAGGGACACCTAGAAGGATTGGGATTGAAGGATCATTCGCATCTCCTTTGAGTCAAGTGAGAGTTTGTTGGGATTGCTGACCACAAAGGAGATATTAGACATTGAAATACTTTTGTATTTGATTTTGTTGAAACATTAATAAAATTAAATATTCATTATTTGTTATGTTTGTGTTTATGTATGAATGCTACGCTCTGAACTGTCATCAACGAAAGGGGTGTTAAGTACATACTTGACAAGATATCCCCTTGTGACTAGTTTAAACATTTGTTCGCAATCTTAAGATCGATAGGACAATCGAATCTGAGTAATGATTGTTTAAATAAATCATGATATCTTATCTTGTGACATAGAGAGTCGTGACTCTGTGTTTCATTCTTGATATCTTATAGAAGATATTGAACAAGACCAGTGATACCCTGAAGCTCGAGATAAAACTGTTTAATCACTCGAACTTTCAAGATCACATACAAGGGGGTATTTTGGTACTTACCTAAATCCTGAAGTGAATGCATAATCGATGTGACACCTTATGCCATTTTATTTGTCGATGGGCAATGGCTAAGTTATAGTTGCATATGAACCGACGGTTGGTGTCATAACGTTGTCATGTTGGGTTATGTGATTCACAGATATGGAATTTCAGTATTAGTTTAACGGAAAATAAACGCAGATGAACTTAGAGATTTTTAGTATTAGTCATGTAGTGGAATCGACTAATATTAAGAATTAAAAGACGGAAAAGGTTTGTGAACTTTTGAGTCCGATCTTTATTCTAAAGCTTCGTTGGTGTGGGTCCATTAGGTCTCAATGATAGACACTCAGACAAGATTTATTGAACTAGGACGATTTGATTTTCTCATTTAAAGTAAATTGTGATTTAGACTATGAAAATGTTTTTCTAAGTAATTGAATAAATAATTGGTTATTTATTATTACATTTATTTATTGAATCGTATTATGTTAATATATGGATAATAATATATTTTAGTGATTCAAATAAACAAAAGAAGAAAATAAATATTTTCTTATTTCGTACTACTTTGAATAATATGAAAATAATTGATGATTTGTCATTAAAGAAATGAGATGTTTTAACGTAATTAAATATAATTTTAGAAATAAATTAAAAGAATATCTTTTAGTATATTAGGATATCACTCGGCCAAATTAATGAATTAGGTTGAAAATAAATTTTTGAAATTAATTTAAAGGAACAACGGGCTTAAGTTTGACTAGTGGGTTGGGTCCGTTGGTTTGACCTAAAAAAAAGCTCAATTTCTCTCTCTATTTAAGGGATTTTCAAAACCCTAATTAGACTAACCCTATCTCAGAAACTCTGCCAAAGTCCCTCCCTGTAAGCTTCTGTGTTTGACCGAGAGAAACAAATAGAGAAAGAGATCAAGAAATGTTTTCTTGATCTACCGAGTGTCCTTGAGTGATCCCGAGTATTTTTTTGTTGTTCAATTGGAGAGCTCACCCTCTAAATCTCTCAAAAATTCGAGAGAATTATTGTTGAATCTTCTATTGGTGTTTGAGTGACGTTTTAGTTGCAGGAGTTCACTCGAAACGCGACAAAATCGAGCGAAACGGAGCAAGACTCATTTCAGCCTACTGGCCGGATTGGAGTTGCCAGATTGCCTTGCCGGACTGGAGATTTCGCCAGGCTCAGAGTGTGCCTAGGCCACTATAAGAGTTTGACGAGAAATCTCGTGGAGCCACTTCACAGCACCTAGCCCTAGGTCCCACCTACCCTGGTGCACTGGTCCCGGAGCTTCATTTGTTCGCCATAAGCCACATGCCCATTTCTGGCCGGCCGGCCAAAATCCAATTCGGCGGCCCAAACCTATCCATTCCGACCAATGACCAATTTTGAGCAATTTTTTTACGAGGCCTTCCGGAGTTAGCGAGCGACGTTTGGGATTATTTACAATCTCAATTGTAAGTATTCTAAACGATTTGCATCTGCAATAGAAATTTGTTTATAGGTTATTAGATTGAATCGTTTAATTGTTGACTTGTATGTCTAGAATAAAATTGTTTATTGACATATAGTAATTTTTAATTCCTAGGTTAATTGAATATGTTTAAAATGTGTTTTAACATATTAGGATCGATTATGTGTTTCCGCCATATTTAGATATGTCACGTAATATTATTGTTTAATTTTTAAATAAATTCCAACAATGAAGAGTTCATCATCACCCTCCACGACATTGGTCTCCTTCTTCTTCTTTGGCGTCCTACAATCAGCAACTCGGTGATCTTCTTTGTCATAGTCGAAGAATTTGCCGACGACCTTGGTTGATGCTTCTTCTTCTGGAAAAATCTCTTCCTTCGGCCCAAGCTCTCGCCATTTTTTTTATCACGTTAGCCTTCTCCAAGTGGGTCTTGAACCTCTTGTCTGAGCCACAGTTATCCCCTTCAATTCGGAAACGTACAACCAAGTCTTCAAAACTCATCTCTTTCCATGTAGTTCTTGAAGTCCTTCTACCCCACTGGTAGTTTCTCGATGGTCAAGGAAACTTGAAATGACTCGTTTATGGTTATTCCTTTAGCATAAATCTCGTGGATGATCAATTGTAACTTTTTAACTCGACGCATCATGGTCTTCGGATCCATCATTTGAAAATCAATGAAGCAACCCACAATGGAATTCTAATCTAATGAATTCCATTTGAATTCTGATCCAATGAATTCCAAAGTCCTTTAAAGGAGCGTTTGAAGATATATACATTGTACATCAAGTCATTGAGACTATTCATCACTAAATTCCAACACAAGTAAGCGCATTTCGATCAGTTTTTTCCTCATAAGAAGTCGATGGATTAGTCAAAGAATCCCCCAAGACCGAGAATTTTAGTATAACAATATCTTTTGTTTCCAATGGTTGAAACTCAATTTCGTGAATTTCTTGGGCTTCTCGACTGACATGACGGTGGACAAACATGCGACAGAAATCGTTCATAGGCATTGAAGTCATTGGTTGTATTAGACCCCCAAGTCTGTTCCCAGTCGTAGTCGCCATTTATCATTGACCCAAGGTCACAACAACCTAACCAATCATCATGGTGGTCCAGATGTTGATCACATACAGATTCTCGATTGTACTCCTATCAACAATCAATAACCGGCATGTCGTATGGATTTATCATTCTCTAGAAAAAGCTATGAACATAATTAAAAATCTTAAATACAATACAATTTTAAAAAAGAAATATTTTTTCTTCGTCGTAAGATGTCTAGTAATCTGATCAATTTCAAGCTCGAGAGTAAGTTAACAAGGCCAAGCTCAACAATAAAAGGATCAAGCTTTGGAATAAAAGGGTTGAACTCGTGTATGAAAAGAGTCGAGCTCGACTATGAAAGAATGAGGCCGATCTTGGTTATAAAAGACTCAAGCTCATCTATGATAAAATTTAAGCTCAGCTATGATACAGGACGAGCTCGGATATAGTAGAGCTCGAACTCAGTCTCAATTATGAATGAATTCAACCTGGGGGGAGCGAATATAATTAAAAACTTCAATATTTTTAGCAATATTATAATAACAATATTAATAGAATAAAAGACACTAATCAATGAAATAATTTATAAAACAAAAATGAAGAAATGAATAATAAATTTTAGTTCGTAGAAGCCCGTTAAACAATTTTTGTGTAGATTTATATCGCCCTGCGAGGCGAGAGAAAAAAATGAGCGAAAAATCTCCCAAAAAACAATGGCAAGATGACAAACTTAGCACCACTTAGCTCAACCTCGGCAAACTAAAACACTTGAAGAACTACCACAGGACTGGAAACTAAGAAACAATTTTGTGTTTTGAAGGCGAAAGGATTTTTTTCGTTATATTTGAAATGAGAGTTCAACCCTTCTTTTATAGGCTCGGGACTTTGAATGTTACGAACCCAAAACATCTAGCCTTAATGGCGTTAATGCTCATTAGTGCGGCTCGGTTAGTGCTTGTTACTATGGAATTAAAACCTTTTAGAAGTGAGATTTGTAATAAAAATATATTTATCATAAACAAGTGCAACCTCGGACCGGAGGTCAAAAAGAACCCAAATTGCCAAGACTGAAGCTGGAGCCTGGCCCGCTACAGCAACGACGCACGTGTGAGGATTTAGAACTAACTCACCCAAAATATCCTCTCATGCACTTACTTATCTTCTTAAGGAGGATACTATATAAACACAACACTAACACACCTACCCGATCTATGTAAGACTGTTTCCACTCACTTCATGAACATATACAAAATGTGTTCTTTAAGTATTTTTGAACATTGATTTCTCATTTTATTTTTGAAAATCATATAACCGTCACTACGATTAATAAACATATGAAAGGATTAACGAATTCCGATGAATAGACCCAACTCAAACGTTAGCTAAAAATCACCCATCCACTAAGTTTAAATAATCTTTAATATCCATTTTTCCAACGCTAATCTATCCTAATATTGATAAATAGGTATAATATTTTAATGTTCATAAATCTCAACCAATCACATTTTGTTCTATGTTTTTTCATTTTTATTACAGTTGTTTTCTCTACTTCTCTTTTTTTACGTGGCAGAGTTATTGTTTAACAGGTGCGTTCTCATTTGTCATGTTTGTTCATCTTTTCTCATTCCACATCTTAATTCTTTCAAACTTGGGGCCACGTAATCACTCAGAAGTATCCGACCGAACCCAAAATTTTTCCCGAAGAAGACGAAAAGCTATTCAACTACATCACTCACTTTGGCGACGGTCGCTGGAGCTCCGTCCTCAAACTCATATTCCATCCATATACATTATCGTCTGAAATGAGTAGTTTGGATTTCTGGATTTTAGCTCGATTAAATTGACTTAACGGTTATGGCTCCACTGAGAGGAACGAGAAAGAAGAAGAAGACTGAGAAGAGGCATAAATAGAATGCTTATCATGCAGAGAAAGATGGTCCTCTTGATTGGTGGGAAGAGTTGTTATATAGAACTAATGGATGTTTAATTACTTAATATGCTTTTCTTTTTCTTGACGTTATTATTGCTTTACTTAATTTGGTTTTCATAAATTCTCTGCTTTGTTTTTGTTTTTGTTACTCTGCGAATGCTTGAATGGTGATCTCTGTGGATGACCTCTGATAGCTATTCTGATTTCTTTGTTTTTGTTGTTTAGATTTCATGCTGATATGTTGAGTTCAGTTTTGTGTTAATTAATTTTTGTTATTTTATCTCATTTAATTGGTCAATTCATTGCATACAAATACTAGCTTAGCATACATTTATGAGAAATCTGGTTTTTATGTTTTTTTATTTTTGGACTGATAAACAAAGCCGGGAGTTTCTTTGCTTAGGTTAATTTAGAAGACGATGACACTACGTCGAATTGTTATAGAAATTTTCGTTTAAGCTTTCATTTTTTGGATATAAATCTTAGATTATTCGTCTTTTTTTCATTCCACGTCGATGTGAAGCAACAATGTTGTCGCATATGATTTTATGAATGTCAAATAGAGAAAAAATAATAGAAGAACTAAAGCGACATTTGATTTGGTATCGCAGAGCACAAAGATATGCTGAGTTGCAGATTGAGAAAGTTTAACAACCTGAGGTGTGGGAAGAGTTGTAGAGGGAGATTGATTAAAAACTTGTTACCCGATTTGAAGAGAGGAATGTTATCACAACAAGAGGAAATCTCATCGTCACTCTCCACGAAGTTCTCGGCAGTAGGTAATTTCATTTCATTTTCTTTTTCTTCTTTCAATCAATTCAATAGCCCTCTTTTTTTAAGGCTAAGTTCTGATTTTATTGTTTGTTTCTTTTGATTCCGATGATAAGAATGAAATCGGATCATTTAGTGAATCTGGAAAAAAAAGTTAGGGATTCATGTATCTCGAGAATTACCTGGAGATTTGACCAAACGATATTGACGTTAATAACACATTAGTTTCATACTTCAGTTTCTAACTTCCACGTATTTATACTATTTACATTCCTGTACAATATATTTTTGTTGTTGCATTTTTGTTTATTTAGTTTGATTTCGATTTAGTTGAGCTTGATGATCCTCGTGCATATATGTGTGCGGTACTGTTCGGAAACGACTTTGTGTGTATACTGAAAATGGGATATTTGGAAAAATGTGGGTTTTGAGATATTTCATAACTGAAAATTCTTGCTTCAGCACCGAAAATATGGTAAGATCATACAAAATTTGCATGAGCTCCTGCTTGTTCTCTTGCAATCATTATATCATCTGATTTCAAAAAAATTTGTTTCATTGATCATCCTCAGAACTATTTAATGGGAGCTTACAATCCTTCTTGCAGCGTTCCAGTCATGTTCTCTGATGAGAAGACTCGCAAGCGGGTAATCCAAATATATGCATGATATGTGGGTTTATATTTTCATTCAAATTATTTTATTAAACACCAATGAATCCTTCACAATATGTGTGTGTTTATATATATATATATATATATATATATATATATATATATATATTATATATATATATATATATATATATATCCTAATTGGTCCAATCTAACATATAATTGGTTCAACTTAAGTTCAACTTTTTAAAGATAGAACACGTCTATAATATAGAAGTAAATAAATTAACCACTAATAAGCAAAACCAAAAAGAGAAGGACTACTTTTAGTCAAAACTTTGATGTTCATGAGAAATTGAACATCAAGTCCAGATCCCAAGATATATAATTACGATGTAATAGAGCCTACTTGTAGGTAGTTCAGTGCCAAATGCGCATTGTTTAGTCCTCTGACCCTGTAATAATTATTGGAAGATCGGGATGAAAACATGCGGCAGAGACATTATGTGTGTGATCTTCTATCTGGACACAACTTTTGGTTTGATAATCTCACAACTATTTCACAAGAATATTACTTTTTTTGTTTTTTTCAAATAATTAAACATTTGTTTAATGCAGACAATTCAAACAATACCCTGGCAGTGTGATCATCAGAACTGGTAATGAGAAAAGGTTCATGAGCACTTGTAAAGTAATCTACGCTGTCTACTCCTTTTTGATGGGCATCCAATGTGAAATATGGATCGAGAGAGCCAAAATTCCATATCTAAAAGCAAAAAATAGCATAATATTATTTGTATCATCATAGACATTTAGTAGTATATGCATGACATCGGTAGTACAAACATACCTGAAAATCTAGTTTCATCTTCAACAAAGATATTGAGAAACTAAAGAACTCTTTATAAGTGCGTGATTATCTAAATTTTAGCACAACTTGTGATGGTTTTCCGGTCATCAAGACTGTTTATGCATCTGCAAGAACCACCCTCACTGTTTTCCAGCAGATGTGCGAGACTTACCTTTGCCAGACCTCTTATGCGTCGTTATTTGTGAGCCCCAACCTTCTCGTCACTAACCCAACCAGCCAAAAAATGTTTATGGATGCGGTGTCATCGCTCGAGATCGTTGCTGACCAGATGCGCTACCTCAACGCGTTTATCCAACTATTGACCCGAAGAGCCATCATAATCTTATTTTCAACACGACTGAGGTGATAATTTTAAAAATAATTTTCAGTTCAATTATCGTGATTTAGAGTATCGTCTTACACCCATGGCATGGAAAATCCATGATTTGCACATATTTATAACCTCAGAAATTACAAACCGAATTTGCACCTCCTACACATTTTATATTATATAAAGTCCTTACCACTAGCGCTATTGAAAAGTTCAATAGTAATGTTATTAGTCATGCATTACTTACATTCACTTATTAAGTTTCTAAATATAGCAAAATATCAAATAATAATTATAAGTTTACAAAAGCGTGTTGCAAATTGATTATTATTATAAAAAAGACTACTGTTATTATTATTAACATTATTATTATTATAAGAAGAAGCCGCTATGCTAAGGTATGGTATAAACAAAAAATAATTATTCGATTATACCGTATTATGTTGGAACAAAATATTTTGAGATATTAATAACCTTAACTAACATTTTTCACTAAAAAATATAGGAAAATAAAAATAAAAATAAATATAAGACGAGACCTGAACGAGAGAGCCAATAGAGAGAGAAAGAGCGATCAAAGCTTTACACAGAGCAAAGAAATGTATATAGCTTCTTATTATCACCAAAAGAATATAATAAAATTCCCAGTGAAAAGAAGACTCCAATAAACAGACAACACACAGAGCTACGAAGCCAATAGGTGTCTGGAGAGGTAAAAAATTCAAGAGCAAAAATTCGGAAGCCAAAATTGACTCGTGTTACTTCGGTTCAATTTTGCTGCAGTTCAATTTTCAAAAAATTCGTCGAGGTCACAGCTCAATCAATCATCGAATAATCACACTTATGTAAGGTATTTCCTTTTTCATGTTCCATTTGATTTTTTTTGCGCTTCACTGCGCAGTTCTATGTCTGTTTTTTTGTGCAATTCGAACTGTGCTTCGCGGGCTTGAATTCGCCGAAACTCTAAGATCTCGTTCTTTGAGCTTTTCAAATTCTGTTGTATAAAATTATATATTGCATTTTTTGTTGAATATTTGGTCTAGCATATTTTTTAATTTTGACTTGTCATTCCCTTTTTGGGCAACCTTTTTTTACCCCAATATGCTCACAGGCTTCATGACTTGTTTTCAAATTAAGTGTATGCACGTCTGTTATGTTGCTATCTTCCATTAAGCACTCATACAAAGTCAAACCAATTCCAACATCGATCCACAAATTAGAAGTGTACAATTCAACTTATCAATATGTAGCGCAGTATATGAACATTCATAATTCTTATTATCACTTCTTTTCAAAACACGTCACTTTCCGATGGCAATACATTCACAATTGTCAAAACATTTCATTGACCCGTACACCACAATCACTTCATCATCATTTTTCGCTTCCTCTACATCGTTAATGTTTTATAAAACATAGTTAATCTATACCACTCTTCATACATCTGCAAAACACTTTAACAATGCCTCAGCTTTTGAGGTTAGCTTGTTATGCATGTCGAGACTCATTTTTTCTATTCATATGTAGTGTGTTTGACTTCTTCTTCTGTTTTGCATGCACTGCTCAGCGTATACTGTAAAATTTTGATTCCCAGTGGACCAAAATATACGTATGCGCTTGCAACCTTGAATATTAGCTTGTTAAATTACCATCTCCTTTTTTGTAACGGCTAATTTATTTTCTTGGTATCATATTTACTGAGTCTGTTCTATTTCACACAAAAGTTGATAATTAAATATTGTCAATATGTTAAGAAGTTTATTGTATTTGTACCCGAGTCGTCTATTTTCTTCTCATCACTTCACCTAAGTGAATCAAAATCAACCAACCATGCAATCAATATTTTCTAGTCTATTTCCCAATCTCGTTACGTTGATTGCCACGGTTGCAACAACAAAAAGTGCAGAGTAGTTCCTTGGTAACGTCATGCAGTACATGAGAATAGAACATAATTCTCATCATTAAAATGAATTTTAATAAATATACATTGTCGATTACTTGCAGGTTACGAATCCAATTAGCTTTTGAGGAGGACAACTTGACAATAAATGATGTATGCTTTGGAAAAGTGGCTGAAGAAACTATTTTCCTGTGACACTGCACATATTAACGATATTGTTGGACAGGTATTTGAATCTCTTAAAAGTAAATAAATTTATACAATTACCAGAACAATTCATATTATTATTATGTTTTATAAGACATCTTCAATGAAGCTGCAAATAAGAAAGTATTCAATATTTGAAAAACAGAAGATCGGTTAAATTTTAAATCACTAAGTTGGAATATGTTAACTTTTATTACCCTTTTTTGACAACTACGTTTGTTAGAGTTTGATAATATATTAGGGTAAAAACTCAAGGCAGCTTTGAATCTCAAGCTCTAAATTACCATGTTCAGAAACTATATAATTTATCTCTTTTGAATATGTTAACGTCTTTACAAACTCTCTATATATCCTCTTTTGTAACACAATGTGACTAACTGTTTATTTTGAATAGGTTTTCATCAAGTACAATTAGATATTTCTCATGTATTATTTGGTTACAATTGGTACGTTTCTGATATTCGACATCTTAATTTATATTTTCAATGACAATTACTAAACACCTATTACTGCTTAGTTAACATACAACAAATTTTCTTCTTCTTGCAACCCTTACATTTGTAATAGATTTAAACTCGACAATCATTTAACTCATATTTTTTATTGAACCTACTTTTACGATCCACTACGTGACGTTCACATACCTAGTATATATATATATATATATATATATATATATATATATATATATATATATATATATATATATATATATATAAACATACCCACACTAACTCATAGAAGAATTGTCGTTTTTAGTATAGAGTAGATAGACTAATTAGTAAATTTGCACTATCTAATTTATAAATCGAAAAGACATAAACGGAAAGAATAAGTGTGTTTTTAATAATTCCTTATGTTATTTCTTTTCTTTAACAATTTTGCTTATTTTGCTAAGAAGTCGTGGGTTCTATCTTCTAGGGGCAATTTTGCATGATATATATATATATATATATTAGTAAATTAATAATCTATAGTATTCTTTTGAAACTTTCACGATTGAATTTCAAGCCTCACGTTATATTGATTCAGTTTGTGGTATGAAAATATGACAACTAGCTTCTCATGTGTTCTTATCAGACAACAACTTAAATAGTCAAGTCTATTATTGTGGTATTAAAATATGTCAACTACCTACCTCATGGAGCTTTAGATAGTTTGGCAAATCCATTATTTTGATTTGGTAGTTGGCCAACATGTCGAAAATGTAAGCATCTAAGCGGTAACTAAAAAGTCAAAACTCAAACTTAATGACATTGAATTTGAAAGCAAAGAGAGAGCCCGGATGCTCTCTCCGCCGTTAGTGTCCCTTCGATATGTGTATTCTATTTTTACCATCCTCTCACGACGTCTAAACGAAGCTGGGGTTCCTTTTCTTTTTCTAAATGATCGGATGCTTTTACTTTAATCTCAACCTCAATGTGCTGTTACTTTAAAAAAAATGATGGTCAATTTCACTGAGCCTGGAAAACATATGGAGATGGAAAGAGTTTCTCTGCTACTCTTCCACGAAGACTGGGGAACGAGTCTCTTCGCCGAGATCATAGTTTTCAAAAAGTGATACGTGTCAAATATTAATTGGAGGAAAGGAAATGGAGCAGCAACTGTAGACAGAGGAAATAAGATAAAGGATAATATAATAAACAAGCTTTGTCATTCTTTCAGTTTTATTTTGAGTATTCGAACTTCGTTACATTGAATTTGAAAGTAACGATAGGTAAAGAAAAAATAAAATAATGTAACGTGCTCCTTTAAATAAGATTTTAATAATATCATTTCTTTCTTTTAGTTGGTCAAACTTCATTACATTTGGATTTGGAAGTAATGATAGGCAAATGGAGAGAGAGGGAGAAGATATATAACACGTTCCGTAAACAACTAGCTCTTATTTGTTTTTTTCCTTCCGTTCTCTGTTTTATTCTTTTTATTTCGTTTGAGAACCAGAAGCGAGAAAGATGGAACGTGTGATGTTACTTGCAATAGTTTTAATGATTTTGGCTGAGTGCTCTGAAGTTGCCACGATGGTCTTTAGCAAAGAAGCTTTGTCAGATGGAATGAGCAGTCTCGTCTTCGTTTTCTACTCCAACGCTCTCGCTTCCCTCCTCCTCTTTCCTTTCACTTTCCTCTTCATCAGGTCATTCACCTTCTTCTTCTTTTTTGTAGTAAAATTTTGGTTTTTGAACGGAAGGGAATTTTTATTCCGATCAAATCAGAATTTCGAAGACTGGAGCAAAAAACATTTAAACTTAAAAAAAGAAAGATGAATAGTATCAATTTTTTGTTGAATAATTAAACTTGAATCTGGGTTAGAGCGTTGAAATTACTGACTACTAACTAATATTTTTTAACTACTTCTAACTATTATTTGGGCCTTAAACATATTGGCCTATTTTGTGTGTCGTATCATCTAAAATGTTCATGTTGTATATCTAGAATATTTAGAATAATTAATTCTATAATAATGTTGTAAAATATAATAATTAATTAGGAGAATTTTATTGCGTGTGAAAATTTTCATATATTAGTATAAATATGAGTTATTTAATCAAGTTGTAATCAAGTAAAAAATATAGAATTTCATTTATACAAAAAATATACATAAGTAACAACTAGAATACTTTTGGGCATAAATGACAGCAGAAATTTGATGATGTCTTTCTTTTGAAAAACTTATCAATTCAGCCTTCAAGATCTTGGGGCTTATCCCAGCGCATCTTCATCTTCAAGACTGTGTCTTCTTCCCCCACAATTTTGCAGCCATGTGGTTGCTCGATGTTGACTTCTTCATTTAGGACTCCATTCATGAATAACATTAATTCTTTTACAGTTTCTAAATATATGATTAGTCTAACAGTTAATAGTCAAGCAACAAGAGCGAATACCTCGTGGTAATCAACGTCATATCTTTGGTTGTAGCCTTTTTCCACCAATTTTGCCTCGTACGTTTCAATTTATCTTTTGGAGTTATCATTTGCCTTGTACACTCAATTCACATTGACCGCTTTCTGCCATTTTCGAATTGAAGTTAACTTCCAGGTAACATTATACTTTATTTCCTTGATCTTATCATCCATGCATTTCTCCAGCTCTTCTTTTCTAAAGATTCTTAAACTTCATAGGTTCCCAATCCAAAAATATACTAAAAGAATGAGATTATATTGATTTTCAGTTACCTCATTTTCTCTTGCACACTTATACGGTGGATAGTCCTTAAACTTGAATTTTTCACCTCCGTTGGAACTTAAGGTTGGTGAAGTAAGTGGGATAGCTAGATTTTCTCTCACGGAAAGAAGTTTTAGTCTTCGTTGGTGGATCTCCAAGCCCATTCTCCTTCTTTGTCGAATATGTAACTTTGACTAATGATTGTTTTCTTCATGTTTGGATTGTAGAGCTTGTATCTTTTGGAATTGGTGTCGTAGCCAATGAAAATATACTACTCACTTTTTCATTAAGTTTGCTTCGCTTCTCATCCGGTACTTGAGTGTGAGCGATGCTTCCAAAAACTTGTAGATGAGATATTCCAAGTGTTCTTCCACTCCATGCTTCTTTTGGTTCTTTTCTATTATGCTTCTTGTCGGAGATTGATTTGATAGGTCTACGGTGCACGTAACTGCTTCCGACCATAATTTTATAATCAATATCTTGCTTTTGAGCATGCTCCTTAGCATCTCAAGGATTGTGCAAATATTCCTCTCTGCTACTCCATTTTATTGGCAGGTTCTTGACATCATTAGTTGTCATCGAATCTCGTTGTATTTGCAACACTTTTAGAACTCGTTTGAAGTGAGCTCTACTCCGTTATCACTCTTCAAGAAACTGCTTGTGATTTGATAACAATCCCACTTTCCTTATGGCTTTCATAACAACTCCACTTTCTTTCTCAATATAGAATTTGAACTTTTTTAATTTCTCGAACACTTGTAGTTTCCCCTTTGAAAAGTAAACCGATGTTTTACACGACTAATCATCAATAAAGATAAGGAAGTAGTAGCTCTTACACAATAATCTTGGCTTGATGGGCACACACAAATATGCGTATACGAGTTCCAACGACTTCTGAGCACTTGAGTTTGATTCATTTGGGAAAATCATTTGAATTTTTTTTCGAATAGACATCCTTCACAAACTTGAAAGAGGTAGTCAATAGAGGGAAATCCTTAGACCATTTATTTCTTGGAGAGCAGCTCCAATCTTCTAAAATTAAAATGCCCAAATCAAATATTCCAAAGCCACGACTCCTCCTTTTAGCACATCTTGAGACATTGCCCAACATCATTTTGAATGTTGAGGATGAACATTCAATTTCATGACATCGACGCGTTAGCAGTAAATTTGTTTGCATGGTTTTTATAAAAAGGTTGATCTTTCAATTAAATATCATAACCTTTCTTTAAGAGTTGTCCTAAGCTTAAGTTGTTTCTAATAATGTTTTACAAATAGTAAACATTAAAAATGAACTGATAATCATAATTCTTCAATCAAATGAGAACACTTTTTTTTATATTTCACTGCCACATTTGATTTATCTATGAAAGCGACGTTCAACTTCACTAATATGTAAAGCGCTACAAACATTATTATTGTAGCTGCACATGTGATTACTTTGACCATTGTTGAGGTATAATTACAAATCTTCTTCCCTATCGTTGCCTTTGTGATATAACAATAACGTCGCATCTTCTTGGATTCATCTTTCAATATAGTTGGCTTTCTCTTCGACTCAAGTATTGTTGGAGCTTTACATTCAAAAGTATAATGTCCAAACCTCTTAGAGTTGCAGCATTTTGTCTCTAACTTCTTGTACATTGGTTTTGCGGCTCCGCTCCCACGACCTCTAAATGAGATCTCTTGTCTTTGATTGTTGTTTTTTTCATCATTAGGCATCCAAATTTTTCCATGTCCTCATACTCGACTACAAATTTTCCTTTATTTTATTCCACCGTGATATTCGTTTGTCGAATTGACTAGCATCTTGAGTGCGCGCTACATAATGTATTATATATTTGTCTTCTTTTCTTCATAAGCTTGGAGCAACCTAAGGAGTTGCTCCATCATCATGACATCCAAGTCAAACGTCTCTTCAATGATAGTAACAATATGCTTGAACTTTGAATCAGCAGATCTAAGAAGGTTCTCCATGATTCTCAAATCATCCAACTTCTCACGTCATCCAACTTCTCACCATTTCTTTTGATATTGTTGGTCAGCGCCAAAACTATCACAAAGTAATCGAAGACGAGTTTCATCTTCTCTCATATGCAAATTTTCAAACTCTCCTCTTAATGGTTTCAGACGTACCTTATTGATTTGATATGCTCCTATATATAAGGTTCGAAGAGTCTCTCAAACTCCATTGACTGGTTTTATTCTTGAAACCTTTTCAAACGTGTCATCTTCTAACCGTTGATGAACGATTCAAAGAGACTTCTTATTCTCTTTCTTGAGTCTTTCAAACTATCATTTTTAATTTGATATAAACTACTTTCATTCTCAGGGTCAACATGATCTCTCTCGACTAAGCAGTATAAGACTCCAAATGTCGTAGTTTCTCTTCGTGAGCATATGGACTTGGAAGGAACACAGCTGGCTCTGATACCACTTTGTCGTAAACAATTTTTGTGTATGTGGATAAGTGTTTAAATACATTAAGTGTAAGAAAAGTGTTTGGATATTTTAGAGGCTTGAATATACACTAGAGAGCTAAGATATTTTGATGTAGTAAAACGTTAAAGACTCTTGCTTATAACTACTGAATAACTTTAACATAGAGTTGAAACTTATATTCACTCTATTTATTTTGTTTGAAACTTTATGATAAACATTAGTTTTTAGTTTTTAAACAAACGTGATAACAAATGAAAAGATAAATATATATTTACATGAACATCTCTTTATGGTTTGCTTCAAATAGTCTATTCGCAATCTCAGGATCAAAGGACTGTTGATCTCAATATGATTGTTAAGAGAACTTATGAGTTCTAATTATGTGACATATAGAGTTGAGACTCTATAGTTGTTCATATATAACTTATGAAGATACAAATCTGACTAGAACTTCCGAAGACAATGTAAGACTAAACCATTTAGCTTCTTCATTTTCAAATATGGATTCACTATGGGATATTTATATAAGACTTACTGGTGAAGTATTAAGTTACGAAGATATCATGAACAACTTCGTGAAGTTCTCTTATATATAATTCTTATACATTATTGCTGAGATGCAATGTATATCACCTCATGTTTCCCTTAGATTGTGAATAATTAAACTACTCGGTGTCGAAAGTAAGTTGTGACTTCTTATATAAAACAATGTGACTTATTAGCTCATCGTCGATACGTTGTTTCTAACTTGTTCACAAGTGACAAACGAGTTGAGAGAATAACGACTAGAGGAGTAAAATGGTAATTTTTTAAATCTCATCCAGTTGATGATATTCATGAAGGATAATCATAGATAACATTTAGAGGATCTAGTCATCAGTGTTAGGTTAGATTATAAGTAGAAATCATATTCATTTTAACCGAGAGATTTTCAGTGTCAACTCTTTAGCAGAGTCAGGTGACATTAAGCTACAACTTGGAAAAATATTGTGAACTTTTATATCCAAGTATGCTAGCTCAAACTTTGTTGATTTGGGTTCATGAGGTCACTACCACAAGTCATAAGAGTATGATTTGTTAAACTTGAGCTAAGTCAAAACAAGTACAAGTGTTGAACTAGATGATTTTTCCTAAAAGTTAATTTTGTCCAATGGGACAAAATATTATGTAAATATCAAAATAAGATTTTTTTTTTATATCATCGTATGATTGTCATAAAATGATTCACACGGCTGCAAATTTGATTTTAGCCTTGAGAATTGATTTTCATTTTGTGGAATTATATGTGTATACAAGGGATGTTCTTGAAATTGTTTTGGATAATTAAAAGAAACATCTAGAAGGATTTTCTAGATGTATATGACCTGCCACAATATACTATGAAGGAATATATAATTTATTTTGGGCAAACATATACGAGCATACATACCAAATAGAAAGGCTAACCACTTCTAAGCTAGGAAAGAAAGATTTGGCTATAGAAAGGCTAACCACTTCTAAGCTAGGAAAGAAAGATTTGTATTTAATAAAATGTGTAATGAATATCATATAAATAAATATGTGATATTCTTTATTAATTTGATTCAGTTTAACCCATTTTCCTATAAATACACGTTGACAGTGAAATGTGAGAACACGCCAAAACTATTCGGCCAACATTTTATTTAAATTTGGCCAAATTCTCTCTCTCACTAGAAAAGTTGGCCCTTTTCTCGCTCTCTCTCTTCTTCTCTCTATTTTATGTTGGCCCTTAGGTCCTCATTAGACATAGGGCTTGTATTAGCTCTTTAGCTCAAAAACTAGTTCTTGAGTGTTTAATAGTGCCCACACACTAAATTCAAGAAACACTTTATAAACACTAGGTGTAGATGCTATCGTGGTTGCTCAGATTTTGAGAGACCTGTAAGAGACTTATTGCGAGGGAAAACGAGCGATTGAAGAATTAAGCGTTGTAACGAGCTTTAAAATTTTCAAAATTTAGTTTAATTAAGATTACATGTTCATGCACTTTTTCTACGTTCTAAATGTGTTTACATGGAATTTTTATATTTCGTCGCTTCAAGAAGCGTTAATTTATTCTAAAACTCTAGAACGGTTCCAATAGTCTCAATATGAGCATATACTGTATCAAAATTCAAAACGGTGATATATTATATGCTTTTATATAGACAACTTGATCTCCATAAAGAGCAATCCAAGCATTTTAGAGGAGTTCAAGAGAGAAATGACACATATTTGAGATGACTGATATTGGATTCACGTCTTACTATCTAAACATTGAAGTAAACCAATAAGACTATGGCTCTCATAAGTTAAGAAGGCTATTTCTATGAAATGCTTAAGAAGTTCAAGTGGATTTTTGTTCCACATTGCAGATACGGCCTTCACGTGGATGTCAAAGAACCAACCTATTGTCACTCTTTCAACTTACAAGGTGGAGCAGGCGATTATCACTTCACATGTCTGTCACGTAATTTCGCTGCAAAACTTGTTGAAACAATTCTTCAGTATTTATGGCGAAGAATACAATCTTCCATGAACGAAGTAATCACAATGACACTCAATGTCACCAAGAGAGTGTAAAAAGAGGTGCAATTCGCGTACGTGAAAAATCATGATCAATTAGTTGATATATTCACCAAGCCCCTTTAATGCAAAATTTGTCAAGTTGAGAATTTTACTCGGAGTAGAAAAATTAAGTTAAAAGGTGGTTGAATAATTAAACTTAATTTTGGATTATAGTACTGGTCCTAGTTATTATTTATTGTTGTTTACACCTATTTTGTCATATCATCTAAAATGTTCATGATATATTTAGGATATTTAGAGGATAGTTTTCCTAAGATAATAAAAAGTTTAGAAAAATTAGGAAATATTATATGTAGAGATTTTCATACTACTTGGTCTTACAAATGAGGTCATGTACTTAAGGTTTTACTAACCAAAAAATAAAGATCTCTCATGCCTGAAAGAAAAAAAAATCTCATATCTCTTCACTCTTTAGATCGAAGTGCCTGTGATATGCAAACACATTACTTAAATACTTTAAGATATTTAAACACTTTATTCACGTACCAAAAATTTCGTTACAACCTTTTTTGGTACAAAATTTATGATTTAGTGAACAATGCCAAAAATCATATAATTTTGGATTTATTACGCTCTAATAACCTTGTCTATGGGTAATTACATCACCGGTTAAATAGTCAATTCTCTTTCAAGAAATAGTTCAAATTTTATTTTATTATATAATATAAGTTCATCAGGCCGAAATTGATTAAGTATTTACTCATTAAATGATAATTGGACTATATTATTGAAAAACCTTAATTTTTTTTCGGTTTAATTGTTATTTTAATTATTGTAGTAGATTAAATACTTGCAACGAATGTTTGTTTTTGTTTATTTATTTGTTATCATATGCCGAATTGACAGGTCATCACAACGTCCATCACTCACTTTCTTGGTCTTTGGGGGCTTATTCTCGCTTGGCGTCCTTGGGTAATTTTAAGCTCTATTCTTACTTGCGGTTTTCGTTTTTAATACAATATAGCAATTTAAAAAAAATGATAAGTAACTATTCAACTAAAGGCAACTAAAATTATAATGAAAAGAACATGTTATTATTTGTTATTTAATGTGACCAAGATTCTTGATGGAATATAACCGGCTGATGCCTAGATGAATATTTGAACTCCTATATCTTGCAAAATGATTGTCATATGTTTTTGGCTATGTTATAAACTTAAGTTCAAACCTAATTTATTTTACCAGTAGGGTCATTGAATATGCTAGAGCTGATGATAAAGCTACTTGATTAAAGATCGGAATTCAATTCTTCAAAAAATAAAAAAGATTGGAATTTCAACTAGACTAGATACATACACATACCGAAATTACAGATGTACCTATATTACTATAAATTTGGACAATTTACCGTTGATTGTTTTCTGGCCTTGAAACTATCGACCAACTCTACTGAGTTTTTAAAACACGGCTGCGACAAGCAAAATATGAGGCGGCAACTAGATGGAAAAGAAATGAATTGGAAAAAGACGAAAGAAAGACATAAATTTTAGGAATCAAAATAATTATATGAAGAATTCTAACAAGAGCAAGAGAATGAATGTACTATGAAAAGTTTGTTTTCTAAGAATAAATGAGTTAGTATAGTGTTCCTGATTGTAAATTATGAGCATATAGAGAATCCCGATACTTCAAGCGTTCGAGTTTTGGTTGTAATTGGAAATAAATTATTTAATTCCGTGATTACGTTTGTTTATGAATATTTTGTTTGTATATTGTATTGATTGCAGTTGTGTGGTTCAGCTTCTGGGTTATGCAGGGATTAATTATAGCTCTCCAATTCTTTGCTCAGCAATGCTCAATCTCATTCCCGCTTTGACTTTCATTCTTGCCATTGCTTTAAGGTTTTTGCTTCTCTTTTCCCACCAACACAACACAACTTGATAACTCTTGAAATGATATGAGATTTTCAAAGTCATATATAGGTTTCTGATAACTTATTTTGGGGATGATTTTAGGATGGAGAAATATGATTGGAGAAGCACAATTAGCCTCCTTAAGACAGTCGGAACCATCACTTCGCTCCTGGGGGCATTCATTGTGATTTTTTACGACGGTCCAACACTTTTAGAAATGGACTTGTCTTCTGATTTATCACTTCTTTACAAGCACTCTGATTGGCTCTTGGGAGGCTTGTTTCTCTTCCTTACTTCTTTAATTTCTTCGTTTTTGCTTATTTTGCAGGTGAGAGTGTGTCAAATAAAAAAAGTGGTATATCTAATACCTAATAAAAAGTACTGAATTCACAAAATAAGTCGTTTAAAATTAGTGAAAAGTAACTAAAATGTACAATTACCGGGTCTTAGTTAATTTTTTTACCCTCTAAATAATCTTTTTTGAAAGTGATAAATTTTTGTATATAAGTTGTCAAATATATGATGAAATTATAGAAAAAAGTACATTATTTTGGATACTTTGCTAAAAATTTGAAAATTAAGATTTAAGCGAAATGAGTACAAGATTAACGAAAAATTCGTTAATGCTTAAATATAGGATCATTGTAAAACACAAATCAAGTATCTATTTCATTGAGTAATTAAGATGTCACAAATCAAGTATCTATTTTCAGTGAGTAATGAAGATGTTATTAACAGAATGATACGGCTTATATTTATCGCTTTCGAACTTCATTTGTTGTGAAAACGTATAAATCACTTAAATCCAAAATCCTAGCGGGATTGACTCCGGTCTCTATAATGTATTCAACTGCCGATTCAGGCATTAATCCTCAAGAAATTCCCGTCGGAGCTGGTCATGGCATTTTTCTACACCTTCTTCGTCGCTGTTCTCTCGGCGATGGTGTGCTTGGCCGTGGAAAGAGACACCGGTGCTTGGAGCTTGAAATCCAACACTCGCTTTTGGTCTGTCTTGTACTCGGTAACTAGCCATATTCTCTGTCTATATATAACTCAATCTACGATATCATCATAGTCACTCGTTTTTTTATTATGTTATTAACCTCTACAGGGAGGTTTTGGCTCTATATTCCAATTCTGGGTAACTTCATGGTGCCTGAAACGAACGGGGCCCGTATTTGTGACGATGTTCAAGCCTGTCCAGATTATTATTTCAACTGTCTCAGGCGTTATCATCTTTGGTGACTCTTTATATCTCGGAAGGTTAAATTTATGTTGTTTCTTTTTAAATATATAAATAACGTCGGAGCCAAATTTCGAACTGAAGGGAAAGGATTTGATAACGATACAAAAAAGAGATAAAATTCTAAAATAATTCAAGGGTGTCTAAGAATTTTATTCTTCCGTGCAAAAAAATATGAAAATTCCATATAACTTGATACTAAAATACAAATAAAAGATATATAAAATGATAATAACAGTTAAAAATGTCATGACAATAAATGCCATCTAGTTGATTCGAAACGTTTACTTGGTGCAGATTAGTTGGAGGTGTGATAATCATCGCGGGGTTTTATTCCGTGCTATGGGCAAAAGCGAAAGAGGCGAAGATTGAAACAGAGAGCTTAGAGTCAGGTACATATTGCGATCCTCTCCTCCCAAACCGCATTGAAGACCACAA
Source organism: Urtica urens (assembly GCA_958296335.1). Taxonomy (NCBI): domain Eukaryota; kingdom Viridiplantae; phylum Streptophyta; class Magnoliopsida; order Rosales; family Urticaceae; genus Urtica; species Urtica urens. The sequence continues at coordinate 8,743,639 of OY282528.1, forward strand.
AGACATTTCGCCGTAAAAGCAAAATGGGCAACTAAAGCTTTGCTCTTGATTAAATTATTAAATTTATAATCATGTAAGCATACAATGAGCACATTGGCATTCTTTTAAGTGTCCTAGGACGTATTTAATATTTACACAGAAAGTCTGGCTCTCATTACAGATTAAATGAAATCGTGCCTGCTGCCAAGATGTTCGAATAGATAGTACTTTAATTTTTCATTATTAAATATGTAAAAAAATGTTGTATATAATTTAAACAAAGAAAATAATTGTGCGCTTCCAAGTGTCCGATGATATTCATCTTCTGTGTGTCACAAAAATGAAAAAAATACTTTCCGAGAATCAGAAGCGGTGCAATGTCATATGGAAAAAAGTTGGGTATTGTTTTCGTTAAGGTGAATTAAACAAAAAATTATTGTTTAAATGCATCTTTTGATTTCTATGACAAATATAACTCAATCTCATTCAATTTTTTAAAACTCTTTATTATATCTTTTAATGTAACTTTACTCATATTTTTATCTTATTTTTATTGTATTTTTTAAACTTCTCACATCTTACTTTTTCGATTTTTATTGTAATTTTATTTGTATTTTTATTGTAATATCTTAAAATCATTGCGGAAGATGCAATTCAGTTTACACATTAACAATTTTCAAATTTTAACACTTTAATACTTCGATTTATTATTTGATTTTTTATACGTAAAGAATTACTTCCGTGGAAGCTCACGATAATCTTACGACTTTGGAAGGTCTAAAAGTACTCTACGGAAGTGCCGTTTCTTTTAGTCAACTAAATAAAATCAAAAGACAAACTAATTAAATTCTTGCAGGAGCTTCTAGCATTCTTAATTCTTTCCCTTCCTCGTGTCATCGGTTTTCTTTTAGTTTAGCTGCAGTCTTAAAAATAACTAGACCACTCAAAAAATCAATGAGTTTAAAGATTAAGCGTAAATTATAATATTCATTAAAATTAGTATTAATGTTGGTAATAACCATATAAATATAAATGTTTTTAAAAATAATCATCACTTAGTATAATTTTTGTAAATAGTCGATCCATTTGTTTTACAATGTTTTCCTGATTTTTAGCCTAAAACTGTTCGCGCCTCAAAGCCAAAGACTAAATATAAGATTTGTAATTTGGTATTTGTTTAACAATGTGGGTTAACATTAAAATGAAAAGAACATTCAAAATTTTAAAAGACAAACTGGTACTGAAATATGTAAATTATGCTACTACGTGCTTCCTTGATTATTTACAACAATTTATAATGTTTGGTCATTTTCAAAATGTGTATGTTAATGTTGACTACTTAACTAAATAATCGACACAAGTAATGCTACAAAGAACAATAATAGTGATTCTTGGAGCAAGTTATTATATTTTTTATAAATTAAACAATAGAAACGCCATATTTTAATTATGTTGAAGTAGAGCTCATCTGCTCAGTTCTTATGTGTTTAATAAGTAGAGTTTCTCAAATTACCTCATATGATTGATTCGTTATTTTAGTTCTCATGTTGTCTGACTCCTCGTTACTCTTGTTGGGATTTATGCTCACAAAAGAGATATAAGACATTAAATACATATTTGTATTCTTTTTCCTGAAAGTTAAATTAAATTAAATATTATTCATTCTTATTTAAGATTGTGTTTATGCATGTATGTCTATGCCCTGAAACTTTCAACAACGAAACAAGTGCTAAGTACAGACTTGACAAGATACTTTCTTATGACTAGTTTAAATAAGATTTTGCAATCTGAATATCGATTATGCAATCGTATTTGAGTAATGATTGTTTGAATCAATTAACGATATCTTATCTTGTGATATAGAGAGTCGTGACTCTGTAATTTATTCTTGATGTCTTGATGAAGATTTTGAACAAGACCTCTGACAATTTAAAGTTCAAGATAAAACCGTTTAATCACTCGAAACTTTTAAATCACATACGAGGGGTATTTTGGTAATTACCTAAATCCTGAAGTGAATACATATTTTCTTGTAGCACTTTATGACATTTGATTAGTCAATGAGTAATGTCTAAATGAGTTTCGATTGACCCAACGATTGGTGTCATAATATTGTTTCATTGAATTATGTGATTCACAGATATGTAATTTGTGTTGCAAGAATGCTAAAGCATTAGTATCACACCATGCTTTGTTATGACAGTGTGGGCGAATAAACTGGGCATTGTATTCAAAGAATAAAACATTCCTCGAATAAAACATGTGACATGTTCAAACATATCACTTTATGTTTTTCTCGTGCACAAATAACAAATGAGTTGATGAAGTAATAACTTAGGGATAATACGGTAATTTTACATTCCTTCGAGTTAATGATACAAACAAAGGGTAATATCATAAAATACACTGTGGACCGTGTAGAGAATAGTTTTATCACATCAAACATAAATATAAACGCATATGAACTTAGATAGTTTCAACATTGGTCCTTTAGTGGAATCGACTAATATTAAGAATTAAAAATGGGCATAGTTTGTGAACTGTTGTGCCCGAACTTTATTCTAAAGCTTCGTTCATGTAGGTTTATAAGGTCTCAATGATAGACTCTCGAATGAGATTATGGTGAACAAAAATAAGTTCATTTTCTCATTGAATGTAAATAGTTATTTACACTGTGAAAATTATTTTCTTCGTGATTAAATAAATAATTGATTATTTATTTTTAAATTTATTTAATGAATCATATTCTATAATTATATTGATAATATACAATTTTGCATAGTATGTACATAATTAATGACATGTCATTAAATCAACGAGGTATTCTACTTTAATTAAATATTATTTTATAAAAAAATAAATAATTTGGAGTAAAAATATAACATATTGGCCGGCCATATATAATGATATATGGGCTGGTATTTTATTTAATCTCATTTAAAAACGCTTAATGGGCTTAAGTTTAACTAACAGACCATTATTGGATTTTGACCTATCTTAAGTCCGTCCGCCCTACTATAAAAGGTGGCTTTTTCTCTGAAAACCCTAAACCTAATCATCCGAGTATTACCTATCCCCTACTTGAGAGTTTCGGTCGACCATCCTAGAAAGAGAAAGAGATGAAATTCGTTTCCCAACAGCCTTCTTTGACTTTCTCCTTCTTCCCTTGTTCACAAAAAGAGCTCACACTCTTGATCTCCCAAAATTCCCAAAGATATATCACTGACTCACTTGTGGTTATTTAATTGAATCTTGGTACATAGGGCCGTCAACTTTCATCCAAGGAACAAATACGATTTTCTTCTCTCTTCCTCGTGCGTATAGCTTGTTCTCGGCCAAGGAAGATTTTTCGTGCGTGTGCGAGGCAGCTCCGGTTCAAGCAGTTGTCGGAAATTTCAAGGAGTATGACCCAGACCCTATTCCAGGTTCACTCGGCAAAGGCGAAGACGTGTGACGCAGATCCGCCTCGAAGCAAAAGGACGCGCGCGGAAATTTCCTAGGGGCTCGTGTGGAGTTGTCTCTCTTCCAAGGGCTGAACTCGCATTCTGGTATCGAATCTCGCAGACTGAAAACGCCTCGTTAAGTTGTCGACAACAACTGTAAATTTCCTTCTAACAAATTGGATCTGCAATCAATAATCTATAATTTGTTATAGGGTTGTTAGTGTGTGCAATTTGTTTATTGACATGTTTAAAAATTTATTGACATGTTAGGTTGTTTTTAATGCCATGGTTTTAGAATATGTTATAAAATGAATTTCACATTATGATTGAAATTATGAATTTCCCCTAGATTTGGATATGTTTCATAACTTAATAGGTTAATTGTTAACAAATTTCCAACAACTCTCCCATCTAGATGTTTACGTTTGTTATGCTACATTTAATATTTACATTTGTTATGTTTATGTTTAATATTTATGTTATCTTTTCCATACTTTAAACAATTTGAATTATGTTTAATTTAAAACTATGTTTTAATTTTATTTCATTTATGTCTGATTCATAATAATGTTTTGTATTCGTATTTGTATATTAAGAATAATATACAATGGAAATAAATATTTTTTCTAAATTATTTTACACATTGGATATGACATGTTACATCCAATACATTGGCAAGATAAGTATTGGATGTGACACAGTCGCATCTAAAGGACATATAGTTTTTTACACTATTTAATTTTTGCAAGTTTGGGGTTTAGATGCGACTAATTGCAACAAAAGGTTTTGGTGCACATATCAATGGATGCGTCAAGTTGCATCCGAAAGTCGTTTACCGCCAATTTCTAAGTTATGTTCTCGTTGAATTTGGATAGGATGAGTTGCATCAAAACTGACGCATCTGATTTTGAAGGAGTATTGGATGCAACATGTTCGCATCCGATGTTAGAAATTAATTAGCGATTAACTTAATAAATTATGTGACATATCTAAATATGGTGGAAGCACATAAAATGACCTAACATGTTTAAACACATTTTATACATGTTCAATTAAGCATGACATTAAAAATACTAAACATGTCAATAAATGCATTCCAAACATGTTATCAACGAATTGAACAATCAAGCTAGCAACCTATAAAAAATTATTTGTCACAGATCTTATTCATTTTAGAAAACTTACACGTGAGATTGTAAACAATCTCGTGCATTGCTCGCTCTCACCGGAATGCCTCGTTGAATTGTAGAGCCAAAACCTTGCCGGAAGGGTTCACGCGCGCCTATGCCTCAAGAAGAGATCCTTGGACCCGCACCTATGAGTCACCGGGGAAGGGATCTGCTTACACGTGTGAGACACGCTTGAAGGACTTGAACACATGCGCCTCTCGCAGCTCGCCGGTGCAGCCTTCGCACGCCTAAACCTTCGCCATAATTCTCCTGCCGCGCCAAAGCCTTCGTCGGAATGGCTGCTTATGCGCCTCCTCTCTCACCTCCCGGATAAGCTGCCTTCCGCCTTCAAAACCCCTGGATAGGAAGGCCCAAATCGCACCTGCCTCTTTCCGGATCCACATGCCTGAATGCCTTCGCCGGTTTACGCCAATAAGTGGCCGGATTGCCTTCACATGCGCCTAGCTCGATATCGCCTTGAAATTGTTATTTTTGGTCGGCCGTGTGACAAGAGATTTCTCACACAAACACCACAGTGATTTAATGATAATTATCTCGGATATGTGGGAGATCAAGAGGGTGTGCTCTTTGATTGAACAACGGGAGAAGAGAAAGACTCAACAAATCAAGTTCAGGAATCAAGAAAACGATTTTTCTTGATCTTTTTCTCTTTATCTCTCTCGACCAAACACTCTCATGGGGAGGGGATAGGTTGGCCCAGTATATGATACTAGGGTTAGGGTTTTGTCTCCCAAAATTCCTTTTTATATATGAGTGAACAGACTTAAGTTAGGTCAAAATTCAATTTTGGTCCGTTAGTCAAACTTAATCCCAATGATCCTTTTAATGAGTTTAAAGATAATTCTCCAACCCTTAATTCAATAATTAGGGCTGGCCACAATTTATTTTTATCTTCAAAATTTATTTGATTTATTTCTAAAATAATATTTAATTAATTTAAAACATCTCATTAATTTAATGACATGTAATTAATTATTTTCGTACAATGCAAACAAATACGAAACGAGAAAATATTTATTTTCATGTTTTATTTATTTGAATCAGCATATTACATTATTATCAATATAATAACATAATATGATTCATTAAATAAATGTAATAATAAATAACAAATTATTTATTTAATTACTTAGAAAATAATTTTTTTAGTGTAAATCACAATTTACATTCAATGAGAAAATCAATCGTTCTAGTTCAATAAATCTCGTCCGAGAGTCTATCACTTACACCTTATGGACCCACATGAATGAAGCTTTAAAATAAAGCCCGGACACAAAAGTTCACAAACTTTTTCCGACTTTTAATTCTTAATATTAGTGGATTCCGCTAAAGGACTAATATTGAAACTCTTTAAGTTCATATGCATTTATTTTTTGTTTGATGTGACAAATCAATTCTTCACACTATCCACAGAGTACTTTATGATATTACCCTTCATGTATATTAGTAACTCAGAGGAATTTAAAATTACTGTGTTATCCCTGAGTTATTATATCACTAACTCCTTTGTTATTTGTGAATGAGAAGAAATATAGAGTGAAATATCTTTACATGTCACATGTTTTGATCAAAGAATCTTCTTATTCGATGAATACCTGGCCAGGTTTATTCATTTAGACTCTCATAACAAAGTATAGTGTGATACTAATGCATTTGCATTGTTTCAACATGAATTCCGTATATGTGAATCACATAACCCAACATGAATTCCGTATATGTGAATCACATAAAATTATTTTTCACATGATCCACGAAATATTTTACGATATTACCCTTAGTGTGTATCGTTAACTCAGAGGAATGTAAAATTACCGTTTTACTCCTGAGTTATTATTTCACCAACTCCGTTGTTGTATGTGAATGAGGAAAACATAAAGTAAGATGTCTATATATGTCACATGTTTTATTCAAGGAATGTTTTATTCCTTGAATACCAGACTCAGTTTATTCGTTCACACTCTCATAACAAAGGATGGTGTGATACTAGTGCCTTAGCATTGTTTCAACACAAATTACGTATCTGAGAATCATATAATTCAACGAAACAGTATTATGACACCAACTTTCGGGTCAATGAAACTTCATTCAGTCATTGCTTATTGACAAATCAAATGTCATAAAGTGTTACAAGAATATATGTATTCACTTCAGGATTTAAGTAATTAACAAAATACCCCTCGTATGTGATCTTGAAGTTTCGAGTGATTAAACAGTTTTATCTCGAGCTTCAAAGCATTAATGTTCTTGTTCAATCTCTTCATTAAGACATCAAGAATAAATCACAGAGTTACAACGCTCTATATCACAAGATAAGATACAGTTTGATATACTCAGATTCGATTGCCAAATCGATCTTTAGATTGTGAATTATTATTTAAATTAGTGATAACAGGGTATCTTGTCAAGTTTGTACTTAGCACCTCTTTCGTTGATTACAATTTCAGTGCGTAGCAAAACATACATAAACACAAATTTAAATAAGAATGAATATTTAATTTTATTTAAAGTTTCAGCAAAACCAAATACAAAATGTATTTATAATGTATAATATCTCTTTTGTAGGCACAAATCCCAACATCCAATACTTTTAGATTTGACTTTTGAGATGCAACAAAATCGCATTCGAATGTGAGTTTAGATGCCACTTTTAGTCTTTAAATGCGACAAAATGTAGCATCCAAAGACTATTTTTGTACTAGTATCTTCTCAATCTTGAAGAAGTTTCCAAGTCTTTGAAAGTTGCGCTTTCTCATTGGAATATATGTTGTCTGTTTTCAACATTGTTTGTAGTTCCATTATAATATATAATTGTTAAACTCTCTTCTTCCTTGTATGAATTATGGTAAGGAGAATACAATAATAAGATAATTTAAATATTTATTAATTTTTTTATTTACTGTTCGTACTCTATATGTTATACTCATAGGAGAAACTCTCTTTTTTAATCACTTTACATCTCATATATATAAAATTTTGATTAAAAAGAGCACATACGTTATACACTAGTTTGGTTAACTCTCTGCTGCGGATAATATCGTTTTAAGATGATCGTCGTCTTAGCTCCACGCCGTAAATCGATAAAACAACTTGAACTTATTGTAGCCATTATTGCATCTTTAACTCAATCATCTTCCACAAAGATATAGAGAAAAGCAAGACATCATGGGAAATACAAAGATAAGACATATGTTGATGTTTCAACACCCGAATAATAAATATGAAAATAATATTTTTGGATAACCTTAATGAATTTTTTTGCTCTCCGAATGCGAGAATGGTTAGATTGGGCTAACTAACGTACGGATTTCTTTTCTAATACTCGCGTGCCAACTTTTTTTTTTTCCAACAATTGATCTTCTCATGCCCATGTCCCCCCTTTGGTTGTAATGAAGGATTAAAATGTCGTGATATTGCGTCGTTTTGACGCCAAAATTGCGGTCAGTGAACTTATCATTTTTTTACGAATTTTGTTTTGCCTGAATATTCCGCCGAAACATCGTCGTTGTGGTTTCTTAATTACGAAAACAAAATGATGAAATATGTCGTTCGTTTGTGCGTATATAAACCCAAAAAAATGGAAACTTTGGCGTCATTTTGGGCGAAAAAAATTTAGATTTTGCGATTTTGGGTGATTCGGGCGGCCGGCGCAAAGACGACGAATTTTCTCCTGTGTCCATATAATGTCGTTCGATTCCTTTGTTGTTCAACATTATTGTGCCGAAATTCTCGTCATTTCCCCGTCCAGTCGGTTGAATGCCAAAGAAATTATGTAAATCTTAGTCAGAAAGTTTTTTACATGTATAGAGAGAGGTAAAGAGGAAGAGAGAAAGACAAAGTAAAGAGGGAGAAGTGTGCGACATAGGGGAGGGGGAGAAGTGTGCGTCAGAAAGAAAGTCAGAAAGAAAGGTGAGAGAGAAATTTAGGGTTAGGGTTTATTAAGTTCTAAACTATATATTATATAAATTAATGGGCGTCTTGTATATATTCGTCCCAAATGAAATATTTAGACCAATTTATAATTATCATTCTTAATAAAATTATATTAGATTTAATAAAATTTAGTTAATTTGAAATTTAAAAATATATTATAGGTATGCTTTATATGTTTTATATTTATTATTTTGCAACATTATTTTCTTCGCAATTTAACGTAATTTTCGTCGGCCACCGCAATTTCTCGAGCAATTTTGTTTTTAAATTTTCACATTATATTTGTCGTAATTTTCATCGGTCACCGGAATTTTCATTCGGCCACCGCAATTTCTGAATTTTCGAGCCATTGACACGCGCAATTTTTTTTTTGTAGTGCCTCGATTTCCTGCTCAATCGTTCCGTCTGCTTTCTAGATTCCATTGAAGTCCTCCCCGCCTTTGACAAGTGGCAAAACCTCACCCTTGTCTTTGCTAGGATTGTTGGATTTTTAATATTTCGTTTTTACGTTAACATAACTAAAACAGTTTTAGTTTTAAGCAAATTCCCTAACTTTTGATATGAACAATAATACCAAGATATGGAACAAGATTTAAAATATTGGTATAAAATAGAGCAAATATTTAGTTATGAAGAAACGTAAGGATGTGTGTGCAAAATATATAAACCGAAGGCATCAAATCTGATTTTAATCACACGACAATAATTGTAAATAGACTCATTAATGAAAAATAATATAAAAGAATAAACATGGCAGCAAAATAAAACAGTCTTCAAACCAACGCCTTAGATTGGACATCACAACAACACGAGACAAAAGCTCATTTCATTCTCGGTGAGAAGAGAAATAGCTATGGAAGGATTTTCATTACTTGCGATAGTTGGAATGGTTTTATCAGAGAGCGCTCAAGTGGGTTTGATGATCGCAAGCAAAGAAGCCTTGTCCGATGGAATGAGCAATCTCGTCTTCATGTTCTACTCCAACGCTATCGCTTCTCTCATCCTTCTTCCTTCTTCGCTCCTCTTTCACAGGTCAGCAGGGTTTTTATTATCTTTTATTTTATTTAAACCGTGAAATTGTAAAGTCTTCAGCTTTATTACCCAGAACCAAATATACTGGAAACTGAGGGGAATTTAGTTTGTTTTGGCAGGTCATCACAGCGACCAGAACTCACTTTCTCTGTGGTTTGTGGGTTCTTCTTGCTTGGCCTAATAGGGTGAGTTTTGAATCTCACTTGTGAATTCATTTTGATACATGCATCTTTCTTGAAGTTCAAGTCTTTTTCAAGGTTTGAACACTGTGACTTTGATTTTGGGTATAAATGGGCCCAATTCTGCAGGAAGCTTTTTCAAGGTTTTTCAAGTTATCTTATTTATATTTTTTAAGTTGTATGTTTGTTTTCGTATCTTCTTGTTCACAGTTGTGGCGTTCAGTTTTTGGGTTATACGGGGATTTACTATAGCTCTCCCACGCTTTGCACAGCGATGCTCAACCTCGTCCCAACCTTTACCTTCGTTCTCGCTGTTGCTCTAAGGTCTTGCTTCTTTCTCACACACGATTCTGTACATTTACTCTCGAGCTTTTTCTAGAATTTCGCCTTTTCGTTGGCGAAGCCGCTCTAACTTTTTTGTTTTGTTTTTTGCCTCCTGCATTCAATTTGTGAATACTACTTTGCTATAAATGCTATTTACTTTGTGCTTGTCTTGCGAATCGAACATTGGTCACTGTAGAGTATATTGATGAGAATAATTCCCGAAGAACTTGCTTTAAATTACGTTATACCTGATTTCCCCAAGCTTGGCAACCTTATATGACGATTGTACTTTATAGAATTTGACACATGATCTCTCAGGATGGAAGTTTTCCATTGGAGAAGCTTGATCAGCCTCGCCAAAAGCATCGGGACTGTTGTTTCGCTTCTCGGGGCGTTCCTCGTGACTTTCTACGACGGTCCTGCGCTTCTCAAAACATTCTCGTCTTATCCCAACCTTTTCTCCGAACACTCTAATTGGGTTTTCGGAGGCTTGCTTCTCATTGTCGTGGCCATTCTAAGTTCGTGCTGGCTTATTATACAAGTAATGTTTCTAGAATGCAAATTGTGCTTAGCTGAGCACAAAAGCTGACAACTAATTTTGTTTGGTTTCCGTATACTGTTTCAGGCATCGATCCTCAAGAGATACCCGGAAGAGCTAGTCATTGTATTTTTCTACTTCTTTTTCGTCTGTATTCTCTCAGCAATGGTGTGCTTGGTTGTGGAAAGAGACCTTAGTGCTTGGAGCTTGAAATCCAAAACACGGCTCTGGTGTGTCCTCTACTCGGTAATAGCTTCTTTTAAAAGAAAAATAGTGTCCGTCCAAGTAAAAATCTGTAATTTTTAAAAAAAATATCCTCAGGGAGCTTTTGGCTCTGCATTCCAAATCGGGATAAATACATGGTGTATGAAGAAAGCTGGGCCCGTTTTTGTGACGATGTTCAAGCCTCTTGGGATTGTGATTTCAATTTTCGTTGGCGTTGTCTTCTCCGGCGACATTTTCTATCTAGGAAGGTTAGGTTTTCACCATAAGGTTTTTTCATGTCCATACTCCATACTATCATTTTGTTCATATTTGCATGAAAGTCAACTTTTGGTACGATATATACTTGATGCAGAATCCTTGGGGCAGTGATAATTATTGCGGGGTTTTATTCCGTGCTTTGGGCAAAATCCAAAGAGGCCGAGATCCGAAAGGGAAACGAAATGATAGAGAGCTTAGAGTCAACTGCACAACACGTACCTCTCCTCCAAAATCGCAGCGAAGAGCGAGAAGTGTTTCTCGATAAATAAGCATGATATCTTCTTTCCGAAGTGAAATCACTGGTACTCAATTCTTTTAGTATTGTGTGCGCGCGCGCGCAATTCATTAATCAACGCTTAGAATCAGTTCCATTATAAACTTCGTCATGTAAGTAGGGCCATAAATATATTGTAGGCATTGGCAGAGATATAAGCATGAGCCAAACATAAAACAGACAGAAATTAGGATCAAGGGCACGTTTGAAGAATTAAGAATGTAAACTGTGTGAAGACCGCTACTTGTATCTTTATACTCCGGTGGCTTCTTAAATTTCTTGCTTGGGCTGGTAATGCAAAATTTCAATCCAAATGCAATACGATAGTCGAGTAATGACTCACAATCTTATATAGCATGTCGAAGTCCATTCGTATTTCGGATGTGGGACTTATGAATTTCAAATTAGTGAATTTTTTAGTTTGAGATCTCATTGGTCGATCAGAAAAACAGAAGAGATCAGACAAAAAAGAAAAGCTAACAACATAATGAACATCAGTTTTGCCGAATGACAAATACAGGTTGATAAGTAAAAATAAGATACTAGGATATTTATGTGATAGACGAGACAAAAAATAAACTTCAAAATATATTATATTAACAATAAAAAAATAATATATTCTGGTAACTACTTAGAACATTTTATTTTCATTATTATAAATAAGGAGCTAATGAGAAATAAAACCTAATTTAATTCATCAAGAATTTTGTGGCCTCCCTCTTTCTTGGGATTGCCGACTTTTTTTTTTCTTCTTTTTAGAATTATTCAATTCCGTAGAAAATAAGAGTGAGATTTAAAACACATTGCTCAATTTCGTAGAAAATAAGAGAGATTTAAAACACATTGCTTTAGATCCAGTGAGATCAAGATTTATGTTCACAAAATTTTCTATTCGCTTTGGGAGATTACGGTTTGAAAGACTTTGGTGTCATCTACACGCGAGTACTTGGAGTAAATGTGATCGTCTAGGAGTCAAGCTTGGAGGACAAGTCTTGTGAAAGCTTGAAGAATTTTTCTCATAAACTCATATTTATTCTTATAATTGGTTGCTTTATATATCTCTCTCGTGCATTAACTAAACAAAACTATAATTTTGTTTAATGATCATATTTTAATGGGTAATTTTGATGCATAGCCATCTAAACTATAGCTAATTTTGTTTTACCCAAGGTTCCGTTAATAAATTGAAAATACACAGGTGAATTCGTTTACAAAATTTTAGAGACAAAAATACCCCAAAAAACACTTCCCGCCAAACGTAACATGTAATAAATATAAAATCAATTAATATTCCAAAATTAAGGGCATTAAACGCATGAAGTAATATTAATACCCATGAAAAAATATTTTTTAGTTTTAAATTTTAATTTCTGAAAAATAAAATAAAATGATATATGCAACAAATAAATAACATTACAGTGTTAATAAAACGTAAACACGATGTTAACCGATTCTGACGAAACAAGCAAATAAAATTACAGTGTTAATATGACGTAAACATGATGTAAACCGATTCTGGCGAAAAAAAACAAATAACATTACAGTGTTAATAGGACGTAAATATGATGTAAACTTAATCGGACGAAACAAGCAAAATAACATTACAATGTTAATAAGACGTAAACCATACTAATTACAAACACGTACCAAAATCTTGAATCGATAAACCAATATCATCAAACAACCCCATAACTCTCGAAATCTTTTTTCCCGACCAAAATTGAAAATATATTGTTTTATTATTTTGTTTTGGCCGGCTATGAGAGAGAAAACGGTTTTATGAAGATAATATAAAAAAAAATATAATGTTTCCTTTAATATAGGATCTTAACAAATGTGAAAATAAAATTTGATTAAGTAATTAAATCTAAAATCTCGAGAATATGGGTCAACACGTATTAACCACATTTGAATTTTGAAATCCAAATTCGAAACCCATATTTAATATTAAAATTTCAACAAAAACCGAAAAATTAAGGGTAGTTTGGATTGTTTACATTATGTAAATGAAACTGTCTAACTATTTACAATCTATTAATGAAACCTAGGGTATATCCAAAATGGAAACGTTTTATAAGGCTATAGAGCCAATTTTTTCTATTTTAATTAGCTATGAACATAATAATTTTTCACACTTTATATGGTTATGTGGGAGAGGTATGAAACTCTTAATAACTAGTATCAGAGTTAGTTATTGTGTTTAATTAATCGATTCGCTTTTTTTATTTGAATTTAATATGATTTGAATGAATTTATACTTTGATATGTTATTCATGCAATTTATTATAAGATTATGTGAGTTGTGATTCATGTTTGGTCGTAGATTATTTAATTCATTCTTTTTAGATTTTTTTGTTAAACTTGAAATTCGAAGGGTATATAAATACACCCACTGCGAGGAGACATGATGCTCCGAACACAACCCGGAGGAAAGATGATCCTACTTTTTGACGACGAAGACAAATATTTTGATAACATTATCACAAAATACGCCTCCCACTTGATGTGGACATCGAGATGGATTAACAAAAAGATAAATTTAAGATGGATTTAACTCTTGAACAAGTACAGAATGACTCGTTCCGAAATCAATCAGGACCAATGAAAAATTCAAGAGCTAAACAAATCAAGGCCGAGATGGACATTTTTTTCCGTGAAGCGTAACAACAAAGAGTTGAAATATACTCATTTCCGTCCAAAAAGAGTTGTACCTACTTATCTAAGCAATATGTTATTAGAGAAGGCTTATGGCATCAAACTAGAGGCTTAATTAGCCATTTTTATATCATTTAGAGCAACATCAAAGTGGATTCCAAATTTTACAAGGAATAAATTTATTTAATTCATTTCTTTTTTTCTTTCTTAGCACGGAAAAACGTTTTATAAGGTTTATAATGGTATGAATGGAGGATAACACTTCTTGAATAAATTTGTGAGAAATTTTTCTTTGTTTCTTGAAGAATTATATGAACTAATCAAGAGATATCGTTGTGGCGTTCAAATCTGACTTATCAAACAAATGTTTAGTCTCGTTTTTGCATCTTTATCATTATAAGGTTTGAGCTTTCAATTAAGCAACGGCCATGAATTCATAATACGAGTTAAACATGTAATCAAGTGTTGTGAGGACCTTTTATTTCATTGTTTGCTGACCTGTGCATGAACTAAAAAATCATATCGAGGGACAAGAAATCGCTAACAACCAGGCATAAAACAGTAAAATTCGTTTCCAAGTTGAGGATATCATGGGAGAAGTAAGTTTAATATTGAGGCATGAATTGGATCGCATCAACAATCGTCTAAAACACGTCAAAATCCCCAAGAACAATCATAAGCGAGTGATTTGGAGGAAAGATTTGAAAGAAATTCTGCGGGAAGTCGTTGAAGAAATGGACAAAGACCTGATAGAAGAAATCATTATGAATTTGAGAATAATGTGAAGAGTATTAAAGTGAATATCTCAATGTTTCGAGGAAGAACAAATCCAGAGGAGTACTTGGAATTGAAAGAAAGATGGAGTTGGTTTTTTATTTTTGTAACTACTCTAACATTAAGGAAAAAAGCTTTTGACCATTGAGTTCACTAAGTATGCCACTGTTTGGTGGGATACTTTGACCACTAATCAGAGGTATGATGAAAACTTTTTATTGAACGTTTGATTGAGCTGAAGGTGGTGATGGCGATGACTAAAAAATTTGTGCCAAGTCATTATCGGCACATTTAAACCTATAAAGTCTACGACAAGGCAGCCACAAAATGGATGAATTCCACGAGGAGATGGAAGTGACAATAATCAAGTCCACTATCGAGGAGGAACGAGAATCAATAATGGCTTATTTTTAAATGGTCTAAATAAAGATTGGAGAGCGATTGCGCTACACGATTACGTGGAGATTAAAGATCTGGTCCAAATAGTATTGAAAGTGGAGAGGCAGGTAAAGAAAAGTAGTATGCAAAGTGGATTAAATCAAAGTGTATTGAAGCTCAACCCCACAACCATGGAGATCTAAGTACCCTTAAAAAGCCCTTCAAGTTCAAATGAAAGTATTGGAAAAAAATCAGCTACGCGAACAGCCCTGAATCATGTGAAACCGATAACTCTACCAACTCGATCTAGTAAGATTAAGTGTTTTAAATGTCAATGAAGAGGGCATATTGTTGCAATTATTTTATCTTATACGCAAGTGCATGTATCTCACAAGTAGTATAGAACTTAGAAATTGAATTTTCGTTCCCACATGCATTATTAAAAACAATTTTTGTAAAATTGTTGTCAATTAATTCTGATTTAAAAAAGTGATGTTTAAAACTAGAGTTCAATAGTTTAGTTAAAAAGTTAATGAAAGAGGTTTGAATGTAGGTTAAAAAGTTAGGGGTCACGACTTCTTTGACCTAACTTAGGTTGGGGGTTTCGAGTTCAAATTAACATCTTAACTTCTATGGAAAACTAATCTAACTCAATCAATATTAAATCCTAGCCTCTCTCAACTGATCTATCAAACCTATTAACGCAATTAATAGGTTATTATTCCCTCAGCATCTAATCCTATTAACGCAATTACACACAATTTTACAAGAGTTCTAATGATTACATAGTTTGCGTAAGTTTTCTACTTACATAGGATAAATTATGTTATGATAACGCCAAGCACAATTATTTACTCTTTCTCAAGTAGTTTAACAATCATATAAAAACAATTCTAATGGTGATATAACACTAGAAAGTTTTAGGCACAATTTATGATAAGTTATTCATGTCGAGAAATAAACAAGTATTTTCTAACCCTAACTAATTCCTCAAACCATAGTTTTAATTAGCTATATTACCATCCCATAAAAAACTTAAGCGCTAAAATAATCATTATTATTGATAAAATATAATTAAAACAGAGACCATAAGAATGAAAATATAATAAAAGAGATAATTCATATTAAAATGAAGATTTTCAACAATATTATAGAACAGAAACAAACAAGGAAGAGGGGTTGTGAATCTTGAATTCAGTCAAATGTCAAAGTACAATATCTCACGATGGCAGTCCCAATGATCAATAATATTTAAAGACCATAATAATAAAACGAAACAAGAAAAAAGAAGAAAGATGAAGAGTTGTGAATCTCAACGAGTATAACATCTTTTACGACAACTCTATTATTCACTTCTAAACTCCTTAAACAAGAGAAAACTAAGCAAAAATATTGAAAGACAAAATATAAAAAAAAGATGGAAAACTTTAGAGCATTCAGATGAGAGAATAGGGTCTTAGGGCTGTATTTATAGATTTTTGGAGTGAGGTCAAGATTTAAAAAAACAGGTATGAAGATTGCATTGATGGCAAAATTCTTCGGATTATTCTCTACAACTGCTTGGAATGGACAACTTTATTTTATAAATACGGCCCTCAAGACTGTTTTCTCTACACCTTCTTGGTTTCTCTACCAAAATTTTGAAGTTTCACGACAATAATTTATCACAAAATTCAAAATTTAAGGCAAAATTTTCACTAAACCTCGAAAATGTTGTCACAAAATTTCAATATTTTGTGACAATTTAGTCACAAAATTTTGTTTTTGAAAACGCAGTTACAATGTTTCTAGATAAGTTTTGAACATTCACAATAACATATATAGGATCTCAACACAAAAGTAAAAACACGCGCAACGTTGGTGACCCAGTTCGGCAACTGCCTACATATGGGGAATATCTTATCCCGGTGAAGAGTATACTATTAAGTTAGAGAAGCAAAGATACAACGGTTTTACAAGAGAATCTACAATTCCTAAATCTAACACTTTTTGTCCGAAAAATCACTCGACCTAAGGTTCCCCCTAGGTTGAGCCTCACTCAACTTTCACCTTAACACTCATATTATTATACTTTAAGTTTGTAATAAAGAAGGAACATAATAAATTCACTTACAATATAGTTTTCCTTCAAGAAGCTAATCTTTACAATGGTCTCTTAGGGGGAGAGAGAGAGAGAGAGAGAGAGAAAGAGAGAGAGAGAGAGAGAGAGAGAGAGAGAGAGAGAGAGAGAGAGAGAGAGAGAGAGAGAGAGAGTTCATTTACTTGGTGTTTTCGGCGCAAGAAACACAATGTGTATTAAACCCTAGCATGATTTAAATACTCCTAGAGATAGAAGAAGGCTTTTACACGGAAGACACAGAAGGGCCAAAGAGGAGTGTCGAAGAAACAATCTTCACACCGAGACATAAAAAGTACAAGAAGATGTCAATGGCACACGTCTCAGACATCTTGGAGATCACTCTGAATTTGACAAAACAATCAAGCTAATACACACATTAACAAATTCCCCTTTTGGCTTTGAGGAGGAAAATCATGAGGCAACGAAACAACACAACCAGAAGACTCTGAAAATCAACTCACACCATAGTGAATGACTGAGGACTTACAAGGAAAAAGGAAAATAACATAGAGTTTGTTTTCGAAGTACACACAGATCAGAGAAGTTCAGAGTAACAACACAAAACACAAAATACTCCCCCTATTTTCCTCAACAAAAGCAAAGAGGAAAAAAAAACCAGAACAAACTATTGTCTTATTACACCCCAAAAACAAAATGGACACAAACTAAGAGTGAGAGGTAGCAGGGGCACCAGAATCAGGGACAAGGTCCTTGAGAAGCTCGACGATAACTCGACGTCGAGAGGTACCGGAAGAGATAACTTCTTCACAGTGTACCTGAAAGTAAGGGGTGAGGAACATTAAAAACATGGTGAGGCTGAAAAAGTTTGTAGTGAAATGAAAGCTTTCCAGGAGCGGAGCTGCACTCAAGTAATTCGGATGCTGACAAAAGATCAGGAGCTTGGCGAAGAAAAATCTCACGAATCAGTGATGGAAAGCCAATGGGGAGCTTCATAGCCACTGAACCAACATGACGAATGATTTGATTGTAGAAGAACAAAACAGCATCAACTGGAGTATATGTACCCACTTGAAAAATGAAAGAGGTAAGAGACTTAGACATCCATGTGTGCTGAGCCATAGGACACTGGTTTTTTATTCCGATCTTGTTCAAAATGGAGTACTTTGAGCTGAGTTTGGAGGCGTGGTACGGACCATGCCCATGCAAACTGAAAGCTCCTTCTCGAGATCACCTTTGGATGGTGTTGATTCTCAGTCGCACCAAGAGGAAGGTCCAGAAAGCTGGCGATATCTCTGGGAGAAAACAAAAAAATATTTCCACGAACACGCACCTTTCAAAAGTTCTCTGAAGAAGGAGAGTCAATGTACTCCGGAAGATTGGAAATGAATTCACGAACAAGAGAAACATGATAGTCTCCAACATTTGTGATTGAGGGAAGAAGATGATCTTGTCAAAGAAGATCAACAATGCCGGTACATGGGAGAGCCTCATCAGACAACACAAATTCCGGGGAGATGTTGCGACGCATAAGAAACTTCCATTTGAGGGTATTAGAGATACTGTGGAAAGAGATCCCATCAATGGGAACATCCCAGATTTCCTAACGAGGAGCATAGGACTTCTTCTTAGACTTGACAGTGGCAACAACAACATCTTCTTCTTCGGTGAGTTCTGCTTCATTAGCGACAAAGTCTGCCACAAAATCACCTCTATTCCGAGACAGGAAAGCTCAGTGACTTCAGTACGAGGCTGTTGACAAATATGCTCACAAGAAATTTTTTTATTTGCATATCGATGTAACATAAATCCATCACGAGTCCTTGTTGTAATATGCTGATTAAATGAAGAAAAGTTGAAATGTTGATTCATTCCTTTTTTGTTTGTTAGAAAATTTATGATATTTAACATTCTTATAGTCCTTAATCAAACCTAACAACGTATGAAGAGAAAAATATAGATTTGGATGAACAAACTCTTCATGGTTTGCTTAAAATGAAATATTCACAATCTAAAGATCACCGGACAAGTGATCCTAGTACGATTGTTGGAAAAACCTATGATGTCTGGTTACGAGGCATAGAGAGTTAGGAACTCTATAGTTCTTCCGGAGTATATTCCAAAGATACTGAATTGAGAAGTGCACTTTTAGAGAGAATGTAAAAACATACCATTTACACTCTTCTTTCTCAAGGTCACTATGTATGAATTGCATCGTGCTTACCTAAATCCTGATATGAGACATGTCACAATATTTTATTTCCTCCTGAATTGCATCGTACTTACCTATTGTGTATTCATGACACAATATTTTATTTCCTCCTCTCTTTCTCCACCCCTTTGGCCGGCCCTCTATGTGCATTAGTGAGAGAAAATTGTTTCCTCATATAACACATTTGTTTCTTTTCAAAGAAATTCAATTCTTCTTTTCCTTTTTGACAATTATCTTTATAATTTTAGGCAAAGTAATTTCTCCTGTTTGATGATGTTGGCTGAATTCTTGACTATGTGGGGAGCTTCTAGATGTTTCCTTATTTATTTTAAGACAATTATTAAAATACCTATTGTAGAATTAATATTGCACAAATAATGAAAATAATTTCATAATGCCTCAAACGACTTCTCGGTTTTAGAAACTAATTTATATTTCCATCATATGAAAATATTCAAAATTTTATTTTGACATTCACATCATTTTATGTCCATGTGGACAAAAATACCCTTTAGACATTTTCCGAGAAAAATTCTAGTTCAACATTTGAACTTATTTTGCCTTAGCTTTCAGCTTAACAATCCTACTCTAATGACCTGTAATAGTGACCTTATGGATCCAAATGAACAAAGCTTGAGCTTCTATACTCGGACTCAAAAGTTCAAAACCTTTTCCAAGTATTAGCTTAATGTCAACTGACTCCAGTGAAGAGTTGACACTGAGAATCTCTCGTTTCAAATGAGTTTGTTTTGTACTCAAATTCAACTTAATTATATTAAGTGGAATCCATTGAATATTATCAATGTTTACCCTTCATGAATATCATCAACTAGTTGGGATTTATAAAATTACCATTTTACCCTTGTAGTTGTTATTTCCTCATCCTTTGTTACTTGTGAATAAGTTAGAAACAATGTATTGACGAGGAGCTAACAAATCACATTGTTTCATCCAAATAAAGTCTCTACTTAATTTTGGATACCGGGCGGTTCATTTGTTCACAATCCAAGTAATAAAGCATGAGGTGATATACATTTCATTTCAGCAATCTTGTACATGAATTCCATATCCATGAGAACTTTATAAAGTATACTCATTGCAACTTCACAATCCAATACATCACCAATTGAGCGCATATAGTTCACAAACTTGGATCTAGAGTGTAGCTTTCTCAAATAAATATATTGAATTCATGAAATGACATGTCTCATTTCAGGATTTAGGTAAGCACGATGCATTTCATACATAGTGACCTTGAGACAGAAGAGGTTAAATGGTCTGTTTTTACATTGTCTCTAAAGATGCACAAGCTTAATTCAGTATAAAATGGAAGAACTATAGAATTCCTAACTCTCTATGTGTCGTAACCAGACATCATAGATTCTTCAAACATTCATACTAGGATCAATAGTTCGTTGATCTTTAGATTGTGAATATTTCGTTTTAACCAAACCATGAAGAGTTTGTTCACGTAAATCTACATTTGTCTCTTGATACATTGTTAGGTTTGATAAATCTTCAAACAAACGAAAAGGAATGAGTGAATGTTTCAACTTTTATTAATTTAATCAGCAAATTACAATAAGAACTCATAAGAGATTTATATTACATCGATATGTAAATAAATAATCTTCTTGTGGACATCTCTGTCAACACCAATAGCAGTGATTTGTTGTTGTCAGATCTTGAAACCAAAGAGTCATACACCGTGAGACTTCTTCTGTGAATGTTAATTAGGAAAAAATCTAGTGCGTCGGTACATTGATGGGCATATAGATGATCTCAACTTCGCAGATGGTGTGAGGCATTCTTTACTTTCAGGATTTCCCAATATCTAGTTAAACACGTTATTGTAAAATGACCAATTAAAATTCATTGGATCCACATATTTGACCCATTTGTTCTTATATCAGCCATCAAAATCTCGAAAACGTAACACCCCATAGTTGTGAATTTCTCATACATTTGATTGAATCTACCTTCTTCCTGAAGTAGTAGTAAGCTATGTTGATTTTTTGCAACAATATTTAAACCAAAAAGTAGTTAGCGATAAACAAAACAAAAAATTCAAAAGAATATGTTAAGTCATTGGAATAGAAAAAGTAGTTGTTGACCGACCTCTATAGTCAGCCCCTATATTCTATCCCACAAATTCCAAAACCTCATTTTCTTCGATGCGATGACCACATTCTAGTCAAATAAATTATCCATGGTCACGAAGAATATTTTAGTGAAAACTCAAAAATACTGTTTGGTTACGAAAGAACAAAAATATATTTAGTTATTTCGATAAGAATTCGGTATCCAATAGTGGATCCATTTATAGATGCTTTCCAAGTCAATTCTATGGGGTGGTTTCAGTGGATCAGAAAAAGGAATATTTCATTGGCTTCTTTCATGTTCCCAAATAATTTCGAGTTAAGATCGGAAGTCGTGTAAGATTAACTTTGAAAAAACCATGTAAACAAATGTAATATTAAATAAGTCCCAAAATAGGTAAATTATTAACAATAAATGGTTACACATTTCATGACTATGTTGTCTCAAAATATGTCTTCGTGACAACTTTGTCATGAACTAATGTTCTAGTGATGATGTTATCACGATACAACATTTCGTAACCATGTTGTCACGAATACAACATTTTGTGATGATCTAGTCACGAGTGCATCATGTCGTGACCATGTTGTCACAAATGCATCATTTCTTGATGATATAGACATGAATGGTATAAAATAGTTCCGTGACAACATCGTCACTGTATAACTAATTTGTGACAACATCGTCACAAAATGATGTCATCGTGATCATTTTGTGTCTGCAATTTAGTAAACCTTAACATTATATTATTGACGAGGTGCTCATGTAACAATCATCTATAACATTCGTTCGATCACATGCATCCATTAAAATTCAGGAAAAACACCATAATAATAGTTTTCTTACCTTGTCATCAGAATCGGACGACCCATAAGATGATTTGTAAAAAACTTCCTGGCTTTTTCTCGAAGATTTACGAGAAGTTATATTCCTAGAAGGTACAGCTATTAGGGTTTCGAAACTAGAAGCCCGTTCGTCATCATTTCTTAAACTCGAAGACGAGATTTTTTTTCATCGTTGGGTTTGTGCGATTGGAGAAGGTCTAATTTTTTGGTCAAATATCTTTGGAACTGGTGTTATGGGCGGCAGCAAGGAGAGCTACAGAGAGAAGATTTTAGCGGCAAAGAAAGATAAAAGAAAAAAAATGAAGAGTCTGAAGTTTTGAACCAACGCTTGTTTTGAAGAAAAAAGAAGAAGATGAAGAGTTGAGACGAGAGCGGTTAGCCAAATGACGTGTCAAAAAAGAGAAGAACATGAAGAATCGGAAGTTGCAAAGACAACTGACGCGACGTCTTACAGGTTGGGGTAGTGGATGAGAGAGAGGGGAGTTAATGTAGAGAGAGACGGAGAAGAGAGTTGTTAATGAAGAGTTTAGGAAATTAATTAAGCTACTTAATTAATTGTACGAATATAACGATTATTTCATAGTTAAAAGGTGAGGCTAAACACGAGACTATATATATATATATATATATATATATATTCTCCCGGACTTCTATTCACTCTTTTTTTTTTATAATTGGAAAAACGATTGATTTATTCTTATTATTGAGAAAATCGCAATAATTAAGAGTCGGGATGAATTAAAAGAATTAAGGGTAAATGATTTTTTGAAAGTTTTTCTTTTATGGTAGAATATAATAAGTTTTTAAGAAAAAGGAAATAAAATATGAAAAATGAAACTTTAGATAATATCTCTATATTTTTTTCAATTTTTTAATAATAAACTAGTGAAACAAGTCTACGAATATTCAATCTACTCATTAGACGTGGCCTCTGTTTATGAGGAGGCAATTTAAAGCATGATAGAATGTCTTGTTGGTATTACTACGATATATAAAATTTTATCCGTATGTTTATTTATCGTTGCGTTGATTCTTTTTATTTTTATTTAATTCATTTGACATTTTTGTTTTATAAAATTTAGTTGCATATTATACTGAATGAAATTAGGATATATTTTTGAGGAGGTGGTCATGTAACAAGTATCATAAGAATGTTGGTTTCCTCTTTGTAGGGCCGTTATGGGAAGCATGATCAAAGATATGAGCATGCTGTGTAATGGATGTATATACAGTTGAATTTTCAAATATTTATGAACTATTCAGAGCAACTTCTATACACAACTTATATATAAATGGTCAGCCTAAACGTCAGCTAATAACGAGTCATGAAATAATTCTTGTGTAGACATTTATACAGTGGTCAATAAATAAAAGATTATAAAATCCCAGCTACGTGAACTTATAAGTTGTGCTTAAATACAAGCACTCGATTGCTTACTACGCACGAGGTACATAATTTATAATAAAAAGGTATCAAGAATATTAACCATCCAAGTCTCTTAAGTTCTTGGCTATTATTTGGTCGCATGGTCTTTTCATGGATGAGCTATATACGAGCAACTCCATAGCTTTTTCTTTTAATTTATCAAACGGAGCAGTTCCATTACTATGAATAGAGTTGCTCGTTTACAAATTCTTCATTTTGACACATCATGTAATTTTTTTTCAGGTTACTCGACAATTTTTCACGCACACATACACAAAAGAAATTTTGATTTCACTATTACAAAAACCAATTTTATAAATGATATAAGAATTTAAGCGATTTGTTGTATTGCCTTCAGTAGGTTAAAGATGAGGTAAAATAACCGCTTCTAATATTTTTTCCGTAAATAGTTAGGATAACTTAGTGATAATACCATATAATTTCCAGTTATAATGTTGTGGGATCGAATCTCACTATCAGCAAAATTCTTCCTACAAAAAAAAATTTCCAGCATCTTAAAAGTGATAATTCGTTTCTATATTGCCAAAAAGTTTAGCAATTTATTTTTCAACAATCGGCAAAATGGTCTTCGTTTACTAACATAATATGGAAATGATCTACGCTTTGGTAAACTTATATAAATGGTTTTAGTACTTACGTGTCAACTCAGTTTACAGTTATATTTTACACGTTTGCCCTCTATTATTTTCGATAAAATGTTTATTTGAATTTGAATTTTCATTTAGAGTTTAAATTTTGAATTAATCCAGAAGTTAATTTTCAAATAATTTTTGCGGTTTTTAATTAGTAATACTTAGATTTAGTTTATATAATGTTTTAAAATCCTATAAATTTGGAAATAAAATATTTATTGCTTTAATTAATTATACAACCATCAATTTCATTTATTTTCGTTTCTAAATTTGATTATACTGTTTATAATCGATTTTTATTAGGCCTACTTGACTAAATTATATAAGATATTATCATTTTAGGAAGAAAATTTCATTTACTTATTATGAGTAATCCTGTCACTTAATTTTTTTCTCTTCGTTTCATTTGAATTTTGAGAATCAATATTTGATTTTGTAATTCACATAAATTTTGAAATAAATTTGCTTCATTACCCACTTTCGTCCTCGATGTAGATTGTCCAACATATAATTATTGTGTAAATTGAAATGTGTTTTACATTGGAAATTGAATTTAGTTTTAAAAGTCAGCGCTGATGTAAATTAGTTTGAGGTTGTTGATGTAGCCATCTGCAGTCTAATAACGTTTACAACTAGTCGATCAATAATGTTTTACGAATGAAAAAAATCAAAACTTTGGTTAATGAAAAAAAGTTTTCAGATAACGTTTCCAGAAAAATTTACGTCCGACAAATATTCTGGTCATTGGTATTTAATTTACAAAACATATTATTTTGTAAAACAACCTGATGAATAATGCCTAAGTTTTCAGACAAACAATTTGCAAATCCCCTTCTATAAATTCCCATAAAAATACGATATACCATTAAAATAAAAGAAATATGCAGAAAAATCTACCGAAATCCTAAATTAGAACATCACAAAAACATTAAAAGCAAAATCATAATCAATACGCAGAAAATTCCAAGTCTACCAAAATCCTAAATCAGAACATCACAAAAACATTAAAAGCAAAATCATAATCAATATAAAATGCACAAAAACATCAAGAATATATAAAAACATAGTAGAAAAATACAGGTCTACAAAAATCCTAATAGAGATCATCCAGAAACTTTTAAACCAAAACGACAACAAATACAAAAAGCACAAAAACATCAATTCCATGTCATTTACGTTGTCTTCATACCTGTAAATTTTTATGTCATTTACGTTGTCGTCAATCCTTCAAAACAACCACGACGGTGATAACTTTTGGATAATGAAAATCGCTATTTTTTAATATTTTTTTAGTCTCGGCAAGATTTTTATAGCATCAAATTTATCTTTGATTTTTTATTTTTGCACGGGTTTCTTTGGTAGTTTATTTCCCCTAAATATTCAAAGCTCAATAAATGAAATGGCATTACTGCTCGCTTCATTTCTCGGGTTCGATTTACGTAGTTAAATATTTTTTAATTAGACGGCTTCTGTAATGAGCGGGAAAGTTTTTTGGGGTAAAATTGGAAGCAAAATGTTGTAAAATAAAATACTAAGCATTTACAGGAGTTTTATGAAACGTTGAGCATATCTAAAATGTCAACCCTATATAGGGTTGCTATATACAACAACCCTTTATTTTCTCCTCTAAATCATTATTTTTTATATACAAAATAACGATGCTTTGTCAAATTTATAAGCATTATCTTTTAAATCGACTACTCGTTTTTACAATAAATAATTTATGATTTCTTACCTTTTCGACCGAAATGTTCACTTTTTAACAAACCGACGTCGTTTTTGGCAGATAAGAAATTAGAAGCGACAAATCGCTTCTAATCTATTTCATATTGGTGCAACTTTGTGTCTTTTTTTTTTCCCGACTCAAATCTTTGTGATTTTCAAACCTCCGACTCACTTACTACCATATAAATAACTTTTAGAAGTGGAAAAAAATTAGAAGCGACATTTTTTTTTATTACAATCGACATTTCTCTACCCCAACAATCAACATGATTCCAACCACTGTCTTAAAATGTCAAAACTTTACTATTACAGGCCACATCTCACACTTTGAAGCAACTATAGAAGCAAAAGCCATTTACAGCCTGCCGCAAATTTTGTCTCATTATTTATTGAAAAATTTCCCAAAATACCACTTTTTATTTTTGATTTATTCAAAAAATCCACAAAATATGTTTTTTTCCCCAAAATACAAGTAAATTTCACATGGAAAGACGAAATACCCTTTAAAAAAAATAAAACTAACATAAATTTCCTACACTATATTACTGGCTAAAAAAATTCAAAATCAAATGAAAAAGTGGAACAGTTTTTAGATTTTTAGTTTACTTTTTAAAAAAATAAATAAAGTAGCCGGTTAATATGGATATGGATAAATTATATAAATAAAACATTGTTTTAGGGGTATTTTTGTTTTTTGTACTTATATTTTGGAAAAAAAAAATTAATTGATTTTGGAAAAATCAAGTAAGTTACTTTGAACAATTCCTCATTTTTATTTCATTAAATATTCATTTTTCTAGTATAACCACATTATTTTTTACCAATATTTACAACTGAGTAGTTGCTGCTAATGTCGTTTTTAATCTAGGTGATTCTGAAATTAAATTGCATCTCTCTCCCTCTCTCTCTCTCTATTATTTGGTGACTCTCTTTACCTCTATTTGTAATGTTGAGTTGTACTTGTAGCCCCGGTATTATACGATCCAATAAGCATATCTATCACTCGGTCTCTCTGATTATCCTCTCGGTCTCTCTTAGTCATGTCAATTTGAACTCATAGCCCCACCTCGTTTGGTCTCTCTCTCTCTCTCTCTCTCTCTCTCTCTCTCTCGGATAGACATAACATCACCGAACTCCTATGCGTCCGTTCCCTCCTTATTATCAGTCAAATAAATCATCACAAGTTTCTAATATATAGTTTAAAACTAATGTCATATCTTGGTCTTGTTCTCAAATATTATTTGGAAAATACATTTTTCTAACATTTGAATTTTCAATATTCAGCGTTATATCCAATTCAAGTACATATTCGATCATAAAAAAAGATTGTTAAGTATTAGTCTGGAATTAATGTGTTTGTCTGTGTGGCATGCAATTTGTGTTAATCTTGTTTACACTAAAAAAATCATTTAAATTAATGTAATTAATCTTTTAACTATTGTATGCATGACCGCATCATAGGACAGTTATCAGATATGCACCGACAACTTTAGGTAGTTCCACGTTGTAGATGAAGTTGTGATAGATAAAATTCTTACTACACGACTTGATTAGGGTACAAGGATAAGACCAATAGTCCCATATTCGAATCTTTCAAAAGCCAGACTCTCGACTTAGAGGCTAGCTCTTGGAATTGTTGCCCACAAATGAGATATTAGACATTATAAATACATTTGTATTTTGTTTTACTGAAACATTAAATAAAATTAAATATTCATTCTTGATTAAGTTTGTGTTTATGTATGTTTGCTACGCTCTGAAACTGTCATCAACGAAAAGAGTGCTAAGTACAGACTTGACAAGATACCCCCTTGTGACTAGTTTAAATAATAGTTCGCAATCTGAAGATCGATAAGGCAATTGAATCTGAGTATTGATTGTTTGAAGAATCACGATATCTTATCTTTTAATATAGAGAGTTGTGACTCTGTGATTTATTTTTGATGTCTTCAAGAAGACATTGAACAAGACCTGTGATACTCTGAAACTCGAGATAAAATCGTTTAATCACTCGAAACTTCAAGATCACATACAAGTGATATTCTTGTATTTACCTTAATCCTAAAGTGAATTCATATATTCTTGTAACACTTTATGACATTTGATTTGTCAATGGGCAATGACTAATTGAAGTTTGATCTAACCCGACGGTAGGTGTCATAAACTTGTTTCGTTACATTGTGTGATTCACATATACGGAATTCATGAATAATCATTAGTATCACGCTATGTTTTGTACACATAGACAGTGGTTTCGAATTAAATGAAATGAATAAATTTAGCACATGCTACAGTTTCGAATTATGATGCATGTACAATCCTAAATCAGTGAGGAAAGCGATAAATAATTCATGGTATTATGAAAAAAAAGATCAATTACTTTTCCTAGGGGAAACCGCAATTGATCGCCTTTCATAGTCGTGACACATCACTATTTAGTTTGAACCATACAAGAAGTCACAACTTCTAGTTCTCGCTAATTACCATGGACTTTGGTCACTTATGTTTAACGCATAGCCTCTATGGAGGGTTACTTTAAACAATAAGTCTAAGCGTGTAACCAACATGTGGGCCCTTATCCAAGTTACTTTGAAAATGGTTCTCCTAGGGGAGACCCCGCTTCATCGTTCCTCTTTAGAGCTTAGTTCGTACAATTTAATTAACTATTTGCTTCCGAAGTACTCCCATTAAAGGGAGGGCCACGAGGGTGACTCTTAGTTCATTCACACAAGTTAATTAAATTCATGTTGGGGACCTCGGGTTATTTCAACGACAAATGACCCTCCCACTTAGTTTTTGCAAAAATCATATTTTTGTGGACGATGTTCAATTTCATAACTAGTTATTTATATTAAACTATAATGATGCATGAACAATTCATATAGTGTTGGCGTTCTATCCTATATGACATGTGGATGAATATGAGATAAGATTAAATAAATAGAAACATAATATTTAACTTATCTAATGGCTCATTTCTAAATTTACAACCCTTTAAAAAAGAAAAATAAATAAATTACTTTATTCCTAGTCTTGTGTCGAGTCGTCGAATTTCCGAGTTTTAAAACTTAGATTAATATCTCCCACTCAAATAACTAAATTCACTTTTATTATTTCAAAAATAATATAAGCAAATTTAATTATTCAAGATTTTAAATTTATTCGGAAACGATTTCCGAATCTCGGTCGTCGGGCCTAACCCTAGCTAGCACACGCGCGTCCCGACGGTAGGTGTCATAAACTTGTTTCGTTACATTGTGTGATTCACATATACGGAATTCGTGTTGAAACAATGCTGAATCATTACTATCACGCTATGTTTTGTTATGAGAGTGTGAATGAATAAACCATGTTTGACATTCATCGAATAGAACATTCTTCGAATAAAATATGTGACATGTAAATGTTGAAATTTAGTTAACAATTAACCTAATTAATTATGAAACATATCTATATATGGCGGAAATTCATAATTCAATTTAACATATTAAAAACGTTTTTTAACATATTCATAACCATGTCATTAAATCTAAACTAGCATGTCAACTAATTTATGTACATATCAATAAATTCATTTAAGCAAGCAAACGAACAATCTAAATAAATATAATCATTCTATAACACTATATCATTCATATCCAATTCGTTTACGAGACACTTACATAGAGTTTGGATTTGCGAGAGCAAGTCTCGGTGTACGTCCAAGTGATCGGTCGATCCTCTAACACCACGCGCGTCAAGGAGATCCACAAATCCGTCGTGCCTTCGTTCCTCCAAAAGTAGCCGGCCCTGGGGAGAGAAAAATCACTCAAACAACCACAAGTTGAGTCAATGATATTACTCAAGGGATTTTTAAGGAGACAAAGAGGGTGGGCTCTTTCGTAGGAACAAGAGAAGAAGGAATAAAAGGAAAATCTCTCTATTCGCTCTCTCAATTATTTTGGGATTTTGGCCAAGTATTTTTCTCCTTGGGAGAGAGAAAATAGTCGGCCAAGATGGGAGTGGAGAGAGAGAGTGTGGCCGTGTGAAAGCTAGGTCAAAAGAGAGAGAGAGAAGAGCTCCTTTTATTTCAGGGAGAATGAGCTTAATTAGGTCAAAAACAATTAATGACCCATTAATCAAACTTAAGCCCGATAAATCATTTAAGCAATTTTCCAACTCACTTTTTTGCATTAAGCGGCCGGCCATCTTATATATTTATCTCCCAAATATTTTCGATTTATTTCTAAAATAATATTTAATTAATTTAGAACATCTCATTTATTTAATGACAAGTCATTAATTATTTTCATACTAAACAATGTAGTACGAAACGAGAAAATATTTATTTTCATCTTTTATTTATTTGAATAATCAAATTATATTATTATCAATATAATAACACAATATGATTTGTTAAATAAATGTAATAATAAATAACAAATTATTTATTTAATTACTTAGAAAATAATTTTCTCCGTGTAAATCACAATTTACGTTTAATGAGAAAATCGATCTTTTCTTGTTCACTAATATCTCATCCAAGAGTCTATCATTGAGACCTTATGGACCCACATGAACGAAGGTTTGGAATAAAGATCGGACGCAAAAGTTCACAAACTTTTTCCGATTTTAATTCTTAATATTAGTCGATTCCACTAAAAGACCAATATTGAACATCTCTAAGTTCATATGCGTTTATATTTCCGTTTGATGTGATAAAACTATTCTTCACATGGTCCACGGTGTATTTTACGATATTACCCTTTGTGTGTATCACTAACTCAGAGGAATGTAAAATTACCGTTTTACCCCTGAGTTATTATTTCACCAAGTCCTCTGTTATTTGTGAACGAGAAAAACATAAAGTGAAATGTCTCAACATGTCATATGTTTTATTTCAAAGAATTATTTATTCGATGAATACCAGGCCTGGTTTATTCGCTCACACTCTCATAATAGAGCATGGTGTGACTCACATGTTTTATTTCAAAGAATTCTTAGCATTGTTTCAACACAAATTCCATATCTGTGAATCACATGTTTCAACGAAGCAGTATTATAACACCAATCGTCGGGTCAATGAAACTTCATTTAGCCATTGCCCATTGACAAATCAAATGTCATAAAGTGTTACAAGAAAACATGTATTCACTTCAGGATTTAGGTAATTACTAAAATGCCTCTCGTATGTGAGTTTGAGGTTTCGAGTGATTAAACGATTTTATCTCGAACTTCAAAACTTCACAGGTCTTGTTCAATATCTTCATTAAGATATCAAGAATGAATTACAGAGTCACAACTCTCCATATCACAAGATAAGATATCGTTTAATTCATTCTAACAATCATTACTAGGAATTGATTGCCCAATCGATCTTTAGATTGCGAACTATTATTTAAACTAGTCATAAGAAGGTATCTTGTCAAGTCTGTACTTAGCACTTCTTTCGTTGATGACAGTTTCAGAGCGTAGACATAAATGCGTAAACACAATCTTAAAATAAAAATGAATATTCAATCTTTATTTAATTTCAAAGAAAAACAAATACAAAAGTATTTAATATCAAAAATCTCCTTTGTGGGCATAAATGCCAATAGTAAATACATCTCACATTATGTTTTTCTTATTCACAAATAACAAAGGATTTAGTGAAATAACAACTCCGGGGTAAAACAGTAATTTTATATTCCTCTAAGTTAATGATACACACGAAGGGTGATATCGTAAAATACTATGTGGATCGTGTGAAGAATTGTTTTGTCACATCAAACGAAAAATAACCGCATATGAACTTAGTGAGTTTTGATATTAGTCTTTTAGTGGAATCGACTAATATTAAGAATTAAAAGTTGGAAAAAATTTGTGAACTTTTAAGTCCATGCTTTATTCTAAAGCTTCATTCATGTGGGTCCATAAGGTCTTAGTGATAGACTCTCAGACGAGATTTATTGAACTAGAACCATTTACTTTCTCATAGAATGTAGATAGCGATTTACACTAAGAAAATTATTTTCGAAGTAATTAAATAAATAATTAGTTATTTATTATTACATTGATCTAATGAATCATATTATGTTATTATGTTGATATTAATATAATTTGATGATTCAAAAAAATAAAAGATGAAAATAAATATTATCTGGTTTCGTACTTGTTTGAGAAGTATGAAAAGAATTAATGACTTGACATTAAATGAATTAGATGTTTTAAATTAATTAAATATTATTTTAGAAATAAATAAATTATAATTAGGGAATAAATTTAAATACGGCCGGTCCTATTTATTGAATTATGGCTCAATAATAAATTAAATATAACTCCTTAAAAGGTTGAATAGATCTTAAGTTGACTAATGGATTTGACCTAATTTAAGCCCGTTATCTCTCATTATAAGTAAGCGTTATTTTTTGAGTAAACCCTAACCCAGACACACTAAAACACTCGGCCACTTTCTCTGCAGTTTCGAGAGAATCAAGAAATCGTTTCTTGATTTCTTGGTTCAACTTTTGAGCGGTTCTCTTCTCCGTTGTTCAATTTAAAGAGTCCACCCTCTTAATCGCCCACTAAATATAGAGATTAATATCATTGACTCAACTTGTAGTGTTTGAGTGACTTATATCTGCAAAAAATCGGTCAAGAATCGAAGCGAAACGAGCTAGATGCGAACAAGGCTCAAACCGGCCAGTCAGCCAACCGGTCAGTCTACCTGCCGGCCAGCCTGCTGTCCGGCCAGTGTGCCCCAGGTGGGCGTGAGCTCTCACGCCCGACCCGCTCATTTCCAGAGTCTACCTCCTTGGCCTCCAAGTGTCCCAGGTCATTGTCCACCTAGGCGCACAGGTCCCACACCTCCAGCAAGGCGCAAGGACCCGCAGGCTAACATGCCCATACTCCATGGCTGGCCAGAAGCAACCCGGCGAGCCTGATTCCTCCAATCCGGCGAGAAGCAATCCGACGAGGCAGAATTTCCTATCCGGCGAGTTGTGCACTTTCTATCCCGCCGAGGCGATTGACGACGAATTCCAGAGTGGGTTAGCAACGCGCGAAGTTGTATACAACTTCACCTGTAAGTCATTTTTGAACGAATTGGTATGGAATTATAAATTGTTTATAGGTTGTTAATGTGATCAATTTGTTGACAACATGTTTAGAATACAATGTTTATTGACATGTTATGAATTTTTAATGCTTAGGTTGTTGAATATATTAAAATGTGTTTTAATATATTTTAGATCTTATTATATAATTCCGCCATATAATGATATGTTATATAATAATATTGATTAAACGTTAGTTAATAATTTCCAACAAGCCCTGATGAGCCTTGGCGGGAATCACCGAACATCCCTCATATTCATCGACTCAAGAATTACATCGTAGCATGACCTTAATGAGTCCGGATACGGACCAACTAAAAGACGAGGAGGAACTCCGACCATTAATTGCATTTAGCATTTTTTCCGATGTTCTATTATGTTTTTCAGTAGTTTATTATATTTTTCAAAATTTTGATTATGTATTATAACTATTTTTATTGTTGTTTATACTTTAAATTTAGATGTACAACTACGTATTTTATTATGATCCTATTTTATAATTTCATGTTTTTGATAAATAAATGAAAAACCTTTCTAATTGTGATTAGAATCTTAATATATAATTAAATATAAAACAGAAATTAGGAACGACTATCTACTTTTAAAATAACTTCCAGCCATTTCGCGAGAATTTATTCCGACGATAATTTTATTTATTTATTAGTGAAATCAGAAGTGGATTATTGCTTCTGAATATGCCACTCTTAATATTTTGTGTTTTTATAAATGAGTTTCGGCCCACCACATCACCATCCACCGGTTCACCACAAAAGTGAAAGTATCATAAAAGTACAGTGCAGTAGGAATCAAAATTTATATTCAGTTCCAATTTCGGTGCCCAAAATTTAGCAAGGATTAGTGATTTTTGTTGTTGTCCATCTAAGCAAGAAAACCTTCATAGAGCATATGTTTTAGAGTTATTTAGAGATATATTTTGGACATAGGAGTCTAAGAGTATCAAATAGTTATTTAGTTATTTATTAAGAAAGATAATTGACTCTTTTTCTTTTCTCTTACCAAAGAGCCGTTTATTGAAGAGACGAGAATGAAAGAGCTCTACTAAGATAAAAGAACAGGAAACAAAATGCTTTCCAAATAAATAAACCAAATAGTCGGTGAATTATATAATGATATTATGCTCATAAATTATCAAAGAAAAATAAATATGATAAACTAAGAAACAATGGAATTAATCAAAATTGGTATTAATAAACAATGGAATTATTTTAAGCTATCCTCCAAATTATGTCGTACTACAAAGAAAAGATAATTATTTCATCCTTGTATAAGCTAAAACGTTGGAGTTTTTATATTAATCAAATTTTAAACCTCTCTCCTTATCATCCATGACTTGTTGCTTTGTAGAATATATGGGGACGGCGCGAAAAATTGAAACTGTAAATTGGAATGGGCTATTGATTTTGTCTATTGACTTGATTTTGAACTATTTACAATTTCTACAAAAAAAAAGTACAACAAAAATTAACTATTTAAAATTTCACAGGTCTCGTCCAGTTTATACTTTTGAATGTTCCGAGTTCTAACTCTCTAAAACGATTTAAACTAGATCAGACCATTTTAACAGGTTTGGTCCAGTCCAATTTTTTTTATTTGATCAGGATTTACTTTTTTTCAAAACCGGTTAAACAACTTTCATTTGATATTTTGATCAATTTTAGACCAGATCAGAACGCGTACACCGCTTAAATATTTACCTAAATTTTTTTACTAGTAACCCTTTGAACATAAAAAGCCCATTATATTATTAATTAATCCAATGCAATATCAGATAGCAAAAGTATTCGTTAAGAATAATTCTTAATTAGTGGTCGGCTATATTAGGCAAGCATTATTATGATTTGTGGTTGCAAAATAGCAAGCACAACTTGCATATGGGAGCCAAAACATCGTATGCAAATGCAATGCATAATAATCAAATTATAGTGTCCAGATTATTTTAAGCTCACGAGTTGTGACATTAACACTACAAAGTCCAATTATAAAAAGTATATAATATATATATATATAAAGATATATAAATATATGCCTGGCGTCAACTTCTTCAACTTTTTATTTTATATTTTTGGTTATTAGTTCGCGTGACTTTGGTCATCGCATCAAAAGCTTTTTGTATGGACAATGTTGAGCAAACAATAAATGATCATGAGAATACATCTTCAAAAGTGAAATTAATGTAATTAGGATAAGTCTTCTAAAAGAGGTCTTCAATTAGCACTGTCATGGTGCAATGTCATTTAAGAGTTGAAATGTAGAATTTTAGTTTGGCCCACCTTTTTTGGAATTTCTTTTATAGTGCTTTATCTAGGATTACCATTACGCATCACATTCGTTGAGAAGAAAAAACTTTCCAAGACACCTTGATGGCTAATGGTGAATATAATTGATTCTATTTCTATATATGTCGACAAATATTTAAATTCATAGGTACGTACAGATAGTTTTATCATTCATAAACAGAAGCGTGCTGAAGAATCATAAATATGTATAAAAAACAATGAAACAAACATAAGTACGTCATAATAGTAACACAAGACATAATTACATAACAAAATTAACTGATTTTAATAATCAACTTAGAGAAGTTAGAGGCTATATAATCATATGAAATTCATTTTTATCCTAGTGTTCGAGGAAATTAGAACCTTTTAATAAATTCAGTAGGACCAAAATTGTAAAAGTGAGCATAAAGGAAAGAAACATGAACTGTGAACCTTTTAATAAATCGGTGTACCCACCATTATTTATCTATAATGGGAGTTTGGAGTAGAACAACATTTTCTCTCTCAGTGAAGGCTTAGTCCTTTGGACCTAGATCATTGGTGCGAAGTTTGGAGTGCTAGTTGGGGGTTTTGAGTGGGAGTTTTTCAGGGAGTTTAGTGTCCTAGTGACCGTTAGGAGTGAGTGTGGGTTGTTCGGAGTAGGTTGAGACTTGGAGAGTTTATTGTGAGTTTTCTGCAGAGTGGGGAAACACAGGGAAACACATAGCGAGAGTGTGGCGGTTGTGACCAGGAGTGCAACTGCTGCTATAAAGGAAGACAGAGGTTCTGGAGACTTAGGGAAGGAAGCATGGGAAGAGGAGATAGACTTGACGACGGAGTTTATGGCAAGTAGCCTTGTGATAACTAGGAAGCCAAACACTAGGGGTAGAAGCACGGAGCAAACGTTCCTAGCTGGGAAAATTTTGACTAACAGGGAATGGGGGTGGAGTGCGAAAAGAATACAGGAAGTTTTTATGGGCATCTGGAAATGCAAAAGGAAGTGGTTCGCTATGGAAATAAAACCAGGGATCTACGAGTTTCAGTTTGACTACCATGAAGATGCTAACATGATTCTAAGTGGAAGGCCATGGACTTTCAAGGGGTTTCAACTGCTGCTCATGGAATGGTCGCCGATGAAGATGATTGAGGAGATAGAGTTCTCTCATTCTCCTTTCTGGTTGCGGATTCGGGGTCTTCCTCTAGGAACACGGAATGAAGGGAGTGCTGAATGTCTCACCCATAGATTTGGAAAATTTATGGAATACGCTGGCAGGGAGAAAACGAAGATGAGATTCAAGGTGTTAGTAGATATTATACGCCCTATATGTCCAGGCTTCTTCCTGAATAGAGGAAATTTGTCGCCGATCTAGTTTCAAGGAAAATATGATAAAATGAGAAAACTATGCTTTAAGTGTGGTAGAATGAGCCACCAGGTGGAGGAATGCAAAAGACCGGATTGGGCTAGTGCGGAAAATGTGTTTCCTATGGACCTTGGTTGTTCGCCGATTCTTAGATGGCAGACTGCTTTACGAATCAAGAGCCCGAATCTATCCATGGAGAGGTGTCGGGGTAGGGATGGGTGACCGGGATGTCGCAATCGTGGCAACAAGCGTCGTTGGCTATGAGTTGAGGAAAAGCTGGGTGGCAGAAGGGGAATCTAGTAAAGTGGTTTGGGAGATAGCGAATATTACGTTGCCGAGGAGGCCTCATAACCACGCGCCGGTAGAGGGGGTTATGAGCAGGGCCCACAGAAAAGATATCGAATCAAATGATACGCCTGCAAACCTCCAGAGGAGAGACGAAATACGTGATATCTAAAAGGAGAGACAATGTCAAGAAGGGGGGACATTTAGGTGGAAACATAAAAGTGGGCGCAAGACAGGAAGAGAAAGGGAGACAGATGGCAAGCGGGGAAGGAGGGGGTGGGGTCCAGAAGGAAGATTACCAAGCGTACAGTCAAGTGGATAATGGGCTGGGTGATGTGGAAGGATGAGGCCAGATGGGCCTAATGGGATGGCCAAAGTTTGGTGCCAGTTGTTCTCGATGGAAACTCAGCCAAGAGAAAATTAATAGAAGACAACCCAGTGGTCAAAAAACAGAAAATGGAGGGAAATATGACGGAGAATCATAGTTAGGTGGAAAGAGAAGTGGCTATGTTAACGAAGAATCTGGCTAGGGCCTTCGACAAGAGGAAGAGAAGTGCGGCCAAAGTCAACAAATGGAACAAGCCAACAATGAAAAAATAAGTCAATGGTGGCTATGTTGGCAGAGATGCCCACAAGAAGATTGTTTATTTACATATTGATGTTATATATAAATCTTTATAAAGTCCTTATTGTAATTTGCTGATTTAATTAATAAAAGTTGAAACGTTCATTCATTCCCTTTTAGTTTGATTAAAGATTTATGATATTCAGTAGTCTTATAGTCCTTAATCAAACCTAACAATGTATGAAGAGACAAATGTCGATTTGCGTATACAAAATCTTCATGGTTTGGTTAAAATGATATATTCACAATCTAAAGATCAACGGACTATTGACTCAGTATGATTGTTGGAAGAATCTATGATGTCTGGTTACGAGGCAGAGAGTTAGGAACTCTATAGTTCTTCCAGTGTATCTTTCGAAGATACTGAATTGACCAGTACACGTTTAGAGACAATAGAAGAACAAACCATTTAACATCTTCTATCTCAAGGTCACTATCTATGAATTGCATCATGCTTACCTAAATCATGAAATGAGACATGTCATTTCATAGCATTAATACTCTCATTTGAGAAAGTCAAATTCTAGATCCATTATGTGACTAGACTAGGCCAATTGGTGAGATATTATGTTATGAAGATGTCATGAACCAACTTTGTGAAGTTCTCATAGTTATGGAATTCATGTACAAGATTGCTGAGATGCAATATATATCACCTCATGCTTTATTACTTGGATTGTGAATAAATGAACTGCGCAGTATCCAAAATTAAGTAGCAACTTTATTTGGATGAAACAATGTGACTTGTTAGCTCCTCGTCGATACATTGTTTCTAACTTATTCACAAGTAACAAAGAAGTTGAGGAAATAACAACTACAAGGGTAAAATGGTAATTTTATAAATCCCAACTAGTTGATGATATTTATGAAGGGTAAACATTGATAACATTCAATGGATCCACTCAATATAATTAAGTTGAATTTAAATTCATTTGAACCGAGAGATTCTCAGTGTCAACTCTTTAGTGGAGTCAGTTGACATTAAGCTAATACTTGCAAAAGGTTTGTGAACTTTTGAGTCCGAGTATAGAAGTTCAAGCTTTGTTCATTTCAATCCATAAGGTCACTATTACAGGTCATTAGAGTAGGATTGTTAAACTGAAAACTAAGGCAAAATAAGTTCGAATGTTGGACTAGAATTTTTCTCGGAAAATGTCTAAAAGGTATTTTTGTCCACATGGACATAAAATGATGTGAATGTTAAAATATGATTTTGAATATTTTTATATGATGAAAATATAAATTATTTTCTAAAGCCGAAAAGTCGTTTAAGGCATTATGAAATTAATTTCGTTATTTGTGCAATTATAATTCTACAATTGGTATTTTAATAATTGTCTTAAAAGAAATAAGGAAGCATCTAGAAGCTCCACCTAGGTAGAATTCCGGCCAACATGCATCAAGATGAGAGTTTATTTCCCTTTAATTATAAGGATAATTAACCAAAAGGAAAAGAGGAAATAAATTTTCTTGAGAAGGAAATAAATAAGCTAAGTGAGAAAACAAATTTCCCCTTGCTTGATAGAAGTGGTCGGCCAAATTAGAAAAGAAATGAGAGAGGAAAATCAAATATTGTGTAATGAATGCATAATAGGAAAGAGTAATTATCCTTTCTTGATTTTCCTTCTCCTATAAATAGAGCCTCACATAGAGATGTGAAAATAAGCTTTCTTGCTCTTGTGCTCTCAATTTGGCCGACCCTTCTTCTCTCTCTCTCTCTCTCTCTCTCTCTCTCTCTCTCTCTCTCTCTCTCTTAAAATACTTCTTTTATTTTGGCATCTAGATCCTCAATTGATCTAGAGATTAGCTTATGATCCAAGAATTTTTCTTGGTTCATATTGTTTAATTGTGCCCACATACAAGTCCTTCTAAACCTCTATAGACTCTTGTAATAGAAACCTTAGGTTTCTCAAGTTCAAGATTAGACGTGAAGGAATCGTGCCAAGGAAGAAGATCTACATTTCCCAAGACGCTTCAAGTTTGAAGATCCAAAAAATGTTAGTGTTGAGGTAGATTAAATAATATTTTTAATTATAACATGTTCATGAACTTTGCCTAGGTTAGTAAAATTGTTTTACTTGTAAATTTTTTTTATATTTCACCATTAATGTGATTAATGATAATTTTTCTTAACCATAAACTTATTCCAACAAATGGTATCAGAGCTATGGTCAAAGTATAAGCATGCACATGTTATTTAAAATCATTATAAGAAAATTGTTTTCTATTTTTGCTTGAATAATGGTTTTTTCAAAGACTAGATCTTACACAATTTTAATTTTTTGGTACGACCTTTAAAATTAATTTTGTGTTGATTTTCTACTTGTTAAAAATGCTATATAAATACATTAAAAATAGTTTCTAATTATTTTATGTTTAGCATACTCAAAATCAATTTTTTCACAAGTTTGAAAATTTGTGTACATAGTTTAACCTAGTTTATTGCACTTCTAGTTTAAACTTGTTATGGAATGTTTTGTATTATGTTGCTTATTTTATATTGTATTTAATTATTAACATGTTAATATAACACACA
Source organism: Urtica urens (assembly GCA_958296335.1). Lineage (NCBI taxonomy): Eukaryota > Viridiplantae > Streptophyta > Magnoliopsida > Rosales > Urticaceae > Urtica > Urtica urens. The sequence continues at coordinate 8,784,018 of OY282528.1, forward strand.
ATTGAAATCAAAACATACAATTAAAAATGTTTCAATAAACCTCTTTCCTATTACGCCTAGATCCGACGTACTTCAAATTGTTTTTCAATTTCTGGACAATATTATGGCTCAGTAAAACGGGCATAACTCTTTTCTCGGAACTTGAAAATTAGTGGTTCTTGAACCAAATTAAAGTTATGGAATTTAAATATCCAATGCAATTGGTTTCAACTTAATTGGATACCGGATGTGTCATTTATGACATTTTAAGTCCGAGGTCTACGACAGTCCGCGAGTCCAGGATTTTGAATCCGGATTTTGCGACTCCTAGCTTCTTCCCCTCTTCTTGATGCTTTCCTGGCTTTCCGACCTTCTCGCACTCAACAACTATGAAGATGCCTTGAAGGATGATGACATGAAAACGAAGATATTAGTTTTAGGATATTTTTAATCTCAAAAACTTTCAAGTGCAAAAGTGAGGATTTATTAATCTCACACACTTTCCTTAGGAAAAATAAATTTAATAGACAAAAAGATCCGAGTATGTTCCTTGTGCCTTAGTGCATTAACACTGCTCTCCCCTCACAAATATCGATTTTATGGCTCTTTTTTCTAGTGATCCACTCTATCTCTCTTTATTCATGGAAACGTGTTTCCTAAATGTACAAGAGTAGACCTGTTTTTGCCAAAAATTAAGTTGGAGGGTTGCACTTATTGTTTGCAACCCACGATCCCCTTATTTCAAAAACTAAGTGGGAGAGTTGTACTTATTGATTGCAACCCATGATCCCCTACACTAATGTTAAGTGCATATGTCGCCAGACTAAGAGTCACCCTCGTGACCCTCTCTTTAATGCGAGTACTCATAGACGCATTGCTCCTAACATTGCTTTTATAGCTACGTTCAAAAGTGAAACAATGAGACAAGACCTCTCCTCGGCGGTTTGTTTTCATAGTAGATCTTGTTGAACTAAGTGGTTGATTACACACTTAGACTCAAACTCTAGTAATCCTCCCTCAAGGCCCTGCGAAAAGTTTTGAGTGATCAAACTTCTTTATAAGGTGGCTAGTCAAAGCATTGATGTATTGACATCATGACTATGCATTAATGATGTGTCATTTACTTATGAAAGGCGACTCTTTGCGGCCTTCCCTCGAAGGAGTAAAGTGTCATTTTGTTCATAACACCTTTGGATTTTTCCTGTCTAAATAAAATTAAACTTAAAATCTTAAACAAAAGACTAATAGTAAATTGTTTCAACTTTCAGCAAAATGTCTCTAAACCCTCTCTCTACTATCCTTTCCTCGAACAAACTGGAATACGTAGATTGGAAACGTAACCTAGACATCGTCCTTACCATGGACAAGCACAAATGGGTACTCACCACCCCATATCCTCCTGAAACGAATGATGATTCGACTCAAGAGGACAAGGACGCCCCTGCGGCCTGGCTCAAATCCGATGAGATTGCGAGATGCTATATTTTAGCATTGATGAATAATGTGTTGCAACAACAACATCATGATATTGGGTCAGCCTATGAAATGCTCTACAATCTCCAAGATATGTTTGGAGGGCAAGGACGTTAGGCTAGGCAACAAGCGGTACGACCTATAGAGAAGATCTCATAAATGAGCTTAGCGAGAGTCTGGGCATGAATGGTAGTGATGAGCAGGTTCAATACCTTGTTAACCCGTTGATAATAGGGAGGAACAGAGGTAAGGCTTTCCAATCCCTGAAGAAGAAAGTTTATTCTAAATTGGAAGGCTGGATGGCGAGGTCGATCTCGAGAGCTGGGAGAACCACGCTAATAAAGAATGTGGTGTAGAGCATCTCTTCGTACACGATGGCTACTTATAAACTGCCAAACTCCTTCTGGTCAGAAATAGACAGGGTGTCGCGTGAGTTCTGGTGGACGAGAGAAGTCTTAGGGAAGAAGTATATGGCTCTGACAAATTGGGGAAAACTGTGTAACCCAAATAATGAGGGGGATTGGGATTTAAAAATCTCGCAAATTTCAACCGAGCTTTCCTGATGAAACTTGCTTGGTTCATGGTTGCGAGGAAAGACCAGCTATGGGTGCGTATCCTTCAAGCAAAATATTGTTTAAAGGAGCAGTTCTTACACGGAAGATTGTCTGTCAATGCCTCTAGTAACTGGAAGGATATTTGGAGTCTCAGAGATGATATAAAAAATAATTCCTTTATTTTGATTGAGGATGGCAGTGAGGCCCTGATTTACAAGGATAACTGGCTTCCTAACGGTGTGATTATATGGCCGAGCAACTTGGAGCTGAGTATGGAGGCGAAGGTCAATGAATTGTTCCTTCCAGGCTCTCAGAACTGGGATGTGAATATAATTGCTAAGGCGTGCGGCGATGATCAAAGGTTAGAAGTTCTCAACACAAAAGTCAGACCGAGAGGGTTATCGGATATATGGGTATGGAAGAACCATCCGAAGGTTCTGTTCAGCATTAAATTGGCCTACGAGTCGATTACTAGAACTGCCTTCGATCCAACTGACAAGGCTTGGTCTAAGCTATGGAGTTTCCGATTCAATCTGAGATACAAAATCTCTTTGTGGAGGCTAGGTCAAGGCTGCTTTCCGATAGGTAACAGATCGAATTTTTTTCTTCCCTCCGACAAACGTCGATGCTGTTTGTGCCATTATCAGGAGGAATCTCCGGTCCACTTGTTCTTTGAATGCGACATAGCCAAGCAATTGTGGATTCTTGGAGGTGATCTGGTCGGTTAGAAGCGCATCGATTTTTAAAGGAGCCCACATGCAAATGGAGTGGTTGAGAGCTGCTGTGAGAAGCAAGGATAAAGATATCCGTGATAGCTTTCTCCCGATAGAAGCCAGCGGTGATAAGGAGGTGGAAGAGGAGCTGTCTTGCTGGAAGGTTCCGGACCAAGGAATAATCAAGATTAACAGTGACGCGGCGTAATCTGAGAATGGCGCTTTTGTTGGATTAGTCGCGCGGGACCAATTGGGCAAGTGTTGTGGATGTGGTGCAGCGCGGTTCAGGCTGACAGCCCGAGAGAAGCAAAATTTCGAGGAGTTGAGTTGGCTTTTCATTTAGGTCATTTCTACAAGATCCAGAAGATTCAGTTTGAATGTGATGATAAATCGTTGATGTAGGTCTTTGAAACTAAAGGTATAAGCGCCGATTGGAGGTGGGATGCAAGTTTTGAGCAGGGCCTCGCGATGAGCCTTAATTTTGAAGTTGTAATTTTATCTGGGGTCTTAGGAACAGTAATAGAGTTGCCCACACTTAGCTAAATGGGCGGGTGATTCGGGCTGCTGGGGTATGTGTGTTCTAAGGGATTTTCCGCCTCTTGTGCGGGAAGTTTTTTCTCGACTTATAAACCGAGAGCAAGTTAATGATGAAAGGGGGTACTCTTTCCTTCCGCCGCACCGATATCGACGACGGAGGGTTTTTGATGAGGCCCAGTTTTAGGTTAAAAAAAACCTTGTAATAAATCAACTGAACCTTTTAATAAATCAACTTTTAATTTCTTCGTATTAACTTGACATTCTATTTCAAGGTCAGGTATACAAAATTTGATATCATGGTCAGCCAATTAAAAAGAAGTTAAATATAGACGGATAGTCAAAAACAAATAAACAGCTTTCAGGCGAGTCATTTGGTTGAGTGATTTGCTCGCATGACGATGACCTAATTTTATTTTAAAATATAATTAGCTGGTTTTTTAGTTAACTAATCAAGTCCCATAAAGTTGCATCAGCATCTACAGGCTTTTCCTTTTCAACGGAGTACGCAAGCAATCAACTACGAATGAAACACATTAAATTAATTAAGAAAGTATTGAGTTAATAAGAAACAAATTAATTAATAATTTGTAGCGTCATAGTTTGTTGTTTTTATATACTTGGATTAAAAACGAAGGTGAGCTGAGAATTCGATTTACTTAGGGCCCACCAGGTTTTAACAAGCGGCCACACAAAGGCCTGTGTGGGTCCCACCTAATTTACGCTTGAATTTAGAGAGCCACACAATTTTATAATTCACGATTTTTTTACTTATATGATATGATTAATAGTTAATACCCAAAGTGTTTGGTGTGGTGTGGACCAAATAGCTGACACATTTACTTTTGGGGAATAGTTATTAACTAGAGCCTGGTTTAGGAAAAAAATATATCTGATCAATTCGCATATTTTACTACAACATGGACTTTTTCTTTTTTCCTCATAAAAATCTTGGGTTATGATTTAAGATAAGTACGTAGATTTAAGGCTATTTAGGCCCTAAGCCTGACTTTATAGTTTATATGTCACTTTAACTTTATTTATTTTTATTGTTTTACATTATCTTCATGTATTATCATTCCGTGGAAATAAGTATAAATTCACCGTAGGAACAATGAATTGTTTTTAAATAATAGTTGTACTTGTACGTGCATATTCAAAAACTATTGCTCTGCCTGTACAATCTGTACCAAAGTTTTAATAAATTCGAATTTTTAAAACTATAATTAACGATACTAAAAAAGCAGAGGTATATTCTAATGTACAAAGAAAACAATATATGCAGACAAATTAACATGGAATGGAAATAGTCACGATGGCAATAATAAATATTCAGAATACAATCACAAACAAAAGTTCAGAAATAGTTAGACGACGAAAAAAGGTTAGCACGCGCAGATTTGAATAATTTACAGAATATACAAACACTTTTTTCCTGTATATAGTAGACTAGATATTGATTAAAATAAGGAAGGGAAAGAAATAAACATTTTATAAACGACGTCACTAACAAATGTTTTTCTTTTGTTTACTTTGTAATCAAACTCGCAAATGCTTATTAAGATGCATCCATTTAATATATAATACATGAAGGTTGATTAAATTTTGGTCAAGATGTATAGACATATTTTTATATACTGCGTACTTCAAGAAGACTGCTTGGATGAGTTAGAGTTTGGTAATTTTTTCCTGTTTTTGTAATGGAAGAATTAACCTTAATTTAAATAAACAGATGTGATAACGGATAAGAGAACAAAATATTATTTTGATACCCCTGAGATGAGACCTGTTGACAAATTTCTACCAAGTTCTAAATTTCTACCTTCGGTTTCCACACATTCATACAATCGTCTCCGGTTCCCACATTTACCATCTTTTGTTATTATTTTTTTCTTTTAACGTCATATCTAGTCATAGCTCATTCTGTCTTCACGGATGGATGACGGCCGAAGGTAGGATTCCGTGGAGCCTTTTAAGCTAAATGGTATATCGTCTACTGTTAGCATCGGTAGACGGAAAACATTTCCGTGGTTGGTGCGGAAAGAAAAAATCCCGTGGTGTGAATAAATTTTCCCATTGGATTTTTAAGCCGTCAGACTTGTTGGAACAATCTGGAGCCTTGATTTTATGTCCATTTTTTTATTTAATTACTCAAAAAATTTGTTCGTTATTTCCATAAACCCCACTACAAAAATTTCTCTATAAATACAATTAATTTCACTACAATTTTTACAATATTTTCTCTACAATCTCTCTAAAAATTTTACAATCTCGCTACAAATTCTAGACAAATCTTACAAACTTTTATTTTGTACCGGGAATCATCTCACCCAAGAGGTTCTCTTAACCGTTCTCGAACTCTCAACCTAATATATCTCCCGCCAACCAATACCCACAAAATTGGTTAACCTTTCTCAGATTCCAAATTACGAAAACACCGAAGAAGCAATGGTACCCACTCTATTCCAATGCTAAATTACCAACCACAAAGTTTTCTGTATACACAAGAAAAACTAAGCGAGTTTGCCCAATTTTTCATTTTTCAACCCTTTCTTTTTGGATCAATAACAATATTATTCAAAACTATATCGCTATCAAAAACAATTATTCATCGATACAAAACACAATCAGCTCACTACTACAAAAATGACCTTTAGAAGTGACGGGGGGCATTAGAAGCGACTAATCGCTTCTAACCTAAGCACCCTTATTTTTCCCAAAAAATGAAAATTTTGACCTTTAGAAACGATTAGTCGCTTCTAATTGTCCGAGTCGACACATTAGAAGCGACATGTCGCTTCAAAAGGCCAAAAATATTGGGTCGCACCTTCCGCGCCAAATATTTGAGGATGTTTAGGCATTAGAAGCGACTGGTTGCTTCTAATGTCGTTTCTAATGCCCAAATTATTTGGCTCCAAAATTTCTCCGCAAAAATTTCACTAAATATAGATTTTTGGACATTAGAAGCGACTAGTCGCTTCTGTTGTCGCTTCTAATGCCCAAAATCTTTGGCTCCAAAACATTTCCGTCAAAATTTCACCTGCGGGGACATTAGAAGCGACTAATCGCTTCTATTGTCCACTTACCAAAACAACGTCGTTTTGGTTTTGTGGACATTAGAAGCGAGTAGTTGCTTCTAATGTCCCTAGGGCTTTAAAACACCCGACCCTCCTCCATTCTTCCTCTCTCTCATTTTCACCCGCCCCACTCTCTCTCTCTCATGCCCCTCCTCTCTCTCTCCGGCTGCCCCACCGCCCCACTCTCTCTCTCCTGCCCCTCTTCGTCTCTCTCTCCCACCGCCCCTCCGCCCCTCTCTCTCTTCGGCCGCCTCTCTCTCTCCCGCCCCTCTCTCTTTTCCGGTCGCCCCTCTGCCAATCTCTCTCCCACCCCTCTGCCTCTCTCTCTTTTCTAGCAGCCCCTCTCTCTCTCTCTCTCTCTCTCTCTCTCTCTCTCTCTCTCTCTCTCTCTCTCTCTCTCTCTCTCTCTCTCTCTCTCCGGCTCCCTTCGACAATCTCTATCCGGCCGCTCCTCCGCCCCTTCGACGCCGATCTCCACCCTCCGCCCGTTCTGGTAAGTTCATTTTTCTCACAAGGCCATTTTTTGTTTTTCCTTTTCCGGTCTAATTCTCATATTCTTGTCAACCATTTTCCGGCCGCCACCTTGACACCAGCCGCCACCTGTTTGATCCGGCCGCCACTTCATTGCTCTGGCCGCCACCTCATTGCTCCGGTATTGGTAAGTATTTTTTATTTTGGTTAAATTTAAGTTTGTTAATCATTTTTTAGTTTTGTTAATATGTTTTTATATAGCGTTAATTGTTAGCTAGTTTTGTTTTAATCCGGTTTTAAATATTTATTTAGATTTTTGCGTTGTTCGAGTTGATCGCAACCACGTAATGACCGCTGTCTCGTTCGCCTTTGCTCGTTTCCTCTCACAAGGTTATTATTATGTTAATTAAATAACTAGAAATTTAGTTGAATATGTTAAGTTGAATATGTTAAATTGAATATGTCGAATTTAAGTTTAGTTGAATATGTTAATTTGAATATTTTAATTTGAATATGTTGAATTTAAGTTAATTTGATTATGTTAATAATTTGAATATGTTGAATATGAATTAATTTGAATATGTTGATTATAAGTTAATTAATAAGTTGAATATGTTACGTTGTATATGTTAAATATAAGTTGAATGTTAAGTTGAATATGCTAAGTCAAATATAAATTAATTATAAGTTGTATATGTTGAATATAAGTTATATATGTAATTTGCTTTATGTAGATTTTTAATTTATTGATCAATAGGATAGTTCTGGTTGGTATATATATATGTTTTGTACAAATTTCAGGTTTTTGGTTTGTCTATATTTTAGGGGAAACTCTTCCAAAAATTTTGTAAATTTTTAAGTAATACCAATCGATCAAACAAATCATTAATTAGTCATATCTAAATTCAATAACTTTCCGATATCATATCATCAACAATCAACTCCTATATGCTATGTATATTTTCCAATAGTTCTCAATCTCACAACTTTCCTAATTTCAACATTCAGCGTCATCTCAAATCCAAGTCGAGATTGGATAACTGAAAATAATCGATGTAGTCTTACATTCGAAATGGACGTGAACGAATTTATTCAAGTTGCACGATTCCAAATGAACAACGAGCACAAAATTAAATATCCTTGTCTTCGTTGCAATAATGCGCTAACTCAACAAATCCCAGTGGTTCAAGCGCATCTCATGTTCAAAGGATTTACTCCGTATTACATTCGGTGGTATCATCATGGCGAGTCACGTGAAGAGGTCATTCATGCGCTAGATGATTCAAACAACCAAGACGATGTTGGTGGAGTCCATGACACAATCGAAGATTTCTAGAATGATATTGATATTGATCATGACAATTTTAATGATCCAACTACATAATATGTGGCTGAAGAAGAGCAGATCGTAGATCTATTTGCCGAGGTGAATGCAGAGTTGTATCCCGGTTTTAAGGAGTTCTCATCATTATCTTTCTTGGTCTAATTAATGCACATCAAAGTGACAAACCATTGAATGAACAAGTCATTTACAGAATTTCTGTAATTCTTGAAAAAATCTCATCCTGTTGGGAATAGAATTCCAGAAAAACATTACGAGGCACAGTATAAGTTGAAGCGATTTGGCATGGGATACGAGATGATTGACGTGTGCCAGAATGATTGCGTCTTATTTTGGAAGGATATGAAATGTGCAGATGTTTGTCTGGTGTGCAATGAAAGCATATGGGTTGTGGGGAAAAAGGTACCGCGTAAAGTTTGATGATACTTTCCTGTGATAGATCGTCTTACGCGGTTGTACGCTTCCTGACACACAATTGTTGAAATGCAGTGGCACGAGAAAGAACGAGTGATTGAAGAAGGTGTTGTACGTCATCCTGCTGACAGGAAAGCATGGAAGAAGTTAGATGAAACGTACCCGGACATTGCCAAACGAGCCGAGAAATGTACGACTTAGACTTGCTGCAGATGGTTTCAATCCTTTTGGAGAAATGAGCTTATCGTACAATATGTGGCCGATGGTATTGACAGTGTATAATTTTCCATCGTGGTTGTGCATGAAATCTGAGTAGTTGATGTTGACGCTCTTAATTCCTGGTCCGAAATCGCATAGGAAAGAAATTGACGTATTTTTACAACCGTTCGTTTAAGAATTGAAAGAATTCTGGGAGTTGGGCGTTCGAGTGCGAGATGGGTCTAATCATAATCATGTCTTCCTTTTGCAGGCAGCACTTCTGTGTACGATAAAAGATTTTCCTGCTCGTGACAGTTTGTCTGGATGGAGTGGTCAAGAGTACCTTGCTTGCCCGACGTGTACCAAAGATACTTCATCATTGTCCGTTAGAAACAGAGTCATATATTATGATCATCGATGATACTTGCCCGATTCTCACCGAATGAGAACATGCATTGTTCACTATACAACGTGTGTCGAGAAACGAAGGTCTCCGAAGAAGCTAACTGAATGCCAGATTATCGACCAGCTGAATAGTCTTCCTGAATTGATTCCGGGCAAGCACTCTACAAGTTCGAAACGAAAGCGAGGCGCGAGCGAACTGAATCGGACCAAGAAAAGTATCTTTTACGAGTTACCATATTGGTCCGATTTGACATTGAGGCACAACCTTGATGTGATGCACATATAAAAGAATGTGTGCGAGAACTTGCTCAGGACTTTACTTAGCATTGACGGGAAAGATAAGGACAACAAAAAGGCGAGGTAAGATTTAAAAGACTTGAAGATTAAGTCTAGCTTATACTTGGAGAAGCGTGGAAACAGGTGGTTCAAACCACAAGCTTCTTATGTTCTAACACCCACTTAATGGAAAATGTTTGCTGATTTTCTCAAGTCCATTTAATTTCCCGACGGTCTCGCGGGAAATTTGAAAAAAATTTCACTCTCGATGGAAAAGTAACCATGTGGAAGGCGCATGACTTGCACGTGATAATGCAAAGGTTATTAGCAGTGGGTATCGGTCCTCATGCTTCGAAACAAATCCAAGAGACGATTGCAGAACTTGGGATATTTTTTAAGCCCAAGACTCCATCATTGAGATATTGTATACGATGGAAATCATTTTTCCGCCTGCTTTCTTTACGATCATGGTTCATGTTATTATTCATCTACTTGAGAAAGTTCTCGAAGGTGGTCCAGTGCATATGAAATGGATATATCCATTTGAAAGATATCTCGGGACACTTAAGCATTTCGTTCGAAACAAAGCGAGACCAGAAGAATCTATAGCTGAAGCGTATCACTAGGACAAAAAAGGCCTTTAGAAGCGATAATAGTCGTTTCTAAACTCTTAAAAGTGCTTCTAAATGACCTTTAGAAGCGACATTAGAAGCGACTTTGTCGCTTCTAAAGGCTTAGAAGCGACAAAGTGGCTTCTAATAGTTTGAAACGACGAAATTAGAAGCGACTAGTCGCATCTATAGTCGCATAAAAAACGTTCAATTTTTTTACTAACTAAATAATTAAGTTAAGAATATATGAAACGATGTGCGAGGCAACAAACTTATATACATCAAAACTATACAACGCTAATATAAAAACATATTAGTAAAACTAAAAACTAATTAACAAACTTATATATATCAAACTAAAAAAAATATACCAAGAGTTGTTGTTTGCGGGAGGCGGCCAGAGCAGTGATATAGCGGCCGGAAATCTATTACCGGAGAAAAAAACTTAAAATAAAAACATAATAATTTAAAAAACGTACCTTAAGTGAAATAGGATTAAAATAGGTAAACACTTACGTCACAGGTCACCGGAAGAGGGATGACCGGCAGATGCGTCAAGGCCGCCGCGCGGGTCGCCAGAAAAGGGCTGCCAGAGAAGGGGATCTTCAAGGAGGATATCCAAACAGAGAACAAAAGAGAAAACTTACCGAAGAGAGGAGATAGAAAACTTACCTTTAGAAGCAACTTGTCGCTTAATTTTCGATTCGGACAATTAGAAGCGACTAGTCGCTTCTAAAAGTCAAAAATTTCATTTTTCGGGAAAAATAAGTGTTTAGGTTAGAAGCGACCAGTTGCTTCTAATGGTTCAAAGTCTCTTATAATTAGAAGCGACTAGTCGCTTCTAATGCCACCCGTCGCTTCTAAAGGTCATTTTTGTAGTAGTGTATGTTGTGGAAAAAGCTTTGGCATTTGTTGCACGGTACATAGGAGATGCCTCGACCGATGTCGTTCAGCCTCATAAGTTTTCTATTTTCCAATCTGAGAAATGTGTACCTTATCGGAAGATGACTCCAACTCGGTTGGACGACAAGTCAAGAGAGATGTCGAGGACGAAGTCGAGGACACGGAAGAAGATCTTAGTTTTATTCATGTTGTAGACTTATCAACTTTTTATAACTATTTCGTTTATGATTTTTATTAGTTTATGTGTGTTTATGTATTATCAACATTTGAATTTGAATGTTTAAAATTTTGACTTAATATTTATTTTGTTTATTTAAATTCAATTAGTATATTTAATTATGATTAATCTTAATTATATTCCATACAAATTTTAATTAATTAATAATAGATTTAAAATTTAATAAAATTAAATAGGAAAAAAGTTTTTAAAAAAATATCATTTCGACTTTTAGAAGCGAAAAACGTCGCTTCAAAAGTCGGTTCTAAATATGGCGGGTAATACTTTTAGAAGCGACAAAGTCGCGTCTAAATTTTACTCACCAAATTTTCCAATCATTTTTTTACATTTTTTGGACCCTTAGAAGCAACTTTAGAGGCGACTTATCACTTTAATTTCGACGCTTAAAATACATTTAGAAGCGGCAAAAGTCGCTTCTAGACATATAGAAGCGAATCATTAAAAGCGACTTTGTCCGTTCTAACGTGGATTTTAAAGGTAATTTAGAAGCGACTTTTAGACTTATAGAATCGACTTTTAAAGACCTTTTTGTCGCTTCTAAAGACATTTTTTTGTCCTAGTGGCTACACATCCTACTCTACCTCCTCGACTCGTTCGCACCGGGGGTAGCCATAATAAAAACTTTGTTAAGCATTATAAAAGAATGGAACCTAAGAGATAGAATAATTTATGTAGCTCTAGATAATGTCACCAACAACGATCCTATGATAAGAGTTTTACGAGTTAAAATTCCTAACCAAAAATCTCTCTTACACCAAATATGTTGCGCACACATTATAAATATTATAGTAAAAGTTGGGTTTAGACGAAGATAATATTGAAAAAAATATTTCATGATTAATCAGTTCCACATCTAGGGCAGATGAACTTAAAAAGTGATTTTTTTAAATAGAAATAACTTTTCATGTTAAGATTAGATGGAACTAGACATACATAATGTTAAAACATTATTTAATCGATATCTACGTTCAAGTTGTTATAAAGTCCAAATATATTATACAGCAAAGTTTTGGCAAAAAAAGTTTGAGCCGAATGTTTTAAGGTTTAGAAGCGACTGGTTGCTTCTAAAGTCCAAATAAACATATACTTAGCAAAACTTTGACGGAGTAAATTTGGTGCTAAATCTTTTGGGGCTTAGAAGAAACAAGTCGTTTCTAATGTCTAAAATGCTGAAAATTTGGCAAAAAAATACGAGCCAAATATTTCAGTAGGTTAGAAGCGATAAGTAACTTCTAATATTTCACTTCCGGTGAAAAAATTATGTTCTGGAAGAAATTGGTTTTGATGAAATAGAAAAAAATTGTTGTTTCAAATAGTAAAATGTCGCTTCTAAAGATAAGCGTAACTTCTAAAATCATTTTTGTAGTGATTATATCTAAATGTTATATGAAATTTTCAAACTTATTTTACTATAAAACTTTTGCTTTATTCGTAATTTATACTTCAACCTCATATTCACTTCATAGTGTTTCAACTATTGCACGACATCTAAACTATAGTACAAAAATTTTGAATTTTTTCAACCTTGTGTTGAATCATTGAGGGCAAAATTTAACAAATATTAGAAGTGGGTAAAATACCTTATTTATATGATTTTGGTGGTTATTTTAACTTTTAACAATACTTGAAGCGCTATATTGGACAAGAATACGTTGCACACGATCATAGAATAGTCATGGAAGAATTTTATTCTTTTTCATGTGCCACTAACACGAATTTACACAACCTGCTGCGATGAGTCCACCAAGACCACCAACAAATAGCTGGATGATCTTCCAAGACAATCGAAGACAATTTTTGGAATGGAACTCTCACTATTTACAAATATTTGTATCAACACGACGTCCATTTTCAAGAAACGTTTGTCAATGTTGATCTTTTAGACAGTTATGACTTAAACTTTGCAAGTATGAACATCAATGAGCATCAGTCACTACTACTAATGTTGGATCCCACAACCGACATTCCACAACCCTTATTAGTAAGGGTTGTGGACTTCGAGATCCCACAACCCTTATAATTAAGGGTTGTGGGAAAGGCTTGATTCCAGGTATTCCACACCCCTTATTATTAAGGGTTGTGGGAAAGGCTTGATTCGAGGTATTCCACAACCCTTATAATTAAGGGTTGTGGGAAGGGGTTAATTTCAGCGTATTCCACAACTCTTAAAATATCGGTTGTTCATTATAGCTTATTCTACAATCATTATTCTAAGACTTGTTTAATTTTACTTAATCTAATAGGTTCCACAACCCTTAATAGATCCGCTGTGGGACCAGCGCCGGGGCAACGCCTTACAGCGCCGCGGCACCACGTCCCACAACAGATCCAAAGATCCGGTGTGGGAAAAGGGTCTTTCTTGACGTCGACGCCGCGGACCCATTTGCCGTCGCCGCGGCGCCGACGTCCAGATGGAATCTGGCACCGACATTTTTGTTAACGCCGCGGCGACGCATGACGGGGCCGCGGCACCGGCGCCGAAATCACATTATAAGTTCAAAATTTTAGTGTTTTTTCACTTTGCTCAAAATCCATTTCTCTCCGAAACTTCATTTTGGCCGACTCTGTCCTTGTTCCTCGTCGCCGTGGTCATCGTCGAGCTCTTGCCGCCCTTCACCCTTGCCTTGACGTCGCCCCTCCCGCGCCTTCTCCCTCGCATTGACGTCTCCCCTCCCTCGCCTTAACGTCGCCCCTCCATCGCCTTGATGTCGCCCCTTTATCCCGCGCCTTCACGTCGCCGCCTTCTCCCGCACCTTCACGTTGCCGCCTTCTCCCGCGCCTTCACGTTGCCTCCGTTCTCACTCCCTCTTCCATATTCCTAAGGTAAATCCGTCCCTCTTCCATGTTTAGGTTTTGATGATTTTTAATTTGTTTAGGTTTAGATAATTTGTAGATTTGTATAGGTTTAGATTTGTAGATTCGTTTAGGTTTTGATGATTTTTAATCCGACCCGTAGATTTGTTTAAGTTTTGGTTTAGATTTTTGTGAATTGAATCCGAATTTGTTGTTATTGTGAATTGAATCCAAAATTGTGTTTATGTTGAAATTGTATTTATGTTTATATTGAAATTATAAATCTTGAAATTCTAGGTATGTGTATGTTTATATGTTGAAATTGTAAATGTTGAAATTGTAGGTTATGTTGAAATTGTGTTTATGTTTTTATGTTGAAATTGTAGGTTATGTTGAAATTGTGTTTATGTTGAAATTGTAGGTTATGTTGATATTTTGTTAATGTTCACTACTACAAAAGATACCTTTAGAAGCGACAGGGGAAATTAGAAGCGACTAGTCGCTTCTAATTAGAAGCGACATTTTGGCATTCGAAGCGACTAGTCGCTTCTAACGTAAACACCCCGAATTTTTCCGAAAAATGAAATTTTTTTCATTTAGAAGCGACTAGTCGCTTCTAATTGTCCGAGTCGACATATTAGAAGCGACAAGTCGCTTCTAAAGACCAAAATTATTGGCTCGCACTCTCCGCGCCAAATATTTTAGTATCTTTGGGCATTAGAAGCGACTAGTCGCTTCTAATGTCGCTTCTAATGCCCAAATTATTTGGCTCCAAAACTCTTCCGCCAAAATTTCACTAAGTATAGAAAATTGGGCATTAGAAGCGACTAGTCGCTTCTAATGTCGCTTCTAATGCCCAAATTATTTGGCTCCAAAACCCTTCCGCCAAAATTTCACTAAGTATAGAAAATTGGGCATTAGAAGCGACTAGTCGCTTCTAATGCCCAAATTATTTGGCTCCAAAACCCTTCCGCCAAAATTTCACTAACAGAGACATTAGAAGCGACATTAGAAGCGACTAGTCGCTTCTAATGCCCCCACTTACCAAAACGTCGTCGTTTTGGTTTTGAAGGACATTAGAAGCGACTAGTCGCTTCTAATGTCGCTTCTAATGGCCCTAGGGCTTTAAAACACCCGTCCCTCTTCCCTTCTCCCTCATTTCACCCTTCCTCCAAAAAAATCTCTCATCTCCGACTCCCCACCCCCTCCTCTGGCCGAGCACTTCCGCCTCCGCCCCAGCCCTCCCCTCCGGCGCTTCCCTCCGCCCTCCCCTCCTCCGGCGCTTCCCTCTGCCCTCCCTCCTTCCTTCTCCTCCACCCTCCCCTCCTTCCTCCGCCCTCCCCTTTCTCTACCCTCCACTTCCTCCGCCCTACCCTCCTCTGCCCCTCCCCTCCTACCCTCCACCCATCATCTTCTTCCATCCTCCGCCTCCGGCCGACCTCCGCCCCTCTAACCAACCTCCGCCGGTGTCTCTCCGGTAAGTTCTCTTTTATCTATCTTTTACGTTAATTTCTTAGTGGTTATCATTTTTTACGTTTTTTGTAACCTCGTTTGCAGCCTCATTCGCAGCTCCCATTTTCTCCGCCGTGCCCCCGACCAAGACTTTGATTGCTGCCTGCGTCGCTCATCTCTAAGGGTGAGTTATTTTTTTTAATGTCGTTTTTTTCGTTCCAGGTAAATGTGTTTCAGAATATATGACGTTAATTATATGTAACTAGAGAATATATGAAATGTGTAGTTAATTACTAGTGTTGGGATTGGTGCCTACAAAGGAGATTAAGTTTTGGTTGTGAATCGGCGAGCTCTCCTCCGGCCCTCTCCCCGTCATTGCAATCGGTAAGTTTTGGTTTTGAAATTAATTTATTTATTTATTTAAGTATGTAAATTGAATTAGTAAAATTAGTTACTAACTTAGTTAATTTGTATAATTAATTGGTAATTAGAAATATCAAATGTTATATTCCTTTAGATAATATGTGAAGTTTTAACTTAATTAATTTGTTAATTTATTAACTTAATTGTTGTTCATTGACGTAATTATGAATTTAGTTTGATAATTTTGACGACGTTAGTTTGTAATTTTTTGTTTAGTTTTTTTGTTTACCTTAATTGGTTTAGTTTTTTTGTTAGAGGTTGGTTTATATGTAGTTAATTTTTTAGTTTTTCAATTTCTTAGTTTTGATTATACATTTTGTTAATATGTTTTAATAAGTATTGATAATGTTTTTAATAAGTTTGTTAATATATTTTATCTCTATTGAAATCATTTTGTAGTTAGATTTGTCAATTAATAAAAATATTTAATAATAATTTTAATTTATTAAGTAACAATTTTAATTAATATACCAAAAATCAAGAATTTTTTTTTTTTTTTTGCTGTTTGGGCATTAGAAGCGACTAGTCGCTTCTAATGTCGCTTCTAATGCCCAAATAGCCATATTTTCGTAGGCTTTTTTTTTAGGTTTTTAAAACATTAGAAGCGACTAGTCGCTTCTAATTTCGTCGCTTCAAAACATTAGAAGCGACTTTAGAAGCGACTTGGCTTTAGAAGCGAAACATTAGAAGCGACAATGTCGCTTCTAATGTCGCTTCTAATGCCAAATTAGAAGCGACTTTTTGGCCTTTAGAAGCGACTTTTGTCGCTTCTAAAGGCCTTTTTTCTCCTAGTGGTTTATGTTGATGTTGATGTTGAAATTGTAGGTTAATAGTTTGTGTTTATGTTGAAATAATTTTTATTGTGTTTGTGTTTATGTTTATGTTTATGTTTATGTTGAAATTGTAGGTTAAAATGCCTCTGAAAGCTACTCGTGCTGCCAAGGGCAAATCCAAGGTCACAACTTCAAAGCGTTCCCGCAAAGTTGTTGAGGAATTTTCAGCTTCGGAAAGTGAAGAAGAACATTACGAGTCGGTGATATTCACGTCTCAACAAGCCGAGGATCGCTACGAGTTGCTCGTTAAGCGCTCCGTAATCTAGGAGAGGGGATTTAGTGTCCCCCGAGATGGATTCGACATCGGCCAACAAATCCATAACTTCATCAACGCGTATGGTTGGGGAGAATTTTGCAATCCTCCCTCGTGCGATGACAATATCACCATCGTGAAGGAATTTTACGCGAACCTACCGGATGCAGTTAATAATATCGTCACGGTTCGCGGAGTGAAGGTAAACATGAGTACCGAGGCGATCAACGCTTATCTTCAAACCCCCAACATTCCTTTCGAGACGGAGGAATACATTCAATACGTACATCATGCGGATAAGGCAGAGATGTTGAGTTTATTGTGCCTCCCGAACTAAAGTTGGACGACGGAGAAGGGAAGAGAAGTCTTGCATCGTGATCAACTCACAAAGTACGTAATTATTTAAAGATTTGTTTTTATAATTTGAAATGAATAGAAATATGATTATGATTATGTTTGAAATTAATATATTATTGTGCTTTGAATTTTGCTTTGATAGGATTACCAAAGTATGGGTTTACTTTGTGTGCGCTCGCATATTCCCGATCACGCATTTTTCCAGCCTCGATGAGGGTCGCATTCAAATTTTGTACTGCATCGTTAAGGCGCTCAAGATAAACATTGGTCGATTCATTTCGGGTTGGATGAAGATTGTTGACTAAAAGACTAAGAAGACCGGTCTACCGTATCCGTCGATCATCACTGGTCTTTGCATGAGAGTGGGGGTGAGAATCGGGAAGCAGGACACGATCAAAGGTCCATTGGGGCCAATCACGAAGTCAATCATCGATCGGTACAAGATTCGAGAGGAGGGGGTGGCAGCGGGCGAGGGGGCGGATGAGGAGGATGCTGAAGATGAGGAGGAGGTGGCGGCAGCGGGCGACGCGGCGGCTCGACCGCGTAGAGCGAAGATTTTTGAGCTACCCGCACCTCTGGTGCGAGATCCGATGCTAGAGTATATTGCTCACACCAATCACTACCTCGTCGCAGCGAATCAAAATGTCAAGAACTCATCTAAAGCCGTTGAAAATTATTTTTAGATGGATTACTAAAGCAGATTAATCTAGTTGAATTTGATCGCATTATGTCATGCATCTTTGTACGTTTTAAAAAATTTAAACTTTACTGAGTTCAATTCAAATTATTCCAAACCACGTGAGAGAAACACGGAAAATAAATACAAGGAAATTCATATAGTCCGAAATTTTGAGGGGACGAGTTCAAATTCAAACTAGTGAGTGAGATGAAGATGAAAATGAGACAGAGAAAGAAGAAAAACAAATGTTTATTTGACTTAAAAAGTTTAATTGTTCTTTTTTGGGACAAAAATTCAATTTTAAATATTTTACAACTAGTGTATAACATGCATTGATATTTTGGTACTAATTTTTCTAGAAAATATATTTTGTTACTTTTAACACTCAACAGTCCACATATAAAATGACAATATCTATCTTGTAAATGTTGTGATATTTTGTTACTTTGGCTAATTTTTTGTTGCGATATTTTATGAATAATCAAGTAAGTGTACGTATCAAACAAGTAATACAATGATGAAGTAACAGATGTCGAACCCACATAGATCAATTACTCTAGCAGTTTTCTAGACATATAGCGAATTGATTTAAGTTGATTTTTAAGTTTTCACTATGAACTAATGTGAACTGAACTAACAATTAATTTAAAACAAAGATAAACACGAGATTTCAAAATCTAAAAAAGCAAGGACCCCATTTCACTAGGCAGCTAAAGATTGAGGATTCTCGGGTGCGAACACTAAACACGAGAACTCTAACGATTACACAATTTCCTATAATAAAAAAAACCTTAAAACAATGTGATGAGCAAAATAGAGCACAAATATTTACTCTTTATCAAGTAACTTAGTACTCGAATTAAATAATTCTAAAGATGATCAAACTTACGAATGCATTAAAAACACTTTCACACAAGCAAACATATTTATGGATTAATTTCTAATTAATCACACCTTGTTAAAACCCAAGTTAATACCTAAAATAGCCTACATTGTCATTCCCTTAAAGACATAGCCTCTAAAGGCGTTCACAAATATGATCACAACAATTATAATAATTAAAATCAGCAAGTCTAGAAGATATGGAAGAAAATCACTCATGGTTATCATATAATATGAATTCACTAAACATGCATAATTTAAAAGTATACTACGATTCTTTGAAAACTTTCAAGACAAAACCAATAAAGAAGATTAGAAAGTAAATCGTCCCCTACCAAAAAAGATAGTAGAAACATGTTCTTTTTTGTGCCCTATCTTCAACTAGTTGAAGAAGAAGTAACTATCTCTGTGCCTGTCTTTATGGCGCAAAATGATAAGCAACATATGGTCATGTTAAAGATGGATTTGAAATCCCCTCCTACGCACTAGTAATTGCAGAGAGGACCATCATAAAAAAAGGATCAAAGAATTCAAGAAGAAGATTCCTGCAAGAAGATGTCACCTCTCTTGATGCAGAAGAAAAAAAAAGTCAGATGAAGAACTCTATAGAATCTATAGAGACTATCCCCTAAAGTAAAAGAAGGCGACTACTTAGAAGAAAAAGAAGAAGTCGGTAAAAATGTTCATATGTCTTCCCTTGAACAAGTCAATGAATATCCAGGCCCTAGAAGTATTGGGATTGACACTTCAAATTGCTTTCACAACAAAGGAGTTTGGTTTGTCACTTAGGGTTTCACAAACAAATGAAAGGCACATTTAAAGATCTCAATCATCTATAAGAAGATTTTTTTCAAGTTGAAGTATACGGTTGCAAAAGATCATAGCAAAATTAAACATGTAAACTCATGAGTCGCCAAGTCAATAGGGTTCTTGGTGGGAATATTCTTTTCTTTTATTGGCTAGACTTTTTTTTTACTTTTATGAGAGTATATAGTGTTTGGCTTTTTGTGTGTGGGTTCTAAATGGATAATGATTTTTCTTAGGTCATATTTTTGGCTCTAATGACTTATCCTATTACTTACATCCTCCCGACAATATCGAATTATACCCTATTTCGCATCGATTAAGGATTGGAGAAAGTTATATTACGATTTTGGGTTTCTTTTCAAACAATTGTTTGGATTACTCCAACGAATTCCTAAGTTCTGAGACATGCAAAATTTGGATCGAACATGGTATTGCAAACTCAAGCTTTCTTTCCCACTTAGCAGTTCGTATGATATATATTTACTCTAAAACTTGGGACAACAATTTAATAAGAAAAACACATATAAATGATGATTTAAACACTCAAACACACAAAGTTTTTTCCCAAAACATGCAACGATGAAAAGAAACTAAAAAAAAACCTAATCTAAACAAAACCCATAAAGCAAGAATAACCCCCCTCTCCTCCCTCCCCCCAAACTTAGAATCACACATTGACCTCAATGTATAAGCATTTATCAGGAAGATTAAAACTCAACAGCCTTAGTTAAATATTCAGAGCAAAACTCAACAGTCTCCTCAGCTATATAATTTTCAACGATACTCCCTTCTGGTCGATCGTAGTTCTTCACATAACTCTTCAACACTTTCATGTAACGCTCGATTGGATACATTCACCGTAAAAATACAGGTCCACATAATTTCACTTCACGTACCAAGTGAACAATTAGATGAACCATGATATCAAAAGATGGTGGGAAAATCATTTCCAACAAGCACATAGTTTTCACAACTTCCGATTGCATCGCCTCTAACCGAGTTGGATCAATGACCTTTGAACATATCGAATTGAAGAATACACATATTTTGGAAATTGCGAACCTCACATATTTTGACAAAATGCCCCGCAAAGCAAGCGCTAACATTTGTTGTAGTAACACATGACAATCGTGAGTCTTCATTCCAATAAGTTTGAGATCTTTTAAAGATACGAACCTTTTATAGTTTGAAGAATGACCATCCGGGACTTTGATAGATTCAAACCACTTACACAATTTTTTTTTCTCCTCCCCAGATAGAGTGTACTTTGCCGGTGGTATTTTTGTTTTTTTTCCACTCTCCTCGTCGACATGCAAAACGCTTCTTATATTCATTTCCTTGAGATCCATTCGAGATTTTATTCTTTCTTTCGATTTATTTGGAACATCAAGTAGCGTACCGATGAAAGATTTACATACATTTTTCTCAATATGCATAACATCCAGAAAATTCCGAACATAAAACGTTTTCCAATACGAAAGGTTGTAGAAAATCGAATTCTTTTTCCAAGAATTCTCTTGGAACGACTCTTTAGTACTAGCTCGCCGCTTCCTTTTTCTAAGCACTTCATTGACATTTTTAACCATTTCGAAGACATCTTCACCAGAAAATAGTCTAGGAGGGGGTCGTTCTTCCGTATTTTCATCAAATGCTTGTTTCAACCTTCTATACGAGTGATCTCTCGTTAAAAATCTTCTATGACCAAGAAAAACATTTTTCTCACCATGCTTCAAACGAATGGAAGATGTTTCTTTCATGCAAACCAGACAACCAATTGAGCATTTCACAGAGTATCCTGACAAATTTCCATACGCTGGAAAGTCATTTATAGTTGACATCAACATTGCTCTTAAGTAGAATGAGTCGCCGCGGTAACTATCGTTGACCTCAATCCCTGTCTCCCATAACATCTTCAAATCATCGATCAATGGTGCCAAATAAACATCGATATCATTTCCTGGTTGACTCGGTCTTGAAATCAGAAGCGTTAACATCAAGAATTTTCTCTTCATAAATAACTTTGGAGGGAGATTGTAGTTCAGAATAATAACCGGCTAGAAACTATATTTACTACTCATCATGCTGAATGGGTTCATGCCATCAAATGCTAAACCAAGACGCAAATTCCGAGGTTCAACACTGAAATCTTTGTACTCCAAATCAAATGACTTCCACTGTGAAGCATCCGCAGGATGCCGTAACATACCATCAACGATTTTCTGAATGCCAAACCATGTTCTTTGCGTGCTTGGCAGTATTAAACATTCGTCGGAACCGTGGCATTGGTGGTATGTACCATAATTCCTGAAACAACATATAAAACAATATAGAAAGATAATCATTAAAACAAGTAATTATTATGTAAGTACCTTGATTGGAACTCCTTTGACCTTGTCACGTGGCAATTTACATTTTTTCCACCTTGACTCTTTGCACCTCGGACATTCATCTAGATCTTCATACTCGTTTCTATATAAAACACAATAATTTGGGCACACATGGAATTTCTCGTACTTCATACCCAATGTGCCCAAAGTTTTCTTAGCCTCATACATACTTTGCGGAACTTTATTGTCTTTTGGAAATGCTTCTTTGAGTGTTTCCAACAATAGAGTAAAACTAGTGTTTGTCCACCCACCCGACGCTTTCAAATGAAATAAAGTAACTAAAAATGACAACTTCGAATAACTTGTACACCCTTCATATAATGGTGTCTCCGCATCATTCATCATCGACTCAAAAAATTCCGGCCGTTCCACAAAATCGTTCTCCAAATCATTCATCATCCCGCACATATCATCAAAGTCATCATCTTGAAGATCATCATTTCTATCGTTTATCGTAGGACGGAATTCTTCACCATGATGATACCATACTTGGTAAGAAGTCATTATTCCGTAAACCAACAAATGAGTTCGAACAATATGAAGAGAAAAATTTCTATGATTTCCACATCATCGACATTATGTTTAACGAATTCACAAAACTCATTTACACCATTTTGATATATCTCGTTTAACCTATTCTCCCACATCCATTGCCTCACCATCCTAGAAAAACCCTAATTATAACATGAAATATCAGATTTCCAATAAACAATCCAAAAATATTCAATTTTGTAACAAGTTAAAGAGGAACTTACAAGAATTAGACGTATAGTTGTGAGTTGTGAACGATGATGACACAGAATGGGTCGAAATGTTGTTTGTAGTGTTTTTCAACTGAAGTTTTGGAAGATCTAAGTGCAAAACACGAGTAAAAAATTATTTAAAGGAGTCTAGGTCAGCGGCACCGCGGGCGGATTGTGTATCGCCGCGGCGCCGATCCCACAACCCTTCTGGGAAGGGTTGTGGAATCCTGTGGAGAAAGGTCGTGGGAGTGGCGTCGCGGCGCTACAGACTCGAGCACGCGGCGCTGACAAACCCAGATAACGGCGTCGCGGCCCCGGTTTCCTTCTCCGCGACGACGTGGAGTTCCCGAGAGCACCTACTCTCGGGAAGTCTATGGCGCCGCTGCTACGCCTAACAGGGCCGCGGCGCCACTTTCCGGGTTTTTCGGCACCGCGGCGCTGTTAGCCGTCGTCACGGCGCGGATCCCACAACCCTTCCCCTTAAGGGTTGTGGGATTTGTAAATTTCGGGATTCAATTTTTTCATAACCCCGCCCAAATTCGCCCAAAA
Organism: Urtica urens; assembly: GCA_958296335.1. Lineage (NCBI taxonomy): Eukaryota > Viridiplantae > Streptophyta > Magnoliopsida > Rosales > Urticaceae > Urtica > Urtica urens. Next base: position 8,807,364 of record OY282528.1, read on the forward strand.
CGAACTTTCGACTTCTTCTTCTTCATTCTTCATTTTCACTCTCATTCTCTCTCAAAACTGAATCTCTCAAAATCCAAACTCATTCTCTCTCAAACGTCTATTCTCCGGCGACTTAAAATCTCCGGTGACTCAAAACCTCCGGCCACTCACTCCCTCCCTCACTCTCTCACTCCCTCACCCTCTCACTCCGCCCTCCCCTACTCCGCCCTCTCCCTCCCTCACTCTCTCACTCCCTCCTCACTCTCTTACTCCGCCCTCCTTCACTCCCTCACTCCCTCTCCTTCACTCTCACTCCCTCACTCCACCCTCTCCCTCTCTCACTCCCTCACTCCGCCCTCCATCTTCATTTCGTCGTCTCTCTCTCACTACGTCTCACTCTTCACCGGTTAGTTCACCTTCGTCCCTCCATGGTTAGTTTTTTTATTTCTATTTTTTTTTCAAAATTGATAATTAGTTTAGATTCACATTGAGATATATTTTGTGTTTGGAATGGTTTAGGTTGACATTGATATATATATATATATATATATATATATATTGTGTTTGGAATGGATAATTAGTTTAGTTTGACACAAATATATATATATTGTGTTTGAAATTGTATTTTTAATTGTGTTTATAGATTCAATGTTGACTACAACTACTACTACTTCTAGCGACGGTATTAAAAAGAAACCTAGATGACTATTAGCATTAAATCCCGATTAGAAAGGAAAGAGAAGAAACACACTTATGAGTCTTATGAGTCGTGTTAATAAAATTAGAAGTCTCGGTAGAAAAATCACGATAGAGATAGATTCCAAAGGGCAACCAAAGGGTAAGGAAGGTGATGTGTTGTTGAGTTACTTCGGCGTATTAGCTAGGAAATATGTTCCACTTTCGACTCGTGATTGGAGATTAAAAGAGAACGATCAATTAAAAGAGAGGATTTGGAACGAAATATGTGAAGGATTTTCGATTCCAATAGAAAATAAGCACGATTGCCTCATGAGAGTAGGTGAAGCCGCAAAACTATTTCGTCATGAGTTATATCACAATCTTCTCAAAGACAAAATCAACGAACAAAACTTGTTAAAAAGACCCAGTTGTGTTTTAAAATTTTACACGAGTATCACCGAAGAAGATCAGGTGAAGTTTGTTGAGTATAGACGAAGCACAATTTTCAAGCAAACGTCGGAGCAAGGGAAAAATAATTCCGCTAAAGTGGAATACAAATCTCGATGTGGCCGAGATGGATATCGAAAACTAGATCAACAAAAGGTTGAGTTTTTTCATTTATTTATTTTGTACTTGTTTTTTAACATTAAATATATGATTAATATGATTACTTGTTAATTAATGGCAGAAACTGGGTAATGGGCAACGTTAGAAGAATTATGGATTGACTCGCGTAAGAAAGATGGGATAGACGGAAAACAGTTCAAGAATGACAAAGATCGACTAATGGGAGAATCAATTGTAAGATTTTTAATAATGTAAGTTATATTTTTAATACTTTTATTTACAAATTATTATAATATGTAGCAAAGATTTTCTCAACAAGCAACCGAAGGTACTTTCATCCCGGAAACGGGAAAAAGTATCTTGCAAGAAGCCATGGAAGCAAAGAAATATGTTTGCGGTCAATCCAAATATGTTACCAAGCGTTTCAAGTATTTTGTTCCTCCGACCCCAAACGAAGAACTTAACAAGATGTGGCTCGAAATGCGTCTCGAGTTGATGGAGTTTAAAAATGAAATGTTGAAAGTGGTTAATGGTCGTGGTGGTATAAGTGTTGGAGAAGCTAGTGTTGATCGAGTTGAAGATAATATTAATGCGAGTGGCGTTGGTGATGAAGAGAAGACTAAGATTCAAAAAGTCGTCGAAGAGGTCGTCTCTTTAGGTAATCTTTATTCATGCTTATTTATTTACTTCAAAAGTTTGCTTATTTTCGGTATTAAATCGGTAATTTTCATAGGACATGACAATACACATAAACCTCCGAAAGTCGATCCGATTATTGTGGAAAAACTAACTAGTGTTCGGGCTAGTTGCTCATTGAATCCAACCACACCGGTTACACCGTGTTCGAATGAAAGTGTCGAGTGTTTTCTCTACATTGACGATATCGTGAAAGGAACCACAATCCATGTTGCAAATGGGCGAGTATATTTGAATGAGGGCGTAATTCACTTCTCAAGTTTAGAGGAAGGAAATGCACGTGTGAGCGTTTCTGGCGTTTTGATTAAAAAAGCCAAATTTCCGATTCCCACCGAGGAAGCTCTAACTGTAGAAGATGCAATAGGGGGTTTTGTCTCGTGGCCGCGACGATTAATAGAAACTGAGACTACGGAAAAAGAGAGTCGCAGGCCATACATCGAATGCTCGAAACTCGATTCTACGAGTCAACCTACTCCCGACGATAACATGAGAATTAATTACAAGGTAATATATTTTAACATACTCTTTAGTATGTATTGATTGTTCAAATTAATTATAAGATAATTAATTCAAAGTTTAAATGGTTACAAGGTAATAAATCTCAATTTTAAATTGCTCGCTCAATATGCCAACAAAATAATGTTAGCACAAGAAAACGTTATCCAAGTCAACGTTTGTCCAACAATCTCTGCTATACCGATTATGTTGGGATTTGATCATATTTCCGAATTTTTACAATTTTCGGAAATTAGGGCGTCAAGCATATCGATTTACATGGAGTACGTGTTTCTTTCATTAATTATTTTTAATATTGATGATTGAATATTGAGTGTTTTAACTATTTGAATAATTTGGAATATAGTTGTATACTCACATCGATGTCAAAGTTGAAGAAAAAATTTGTCTTTGTAAACGCAGCGTTAGCTTCTCACATGTCTACAAATGACGAAGATTACCATTTGTCGACACGAGTCAAAGAGGTTGGAAACGCGGTGCGAGGATGCAATGTTGGGCAACTAGTTTTCATGTCGTACAATCGAAACTTTCATTGGATGCTTGTTGTCCTTGACTTATGGAAAGATTGTGCTATGTTTTTTGACCCGTTGAATAAACAAATTCCACAAGACTTAGTTTAGTTGATAAAAAGGTAATTCTTTACTTATATATTGAAAGTTTGTTATAAAAGATACTCATACTATTTGTTTTGTATGATGTTTTAAAATTTCAAACTTGAAAACAAAGACGCTATTGGCCACGGACAATCAATATACATAAGGTCAATGGCCGCTCCAAGACAAAGCGGTAACACGGAATGTGGATATTTTGTTTTATGTTATATGCGAGAAATAGGTGTAGGAGGTATAAGTATATTAGAAAACAAAAACACGTATACACCTTTGGATATAGAGAGAGTAAGAGAATAGTGGATTAACTATGTACAAACATTTATTGAATGTGATGATTAGTTACATTTTGTGATATTCAATGTATATTTTTCGGATGATTTGAATGATTATGATGATTTTGAATGTATAGTCTGTTTTTAGATTGATTGTGCAGGTATTATGCAGGTATTATATGATTTTTTGGGTTTAATCCATTAATTTTGGGTTACAATGGATCCAAACATCCGTTGTGAGAGTCGGCGCCGCGGCGCGGAGTGACGACACCGCGGCCCAGTTTGTGTTCAACTGGGGCCGCGACGACCCTTTACGGTGCTGCGGCTCCGAGTCCCACAACGGATATTTGGATCCGTTGTGGGACGCCGGGCCGCAGCGACCCTTTACGGCCCCACGGCCTCGAGTCCAACAACGGATCCAAATATCCGTTGTGGGACTCGGGGCCGCGGCGCTGTAAAGGATCTCCACGGCGACGGATGTTAAAAAAAAGAAATTTACAACCGAAAATTAATTGGTTGTTGAATATTACACAACCAATAGACATTCGGTGCGAGAAGTATTAACATTACACACGTGGGAAATTCCACAACTCTGGATCCCACAACCCTTAATAAGAGTTGTGGGAAAATTACACACCCCTTATTAAGGGTTGTGGGATCCAATTTTTTTACTAGCGAGTGAAATGTAAAATTTGTAATGTTTTAATTTTATGAATTTTCAGTAAATAATATCCAGTTACGATTTCATTTAAAATAATACATCCTTTTAAGTTTTTTACATTTATCACTTCAAATAAACTATTTTTTTGATTTTTAGTTTAATTTTCCTAGAAAATGGCGGAAAAATTTAAGGCTCACACACGACTTTCTTCCGTTAAAGCTTATTTTTCGTCCATCAAAACAAACTTTTTCGTCCATCATCGGCAAGCTTATTTTCAGCACACGATCCGACAAGCAAGTAGGAGTCATAACTTTTGTATTTTCCCTCCAAAAAACAAAAAAAAAATTCATATCATTTTCCAGTGCCGTAGACCCCGAACTTGTCTCTAATATCACTTCACCCCCTTTTGCATCGGCATCCTTAAACTTTTGATTTTGTGTAATGCGTGGGATTTGAGGTCCAAAGTCCAAACTGATTGAATATAATTAAAATCCAAAGAATAACTTAACACACATATTTATGAGGATTAATTTTTAGCTATATTCATATATTCGCCGCATTTTTAACTAATAACCCAACTTTTGAAAATCTCCTAAGTAATCTTAACTTATATTATATTTTCAAATTTTGCTTCCCATAAATGAAATTCCTAACTCCACTTTCTTTTGAAAATCGACGAGTATAGCTGCTTAGGGAGAGAGTTTACAAGTTATTCTTTCTTTCGTTAACATTTATGTAAATACTTAACACGTACTTCTAAATTACGAGGGCCATAGTTTAAAATATTTTACAGTTGAAACTCTAAAGTCATACTCGAGGGGTTTAATAAAAATAAAAATAAAAAAACAAAAGTAATGTATACGTCATAAACTTAAAGATAAAATAAGTGAGAGCCAACAGACGAGTAGCGACTTCTCTTATCTCATCCCACAAAAGTAGCTTCCAAACGTAGTGAAGGGCTACTTTTTTGGTCGTTGGGTTAGAAACGTTTCGTAGCTTCACGCCTTGCATTATTTAAGCACCTAATCCCAATTCTCTCATCTTTCATCTCGTCTCTCAACGTTGCTCCATAAAGAAGGGACAGTGACACATTTCGTTCTTACATACCTAGAGATCATTATAGAGAATAGTTTTAGTCTCTCTTAGAGAGATAGATAGATAGATACAGAGAGAGAGAATCATTACGAATATCTTTCTTTTAGGAAGTATATGCAATGATGATGACGACGTGGAAGAGACCTAGGGTTTGCGATGTTTTTCCTTTCGCGTCAATGGTGACAATGGAAGGTTGTACAATAGCTTTGACAATCTGGGCTAAAACTGTTATTACAAATGGAATGAGTCCTTTTGTGTTTGTGGTTTATACTCACACTCTCAGCTCTCTCATCCTCATCCCGTTTTCCTTCTTTTTTCACCGCAACGACAGGTTCTTGATTCCTCTTTTTCAAAAATACACTTCTTTTAATTATTTCTTTTGGAAATTTGATTATTCTTTTGTTTTTCCTTTGCAGTACTGAGCAACCACTCTTCACCTGGAATATGTTTTGCCGTGTCTTCCTCATGGGTCTTACTGGGTTTGTCTCTCTCTCCCTCTTTCTGTATTATATATCACGTACTCGTGATCCACAAGACTTGAGCATATATATACAAGGAATAAGTTCATCTGTAAAGAAAATGTGTTTATATACAAGGTTAGATTATGATTAATTTTGATGAATCAATCGAGTTATTATAATGGTAATCATTAAAGATGTGGAATTAATAAGAGGAAAAAGAAGCCGTGAGATCTCTCTCTCTCTCTCTCTCTCACACCCTTGCAACTGGGAGGAGCTACAGTAATCCAATAATTGTAAAAAATAAAAATAAAATTAGTTTAACAAGGAAAGCTGTTAAGTGTGTTTTGAAGGGCCAATTGGTGATCTTCAGATTCTGAGAATATTTATAACTTGAGGTTAGATTCAATTTGGTATATTCTAGTCCAGAGATATTATGTCTTTCCACTGGCCCGCAAAAACACCGTGGAATAATCTGCACCACATATATGTACCAACTCGATAAGCAATTGGCTACTTATATTCTCATATATATATATATATATATATATATAGAGACACACACCTCAACTTGTTTTAATTCTATTCTTGTAGGGTTAATTATTTAAGTAGGCCATAGCTCATTTCAAATTATATTATATCATGATCACTCTCTAGTAAAAGGTATGTTAAAGGTTGTAATTCTTACCTAATTATTTGGATTATTCGTGTCCACTTATTATTGGTAAAAATGATTTACATACAAAAGCTACACACGCAACATAAAAAAACATGACATATACTGGTATGGTTTGTAATTAGCTAGATTTAAATTTAAATATTCTCTTAATCTAATTTGATGTGGTTTAATTTCTTTTTTTAGGATAACAATTCCACAGAACCTTGCATTTATGGGACTGGCTCTTAGTTCTCCAATCGTCGTTTGTGCAATGGGTCTTACGTTCCCAGCTCTGTCGTTCATCGTTTCTATAATACTCAGGTTTTACTTCATTTCTCAACTTTTCAATAAATTCATTTCTGAATATATATACACACAAAGTATGAAATAGTAATGATTTAATTTAAATGCTATTTAAAAAATAGGCAAACTTGTTTTTATTATAGACTTCGTGCCCACAAGTAATAAACTTTAGTATAACACATAAATGATAGTTAGAGAAATAATATACGATATAGTATATACTAATTTAAATACACTGTATTTAAATATAAGTAAAAAAAAAAAGAATCCACTGATTTAGTGTCCATAAGTTTTAGTTTCTAATACTATATTGATCATAGTTTTCATAAGATAAGTTGAGTAATTGTTTGAGAGTCTACTAGAGATTACTGGATTTGGTTTCTAACAAGTTAAAATTATATGTTAATTTAATGTTGATCATGTGTAGGAATCTCCGGATACAGTTTGGACCAACACTTTCTAACTTCCAATTTCGGACACACAAACACACATATATATATATATATATATATATATGTTGACTAATATATATATATATATAATAGTTATCAAGTCATATCTCACCGACGTGCATATATTTATATATGTCAACTTTTATAAATGATTAATGAGCGTGCTAACTTATATCATCAAAGTGTCTTACATATAAATATATATACATATGTATATATGTATATATATGTTAATAGTAATACCCTGATCAGGTCTTCTCTAGCAGGATAATAATAATATCATCCGGCTCAAAAGAAATGGTCGTGCATGGAAATCGTAAAAGCTTACAATTGGCATAACAAGTCCTAAACTAAACATATAGTGATTTCGCAATTTGGTCCTTGAAATTATGTCCTTGACGCTATCATAAATTACAGGCAAAAAGTATTCTACGAGTAGCATAGTCACTACTTGATAAACTCATTCACTCCAATCGCCAAAATTATTTTGTTTACAGGAAGACGAACATAAATTTGGGAAGCTCGAGCTTCATGATAAAAGTGATAGGAACGATAGTGTGTTTCATGGGAGCAACAATGGTGGAGCTATACAAAGGCCCTATAATAGTTCACACTTCTTCGTATCATCTTCGTTTGTTGACCACAAACAAGTATTTGATCTTCTCATCCCCACCTCATGAGCATTGGATCCTCGGTGGTCTTTTCTTGGCAGCTTCTTCTCTAAGCGTCTCATTATGGAATAATATTCAAGTACGTACTCTTACTACATGCATATACATGTATGACCGATATATTTTTTGTAATGATCATAATATAAGTTTTACTGTGGATTTATTGCTTTAGATGGGCACAGCGAAACTATATCCACAACCCATGAAAATCGCGTCATTTTACAGTGTCGTAGGGACAATCCAGACCGCTGCTTTAGCTTTCTTTGTGCTCGAGAGAGATCCAAATGCATGGAAACTAGATGTTAGCATGGAAATTCCTCTCATCGTTTTAACGGTACGTACTCCAAAGACAATTACTACAAGAAAAACCCTAGCTACTGTATAGATGATTTCCTATAATACACATACATGCATGTGTAATTATATACCTATTAGATGGTTATTGATAAATACAATACATGGTTTTTATTTTTATTTATTGTAGGCAACGTTCGTGAGTCTATTGAGAAGTTGTGTGCACATGTGGTGCATGAAGATAAAAGGTTCATTTTACGTGCCAATGTTCAGACCTCTCGGTCTTGTTTTTGCTTCAATATTTGGTACTAGCCTCCCACATAGTACTCTTCGCTATGGAAGGTACGCATGTTATTATTACTGTTATTATGGAACCTTTTTGTGGCGAAAAATGTTCTCTATGCTTCTCGTTGAAACTCATAATCTTCGGAAACACAAAATAAATCCTAATACAATTAAGGAATAAGTAGCAATATAACACTTTGAAACATATAAATTGCTATATAGTCAAACATTTTGAAAATAAATATGTGTAAATTAACTAAAAATGTAACTTATTAACACCAATTAATGGCAGCCACGTCACAATAAATGACTATTTACTAAACAAACAAAAACAAATGGTCAAAAAACAATATTAATGTTTCATTTGGTTATTTAGAGCAATTTTTGTATAAGCTGAAAGGGATTAAAATCAAAATATTTAATAGGTGCGTTGGAATTATTGATTTTCTATTTCTGCTCCGTTTGAGGTGCTAATTCAAACGCTTATTTTATTAGACATGTAAAAGTCGCATTGAATCAAAACCAACACTACAGTTAAAATGTCAATTCCAGCTGTGGTTGATAGAAGAAGAAAAGGCAATCGTTTCCGAGCTGTTCATTCTCATTTACCTTGACAACGAAATGTCCAAGATATTTTTTTGTTCCATATAATTTTTTTACCGTATGTAACCTTATTCTTCTTCTGCCACATATTTCTGTAGTGTGATAGGAACAGCAATAGTAGCATTGGGATATTTCACAGTAATGCATGGACAAATGAATGAGGATGAATCGCCATTACCCACTAAAAAACAGATCAACGGTGATATTGAGAGTGGTGGGTCTTCTTCTGAGGAATACAAAGTGCCTCTCTTGCAAGACCAGGCTGACGTAGGTGTGTGAAATATATATATATATATATATATATATATATATATATATATACGTATATTCTACCGCGTATATATTTCACTACCAATGAAGAGATCAACGGAGATTTATTTTGGTGGAGTATTTTTCAATAAAGCAAAAAAGATCTCTTTCTCGTCATGTGTCTTCGTATGTAAATATATGCCATTTTCACTTTGATGTGATTTGGTCTCTTTCGTTTTAAATGTTTAGATGCATTTTGATTTTTGAGTGGAAAAGATCAAAGCCGACTTTTGAGGCTTTTATTTTTTTTGTGTACGTGTGATTTTGTGATCCTTTCGGTTGCAGATAGCTGTTATCATATTTCTCTTTTCCAATTAATAAATTATGCTGTTTGCATTTGTTATTCTATTCCCAGCTAGAACGAAAGTGATCAGGCTAATATACTAATAAATTTTGTTTCTTAACATAATTTTATATTAAGATATAATTAACGAGACTGAAATACATCAAATAACATAGTTTAGTTAATTTTTATTTTGATCTCCTGAGAAATAAATCAAAATGAAATAAATAATTTAATTTATACGAATTTATACATAGAATAAATTTCAATTAAAATTCTGCACGAAATTTTTTCAGTATAAATATATTAATTTCAAAGTCCGTTAAGGACAAGAAGTTTTTATTTAAAAAAAACCAAATTAACGTACTATAAAATAATATTATAATTAAATAAATCTATAAAACAAATTTGTACGTGAATTAAATATGAAAGACAACACTATAATAATTAAGTTAGCCAGCAGCAAAATGGTAGGCTGGTAACTTGTGTTGTGCTATCAAACATATATAATGGTCTATTATTGGTCCAATATGTGACAGTTAATGCTAAATATTGGCCACATTTATTCACTTTGAGAGAAGCATATTCACGGCCAGAAACAATAACAATGACGATATTGTTACGCGTCCTTTATAATAATATCGACATCAAGACCATAACTATTTTCTTCACAATTGCGGTCTCTGTTAATGAGCTATTCTATATCGATATAGCTGTTAAATATGGAGGAGGTAGGTGCAATTTATATTCGAATTTAAAATTAAATGCAACTTATAGCCCGAAAACTTTCTCTAAAATTAATGAATTTATTTAATGCGACTTGTAAAGCAGTAAAGATTTCAATAAAATTATTGCAATGGTGAAAGTTATAATTATTACAAAGTATCAGTGATTTTTTTACTCTAAAAATTTTGTTAACAATGACATGATAAACTAGTAAAGTATCACTAAACTTCTGAATTTGACTTAGATCTATGTATCTGACTCGAGTGTTGAAGTGTCTACATCGGAAACCCTGAATGTGCTATGGCATTTCCAGATTACTCTATTTAATGAAAGATGATGTTGCTTACTAACTATATTAAGTTCGCTCGTTTTCAGAACATACATAGTTCTGATGCCTCTAATAAACTAATAGCCACTAGATCAATTTGGATGTTCTGATACCTCTAATAAACTAATAGCCACTAGATCAATTTGGATTAAACTATCAAAACTGATACTCATTTTTTTAAATATTACATATTAGCGGGTATCTCAATGGTTATTTTATAAAAAGATTCATATCGACTATATACCAACATAATAACGATAGTAATATAAATATACGATTCAAAATACCAAAGTGTTCAAGATAAATAAACAACTTAAAATTTAAGATGAATAGCTCTATCTAAACCAAAAAAAAATGTTGCAATGGCTAAATACTCAATCTTTAACATTTTTTAGATAAATAGTCATTCAACTTTACGTGGCAAATTTATGCAACGTGCATTTACAAGTATGCTCTTTCTTAATATTTTTATAATTATTTAAAACCGTAATATGAAAATTAACAGATACTAACGTAAATTAACCGTGATTTACGAGATTTACATTACTGTTGTTCACTTTTCAGAATTTAAAGAGTCAACTAAGAAACTCACGAATCTTTTAGAGAATTCTTTTCATTCTATATATATTTCATTATGGTTGCGGTTATTAACCATATATTATTCCTAATTCAATTGAGAATTAATTTGAATTTTAAAACATTTAAATTCATATTCATGGACACGGTTTGGATTCAAATTCATCCGGATAATATTATAGTTACTTTCGATCAATATTATATACTATAACGTAATTTAATGATTGCGATATTTCCTGATTTGATGAATTTATTTTGTCATTTTTTATTGATTATAAACTTAATTGATTTATTTTTTCATATATAATTAATAACGTCAATAGATGAAAATTGAAATTTAATTTTTTATTTTGCAAATTCAATCTAATAATTGATTTTTCGATTTAGTTGATTTTGAGTTAATTTCGATTAATTTTCTAAACTAATGATAAGGTGTTTTTATAGTTACGATATTTCTTAATTTGTGTATTTATTTTAATTTTTTAATTAAAATAATCTTAATTATTTTCCTTTAATAAATTTAATAATTAATTTGAATAATTCGAAAATTTAATAATTAAGTTATATATTTAAATTTAAAATTTTATTTTAGAGATTCAAATCTAAAAATTGAAATAAACATGTATTTTCCTCATACGTTTTATTAATTTCAATTAATTTTCGATACTGTATGAATACCATTTAAAAAATATATAACTTTGTCTTCAACTTTCTTCAAATATTCGGTATCTATTACTATGGTTTATTATTTTTTAGTGTATTTTATCAATTAAACATTTAAATTTAGTCGAGATTATTTGTTTTCTCCACATGTCAACTTTCATCTCTTCCATGATTGCATTGTGGACAAACATGTAGAGCACTCATGCGCACAAACATTTAAATTAAATATCGATTAATTTATGTTAATTTCTTATATCAAACGGTCTGAAATTTACTGCTCATAATTTTTGGTGAGTCGTTAGGTACAATAACCACTAATTTTGTTTAATTCTATTGTTACGTTCGGATTGACTCATTTTTATTAGGTAAATATCGCATACGTTGTGTTATTAGTATTATGAAATATTGTGCTTTTACATCCGTGATATTTAGAAGCTATGTCAAAACTTTTTTTTGATTCTCCAAAATAAGGTTTTTGAAGGCTTTCCTTATTGGTATTTGTGCATTAAAGTCCATGAAATCTTAGAGAAGACTTCCATGTATTGGATTCTATAAAAAAAAGTCGAGTTGTTTCTCTCCTTGATGCTTTTCAAAGAGATCACAGTGTTCCTAAACGTGCACTATTGGCGGACTGGGAATTTAAGAACTTTGAGAAGAGCAGTGTAAGAATCAATTCACTTAGTGTGATTGATTCAATTGGATATATGTTGTGCAAAAAGAATTTGTCACGCTTGAAGTTATTCTTATGATTGAAAGAATATTATGAAGAGTGTGTTTATGGTGGATATGTGCGGATGCTCTAACTCAGGGGGAGGAATTGAATTATGATTTCACTTTATAGTTAAGTAATTTTGGCATTGGTGTAAAGGTTGTTCATATAAGTCCATCATTGGACTAGGAACTATTGGATTAGTGAAATCAGGGTGATTATAGCCCCAAAATGTAGGTGACGTTGCACCCAACTGAATTGTCAATTATTTTGTCTTTCTTATTATCTCCATCCGGTTACTGCCATCTCATCATTGCTTAGGAAAATGTTACAAACACTATTGCATTATTTTCATGTGACATATTGTTCAATAGCTAACAAATTTTCAGTTGGTATCAGAGCAGGTACCCTTGACTTAGAGTAGTTAATGTTGTTCTTAAATTATGTTGAGATGGATCGTTCCAGGAAGGTGTAACTGTAAATCGTCCACCTATTTTGGATTACTCTAACTATGGATATTGGACGGCTCAGATGTTTGATTTCTTGAAATATGTTGACAATAAAACCTAGAAATTTGTCATAAGTGGATGGGCACCTCCTACTGTATTGAATGATGAATCTGGCTTGAGAAGCTTGAAGGCTGAAAAAGACTGGACTGCAGCTGAAGATGAAGAAGCTCTTAGACTCCAGAGCTCTTAATGCTATTTATAATGGATTTGACAAGAACATCTTCAGAATATCAATATTTGCAGCAATACTAAAAAGGCATGGGAGATAGTGGAGGTTGCAATAGAAGGGATTGTAAAAGATCGCAGGTCAAAATTTCAAATACTTACTACTCAATATGAATCCCGAATCATGAATGAGTATGAGACCAAAGCATAATTTAATGCTAGCTAATGAATCTCTCTCTCTCTCTCTTGGTGTTCCTGTGACATATGAAAAACTTTTTCGAAATATTTTTAGGTCTTTTACCTTCCAGGTTCAAATGAAAGTTACAACGATAGACGAAGTTCAGAATTTATCCACCATGAAGTTGGAGGAGTTAATTAGAGCTCTAATGATGTATGAACTGCCTATTCCTCGATCGGATAAACACAATTAGAGTCTTTCTTTGGAAAACTCCCTTAATGAGTGATCAAATCATGTATCTTCTGACTCAGCGGAAGATATTTATGATGCTATTTCTTTGCCATAGAAAAATTATAACATGGCTGTGAAGAACTTCAGCAAATTTTCCACCCATAAATGTTTCACAATATGTTAGAGACAAACAACCTCAACAATAGTTTAAAGAGGAAACAACTCTTAACTATCTAACATGAATGGTGAAATAAAAGTTGGATACAAAGGAAAGGGGATTCAATGTCATGAATGTGAGAGATATGGTCATATTCAGTAAGGGTGCCCTAACTTCTTCGAAAACAAATGAAGGTTTACAATGTTAATCTTTCTGATGATGAAAATGACGATAAATCTAACAACACCATCAATTTTTGGGCAATTACCTATGCAATCTCTAATCTTCAAGAAAAAAAGGTAGAACATATTACCGAGAACTCCAGTGACTCTACTATTCGTGAATCTGATGATTAAACTAGAAACTACTGTCTTACTCTTCATGATCAGTTCAATGTCTTATTTATTATCTACATCATATTGCTGCTACCTTGTAATTTTTAGCAAAGTGTTACACACACTGTTACATCAATTGTGTGTGACATATTGCTGAGCGGCTAACATAATTTCAAATTCTTTTACAAGTACAATTCTAATGATTTCTTTTTGTTCACATTCTTATCTTTTGATATCGCTTTACTGTCACTTTTTTCACCGTTAGTTTTTTCCATCTCTGTTTCTACACGACCAATGTCAATGAAAAATTACAACATCATAATTTTCAACAATTTCATAACCTATTTTACTGATCATGCATCATTGGTTTCTGAAAATACAAAAATTAACGACAAGTATCACTAGCAAAAATGAAGAGTGATTAGCCCTAGAAACCGATTCCCCCAAATTATAAAACAAAAATTTATCATTTAGTTTAAGATATTCTTAACTAAACTCAATGATTCAAACACTATTTCATCGAACAAAAACAAAAAATGTTAAAAAAAACACCACCACCTTAAAGACCGTCCAAAAAAATTAATAAAACGCTTTGCATGCTACGGGAAAAAAGATAAACCAAAACCATACCTTTACCTTTAACACGGTCGAATTATGCTTTGGGATTTTTGTTCGTTAAGCAATTTCTTTTTCCGACTTCGATGAGTTTTTAATATTATTTAGAGTGCAGAATAGGAGATAATCATAAGAAGGTGAGAAGTTAGAGAGAGAAAATTTTGATCGAATGAAGAGAGTGAGGAGTGAGAAAAGTCTTTTGGTATAAATGTATTCCGAAATATAATTCCTCCCGTCCAAATTTAATGCTTAATTCACCCAAAATATTATTTATTTATTAACTATTTTCCTTGCAATCCCGCCTAATTAGTATAACTACTTCTTTTATTATTCGACATTTCCAAAAATTAATTTAGTACGAATTTAAAAAAAGGTATATCTTTATATTTTTTTAACACCGACTTCAAGTATCAATCTCGATGTAATGTCATTACATTGCGGAGTGATAATGTGGTTGAAAACCCAACTGAGAGTCTCGACAAGAAGAAGGAAAACGAACTAATGGACTAGTCATTACCAACAGATCTGTTCGAAATATTGCCCACTTGAAGATGACGTATGCATAATTACTGAATTTGATAATTAGATTATTATGTAAGCATTATATGATTAGTAGGTTGAGTTCTAAATAATCAATTAGAATCAATAACAGCTATCTTCCATAGCTTCCGTATTAAACTGAGACACATGCTGGACACCTGACTTTGGGCGGTGTGCTAAAACAAGGTCGATGACTGATATAAGCCTGGAAAGTTATATCGAAAGTCATATATGTGGAACACATGAGTGAAGGATGATCACTATGTGGGAGTATTCTACACTTGTGGTAATGTACGACCTGTACAGGCATTGGGGTAGATGTGTCGTTTAAGGACCGTTATGATGCACTAAGCGATGCTACTATGATGGTCACAGTGAGACTTGATCTAAATCGTGAAGTGGTCATGGACATTGAATCATTTCTCTGAACTCTTTAACTCATTCGCTAAAAGACTATTCATGATAATCACATCTTATGTTTTGGGAGTCTTCCCTTGTAAGTCTTCTCAGAGCATGATTCGAGTGAGAAGTGATTTATAGATACAAAATACAGCCTCTCGGAAAGGAGGTCAATGATCACTCACCTAAGGAATGATTCCATAACTGATTGATTGCTAGCACTTTCGAAGTAAGTTAACATTTGAAAGAATCTTTCGTTGGGGAAGCAATAATACTTAGGGTTGATATGCATCAAGAGAAGTATAACATAATAAATTGACTTCTCTTGGCACGTGTAGTACCTGGAGGATCTTGATCACAAACTGATTATATATTAGTGGACACTCGTCATGATGAGTAAATATAATTTTAGTATTAAAGAAGGGTTCAGTTTTTTATTACAAGGTGGAGTATTGATAAAGACTAGACAAATCGATGAAAAAGAGATAAGACTATATCGTGTTTTTTATCGGGTTCGTTACGCTTCTACTACTAGGTCCATAGTCCCCAATTAGGCTATGATAAAGGCGAATAAGAACTTTTGAATAATAATGTTGTTCGTTATTTAATCTCACTTCCTGTATAGAGATTGACAGCATTACTTCTGGCAAACGGGTATTCGCATAATTAAATAAATATTTATATCATAATTGTTTATTTATTGTTGGATCAAGTAAGTAAATAATTAATTGGATTTATGGGCTTGGGAATTTTGGATTGGGGTTGACCTAGGAGTTGGCCGAAAATCCCCTAGGGATATGCCCTAGGGGTTGGCCGAACTTCCTACCCCTTATTCTCCTTGGATTTCTCTCTTAAGAGAGAAATTCTCAACCATTGATATTGATATGATAGATGAGAGATAGTTTAGATTCACTGTTTAGATCTAATGGCTCAGATTAAATCCGAAGGAGAGAATATCTCTGGAAAGAGAGAATATCTCAACGTAAAGAAGAAAAAATCTCTCAAGGGTTATCTTCATACCAATGCTATAAATAGAGATAGAATGGCAGAGGAATAAAACACTCAATCCTCTCAAGGATACTCGGCCAACACTCTCTCTCTCTCTTGGACGAATTTTCTCTTCCCTTATTCCCCGAAATTGCTAATTCCAATCCTAAATAATAGGAGTAAGATCCCAAAACAATCTGGTTTCGAGATCTAAGTGAGATATCGATTGTGCCTACTCATCTTTCTTATTCGTCTCGGGGATTACGTTGGAAGACTATGGTGTCATCGTTTAGTACTAAATTCAGAGGAAGGACGAAACATAGTCGATTCAAAAAAAGGACGAAACAAAGCGTGCATTGGATCGGGGTGCGTTCTGTAGCTGATCCTTAACCCGTAAGTTTTCTATAAACTTGTTCTATAATATTGTGAGTGCAATTAATCTTTTTCCGCATTTAATATGGTTGCTAAGGTGAATGAATCACCAAAAAAAAGTATCAGAGCGATTGTTCGTGTATGATACGTGTGTGTTTCACCAACAAGTAATATTAGAGTGATTGTTCGTGTCTGATACGCGCTTCTTTCACCAACAAGTTGTATCAGAGTGATTGTCCGAGTCTGATACTCGCTATTTTCCCCAACAAGTGGTATTAGAGCTAGATGATTTATTAATTTAATTGATTAGTTCTTGTGATTAAATTTGGTTTGAATGGATTTATATTGTGATATGATATTCGTTACAATTCAATATGTGATATGTGAATTGTTATTCGTGGTTGACCGCATATTTATTGCTCAATTTATTAGAATTTTTTGTAAACCCAAAATTCAAAGGGTATGCGCTTTATGTAAAATTTATTATTTTCTATTATTATTGTTATTATTGTCATTACTGTAATCGGACGATGGGCAAGAAACGGATCTGCGACGTGGAGACAGAATGGGACCGAAGGGTTGCCATCTAGACCTCCAGAAGTGTCTCGGCCGAGAAACCCTACAGGCTAGGGCCGGCCGCATGAAATGCCTAGGTTAGCCATGGGTTTGGGCTAGGGCTGCCCCTTGGCACCGGCCCTACCAACTTGGGTCAGGCCCTACCATGGCAAGTTGGGCTTGGGCCCGGATGCCAGATGGGCCTTGAGGCCCATCCAAAAATAAATTTTGTTTTTTTAATTTTAATTTTATTTGAAGTTTTGTGTAATTTATGTAAATGGGTTGGACTCATTTAAATATTATTTTAAACATGGAAATTTAAATGATGTTGATAGCGATTTATTTTTCAAAAGGACATATGATGTTACGAAATGAAATTTTTTGAAAAAAATTTATTTTCCCCATTGAAACATATGAATGTGTTCAACCATCATCCATGAACTAATATGTTTAGGGTCATCTCGTTTTATTTTATAAAGAGTCAATTAGGATACGATCATGTCAAACCATGCTTACTATGCTTATTTATTTAATTGCTTTGCTATGATTGTATGCTATAAGTTAGATATTCTATCGTTTGTTTATGGCTGTCATGGGCTTTCCTTCATCTAAAAAATATATAATATAATTAGGATAGTTAATTAATGAATGAGTTGAACGGATCGGAAAGTTTTGTCACTAAGCCGATAAGAGGCTAAGATGAGGGTATTTAAGAAGATCTAGTGTCTCAGCTTCTGAACCGGGAGTTTTTCCGTGAAGGAATACTATTATGTTAATCAAGACTAGATGTCACAAAATACCTTATAACTAAGCTATATCGAAACATATGGGTTTAAGGGTAGCTTAGTAACACTCGAATAATATGATTTAGTTAACTCGTAGTGGATCATCTAGATTAATGTTAATGCTAGGAAAATATATATAAAATACTAAAAGAATGTTGAGTCTTTAAGGCGTCAACATTGACACAGCACCGTGAAGATGAAAAAATCCTACATGACCCGTGTGTTGGGATTGGTGCCCACAAAAGAGATATTCGACGTTAAGATACTTTGTATTTAATTTTGCTGAGAAATTAATAAATTAAATATTCATTCTTTATTTTTATGTTTGTGTTTATGTATGAATGCTACGCTCTGAAACTGTCATCAACGAAAGGGGTGCGAAGTACAGACTTGACAAGATAGCCCATTGTGACTAGTTTAAACGTTTGTTCGCAATCTTAAGATCGATAGAGCAATCGAATCTAAGTAATGATTGTTTGAATGAATCATGATATCTTATCTTGTGATATAGAGAGAGGTGACTCTGTGTTTCATTCTTGACATCTTATAGAAGATATTGAAAAAGACCTGTGATACTCTGAAGCTTGAGATAAAACCGTTTAATCACTCAAAACTTCAAGATCACATACGAGAAGTATTTTGGTACTTACCTAAATTATGAAGTGAATGCATAATCAATGTGACACCTTATGACATTTGATTTATCAATGGGCAATGGCTAAGTTATAGTTGCATCTGACCCGACGGTTGGTGTCATAACGAGGTCATGTTGGGTTATGTGATTCAGAGATACGGAATTCATGTTGAAATAATGTCAATGCATTAGTATCAAACAATGCTTTGTTATGAGAGTGTGAATTAAAAAACCAAGCCAGGTATTCATCGAATAACAACATTCTTTTATTAAAACATGTAACATGTAAAGACATCTCACTCTATGTTTTTCTCGTTCACAAATAACAAAAGCGTTAGTGAAATAATAACTCAGGGTTAAAACGGTAATTTTATATTCCTCTGAATTACTGATACACATGATGGGTAATATCGTAAATGACTCTGTAGACCGTGTGAAGTATTTTTTTATCATATCAAACAAAAAAAATAAACGAATATGAACTTAGAGAGTTTCAATATTAGTCCTTTAGTGAAATCGACCAATATTCAGAATTAAAAGTCGGAAAAAGTTTGTGAACTTTTGAGTCCGTACTTTATTCTAAAGTTTCGTTCATGTGGGTCCATAAGATTTTAATGGTAGACTCTCGGACGAGATATAGTGAATTTGAACATATGATTTTCTCATTAAATGTAAATTGTGATTTACATTAAAAAAGTTATTTTCTAAGTAATTGAATAAATAATTAGTTATTTATTTTTACATTTATTTAATGAATCATATTATGTTATTATATGGATAATAATATATTTTGACGATTGAAATAAATAAAAGATGAAAATAAATTTTTTCTCGTTTCGTACTACTTTGAATAGTATCAAAATAATTAACGATTTGTCATTAAATGAATTGGATGTTCTAAAGTAATTAAATATTATTTTAGAAATAAATCAAATAAATTTGGAATGATATATGAACATCATGGCTGGCCATATCTAGGGTAGAATGGGCTGGAAAAATTTTTAAATGGGTTATGAGGCTTAAGTTTGACTAATGGGCCATTACTTAATTTTGACCTAACTTAAACTCATTCTCAATAAAATAAAAAGAAGCGCTTATTCTCTCATGACCTAATATTCTCACGCAGACTCTCTCTCCCCCTAACCTAATTTGACCAACTATTTTTCTCTCCTCAGAGGAAAAATAATGGGCCACTTTCCCACAGAGAGAAACAAGAGAGATTTTATTTATTCAAAACCTTTGATTATTTCATACGATTCCTTCTTCCATTGTTCACAAAAACAGCCCACTCTCTTAATCTCCTAAAAATCCCTGAGTATTATTATTGAATCAACTTGTGGTTGTTTGAGTGATTTTTGGAGTACAAGGCCGGTTTTATCAGACAGGTGCGAGGGCGTTTTCGTGTTCGCAGACGCTTCAGGATCAGACTAGCTCGCACATGGCTGTCTCTTTTTCAACAATTTTCGGACTTTAGGTGGAAGCATGATGCAGATCCATATCCCACAGATCCCACGTCCCGAATTATATCGAGGAATTGACGCATAATCTGAACACCGATGAGGCCTTCAAGCGATAGCTAGCAACGCACGAGATTATTTATAATATCGCGTGTAAATTTTCTAACGAGTTAGATATGCGAACATATAAATGTTATAGTTTGCTAGTGTGTTTGATTTATTGATTAATATGTTTAGAATAAATTTATTGACATATTTGGAGTGTGTTAAGATTAAATTTATTAACATGTTAGAATTTTTAATACCATGGTTAATTGAATATGATTAAAATGTGTTTTAATTTAATAGGATCTATTGTGTGTTTCCGCCATATTTAGATATGCCACGCAATTTAATATGTTAATGGTTAACTAATTTCCAACACCGCGCTCTTTTAAGAGATGGAAGGTCTATTACTTAGGAAAGCCTTTTCAGATTCCAATACCAAGATTGTGTTTCTAATGATACGTGTGAGGGTTGATCTGTGCGTGTACTAGTTAAGTTAGTGCGTAGGGCTTAATTTTTCTCACTGGAATGTTAGGTCGACTCATTTATGAACCGACCGGTGGTTGCTATTGGTGATTACCATGGATAATAAAAACTTGATCATTTCAAAGATTAGTATTTTTTCCCGTGCTTATGCATTAATATTTTATTTCCTAAATATCTTGATAGTTTGTTTCTTTTCATATTGCTTATAGAGTTATTTTATGTTTTTAGTAATTATGTCAAACCCTATCATGGCCCTCTTGTCGAAAAACGTCCTAACAGGAGATAAATTTCTTAAGTGGAAGTCGAATCTCAACATTGCGGTTGTGAGTGAAAGCATTCACTTTATCCTCACTGAAGAAAAACCTTCCTTTCCTAACTCCGCTCCCATTCAAGTCCGGTTTCCAAAAAGCCTAAAGAACGGCAAACTAGAAATACAATATGGTAAGTTTTTTTTTTAATTTTTAAGAAACTTGAAATCAACATACCATTTTTCCGATGTTATCGAACAAATATCGAGATATGACAAGTTCTTGAAGGAAATCTTAACTCACAAGAGATGAATAAAAAATTGCAACACCATCTCTCTCAGTGAGTAGTGTACGATGATTAATTAAAGAAGACGGCTCAAGGACTTGAAGGACCCATAAAGCTTCACTGTCCCAAATGGTCACACTTTAGGAGAGTACTATATGATTTGGGTTTTTGCATCAATTTTATTTTGTATTCCATTTTCCGAAGACTTGGAATGGAAGATGTCAAGCCAACAAGTTTCACACTTCAAATGGAGGATGGGTTGATCAAGCATCGTCGAATTGATTGATGATGTACTTGTAATGGTAGATAAGTTCATCCTTCCCACATATTTTATCGTGCTAGATACATAGGAGGATCCGAACACGCCAATAAATTTGAGAAGACCTTTATTGGCCCTTTGTTGGGATTCGTGCCCACAAAGGATATATTAGACATTGAAATACATTTGTATCTAATTTTGATGAAACATTAATATTAATAAATATTTATTCTTTATTATGTTTGTGTTTATGTATGAATGCGATTCTCTGAAATTGCCATCAACGAAAGGGGTACTAAGTATAGACTTGACAAGATACCCCTTGTGACTAGTTTAAATATTTGTTTGCAATCTTAAGATTGATAGAGTAATCACATCTAAGTAATGATTGTTTAAATGAATCATGATATCTTATCTTGTGATATAGAGAGTTGTGACTCTATGATTCATCCTTGATATCTTATAGAAAATATTGAACAAGACCTTGATACTTAGAAGCTCGAGATAAAACCATTTAACCACTCGAAACTTCAAGATCACATACGAGCGGTACTTTGGTACTTACCTAAATCCAGAAGTGAATGTATAATTGATATTACACTTTATGACATTTGATTTGTCAATGGGCAATGACTAAGGTATAGTTTCATTTGAACCAACGGTTGGTGTCATAACGTTGTGATATTGGGTTATATGATTCACATCTATGGAATTCATATTGGAACAATGCAAATGCATTAGTATCACACTATGCTTTGTTATGAGAGTGTGAATGAATAAACCTGGCCAGGTATTCAGCGAGTAAGAATATTCTTTAATTAAAACATGTGACATGTAAAGACATCTCACTCTATGTTTTTTTATTCATAAATAATAAAGGAGTTAGTGAAATAATAACTCAAAGAGTAAAACGGTAATTTTACATTCTCATTAGTTAGTGATACACATGAAGGGTAATATCGTAAAGTACTCCTTGGAACGTGTGAAGAATTGTTTTGTCACATCAAACAGAAAATATACGCGTATGAACAGAGAGGGTGTCAGTATAAGTCCTTTAGTGGAATCGACTAATATTAAGAATTGAAACATGAAAAAAGTTTGTGAGATTTTGAGTCCGATTTTTATTCTAAAGTTTCATTCATATGGGTGCATAAGGTCTCAATGATAAACACTTGGAAGAGATTAAATGAACAACAATTATTGATTTACTCATTAAATATAAATTGTGATTTATATCGGAAAAGTTATTTTTCTAAGTAACTTAATAAATAATTAGTTATTTATTGTTAGGTTTATTTGTTGAATCAAAGAGAATTATTATATTGATAATAATGTACTTGAGAAATTCATATAAATAAAAGAAGAAAATAAGTAATTTCTCATTTCGTACTTATTTGAAAAGTATCGAAATTACTTTTATGAAATGTCATTATATAAAATGAGAGTTCTAAATTAATTTAATTTAGAAATAAATCAAAAGAATTTGGGAATAAAATAAATAAAGATGGATGAGTATGGGGAGGAGAGTTGGCCGAATTATTTAAGTGATTGGGTCATGGGTTTGACTCAGTTGAAGCCCATTGTTTATGAAAGGCTTGAGAAACCCTAATCACTCTTAACCCTAACCCTAATTCATTCGGCCAAGATCTCTCTCCCTCTCCCCAGTGTGAAACTCGGCCGAAATCCCCAAAAAGAAAAGAAGATAAAATATATTTTCATATTTTATTGAGTGCTTCCTTATTCCCGAGAGTTCATGAGAGCCTACCCTCTAAATCTCAATTGAATTCCTCGTGTATCATCGCTGATTCTTCATTGTGGTGTTAAGTGTTTTTAATTCTGCAAAATTTTGAATTTTAGAATTGAATTATGTCCGACGAGAATCCCAGTCAGGCGAGGGCTTCAGTCCGGCGAGATCCCTTCCAGCGTCCCTGTCCGGCGTGATCCCCAGCAGGTGCTCCTGTCCGGCGGCTCCTAGTCTGGCGAAGGTTCCAGTTCGGCGGAAGCGTCCAGGTCCCAGTCCGGCAAAGGCCCCAATCCGGCGAGCAGGTCTAGCTACCAGGTTCCAATCCGGTGAGTCTCAGCAGGTTCCTGGTCTGGCGAAGGACCTGACCGGCGACCATGTTTCCCTGTCCGGCCAACGTGTGCCTAGGGCATTCCGGCGAGCCTCTTTTCATGTTTGGACTTGGTATAGCATTCCGGAGATAGCGAGCAACGTCGGGATTATTTATAATCTCAAGTATAAGTTTGTCTGAACGATTTGGACTGCTAAAATTATGTAAATTTGTTTATATAGGTTGTTAGTGTGTTCAAATGTTGTGTTACATGTTTTATTAAATTGTTTATATAAACATGTCGATAAATTTTAATGCCTAGGTTGGTTAAACATATTGATATTGGTTTTAATATCCTAGGTCTAATTAAATTGTTTAAATTGTTAAATAAATTCCAACACCACTGCCAAAACCATTCATAGATGAAGAGAAAAAATCAAACAACCAATAAAAAATGAAGAAATAAAAAGACGTACAAGTAGGCTCACAATTAGAAATTTAAAGATTTCACGATATGTTCCAGTCTAAATAGACTAGTCATCCGTCTTCTTATCCTCCACAATCAAATATTCTCTAAGTACTCATCTATGTGATGACACCATGATCTTCCGAAATATAATCTACGAAGCGAGAAAGCAATA
Organism: Urtica urens; assembly: GCA_958296335.1. Lineage (NCBI taxonomy): Eukaryota > Viridiplantae > Streptophyta > Magnoliopsida > Rosales > Urticaceae > Urtica > Urtica urens. The sequence continues at coordinate 8,831,692 of OY282528.1, forward strand.
TTTAGGGGTCGCATTGTTTTATCTCGCAGATCATAACCTAATCGTGTAGTTCGTTCTTCCTTATGTCTAAGAACAAAAATTCAAGAAACTTCGAGGGAGAAGGGAGAGAGAATATGGCCGGCCTATGGTGAGGAGTGCCACAACATTCTCTTAAAATGAATGATGAGATATGTTCCATTTTTCTTCTATTTATAGTAGTTTAAAGATAGGTATTCTATGGTTACTTAGCATATTTATTTTCTCTTAATTGTGGTTTTAATATGAGCCAGTAGATCATATCCCATAAATCTAAATTTTTTCTTATATGTCAAATAAATATCTCAAATAATATATTTTATTTATTTTAGTGCCAATATCGTCTTTTTTCACTTAAAAAATAAAGAGTGAATTTCGGTCCACTAAAATTCTTATAAGATGTTCACTGCTTAGAAACAAAATAAAGAGAAGATTCTAGCTTCCCATAGCCAAAATGGCTGGCCATATTGCATGCTACAGGGAATAAATAAGGGCATCCTTATCTATCTCATGGGGTCTAACCCCAATTAAACTTTTAAGCCCAATGGCTACAAATCAAATTCAATCATTTATTTACTTGATCCGGTAAACAAATAAATAAATAATAAATTGATTATTTATTTCCAATAATAAATAGTCAATTCTACCATGTAATATTATATGGGATAAGTAGCAATATAGCACTTTATCGACATGTTTATATAAACAATTTAAAAAAGTTCATGACTACTTCATGTTTTAGATCAAGAATCATTTTAAACATCATAGAACCCATGGTTAATGTGTCCTAACAGTACTTAAACGATACATCTACCATATAATTCTGTCAAGATTGTACACTTACCTAAAGTGTAAAATGCTTCCACTTGTGGATCAAAATTGACTTTTTTGTTCCATATATATGATTTTAGATATAACATTTTGAGACGCATATCAGCCACCGACCAAGTTTTAGTTCACTATCCAAATTCAGATGCCCAATATGTGATTAAGCTTAATATGGAACTATAGAAGATAGATGATCTTGTTCTAATTATTTATGTATCGACCCACCAATCATATGATTTTCAAGTGGAAAATAATCCTAACAACTTTGTCCTTGGATCTTCAAATCTTCACCTTTGCATCCCTAATTTTTTCCTGCTGGTTGGAGTTTAATATCATCAGACCTTAAGAAACCTATTAGCTTATAAATATTATAAGAAACATTATTAGAAGCAACTAATCGCTTCTAAAGTTTTTTTTTGTTACACACGAAATGACTCAAAAAATAGTTCGAGTGAGGTTGTCCAACTGACACGGCGTACAAGTCTACACATTCATCAGATCCCTCGACTTTCAGTTCATACTTCTTCTTGGCGAATCAATATATGAATTATTTCATTCCTACTCGCGACCATAGCAAGACGCCGACCTTATGATGCCATGAGATTCCAATACTCATTGTTTTTCATAACATTAATCATTTTATATTTGAACTATAAAATTTATTAGTTTAAATGAAAAAAAAAACTCACATCATATAAGGATCAATTTTGGTACAATTAGTCAAGATGTATCATTCTTCCATCGATTTTGACTTGTCGTCCTACCGGGTTGGATTCATCTTTTCATAAGGCATACACTTCTCAAAATAAAAACTAGAAAGCTCATCAGAATGAACAATTTTGTTTGAGACCTCTTCAAAATACCTTGCAACAAATTCCAAAACTTCTTTCACAACATAAGCCGAGGCAATAGAGTCGTCTGGTTTAGTACTTTTTCTCACAAAATGCTTATGCATTCTTATATTTCTCTCAAATGGATAAATCCATCTCATGTGCACCGGATCACGCTCATGAAATTCCCATGGTGGATGCCTAATTACATGAACCACGATCGGGAATCATGGAGGCAAAAAAAAGATTTATAGCTTACACAAGATCTCAATGATAACGTCTTGAGCTTTCTGGAGATCTTCCACTCGTAATATTTTGGAACATTTGAGCTTAAAAAAGTTATCAAGTTTTGCTATAGTCTTTTGGATTTGTTTCAGAACATAAATTTTGATACCTATAACCAACATCATTTCATAAGCACGTTAAGTTCATGGGCCTTCGTGACTATTACATTCACATTGACAATAAAATGTTTTCCAAATTTCGTACGAGTCCATTGGAAAACTTAACGGACTTCAGAAGCTCTAACAATTGTTTTTCCTCTGCGTCAGTGTTAGAACAGAGAAATCTTGAAGTTTGAACCACATATTTCCACGATTCTCCAACTATAAAGTAAAATTAGTGTTCAAGTCTTCCAAATCTCGTCTCGGTGTCTCTATCTATCTTGATAATGTTGAGCAACGAATTGAGTAAGTTTTCACACACATCCTTTTATATATGCATCAGACCAGGTTGTGCTTCAATGTCAAATAAGACCAATATGGTAACTTTTAGAAGATAATTATTTTGGACCAATATAGTTTCTCTTGCCTCGTTTTAGTTACGAACTTAGAGAGTGTATAGTTGGGGTCAAATAAGGACGAGTATTCAACTGTTCCATTATAAAACTTGCAGTCAACCTCTTTGGAGGCCTTTTTCTTGACTCACATTGTGTAGGGATCACTACACTATCTCATCCGGTGAGAATCAAACAAGTATCGTAAATGGTCGATATTTACGACTCTATTTCTAATGGAAAATAAGGGCGTGTCTTTGGTGGACATCGGGCATGCAAGGAACTCGTTAAACTCCAAATTGATAGACTACGACGTATAAAAATTAATTTATTCTCCAAAGAAGTGCGGTCCAGAAAAGAAAACTTCATTATACTTGACTTTATCATGCAATTGAATGCCTATTTCGCATAATAGTTTCAACTCTTTGGCGAGCGGTTGTAAACACATTTATGTATTTTTCATGTGATTTCAAATCGTGATTGAGAACTACTGATGTCAGGTTATTTATTGTCATGCGTAATATCTCCCCGAGAACTCCGCTCCCCAAGGTTGGCAGGCTCTTCAAGGAATAACGAGCCTTAATCCTCATCCAATGCCGGCTCAGACGCCTGCTTGGATCTTGAGGGGGCATCGCATACCGGAAACGAAGCAAGGCGCTTCTTAGACGGGGTTCTCGTTGAGCGATGATCGGGAAAGAAATCTCCCATATGCCCTCACACTCCACTTGGCAACTCGTGCGCGTGCCACCATCCTCAAATCCGAGGAAAGGCGAGACCCAAAGGCCCTCGCCTGAGAATGCTTCTGTGTCGAGATGCGTGCAAAAAGATAGAGGAAATGGGTCAAAAAAGAAAACTAAATATAAAAAGAGGGAGTAAGAGAGAAACTCTCCATACCACTAGTAGACCCGATCGGATCACGAGAATTGTCGCCAAGCATATCATTTGCAAGCTTAAAAGTGAAAGGTACGTCCCCGAACGGCGCAGTGGATACTCAAATCCATTAGTAGCTCAGCTTTGCCGGTGGCTTAGTAACAATGAAAATATGCTTGCAGTGAAAGGCCTTATATGCGCTGTGCTTGCCGCATATATCGCGGACCATATTCAACAGATGGATTTTGTCGAAAGTGGTAACATGATTTTCTCTTTAAAAAGCATCATATGACAGATCACGAAGATCCTATAAAATGAAGGCGACGTTTGGAAGGCGACGTTTGGAAGGCATAGACTCCTAAAAGGGAAAGTAGAGCGTAGATTACCGGCTGAAAATGGTAGGCACAGATCACTGCACAAACTCGCCAAGAGGACGATAGCGAAGCCCTTGAGAGGACACGATGGAAGATCCTCAACCATTGGAGGCAAGACCTTGATAAATAGTGGGATCTAGATGTCCCGCAACACTTGAAAAGACATGCGAGCAACGTTACTCAACGCGTCCATGCCTCGACAGTCAAAGCTGTTGGAATAGGTGTATGGTTAAGAAAGATTTATCATTAACGAGTTAATGGCATAATATAAAAATTTATTTATAACTAAAACAATTTTACTAACCTAGGCAAAGTGCATGAACATCTGATTATTTAAAAACATTACCTAAATATAATGTAATTGAGAATAACCTTTCTTACAGCTTGATCTTTGAGGAGCCTTAGGAATGATTGATTGTCTCGTCTTGCTTGTTTCTTTCACACTAAGTCGTGAACTCGAGTGACCTAAGGTTTCTATTATAAGAGTCTATAAAGGGTTTGAAGGATTTGTGTGTGGGCACAATTAAACACAATAACTCACGAACAAGTCTATGAGCTAAAGAGCTAATTTAAGCCTAAGCTAATGAGGACTTAGGTGCTAAAATAAGAGAGGTATTTTTAGAGAGAGAGAGATGATGTTGGTCGGCCAAATACAAGAGAGAGCAAGAGAAAAGCTTATTTTTCACATCTCAATGTGAGTCTCTATTTATAGGAGAAGGAAATATAAGAAAGGGTAATTACCCTTTCCTATTGTGCATTCATGACACAATATTTGATTTCCTCTCCACTTTCTCAGTCAACATGGCCGGCCATAGAAAAATTGTTTTCTCACTTAGCACATTTGTTTCATTCTCAAAGAAATTCATTTCCTCTTTTTCTTTTTGGCAATTGTTTTTATAATTCAAGGCAAAGGAACTTCTCTCCTCTTTGATGATGTTGGCCGAATTCTATGTGTAGGGAGGGAGCTTCTAGATACTTCCTTATTTTTTAAAGACAATTCTTAAAATACCCATTGTAGAATTAATATTGCACAAATAATGAAATTAATTTCATAATGCCTCAAATGAATTTTCAGCTTTAGAAAATAATTTATATTTCCATCATATGAAAATATTCAAAATCTAATTTTGGCATTCACATCATTTTATGTCCATGTGGACAAATATACCCTTTAGGCATTTTCGGAGAAACCGTCTAGTTCAACACTTGAACTTATTTTGACTTAACTTCTAGTTTAACAAAACTTGAGCTACTATACTCGGACTCAAAAGTTCGCAAACGTTTTCCGAGTATTAGCATAACATCAACTGACTCCACTAAAGCATTAACACTGATAATCTCTCGGTTCAAATGAATTTATTTTATACTCAAATTCAACTTAATTATAATGAGTGGATCCATTGAATATTATCTATGATTACCTTTCATGAATATCATCAACTATATGAGATTTATTAAAATTTATATTCTATCCTTCTAGTTGTAATTTGCTCAACTCATTTGTTACTTGTGAATAAGTTAGAAACAATGTATTGACGTGGAGCTAAAAAGTCACATTGTTTCATCCAAATAGAGGCGTTACTTACTTTTGGATACCGCGCGGTTCATTTATTCACAATCAAAGTAATAAAGCATGAGGTGATATACATTGCATTTCAGCAATCTTGTACATGAATTCCATATCTATGAGAACTTCGCAAAGCTAGTACATGACATCTTCATAACTTAATACCTCACCAATTAGTCTAGTCTAGATCACTTAGTGGACCTAGAATTTGACTTTCTCAAATGAGAATACACAAGCTATGAAATGACATGTCTCATTTTAAGATTTAAGTAAGCACGATGCAATTCATACATAGTGACCTTGAGACAGAATAGGTTAACTGATTTGTTCTTACATTGTCTCTAAAGGTGCACTGGTCAATTCAGAATCTTCGTAAGCTACACTGGAAGAACTATACAGTTCCTAACTCTCTATGCCTCGTAACCAGACGTCATAGATTCTACAACCAATCATATTAGGATCAATAGTCCGTTGATGTTTAGATTGTGAATATTTCATTTTAAGAAAACCATGAAGAGTTTGTTCACGCAAATCTACATATGTCTCTTCATACATAGATTTGATTAAGGAGTATAAAACTATTGAATATTGTAAATCTTCAAACAAACGAAAAAGGAATGAATGAACGTTTCAACTTTTATTAATTTAATCAACATATTACAATAAGGACTCGTGACAGATTTACATTACATCGATATGCAAATAAATAATCTACTTGTGGGCATCTCTACCAACAAACTCCCACTTGACTCAAAGAAGATGATAGTAGTCCTTCATGCCCAATCTGTCTCGATGTTGGTCTAAGACCTTGTTTGATAGTGCCTTGGTGAATGGATCTGCAAGGTTCTCCACCGTTGAGATATTCTTCACCTCCACGTCTCCGTGCTGCACGATATCTCTAATCAAATGATATTTCCTCTCAATATGCTTAGAGCTCTTATGGCTTCTAGGTTCCTCCGAGTTAGCAACAGCCCTATTATTATTACAATAAGGTGTCATGGGCTCGTTGTTATTTGGAATGACTTCCAAATATTTAAGGGATTTTCTAAGCCATACAGCCTCTTTGGGTGCTTCACAAGCAACCACATATTATACTTTCATGGTGGAGTCAGCAATGCAAGATTGCTTGATAGTCTTCCAAACAACATATCCACAATTTAGGATGAACACAGATCCTGAAGTGGATTTCCTAGAATCCCTATCCGCCTGAAAGTCGGAATCGGTATACCTTGTCTGTTGGAATAGGTCTAGGATTAAGAAAAAATTATCATTAACACATGAATGGCGGAATATAAAAATTTCTTTAGAAGTAAAACAATTTTACTAACCTAGGAAAATTGCATGAACATGTATAAATTTAAAACATAATTGAAAGTGCTTGAATGCAAACCTTTCTTGTACCTTGATTTAGAGGAGTCTTGAGAAAGGTTAATCTTCTCGTCTAGCTCGGTTCCTTCACGCCTAGTCTGTAACTCTAGAAAGCTAAGCTTTCTATTACAAGAGTCTATACAGGTTTGAAAGATTTGTGTGTGGGCACAATTAAACACAATAGCTCAAGAACAAGTCTATGAACTAGAGAGCTAATTAAGCCTAAGTCTAATGAGGATTTAGGTGCCAAAATAAAAGAAGTATTTTAGAGAGAGAGAGAGATATTGGTCGGCCAAAAACAAGAGAAACAATAGCAAAAACTTATTTTCACATCTCTATGTGAGGCTCTTTTCATAGGAGAAGGAAAATCAAGAAAGAGTAATAACCCTTTCCTATTATGCATTAATGACACAATATTTTATTTTCTCTCCCCTTTCTCTATTGATATGGCCGGCCATCCCCATGCTCAAGTGAAGGAAATTTGTTTCCTCACTTAGCAAATTTGTTTCCCCAGGCATATTTATAATTAAAGGCAAATACTTCTCTCCTCCTTGATGCATCTTGGCCGAACTCTACACTAGGAAAGGGCATCTAGATGCTTCCTTGTTTCTTTTAATACAATTCTTAAAATACCTATTGTAGAATTAATATTACATAGATAATAAAATCAATTTCATAATGCCTCAAACGACTTCTCGGCTTTAGAAACTAATTTATAATTTCATCATATGAAAATATTCAAAATCATATTTTGACATTCACATCATTTTATGTCCATGTAGACAAAAATACCCTTTAGACATTTTCCGAGAAAACGTCTAGTTCAACACTTGAACTTATTTTGACTTAGCGTCTAGTTTAACAATCCTACTCTAATGACCTGTAATAGTGATCTTATGGATCCAAATGAACAAATTGAGCTACAATACTCGGATTCAAAATTTCACAAACTTTTTCCGAGTATTAGCCTAATGTCAAATGACTCCACAAAAGAGTTGACACTGAGAATCTCTCGGTTCAAATGAATTTATTTTCTACTCAAATTCAACTTAATTATATTGAGTGGATCCATTGAATGTTATCGATGATTACCCTTCGTGAATATCATCAACTAGATGGGATTTATAAAATTACCATTTTACCCTTCTAGTTGTTATTTCCCCAGTTCCTTTGTTACTTGTGAATTAGTTAAAAACAATATATTGACGAGGAGCTTACAAGTCACATTGTTCCATCCAAATAAAGTCCCTACTTAATTTTGGATACTGCGCGGTTCATTTATTCACAATCCAAGTATTAAAGCATGAGGTGATATACATTGCATTTCAGCAATCTTGTACATGAATTTCATATATATGAGAACTTCACAAAACTGGTTCATGACATCTTCATAACTTAATATCTCACCAATTAGTATAGTCTAGATCACATAGTGGACCAAGAATTTGATTTTCTCAAATGAGAATATTGAAGCTATGAAATGACATGTCTTATTTCAAGATTTACGTAAGCATGATGCAATTCATACATAGTGACCTTAAGACAGAAGAGGTTAAATGGTTTGTTCTTACATTGTCTCTAAATTTTCACTGGTCAATTCAGTATATTCGGAAGATACAGTAGAAGAACTATAGAGTTCCTAACTCTCTATTCCTCGTAAGCAAACATCATAGATTCTTCCAACAATCATACTGGGATCAATAATCCGTTGATCTTTAGATTTTGAATATTTCGTTTTAACCAAACCATGAAGAGTTTTTTCACGCAAATCTACATTTGTCTCTTCATATATTGTTAGGTTTGATTAAGGACTAGAAGACTATTTCATAAATCTTCAATCAATCGAAAAAGGAATGAATGACTGTTTGAACTTTTATTATTTTAATAAGCAAATTACAATAAGCACTTATGAAAGATTTATATATTATATCATTATTTAAATAAATAATCTTCTTGTGGGCATCTCTCCCAACACCGTCATAGTCAATTATGTACTTGAGTATGTAAGCATCAAGTTCCCAATCCTCCGAAGATACTTAAGAACATGCTTAACAGCAACCCAGTGCTTGGGTCCAGGATTTGATTGGAAACGGCTAACTACGCCAATGACGAAACATATACCCGGTCTAGTGCATAGCATAGCATATATGAGACTTCCTACGGCTGAAGCTTATGGAATCTTTCTCTTCCTCAATCTCTTGTGCAGTCTCGGGAGACTGGTCCTTACAGAGTGAGACTCCATGTCTAAAGGGGGCTTGTCCCTTCTTAGAGTCTTGCATAGTGAAGCGATCCATCACCTTATCTATATAAGATGCTTGGGAGAGCGACAGGGTCCGATTCTTTCTATTTCGAACGATCTGAATCCTTATAATGTACGCAGCTTCCCCTAGATCCTTCATATCAAACTGCATAGCTAACCAGATCTTAACCTTAGATAATTTACCCACGTCATTACCAAAGAGTAATATATCATCGACATACAATACCAGAAAAAAAACTTGCCCTCGTTTATTAACTTATAACCACATGGTTTATTTATTGACTGTTCAAAACCAAAGCTTTTTACTATTTCATCAAATCTAATATTCCATAATATGGATGCTTGCTTTAATCCATAAATGGATTTAAGCAACTCCCTAACCTTGGTATCTTGACCACCTTCCATGAAATCGTCTGGTTGAGCCATGAAAATGCGCTCGCCAAGATGGCCATTCAAAAAGGCAGTCTTAACATCCATTTGCAAGATCTTGTAATCGAGAGTGGAAGCTATGGATATAAGTATGCGGATGGTTTTAATCATTGCAACAGGCAAGAAGGTTTCTTCATAATCGATACCTTCTTTTTGGTTGTAACCCTTGGCCACTAGTCGCGTCTCAACGTTCCCATCCGGACTCATTTTCTTCTTATAGATCCACTTACACCGTACGAGTTTAACCCCTTCAGGTAGGTCTACAAGTTTCCAGACTTTGTTGACATACATCGAATGCATCTCAACTTTCATGACATCAAGCCAAAAGTTTGATTCAAAACCAGCCATTGCTTGGCTGTAGGAAAAGAGTCATCCATGTCAGAGACGGCTACGAAAGTATTTCCATAAGACACGTACCTGTTGGGCTTTTCAAAAACCTTCCAACTACGTAAAAGTACTACTTGCCCGCATCTGAATTATTAGGTTGAGTTTCAGTTGAGGTAAGACAGTTCTTACGGAGGAGGTAGAATCATCCTCACCCAACTTTCCTTCAAGCACAATTTTGCTTCTAGGTTTCGTATTCTTTATAAAGTCCTCCTCAAGGATACAAGCATTAGTGCTGACAAACGTTTTGTCGTCCTCGAGACTATAGAATGTGAAACTTTTGGTTTCATTTGGATATCCAACAAACACACATAATTTTGACCTACTAGCCAACTCTAGTCTTTTGCCTAAGCACATGTGCAAGGCAACCCCAAATTTTGATGTGGTTAAAACTAACTTTACGCTCAGTGCATCGTTCATAAGGAGTACCAGGGACCATTTTAGACGGAACTTGGTTCAGAATGTATGTTGCAGTTTCGATGGCATATCCCCAAAAGGAATTAGGGAGTGATGAGTAACTCATCATTGATCTAACCATCTCAATCAGAGTTCAATTCCTTCTCTCTGACACTCCGTTCTATTGAGGTGTGTCAGGTGTTGTAAGTTGAGAAGCGATATCTTCTTCTCAAAGAAAGTCATCGAATTCTTCAGACAAGTACTCACCACCTCGACGGATAAAAGAGTTTTGATCTGTTTGCTAGTTTGCTTTTCCACTAAAGCCCGATAAACTTTAAATACGTTAAAGGTCTCAGATTTGTGTTTGAGCAAATAGACAAACCCATATCTTGAGTAATCATCGGTAAAAGTAACGAAGTATACGTATCCTCCCCGTGCCTGAATTCTGTGCGTACCACATACATCAGAATGTATTAGTTCCAGCAACTCAGTGGCGCTTCGACCTTTATCAGAGAAAGGTCGCTTGGTCATTTTACTTTCTATACAGGATTCACAATTCGACAGTGACCCTAGTGCAGAGGCTTTGAGTGGACCATCTCTCACAAGTCTCTTAATCATATCTAGACTAATATGACCAAGTCTTAAGTGCCAAAGATGTGTCGATTTTATTAGATCAGAGGAATCATTAGTTTTGATCCTCTTTAATTCCCTAACTAGACAATAACCTATTTTAGTGTCTAACAACAAAGGTGGTGTAGGATAAAGATAGTATAAATCATTCTTCATACAAGCATCAGTGACGAGTGAATTGGAAAAAGAAATTCGAAATCCATTATCAATAAACTTTAAATAATAATTATGCTCAACAATTTGAGTTACAGATATTAAGTTTTTCCCAAAGGAAGAAACAAAATATCCATTATTCAAATTTATAGTTCAATCTTCAAAAGACAATGTCACGGATCCCATAGCCTTAGAAGACACCAAGCTCCCATCACGCCATTCAAGGAACTTTAGATTGTGAATATTTCATTTTAACCAAACTATGAAGAGTTTGTTCACGCAAATCTACATTTGTTTCTTCATAAGTTGTTAGGTTTGGTTAAAGACTACAAGACTATTGAATATCATAAATCTTCAAACAAAAGAAAAAGGAATGAATGCCTCGTTTAGTGTTTGTTGGATCCAATAACGAAGACATAAAATCATCAAGGGCCGCACCAGTCGATCAAGGAGGTGAATAATCCATAATACGTGACAGAAAATAACAACACTAAAAATAATATTTTAATAAATATAACTTCGCGACGAGAAGGCCCACCGAAGCTCCTTAATTCATCACATAAACTGCCCATTACGATAGAAGTCCTGCCATGACAAAAAAACGCCTTTAGAATAGTCATTTTGTAGTTTCGATTCAAGCAATTGTTCAAAACAAAACTCGCAGGGCTAATTTTACCGTCTCAATTCTCCACGGTCTATAAAAAGCTCATCGAAGCGCCGCTAAGACCCATATGAGTGACGCTGCTCGAACCACGCATGGAATATGGGTCGACCGTCCCATATTGAGCCTGTAGAACACAAGCATGCCAGCCCCTTGCCCCAACAAGGCCTGGGCCGGTCGGCCATATTCTTGGCCCTACTCAGACCGGCGGGCGCCTGCTAGGCCATACCTTTATGCCTCCAAGCTCTTGGGTGACACAAGTTGGACGACCATTAGCGTAGCCATACCTATGCCGGCCGGCCACCACACTACATGCATTGGAGGTGCTTCCAAGGCCCTGGAAGACACAAGCCGGACGACTTCTTACCTTGGAAAGACCTAGGTCGGTCGACCTACACGAGTCACTCAACCAATGCCACCCGATGTCTTATAAATAAAAACATCGCTTCCCAAGGTTTGGTAAGCTTTCATTCTCTCTGAAACTCTTCTTCTACTCTTTATAAGTCTCGAGAATTCTCTCCCGACGGAAAGAATTATCTTTAAAAGATCCGAGTGTCATCGTTTCACTCGGTCTCGTCGATCCTTTCTCGTCATCTTATATTTCGTTTGCATTCTACTAATATTAAGTGTCAAAGAGGTAAACAGAGGATCCCATTTGTTTTCTCTTTTTAGCTCACGTATGTTCATCTCATTCAGGTATCAGAAGAGCTCGAAAACGCTTCAAGAACTAAAAGACGATTTGTTACACTGAACCATTCACGCTTTAGGCTGAATCAAGAGTCACTCACCTCGAATGAAGATATGGCCGCTTAGTCCTTGTAACGTTGTCCGAAAATGAGGGGTAATTTTTTATCAAACAAATTCCAAGGTCATGTTCAATGTTATACATACCTACCACAAGTTTTATTGGGCTTTGAGGGCTGATTTAAATTTCTCTTTTACGAGCTCATTTTCAATTCAAGTGCTATCCAAAGTTACTCAACAAGGATATACTTAATTGTAAACTACTTTATTATGAATGTGAAATAAATCACAACAAAGTTACAATATTGAGAATGTGATTAGTTATCTAATTATTAAAGGCATCTATGTCTATCTTATTACAGCTATCTTTGGAAACTATAGACGTAATAATTGGAGCTCATACGAATTCAAACAAAAATATAGAAAATGTCCATCATCATTTATCAATTTGATTGGTTAATTTTGGCATCATGCTACAAGATAAAGCGAGATTACACTCCGCTTATTACAAAAATTATATTTTACTCTAATCACAATAATTCTCTCAAAATCTCACATATCTGCTGGAAAGTACACAACATATTTTCAACACATAAAATTTGAATTCAAAACTTTTTGTCGACATATATGTAAAATTATCACTAAACTAAACTTTTGAACAAAGATAAGGGACATGAAATTTCAATTACTTTTTTCCGTTTGGCAGTTAAATTAAGACTCGTATTTATTATGTGAAATATAATTAGAAGCGAGAGTTTGAAGCTTAATATACTGTGTAATATAATTTTACGGTTTGTGAAGATTGATATATTTTGGAAATCAGAGATATAAAGACCGCACTTTATGGTTTCAGCTAGTGCATTATAAAAATTAGGCTAGTGCACAATAACACACTATATTAAGGGGATATTTTTCCAAACACACGCAAATTCATCACTGAAATAACCAAACCAAATATGTCTCGGACGCAAGCTTATAGTTCTAGCTTGCTTGGCAATGTACTAATAGGAAGTACTTTATTTATGGCATAGATGATTAAGTATTTGAGAGCATCAAGCTTTGTTAGCTTGCTTGACAATGTATGCATCAAGTTCGTTAAAATTCTTGATGGCAAATTCCTGGATGGCATCGGGGTCAGGAATCTCCTCCGAAGCCTTCTCGAAGTCGCAAGCCCATTGCAACAAACTTCCTCCATCCTCCTTCTCAACAACTGTCACGTGAGCCTTGAAGCTCTTGTAGTACTTTAGAAGATCTCCCTCGATCACGCTGTACTCGAACGTCTTTGTCACCGGACACACTTTCTCGATCCGCTCCTTCGACTCTTTCACAATCGGAGAACCTAATCAAATGATTTAAAACATTAATCATGTGTAGTAGCGCACGCGAACATCCCTTTCATTAATGTTATTTCATCCATTAATTAAAAAAACACATATATAATGATAGCATACTATAGTCTTGCTATAGTTGACTGATCCAGTCTTTTACAAGTTGACTAATCCTAATTTTGAATTTTATAATTAACATAAATTTAATTAATTACCTTCCCCGTATTTGATGTGGCGAACGGAGCCAGCAACGACGCCATCGCCTTCAAGGACAGTGACAGTCTCGTAGTCGTTACCGAAGGCTTCGGAGTAATTGTGGATGAAATCCCTAAGGCCTTCCCACATCTTAATAGCCGGAGATTTCGCATGGACTTCAACCTTAAGGGTTCCAACGCAGGCAGGGTTAGCCATTATATATATTTATGATTTAAAACAATGCTAGGCTAATTGGTTTCTATGTTGTGTATCACTTCTATGAGAGCTTGGCTATATATATACCGGAATTTTTTTAGGTGATGAGGATAATAAATTTGAGTAGATATACAAGCTCAACCACCAATTCAATTAGAGCAGTGATCCTTTGAATACGATGAAAGTTTTGCAACTATATCACCGACTGATAGCACTTACAGATGAGAATTCGGGGCCCGTTGACATTAATATTGCAATTATGAAACGCGCTCTTTCAAGAAATTTTTGGTTGTTGCAAGAATTTATGGATATGTTTCACGTGTCCAATAATATGAGGTTGGTTATTGTCAATGTTACTGCCATTTTCTTACTGCATGTACAAGATGAGAATAGCTTAAAGTTATTTACAATACAGAATTAGTAATCCTTAAATGCAATCCATTTTTTTAGAAATAGGGATTCATTATTAAGCATACTATCTTCAATTACTTGCGGACTTTACCGAAACAGAAATATCCTCCAACCTGATGCGCCTATCATTTATGAAAAAACTTGCATTGTTAAAACATAAACCACCATGTTAGTCATTTTATATGACAACTTCATAAATAAAAATTAGACAATAAACTAGACATATATTCAGGTCTGGCTCTACAACTTTTAAGATTTAAAGCAAAATTATTTTTATTGGGTTTTTCAATACTAATTTATATGTTTAGACATAAAAAATATCTTAAACTTTGAGATTTTTTTATAGTTATGCTAATGGACATTTTTTATATTTATACTTATAAAATGGGTCTTTTTTACTTAGCTTAAATTATTAATTGGTGAATCTAAAGCAATGATTTCACCTGCTTTGCTTATGTTCGACAAAATAGAACTAAACCCATTTAAATATAAGAATGTTTCTCGAGAGCGTGAACCACTGTCTTAGCATTTGAATCCACAAAATGGATACGTTAAAACATTTTCAAAGCCTATGATATGTCCAAACAAGAGCTTCAGCTTCTTTGATCTTAATTTGCCCAAAATACTATATGACAAATAAGTCATTAGCAAACCAAAAGGGTTATGAAAGAAGATTTGAAGATTTTGGAATTGATGTATCGAATATTGAGCTTTGAGCTTTTACTAGTCGCAGCTTAAAAGCACGTGTCTAGCTTGGAGACGATCGTTTCAGGGTACAACTGCAAGTATGAAATAAAATCTTATTCTTCAATATTTTTTTTAAAGATTTTTTTTTTATAACGGCACCTTGTATCACGCTCCATTACTTGTGTCGTCAGACGAGAACAGAGACAATGCAAAAGCACGACTAATAAACACTAAGGATTTGTCATGTTGTTTCCTGCAAATGTGTCGTTTGGCAAAAGATTATGTCGTTTGAGCTTTCAAATGTCACTTTTCTAAAGTTGTAACTTCCTTGTCACAACTCCTAACAAGCATACATGTTTTACATTCACGTCTAATGAGTTTGATTCTTATACAGCGATATTGAACAATCAAAGAAGAAGAAAGAGGTAATCAAAGTATGCGTACAATGTATGCATGTTTGAATATATACAGAACTTATTGACTAAGTTAACTATAACTAAAGATTAACTTAACCATAATTTTGTATAAAGAATATTAACTAACCACGAGTTAGTTAACTAACTGATCAACTAACTAAGATTCTAATCTTCTCCCTCACGATGGAATATAAAAGTTATTTATAGACATTTTGGACATAATGTTCTTCAATGGCGACACCATGAGAAATTTTGTCAAAACATCAGGAAGTTGATGTTGGGATTTGTGTCAACATAAGAGATATAATACATTTGATTTTGTACTCTTTTTGTTAAAAGTTAAATAAAGATAAATATTCATTTTTATTTAAGATTGTGTTTATGCATATATGTCTACTCCCTGAAACTGTCATCAACGAAAGAAGTGATAAGTACACACTTGACAAGATATCTTCTTATGACTAGTTTAAAATAATCGTTCACAATCTGAAGATCGATTGGGCAATCGTATCTAAGTAATGATTGTTTGAATAAATTAACGATATCTTATCCTGTGATATAGAGAGTTGTGACTCTGTAATTTATTCTTGATGATTTGATAAAGACATTGAACAAGACCTCTGACACATTGAAGTTCAAGATAAAACCGTTTAATCACATGAAACTTTAAAATCACATACGAGGTATTTGGTAATTACCTAAATCCTGAAGTGAATACATATTTTCTTGTGACACTTTATGACATTTAATTAGTCAATGGACAATATCTAAATGAGTTTTTATTGACCCGACGATTGGTGTCATAATACTGTTTCGTTGAATTATGTGATTAACATATATGGAATTTGTGTTGCAAGAATGTTACGACATTAGTATCACACCATGTTTAGTTATTAGATTGTGAGCAAATAAACTGGACCTGGTATTCAACGAATAAAAAATTCCTTAAATAAACATGTGACATGTTCTGACATCTCATTTTATGTTTTTCTCGTTCACAAATAACAAAAGAGTTGGTGGAATAAAAACTCAGAGGTAAAACGGTAATTTTACATTCTTCTGAATTAATTATACACACAAAAGGTAATATCGTAAAATACACTGTGGATCGTATGAAGAATAATTTTATCACATCAAACAAAAATATAAACGCATATGAATTTAGAGATGTTCAATATTGGTCCTTTAGTGGAATCGATTAATATTAAGAATTAAAAGTCGAGAAAAGTTTGTGAATTTTTATGTCCGAACTTTATTCTAAAGCTTCGTTCATATGGGTCCATGATGTCTCAATGATAGACTCTCGAACGAGATTTTAATGAACAAGAATAAGTTGATTTTCTCATTGAATGTAAATTGTGATTTACACTATGACGATTTTTTTTCTTAATTAAATAAATAATTAGTTATTTTTAATTACATTTATTTAATGAATCAAATTGTATAATTATATTGATACTAATAAATTTTGAGATTAAAATAAATAAAAGATGATAAGAAATATTTTCTCGTTCCGTACTTGTTTGCATAGGATGATCAGAATTAATGACATGTCATTAATCAATGAGATGATCTAATTAAATATTAACTAGAAATTGATAAATAAATTTGGAGTACAAATTTAATCAGTATGGTCGGCCATAATGATGGTTTAAGGGCTAGAAGAATGGTGTAAATTCATTAAAAGGATCATTTGGATTAAGTTTGACTAATGGGTCATTATTTGATTTTGACCTAACTTAAAGTCATTCTCCCTGAATTAAAAGGAGAGCTTGTTTTCTGTTGACCTAATTTTTTTTCCGACCAATATACTCTCCCCCCTTGTGCATCATTCGGCCGATAATATCCCAGAGAAAAAGAGAGGAAAATCGTTTTTCCGAAGCGTTTCTTGATTCATCTCCTTCTTCCATTGTTCACATAAAGAGCCCACCCTCTTAATCACCCAAAATCCCGAGAAGAAATTACTTAACCGTTGATGTCGAGTCCGGACTGCAAGTAGCTTGACCACACCAAGCTGCACATGACCACACACAAAATGAGATCGATTTTTATATGTTTAGGGTGCTCAGGGAACACATGGTTCAAAGCAATGTAAACAGCAATTTGACTATCACAAAAAAAGCATAGTCGGACTTGATTATCTTATTTAAAAAAATTTCAAAAGCTGTTATAACCATATTAATTCGCTCGTGGTTATGGCTAAGGCTCTGTATTATGCTTTTGCGGATGATTTACATATTGTATTTTCTTTCTATGACCACCATGCAATGAGAGACTCGCCTATGAATACGCATACTCTAGCCACCGAGCGGCGAGAGTCTGTGCAAGTTCCTAAATCTCCATATGAGAATCCTTTAAGCTGAGTGGGTGAATTTGCTCGATAAAAAAGCCCGTGTATCCAGGCGCTCCTTTTAAGTATATGAGAAGATAATGTACATGGCTTGTAAGTGGATATGAGCCTGTAAAATTTGGTACAAATGGCAATCAATTAAACTCCTATAAAGTGTAATGTCTTCAAGCAATATGGCGTGTAGCCCCTAATCAATAATCATGTCAATGAATGAGTATGAGATACAACATGATTTGTTGAAAAGACATTAAGAACTTGTACTGTATGATGTCATTTTGACATTGGTGTGATCCTCTTGCGGATTAGGAGTAGTAAGTTTGAATGAGAGCATGTTTATAATATGGTGACTTTGATCATTTGCCAGGTTGCCATTTGGTGAGTCAATCTTGATATATTGATCATTGTTGGAGCCTCCTGCAAAATTCGCCGAGATCTTCGGTCTTGGTTTGTAGCCAGCGGGATATCCATGGAGGTTATAGCATTTATTTTTGGTGTGTCCAGTCATCTTGCAATGTATGCATGTCGGTCTTTCTTTCTTGTTGAAATTCTTTTTATGATCATTGAGTGATATTGCCATGGGGTTGGACTGGTTATTGGCGATTAGGTGTCACCACTGATGGATCTTTGATTCGCATCAAGGAACACCATCGAGAACACTTCGTTGATTGGCGACAAAGGTGACATTTGCAAGATCGGACCTTGAAGTGTGTTGAACGAGTCATTAAGCCCGATCAAGAAATTCATTACATACTAATTTTGATTAAAATCCAAGAATTTCTTTGATCCTCCGCAAGTACATGAACACGAAGATTTGTAATCGCCAAGTTCTTCTCAAAGAAATTTCAATTTGCAGTAGTACGCACTAATAGATTTTTTATATTGAACCAGATTCATACTATCTCTTCTTAGCTCAAAGAGTCCTTGATTCATTTCCTTGTTCATATTTCTCTTTCAGATGTTTCAAAACATCTCCAGCTAAGTTTTCATGTGGCACTAGATGCTATTTCTTTAGTACAAGAATTCAAGATCTATACACTTACAATGTTGTTGTTCCTCAGCCACGACTCAAATGCACCGAGATCAAATTCGTTTGGTTTAGAGATCGTCTCATTGATGAAGCCAACTTTGTATTTGATCTCTAGAACCATCCTCATGGATGGACTCCATGAATGATAATTATCTCCATTCATTTATATGGTGACGAAAGAACGGACTCACGACTTCGTTAGCCGCATATCTCCTTGACTCCAACATCGCCATCAAAAGTTGTCCGCTCGAAGCGTCTTCATTCACCATTTCAAAGATCACACAAACAAAATTTTATTTTTCATTTTCAAGCAACCTTGCCTTATGTTAAATTGTAAACAAAGAAAAAGAAAAGGCTAAATGAAAAAAAAATAACAAAGTAAATACTATAGACAAAACGTACTTACGAAGGGCCCAACCTAAACAAGCCCAATTATAAGCCAACATATCGCGACCAGTAACCATGTCATTCATTTGTTAATAGTCCAGTTCTCTTGTTAATAAATTAAAATTCGAACAAATGGATCTTTAATACTTTCTGTATAACTACGCCACAACAAAAGCAGCGATTAGGCTGCCAATAATTCACCTCATTTTCTAAAACAATAGTCAAAATGTAATTTTATCTAAAATGTAATTTACCAAGTTCGCAATAAATTAATTAATTTATTTTAAAATTATAATTAATTAATTACTGTTGATCGTGTACGCATTTTTAATGATAAAATAAGTTTCGTCTTCAATAGCTAAGTATATGGCTAGTTGAACAAAGTCTTGAAATAGTATTTTGATTATCAGTTAAAATTTTAAGGAGAGGTACGTGATAAATGAGCTACAATTTGCGCTGTACATGATACGAATCCTATAATAATCATTAGAACTTTAAGTTGATCATCTTAGAACTTCCAAAGGCAAATATAATAAACCTTAACGCTCACTTAAATAGAAGTCTCTATACCAAGTACTTTAGTTGCAAAGATTTCCCCGGCACGTGATCTTTACGCACTCGCAAGAGTTTATCTGAAATAGATTGCTTGGAATTATAAAATTGGTATATTGAATACCCAAATAATGAAAAAAAAATTACTCAATTTTTTTTTTTTTGACATGGGTCCATTTGGACACTGCTGAAATCATTGACGATCTTATTGCCTCGTCATTTTCGAACAAATGACCATAAATCATAATGGATCTCTATCTTACACCAAGATGTGGTTTTGGAAGAATTAAAATTAGTGGAGAAGACAAGAGTATCGAGTATCTAATTGATTAATTAATTATTTTTATTTATTGAAACAAAATTATAAGGCGAATGAAAACTCCCTCTCAACGGCTAACCTTTCCTTTACTACAGCAACTTGTAAGAATATATATTATTTATAAATTTTCTGCTAGGTTTCAGCTTCAATTTCTTTGTCAAGGCATTACCAACTTTCCCTTTCGTTAGCTTTTTCTTTTACTTTAAGCACATCTCTTGTACACACTCACACATATACACACATACATGTATATATTCTCTCTTGCTATCTTTTTCTCAGGTTGTTGAAGCTGAAGCAGTTGAGTATCTTCCTAATATAAGCTTTACGTAGCCTTGATGATTAGGAAGTGTAATTCAGACGAATACTATTTTCTCAAACTCTTTCACTATCTAACAATCTCTTTCCTCATCATTCTTCTCTCCTTCTTTAAAAACCTACATGACATAAGACCAGACCTTTCGTTTTGATTCTCAAAACTGATCAGAAGAAGTGAAAGAATAGTCGTTTTGAAGAGAAGACACTAAATAAACATGCCTTTTAGCTTCGTCTCTGCCTGGAACAAGCGCCGGAGAAGCAAGTCCTACGATCACTCGGATCCTTGTACTTTTTTCTTGCTTATATTTCTCCTTGATTTATTTCATAGGTTGATAAGTAAAAAGAATAAGTTTTGTTTATTTTAATTTGCCAAAATCTCTGAAGGGGTTTACAAGCCGGCAGAGTGTTGGAAGCTCGAAGATCAAGTAAAGCCCTGGAAACGACACCATGGATCATCGGTCTTCATGCTCAGGGAAATGGAAGAGGCGACTGGCTCATTCAGCGAACATAATTTCCTCGGAAAAGGAGGGTTTGGCCGAGTCTATAAAGGAATTTTGCAGTCCGGAGAGGTACTTAGATAAAATGGATTTATGTTCATGTATTGAAATGCTTAGAAATCTACCGTTATAGTTATTTTAGCACAATGATACTATTATTAAAATCGTTGTTGCAATTAGGTGTAGAGAATTTCGAATAACACAGATTTCTGTGAATGTGATTGACATACGACTTTCGAGGCTGAATTAACAATATGTGCTGATTTTATGATTGTATTCGCGGACAAAGGTCGTGGCGATCAAGAAAATGGAACTCCCAGGTTTCAAAGAGGCCGAGGGAGAACGAGAATTTAGAGTCGAAGTGGACATATTGAGCAGACTCGACCACCCGAATCTAGTTTCACTCATCGGATATTGCGCCGACGGGAAACACCGGTTTCTCGTGTACGAGTATATGAAAAATGGGAATTTGCAAGACCACTTGAATGGTAAGGTTATTTTTCTTCTTCTTGTTAAGTTTTTCGGGATGGAGAAAAAATGCTAATAAAGTGTTTTTGGTGATTTGTAGGAATTGGAGAACCAAAGATGGACTGGTCAGTGAGAGTGAGAGTCGCTCTTGGAGCAGCCAAAGGGCTTGCCTATCTTCATTCAGGTTCTGACGTTGGAATCCCAATTGTGCATAGAGATTTCAAATCCACCAACATTCTTTTGGACATCAATTTTGATGCCAAGGTAATGTAGTATTTGGTGCTCATTGCCATGTCTGAAAAGAAGAAGAAAAAAAGAGCTAATGTTTTTATATAC
Source organism: Urtica urens (assembly GCA_958296335.1). Taxonomy (NCBI): domain Eukaryota; kingdom Viridiplantae; phylum Streptophyta; class Magnoliopsida; order Rosales; family Urticaceae; genus Urtica; species Urtica urens. The sequence goes on from OY282528.1 coordinate 8,853,480, forward strand.
ATGATCATAGATCTCTGACTTTGGGCTTGCCAAGCTAATGCCAGAGGGTCAAGAAACTCATGTGACAGCTAGGGTTCTTGGTACATTTGGCTACTTTGACCCTGAATATACATCGGTGAGTGTTTTACAACCCGTTTTTTTTTTCGTGATTTCCAAGCTTTTGCAAGATCAAGGGTACATTAGCCATTTATAAATTGGTTTTCCGTGTTATCTTTAATATCAAAATATTTTGGATTTATTTTGAATAAAACTGCAAACAAGTACAATAAGAGAATGGAAAGGAAATATTTGTAGAATCAGATTTGAAAAGAAGGTATAGGAATGAATTTTAAGATATTTCATACCACTTGTTTTACATTAGTTCGTAGCACTTGTAAAGTAGCGCCGTTCGCATCAGCTTTTCCTAGATCTGGTTAGTAAGTTGTTTTTATTCTGGTTTCGCTAAAGACCGGGAAGCTCACTTTGCAAAGTGACGTATATGCGTTTGGAGTGGTTCTTCTCGAGCTTCTGACCGGACGTCGGGCTGTGGATCTAAACCACGGACCGAACGACCAAAATCTCGTATTACAGGTACACACATTTTTTCCCCAAGTTTTTCAGATTTTGGTAAGTTTGACTGAGAAGTACAAAAGCAATTTCCTAATGTCTTCAGGTGAGGCATATACTAAACGACAAAAAGAAGCTCCGAAAGGTGTTAGACCCAGACTTGGGCCGGACTGCGAACAACATGGAGACGATCGCCATGTTTGCAAACCTGGCTTCGCGGTGCGTTCGGATCGAGAGCAGCGAAAGACCATCCATGGATGAGTGCGTGAGAGAGCTCCACATGATCTTCTACATGAGCTCGAGAGGTTCCGTCGGAGGATTTTCTAACACGTTTCGAAAGGCCTAAGCAAGATTCGTGGCGTAAAGACCGTGTGATCGTGCTGTGATAAGATAAAGAGAGCTTTTCTTGTACAATAAATCAAGATAGAACTGCACTTTTAAGTCCATAAGGGTTCTGGAATCTAGAGAGATTGTTAAAATGTATATTTGTAACATAAACAGAGCTTGAAATCACACTAGTGGCCATACACAATCACAATACTTCTTTTTTTCAATTAACATTTCTGACTCGAATCTATGCAAAAGCTAGTAAGAAAATATATATACAATTCCTCTTCTTCTCTCCCTCTTTCTTCTAAGTTCAGTTCATCAACTTATGAAGGTGAGAAATTAAAAACAAGGGTAGGTTATTATTTCTTCTAGTTTTTACTGTACTTGACAAGACCAAACATTGAAAACTTGCATTATCAGAAGAGTTACTTGAAGCAAGAAAAAAAGTCAACATATACAGGTTTTAAAGTGTCAAAATTGCGTAAAGAGTTTCCAGAATTTACTATACATGTGGTTACAACAACGAATACCTGATATTCCACGCACGTCCTGTATTCAGAAGTAATTCCAGTCAAACAGAACATCTTATGACTTCTTTTGAAAACCGAAAACCTAAATTTGAATTAACTTGGAACTCGGCAGAGGTATATACGTTTTTAGAGCTCGATCATCAAGAACCTAAGTGCTAGAACTAAATAAATAAATAATAAAAAAGTCAACTGGTTCATTGATTCATAAGCCTCAAATGTTGAGACTCAGCGTAAAGGCAAGATTACTAAAAGTAAAAGAGCCATTTTGTTACCTCGATAAAACGCTATAAAAGGCCGGTTAGTCGAATCATGTAAAACCCTCTTCGTTGAGGCTCTCTCGAAGGGGAAGCTTTTTGAGCATCAAGTGTTTACGCCTCTGCAACATGATCAGCACGAAGAGATTGTCTGTCTTCACAACACTGTAACCGGCTTTCGTGTACATATTGAACGGACCCGTGTCGATCATTCTGCAATGAAGATAAACCTCCATTGCCAAACTCATTTCCAATATTAATTCTTCAGCGGCCTTTAGAAGGTGCCATCCGATTCCCCTCCTAGACATAGTCCCAGAAAAGAAAACACTTGAGAGAAAATATTCACTAATCTAGACATAGCGAAAAAGATTTTCACGGCCAAGTTTATGCATATTTCAACAATGGCCATTAAACAATGATCAATCTATTGAACACTAAACCAATATTCTCAGTTAGGTTAATTAGTGTTTGAAGAGTCAAATTAAACAAATATTCTTTTCTTTTCTAATTGCAGCAAATTAGTTCTATTCATGTTAATGAGAGCCACTTATGTGACTCAACTAACAAAGCTTAGAACTTATCTCAAACTAATTTTCTTTATTTTAAAGTTTAAATCGTAAACATTATCTTCCAAGTTCCAAACATGGCAAGATCGAAGAGACATGATAACCTCTAGTCAAGTACGCATTATATTTTTTCTTCATTTTATTCAACACACCGTACTTTAGGTTTTGTGAAATTCGGTCGAACAATTGCGCTTCAATTGACAAAAATCAAAATTAAGAGTAGACAAAACCTTCGAAGATTTTCCTTGACACTCATGTTGCTGATATACGGCGATTTTCTCGGCGCCGTCGGAGTCGGCGGAGAAACATTCGTTCCTCTCTCGTCGAAACAAACCTCTACAGTTCCCGCCAATTCTTCCACATGTTCATTGCCTTCTTGTTCTTCCTCATCCTTTCTCTCCCTGAAGAACCCTAAGAGCGTGACCGCGTGAGGAACAACTTCTCTCCTCTCGACCAAATACTGCTTCACAAGGAATTTGAGAACTGAGATGTAAGCCTTGGGCAAGAGCATCGACTCGGCGAACGACTCGGCAAGCAGCGCCACGGTCTCGTCAGTCTCGTCCTCTCTCATTGCTCGGATCGATAAGAAACCGGATTTCAGCTCCGTCGTGTAAACAAAGCCTTCTAGGAATCTCAGCTTGTCGAGGTCTTCGCTGCTCAAGAATCGGCCGGTTCTCAGCGGGTCGGAGATATGCGATACTACAAGCGGCTCCGAAGAAGAAGAAGAAGAAGAAGAAGAAGAACATAAGGATTTGAAGATTCGACGGTGGTTGTGTATTGTGGTTCCGGTGAAGAGAGGGGATTTGTGAGGCGTCGAATACGAGAGAGTGATCTGGTGAGGGCTTGTGGTGGAGACGGAGAGCGAGATACCTAGTGTTGAAGCCATTGGAGAAATTGCAGAGTTCTTCGATCAGAGTCGGAGAACGTTTTCCGTCGGCATTTCATTGGCTTCCATTCTTGTTCTTCGTAGTCGTCATCCTCGAATGGACGTTAAGATCAGCCACGCAAATTGCAGATTGATTGGTGTCTTTTCTTCTTCTTCACTTTTTTTCTCTATAAAGATTGGGCCCAAGTTTGGTATCTTTTTAACGGGCTTTGAATGCCCCGTTTTACAGGCCTAATCATTTCTGGAAAACTGACCTCAATCTGTTGTTGTTGTCGCCTCGTGTTTTTTAAGGACGGTAGCCGGTATTTCCGTATTTTGAAAATATCATAAAATGACCAATACTGGAGTCACATGAGAAATAAGAAAAAAAAAAATAAACCACGATGACATAAGCAATCAACTAAAAAAAATAAAACAGATTGACTAGGCCTCAAACACACATATTATATAATATGATGTCTCAAACACTCGTAATCATGGAAATTACATAAAATTACATAAAAACAAATGTGTCATCTATAAGTACAAAAATTAAACATAATAAAATATAAAAAAATCTATTGCTGTAGTGGTACGCCATTCTTCATTTCTCTTCATTCTTGTTGTTGTCGTTTTCTGATTGTTATAGTGTTTGTCCGAACATGAAGGTGACATATATTGTAGCCACTTCGCTGACGTATTTTTATTAGGTAAGCATTTCGAACGAATATATCTCATTTACTTATCGAGATCTCTTTCATAACAGTTTGCGATTCTGAAATTTTTATTTGGAAGCTTTTTTATTCTCGGATAAGTGTGTATTGAAGATCCTTCTTTTTTGGTGCTGGGTGGTTGACCGCGTGGAAACCCTAGCTATGATCTTCTTCTTTTAAACGTTATAAATAACAGGATTGTAGCCTTTAGCGTTCCTTGATGCTTCATTTGAATTGCTAGCTTTTTCTAAACGTGGAAGATCGGCGGCCTGGAAAACTATTCATCTGAATGAGAGCAGTGTTTGAATCGGATTACCTATTGTGATCGATTCGTTATTGGTACTGTGTTTTTGCGTGAATGAGCTAGGCACTCCCTGACATTACACTGTGATTAAAGAACACTTGAAGCTGGTTTTTTGGTGGATCTGTGAAGGGTCACTAATTCAGGGGGAGGACTGAATTAGGTTTTCGCTTTATAGTTAGTAATTTGGCTTTGATGTTGATGTTGCTCATATAAGACCAACTATACTATGAACTATAATTATAGTGAAATCATTTTCACCGGGTTATCACACCTCCCAGATGTAGGAGACGTTGCTCCGAACTGGGTTACCAATTGTGTGTGTCGTTTATTACTTTTCTGTTCTTTCTCATTGTCATCTCTATTTTTCTTGTCAATCGTCACGTACACTGTTACGATTATTGTGTGTGACAGTTGACTAAGCGATTAACAGAATTTCAATTGGTATCAAAGCAGGTACCTTTTACGTAAGGTGGTTTCCTGTTGTGCTTACTTTCTGTTAAGATGGACAGTTTCAGGGAAAGTGGATCTGTGAATCGACCTCCTATGCTAGATGGTTCCAATTTTGGTTACTGGGAAGCTAGCATGTGTGCCTTCTTAAAGGCTCTTGACAACAAGACTTGGAAAGCTGTTTTGAATGGATGTACGCATCCTACTGTAATTAATGAAGAGAATGGGGAAAGAAGATTGAAACCTGAAAATGACTGGACTGCAACTGAAGATGAAGAAGCTCTTGGAAATTCTAGACCTATTAATGCTATTTATAATGATGTTGATAAAAAATATATTCAGAATAATTAACAGCTGCGGCAGTGCTAAAGAAGCCTGGGAGATTCTTGAAGTGGCTCATGAAGGAACTGTTAAAGTTCGCAGTTCAAAACTCCAGATACTCACTACTCAGTTTGAAGCTCTTACTATGAATGATGATGAAACCGTCGCTGAATTTAATGTTTGTATTCGTGACATATCTAATGAATCTTACTCTCTTGGTGTTCCCATGTCAAATGAAAAACTCGTTCGGAAGATTCTTAGATCTCTTCCTTCTAGATTTCAAATGAAAATTACTTCTATCGAAGAAGTTCAAGACCTATCCACTATGAAGCTCGATGAATTGATTGGTTCTCTTATGACCTACGAGTTGTCTATTCCTCGTTCTGAAAAGAAGAACAAGAACTTGGCCCTAAAAATTTCTCTGAAACAGCACTCTGATCTGGTATCATCTGAATTTGATGATGATATTTATGATACTATTGCCCTTCTGTCTCAGAACTACAACAAGGTTATGAAGAAATTTGCACGACTTCCACCTCAAAATATTTCACCAGAGAGTCGTGAAAGTCAGCCACAATATCAGTCTCAGCATGGAAATGCCTCTCGGAGAACTAGCAGGAACGGTGACAAACATTCTGGTGTTAAAGGAAAAGGTGTACAATGCCATCAATGTGAAAGTTATGGTGACATCCAGAAACTTTTTGAGGAAACAAAAGAAGGAATATGCAGCACTCTCTCTGATGATGAAAATCATAGTGAGCCTGACAATGCAAACATTTTCCTTGCCTTTACGTTCACTATCACAAACATTGAGGAAAATGAGAATGATCACACTGTAAACTCTATTATATCCTCTATCTCTTGTACTGATGATGTTGACAAGATTGTTGCAGCAGATAAACTGAATGAGGTGAGTCTTATACTTACAAATGATAAGACAAGGCTGCTTGAGACAATTGCCGAATTGAAGTTAGAAGTTGCTCGACTTAATAATGATTTGATGAATACTGAAAAATTCTGTCAAAATGCTATATTTTGGAACTAATAATTTGGATAAAATTCTTACGGTGGGAAAATCAGCCAATAACATGAAAGGGTTAGGGTATTCTCATGGCAGCTCCACTTTGCAAGCCAGATTTGTTCCTCAAAGAATGAAAGAAGCTGATCATGAAAAACTGTCTCAACAACATGTGGGATCTCATGTCAACAGATCTCCATGGGTCTGTCACTACTGTGGGAGGAAAGGATATATTCGTCCTTATTGTTATCGGTTGATCAATAGGTTGAATCGCAAACCTAAGGATGAAATTAAACACTTAAATGGTCCAGGTAGACAGATGCATATGGTATGGAGAATTAAAAGTGATCATCGTGCTAACATTGCATATACTTCTCTTCGTGCGTCTACTTATGATAACTGGTATTTTGACAGTGGTTGCTCAAGGCATATGAAAGGTGTTGAAGATTATCTCACAGATATCAATCCATACAATAACTGCTATGTAACATTTGGTGTCAAAGGTAAGATCATTGGGAAGGGCACAATAAATTTTCAAGGTCTTAACTGTCTGAAGGAAGCACTTCTTTTTTAGGGACTTACTTCGAATCGCATTAGTATCAGTCAACTATGTGATGCAGATCTCACTGTAAATTTCACTCCTGATGAGTGTACAGTCACTACTCCTCAAAATGTCAATCTAGCTAATAAAGAGAATAATATCAAAAGACAATTGCTACATGTGGTCTCCTCATAAAAACCCTAGAACTGCGTCTTGTTTAATCTCTAAGACTCAAGAAGCTAAACTATGACATCAACGTCTGGGTCATCTGAATTATAGAAGTCTTTGAAAAATAATCAGTGAAAATGTTGTCATTGGAGTTCCGGATATAAGGATTGTTGAAGGTCAAATTTGTGGAGATTGTCAGATAGGTAAACAGCTCAAACGCTCTCATAAGCATGTTTAAACCTATATCACCTCTCGTGTTTGGAACTCTTGCATATGGACTTGATGGGACCCATGCAAACTGAAAGTTTTGGAGGATAGAGATATGTATTCGTTTGCGTGGATGATTTCTCGAGATACACCTAGTTTATTTCATCAAAGAAAAATATGAAACTTTTGCTGTTTTTGAAGAACTGGGCAAACTTGTTCAACGGCAAAATGGGGATACAACTAGAAAGGTCATCTGAATTAGAAGTGATCAGGGAAGAGAATTTGAGAACTCTAGCTTCTCAGATTTTTGCTCAGATGAAGGAATAGCGCATGAATTTTCTGCTCCTATTAATGAAATTGTGGAAAGGAAAAATAGAACTCTTCAAGAAATGGCTAGAGTTATGTTACTGGCAAAGAACACTCCTACTCGTTTCTGGTCTGAAGCGTTGAATACTGCTTGCCACATTCACAACAGGGTCTCAATTAGACCGGGAAATACTTCCACACAGTATGAGATTTGGAGAGGACGGAAACCTAATGTAAAATACTTTCATATTTTTGTATCTACTTGCTACATTCTTGCTGACAGAGAAGCAAGGATAAAATATGATCCTAAAAGCGATGAAGGTTTGTTTGTGGGTTATTCTAGAAAGAACATCATGGAATCTGTAAATGTTGTTGTCAAAGATACCACTTATCTATACATGTCTGATACTACAGATGATTTCCTGCAACATGAGACAAGTGTCAGACAAGATGTTACACCATCAGTCCCTAATAATTCTCATCATAGTGTTCATAATAGTGAAGATTCCTCATAGAGTTCTGCTGAAATAAGTAATACTCATAATGATATGCCTTATAAACCAACAGGGACTGAATCCTCATATGAAGTCAGCAATGAATTGATCCCTCCACCAGAATTCAAAAGAATAATCATATTGACAGTGTGATAAGAGACGTTAATGATTCTATGCAGACTCGACGAAAGCATCCTGCCAACTATAGGGAGATGATCAGCAATGTCTGTTTTGTTTCGAAGATTGAACCAAAAAATGTGAGTGAAGTTATTCACGATGAGTTGTGGATGAATGCTATGCAAGAAGAATTGGTTCAATTCGAGATGAATTCTGTCTGGGATCATGTTCCTAAACCTGATCGGGTAAATGTCATTGGAACTAAATAGATATATACGAACAAGTATGATGAATATGGCAATGTTACACGGAATAAGGCTAGACTTGTTGCTCAGGGATATACTCAAGTCAAGGGTGTTGATTTTGATGAAACCTTCGCTCAAGTTGCCAGATTAGAGGCAATACGTTTACTCCTTGGCATCTCTTGTCTTTTTCGATTCAAATTATATCAGATGGACGTTAAGAGTACTTTCCTAAATGGTTATCTCAATGAGGAAGTATATGTTTCTCAACCTAAAGGATTCATAGATCCTCATTTTACAGATCATGTTTACAAAGTCAAAAACGCTCTTTATGGTCTTAAGAAAGCACTGTTGGAATAGGTCTAGGGTTAAGAAAAAATATCATTAATCATATTTATGACGAAATATAAAATTTATTTACAAGTAAACAATTTTACTAACCTAGGCAAAGTGCATGAACATGTTATCAATTAAAAACATTATTTAAAGTACTTGAATACTAACCTTTCTTGTATCTTCAAACTTGAAGCATCTTGAGAAAGTTTGATCTACTTCCTTGGCTCGATTCTTTCACGTCTAATGTAGAACTTGAGAAACCTAAGGTTTCTATTACAAGATCCTACAGAGTGTTTGAAGGATTTGTGTGTGGGCACAATTAAACAATATGAACCAAGATAATTTTTGGATCATATGCTAATTCTCTAGATCAAGTATGGATGTAGGTGCAAAAATAAAAATGAATTTCTAGAGAGAGAGAGAGGGAATGGTCGGCTAGAATAGAGAGAGCAAGACTAAGAAATGCAACTTCTCACATCTCTATGTGATGCTCTATTTATAGGAGAATGAAAATCTATAAAGGTCAATTATGCATTCATGAAAGAATAATGCATTCATGACACAATATTTAGTTTTCTCGTCCCTTTTCTCTCCTAATGTGGCCGGCCATATCAAGCTCAAGAGGTGAGGATATTTGTTTCCTCACTTTGCTTATTTATTTCCTTCTCAAGGAAATTGATTTCCTCTTTTTCTTTTGGGAAATTATCTTTATAATTAAAAGGAAATAACTCTCTCCTCTATGATGCATGTTGGCCGAATTTTATAGCTAGGGAAGGAGCATCTAGATGCTTCTTTATTTCTTTTAAGACAATTCTTAAAATACCCATTGTAGAATTTTTATTACACAAATAATGAAATTAATTTCTTAATACCTCAAACGACTTTTCGGCTTTAGAAAATAATTTTTTATTTTCATCATATGAAAATACTCAAAATCTTATTTTGACATTCACATCATTTTATGTCCATGTGGACAAAAATACCCTTTAGACATTTTCCGAGAAAAAGTCCAGTTTAACAATCCTACTCTAATAACCTGTAATAGTGACCTTATGGATCCAAATGAACAAAGCTTGAGCTTCTATACTCAAATTCAAAAGTTCACAAACCTTTTTTCGAGTATTAACTTAATATTAACTGACTCCACTAAAGAGTTGACACTGAGAATCTCTCGGCTCAAATGAATTTATTTTCTACTCAAATTCAACTTAATTATATTAAGTGGATCCATTGAATGTTATCTATGTTTAACCTTCATGAATATCATCAACTAGATGAGATTTATAAAATTACCATTTTACCCTTCTAGTTGTTATTTCCTCAACTCCAAGCATGAGGTGATATATATTGCATTTAAGGAATCTTGTACATGAATTCCATATCTATGAGAACTTCACAAAGTTGGTTCATGACTTATTCACCTGTACGTCTCCGCGTTACACGATCTCTCTAATAAAATGGTATTTCCTCTCAATATGCTTAGAGCGCTTATGGCTTCTTGGTTCCTTTGAGTTAGCAACATCCCCACTATTATCACAATAAAGTGTCATGGGCTCGTTGACATTCGGAACAACTTCCAAATACTTAAGGAATTTTCTAAGCCATACAGCCTCTTTGGATGCTTCACAAGCAGCCACATATTCTACTTTCATGGTGGAGTCAGCAATGCAAGATTGCTTGATACTCCTCCAAACAATAGATCCACCATTCAGGATGAACACAGATCTTGAAGTGGATTTCTTGGAATCCTTATCCGCCTGAAAGTCGGAATCGGTATACCCCATCATAGTCAGGTCAGTACTGAATATGTAAGCACCAAGTTTCTAGTTCTCCGAAGATACTTAAGAACAAGCTTAACAACAACCCAGTGCTCGGGTCTAGGATTTGATTGAAAACGGCTAACTACGCCAAATGCGAAACATATATTTGGTCTAGTGCACAACATTGCATACATGAGACTTCCCATGGCTAAAGCATAGGGATTCTTTCTCATGTCGTCAATCTCTTGTGCAGTCTTGGGAGACTAGTTCTTAGAGAGTGAGACTCCATGTCTAAAGGGGTTTTGGCCCTTCTTGGAGTTATGCCTGGCGAAGCTATCCATCACCTTATATATATAAGATGCTTGGGAGAGCGACAGGGTCCGGTTCTTTCGATCTCGAAAGATCTGAATCCCCAGAATGTACGCAACTTCCCCTAGATCCTTCATATCAAACTACTTAGCTAACCAAACTTTAACCTCGGATAATTTACCTACATCATTACCAATGAGTAGTATATCATCGACATATAATACCAGAAACACAACCTTGCCCTCGTGTATCAACTTATAGAAAGAGGGTTCATCTATTGACTGTTCAAAACCGAAGCTTTTTACAGTTTCATCGAATCTAAATTCCATGATTTAGATGCTTGCTTTAATCCATAAATGGATTTAAGCAATTCACAAACCTTGTTCTCTTGATTACTTTCCCCAAAACCGTCTGGTTGAGCCATGAAAATGCACTCGTCAAGATTTCCATTCCAAAAGGCAATATTGACATCCATTTGCCAGATCTCGTAATCGAGAGCGACAACGGATAGAAGTATACGGATGGATTTAAGCATTCTGATTGACGAGAATGTTTCTTCATAATCGATACCTACCTTTTGGGTATAACCCTTAGCCACAAGTCGCGCTTTGAACGTCTCAACGTTCTCATCCGGACTCCTTTTCTTCTTATAGATCCACTTACATCATACGGGGTTAACCCCTTCAGGTAGGTCTACAAGTTTCAAGACTTTGTTGACATACATTGAATGCATCTCAACTTTCATGGCATCAAGCCAAATGTTTGATTCAGAACTAGCCATTGCTTGGCTATAGGAAACAGGGTCATTCATGTCAGCGACGACTACGAGAGTATAGCCATAAGACATGTACCTGTCGGGCTTTTTAGAAACCCTCCCACTACGTTGAAGTACTACTTGACGAGGTTCTGAATTGTTAGGTTGCGTTTCAGTTGGGGTGAGAACAGTTCTTATATATGAGGTAGAAGCTTCCTCACCCAACTTTTCTTCAAGCACAATTTCGTATTCTTCATATAGTCCTCCTTAAGGAAACGAGCATTAGTGCTAACAAACGTTTGGTTTCCTTTGGATATCCAACAAACATACATAATTTTGACCTACTAGCCAACTTGCTAGTCTTTTTCCTTAGCACATGTGCAGGGAAATCCCAAATTATGATGTGCTTAAACTAGCTTTACGCCCAGTCCATCGTTAATAAGGCGTACTAGGGACCGTCTTCGATGGAACTTAGTTCAGAATATATGTGGCAGTTTTGAGGGCATATCCTTAAAAGGAATTAGGGAGTGATGAGTAAATCATCATTGATCTAACCATATCCATCAAAGTTTGATTCCTTCTCTCTGACACTCCGTTCTGTTGAGATGTCGAGAGGCGGAACACCCCAAGTGGGTATCCAATGTAGTAATGGTCAAAAAGCCCAACGGGAAGTGGCGCATTTGCATAGATTATAAAGATCTTAACAAAGCCTGCCCAAAGGATAGCTTTCCACTCCCCCGGATTGAGCAACTCGTGGACGCAACAGCGGGCCATGAGTTGCTCAGCTTCATGGATGCCTACTCAGGTTATAACCAGATCCGGATGCATGAGGGTGACCAGATCAAGACAACCTTTGTAACTAACAAAGGCCTCTATTGCTACAAGGTAATGCCGTTCGGCCTCAAGAACGCCGGCGCCACCTACCAACGGTTGGTCAGCCGAATGTTCGCCGAACATATCGGAAAAACCATGGAAGTCTATGTGGACGACATGTTGGTAAATAGCCGACTGGCTTCAAACCACATCCACGACCTCAAGACTATGTTCCAAATTCTCCGCCAATTCGGGATGAAGCTAAACCCCAACAAATGCACTTTCGGGGTAGAATCAGGAAAATTCCTCGGCTACATGGTTAGCAGGCGAGGAATCGAAGCCAACCCTGAGAAAATCGCCGCCATACTTGAAATGAAGTCTCCCACAAAGCCCAAAGAGGTCCAAAGCCTGGCAGGTAGGGTCGCGGCTTTGGCTAGGTTTGTCTCCAAGGCGACCGATAGGTGCCAACCATTTTTTCAGGCGTTGAAGATGAAGGGCGGGTTCGAATGGACATCCGAATGCGAGAAAGCATTTTGCGAAATGAAGGCTTATTTCGCAGCACCCCCGTTCTTGTCGAAGCCCAGGGACCATGAGCCTCTCGTGCTTTACCTCGCAGTGTCCGAAAGGGCTACGAGCGCGGTCCTTATCCGTGAGGAAGGGCACGGACAATGGCCGGTGTATTATGTCAGCAAGGCCCTCCTAGACGCTGAGACCCGATATCCTGAGATCGAAAGATTGTCACTCGCACTCGTCATGAGCGCCAGGAAACTGCGCCCATATTTCCAAGCACACCAGATAATCGTGCGGACCGGTCATCCGATCGAAAAGGCACTACAAAGAGGATCCTCGACGAGGATGGCCATATGGTCACAGGAACTTAGCGAGTACGGGGTACTTTTCCAACCGCGAAACGCCATCAAAGGCCAGGCCCTGGCAGATTTTGTGGCGGAATTTACGCCGGGAATCGAGAATGAAGGCGAGGCCCTCACGCCAAAATCTCCAAAAAAGAGAGGCCCTGGCCCATCCGGGCCAGCGTGGGTGTTGTGCGTCGACGGCGCATCAAACGCCCAAGGGGCCGGGGCCGGAGTAATTCTAACCAACCCCGACGGGGAAAAATTGAAGTACGCGCTGCGCTTCGAATTCAAGGCCTCCAACAACGAGGCAGAATACGAGGCCCTAATAGTCGGTTTGGAGCTTGCTCACCGGCTCGGCGCAGAAAACTTGCACATCTTTTGCGACTCGCAATTGATCGTGAATCAAGTCAAAGGCGAATTCGCCGCCAAGGAGCCAAACATGGTGGCTTATTTGGCAAAAACCCTAAAGAACCTAGAAGCGATAGCTTGGTTCGAGATCGTTCAAATCCCCAGAGAGGAGAACGCCGAGACGGATGCTTTGGCGCGACTCGCTTCGGGCATAGATCCGAACGAAGATGGAGAAGTCCCGATCGAAATTCTAACCAGACCCTACATCTCGAGGAGCGATGTAGGGAAATTTAGTAACTCATTGGTTTCATCCTGGTTGACACCCCTAAAAAACTACATAGCGAAGGGAATCACTCCAGAGAATAGTGAAGATGCCAAGAAATTGAAACACTTGGCGTCAAAGTATACGATGCGCGGGGATGTGCTATACAAGAGGGGCTACTCGATGCCTCTCCTTCGCTGTCTCGACAACAACGAAGCGAGACGAGCCATGAAAGAAGTCCATGAAGGACTATGTGGGAACAACGCGGCAGGACAGTCAATGGCCATGAAGCTCCTAAAATTAGGCTACTTTTGGCCAACTTTGAAAAAAGACGCCCACGGCTGGTCCCGACAGTGCGATAAGTGCCAAAGGTTCGCCCGTGTTCCCAGACAACCCCCTGCGCCATTGTGCCCGATCATCGTTCCTCGACCATTCACCAAATGGGGAATCGATTTGATCGGTGAATTACCCACGGCCCCGAGGCAGCTCCGATTCGCCATAGTTGCAATCGACTACTTCACCAAGTGGGTTGAGGCCGAGCCGCTGGAAAAAATCACAGAGGCAAACACAACAAACTTCATATGGAAAAGCATAATATGCCGCCACGGTATCCCGGAATCGATCGTGACTGATAACGGTCGACAATTCGACAACGCGCGATTGCGCGAGATATGCGAACAGCTCGGGATTAGTAAAACATACTCCTCCCCAAGGCACCCCCAGGCTAATGGCCAAGTGGAGGCGGCGAACCGTACGATAAAAGAAAATTTGAAGAAAAAATTGGAAACCCGAAAGGGCGCGTGGGCAGACGAATTACCCTTCGTGTTATGGGCATATCGCACCACGGCGCGAAACGCAACAGGGGAGACCCCGTTCGCCTTGACTTTCGGAGTGGAGGCCGTGGTCCCGATAGAGACCACGCTCCCCACGTTCCGAATGGAGGTCTTCCACGAAAAAGAAAACGAGGAAGCCATAAGAGCAAACCTCGACCTGATCGACGAAAAGAGGGCCGAGGCACTCACGCGCCTAACAGCCCAAAAAAGAAAGGTCGAGCGCTACTACAACGCAAGGGTTAAACCTCGGAACTTCCCCGACGGCAGCCTGGTTTTGAGGAAAGTATTCCCAAATACCAAGGTACAAGGGGCTGGTGTGTTAGGCCCAACCTGGGAAGGCCCGTACCGAGTTCGGAAAGCCATTCACAACGGCACGTACGAACTAGAAAACATGGACGGGCTCGCGTTCACACACCCTTGGAATGCCGAGCATTTAAAAATGTATCACGCATGAAGGCCAAGCAAAATGCGAGATTTCCAACAAATGTAAACACAAAGCCACGATTGTCATAATTCAATAAATGTATCCATTTGAACATCGAATAAAAGATCGTTTTGTGTCATCATTTCGGTTAATTTCCCGCTATAAGTTCCTAGAAATAATTTTTATTATCCCTAAAAACTTGGGGGGCTGGAGGTAAACCCAACAAAGCGACGATACGCTAATAGGGACCGAAACCCTCCACCAATGGGCGAATCGATAACAAAACCATAACGGTTTGCATTCGAGAAAATCAAAGACCCACAAAACCGCGGGGTACGAACCCCGTGGCCGGAGAAATCTCCACCGAAAACCAGTAACAAGGCAACAACCTTGCATCTGGGCGTCCATGGATTTGAGGAAGGTTGGCAAACCCCGATTGACACACAACCGGGCCAATGTCAATACCCAATCCTAAGACGTAAATCGAATACCCTAGAGATGAATGCGCGCGACGCCAACAAGGCAAATCGTAAACCAACGTCACAAATCGACGAGTCATCGATCGAGCCAAATCTCGGGATTCCCCTGTCGTAGAGCCAAGACGTAAGCCGACAGGCCATCGTCAAAAGCTCACGAATAAAGAAGCTCAAAACACGGTTGGGAGGAAAAAATACCCAAAACCGAAGAATGCGAGCTCGGATGTCGCCAAGGAAGCAAGGCGTAAGTGGATGAGACAATGAACGCTCCTCGAGACACAGATGTACCCAAGAGGAAAGTCGGACGAGTTACCGAATAAGTCTCCCACCATCGACCACGCAATATGCGCGACATGCCGTTAATGCTGGTTGCCGGCCGTAGTAAGCCGACGACGGAAAAGGAAATTCCCGATCATCGATTGCGTCTCGCCAAGGAGGCCCATCATAAATCGAAGGCCCCAAGCGTCTTGGAATCCGACAATCAAAAACTTCAAGCAACACAAGAATCGCAAAAAGAAGCCAACGCGAACCCGCGGGGTTTTTCATTCGATAAAGAGAAGATTGCGAGAAAGAAAGATAAATGTCGCAAAAATGGAAAGCCTTAAAACATCCGAAACGAGTCAAGTAAATAAGAAGAAGGATGCGCTAAACATAGGCGCGGACGAAACAAAACACTAATCAGAGCCGAAGTCAGGCTGCTCTTCGCCCGGTCCCGTGCTCGAGTGAGAAGGAGATGTTCCCACCGAGGACTGCATAGTCTCGGTAGGACGCCGACCGCCGCGATCGCCGAAGCCTGCGTAGCCCTCAATCGGCGGGAACATGGCATCGAAGAATGCGAAAGACACTTCGCGGGGTTTGTTCTCGGCAACAATGGCATCCCGGACGCGGACGGCCGCAGCATGTCGGGCCTCGTATACCGCGACTTCCCAATCATCCTTCAGGCGCTCTTTGATGCGCACAGCTTCATCGCGGTCATCGACGACGGCTTGCATCTCCGCCAAGAGGGCATCGTTCTCCTCAACGGCTCTCAAGTGGGCAGCCTCGCTCACAGCCAGCCGACCGCGAACGGAAGCAAGGTCGGCATCGCGGGAGGCCAAGGCCTTCTTCATCGCCTTGCTTTCCGCCAGGAAGGCGCTCGCGGATCGCTCCACTTGCTCCCTCGAGGCCCTCTCCTCCACGAATTTTTCCTCGGCCGCGGCCCTCTCATTGGCCAACGCCTCTTTCAACGCCCGTTCACGGCGAGCGGCCTCCTCCATCACGAGCTCCATCCGCTCGTGGCGCGCCAAAGCCTACAGTGCAATAACAAATGAACATGGCATAGAGAGGAAAGACACGAGATAGGAGGCACACGAATGACTAACCTTCCGCGCGTCACGAGTCCCTTGCCGAAAGAGTTCCATGTCGCTGACGACGACGAGCTCCTTAAAGCACTTGGGGGATGAATCCGCGAGACCCCGAGCACTCCGATCCTTCAAGTCGTTCGCTTCGGCAAGATAGAGCGACCCGCCGCCACCAGTAGAGGTCGCTTCCACCAGTATCCGAGAACCCGATGGCGCGTCACTCGCCGAGGATACGGCGGGGCGTTTCCGTGGGGGGCCGCTGCACCCGCCCTCCTGAGGTGCCGACGGGGGTTGAGACTCCGGTCGCTCCCGTGATGGGCTCGACCGCCTCGCAGCATGCGCCTCGCGCGGAGGCGGCGAGGTCGTAACACCTCCTCGAGGTCTTCGACGAGAACCGCCTAACGAAAGAGCAACCAAGTTAGTAGGCAAAAATGAACGGCACAATAAGGGGTACCTCGTACCGCTACAACGATCGGCCAGAAGGACCTCTTCGTCGGGCTCTGAATCCGAATCGTTCCGCCCTCGGCCACGCGCTAGGGGGAACTGGGGAGTATTCGAAAAGAACCATCCTGTGATTGCCATAGTGTCGGGCGACGCGAAGATCGAAGCCTGACGACGGACAGACGGGAGACGGTGGACGACTTTGCCAAGCTCCGTAAATTCTGGGTCGACAGCCGAATCTGGGATCCTCGCGGGCCCAAACTCAAGAGGGGCCGAGCCAAACGCGGACTCCGAAACCCACACCCAAGGGTATCGATACTTCGTGGGCACATTGGTGACCACGGCAAACTGTTTGGCGTGGTACGCCCGGTACGACCCAGCCCTATTCGACCCTTCCACGATCGATAGAAATTCCAAGAATTCATCGGTCGTGACCGCCCTCTTCCATTCTCGAAAGAACATCATATGGCAGGCGGCCACCATCCGGTAGAACGAGGGTAGCATTTGGGCTGCGTGCACTTCCAATCGACGCAGAAGCTCCTGTACCACGCCAGGAAAAGGCAACCGGAGCCCGCTCCGAAGACTGGCCACATGAACCGCGGCGAACCCGAGCCGAGGGCGCGAAGGCCGATCCTCCGGGAGAGGACGCAAGATGTCGATACTCGGCGGGATCCCGAACTCCTCGCGAAGCCCTCGAAACTGAGCGAGCGACACAAGGGACGGGGAGTCGACCCCCTCGCAGGGGAAGGCCCCCCGAATCCGGGACGCAGTGACCGGGAAGGCAAGGGTCCGCTCATTCTCTTCCGACACGCGACCACGCCCCAACTGGGCCAAAGTCGGAAGGGTACCCGCGGCCGACGACTGCCTGGGAGGTCTCGAGTCCCCTGTTGGGCTCTCGGGCGATTCCCGCCCCGTAGGAGACCCCCGGCCGCTCGGCCGATGCCCGAACGTCCCCTGGTCGGCCACCGGCCCCCTGGGAGAGGGCCGGCCGGCCATCTGGCTCGGGGGAGGCCCCTGGTCGGCCGCCAAAGCCCCAGGAGGGGGCTGGCCGGCTGCCCGACCCCGAGGGGGCGTGAGGTCGGCGGTGGGCACCTCGAGCGGAGCCCACGCCACCGAGTGGACTCCGGCGAAAACGAGCCCGGAGCCCACGACCTGCGACACGCCTCCCAGCGCACCGGGGATGGCCCGCCTTCGTCGCCCAGAGCGCTGTCGCGCTCCACCTCGGCCGGCGAGCCTCCGCCCACGCCGCCGGGGCTCCCGATCCGGCCAGATCCACACGCCCCAGCCCGAGGCGTGTCCCCCGGGGCGCCACGCGCGCGTCTGTGGCTGTCTCCGCCGGCCCTAGCACGCGCGCTCGCACGGCCGGCCGCACCCCGTCCTACCGCGCCGCCATCGCCGAGCCCGAGGGAGCTTGACCAGGGACCCGCCGCCGCGCCACGCACAGATCCGGTGCCGTCCTCACGCCCAAGTGCCGCAGATCCATTGGCGGTCCCCGGGGCTACCTCCCCCTCGCCCGCGCCCCCAAGGTCAGACCCGGGAACACTCCGCCGACGATCTGCCGCCGTCGCGCCTTGCGCGAGCCCGGACTCGCCCTCGCCCCTGGTCGCCGCCGAGCCCTCCTCGCCGGTAACCCCCGACGTCCCTCCGACTTCACGCCCCTCGCCGAGCAACGCCCCTTCGCCGGATTGTTCACCTGCCAGGGCCTCCGCCCCCGCCTCCGGCGTCGTGATTCCGTCGGCGGCCATCCACGCGTCCAAGTTGTCTTCGTCAAAGAAGAGAGAGAGAGAGGATTCGGGATTTGGGAAAAAGGGTAAATTGGGGATTGAAAAAGTATTGCTCCCAGGCGAGGATAAAAAGGAACCAACAAAGTCGTCAACGGACCCGTCATCCACGTCAAACGGCACGGGGTCCATGACGTAATGCAAACAAAGAAAAGGAAAAATATAATAAATTAAAGGTTAGGGTGCTTATAAAGCTACCTGATCTCCTCCACCTCCGAGAGGGTTCCCTGGAGCGCTGCCCTCCGGCCTGGCCCGTCGGTGCGCGCCCGATCTTGGGTGTGGAGCGCCCGTCGGAAGGCGCCACTTCTGAGTTCGCTCTCGATCTCAAGTTCGACATCAAACTCGGGGGGCTAATGTTGTCGCCGTATTTCCGGCGACAGCGTTAAATATATATATCCATATCTATATCCGGGGCGCGAAGGGGAGACGCCTTCCCCGGGACAACCGTGACCCGCCCTCGCACACCTGACCGACCACCATCACACAGGAGAGGGGCCCGGCCGGCCATCCTCACCCATGGGAGGGGCCTGGCCGGCCTTCCTCACCCAAAGGAGGGACCTGGCCGGCCTTCCCCGCCCAGGGGAGGGACCTGGCCGGCCTTCCCCGCCCAGGGGAGGGACCTGGCCGGCCTTCCCCGCCCAGGGGAGGGACCTGGCCGGCCTTCCCCGCCCAGGGGAGGGACCTGGCCGGCCTTCCCCGCCCAGGGGAGGGACCTGGCCGGCCTTCCCCGCCCAGGGGAGGGACCTTGCCGGCCTTCCTCGCCCAAGGGAGGGACCTGGCCGGCCTTCCCCACCTAGGGGAAGGACCTGGCCGGCCTTCTTTCGTTGATGACAGTTTCAGGCCGTAGACATACATGCATAAACCCAATTTTAAATAATAATGAATATTTAAACTTTATTTAACTTTCAAATACAAAAGTATTAAATGTCTCATGTCTCTTTTGTGGGCATAAATCTCAACATTCGCCTTTTAGAAAATCTAGGCGTCTTGGAAGGGCCAACACTCGATGGGTTTTTTGCTCAAATAATTTTCACCTATACAAATAAAATCAACAAATTTTTAACATCTCAATCGCGCAAAATAAATTCAACATACGAATAATATCAAATTCTAAACAAAATTCAACATCAACATGAAAATTTTGAGTTGAACATAAAATAGAAAAGTTTTTGGGAAAATTTGCTAGGAAATCAAGCAGCCTCAACGAGATACACATTTCGCTGCGGCCATACATATATTTTGCCACGACACAAGTTAAAAAAATGACAAAAACAACTATATTCAACCTTAACTTTACTAACTACATTCGAGTTATAAATATCAGAAATTTAAGTTTATAAACCTAATTCGGAGTTGTAAATAATCAAACTTCAAGCACAGATTATGGAGTAGGAGGCAGCGGGAGTGAGGAAGATAAAGGCGGAGACGACAAAGGAGTAGGAGGCGGCGGGAGTGAGGAAGATATAGGCGGTGGCGACAAAGATTTTGTGGTTGCGAGAACGTGACGAGAGCTCGAAAACGCACAGATGGGTTCGCGAGGTTTCACAAAATCTTGCTAGGACGAGAATTTTATGTCTTCACATCGAGATAGGTACAGTAAAAAATAAAATCACGTCGCGGCGAGATTGGTACAGTAAGGGGAAAAAATCATGCCGCATCGAGAATTATACTCTGTCGCGATAAGATTTTATGGTGTGTTACAATGATCCATTGTAGGACGCCAATAAATGGGCAAGGCATCTCGCCGCTAAAATATTTCTTCGTTGACGTGGCAAGGTCAATTGATTTAGTACCACAACATACTCAACAAACGTTTTAGGACAACCTTGCTGTGTTGGGGTTATACTTACACCTCGGAATAAATTTTTTGCAATCTTTTACCCACAATGCTTGTGCGATTTGTTGTGAGACTATTCTCGCCGCAGCAAGATTTAAACATCGCCCCGGAGAAACGCCCACAAAGGATTTCGTAAACGTTGTGGTAGTTAAGAAATTGATAGAAACCCCATAATACTTGTTGGATTCGTTGTGCGACATCCTGGCCGCGACTAGATTTGTGCTTCGTCGCGGCGAAAGTGCCACAATGGATCCCCTAAGAATTAGGGGAGAGTTATTATCCGCCGATTTTTCATAATGTTTAGCGTAAGCATTGTGGGAGCTTGTTCTCCCACAAAGTTTGTTGCTAAATATTGTGAGATGACTGTTTTGCCACAATTCTTAGTGATAAATGTTGTGGGAAAACTAGCTCTCACATTGTTTTAGCATAAGCATTGTAAGAGTTTCTGGGATCCAATATTTATAGTATTGATTGTCAACTTTTCGATATAACATATTTTTTATAGTTTCTTAAGTATTTTTGTTCGTGTGATTTAGTCATGACTATTTTGGTGTGATTCACGCATTAACATTTAGTATAATACAATTTCTCTTTCGACGTATGTTTCTTTGTTTAAAATGATTTAAGTGTACTTTATTTGTAAGTATTATAATATTTGTTAGACTTTTATTATATTAATTTTTTGCATTTTTATTTTTATTAAATATTTGTCGTAATAAATTACTTTTAATTACTAAATTAAAAAAATGATAACTCTTTATTGAAATATTAATGGTAAATTGTATTTTTGTGTGGAATTTGATCTGAGGCTTGGAGTTAGAAAAAATTTAGTATTAAAACTCGCAAGAATTGTGTGACTTTAGTATCGAAAAGAAATACAAGAGTTCAAGTTGTCCAATTCCTTAAGTAAACAATACTATATTTTCATGTTCGATTTTGGAAAAGATATAATATTTTATCCATCGGGATCGGGAGACCTCATTTTGCATATTTTATAAAGATTACTTTTCTAATTAGGTATTTTAGTTTTTTTTTTCTTTTGCAAATTTGATGATTTCAATATATATCTTGCATTATATTATGTACATGGTTATACTACTATTGATTTCAATAAAATAAAAAACTGGTATTATAAATACTTTATGTTGGATGTGAAACATTTAATTTTTCTCATATCTAGCATCAATTTTTGAATCCGTTTTCATTATTGTACCCTTTGAGTGAACACTATCCAATGATCACCGTCGACACATTTAAATCTGGTTAAAGGTAAATGTATTTGGTCACTTTATTTGCCAATCTAACAATGAAATTAACAATATGCTCCATTTATTGACCTATGTTTGTTCAATAATAACAATAATAGTGTTCCTTTCGAATTTTTTTAGCGCAAAAGGGGCTCTTTGCAGCCCTTAAATTTCATTAATCGCGTTGGCCGAATTAGCTACAATCGCATCTTCAATACTCGGAGAAAAAAAGTTTTCAAAATAAATAATCTCATGCAAACGGATGGCAAACTTAACAAGAAAATAAGCCGCAAAATTATAAACTCCAGGATGAAAAACTATGTCGAAAGCAACAAAGTTAGTGGCGTCATTGAGTATTTTCACAATAACGAGGCCTAAGTTATTGGCCGGAACCTTTTCCCAGGTTTCGTCATTTTCTACGATACTCGTACAAGATCAACCACGATCGAGCAATCGGATTGCAAAAAAGTTCTCGAATAACCAAAAGAGGACGCACTCATCAAGGCTTTCGAGATGCACATACCTTTCGCTACCGTAGGAGTTAGGGCCGGTCGTGCAGGAGGGCGAAGACTTTTAATACCACACCCCTTCGGTCTTGCAAAATACCTCTGAAATCGCTTTCCTTGCCATCAGTGGAAATGACTGCGTCGACGCCGATAGCCACCAGGGGGCTTCATCGGGTTAGAAGAGGGGGATGCATGATTTCCTTAGGCATTCTGAGCTTAGCATTCTAATTTTTTTCTAGAAAGCCTATAGACCAATTGATAAGCTTGGCCGTCGTGTCCAAAAAGTTTTTGTGGAACATATTGTTCCGACGGTTCCAACGGCTCCATGAAATCACCAAGAAAAACTCGAAATCCTGAGAAGATAAGATTTTACATATATAGGTGAGGAAAATGATGATATCTCCATGTAGGTATTCTTTCATCGGCAACCACCACCCAAGAGATTTCCATGCTTGTTTGGAGTTCTGACACGCCCATAGAGCATGGAAGCTATTTTCCGAGCCCGTTAGACATCGAGGGCATATCGGGTTAATCTTTAGTCCACGCTTAGCTAGAGTGGCAGATACGGGGAGCAACCGTCGGGATAGTCTCCACGTGAAGGCCCATATTTTTGGCCGGGGATGAAGCTTCCACAAAGTCTCCCACCACTTGACCGAGATCTCATTGGACGATGTCTTGGTTGCCTCCCCGGCGTCACATAAGACTCGATAACCACTTTCGGCCGAATACTCTCCCTCCTTGGAAAAGTGTCAAATTAGGTCATCCATGGGTAGTAGTCGTCGACTCTGGAATCCTTTGAATCGTCTCCAATTCCTAAAAGTTGGTTCAGAGGTGCTCAACATCCCAACTACCATTGGCAAGAATGAAGTCCGCAACTAGGGAAGAGTCCTCCAAACGCTAAGGTTTGGCTTCTAAGGATCCACCGGTCATGTTTGGCGGAGATAGAGGTCTCGAAACCCACTCTCCATCTAGTCCCACGAGAAATCACTTCCCTACCCCATTTGAATCCCCTCCAAATCGGGGAGGCTTTAAAAGACCAAGTTGACGTAAGGATGCAATAATCGGGGTAGTGGCAAACCTTGAGGATACAGGCCACCAAGGAAAAGGGAGAACTTCAAACCCGCCATACACTCTTGGCTAAGAGAGTTTGGTTGAAGTTTTCAAGATTCTTGAAGCCCATCCCTCCACGATCTTTCCGATCGCACATCTTTCCCCATTTACCCCAATGGATTTTCTTCTTGTAGGTTCCGCTCTCCTAAAAAAAATTGTCACCACCGCATGAAGATCGGCGATAAGACTCTTCGGAAGCATAAACGCACTCATTGCATAGCTTGGGATAGTTTGGAGGACTGCGTTGGTGAGAACTTCTTTCCCGGCCCAAGAGAAGAAAAAGCTTTTCCAACCATGCACTTTTTCCAAGAACCGGTATTTGATGTACTTGAAGAGCGTCGCATTGCTTTGGCCTACTTTCATCAGAAGACCGAGGTTTTTGTCATGGTACACGGTAACCACAACTCTCAGCTCCCGACAAAGCCATATAGCTGACTCCCTCGTGACACTCTTCCCAAAAGACACTTTTTGACTTGTCAAAGTTCACAAGTTGGCCGGACGCCCGAGAATACAAATCAAGCAGTTCCTTCACCTTTTCGGGTTCATTCCAATTAGATTTGAAGAAAACCAAACTATCATCCGCAAATAAAATAGGTGACAGACGGATATCCCTGGGTTCCCAAACTTCACCCCTTTCAAACTACCATTCTCCTTTGCCTTGCAAAAAAGGCCGGACGAACAAAAAAGGAAGACAAAGGGGGAGAGAGGTGTTGAAAATTATTTAACAATTTAACCTATTATATTACGTAATGGCAGAAAAACGTAATAAGATCTAATATGTTTAAAATAATTTTTATACATATTCAATTAATCATGGCATTAAAAATAACTAGCATGTCAATAAATTATTCTAAACATGTTATGCAACAAACTGAACAAGCACACTAGCAACCTATAACAATTATATGTCGCAGATCCAATTCGTTAGAGGAACACTTAGATACGAAATTGTAAACAACGTCGTGCGTGACTAGCTTTTTTCAAAGTCCCACGCTAAGTACTCGTCGGAATGAAGCCTCGCACGCGCCTTTGCCTCGCCAGAAAGCAGCTTCGCGCGCGCCTCGTCTTTGCTGGAGTGCAGCCTCATGCCCAACATGCTCTCGCCGGAGTGCAGACTCGCACCCCTTGTCTTGCCGAAATGGATTGCACCCACGCGTCAAAGCCACGTCGGAAGCCTGCCTTGCACTTGCTGGATGGGCTTGCTTTGCGCCTGCCGGATGGGTCCGCCTTGCGCTTGCCTCTTGCCGGTCGGATGAGCCTCTCTTGTGCCTTCACAGCCCCTGGTCGGAGGGCCTGACTTGTGCCTCGGATGTGCCTACCCGTGTGCCTCTGAATGGCTCGAGATTCGCCTTCGCTTTTCTTCTCCAAAGTAGTCGGCCCTGTGAATAAATTCTCACACAAACACCACAATGGTCGAGTGTTTTTTTACCTGCGGTTTGGATTTTGAGAGTCAAGCTTCCTTTTAATTTTAGAGAGAACGAGTTTAAGTTAGGTCAAAATTAAAAAAATTTCCCGTTAGTTAAAACTTAAGCCCAATACTCTTTCAATAATTTTCCAACACATAATTCAATGATTATGGACCGCCATCAATTATTTTGCATTCTCTTATTTTTATTGATTTATTTCTAAAATAATATTTTATTAATCTAGAACATCCCGTTTATATAATGACAAGTCATTAATTCTTTTCCTACTATGCAAACAAGTACGAAACGAGAAAATATTTATTTTCATCATTTACTTATTTGAATCATCAAATTGTATTATTATCAATATAATAACACAATATGATTATTTATATAAATGTAATAATAAATAACCAATTATTTATTTAATTACTTAGAAAATAATTTCTTTAGTGTTCACAATTTACATTCAAAGTGAAAATAAATTGTTGTAGTTCATTAAATCTCGTCCGAGAGTCTATCACCGAGACCTTATGGATCCACATGTATGACGATTTAGAATAAAGACCGACACAAAAGTTCACAAAATTTTTCCGACTTTTAACCCTTAATATTAGTCGATTCCACTAAAAGACTAATATTGAAACTCTTCAAAGTTTATATGCGTTTATATTTCTGTTTGATATGATAAAAAAATTTCACACAATCCATAATATATTTTACGATATTACCCTTTGTGTGTATCATAAACTTAGAGGAATGTAAAATTGTCGTTTTACCCTTGAGTTATTATTTCACCAACTCTTTTGTTATTTGTGAACGAGAAAAACATATAGTGGGATGTCGCTACATGTCACATGTTTTATTCAAGAAATGTTTTATTCGTTGAATATCAGGCCCAGTTTATTTGTTCACAGTCTCATAACAAAGCATGGTGTGATAATAATGCCTTAGATTTGTTTCAACACAAATTCTGTATCTGTGAATCACATAATTCAATGTAACAGTATTATGACACCAACTGTAGGCTCAATGAAACTTCATTCAGTCATTGCCTATTGACGAATAATATGTCATAAAGTGTTATAAGAAAATATGTATTCACTTGAGGATTTAGGTAATTACTAAAATACCCCTCATATGTGATCTTGAAGTTTCGAGTGATTAAACGGTTTTATCTCGAGATTCAAAGTGTCATTGGTCTTGTTCAATGTCTTCATTAAGATATCAAGAATAAATTATAGAGTCACAACTCTCTATATCACAAGATAAGATATCGTTGATTTATTTAAAAAATCATTACTCAGATTCGATGCCCAATCGATCTTTAGATTGTGAACTATTATATAAACTAGTCATAAGAAGGTATCTTGTCAAGTCTGTACTTAGCACTTCTTTTGTTGATGACAATTTCAAAGCGTAGCAAACATACATAAACACAATATTAAATAAGAATGAATTTTTAATTTTATTTAAGTTTTAGCAAAAACAAAATACAAAATGTATTCAAATGTCTAAGATCTCATGTGTGAGCACAAATCCCAACAAGAGGATCCCCTTGACGCAGCCCCAGAGTTGGAATGATATCGCTGCAAATGGAGCCATTGAGGTTGAAATAGAAACTCACCGAGCGAATGAGAAAATATGACTCATTAAATAAATGTAATAATAAATAACTAATTATTTATTTAAGTACTTAGAAAATAATTTTTTTAGTGTAAATCACATTTATATTCAATGAGAAAATCAATCGTTCTAGTTCAATAAATCTCGTCCGAGAGTCTATCAGTAAAACCTTATGGACCTAATGAACGAAACTTTAGAATAAAGTCTAGACATAAAAGTTCACAAAAAATTTCTGACTTTTAATTCTTAATATTACTCGATTCCACAAAGGACTAATATTTAAACTCTCTAAGTCTATATGCGTTTATTTTCCGTTTGATGTGACAAAACAATTCTTCACACGATCCATGGAGTATTTTACGATATTACCCTTCATGTGTATTAGTAACTCAGAGGAATGTATAATTACCGTTTTACCTTTGAGTTATTATTTCACTAACTCCTTTGTCCTTTATGAATGAGAAAAACATAAAGACAGAGGTCTTTACATGTCACATGTTTTATTCAAAGAATATTCTATTTGATGAATACTAGGCTCGGTTTGTTCATTCACACTCTCATAACAAAGCATAGTGTGTATTGGCATTGTTTCAACACGAATTACGTATCTGTGAATCACATAACCCAATATGACTGTTGGCAAAGATGCCCACAAGAAGATTATTTATTTACATATTGATGTAATATATAAATCTCTCATAAAGTCCTTATTGTAATTCTGATTAAATTAATAAAATTTGAAACGTTCATTCATTATTTTTTCGATTGTTTGAAGATTTATGATATTAAATAGTCTTATAGTCCTAGTATGATTGTAAGAAGGATCTATGATGTCTGGTTACGAGAAATAGAGAATTAGGAACTCTATAGTTCTTCCAGTGTATGTTCTGAAGATAATGAATTGACTAGTGCACCTTTAGAGATAATGTAAGAACAAACCATTTAACCTCTTATGTCTCAAGGTCACTATGTATGAATTGTATCGTGCTTACCTTAATCCTGAAATGAGACATTTTATTCCATGACTTCAATATATTCATTTGAGAAAGATATACTCTAGATCCAAGTTTGTGAACTAGATGCGCTCTATTTATTGATGTATTGGGTTGTGAAGTTGAGATCAGTATACTTTGTGAAGTTCTCATAGATATGAAATTCATGTAGAAGATTGCTGAAATGCAATGTATGTCATCTCATGCTTTATTACTTGGATTGTGAATAAATGAACCGCGCGGTATCCAAAATTAAGTAGCGACTTTATTTGGATGAAACAATGTGACTGTTAGCTATTCGTCAATACATTGTTTCTAACTTATTCACAAGTAACAAAGGAAATGAGGAAATAACAACTAGAAGGGTAAAATGGTAATTTTTTAAATCTCATCTAGTTGATGATATTCATGAAGGGTAATCATTTGATAATATTCAGTGGATCCGCTCATCATAAACAAGTAGATTTTTGAGTAAAAAATATATTCATTTGAACCGAGAGATTTTCAGCGTCAACTCTTTAGTGGAGTCAGTTGGCATTAAACTAGACTTGGAAAATTTTGTGAACTTTGAGTCCAAGAGTCCTAGTTAAAGGTTTGTTCATTTGGGTTCATGAGGCCACTATCACAAGTCATTTGAGTAGAGTTTGTTAAACTAGAAGTTAAGTCAAAATAAGTTCAATTGTTGAACTAGACGTATTTCTCGAAAAATGGTCTAAAGGGTATTTTAGTCCTTAAGGATAATTTATGTAAAATGTCAAAATAAGATTATGAATTTTCTCACAAATTAATTTAAAGTCACACGACTGAAAATTGGTTTTCATGGTTAGTGAATTAAATTTTGTGACATGTTATTGGTTGGACAATAATCCGAGAGCTTTTCCGTAATTTGTTATGAACAAATTAGGAAGTACAATATGTGTGTGTAGACAGTCATATGGCGCCACTTTACAACTTAGGAGGGAGAGAAATATATTCTTTTATTTGGTGTATTATTGCATATTGGTAATTGTCCAAAAGAAAAGAAGAAATATTTTTTTATGAGAAGGAAACAAATGTGTTAAGTGATGAAACAAATTTCCCTCACTTATGATATAGGGTGGCCGACTATTTGGAAGAGAAAGGGAGGAGGAAATCAAATATCGGGTCATGAATACACAATATGAAAGGATAATTACCCTTTATTGTATTTCTCTGGGATAATAAGTGATATAGCCATATCAAACTTAAAAATTGCTAAATAGCCAAACTTTTGAAAAAATTAGTTTATAGCGATAAACGAAAATAAACCGCTTAAGAAGGCAACTATACCCTTGAATAAAAATTGTAATTACCAAAAATAAATTCGAAAATTAAACATTTCAACCGTGTAATAAAGAACCCACTACCCACGAGTAAATAAACGAATATAAATGAATTCAAATTTTGAAACAGCGTCACTAAAAAGAAGAAATAACCGCATCAGATCAGAAAAAGATAAATAAATTTAACATAAAACGGTTATGTTTTAAAAAATAACGTTTTTTTAATTACAAAAAAAAAATGACGAAAACCGGTGTTTTACTTATAACTGAAAGAGCACTATTAAAACTGAAAAAAAGCCATGTCATACGTTTGGTCTATTTACTTAAAAATGCAAAAAGTATGGCTAAATTGTAATAACATTGTTTAAAAGTGCTATTTAGTCCAATTTTTCTATTTCTTTCTCCTATAAATAGAGAATCTCATAGAGATGTTAAAATAAACTTTTTGGTCTTGCTCTCTCTCTCTTCTAGCCGACCACTTCTCTCCCTTTCTCTCTAAAATAATTTTTTATTTTGGCACCTAGATCCTCACTTGATCTAGAGAATTAGCTTATGATCCAGGAATTGTTCTTGGTTCATATTGTTTAATAGTGCCAACTCACTAAACTCTTCAAATGCTCGAAGACTCTAGCTGTAGAAACTTTTCTGGTTGCTCGAGAATGCAAAAACGAAAGGCAGGGAGACAATGAGAAGGATCTTCAACCAAGAAGTGATTCCAGGATCAAGCAACAAGAGAAAATTAGTATTCAAGTATTTAAATAATGTTTTTAAATATATACATGAGCATGCTCATGCACTTTGCCTAGGTTAGTAAAAATTGTTTTACTAATAAAGAAATTTTTACATTCCGCCATTGCGTCTACTTGTCGCGCCTGGATCGTCTTCTCCGCGTGTTCAGAATGATTTGTATCCACCATCGTCTGTTGAAGCTTCATGCCACAGTTCGGGATCGCTGAGTTAACATTGAGGCATTCGCCGAACATGGGGACGATCGGGAAGGATTGCTTGTCCACTAACACATCTTCGTCTTCACACTCGATTTGACCATGGCTAGGGTTCTGCATCCAAAACAAAAATTGCCAATGTTTTCCTACTTTGCCTTAATTCACAGGAGAGACTTGTCGGCCCGATCGATGAAGAATACTCTTTTAAAGCTTTTAAGATCGGAATCTCAATCCTTAATCTCACAAATATCTCATATATATCGTTTGGTTTAATTTTACACTTCAAGAGCTCGCCAAAGTAAGTGATTATCTTAGCCATACTTTGGTGGTGGATAAACGCCGGCGGGAGACCATAGAGTCTGACTTAGAAAGGGCAAGTCGTGAAGTCGAGAAGGTACGTTTTTTGGCCAAAGTTTTACTGGCATCCGAGAACCTTTGACTATCCACGTGGCTTTGGCTAAAATAGTATCCCTATCCTTCTTGTCCGTGAACACGATTTTGTACACACTTCTGGCCAGTTCTGTGAATGACCATTGTTGACTGGTCCTCCAAACGTTGTTTAGGATCGTGATAAAGAGATTCTTACCAATATGGGATTTGGCTAAAATCGTCGTCACAACAATATGCTTGTTTAAACACTAATTTGGACATTTCTAACATGTGACTCTACTTTCAGGTCGTCTAAGTTGCAAGAGAATTTAAACTCAATATCAGAGAAAGTTTTTGCCGGCGACACATAAAATCAAAAGACCTTTCGTGCTGTCTCACTAAAAAAAAAAACCTGTCGTCTCACCGAGATTTCGTAGTCAGAGCCTCAATTCCAAACACCACCCTCACCACACACCGGAAGATCTTACGCCAGTCCAGCACGCAAATCTTTCGGTGAGCTAGGGGAAATGGGGAACTGAGAGATTGAGAGACTGAGACTGCGTTGACTATGAGAGACTGAGACTGCGTTGACTATGAGAGACTGAGTTGACTACGCAGTCTTTAAGTGGTCTTGCCGTCGGTAGTAATTCCGGTGAAACTCTACATAGAGCATTATTATGAACTTACCCAAAGTAGTGCCCACATGTACCTTTGGATTCACCTTAAAGCTATCTGGATATTTGCCATGCCATGGCCCCATGCCTATGCCATCAAAGATTACACTCATACGGCCATACCTACCTAGAAATACTCAGCCTCGATATTTATGAACCATTTATAATTTTAGGCCAATAAATATTGCAAATATTATCAATGATCAGTGAATAACAATGATTGCTGATTAATTAATGCCATGAGGCCCATAACTTAAGGAACAAAAAAAACCACTATAATTCAAATAAACCCCTCAAAAGACAAAACCCTGCCAAAACGGCAGTTAAAAAGACAGAAACAAAAGAATGAAAAGCACAAATCAAAAGAAACTGCCAACAAGCGGATGAGTAATTCCTTTCTAATATAAATATATGACAAATACTTGTTTTGTACCATCTTCACATTTGAAACAAATTTGTATTCTTTTCTATCTTAGAAAAACGAAAATTAACAAAACTCATTCGGGTCTTTTGGACCGATCCGATTCCCATCTATTGAGAACTTGGAGCAAGATCTCATTCCACGTGTCAATGGGCCCGGGCAGGCACCAATGAAGGCAGTCGTTTTGCACTCTCTCATTCCCATTGCTATTCTTTCTATTGGAAAATGGAAACGGGTTCATATACGGACCCGGATGCCCATCGGGCCTCATCAAGGCTAACCCGGTCACATCCAACGCCTCCAAATCAAAAGAAAGTTCACCCTGACCCTTCTTGGCAGAGTCAACCTCGTCAATCTCGATCCCCCTAATCTCACCGTCCATTCCCTCTAACTTCTTCTCCGACTCATCGTACGGCCTCGATCGCGGGCACGCCCCGGCCTTGTCCCACTCTCCCTCGAAATGCGAGGGCGAAAACGTCGTCACCACCGCCCCGCCAAAATGAAATGCCCCACTCAGCTCAATTCCATCTTTAATTCCGCGAATAGCCGTCCGGATCGCCTTTCGCAGGGGTTCGTAGAATCCAATCTCGGTGTGGTTGTGGCCCGGGCAATAGTGGCACCCGATCGCCGACCCGTATTCATGATAAACCGCCGGGTGAAGGAACCAATGACCGATCGACAGCACCACAAAGTTGAGCTTGGCCACGTCATCAGCCCATTTTCGGTCAACCCGGTCCACATGGAGGATATTATGGGGCGGACCGGACTGGGCTTTCTCAACTCCTTGGACCAAGAACGGAGACCAGTAGATTGACACGGTGGCGTTGTGGGACTGGAAGAGCCAGCGACGGAACTTGGAGTCGCCGGTGGAGTGGACGAGCTTCGGCGTCGATGACGTGGCGAGCATGCAGAGGAGAGACTCGGCTTGGTTTCTGGCCATGGAGTCTCCGACGAAGGCGATGTGCTTGCCGGAGATGAGTCGGAGGAAGGCCTCGGGGTGGAAGCGAGGGAGAGGGCAGCTATTGGGCCTCCATCGCCAATTCACAAAGCCCATATCGGGCCTTCCGTGGGCCATGCAATTCTGGCCCGCTTTTATGGTCCCACACGACGTGCCGTTGTACAGCGGGCCAAGCTCCTCCGCTACCCATTTGCCGGAAGAGTAGTCGCATTGCTCACGTGGCGGTGGTGACGATGACGTGGCGGGTTTTCTGTCGTCTGTTTCTGCTTCCACAACATGTCTATGTTAGTGCATGCAAAAAAAGAAAATTAGGGAAATGGGGAAATGTGATATGAGAAGAGACCTTGACGAAGGATTGAAGGAGGGAGAGAAGAGGAGAGTGAAGCTGAGAGGTGGGTTATCAATGGTGGTTCTTGATCTGAAGGGAAGTTGAGAGGGTACAAGCATAAGCGGAAGAGAGCTATTGGGATCAGCGAGTAGATTGCCCATGGTAACAACTTTTTGGCCAAGGAGAAGTGATGGGAAGAAGATTGGTCTTTGAATGGGCTTGTTGTTGAGACCATCTTCCACACTTTTTCTCTCTTGTTTTCTATTCTTGGGGTTTGGCGTGTTCGAGGAGGAAGATAACTGGCGTAATTAGTCTGCTGCTCAGCCAGACAGATTATTGAGAAGGAAAAGAAGAAAAAAGAGTTTTGCTTTCTATTTTTCTCTGGAAAAGTAATAAAAATAAAAGGGGATATATATGATTGAGTCAAAATCACATCGAGAACCCCATTATCTCTCTCTGGCTGTGGCCAACTAATTTTAGGAACGATTAGCACTCATGACATGAATAAGCTCTGTTGTGGTCTTCCTCGCTCGCGTGCGTCCTCCCTCTAACACGTAGCGCCCTCTCATTTTCACGTTCCTTGCTTTTTAGGCTTCTAGTTCTTTTATTGACAATTTTTCTCCCGAAATTCATATTTTTCGACTGATATTTTGCGGACATTTTGGTAGTTGGATATGTGCTTGAAAGAGAAATTTAAAAATAATAAAAAATTAGATAAAAGTCAAAGCATCATTTTTTTTCTAAACCAAATTCATGTTCAGTTTAGACATGGGTATGGACATTTTAAAAAAGGTACAAAGATTAACTGTTGTGGCCATGTTCTTAAGTGTAGAATAAGTTAATCAGAATTTTAAAATATAGGCCAAAATTTACCAAACACCACCGCCTAAAAAGGCGCTAAGAAGTAGACTATATACATTTAAAATATGATATTCTCTGTCTCTTTATTGCTTCATTAACTAAAACTGACAAATGTCCGTTCCTAAATTATCTGCACAGCTGTATGGCATTGTCATGGCTTAAATTATTAACTAATAGAGATCACGTATTAAATATTATTATTAGAAACAGAACAGTAGTATCGCTTTTTCGGTATATAGTTAAACACGAGAATGCTAATTATAAAGATATAAAAGTACAAAACAGCGAACATGGTTGGAATTCCAATTAGTATATGATACTGTCGGATTATTTCTATAATCAATATGATTGATGAAACAAAAAAATATGCATTGCAATTTCCATTCTGATCTCGAAACCATATTCTACATTGCCTTATTTAATCTTGGGAATATAGCAAGCAAATCTCTTTTAGTGTGTTAATTTTTGTTATGTCGTATATCTCGTATCAAGGAAATCTCTTTTTGTGTGTGTTAATTTATGTTACGTATATACTTCCATTCTAGCGTATTTTGCCCAAGAATCACGATAAAGTATTCATTGTCTTTATAATTTTTACAACTTCGTTTTAAATTTTCGTTCGTTGACCCCGGTTTCTATTCAATGGACGATCTAAAGAAAGAACAAAAATACACTAAAGTTGGGGATTTTGGGAAAACAAGAATAAAGAAAGTTAGGGATAATCTAGTAGATTGTTCCTTTAAATGAGCGTATTGGCTTCTTTAATAAATTAAAAGAGATACCAAAGTTTATACCACAAAATTGAAATCAAGGAATATTATATAATTCATAGTCGCAAATAGAATAGATAATTGTAATATGTAATTAGGATGTTTGTAATTAAATATGGTCTATCGGGACGGAACGGTATTAGGAGGTCCATCCCGGTAGGCAAATAAGTTGTACCGGGACTCTCGGTTTCAAAATCGGTTACGGATCGGGAGTCCCGTTTATTTTGGTACCACACCCTATAGTCCCGATTGGGTCCCGGAATTAAAAAAACAGGGGCCATCGGATGCAAGATCGGACGGCCAAAAAAATAGAGCATTTATTATTTCTTATTTCATATTTTTTATTATCCTTTAATTATATTATTTGTTGTTTATTAAAAATCGGTACCGTTTCATTTGGCAACCGGGACGGTAGTCCCCTTTTTAAGCCTTACCAGGAGTCCAACAGGAGCGGTAGCGGGAGGCACCGAAACTCCCAGTAAGCCAGATTTATTTGTGATTCGCTGGAATTACTCCTTGAAGCTCGTTTTTTCTGAAAATACTAAGAAATAACCAATAACATCAAATAAACTCAAGGGCGTTTTTGTTTGATTTTAGTCAAGATACTAGGAGATTTCTACGTTAATAAACACACATATCATGGTTTTAGGAGCGTCTTAGTCTCCATTGTGTATGGGACTTGGTGCGTCATTAGGGACGTCTTAGGTGCACTGTTAGGGCGTTTCAGGATGCACTGCATATGGCGTCTTATGTCCTCCATCAGGAGTGTATTTGGTGCATCTTTAGGGTCGAATTTAGAGTCAACTACATGATTTTATTTGGGGTCAATAGTCAATTAGAGGACTCAAGAGTTGAGAGTCCACTTAATGAATACTCTTTGGCGTTAGCAAAAGGACTTAAGAGCCATCTTGTGGACTTTCTTTTGAGTCAACAAGGGGGTTCAAGTGTAACCTCGTGGACGTGAGATTCGACTCGCCACTCGACTCAACATATCCTTCTTGCATTTGCTACAAAGATTTAATACTCAACTCGTTGACTTGAGATTTAAATCAATTATTTTTAATAAGTGTCTACTCGAGGATGTCAAAGTCGACCCGAGAACTCAAAACCCGACTCATTGACTTGAATAGTTGGAGTCTACTCAAGTACGTCATAATCTATAAAAAGAACTTGCTTAAGAGTCAACATGTGACCTATATATTCAACTCATGGATTCAATTTTAAGTCGACGCGAGGACTTGAGTTGAGTGGCATAGCTATATGAGAGTCAACACAATGACTAAAAAGTCAATTCATGGGATTAACTTTGAGTTGACTCGAGTATTTTCTAGTAGGATCATGTAATTTACTTGGAGTCAACATGAGGACTTGACTACCAACTCGGGAACTCAAGAATTGACTAAAGGAATCTTTCATGGATTATATTTTAGGTTGTCGGAGGCCACCCAAGGAATTGACGTGCAGTCAACACAAATATTGGTTAGTTGAATCGTTGATTCTTATGATACTCAATAAAAGGACTTGAGACTTGACTTTTGGATTGGAAATATTCGACACAAGGACTTGATTGCGGTTTAGCATAACGACTTCCTTGTCGAGTCATGGACTTTTTGACATTTGACATAAGGACTTAAGACTCTACCCACAAACTTGATGTGCAAACAACATGAGGACTTATTACCGACTCGTGAGTTTGTAAAGAAGTCGATATACAAAGACTAGGGATTCAACTCATGAACATGTATTGGACTCTACACGAGGACTCAAAGGTCAAGTCGTGAACTTAGGATTCTACTCGAGGAGTTGAGAGTTGACTTGTAATATACCCATACGTGCAAACTCAACACTAAGTAAGTTAGCAGTATGTGGCAGGAAGGTTTGGAACCAAGTGGCCAGGACACAAGTCTTGATGGGATGATTCGGCTAAGAGGGCTCGTGGCCAAGATGCCAAAAGGTTTATGATGTAAGGCATACGAGGTTGATCCTTGTTATCATAAGGCTATGTCTCAACTTATTATTAGGCCACACGACATAGGTCGTTCCACGAGCTAATGGCTCGTGGGTTATGGCTGCATCTCGAGGTAGTTGCTCAAATTTTATGTTGTGTCCTTGCACTGATGTGGTAGGAATTTTACTCATATCTTGAGAGCATATGTGCATGAAAGAAAGAAGAAGGAAAATATTGTTGGAAATATATTAACACATTTAATATAAATAATGAAACATAACAAGTTATGGCGAAATTTTAAAATTTATTTTGAATATGAAAACACTTTTTTAACATTTCTAAATAACCATGACGTTAAAAACAAAACATCCATGCAAAAATATTACTATTATGTAAACATGGAATACAATAAATTAAAATCCTATAACTATATAAGATTACATTATTTAGAATTCCGAATTGACTTACAATATTCATTGTCAACTTCATGAGTCATCATTCTGTCTCCAATCTTTGAGAACCGTCCCTCCGTCTCTGATCAAACAAGCATGATGGATTCAATGCTAAGGCATTCGGAGTTCAATGAGATTAAGAGGGTAGGCTCTTTATGAACAAGAAATAAATAAATAGGAACTTTAACCACTTGGTTTCTCTCTCAAAATTGACAAAGGAAAGAAGGTTTTC
This sequence comes from Urtica urens, assembly GCA_958296335.1. Taxonomy (NCBI): domain Eukaryota; kingdom Viridiplantae; phylum Streptophyta; class Magnoliopsida; order Rosales; family Urticaceae; genus Urtica; species Urtica urens. The sequence continues at coordinate 8,890,162 of OY282528.1, forward strand.
TCTCTCTAAATTAGATACAATGAAAACAAAATTTTCTCTCCTTCTCTCTCTCTAAAGTTTGTCCAAATCAATGTCCAATGAGAGAAAAAGTGTATCATATTTACAGGAGAGTGAATGGGTGTAGGTCAAATCAATATCAAATATTCACTCAATATTTTATTGCATAATATGAAGCAATATTCAGCCCTTTTCTTCTATATATTGGTTGTCCATGTATCCTCCAATATTGTGTCTTCCAAAGATAATGCATGATATTTTTCTTATAAGATTTATCATGAATTGAATTAGAATACCTCATTAATTCTCATAACCTAACGGTTGAGAAGATGACACGTCATAAATCTTCACCGTATTAGATTAACCAATAAGAATTCATGAATTAATTCTATCTACCTCTAATTTACTTAATTCGATAATTGTATTGTTATCAAGATAATTATATAACTTGATATATTAAATTAAACTGATTAAACTAAAGTAACTATTTATTTATTTAATCATGAGGTAAATAAATACCTTAGTGTAAAGCACAATTTGCGTTTAATAAAAAAATTATCAAACCAACTTAGTAATTAAAAATATTCCAATTCAACAATTTAACTTAAACATGATTTCAACAAAATATCTTTACATATTTTTAATACTTATTTTGTTCATCAAAATTTCGTCCGAAAGTCTAACATTGAGACCTCATGGACCCACATGAACGAAGCTTTAGAATAAAGTCTGGACACAAAAGTTCACAAATGTTTCCCAAACTTTTAATTTTTAATATTGGTCGATTCCACTAAAGGACCAATAATGAATATTTCTAAGTTCATATGCGTTTATATTTCTATTTGATGTGATGCAACTATTCTTCACACGGTCCACAGTATATTTTACGATATTACCCTTTGTGTATATCATTAACTAAGAGGGATGTAAAATTATCATTTAACCCCTATTTTATTATTTCACGAAACTCCTTTGTTTTTTGAGAACGAGAAAAACATAAAAGGAGATGTCACAACATGGTCACATGTTTTACTCATAGAATATATTATTCACTGAATACCACGCCTGGTTTATTCGCTCATACTTTAAAGAACAAAGTATGGTGTGATACTAATATCGTAGCATTATTATAACACAAATTTCATATATGTGAATCACATAATTTAACGAGACAGTATTATGACATTAATCGTCGGGTCTATAAAAACTTATTTAGACATTTCCCACTGACTAATCAAATGACATAAAGTGTCACAAGAAAATATGTATTCACTTCAGGATTTAGGTAATTACGGAAAGACCTCGTATGTAATTTTGAAGTTTCTTATAATAGAACGGTTTTGTCTCGAACTTCAAAGTGTCACATGTCTTATTCAATGTCTTCATTAAGACATACAGAATAAACTCTATAGTCACAACTCTCAATATTAGAAGATACAATATCATTAGTTTACTTAAACAACCATTAATCGAATATTATTGCCATATCGATCCTTAGATTGCGAACTGATTATTTTAAACTAATCAAGAAGAAATATATTGTTAAGTCTGTACTTAAAACCTTATTTCGTTGATGATAGTTTCAAGGCGTAGACATACATGTGTAAACGATAACTTAAATATGAATGACTATGTAATCTTTATTTAATTTTCAGCAAAACAACAAAATTGTAATTTTACATTTTGTGTTTCCTTTGTGGGCAAAAATGTCAACAAACTCCTACTTGACTCAAAGGAGATGTGAATTATTTTTCAGTCCTAAGCCTTCCAGGTGCTCTTTGAAAACTTTACTCGTTAAATGCTTCGTAAAGGGATCATCAAGATTGTCCAACGTTAGTATCTTCATTACTTCTGCGTCTCCTCTATTGATAATATCTTGAACTTGGTGATATTTCCTTCCTATGTGTTTTGATCGTTGTGACTTCTTGGTTCCATACAATTAGCAACGGCCCCAATATTATCACAGTAAAGTGTAATGGGCCCGCTGGCACTTGGAACGACTTCCAAGTCCTGCAGGCATTTTTTGAAGCCAAATAGCTTGCTTTGAAGCTTCACAAGCCGCCACATATTCGGGTTCCATGGTCAAGTCAGCAAGATTTCTTTATACTCATCCAAACCATAGATCCACCATTCAGGATAAACACAAATCCCAAAGTGGATTTCCTGGAATCTTAATTTGCTTGAAAATCATAATCGGTATACGTTGTCATAGTCATCTCATTAACCAAGTATGCAAGCATATAATTTCGCGTCTCCGGAGATACTTGATAATATGTTTGACATCAACCCAATGCTCAGGTCCGAGATTCGATTAGAATCTACTCACCATGTCTAATGTGTAACAAATATCTAGTCTAGTGCAAAGCATCACATTCATGAGACTTCCCACGGCTGAGGCATAAGGAACATGTCTTATGTCTTCCATCTGTTGAGGAGCCTCTGGAGACTGCTTATTAGAAAGATGCACTCCATGTCGAAAAGGTAACTGTCCTTTCTTGGAGTCTTGCATGCGGAAATGGTCCATAGTCTTATCAATATAAGATGCCTGAGAGAACACTAACTTTTGGTTCTTTCGATCTCTAAAGATTTGAATCCCCAAAATGCAAGGCGGTATCCTTCATTTCAAGTTGCTTTGGAAACCAGGGTTTAACCTTTGATAACTTTCCTACATCATTCACAATGAGTAGTATGTCATCGACATATAGGACCAAGAAAACGACTTTGCCATTTTGTTTTATCATTTTATAAACACACAGATCATCTACTGACTGTTCAAAACCGTAGCCTTTTACACTATCTTTGAATACAATATTCCACGATGTATAAACCCATAAACCTTGCCCTCTTGACCTTTCTCCACGAAACCTTCTGATTGAGCCATGTAAATGCGCTCGTCAAGATATCCATTCAAAAATGTAGTCTTGACATCCATCTGTCAGGATGTGGACAATGAGAAATATCTTACATTTCTCATCGTCCGGCGAATGCTGGCTATTCTTCATCGAGGAAGCTATGTTGGCCCTAGTAGCTAGGACCCCATCCTTGAAGGTGTCCACATATAATCCCGCATGGACTACCTTCTCAAATTCGTTGTTGGGAGTCAGTTCGTACTTATACTCAACAAGAAGGTCGATGATCTGATTGAATTCTTGAATCGTGAACTCCCGCGGAACTCCACCTACCTCAATAAACGAATTTGAGCTCGATTTTCCAATTCCTTCAAAGTATTTCGTCCTCATCATCAGGGTAATGATGATCTGGGAAGACCTCATGATCACAGTCATGTCAAAAAATTGCCCAAAATACGACTCCCTCGATAAGTTGGATTAAATATCTTCACCTTCTTGTTGAGTTAAAGTTGAATTGTGTGAGTGATTTATCAGGAACATACCTCGTCAACGTTGTACATAAACAACACATGAGTTCATCTATAGTGGAACTAAATATACATACACTACGTAACTAATATTGTTTCTTCTATAACTAAGCCACACATTAATTTCATAAATGGTAATTAATGATAATTTAATACATAGGCTATGTAGGTAATAAGATAATTTTTTTTACCTAAACAACATATTAGGTACTTACATTGTAACTAGAAAAATTTAAATAGATAGCATATATAACTAATATTTTTTTTTCTCTAACTAAACAACAAACTATGTATATACAGTGCAACTAACGACGACTAAATACATAAAGAATGTAACTAATAACATAAATTCTGTAACTTAACAACATAGTAGGTACTATATATGAACAACATACCTTATTTTATGTAACACATATTGTAACTAAATAACCTAAATTTGTCTTCCGGTGAATCCACATCTTCCACTTGACTCGAGGATTTCTGTATTTTTGAGTTTTGGGGTCTTCGTTGCAGGACCACCATGTTTCTATATATCTTTGGGATTAAAACTTTCGAAATCTTTTGTCTTCGCCTTCGTCACACCTAAACTCTTCGGGGATGACCCTGTTGGCAGAGATGCCCACAAGAAGATTGTTTATTTACATATTGATGTAATATATAAATCTTTGTAAAGTCCTTATTGTAATTTGCTGATTAAATTAATAAAAGTTAAAACGTTCATTCATTCCTTTTAGTTTGATTGAAGATTTATGATATTCAATAGTTTTATAGTCCTTAATCAAACCTAACAATGTATGAAGAGAAAAATGTAGATTTGTGTGAACAAACTCTTCATGGTTTGACTAAAACGATATATTTGCAATCTAAAGGTCAACAGACTATTGATCCCAGTATGATTGTTGGAAGAATCTAGGATGTCAGGTAACGAGTCATAGAGAGTTAGGAACTCTATAGTTCTTCCAGTGTATCTTTTGAAGATACTGAACTGACCAGTGCATCTTTAGACACAATAGAAGAACAAACCATTTAACATCTTCTATCTCAAGGTCACTATGTATGAATCGCATCATGTTTACCAATCCTGAAATGAGACATGGCATTTCATAGCATTAATAATCTCATTTGAGAAAGTCAAATTCTAGATCCATTACGTGATCTAGACAATGCCTATTGGTGAGATATTAAGTTATGAAGATGTCATGGACCAACTTTGTGAAGTTCTCATAGATATGGAATTCATGTACAAGATTGCTGAGATGTAATATATATCACATCATGCTTTATTACTTGGATTGTGAATAAATGAACTGCAGAGTGTCCAAATTTAAGTAGCTACTTTATTTGGATGAAACAATGTGACTTGGTAGCTCCTCGTCAATACATTGTTTCTAACTTATTCACAAGTACTAAAGGAGTTAAGGAAATAACAACTAGAAGAGTAAAATAGTAATTTTATAAATCCCAACTAGTTGATGATATTCATGAAGAGTAAACATAGATAACATTAAATGGATCCACTCGATATAATTAAGTTAAATTTTGAGTAGAAAATAAATTCATTTGAACCGAGAGATTCTCAGTGTCAACTCTTTAGTGGAGTCAATTGACATTAAGTTAATACTCGGAAAAGGTTTGTGAACTTTTGAGTCCGAGTATAGAAGCTCAAGCTTTGTTCATTTGGATCCATAAGGTCACTATTACTGGTCATTAGAGTAAGATTGTTAAACTAGAAGCTAAGTCAAAATAAGTTCAAATGTTGAACTAGACTTTTCTTCGGAAAATGTCTAAAGGGTATTTTTTTCCACAAGGACATAAAATGATGTGAACGTCAAAATAAGATTTTGAATATTTTCATTTGATGAAAATATAAATTATTTCCTAAAGCCAAAAAAGTCGTTTAAGGCATTATGAAATTAATTTTGTTATTTGTGCAATTATAATTCTACAATGGGTATTTTAAGAATTGTCTTAAAAGAAATAAGGAAGCATCTAGGTACTTCTCCCTAGGTAAAAGTTCAGCCAATATAGCATCAAGAATATAGTTTTATTTCCCTTTAATTATAAGTATAATTACCCAAAAGGAAAAGGGAAATTAATTTCATTGAGAAGGAAACAAATGTGTTAAGTGAGGAAACAAATTTCCTCACTAATGCCTTGTGTATGGCCGGCCATCCTAAGAGAGAAAGGGGAAGGGAAAATCAAATATTGTGTCACGAATACATTATTCTTTCATGAATGAATAATTGACCTTTATAGATTTTTCCTTCTCCTATAAATAGAGCCTCACATAGAGATGTGAAAGTTAAGCTTTTGCCTTGTTCTCTCTTGCTCTTGGCCGACCCGCTCTCTCTCTCTCTCTAGAAAATACTCCTTTTTATTTTGCACATAGTTGACACTTGACCTAGAGAATTAGCTTATGATCGAAGAATTGTTCTTGGTTGATATTGTTTAATTGTGCCCACACACAAATCCTTCTAAACCTCTATAGACTCTTGTAATAGAAACCTTAGGTTTCTCGAGTTCACGTTTTAGGTGTGAAGGTGACGAGCGAGCCAAGGAAGAAGATCCACCTTTCTCAAGACGCTTCAAGATCAAGCTACAAGCAAGGTTCGTATCCAAGTAGGTTTCATATTGCTTTTTATTTATAACATGTATATGCTCTTTATCTAGGTTAGTAAAAATTGTTTTACTTCTAAAAGAAATTTTTATATTCCGCCATTAATATGATTAATGATAAATTTTTCTTTAACCCTAGACCTATTCCAACAGACCCTATCTTAACACTCTCGCGTGAAGTAATCGCGGGAAGCTACTTTTAGGATTTTTGTACCCTTTGCATGCTCCTTCGGTTGATTTCACCTTGTCATTTTAGTGCGAGATTTTAATATATGTATAAGATCACAAAATGTGCTGGAATTTAAGTTTTGAAAACAAAAAACGGTCGGAGATTGGAAGATGAAGAGCCACAACAAAAATGGATTATGACTTTATAATCATCTAAGAAACAAAAATGTTGATCGGAAATGCATTGGCAATTGTCAACGGGCGGCGTATCGAAGCGGATGAAAGGCAGCGACAATCGATCGACGTTTGGGTTCAGAATTTTTTGAAGGTGGCGTTTCGTTTTTTTTTTCAGTTTAAAAACAAAAATGTAAAAAAAGGTAAAAATATTGAGTTTATCGGGTTGAGGAATAAGAAGGGTAGCAGAGTCATTTTTACTACATATTTTCAATTTTGAGGTCTTAGTCGTTTCACCTTTGAATTAAAATAACAATAAAGAAGTGACTATAATTTAGCCCTAATTTTTAAATTACTTTAAATGTAGGGCTTTAGACAATTCTAGTAATTAACAACCCCTCTATTCCAGAAATATCATTATGTTTGCAAAGAGACAAAACTAGGAGTAGTCAACTGAGAGAGGATTTTGGTCAAAGGAGAGAGACAAAAGAAAAGTAAAATATACCCTTATGTAAGTAAAAGAAAACTTCAAATGGCCATAAATGCATAGGGGGTTTCAGCTACCAATTTTTCTTCCCCATTGATGTTTTCAAGGTTGGCCGGCTGCATCCCCGAGTTTTGAAAAGATTTCTGGGTATCGAACACTCAGTCCGACGATTAGTTCGACTCCGACCCACTTTTGGGTAGTCAAGCCCATTTATTGCTTTGCGTTTCATACGATCAGAGGTGGGGATTGTCATCTAGTCAGAGGTCGCCGGGGTGTTTCAGGTGAGTCTCGCAGAGCTGTGCCTCCGCCGATCTGAATTTCGTATCCTATTTTTTGACACCCTTTGTTTTTTTAACTTTCCCGGCTATAGGTCCGACGAGGGTTCTCCTGCAACTTGTTTGGGCCTTCATCATAGGTCAAAATTTAATAAATATTCGTTGTTTTTGTAGTTGTAGCTTTACCAACGGCCCTCCCTGTTTCTCGGCGAATTTGAAAAGTTTTTGGCCACGACCATTAATGTCTTGTGGAGTTCATATCTAGGTTTGAATTTTGTCGAACGAGTCAATTGAAGTGCCAATAAAACTTTCAATTGGTTTGCATACAAGAATCAGAAGGAGAGGAAATTTAAGATCCGTTGAAAAGGTACATATTTTTTGTTAGTTTTCCGATCTGGTTTGGTGAATGTAACTAAATAGAATTAGTTACATATTTATCGCAACTAATACGTGGGTTTTGAACCTGGTATATGAAATGACTATAGTTATGAACGATGATGTTTTCACGTACATCAAGCACAGCAGCGAATGGCTGAGAGATGATTATTACGAGGCCGGTGGTTCGTTCACAGCCCTCACACCGCCAACCACCACATTTGAGGGTTTAACAAAACTGTTGTTCACGTGTTCTGGTAAGAGATTAGATGATAATATCCATAAGGTATTGAGAGTGAAGTACGAGATAAAGGGGTTGGTAAAACCTGTCAATATTGACTCGGACATTATTTTAGCTTGTTATTTAGATATCCGGAAAGAACAAATTGACACATCTAAAATGTCTCTGGTGTTAAAAATTGAGTCGTTGTAAACATTTTCTATGTATGTTGGTTCCAATTCGAACACAGTAGAAATTAAAGCGTGAACTGAGCACTTCTCCAGCACACGGCGAACAATGCGCTGGTCATGGTGCCGGAGAACATAGTACCCCCCTGGCGGCGGAGAACGTAGCACCCCGGCCGGAGCCGGAGAACCGGGCGCTTCTCAAGATTTTAACCCAGATGTAGGACATCAACGCAGTCGTCCATCCTCACAGTCAGGGACACCTGTTCAGTCGAGCGATTCTACTGTGTTGAACGTAATGGACATACACTCTCCGCTAAGGCTATGACAAGGAGGATTGTACGCCAACAAAGCTGCGTTACAAAAACATTTAGCCATGTATGCAATAAAAACCCATTTCACTTTCAACGTCAAGACGTTGACGACAGTATTTTACCACGTGGTGTGCCATGATGAGTCGTGTTCGTGGACCGTGCGTGCAGTTCAATTGAAGAAAACTTGTATATTTCATATTCGAAGGTATTGTTTTAAAAATTAGATACATATAAATTTGCTTAGTTACTTTCAGATACAGTGAGTTACAATGAAATATGTGTTTAGTTACTGTCAGATTCAATTAGTTACAAAGTAGAATTTGCGTAGTTACTATCAAAGGTTAATAGTTACAATGAATAATTTTCGTAATTACTGTCAGATATAGTTAGTTATGGAATATGTGTTAAGTTACTATCGGATCCAGTTAGTTACAAAGTAGAATTTGCGTAGTCACGATCAGAGGTGAATAGTTACAATGAACGATTTGCGTAGTTACTGTCAGATACAGTTAGGTACAATGGAATATGTGTTCAGTTACTGTCAGATCTAATTAGTTACAAAGTAGAATTTGCATAGATATGATCATAGGTGAGTAGTTATTATGAACAATTTGCATAGTATTGTCAGATACAGTTAGGTACAATGGAATTTGTTTTTAGTTACTGTCAGATACAGTTAGTTACAAAGTAGAATTTGATTAGTTTCTATCAGAGGTGAATAGTTACAAAGAAAAATTTGCGAAGTTATTGTCAGATACAGTTAGTAACAATGACCAATTTGCATAGTTATTGTTAGATACAATTAGTTACAATGTACATTTGGCTTAGATACTGTCAGATACACTTAGTTACAATGGAACCTATGTTTAGTCATGTTGTATTTGTGATGTTGTAGATTGACACCCAGCATACATGTGGGGCTAATTTCACGCGAGAATACCATCCTCAGCTATATGGTGCAAATAGATCTGTCCTTATCACCTTGTAAGGCGAGAGACATCATGGCACCCATGGAACAAGACTATATGGTGCAAATGATGTTAGAAATTGATTAACGATTAACCAATATTATTAAATAACATATCAGAATATGGCGGAATTATATTATAAGATCTAACATATATTACAACACATTTAAACATATTAAACAACCTAAAATTAAAATTTACTAGCGTGTCAATAAATATTTTAGTCCAAACATGTTGTCAACAAATTGATCACACTAGGACCTGCATCTTGTGCGCCTCACCTCGCTGGATTGGTCTGCACCCACGATGTTGGAATTTAGTTAACAATTAACCAAATTAATTATGAAACATATCAGTATATTTCGGAAATTCATAATTCAATTTAACATGTTAAAACGTTTTAAAACATATTCAATAACCGTGTCATTAAATCTAATCTAGCATGTCAATAAACTTCTAAAATCCTACAATGATTATTATATTCAGATCAAACTCGTTTATAGAAAACTTACAGTGGGTTCGGATCTGCGAGAATCAGCCCCGGGGATGCATCAACAAGCACGACCGAAACTCCTTCCCACGCGCTTCTAGGATGTCCCGAAATCCGTCCTTGCAACGATGCTCTAAGAAGTGGCCGGCCCTGTGGATAAAATTTCACTCAAACAACCACAAGATGAATCAATGATAATTCTTAAGGAGTTTTTAGGAGATAAAGAGGGTGGGCTCTTTGTGGGAACAAGGGAAGAAGGGGAAACTCAAAGAAAGGGCAAGGCTGCCGGGAAACAAATTTCCTCTCTCTCTTTCTCTCGAAAGTTCGGCCAAAATCTCTCAAGCACAAGGGGAAAGAGGTTTGGCTGAGTGTTGGTCGAAATTACCTCAAGGTTACCAAAGAGAGAGCCTCCTTTTATATCAGAGAGAATGGGCTTAAGTAAGTTCAAAATCCAATTAAGACCCATTAGTCAAACTTAAGCCCAAAACTCCTTTTAATGAGTTTAAACAATTTTTCCAGCCCATAAAACCCTTATTATGGCCGGCCATATTGTCTTAATTATCTCTCAAATTTATTTGATTTATTTCTAAAATAATATTTAATTAATTTAGAACATCTCATTTATTTAATGACAAGTCATAAATTATTTTTATACTAATCAATGTAGTACGAAACGAGAAAATATTTATTTTCATCTTTTATTTATTGGAATCATCAAATTATATTATTAGCAATATAATAACATAATATGATTCGTTAAGTAAATGTAATAATAAATAACCAATTATTTATTTAATTACTTAGAAAATAATTTTCTTAGCGTAAATCACAATTTACGTTGAATGAGAAAATAAATTATTTCTTGTTAACCAAAATCTCATCCGAGAGCCTATCATTGAGACCTTATGGACCCACATGAACGAAGTTTTAGAATAAAACTCGGACACAAAAGTTCACAAACTTTTTCCGACTTTTAATTCTTAATATTAGTCGAGTCCACTAAAGCACCAATATTGAACATCTCTAAGTTCACATACGTTTATATTTCCGTTTGATGTAACAAAACTATTCTTCACACAGTCCACGGTGTATTTTAAGATATTACCCTTTGTGTGTATCATTAACTCAGAGGAATGTAAAATTACCGGTTTACTCCTGAGTTATTATTTCACCAAGTCCTCTCTTAATTGTGAACGAGAATAACATAAAGTGAGATGTGTCAACATGTCACATGTTTTAGTTCAAAAACTTCTTTATTTGATGAATACCAGGCCTGGTTTATTCTCTCACACTCTCATAATAGAGCATGGCGTGATACTAATGCCTTAGTATTGTTTCAACACAAGTTCCATATCTGTGAATCACATATTTCAACAAAATAATATTATGACACCAACCGTCGGGTCAATGAAACTCACTTAGTCATTTCCCATTGACAAATCAAATTTCATAAAGTGTTACAAGAAGATATGTACACATTTCAGGATTTAGGTAATTACTAAAATACCCCTCGTATGTGAGTTTGAGGTTTCGAGTGATTAAACGGTTTTATCTCGAACTTCAAAACTTCACAGGTCTTGTTCAATATCTTCATTAAGATATCAAGAATGAATTACAGAGTCACAACTCTCCATATCACAAGATAAGATATCGTTTAATTCATTCTAACAATCATTACTAAGAATCAATTGTCCAATCGATCTTTAGATTGCGAACTATTATTTAAATTAGTCATAAGAAGGTACCTTGTCAAGTCTGTACTTAGGACTTCTTTCGTTGATAACAGTTTCAGGGCGTAGACATTCATGCATAAACACAATCTTAAAATAAGAATGAATATTCAATTTTTATTTAAATTCAAAACAAATAAATACAAAATTATTTAATATCAAAAATCTCTTTTGTGGGCATAAATGCCAACAAACTCCCACTTGACTCAAAGGAGATGCAAATGATTTTTCAGTCCTAATCCTTCTAGGTGTCTCTCGAAGACCTTACTAGTTAAAGGCTTCGTGAAGGGATCAGCAAGGTTGTCCAACGTTGAGATCTTCATAACCGTCGCGTCCCCTCCGTGAAGTATATCTCGTACCAGGTGATATTTCCGCTCGATGTGTTTTGAGCGCCTGTGACTTCTTGGTTCCTTACAGTTAGCAACGGCCCCATTGTTATCACAATAAAGTGTAATGGGTTCGTTCGCAATTGGAACTACTTCCAAGTACATCAAGAATTTCCTCTGCCACACAACCTCCTTCGCAGCTTCGCAAGTTGCCACATACTAGGCCTCCATGGCCGAGTCAGCAAGGCAAGATTGCTTATACTCCTCCAGACCACGGATCCACCATTCAGGGTGAACACAGACCCTGATCTGGATTTCCTGGAATCCTTATCCGCTTGAAAGTCTGAATTGGTATACCCCGTCATATTCATGTCATCACCTGAATATGGAAGCATATAGTTTCTCGTTCTCCGGAGATACTTGAGAACATGCTTGACCGCAACCCAGTGCTCGGGTCCAGGATTCAATTCGAATCTACTCACCACGCCCACTGCGTAACAAATATCTAACCTAGTGCAAAGCATCGCATACATGAGACTCCCCACGGCTGAGGTGTAGGAAATGTGTCTCATGTCCTCTATCTCTTGAGGAGTCTTGGGAGACTGCTCACTAGATAGATGCACAGGTAGCTGTCCTTTCTTGGAGTTCTGCATACTGAAGCGATCCATGATCTTATCAATATAAGATGCTTGAGAAAGCGCTAACTTCCGGTCCTTCCGATCTCTAAAGATCTGAATCCCCAAAATGTAAGCCGCTTCTCCAAGATCCTTCATTTCAAACTGCTTTGACAGCCAGATCTTAAGTTTTGATAACTTTGCCACATCATTCCCAATGAGTAGTATGTCATCTACATAAAGGACTAAGAATACCACTTCGCCATCGTTTATCATCTTATAAACGCATGGCTCATTTAATGACTGATCGAAGCCGTAGCCTTTCACAGTCTCGTCGAATCTAATATTCCACGATCTAGATGCTTGCTTTAGCCCATAAATGGACTTCAGCAACTCACAAAGCTTGCCCTGTTGGCCTTTTTCCATGAACCCGTCCGGTTGAGCCATGTAAATGTGCTCGTCAAGATTTCCATTCAGAAATGCAGTCTTGACATCCATCTGCTATATTTCATAATCTAGGGCGGCAGCGATGGATAAAAGAGTACGGATGGACTTTAGCATCGCCACGGGTGAGAAGATATCTTCATAGTCGAGACCTTCTTTTGTGTGAACCCGTTTGCCACAAGTCGTGCCTTAAATGTCTCACCATTTCCATCCGGTCCTCTTTTCTTCTTGTAGATCCATTTATATCCATCAGGCTTAATGCCTTCGGGTAAATCTACAATTTTCCAGACCTTGTTGACATTCATCGAATGAATTTCAACGTCATGGCTTCTTGCTATAGGTTTGCTTCGGAACTCTGCATCGCCTGGGAAAATTATACTGGATCATCTTCCTCCTTGTATGCGATTACAGCAAAGGCCTCCCCGATGTACATCAATCGCTCAGGTTGTCGTAAAATCCTGTTACTGCGACGAATCGTAGGAGGCTCAGGTTCCAAATGTGGTTCTTCTACTGTTGGTGTAGGACTCGTCCTATCTTGTGAAGTACCAGCTACTTCACCCAATATCTCATTCAGCACAAGTTTGCTTCTCGGTATAGTATTCTTCATGTAATCCTCTTCAAGAAAGCTTGTGTTCGTGCTAACGAAGGTTTTCTTGTCAGTAGGACTATAGAATGTGTACCCTTTTGTTTCTTTGGGATATCCTATGAAAAGACATAATTCTGAATGACTAGCCAACATGCTAGTCTTTTGTCTCAACACGTGTGCTGGACAACCCCAGATTTTGAGGTGGTTTAGAACAGATTTCTTACCACACCATCTATCGTAGGGAGTGCCGGGAACTATTTTTGACGGAACCTGGTTCAGAATATGAGCTGCCGTTTCTAAGGCATATCCCCAGAACGAATCTGGAAGAGATGAGTAACTCATCATCGATCTCACCATATCTAGTAGAGTTCGATTCCTTCTCTCTGACACACCATTTTGTTGTGGAGTGCTAGGTGCTGTAAGCTGAGAATGGATGCCTTCTTCTTTAAGAAGATCCTCGAACTCATCAGACAAGTACTCTCCGCCTTGATCTGATCGAATGGTTTTGATTTGTTTCTCTCTTTGGTTCTCAACCAAAGCCCGATATACTTTGAACATTTTAAAATCAGATTGTCGCATTAAGAAAACATGACCAAAACGTGAATAGTCATCAGTGAAGGTTACAAAGTATTCGTAACCTCTTCTTGCCTGAATATTGATTGTACCACATACATCACTATGTATGAGTTTCAACACTTGTGTGGCTCTTAGGTCTTTCGAAGAGAAATGTCTCTTGGTCATCTTGCCTTGAAGACAGGATTCGCACGTGGGCATAGATCCTATGTTTAGAGATTTCAAAGGACCATTCATTGTTAACCTCTTAATCCTATCTAGGCCAATATGTCCAAGACGTAAGGGCCATAGATATGTGTCATCCGTTTCATCAGTATGAAACGTCTTACGCTTCCTAAGTGAATCATTATTCACTTCAGTATCCAAGATTGTCGGCTAATTTAGATATAGATAATAAATAGAATCTACGCGATGAGATTTAGTAATAAAACAACCATTAAGAAAAATTTCAATACCATTATTGACTTTAAATTCAAAATGTTGTTCTTCTAAACGACTAAAAGAATCAGGTTCTTGCAAAAATCCGGAACATAATAAACGTTATTCAACAATAAAGCTTTATTCCCAAAATTCAGCTCCATGGTCACGACAGATCTGGCTATGACCTTCATTTCATTCCCCCAGTTGAACGTGAACTCCTCATCACCTAAGCGTTTGGTTTGCTTTAAACCATTCAGATTACACACAATATGATAAGAAGCCCCACAGTCTAAAATCCAGTGTAATTTTTTATATGTCGTGTAACATGCTTGGGTGACGAAAACCATACATTTCCCTTGACAGTCTTGAGGTAGGCAGGGCAGTTCCTTTGCCAATGGCCAACTTCTCCGCAATGGTGGCACTTGTGTTTACACTTGTCCACCTTTGCGATGCCATTGCCATGGACATCCGCAACCTTCTTGTAAGGCATTTTGGATCCCGTTCGGTTGGCGTTTTTGGGACCCTTAATCACTCTCTTAGAACCAGAAGTGGTAGCCCTATATTCAGCAACATTGACTTCACTAGTCTTCTTCTTGGTCTTAGGGAGAAGTCCCTTGGCAGTCTGCAACTCCTTCATGAGTCGGTTACAGAATAATCGAGCTTGTTCATGGAGCAGTTCAGACAGAAGCTATCAAAAGATTCGTTCAAAGTCTCCAAGATCATGTTGACCTTGGTGATTCCATTGATCTCTGATCCGAGAATCTCCATGTCGTTCAGGTGACCTATGATCACTAGCATGTGGTCCCTGACTGACGTTCCCGGCTTCATCCAACAATTCATGAAATTGCGGATTGCCTGCTGCCTCGCCTTACGCCTATGACATCCAAATATATCGTGAAGATTATAGAGCATGTCATATGCCGTGGCAATGTCCTTGTGAGATTGTTGCAACACATTGCTCATGGAACCCAAGATATAACACTTGGCAATCTCATCGGACCTAACCCACGTGTCATTGGCGTACTTGTCCTCTTGGCTTGAGTCAGCACTCAGAGCTGGAGGACATGGGGGAGTGAGAACATACTTGTGCTTTTCCAACATCATTACGATGTCGAGGTTACGTTTCCAATCAACGTAATTCTCACCCTCGAGTTTGTTATAACTCAGTATAGATGCAAGTGGATTCATGATATATTGCTGAAATAAAATAAAATGAATATATTTAGCATGTCCTACAATTTCGAATCATGATGCATGTACAATCCTAGTTATGTAAGGAAAGCGATAAATAATTCATGGTATTATGTACAAAACTAATTAATCGATTTTCCTAGGGGAAACCGCAATTGATTGCCTTTCATAGTCGTGACACATCACTATTTAGTTCGAACCATACAAGAAGTGACAACTTCTAGTTCTTGGTAATTACCATGGACTTTGGTCACTTATTTTTAACGCATAGCCTCTATGGAGGGTTACTTTAAAAAATAAGTCTAAGCATGTAACCAACATTTGGGCCCTTATCCAAGTCACTTTGAAAATGGTTCTCCTAGGGGAGACCCCGCTTCATCGTTCCTCTTTAGAGCTTAGTTCGTAACAATTCAATTAAATTATGTGCTTCCGAAGTACTCCCATTAAAGGGAGAGCCACAAGCGTGATTCTTAGTCCATTCACACAAGTTAATTAAATTAATGTTGGGGACCTTGGGTTATTTCAACGACAAATAACCCTCTCACTTAGTTTTTGCAAAAATCATATTTTTGTGGATGGAGTTCAATTTCATAACTAGTTTTATAAATTAAACTGTAATGATGCATGAACAATTTCATATAGTGTTGGCGGTTTATCCTATATGACATGTGAGTGAATATGAGATAAGTTTAAATGAATAAAAACATAATATTTAACTTATCTAATGGCCCATTTCTAAATTTACAACCCTTTACAAATTTTTTTATTAAACTATTTAATTTCTTGTCTTGCGTCGAGCCGTCGAAAATTCCGAGTTTTAAAACTTAGAGATCAATATCTCCCACTCAAATAACTAAATTCACTTTCATTATTCCAAAAATAATATACGCAAATTTAATTCTTCAAGATTTTAAATTTATTCGGAAACAATTTCCGAATCTCGGTCGTTGGGCCTAACCCTAGCTAGCATGCGCGCGTCCGAAGACACACGGCCAATTAAATCTAATCTAGCATGTCAATAAATTTCTAATCATACTAATAAATTCATTCAAAGATGCAAACGAGTGATCTAAAATTTCAAACAATTCTAAATGGTTATTATATTCAGATCCAACTTGTTTATAGGAAACTTACAGTGGCTTCGGATCTGCGAGAATCAGCCACGGGGATACGTCAACAAGCACGGCCGAAACTCCTTCCCACGCGCGTCTAGAATGTCCTAAAATCCTTCCTTGCTCCGATGTTGTAAGAAGTAGCCGGCCCTGTGGATCAAATTTCACTCAAACAACCACAAGATGAATCAATCATAATTCTCTAGGAGTTTTTAGGAGATCAAGAGGGTCGGCTCTTTGTGGGAACAAGGGAAGAAGGGGAAACTTAAAGAAAAGGAAGGGCTGCCGGGAAACAAATTTCCTCTCTCTCTCTCTCTCTTTCTCTCTAAAGTTTGGCCAAAACCTCTCAAGCACAAGCTGGAAGAGGTTTGGTTGAGTGTTGCTCGAAATTAGCTCAAGATTACCAAAGAGAGAGCTTCTTTTTATATCAGAGAGAATGAGCTTAAGTTATGTCAAAATCAAATTAAGACCCATTAGTCAAACTTAAGCCCAAAACTCATTCTAATGAGTTTAAACAATTTTTCCAGCCCATAAAACCCTTATTATGGCCGGTCATATTGTCTTAATTATCTCCCAAATTTTTTTATGTATTTCTAAAATAATATTTAATTAATTTAGAACATCTCATTTATTTAATACCAAGTCATTAATTATTTTCATACTAATCAATGCTGTACGAAACGAGAAAATATATATTTTCATCTTTTTTTCATTTGAATCATCAAATTATATTATTATCAATATAGTAACATAACATGGTTCCTTAAATAAATGTAATAATAAATAACTAATTATTTATTTAATTACTTAGAAAATAGTTTTCTTAGTGCAAATCACAATTTACATTCAATGAGAAAATCAATCGTTCTAGTTCAATAAATCTCGTCCGAGTGTCTATCACTAAGACCTTATGGACCCACATGAATGAAGCTTTAGAATAAAGTCCGGACTCAAAAGTTCACAAACTTTTTAAGACTCTTAATTCTTAATATTAGTCGATTCCACTAAATGACTAATATTGAAACTCTCTAAGTTCATATGCGTTTATTTTCCGTTTGATGTGATAAAAAAATTCTTCACATGATCCACAGAGTATTTTACGATATTATCCTTCGTGTGTATCAGTAACTCAGAGGAATGTAAAATTACCGTTTTACCCTTGAGTTATTATTTCACTAACTCCTTTCTCATTTGTGAATGGGAATAACATAGAGTGAGATATCTTTACATGTCATATGTTTTAATAAAATAATGTTCAATTCGATGAATATCAGGCCTGGTTTATTCATTCACACATTCATAACAAAGCATAGTGTGATACTAATGCATCAACATTGTTTCAACATGCATTCTATATATGTGAGTCACATGATCCAATATAAGATCGTTATAACATCAACCGCCGGATCAGATGCAACAATAACTTAGCCATTGCCCATTGACAAATCAAATGTCAAAAGGTGTCACATCGATTATGCATTCACTTCAGGATTTAGGTAAGTACCAAAATACCCCTCGTATGTGATTTTGGAGTTTCGAGTGATTAAACGTTTTTATCTTCTATATGATATCAAGAATGAAACACAGAGTCACATATATCTATATCACAAGATAAGATAACCTGCTTCATTCAAACAATCATTACTACAAATCGATTGCCCTATCAATCTTTAGATTGTGAACTAATATTTTAAACTAGTCACAACAAGCTATCTTGTCAAGTTTGTACTTAGCACCTCTTTCGTCGATGACTGTTTCAGAGCGTAGCATACATACATAAACACAAAATAAATCAAGAATAAATATTTAATTTTATTTTATGTTTCAACACAAACATACATACAAATGTATGTATAATGTCCAATATCTCATTTGTGGGCACCAACCCCAAGAAACTCCCACTTGACTCAAAGGAGATACGAATGATCTCTCAGTCGTCTCCTCTATGAACGATGTCTCGCATCAGGTGATACTTCTGCTCTATCTATTTTGAGCGTTTGTGACTTATTGACTCCTTACAGTTAGCGACAACCCAACTGTAATCATAATAAAGTGTGATAGGCTCGCTTGCACTTGGAACTAATTCCAAGTACATAAGGAATTTCCTTAGTCACACAACCTTCTTTGAGGCTTCACAAGCTGCCACATATTCGTCTTCCATGGTCGAGTCGCAACACAGGATTGCTTGATACTCCTCAAGACCACGAATCCACCATTCAGGGTGGGCACATACCCTGATGTGGATTTCTTGGAATCCCTATCCGCTTGATAATCGGAGTCGGTATATTCAGGTCACCACCTGAGTATGCAAGCATATAGTTTCTCGTCCTCCGCAAATACTTGAGAATATGCTTGACAGCAACCCAATGCTCGGGTCCAGGGTATGACTGAAACATACTCACCACGCCATAGCCTTTCACAGTCTCGTCGAATCTGATATTCCAAACCTTGCCATGTTGGCCTTTCTCCATGAACCCGTCTGGTTGAGTTACATAAATCCTCTCTTCAAGAATGCCATTCAGAAATGCACTCTTGACATCCATCTGCCAGATTTCATAATCTAGGGCGGCAACAATGGATAAAAGAGTACAGATGGACTTCAGCATGAAGGTATTCTCATAGTTGATATCTTTCTTTTGTGTGAACCCCTTCGCCACAAGTCATGCCTTAAATGTCTCAACATTTCCATCCGGTCCTCTTTTCTTCTTGTAGATCCACTTACACCCAACAGGCTTGATGCCTTCGAGTAGGTCTACAAGCTTCCAAACGTCATTGACATAAATCAAATGCAATTCAACGTTCATGGCTTCTTGCCATAGGTTTTCTTTGGAACGTTGCATCGCTTGGGAAAATGATACTTGGTCATCCTCCTCCTTGTATGCGACAGTAGTGAAAATCTCTCCGATACCCGTGTATCGTTCAGGTTGTTGTATAATCATGTTATTGCGACGAATAATAGGAGGCTCTGGTTCCAAATGTAGTTATTCCACTGTTGGTATAGGACTCGTCCTATCTTGTGATGTACCAGCTAGTTTACCCAACAGCTCATTCAGCACAAGTCTGCTTCTCGATACAGAATTTTTCATATAGTCTTCTTCAAGAAATCTAGCGTTCGTGCTAACAAAAATTTTCTGGTCTACACGACTATATAAGGTGTACGATTTCATCTGCTTTTGGATATCCCACGAAAAAGCATAATTCTGAATGACTAGCCAACTTGCTAGTCTTATGTCTCAGCACATGTGCTGGAAAACCCCAGATTTGAAAATAGTGTAAATTAGATTTTCTACCAGTCCACGTCTCATAGGGAGTACCAGGTACCGTCTTCGACGAAACATAGTTCAGAATATAAGCTGTTGTTTATGGGGCATATCCCCAGAACGAATTAGGAAGGGATGAGTAACTCATATCTAGGAGAGTTTGATTCCTTCTCCCTGGCACACCGTTTTCTTGTGAAGTACCAGGTGCTGTAAGCTGAGACTGAACGCCTTGATCTCTAAGAAGGTCTTCGAACTCTACAGACAAGTACTCTCCCCCTCAATTTGATCGAAGGGTTTTGATCTGTTTCTTCGTTTGCTTCTCAACCAAGGCCCGATATTCTTTGAAAATTTCAAAAATACCGGATTTGTGTTGCATAAGGAAGATGTGACCAAATCTAGAGTAATCACCAGTGAAGGTTACAAAGTATTCGTAACCTCCTCTTGCCTAGATGTTAATTGGACCACACACATCACTATGTATGAGTTCCAACACCTGCGTGGCTCTTAGAACTTTCGAAGAGAAAGGTCTCTTGGTCATCTTGCCCACGAGACATGATTCACACGTGGGAATGGATCCCACGATTAGAGACTTCAAAGGACCATCCTTTGTCAATCTCTTAATCCTATCTAGGCCAATATGTCCAAGACGTAAGTGCCATATATATGTGTCGTCGATTTCATCACTACGAAACGTCTTACGCTTCCTGAGTGAATCATCGTTCACTTCGGTGTCCAAGGTGTCGGCTCATTTGGATATATGTAATATATCGATTCCACATGATGAGCTTTAGAAATGAACGAATCATCAAGAAAAATTACAATACCATTATTGATTTTAAACTTGAAGAGCTGCTCTTCTAAACGCCCAAAAGAAAACAAGGTTCTTACTAAGATCTGGAACATAATACACATTATTCAATAATAAAGTTTTGTTCCCAAATTTAAGCTTCAAGGTCCCAACTGATCTTGCTCTGACATTCGTGTTGAAATAAGTCTAGGGTTAAGAAAATTATCATTAATCATATTAATGGCGGAATATAAAATTTCTTTACAAGTAAACAATTTTACTAACCTAGGCAAAGTGCATGAACATGTTATGAATTAAAAACATTATTTATAGTACTTGAATACTAACCTTTATTGAACCTTTAAATAGAAGCGTCTTCAAGAAAGGTGGATCTTCTTCCTTGGCTCGATTCCTTCACGTCTAATGTAGAACTCGAGAAACTTAAGATTTTTATTGCAAGAGTCTATAGAGTGTTTGAATGATGTGTGTGTGGGCACAATTAAACAATACAAACCAAATATATTTCTTGCATCATAAGCTAATTCTCTAGATCAAGTGAGGATCTAGGTGCAAAAATAAAAAGAAATTTCAAGAGAGAGAGAGAGAGAGAGAGAGAGAGGGAGAGAGAGAGAAGTGGTCGGCCAGAACCAAGAGAAAAATAGAATGAAGCACACTCATCACATCTCTACGTGAGGCTCTATTTATAGGAGGAGGAAAAATCTATAAAGGTCAATTATTCATTCATGAAAGAATAATGTATTCATGACACAATATTTGATTTTCCCTTCTCCTTTCTCTTCTAATATGGCCGGTCATATCAAGCATTATAGGGAGGAAATTTGTTTCCTCACTTAGCTTATTAATTTCTTTCTCAAGGAAATTTATTTCCTCTTTTCCTTTTGGGTAATTATCCTTATAAATAAAGGGAAATAAAACTCTCCTCTTTGATGCATGTTGGCCGAATTCTATAGCTAGGGAATGAACATCTATTTCTTTTAAGACAATTATTAAAATACCCATTATAGAATTATTATTACACAACTAGTGAAATCAATTTCTCAATGCCTTAAACGAGTTTTCGGCTTTAGAAAATAATTTATATTTTTATCATATGAAAATATTCAAAATCTTATTTTGACATTCACATCATTTTATGTCCATGTGAACAAAAATACCTTTTAGACATTTTCCGAGAAAAAGTTAGTTCAACATTTGAACTTATTTTGACTTAGCTTTCACAAGTCTCGGGTTAGCCCCCACACGTTCTCCAACGTGCGGCCAAGCCTGAGGTTCTGCCCTCTTTGTCTTCTCGCCTTCAGATTACAATAAAATAAAATTACAATTTAAATTGTCCTCGCAAATTGAGGCTCACAAATTTAAATAAATTAAAATTTAAAATTAAACCCAGCACGATAACCGGAAAAAATCCTAGGGCCATAAAAATGAGGATCCATTCACAATAACACACACACAACATTCATAATGCAATATTTGATCATAAAAAAAACGCCAATACCAAACTAGTCAACAAATTCAAAACTAGTCCAAAAATCCTAATTTTTAATGCCTTTAAAAAGCTCTGATACCAGTTTTTGGAAATTGATTAACGATTAACCAATATTATTATATAACATATCAGTATATGACAGAATTATATAATAAAATCTAACATATATTGAAAACAAAATTAACATATTAAACAACCTAGACATTAAAATTTACTAACGTGTCAATAAATATTTTATTCTAAACATTTTGTCAACATATTGATCACACTAGCAACTTATAAAAAAAATTATAATTTTTATCACAGATTCAATTCGTTAGAGGACTTACATGTGAGGTTGTAAACAACCTCGTGCGTTGCTAGCTATCGCTAGAATGTCGCACCAAGTCCTCGCCAAAATCAGCCTCACGCGCGCCTTTGTCTCGCCAGAATGAGCCTGCGCGTCATACACCTTGTCTCACCAAGAAAGGACCTGCATCATGTGTGCCTCACCTCGCTGGATTGACCCACAACCATGCAAGCCACGCCTTGCTGGATGGGAGAGCACCCGTGCGCCAACGCCACGTTGGATGGGAGAGCTCCCGTGCACCAACACCACGCCGGAAACACACCCACGCCTTCCTAGCCTCTAGTCGGATTGGACGTAAGCCTGCCTTTGGCCAAGCGTGAGCCTCCCATGCGCCTTTGCAGTCCCTCAATGGACAGGCCCACCTTACGCCTAGAATGTGCCTCGTTTGTGCCTCGGATGAACCTCGAATGTGGCTCGGATACCCTACACGCGTACCTCGGAATTAACCTGAAATTCGTCTTTGCTTCTTTGCTTCAAGTTGGTCGGCCCTATTAAGTAAATTCTCACACAAACACCAGAAGAAGACTCAATGATAATACACTCAGATATATAAGAGATGAAGAAGGTGTACTCTTTGATTGAAAAACGGGAGAAGGAGATAACTCAAACGATCAACGAATCGAGAAAAACAATTTTTTCTTCATTTTCTCTCTTTCACTCTCTCGGCTATGGACTCACAAGGGGAGGGGAATGTTGGCCGACAATTATGATTATTGTTGTGGGCACTAAAAGGTACGACGGTTCGACGGAAACACCGAGAAGGGCGGAAGCTTGCCCCAACCAGCGTCTAGAGCATGCTCATTCGGCCAAAGGCCGAGTAAAGCCTTCCCTCGGCCAAAGGGAGGCTCCAGCCATCCCTAGGCCCGTCCAAGGGCCGGCCCAAGAGTTCCCTCGGCCAAAGGGAGGCTCAAACCTTCCCTAGGCCCGTCCAAGGGCCGGCCCAAGGGTTCCCTCGGCCAAAGGGAGGGCCAAGGCCCTGCCTCCCTTCACCCGGCCAAGGGGAGGCCCAAAGGTTTCCCTCGGCCAAAGGGAGGGCCAAGGCCCTGCCTCCCTTCGCCCGGCCAAGGGGAGGCCCAGGGATTCCACCGGCCAAGGGGAGGCCCAAAGGTTTCCCTCGGCCAAAGGGAGGGCCAAGGCCTTGCCTCTCTTCACCCGGCCAAGGGGAGGTCCAGGGAGGCTCCACCGGCCAAGGGGAGGCCCAGGGATTCCACCGGCCAAGGGGAGGACCAGGTCTCTGCCTCTCTTCACCCGGCCAAGGGGAGATCCAGGTAGGCTCCACCGGCCAAGGGGAGGCCCAGGTGATTTTGGTCGGCCAAGGGCAGGTTGATGGCTCTTCTCCGGGCCAAGGTTGCCTGAGGTCCTATAAATAGGGGACACGATTCCCAATAAAGGGTAACGAACAATCGAGCACTGAAACGCTACTGAACTCGAACTTCACTCGTTTCACTCAGAACTTAAACCTTCAAACTCTAAACCCTTTTACCCACCTCAATCCAACTAATGTTGAGGGTCGGAGAGGTAAACAGAGGCACCCCCTCTGTTTCCCTTTGGTAGTTCATTTGATTCCTTTGTATTTCAGATACTCGCGTAGCACGAACTCCATTGACAGCTAAGGCACGACTCGGGATACCGAGCTTGACACGCTAGAACCCGAACGCGATCACTTGGTCCGGCCTTGGGTCGAACTGTTCTGGGTTCCTAAATCGTTGTCCAAAAACGAGCGACAACATTTTGACGCTAGAAGAAGGGGGACGATTGACAAAGCCAACGTTGTTTCCCCATCAAACAACCTCCGCGGGGATGAGTCTGATTCCTGTTGCATCTACCGGCACTCGGGCGACGAACGCCAGATATGACCTTCGAAGCCTTTCCCATCGACTCGGTGGTCAGCCTCGTGAGAACGAGAACGGGTCCCACGACTCGAGGGCTGATCTTGACGTTGCTCTCCGAGAGAATACAGCTAGACGACTTGCTGAGATTTTGGATCGGCCGGGGGTGGACAATACACTCATAGCCGATCTCCTCGGATATGACATTGACAGGAGTTCGTTCCGAGATGGTTCCGACCCAGAATATGTGGGGGAATCTCGGACAGGTGAGATAACTCCTCTCCCTGATCGAGAAGCGGACGCGAGACCACCTTCGCACCAACCCCCGCCGATTCGACCGACAGGTCCGCAATTCAGAGGCACTCCATCGGCAAAATCTCGGCGCGGTCGATCGCGATCGCGGTTCGAGCATAGAAGTGCGCGGCGGGATGAAGGGGCAGACAGCCGAGGGACTCGAAAGACATTTCGACGCCGACCGGACTCGTCTTGTCGAATTCCCGACGTGGATCTTAGAGAACACCTCACAGCTCAGAGGAACTCCAGGGGCGAAGACCTTCGGCAGAGATTGAATTCTCAGAGAGATGTGTTGCCAGCCGTTACGCTTGGCCGTCCAAGGACCAATGCGGCCGATCAGGCATCTAACGAGCGGCACCACGTGACTCCCTTGGCTCCAGCGGCCAGCCCCGCGGACGGGCTTGATATGGTAACAATGATCCAAAGCGTCCAAAACCAAATAATCGAGATGAGAGAGTCGGGAAAGCCACGACCCTATGGAGGGGCCGAAGAATCATACTCCCTTTTCTCCGCTCAGATTTTGGCACAATCCTGTGGAGGAAATTTCAAGTTGCCTTCTATTCCTCCATACGATGGGCGCACAGACCCTCGTTTTCACATCCAACACTATGAAACGTGGATGTCAATGCAAGGGCAGTCAGATGCAACGTTGTGTCAGGCCTTTAGTTTAACTATTTCCGGAACAGGATTTGAATGGTTCAGAAGCTTGAAGCCGGGAAGTATTCTTTCTTTCAAGATTTTGAAAGAAACTTTCCTCGCGCGCTTCGCCACTCTCGTGATGCAGAAGAAGTCTAAAACTCATCTCTTGTCAATCAGGCAGGGCAGGGATGAAACTTTGAGGCAGTATCTGGCACGCTTCACTGAAGAATCGCATAAGGTGGAAGGCTTCGATGATAGGGATGCGATCACGGCAATCACTGAAGGAATTCGCACGAGTGACTTCCTGAAGTCGATCGTCGGAAAGGTCCCAAGGGACATGGCGGAGCTAATGACGCGCGCTCGCACGTTCATGGGAGTGAAGGACTACCTGGAAGGCCGAGACGGTCGGAAGACCAATGGAAAGCCTGGTCGCCGGCTAGGGGACCATGAGAAGGAATATTCTGATCCTCGAAAGACGAGGAATAGGGGACAACAAGGTCTCGACGACCGACCCTTCTCAGGGGTCAGACCACCACGTCCGGACAGTTTTCGAAAATTTTCGACGTTCACTCCGCTGAACACCCCCAAGAGCGAATATTGGCGTTACACCGCGACAAATTGGGTAGCCCAGCTCCGCTGACAAAAGATCCGGCAAAGCGAGATCGTAGCAAGTTCTGTGAGTACCACCAGGATCACGGTCACCTAACTTCAGAATGCTATCAACTCAAAAGGCAAATTGAGGCGCTCATACAAGATGGCAAGTTGAAAGATTATGTGCTCCGAACCTTGGGAGCGACGGCATCGGGGAGTGAGCGAGGACATCAAGAAAGGAAAGGTCCCGCCACGGTCACTGTAACCGATCAAGTGACAGCCCGAGAACCAGATAGTTCACAATTACATATCGTGGGCTCCATTTTGGGTGGTCCGGAATGTGGAGACTCATGCGCCCAAAGGAAACGATACGCCCGCGAAACATCCCATTCAACAGCGGTGCATCACATAAATCACACTCATGTGACTCCGCCTCCGAACGAGTTCGAATCCATGTTCTTCACAGGACAGGAAGCGACGAGGGTCATGCACCCCCATAACGACGCAATAGTGGTTTCGGCCCCGATAGCGAACAATCTTGTCCGTCGAATTCTCATCGATAACGGAAGTTCCGCTGACATCATTTTCAAATCGGCCTTAGACAGAATGAAGTTGACCGGACTAAAACCAACTCCGGTGGCGACCCCGCTCTTTGGGTTCTCTGGTGAGAGGGTGATGACTGAGGGTATCATCGACCTCCCCGTCACTTTTGGGACGCTGGGAGGGCTCGAGGCCACTCACATTGTGTCGTTCCTTGTGGTCGACTAGCCATCAGCTTACAACATCATAATTGGCCGTCCAACTCTTAACAGACTAAAGGCCATAACCTCAACCTATCATCTGATGTTAAAGTTCCCAACAGATAGGGGGATAGCCGTCATGGCCGGGGATCAATCCATGGCCAGAATGTGTTACATTCAGGGGGTAGATGGGAAAGGAAAAGGGAAAATGGTCAATACCATCTCCCATAGTTTGTCGAGCGATGGAGAAGCTGAAGGCACTTTCGGAGAGTTGGATCAAAGGGATGAAGTCGAAGGACGGAAGATGGGAACGACGAGCGACCTCGTGACTGTTGTATTGGATGAATCGAAACCCGATCAAGTCGTCAAAATAGGTGCACAACTCTCATCTGAGAGGCAACTCCTACTAACAGCATTCCTACAAGAATACAAGGACATTTTCGCGTGGACCCATGCAGAATTGCCCGGGATCGACCCCGAGATCATGGTTCACCGTTTGAACGACGATCAAAAGATAACCGGGCGAATACAGCCAAGGAGAGCGTTCAGTGGGGAGAAATACCAAGCCATTGGTGAGGAAGTTGATAAACTCCTCGCGGCAAGATTCATAAGGGAGGCAGAATATCCCAGATGGGTTTCTAACGTGGTCATGGTGAAAAAAGCAAACGGCAAATGGCGGATTTGCATCGATTACAAGGATCTCAACAAGGCTTGCCCGAAGGACAGTTTTCCATTGCCCAGAATCGAACAACTTGTTGACGCCACCGCAGGTCATGAATTGTTAAGCTTCATGGACGCCTATTCTGGTTACAATCAGATCCGCATGCATGGTCCAGATCAGATAAAAACCACTTTCGTCACCGATCGGGGACTATATTGCTATAAGGTCATGCCTTTTGGCCTCAAGAATGCAGGGGCTACGTACCAACGATTGGTGAACCGCATGTTTGCCGGCCAAATTGGGAAAACAATGGAAGTCTACGTCGACGATATGTTGGTTAAGAGTTTAAAGGCCGACGATCATATCGGAGATCCAGGAATATGTTTTCCATCCTGCGACTTTATAGAATGAAGCTTAACCCAAACAAATGCGCTTTCGGAGTCGAATCCAGAAAGATCTTGGGTTATATGGTGAGCAGTAGGGGAATAGAGGCCAACCCCGAAAAGATCGAAGCAATCCTGAACATGAAGTCCCCTACCAAAATCAAAGAGGTGCAGAGCTTAACAGGTAGGGTTGCAGCATTGTCACGATTCGTGTCGAAGGCAACAGATCGTTGCCAACCGTTCTTCAAGGCCTTGAAAAAGGTCGATGGATTTGTTTGGACAGAGGAATGCGAACTTGCCTTCCGCGAACTGAAAGCCTATTTCAGTTCTGCGCCATTCTTGGCGAAACCCAACGAAGGGGAAAAATTGTTCGTATATCTCGCAGTGACCGAGAGGGCAATAAGCACAGTGTTGGTGCGTGAGGAAAATAAGATTCAATGGCCAATCTACTATTCGAGCAAGGCGCTCCTCGACGCCGAAACCAGATATCCAGAGATCGAAAAGATGGCTTTGGCCTTGGTCACAGGCGCGAGGAAACTTCGGCCATACTTCCAATCTCACCCCATCATCGTACGTACAAAGTACCCCATAGAAAGGGCGTTACAAAAAGCCACATCCTCCCGGATGGCTATATGGTCTCAAGAGCTGGGGGAATACGGAATAGATTTCCAACCAAGAACCGCCATCAAGGGTCAAGCTTTGGCCGACTTTGTGGCCGAATTCACAGGGTCCTCCTCGATAGGGGACGATGTAGATGTTCTTGGAGAAAAGAGAAATGACACGGCCATGAAAAGGCCAATGATCCCGGAAGGCCCGTTGTGGGAACTACACGTCGATGGTGCGTCGAACGCCCAAGGCGCTGGCGCTGGCATCATACTTACGAACCCCGATAGGGAAGAAATCAAGTATGCCATGCGATTTGAGTTCAATGCTTCGAACAACGAGGCCGAGTACGAGGCCCTAATCATAGGCTTGGAGTTAGCGAAAAAACTCGGCGCTAAAAAGCTGCGTATCCATTGCGACTCGCAATTGGTAGTCAACCAAGTCAAAGGGGAATACGGCGCTAAGGAGCCAAGCATGATGGCATACCTCGCCAAGGTTATAAAACTATTGGAATCATTCCTATGGTTCGAGATAATCCAGATTCCCAGAGCAAAAAACGTCCACGCCGACGCTCTAGCCCGTTTGGCATCTGGGATTGATGAAGGGGGGATTGACGATGTTCCCATAGAAAAACTGACGAGGCCATGTATCTCAAGAAATGACGTGGGAACGATCGAACAGGCACCGCAAACGACGTGGATGACGCCGCTTCTAAAGTACCTACAAGAGGGGGAGACCCCCGAAGGGAGAGAAGAGACCCGAAGATTGAAGAATCTGGCATCCAAATACGTACTGAGGGAGCAGACACTCTACAAACGAGGACACTCCATGCCGCTACTCCGGTGCCTATCCGAAGATGAAGCGAAAAAAGCGTTGCATGAAGTACACGAAGGGGTTTGCGGGAACCATTCGGCCGGACAGTCATTGGCTTTGAAGTTACTCCGAGCGGGGTATTTTTGGCCAACCATGAAAAGGGACGCTCACTCGTGGGCCAAGAAATGCGACAAGTGCCAGAGATTTGCACACGTACCAAGACAGCCTCCGGCACCTTTATGCCCGGTCATCGTGCCCCGACCTTTCGCCAAATGGGGGGTCGACCTAATTGGGGAATTACCCACAGCCCCAAGACAATACAAATTCGCAATCGTGGCAGTAGATTACTTCACGAAATGGGTAGAAGCAGAACCACTCGCCAAGATCACAGAGGCAAACACGACAAGTTTCATGTGGAAAACATAATTTGTCGCTTTGGGGTACCAGAGTCGATCGTCACCGACAATGGGAAACAATTTGACAACGCACGCGTTCGGGAGCTGTGTGAACAATTGGGGATTCGTAAGACTTATTCGTCGCCTCGACACCCTCAAGCTAATGGTCAAGTCGAAGCAGTCAACAAGACGATCAAAGAAAACTTGAAGAAAAGGCTGGAAGCGAAAAAAGGGGCTTGGGCGGAAGAGTTACCGACAGTCTTATGGGCATATCGAACCACGGCACGAAACGCTACCGGCGAAACTCCGTTCGCGTTAGCATTTGGCGTTGAGGCCCTGATACCTTTAGAGACAAGTATCCCCACTTGTCGGGTTATCGATTACAACAGCGACCGAAACGACGAGGCAATGAGGATGGAACTAGATCTCATCGACGAAAAGAGGATGGGCGCGTTGTCACGTTTAACTGAACAAAAGAGGAAAGTGGAAAAGTACTACAATTCAAGAATCAAAATAACGAAATTCGCAAACGGAAGCCTTGTTCTCAGGAGGGTTTTCCAAAACACACAAATCCCGGGAGCCGGAGTTCTGGGACCCACCTGGGAAGGACCATATCGGATACGTCAAGCCACTCATAACGGCACTTACGAGCTGGAAAATCTCGAAGGTCTCGTCTTCACCCACCCATGGAATGCCGAGCACTTGAGACAATACTATCAGTAGGCGTCAATTAAGGGACGACCCGTTTTATTGTCTTTTAGTATAAATTCATTGTATGCATGGTCCATGACCCGTGAAGTGTAACATTTTTCTTGATAATGAATACGAAATACGCTTCATAACAATTTATTTATAACCTTTGCAAGTTTCTAAATAAACTCGGGGGGCTACGACGTAGTCCATATCCTCACATAACCCGGTTCGCGCCAAGCGACCGCGTACTCGCAAGACCCGTTAAAGGGTCAACATCCGCGCACCGGATGACATAAAACCGCATACTCGCACGCCGACAGGCAACGAGTCTCGCAAAACCCGCTAAAGGGCCAACATCCGCGCACCGGATAACCAGGCACTCGCACGCCGACAGGCAACGAGTCTCGCAAAACCCGCTAAAGGGCCAACATCCGCGCACCGGATAACCAGGCACTCGCACGCCGACAGGCAGCAAATCTCGCCCGCCATATGGCGTATGCCAAACGGCTATGTCTCGCCCACCGAAAGGCATGGGCCCAAAACATTCTCACATCGCGACAAAAATAAATACCAAAGGAAGGTTCTCATGACGAATAAAAATCACCAAATCAAGATGTTTATGAAGACATGTAAAAGAAAGCAAGCGCTAAACACATGCGCAAAATGGACAAAAAGAAACATAATCACTCGGAACCAAAATCTACTTGTTCCTCGTCAGCCGGAGCGCCGGACCCATCAGTAGTTTCCCCATCGGGGGGACCGTTCGTGGACTGGGCGACCTCTGAAGGAGCCCCAAATGGCGCACCACTCAATCGAGGAGCGTCATCCAGCGAAGGAAACATCGCTTCAAAGAAGGAAAAGGTTACCCCCCGGGTCACATTCTCCCTCGCAACAGCATCGCGAACGCGCACGGCAGCCGCGTGACGGGCCTCCTCCAAAACTAGATCCCAATCATCTTCCAGGTCGGCCTTTGACTTCACAGCATCATCTTTCTCCTCGATGAGGGCCTGCATCTCGAGGAGTAGGGAATCTCTCTCCCTCTCGGCTTGGACACGGGAGATCTCGCTGGTCATCAGTTGAGCATGGACGATCTTCAACTCCTCATCTCGGCCCGATAGCGCCGTCTGGAGTTTCTTTGTCTCGCCCAAAAAGGTGTCGGCCGCCTGCTCCGCCTTCTCTCGGGATGTGCGATCCTCTGCTCGCAACTTTCTTTGGGCCTCCAACTCCGCGCGAACTCTTCGCAGCTCCCCTTCTAGGATGTGGAACTCCCGGATAGGCCGAACCTCCGTCAAGGCGGCAGCATGGTCAGCTGTCATTTTCTCGGCATCTTTCCTCATGACCGACATCCTCCGCAGCAGGTCTCGGAGAATCGCGTCACCCCGTTCTTGTCGGGCAAGCATCTGTCAAAACAACGATGAAGGTACTTATGCGTTTGCAAGTAAAAAGGAATGACTAATGGACAACATGAGGCTAGGTGGAAATAGTTGTACCTTGCGAGCGTCGCTAATCCCATTCTGGAAGTAGTCAAGGTCACCTGTAGTCAGAAGACCCTTGAATTCCCGCAAAGAAGAGTCAAGGATTCCCCGAGAACATTGGGCCCGTAACGCCTCGGCTTCTCTCATCAGATTGGATTCCGCACCGCCCGATACGCTCGAAGTATGGACACGTTTCCCACCAGACGGTTCCTCGACGGATGAGGCCGGTACTGGTCGTTTGTTCGACGAAAGCATCTCACCCCGAACGTGGGTCGGGGATCTTCCACGGCGGGCCTCGATGCGAGATCGTGCCGCAGCCACGGCCTCGGCAGTAGGTTCTCCCTTCGGCAGACAGGCGCGAGAACGATTGCGGGCCATCGTATCTGAGATAATAAACATAGTCGTTCGTCAGGGGAAAAACAACAACAAATAATGCAAATTTAGAGTATCGACTCCCTTGAAAGGAAAGAGACGGATAATACCCCCCAGATCGGGAGGCGAGGGAGGCTCAATCGCCGCCTCAAGGTCGCAAACCCCGACGGGCCCTTCGTTCGACGTGAGATCTGAAGTTACTTCCTGATTAGGGATGAACCACCCGGTGGTTGCCATGAGATCGGCGGATTCAAAAAGCACACCTTGCCTCCGTGAATTTGGAATAGCTCCGATCACTTGAGCAAGTTCTGAATCCTCGGTGTTGCGATCTGCCGAGAAATCGGCAACGGGGCCAAAAGTCAGTGGTGCCGTTCCGAAAGCAGATTCAGATACCCATACCCAGGGATAACGATGCTTGGTCGACAACCTCGTAAGATGGGGGGATTTCTTACGATGTTGAACCTTATAAAAGCCCGGTTTCCCCGACACGCCATGGACAGACATAATGTTTCGGATCTCGTCAGCTGTCACACCCCGACCCCGTGCTCGGTATAGCATCATGTGACAGGCGGCTACCATGCGATAAAACAGTGGTGACATTTGAGACGCGTGGACGCCCAATCGGATTAGTAATTCTCGGATCACTGGCTGGAAGGGTAACCGTAGACCCCCCCGAAGACTAGCCTCGTGAATGGCCGCATATCCTAATCGTGGGCGGCTTGGGAGATCATCTGGCAGGGGCCGCAGTAGCAAGATGGAAGTCGGTATATGGAACCGTCGCCTCAAACTTGTGAAGCTCGCGAGAGAAAGAGAGCTCGGGAAATCGACCCCAGAACAATCAAACCCCTCTCGGGACATTGATTCCCCGACCAGAAACGACAACGCACGTTTCTCTTCTTGCGCAGTCAAGGTTGCGGGTGTAACCAAGTCGAGGTCGCGGTCGGGTGATTTGCCAGAGCCCTTGATTCCGGGGGGCGCCTCGAGGCGGGGACTCGGCGATCCCGCGTAATTTTGGGACACCACATGCGTTGTCAACGAAGTAGAATCCCACAGATTCTCGACACCATTCGCGTCGTCATCACCGGCCTTATCCTCAATGATAACCGCTCTCGCCCTCGCGAGAGAACCCCCGGGTATCGCATGATCATCACCCACGCCACGCTCGCCGGTGTCTTCCTCGACGCTAGCATCCACTTGGGGCTCGATACTCAAACTTGTGTGGGGATCGCCACCCGGATCGACGCGGGGCACATCGCTGCCCAGCCCCACACGGGAATCGCCATCCGATCCCGCGCCAAGCACGTCACCGCCCAGACCCGCGGAGGTCGCGAGGTTGCCCAGGCTCGCGGAGGTCTCATCTCCGCCCAGATCCGCGGTGGTCGCGAGGTTACCCAGGCCCGCGGAGGTCTCATCTCCGCACAGATCCGCGGTGCTCGCGAGGCTGCCCAGGCCCGCGGAGGTCACATCTCCGCCCAGACCCGTGGAGGTCGCGAGGCTGCTCAGACCCGCGGGGGTCACATCCCTGCCCAGACCCGCGGAGGTCTCAACGTTGCCCAGACCCGCGCGGGTCACGTCTCTGCCCAGTCCCGCGGAGGTCACCGCGTTGCCCAGACCCGCGCGGGTCATGCCGCTGCTGAGATCCGCGCCGGGAACCTTGCTCGATCCCACGCCTGGCGTGTCACTGACCCGACCCACGCGAGCATCGCCGCCCAGACCAGCGTGGACCGCGTCACCGCCCAGACTCGCGCGAGTCATGCCGCTGCTAAGATCCGCGTCGGGAACCTTGCTCGATCCCGCGCCTGGCGTGTCACTGACCCGACCCACGCGAGCATCGCCGCCCAGACCTGCGTGGACCGCGTCGCCGCCCAGATCCGCGTGGGCCACATCGCCGCCCAGAACCCTGCGAGGTTCACCGCCCGGGCTCGCACGGGGCCTGCCACCCAGATCCACGCGGAAATCATCGCCCGAGCCTCCACCAGTCCCGTCGCTCGGGTTCACGGAGGATGGGTCGCCGACCTCCCTGATCTTCGGAGTATCTTGGCACCTTCGTTCAGCCTCTTCCCCGTCGGTCAGCCACGTCTCAATCGAAGAAAAGTTTCCTTCTCCCATGGCAAAAGCACCCGTCGGTGAAGAGGAGGGAAAGGGGAGAGGTTTCGGGGGAGATGAAAATTGGTTCCAGAATTGCTCTAAGTCGATGTTTTGGTCCCCGAGAAAGGGAAAAAGTTCGTCCTCGATGGACCCACTTCCTGACGCGTGGTCGGCCGGATCCATGTGCACGTGGCTGGGAATGACGTCAAAAAATAATAAAATGTGTTGAAATGGCTTACCAAAACAAAAAGGGGCGTGGTAATCGGGGACAGATAAGCTTGAGTCCACCACACGATCTCCGTTCGAATGATGAACTCGGGGGGCTAGTGTTGTGGGCACTAAAAGGTACGACGGTTTGACGGAAACACCGAGAAGGGCGGAAGCTTGCCCTAACCAGCGTCTAGAGCATGCTCATTCGGCCAAAGGCCGAGTAAAGCCTTCCCTCGGCCAAAGGGAGGCTCAAGCCATCCCTAGGCCCGTCCAAGGGCCGGCCCAAGAGTTCCCTCGGCCAAAGGGAGGCTCAAACCTTCCCTAGGCCCGTCCAAGGGCCGGCCCAAGGGTTCCCTCGGCCAAAGGGAGGGCCAAGGCCCTACCTCCCTTTACCCGGCCAAGGGGAGGCCCAAAGGTTTCCCTCGGCCAAAGGGAGGGCCAAGGCCCTGCCTCCCTTCGCCCGGCCAAGGGGAGGCCCAGGGATTCCACCGGCCAAGGGGAGGCCCAAAGGTTTCCCTCGGCCAAAGGGAGGGCCAAGGCCTTGCCTCTCTTCACCCGGCCAAGGGGAGGTCCAGGGAGGCTCCACCGGCCAAGGGGAGGCCCAGGGATTCCACCGGCCAAGGGAAGGACCAGGTCTCTGCCTCTCTTCACCCGGCCAAGGGGAGATCCAGGGAGGTTCCACCGGCCAAGGGGAGGCCTAGGTGATTTTGGTCGGCCAAGGGCAGGTTGATGGCTCTTCTCCGGGCCAAGGTTGCCTGAGGTCCTATAAATAGGGGACACGATTCCCAATACCGGGTAACGAACAATCGAGCACTGAAACGCTGCTGAACTCGAACTTCACTCGTTTCACTCAGAACTTAAACCTTCAAACTCTAAACCCTTTTATCCACCTTAATCCAACTAATGTTGAGCGTCGGAGAGGTAAACAGAGGCACCCCCTCTGTTTCCCTTTGGTAGTTCATTTGATTCCTTTGTATTTCAGATACTCGCGTAGCACGAACTCCATTGACAGCTAAGGCACGACTCGGCATACCGAGCTTGACACGCTAGAACCCGAACGCGATCACTTGGTCCGGCCTTGGGTCGAACTGTTCTGGGTTCCTAAATCGTAGTCCAAAAACGAGCGACAACAATTATGTTAGGTTAAAAAGTGATTCCAAATCTTTTTATACATGAGAGAATGAGGTTCAGTTAGTTCAAAATCTAATTTTGGCCAATTAGTCAAACTTAACCCCAATGATCGTTTTAATGAGTTTAAAAATAATTTTCCAACCTTAATTCTATAATTAAGGCCGACCAAATAATTATATTTTATCCAAAAAAATATTTATTTATTTCTAAAATAATATTTAATTAATTTAGAACATCTCATTTATTTATTTGAATCATCAAATTATATTATTATCAATATAAATAATATGATTCATTAAATAAATGTAATAATAAATACCTAATTATTTATTTAATTACTTAGAAAATAATTTTCTTAGTGCAAATCAGAATTTACATTCAAAGAGAAAATCAATCGTTCTAGTTCAATAAATCTCGTTGGGGAGTCTATCATTGAGACCTTATGGACCTACATGAACGAAGCTTTACATTAAAGTCCGGACTCAAAAGTTCACAAAAAATTTCAGACTTTTAATTTTTAATATTAGTCGATTCCACTAAAGGACTAATATTTAAACTCTCTAAGTTCATATGCGTTTATTTTCAGTTTGATGTGATAAAAAAATTCTTCACATGATCCACAGAGTATTTTATGATATTACCCTTCGTGTGTATCAGTAACTCAGAGGAATGTAAAATTATCGTTTTAGCCCTGACTTATTATTTCACTAACTCCTTTCTTATTTGTAACTGGGAAAAACATAGAGTGAGATATCTTTATATGTCACGTGTTTTAATAAAATAATGTTCAATTCGATGAATATCAGGCTATTTTATTCATTCACACTCTCATAACAAAGCATAGTGTGATACCAATGCATTAGCATTATTTCAACACGAATTTCGCATCTATGAATCA
The DNA here is from genome assembly GCA_958296335.1 of Urtica urens. Lineage (NCBI taxonomy): Eukaryota > Viridiplantae > Streptophyta > Magnoliopsida > Rosales > Urticaceae > Urtica > Urtica urens. The sequence continues at coordinate 8,926,521 of OY282528.1, forward strand.
TATAACCCAACATGAAAGCGTTATAACACCAACTGTCGGGTCAGATGTAACTTCAATTCAGCCATTGCCCTTTAATAAATCAAATGTCATAAGGTGTCACATCGATTATGCATTCACTTCAGGATTTAGGTAAGTACCAAAATACCCCTCGTATGTGATTTTGGAGTTTCGAGTGATTAAACGTTGGTATCTCGAGCTTTAGAGTATCACAGGTCTTGTTTAATATCTTCTATAAGATATCAAGAATGCAACACAAAGTCACAACTCTCTATATCACAAGATAAGATAACCTGCTTCATTCAAACAATCATTACTACGAATCGATTGCCCTATCAATCTTTAGATTGCGAACTAATATTTTAAACTAGTCACAACAAGTTATATTGTCAAGTTTGTACTTAGCACCTCTTTCGTCGATGACTGTTTCAGAGCGTAGCAAACATACATAAACACAAATTTAATCAAGAATGAATATTTAATTTTATTTAATGTTTCAACAAAACGAAATACAAATGTATTTATAATGTCCAATATCTCCTTTGTGGGCACCAATCCGAACAAATGAGTTATTAAAAAGCTTGGGGAGCTAGAGAGAAAGCTTTAGAGTCCTTATATGGAACTAAAACCATGTCTTTTTCACACTTTCCGATGTTGAAATACATGATGGAGACGGAAAATCCATGTTCTACGTTCAACCTAAAGACCACCCCTCGATCACATATTTTTATATGTCTCTCAGCGCTTGGAAAAATGGATGAAAATATTATCGTCCCGTGATCATCATAGATGGGAATTTTCTGATGAACTACTACAGAGGCATAATGTTTACCGCTTGTGACATGTATGTAAACGAATAGATTTATGCACGTGCGTTTGGGGTCGGATATTTAGAGTCTATGGAGTCGTGAGTTTATTTTCTGACACAGTTAAAAAAATGCAATTGGCAAGCGACAAAATCAGGTAATTGTGTCGGATAGAAATAAAATAATTATCAACACAGTTGCCTAAGTTTTCAGAAAATCCGATCATGGATATTGCATGTACCTCTTGTTAAAAAACGTGCGTAATAAATTTAAGGGTCTTACGAAAGAAGCGGCTTCGAAATTTTCCAGCGCTGCAAAGGCATACACACCTGTTGCATGGGAGAAGTGTATGTCTATGCTTGACGATGAAGATCTTGATATTCGAACCTATCTTGAGAAAGAGGTAGGAACTAAAAATGGTATGCACGTATTGTACCGGAAATATGTACTCCATTATGACTTTGAATAATGCCGAATCATTGAACTTGGTTCTCGTAAAAACTCAGTAGTTTCCTATTTCAAAAATCTTTGATTTCTTGAGAGAGAGGATAACCAAATGGGTTTTTGAAATGAGAGAGAAAGCTTCTAAAAACATTACTACACTAATAGTCTCACCACACGAAATACTTCTAGAGTACATTTTCGACGCTTATGGAATGCAGGTACATTTAATTTGGTTCCTTTCAACCAGGAATGAGTTTAGTTACCCATAATTCCAGTTAATGACATTCCACTATGCGTTTATTTACCCATAATTCCAATTAGTTACATTTGACTATAAGTTTAGCTACCCATATTTACAATAAGTTACATTCGGCTATATGTTTAGTTACCCATAATTCCAGTTAGTCACCTTCCACTATGAGTTTAGTTACCCATATTTCTAGTTAGTTACATTCCATTATAAGTTTAGTCACCCATAATTTGAGTTAGTTACATTTGACTATAAGTTTAGTTACCCATATTTCTAGTTAGTTACCTTCCATTGTGTGTTTAGTTACCCAAATTTCCAGTTAGTTACATTCCACTATAAGTTTAGTAACCCATACTTATAGGTAGTTACATTCCAACATGCGTTTAGTTCCAATCCAGCTGCGTTTACTTCCAATTTATTAAAATTTTAATATCTTGTCGATTAGGTACGACCGTCATCCGTCTGCGAGTTTGAAGTAGTTGATCGCACTGGACATTCATGGGCGGTAAATTTATCAACATAGACATGCACATATCGTGTATTCAAAATCGACAATTTTATATGCTCACAAATAATTGCATGTTGTCGTTTCAAAAATTATGGTGTTGAAGAATATTGTTCGGCATATTATACAACGGAGTATTGGAAGTTTTGTTATACATGAGTTATTCATCCCTATGGGGACGCGCAATCTTGAAACATACCCGAAGAAATCAAGAATATAATTGTCAGACCACCTAAGATGATGAGACGACCGCTTGGCCGGCCAAAGAAGAGAAGATTCCCGTCGCAATGTGAGGAGTGTATTGGAAGTGGTAAAAAAATATTCTCGATGCAAACATGGAGGACACAGTAGGGCAACGTGTAAGATGCCAATTGGATTAAGTTGTGTTTGAGTGTTCGTTGAAGTTTTTTGGTCATTTTTATGTTTGATTCACCAGTTGGATGAACGTTGTATTTTTGTGTCTAATATTGTTGCTGCGAACTGTAAGTGACCTAATACTGCGTTTACTTCCTATCATGTCTCCTTACTTATAAATAAATTACTTGTTTAGTTCAAAATAGTTATGACTAGTTACTAGTTACCATTTAATTCAAGTTTAGTTCATGTTATTTCGTTTTTTAGTTACAAACATTTGACTGATTTGTTCCAATCAAAGGAGACCACTTCGATCAATGTTAAAAGGAAAAAAAGTGGTTGGCATTAAATGTTTAAGTAAATTTAATCCATGATAGTAAAAAGCATTAATCATAAAGTTACTAGCATTAATGATAGTAAATAAAGTTGTTGGTGGCTGGTAACGTCATTAATGCGGTTGGTGCAATGAGGAACGTCATTAATGACCATACTTTCATTCCGACAAACTTATTGAACTTATTTCTTCACATCTTCCGCTTCTTTTGGTGGCGGCATGCCAAACAGGTAACTCTTTTTCTTCAAAAAATCAAAATACTTATCTCCAAATATTTCTTCGACCACAGATGGAGCTACCAATATTGGACCACGGTCTTGGGAACCCGCATGATTCTCGACATACTCGTTGATTTCTTCAAACTGTGATTTGCTGCGAACTTCCTCAATAAGTTGCTCCCATCGGTGGTCCACGAAGAGGACTCATTGAGGGTGTCGGCTTGTCTCCCATTGTTAGATGCTTGGTTGATTCATATGTGATATTTAGGATTTTAAAGGGAGTATGGACTTCTTATATAGGGCTTTATGTTGGTTTTTAAATTTAGATACGTATAAAACTGATTTCTTACACTAAACATCCTAATTGTAGTTACCTTATACAAATGGATTAGTTACATATAAATCAATTTAGTTACCGTACAAGTAAACTGGATTTGGTACATATATCTCATTTTAGTTACCTCCACAAACGAGATTAGATACATGTAAATATAAATAGTTACATCAAATTACTGATTAGTTACGACATAAATTTGATTAGTTACATACAAGTATCGATTATTCCCTATTGACCACGTTTGTAAGAGATAGGTTCTCCAACTTGCAACGAATAAACTCATCTTCAAGGAACTCTGAGTCAAGCTGATCAGAGGGAGGATCTCGAGTGCTTGGTGCAGATTCTGACACTGGAACTTCCTGGAATGACGGCTGAGGAAAATCATCCGAGTTAGGCAAACGAGGCAGAATATCATCATCCTCCATAGAGTAAGGATAGACGGAAGTAATAATCCCTATTATCCGAAGAAATTCTTCTTTACATTCTAGGATTGTGTGTATAGGCAGTGGAATAAGCAATCCTATTGTTTGATGGTGTTTATTTTTGTGCTTGAGAAGTCATTTTGATGGCATATTTATGATTTCGAAAAGGGTACGGATTGGGCCTCATATTTGTTTATTTGACCTTTCAGATTCACCTATACATATTTTTAGTGACACATTTGTACATTTTAGTTACCACTAAATCTGTTTAGTTACTATTAATTTGGTTTAGTTACCAATAACTATATTTAGTTACATATAATTCGCATTAGTTCCATTTCTGTTACAATTTTATGTAGTTAACAATAAATTTGCTTACGTTTGCCAAAATCGTTTTAGTTACCAATAAATTCGTTTAGTTACCACAAAATCTATTTATATGAAATGCATTAGTTACATATATTTCCAACTAGTTACATAAAATTCGCAATAGTTAGGTATGTTTTCAACCATAAATTACAATATTTGATTAGTACATAGTTCTAGTAGTTCCAAAATAATTACATTACCTAATTGTAGCGTCACATATAAGATATATATACATCCAAAACGACAGCATGTAAGGGTTTGTTCCAAAATTAGTTCCGCATATATAACTAATAAATTAGTCTTATGAAGTAGTCTTCATTGTCTGATAACGTACAAGAGTTTGCGCTCTTGATTACCCCATGTTTGAAAAGATCGATCCAAAGTTTGTGCCGGTACATGAGCATGTCGTCCATTTTCAAACAGTTTCAGGCTCCATGTGAGTGAGAAATTCAGCAGCTTTGATAGTAAACATGCCTTACCCATTCTCCTCTGCCAAAACAAATATTAGATAAATTGAAATTAATTTGCACATTTCTTTAAAAGCCTTACCCATTCTGCTACTTCCACTGCGGCATGTATGGCTCATACGTAATTGAGTAAGGTCGAGGAGACTCATATTTTTTCCCTTTGAATTCCCCACACGTTTGAATAAGATTTCAAGTATTAACTCGGCCATCTTTTCGATTTCCTGGTACCTTTCATCCGACAATCGGGGCTCATACACGTTGATGTGTCTATCGGGTATGCTAACCCTCGTGAGTACCCACTTGTTATTATTCACATGGACGGGGACATATGCGTATCCCTCTTTTACCCATGGCATTTTGGCCCGATTCTTTGGCCTATCCGCCAATATCGCTTCGACCAATGAACTACGCCGCCACCAGTCGTAGTTGGCCTTGTTTTTGGTCCATTCCGTGTGGATCCTCCCTACTAACTAGCAAAAATGAGAGTCTGCCGTAGTGTTCATGTTCCCGGTTGTTGGTTGCAGATTTCGGAAGTAATAGAATACCACGTTCATATGCTGGTTATTAACATGTAAGAAGCACAAGTATGTCACTAATCGAATAAGTAGAAGTATCTAAAGGTAACTAGTTACTGCAACCAACGTAATTACCAGTATCTAAATGTACCTAATAACTGAATCCAATGTAACGAACAATACCTAAAGGTAACTAATAACTACAACTACTGTAACTAACCGCATCTAAATGTAACTACTGACTGAAACCAATGTAACTACCAGTACCTAAAGGTAACTAAGTCCGGTGACCAACGTAACTGCAAGTATCTATAGGTAACTAATAACATTACCTAAAGGTAACTAAAAAATACAAGTACCGTAACTAACTGCATCTAAAGGTAACTACTGACTGAGAGCAATGTAACTACTGTTGGGATTGGTGCCCACAAAGGAGATATTAGACATTAAGATACTTTATGTATTTATATTTTGTTGAAACATTGATATTAATGAATGTTCATTCTTTATAAGACTGTGTTTAGTTATGTTTAAGCTATGCTCTGAAACTCTGATCAACGAAAAGGGTGTTAAGTACAGACTTGACAAGATAAACCCTTGTGACAAGTTTGAAACCATTTGTTCGCAATCTAAAGATCGATAGAGCAATCTTAATCCTGAAGTGAATATGTAATTGACATTGCACTTTGTGACATTTGATTCGTCAATGGGCAATGACTAAATTTTAGTTGCATCTGACCCGACTGTTAGTGTCACAAGGATGCAATGTTGGGTTACATGATTCACAGATATGGAATTCATGTAACAACAATGCAAATGCATTAGTATCACACTATGCTTTGTTATGAGAGTGTGAATGAATAAACCTGGCCAGGTATTCATTGAATGAGTTCATTCTTTGATTAAAACATGTGACATGTGCAGACATCTCACTCTATGTTTTTTCTCATTCACAAATAACAAAGGAGTTAGTGAAATAATAACTCGAGGGGTAAAACAGTAATTTTACATTCCTCTCAGTTACTGATACACATGAAGGGTAACATCGTAATATACTCCGTGGATCGTATGAGAAATTGTTTCTTCATATCAAACATAAAAGATACGCACATGAACAGAGAGATTATCAATATTGGTCCTTTAGTGGAATCGATCAATATTAAGAATTAAAAGTCGGAAAAAGTTTGTGAACTTTTGTGTCCGTACTTTATTCTAAAGCTTCGTTCATGTGGGTCCATGAGGTCTCAATGATAGACACTTGGAAGAGATTAAAAGAACTTGAAAAGTTGATTTACTCATTAAATATAAATAGTGATTTATATTGGGAAAGTTGTTTTCTTGAAACACGATAAATAACTAGTTATTTATTTTGTTTATTAAGTCACAAGATAACATCATATTGATGATGACATTCTCAAGTGATTAAATATGTTAAAAGAAGAAAACAAATTGTTTCTCAATTCGTACTTATTCGATAACTACGAAATATATTTAATGAAGTGTCATTAAATAATAATGAGAGTTCTAAATTAATTTTAGAAATTAAATCAAATAAATTTAGGAACAAAAATCAAAGACATGGACGAGTAAGGAGAGAGTGTTTTAGCCGGATTCCTTAAGTGAATAGGGTCATGGGTTTGACCCAGCTTAAGCCCATTTATAACCTGTATACATAAGCTAAGAAACCCTAATCACACAAGGCTAACCCTAAGTGATTTTCGGCAACTCTCTCTCCCTTTCCCCTAGTGCAATTCTCGGCCAAAACCCCAAACAAAGAGAAAAAAAATTGTTTTCCCTCTTTCATCTTTGATTCCTAATTGTTCTTAAGAGCCCACACTCTTGATCTCAATATTTTCCTTGTGTAATATTGTTGATTCATCACTTGTGGTGTTTGAATAATTTAGAAAACTGTTTTGGAATTTTTAAAATTGTTTTAAAAAGGTTTCAGTCATCACAAAACACCCTAGGTCGTTTTCTGTGCATTCCGGCGACCTCCCAGCCTCCAGGAGCCCATTCCGGCGACCCAGATCCAATCCGGCGAGGGCTACCAGTCAGGCGGATCCAATCCGGCGAGACAGAGGCAATCCGGCGAGGCAGATCCAATCCGGCGAGTCTGTCTGTCAGGCGAGGAGATCCAATCCGGCGAGGGCATTCCGGCGAGGGCATTCCGACGAGGGCAATCCGGCGAGGTCATCAGGCGAGGGGTCCCAGTGATCTCCAGTCCGGCGAGAAGTCCCAGTCCGGCGAGGCTCCCAATCCGGCGAGTTCCCTGTCAGGCAGGTCCCCGTGCGGCGACAGATCCCAGTCCGGCGAGGCTCCCAGTCCGGCGAGGTCACCCATTCCGGCAGGCTCCCTGTCAGGCGAGGAATCCCAGTCCGGCGAGGCTTCCAGGAGCTGTGCAATCCGGCGACAGCTTCCATTCCGGCGAGGACGCTGCTGTGCATTCCGACGAGCTTTTTCTCGGGATTTGGGCGTGACGTGGCATTCCGGAGTTAGCTAGCAACGTCATAGTTGTTTACAACTATTTACGTAAGTCTTTCTCAATTAAATAATTATATAAACGTTGTATAAATTATTGTTATTTGATTGAGCTTGTGAATTATAAATTGTTTATAATTGCTTAATAAATTTTAATGCCTTAGGTTGTTAAATATATTAAAATTAGTTTTAATATATTAGATCTAATTATAATATTCCGCCACATAGGATGTGTATTATAATTAATATTGTTTAATTGTTAAATAAATTCCAACAAATGGTATCAGAGCTAGTAAAAGACATTAAAACTTAGATTTAATGACTAGTTTGGAAATTTGTTTGACTAGTTGGTGTTGGCGTTTTTGTATGAATACATTATGAATGTTTTTGTGTGTGCGCTTGTGAATGAATGGATCCTTATTCAATATGGCCCTAGGATGTTTTTATTCCGGTTATCGTCCCGGATTTTAATTTATTTAAAATTGTGAGCCTCAATTTGAGAGGACATGTAAATTTGTAATTTATTATTGTAATTCGACGACGAAGGAGCGAGAAGGCAGCACCTCGGGATTGGCCGCACGTTGGAGAACGTGTGGGGGCTAACCCGAGACATCCGATGACGCATCATTTGAAGATAAAATTTAAAATGTTTTATTTCATTTATTTACAAAAGTTGTATAATAGAAATGGGCCTATTGATAAGTTAAATAATTTTTCATATTTGATATTTAAATTTATTGATCTCATTGCATAAAGCACTCACATGTCACATAGGATAGAACGCCAACATCATTGAAAATGAAATTGTTCATGTAGTTTATAATTAATAAAAGTTATGAAATAATTATAAACTATTATAAATGAATATGATTCATTTGCAAAAACTAAGTGGGAGGGTTGTTTATCGTTGAAGCAACCCAAGGTCCCCGACACGAATGAAATTAATTAAATATGTGATGAACTAAGAGTCACACATAGTGGCCCTCCCTTCAATGGCAGTACTTCGGAAGTATTTAATTAATCTCATTGTTAAAGAACTAAGCCTAAAAGAGAAGTTTTGAAACGGGGTCTCCACATAGGTGAACCGTCTTCAAAGCAACTTGATTGAGGGTCCACGTGTCGGTTATACACTTAGACTTATGTTTTAAAGTAATCCTCACATAGAGGCTCTGCATTAAAAATAAGTGACCAAAATTTATGGAAATTAGTAAGAACTAGAAGTTGTGACTTCTTGGATGGTTCGAACTAAATAGTGATGTGTCACGACTGTGAAAAGAGGTTAATTACGGTTTCCCCATAGGAAAAGTAATTAACTATTGTTGTTCACAATACCATGAATTATTTTAACGCTTTCTTCACCATATTAGGATTGTTCATGCATGCATATAATTCGAAAATATAGCACATACAAAAGTGATTTATTTTATCAATGTTTTTCAGCAAAATGTCTTTTAACCCACTACAAACGATTTTAAGTTCGAATAAACTCGAGGGTGAGAATTACGTTGACTGGAAACGTAACCTCAACATCGTACTGACGGTGGAAAAGCACAAGTACGTTCTCACGACCCCATGTCCTCCTGAACCGAGTGCTGACTCAAGCAAGGAAGACAAGGACGCCCTCGATGCGTGGATGAGATCTGATGAGATTGCTCGTTGCTACATTTTAGCATCGATGAGCAATGTGTTGCAACAATCTCATAGAGACATCGCCACTGCATATGAAATCTTTTTCAATCTCCATGAGATGTTTGGATGTCATGGGCGTCAGGCGAGGCAGCAAGCTATCCGCAGTTTCATGAACTGTAGGATGAAGCAAGGAGCTTCTGTACGGGAACACATGCTATTGATCATGGGTCACCTGAACGATATGGAGATTCTTGGTTCGGAGATTGACGGAGAAACCAAGATTGACATGATCTTGGAGACTCTTACGGAATCTTTTGATAGCTTCCGTCTGAACTACTCCATGAACAAGCTCAATTACACTGTGACTGAGCTTATGAAGGAGTTGCAGACTGCCGAGGGACTTCTCCCTAAGAACAAGAAGAAGTCGGGAGAGCTCAATGTTGCTGAACACAGAGCCTCGACCTCTGGTTCTAAGAGAATGATGAAGAGGCCCAAAAACGCCAACCGAGCGGGTTCCAAGAAGCCTTACAAGAAGGTTGTGGATGCTAAGGGCAAAGGCATCGCAAAGGTGGACAAGTCTGAGCACAAGTGTCACCATTGCGGAGAGGCTGGCCACTGGCGTAGGAACTGCCCTACCTACCTCAAGAGTGTCAAGGGGAAAGGTAAGATCTTTGTTACTCAAGCTTGTTATACTACAAACAAGGCATCGCCCTGGATTCTTGATTGCGGGGCGTCTGACCACGTTGTGTGTAATTTGAATGGTTTTAGGAAACCAGGAGCTTAGGTGACGGAGAGTTCGGATTCAACTGGGGTAATGGAACGAAGGTCGGAGCAAGATCTGTCGGGACCATGAAGCTCAAGTTTGGAAATGAAACTTTATTATTGAATAATGTTTACTATGTTCCGGATTTTTGCAAGAATTTGATTTCATTTGGTCGTTTAGAAGAACAAGGTTTCAATTTTAAGATCAATAATGGTATTGAAATTTTTATTGATGATTGTTTTATTACTAAAGCTCAACGTGTGGATTCAATATATTACTTATATCCTGCTGAGCCGACAATCTTGGACACCGAAGTGAATGGTGATTCACTTAGGAAGCGTAAGACGTTTCATACTGATGAAACTGACGACACATATCTATGGCACCTGCGTCTTGGACATATAGGCCTAGATAGGATCAAGAGACTAACAAAGGATGGTCCTTTGAAATCTCTACACGTGGGAAGCCTTCCCACATGTGAATCCTGTCTTGAAGGCAAGATGACCAAGAGACCTTTCTCAACAAAGGGTCTTAGGGCCACGCAAGTATTGGAACTGATACATAGTGATGTATGTGGTCCAATTAACATCCAGGCAAGAGGAGGTTACGAATATTTTGTAACCTTCACTGATGACTACTTTAGATTTGGTCAAATCTACCTTATGCGACATAAGTCAGATACTTTTGAAATGTTCAAACAGCATAAGGCTTTAGTTGAAAAGCAAACGGAGAAACAGATCAAAACCCTTCGATCAGATCGAGGGGGAGAGTACTTGTCTGGAGAGTTCGAAGACTTTCTTAGAGAAGAAGGCATTCATTCTCAGCTTACAGCACCTGGCACTCCGCAGCAAAACGGTGTGTCAGAGAGAAGGAATCGAACTTTACTAGATATGGTGAGATCGATGATGAGTTACTCATCGCTTCCTAATTCGTTCTGGGGGTATGCCCTTGAAACAGCAGCTTACATTCTGAACCAGGTTCCATCTAAAACGGTACCTGGCACACCCTATGAAAGATGGAGTGGTAGAAAATCTGTTTTACACCATACTCGCATCTGGGGTTGTCCAGCACATGTGCTGAGACAAAAGACTAGCAAGTTGGCTAGTCGTTCAGAAGTATGCCTGTTCGTGGGATATTCAAAAGAAACAAAAGGGTACATCTTCTATAATGTTGCTGACCAGAAAACGTTCGTGAGCACGAACGCTAGGTTTCTGGAAGCAGATTATATAAAGAATACAGTACCGAGAAGCAGACTTGTGCTAAAGGAACTGTTGGGTGAAGCAACTAGTACTTCGCAAGATAGGACGGGTCCTATTCCAACAGTGGGAGAACCAAGCTCGGAATCAGAGACTCCTGCGCTTCGTCGTAGCAACAGAGTTGTGAGACAACCTGTTCGATACATAGGTATCGGAGAATCTTTTACTGCAGTTGCAAACAATGAAGAAGATGATCCCATATCATTTTCCCACGCAATGCAGAGTTCCGAGGAAAACCTATGGCAAGAAGCCATGAACGTTGAAATGCATTCGATGTATGTCAACGAGGTCTGGAAGCTTGTAGATCTGCCTGAAGGCATCAAGCCTGTAGGCTGTAAATGGATCTATAAGAAGAAGAGAGGACCGGATGGAAATGTCGAGACATTTAAAGCACGACTTGTGGCGAAGGGGTACACACAGAAAGAAGGTATCGACTATGAGGATACCTTCTCGCCAATCGCAATGCTAAAATCCATCCGAACTCTCTTATCCATTGTCGCAGCCCTAGATTATGAAATCTGGCAAATGGATGTCAAGACTGCATTTCTGAATGGCAATCTTGATGAGCGCATATATATGGCTCAACCAGACGGGTTCATGGAGAAAGGCCAACAGGGCAAGGTTTGTGAATTGCTCAAGTCCATTTATGGACTCAAGCAAGCATCTAGGTCGTGGAATATTAGATTCGACGAGACTGTAAAGAGCTACGGCTTTGATCAGTCTGTAGATGAGCCATGCGTTTATAAGATGATAAACGATGGCAAAGTGGTTTTCTTAGTCCTTTATGTTGACGACATACTACTCATTGGGAATGATGTAGGAAAGTTGTCAGAGGTTAAAGTCTGGCTATCAAAGCAGTTTGAGATGAAGGATCTAGGAGAGGCAGCTTACATTCTAGGTATTCAGATATTTAGAGATTGAAAGAACCGTAAGCTAGCACTCTCCCAGGCATCTTATATTGATAAGATCATGGATCGCTTCAGTATGCAAGACTCCAAGAAAGGACAGCTACCTTTCAGACATGGAGTGCATCTCTCAAACGAGCAGTCTCCCAAGACACCTCAAGAAGTTGAGGACATGAGACACATTCCTTACGCTTCAGCCGTAGGAAGTCTCATGTATGCTATGCTTTGCACGAGACCAGACATATGCTACGCAGTAGGCGTAGTGAGTAGATTCCAGTCGAACCCTGGACCCGAGCACTGGGTTGCTGTCAAGCATGTTCTCAAGTATCTTCGGAGAACGAGAAACTACATGCTTGCATATTCAGGTGGTGACCTAAATATGACGGGTTACACCGACTCCGATTTTCAGGCGGACAAGGATTCCAGGAAGTCCACATCAGGGTCTGTGTTCACCCTGAATGGAGGATCCGTGGTTTGGAGGAGTATCAAGCAATCTTGTGTTGCTGACTCGACCATGGAAGCCGAGTATGTGGCAGCTTGTGAAGCTGCAAAGGAGGCTGTGTGGCTAAGGAAATTCCTTATATACTTGGAAGTTGTTCCAAGTGCAAGCGAGCCTATTACACTTTATTGTGATAATAGTGGGGCAGTCGCTAATTGTAAGGAGCCAAGAAGTCACAAGCGCTCTAAACACATAGAACGCAAGTATCACCTCGTTCGAGACATCGTTCACAGAGGGGATGCATAAGTCATGAAGATCTCAACGTTAGACAACCTTGCTGATCCCTTCACGAAGCCTTTAACGAGTAAAGTCTTCGAGGGACACCTAGAAGGATTGGGACTGAAGGACCATTCGCATCTCCTTTGAGTCAAGTGGGAGTTTGTTGGGATTGGTGCCCACAAAGGAGATATTAGACATTAAGATACTTTATGTATTTATATTTTGTTGAAACATTGATATTAATGAATGTTCATTCTTTATAAGACTGTGTTTAGTTATGTTTAAGCTATGCTCTGAAACTGTCATCAACGAAAAGGGTGTTAAGTACAGACTTGACAAGATAACCCCTTGTGACAAGTTTGAAACCATTTGTTCGCAATCTAAAGATCGATAGAGCAATCGTATCTTATTATTGATTGTTAGCATGAATCATGATATCTCATCTTGTGATATAGAGAGTTGTGACTCTATGATTCATACTGAGTATTTTATAGAAGATACTAAACAAGACCAGTGACACTTAGAAGCTCGAGACAAAACTGTTTACACACTCGAAACTTCAAGTTCACAACTAGAGGAGTATTATGATACTTACCTTAATCCTGAAGTGAATATGTAATTGACATTGCACTTTGTGACATTTGATTCGTCAATGGGCAATGACTAAATTTTAGTTGCATCTGACCCGACTGTTAGTGTCACAAGGATGCAATGTTGGGTTACATGATTCACAGATATGGAATTCATGTAACAACAATGCAAATGCATTAGTATCACACTATGCTTTGTTATGAGAGTGTGAATGAATAAACCTGGCCAGGTATTCATTGAATGAGTTCATTCTTTGATTAAAACATGTGACATGTACAGACATCTCACTCTATGTTTTTTCTCATTCACAAATAACAAAGGAGTTAGTGAAATAATAACTCGAGGGGTAAAACAGTAATTTTACATTCCTCTCAGTTACTGATACACATGAAGGGTAACATCGTAATATACTCCGTGGATCGTATGACAAATTGTTTCTTCATATCAAACATAAAAGATACGCACATGAACAGAGAGATTATCAATATTGGTCCTTTAGTGGAATCGATCAATATTAAGAATTAAAAGTCGGAAAAAGTTTGTGAACTTTTGTGTCCGTACTTTATTCTAAAGCTTCGTTCATGTGGGTCCATGAGGTCTCAATGATAGACACTTGGAAGAGATTAAAAGAACTTGAAAAGTTGATTTACTCATTAAATATAAATAGTGATTTATATTGGGAAAGTTGTTTTCTTGAAACACGATAAATAACTAGTTATTTATTTTGTTTATTAAGTCACAAGATAACATCATATTGATGATGACATTCTCAAGTGATTAAATATGTTAAAAGAAGAAAACAAATTGTTTCTCAATTCGTACTTATTCGATAACTACGCAATATATTTAATGAAGTGTCATTAAATAATAATGAGAGTTCTAAATTAATTTTAGAAATTAAATCAAATAAATTTAGGAACAAAAATCAAAGACATGGACGAGTAAGGAGAGAGTGTTTTAGCCGGATTCCTTAAGTGAAAAGGGTCATGGGTTTGACCCAGCTTAAGCCCATTTATAACCTGTATAAATAAGCTAAGAAACCCTAATCACACAAGGCTAACCCTAAGTGATTTTCGGCAACTCTCTCTCCCTTTCCCCTTGTGCAATTCTCGGCCAAAACCCCAAACAAAGAGAAAAAAAAAATTGTTTTCCCTCTTTCATCTTTGATTCCTAATTGTTCTTAAGAGCCCACACTCTTGATCTCAATATTTTCCTTGTGTAATATTGTTGATTCATCACTTGTGGTTTTGAATAATTTAGAAAACTGTTTTGGAATTTTTAAAATTGTTTTAAAAAGGTTTCAGCCATCACAAAACACCCTAGGTCGTTTTCTGTGCATTCCGGCTACCTCCCAGCCTCCAGGAGCCCATTCCGGCGACCCAGATCCAATCCGGCGAGGGCTACCAGTCAGGCGGATCCAATCCGGCGAGACAGAGGCAATCCGGCGAGGCAGATCCAATCCGGCGAGTCTGTCTGTCAGGCGAGGAGATCCAATCCGTCGAGGGCATTCCGACGAGGGCAATCCGGCGAGGTCATCAGGCGAGGGGTCCCAGTGATCTCCAGTCCGGCAAGAAGTCCCAGTCCGGCGAGGCTCCCAATCCGGCGAGTTCCCTGTCAGGCAGGTCCCCGTGCAGCGACAGATCCCAGTCCGGCGAGGCTCCCAGTCCGGCGAGGTCACCCATTCCGGCAGGCTCCCTGTCAGGCGAGGAATCCCAGTCCGGCGAGGCTTCCAGGAGCTGTGCAATCCGGCGACAGCTTCCATTCCGGCGAGGACGCTGCTGTGCATTCCGACGAGCTTTTTCTCGGGATTTGGGCGTCACGTGGCATTCCGGAGTTAGCTAGCAACGTCATAGTTGTTTACAACTATTTACGTAAGTCTTTCTCAATTAAATAATTATATAAACGTTATATAAATTATTGTTATTTGATTGAGCTTGTGAATTATAAATT
This sequence comes from Urtica urens, assembly GCA_958296335.1. Classification (NCBI taxonomy): domain Eukaryota; kingdom Viridiplantae; phylum Streptophyta; class Magnoliopsida; order Rosales; family Urticaceae; genus Urtica; species Urtica urens. The sequence continues at coordinate 8,941,829 of OY282528.1, forward strand.
GTTTATAATTGCTTAATAAATTTTAATGCCTTAGGTTGTTAAATATATTAAAATTAGTTTTAATATATTAGATCTAATTATAATTTTCCGCCACATAGGATGTGTATTATAATTAATATTGTTTAATTGTTAAATAAATTCCAACAACTACCAGTACCTAAAGGTATCTAATACCTACAACCAACGTACTACAAGCATCTAAAGGAAACTAATAACTGAAAACAATGTACATAACAGTACGTAAAGGTAACTAATAACTACAACCACCGTAACTTCCAATATCTAAAGGTAGCTAAGGACTGATACAAACAAGTCAAAGGTAACATAACAAATATAAATTTCACACACGGAAAAGTTCAACACTGCAAGTTTAGAGTTCACACAAAAACATAAAGTAGTTCAACATAAAATCCATAGTCCACACACAAAAAATTTAAAAACGTAGAAACAAGTTTAGCTTACAACATTCAAATAGACAAATACCCTAACAACTTACCGATCTTGTAAGCCAGACCATCGATGTTCATATTTTGTAGAACCACATCTTGTTCTCGATAACTTCGACACGATAATCAAATGGTCTAGGGCGGAGATCATCCTCATCTGGGATGTACATCCTCTCGGACTCTACCACCAAGTAAACATTACCTATTACTTACATCGCACGTGAATAACTACGAAGTATGAATCATCTCAAACTCACCTCATAATTCTCGACAGTATCCAATTTTTCATTAATCTCATATCACGTTGATCAGTGGGCGTGAATGGGCTGTCCAGCGGATGTTTCAAAGTTTTCGGTTGAACTCTCTTCAAGGTTTAGAAGATTTTGGGTTCGCTAGTGGGCGTGAAGATAATAGCTCGTTGCCTCACCCGTTTGGATCGTTCCGGAGATTCTGTAATGTTGATTACCATCTGGGAACTGTCTTCCCCAGAACTCTCAAGGTCGGACTCGGGACCAAAACACTCAAGTCCGCCAAACGTGTACGCATTTTGTGACCGAAGAGACTATAGTGTACCTAATATTTCGTCAAGACTTCGATCTCCTCCATCGAGAGTGTCGTCTTCTTCTTCTTTCCTTTTTTCTTTATTTGCATCCTCTTTTTTCTCATCTTCCGTCTCCTTATCTTTACTTGCATCCTCTTTCTTCTCATCTTCCGCCTCCTTTTCTTTCTTCTCATGTTGGTTGTCATCGTCCTTGTCATCTTTCTTGTCGGACTCCTTGTTATGTTTCTTATTGTCGTCCTTCTCATCTTTCTTATCGTCGTCCTTCTCATCTTTCTTATCGTCATCCTTCTCATCTTTCTTGTTATCCTTCTTCTCATGTTTCTTCTCTGATTTCTTGTTCTCGTCCTCATCAATACTGTCTTTGTCAGCATCGTCGTCTTCGTCATCGTTATCCTTCTTCTCCTCGTTCTCCACATTTCCGTCTTTCTTCTTCTCTTCCTTCTTCACCACATCGTTCTCTTCATCAGTGCTCTCCTCGTCGTCACTGATGTCCTCCTCTTTGCTTGAATTGGATTGAGGGGTGCCTTGCATTAACCGTTCCGCCTCTTCTTTGCAAACCTTCTCCTTCGTTGCTTTTTGTACCATCAACGTGTTGATGGTCTCTAGAACATGGGCAAACTCCTCTGAATTTTTCTTCACATCACCGTCAAGAGAGGTGAAGTCAGCATGGAGTTGTCAAACGTCCGTCTCCAAGTTGTACAACCTCTCCAACAACCAAAAACACACACCAACAAAATTAGTTGTGTAGGTACTTTCAATTACGTTTAGTTACTTGTTATTCTAATATGTTACATAAACATTAGGTGTGTAGTAACTTTAAATTACATTTAGTTCCTTGTAGTTCTAATTAGTTACATAAACCTTAAGCATGTAGTTCTAATTAGTTACATAAACCTTAGGCATATTAGGCATTCTAATATGGGCTTAAACTCTGCCTACAATCAAAAACAACATTCATCCATACAAAATTAGTTGTTGGAAAAGTTAACAATAACTTACATCGTCCAATTTAAAGACTTGCACTTTGGCTGTTGATGACCACCAAAGCATCAGCAGGGTTGCAGTTGGTTGAAAAATGTTGCATAATCCCATTTGAGACAATTTGGGTATGCATTTGTACCCCCATATTTGCAGGGACAGTATGAAACCTTCTACGTAGATCTTCCTCGTATTTTCAGTGCTAGAGGGGCTCTGGGCTTTTTGGACCAACGCATGTACGCTCCGAATGAAGTACTCCCAAACAACGTTCCCCCGGGGAAACCCGTTGAATTTACAGGATATGTCCACTATCTTGATGAACAACTTGTTCTTCAACACCACAATGTCTTGCCCCGGTAGAAGCACGTTGTACAGAAAGTAGATGAGGAGAAACCGAACTCGTTTCTCGTCATCGTCCTAGTGTTGACTGCCCTTTAGAAATAGCCCAATGTTCGCCGTTGTGTCAAGGACACCGCCCTTGAAAGTGTCGACATATAATCCCCCAGGGATTTTAGTCTCAAACACGTTCGAGGGGGTCAGCTTGTACCCTCCTGCATATTAAGTCCGGTGATTACACCAGACTGTTTAAGAGTGAACTCCCGCGGGTCTCCACCGATATCTATCAATAGTGACGAGTTGGACATGGCAACTCTCTCGAAATCCAGTCCTCAGCATCAGAGTGCTAATGATCTTAGAGGACCTCGTTATCTAGGTCATGTCAAGAAATTTCCCGAAACATGACTCCCGGAACAATTCATCTTTCCTCTTCATCATCATAGCGTCTTCCTTGAACGTCATGACGTTCCCGTGAAAGTTGAAGTTGAAATTAACAGCCGTTTCGTCGGGAACATACCTCGTTTATCGCCAGATAGGGTCCTTGCGCCTAGGAGGATCCGGCAGGGAAGGTCAAGGCTTCGAGTCTAATTTAAAACAGAATTCTCTAAGAATTTAAATCACCCAAACACCACAATTAAGAATTAACAATAATACACATAGAATATATTGAGATTGAGAGAGTGGGCTCTTTTATGAACTCTCAGCAATAAAAGGATCACTCAAGGAAGGAAGAAAACAATTTTCTTTCCCTGATCCCTCTTAGGGAATTCAGCCGAGACACACAAGAAGGGGGAGAGGGATTATGGCCAAAAATTTTATTAGGTCAACTTGTGATTAGGGTTTCCTTAAGCCCTTATAAGCGATTCAAACGGGCTTAATTTGGGTCAAACCCATGACCCAATCACTTAATGAATTCGGTCAACTCTCATCCTAATACTCGGCCAATTTTTATTTTTTTTTATTCCCAAATTCTTTTGATTTATTTCTAAATTCAATTAATTTAGAACTCTCATTTATTAATGACATTACATGAAAAATTCCATACTCTTCGAGTAAGTACGAAACGAGAAATTATTTATTTGAATCATCCAAATGTATTATTATCAATATGATAATATTATATGGTTCATTAGATAAATGTAACTATAAATAACTAATTATTTATTAAGTTACTCAGAAAATAATTTCTCGATATAAATCACATTTTATATTCAATGAGTAAATCAATTATTCTTGTTCATTTAATCTCTGCTAAGTGTCCACAAACCTCTTCCGTCTTTTAATTCATAATATTAGTCGATTACACTAAAGGACTAATACTGAGACTAAGTTCATATACGTATATTTTCCGTTTGATGTGATAAAACAATTCCTCACATGATCGACGGAGCACTTTACGATATTACCCTTCATGTGTTTCATTAACTTAGAGGAATGTAAAATTATCGTTTTACCCCTTGAGTTATTATTTCACTAACTCCTTTGTTATTTGTAAATCAGAAAAACATAAAGTGAGATGTCTTTACATGTCACATGTTTTAATAAAGGAATATTCTTATTCGATGAATACCTGGACAGGTTTATTCATTCACACTCTCATGACAAAGCATAGTCTGATACTAATGCATTTGCATTGTTTCAACATGAATTCCATATCTCTGAATCACATAACCTAATATGACAACGTTATGACACCAACCGTCAGATCAAATGCAACTATAACTTAGTCATTGCCCATTGACAAATCAAATGTCATAAGGTGTAATATCAATTATGTATCCACTTCAAGATTTAGGTAAGTACAAAAGTACTCCTCGTATGTGATCTTGAAGCTTCGAGTGATAAAACGTTGTTATCTCGAGCTTCTAAGAATCACTGGTCTTGTTCAATATCTTCTATAAGATAATAAGAATGAAACACAGAATCACAACTCTCTATATCATAAGATAAGATATTATGATTCATTCAAACAATCATTACTCATATTCGATTGCTCTATCAATCTTAAGATTGCGAACAAATGTTTAAACTAGTCACAAGGGGTCATCTTGTTAAGTCTATACTTAGCACCCCTTTTGTTGGTGACAGTTTCAGAGCGTAGCATTCATACATAAACACAAACATGATAAATAATGAATATTTATTTATATTAATGTCTCTGCAAAAATGAATACAAATGTATTTCAATGTCAAATATCTCCTTTGTGGGCACCAATCCAAACAGTAGCTTGATCTTTGATGATCCTTGAAAAAGGTAGATCGTCTCTCACTTGTTACCTTCTCACCTAAACGTGAACTCCAGAAACCAAAGGTTTCTATTACATGAGTCTATAGAGTACTTGAAGGATATGTGTTTGGGCACAATTAAACACAGAAACTCAAGAACAAGTCTATGAGCTAAAGAGCTAATTTAGCCTAACTCTAATGAGGACTTAGGTGCCAAAATAAAAGAAGTATTTTGAGAGAGAGAGATAGGAGAATAGTAGGCCAAAACAACAAGAGAAACAATAGCAAGAAAGCTTATTTTCACATCTCTATGTGAGGGTCTATTATAGGAGAAGGAAAATCAAGAAAGGTTAATTACCTTTTCCTATTATGCATTCATAACACAATATTTGATTTTCTCACCTCCTCCTCATTGTACATGGCCGGCCAACTCTTTGCCCTAGTGAAGGAAATTTATTTCCTCACTTAGAAAATTTGTTTCCTACTCAAGGAGTTTCATTTCTTTTTTTCTTTTTGGGTAATTATCTTTATAATCAAAGACAAAGAAATATCTCCTCTTTGATGTATCTTGGCCGAATTCAACACCTAGGGAAGGGGCATCTAGATGCTTGCTTATTTCTTTTAAGACAATTCTTAAAATACCCATTGTAGAATTAATATTGCACAAATAAGGAAATTGATTTCATAATGCCACAAAAGACATCCCGTGATTAGAAACAAAATTATAATTCCATCATATGAATATTCAAAAATACCCTTTAGTCATTTTCCGGGAAAACCTCTAGTTCAATACTTGAACTTATTTTGACTTAACTTCTAGTTTAACAATCATACACTAAAGAGCTGTAATAGTCACCTTATGGATCCAAATGAACAAAGCTTGAGCTATTATACTCAGACTTAAAAGTTCACAAAGTTTTTCCGAGTATTAGCGTAATGTCAACTGACTCCACTAAAGAGTTTTCACTGAGAATCTCTCGGTCCAAATAAATTTATTTTCTACTCAAATTCAACTTAATTATATTGAGTTGATGCATTGAATGTTATCTATGTTTTACCCTTCATGAATATTATCAACTACATGAAATTTATAAAATTACCATTTTATCATTCTAGTTGTTATTTCCTCAACTCCTTTATTACTTGTGCATAAGTTAGAAACAATGTATTGGCGAGGAGCTAACAAGTCCCATTGTTACATCCAAATAAATTCGCTACTTAATTTTGGATACCGTGTTGATATAGTATTCACAATCCAAGTAATAAAGCATGAGGTGATATATATTGCATTTCAACAATCTTGTACATGAATTCCATATCTATGAGAACTTCACAAAGCTGGTTCATGACATCTTCATAACTTAATATATCATCAATTAGTCTAGTCTAGATCACTTAGTGGACCTAGAATTTTACTTTCTCCAATGATAATATTAAAGCTATGAAATGACATGTCTCATTTCAGGATTTAGGTTAGCATGATCTAAATCATACATAGTGACCTTGAGACAGAAGAGGTTAAATGGTATGTTCTTACATTGTCTCTAAAGGTACACTAGTCAATTCAGTATCTCTGGAAAATACACTGGAAGAACTATAGAGTTCCTAAATATCTATGCCTCGTAAGTAGACATCATAGATTCTTCCAACAATCATACTAGGATCAATTGTTCGTTGATCTTTAGGTTGTGAATATTTTGTTTTAACCAGACCATGAAGAGTTTGTTCACACAAATCTATATTTGTCTCTTTATACATTGTTAGGTTTGATTAAGGACTATAAGACTATTGAATATCATAAATCTTCAAACAAACGAAAACGGAATGAATGAACGTTTCAACTTTTATTAATTTAATCAGCAAATTACAATAAGGACTCATGACAGATTTATATTACATCGATATGAAATTTAATAATCTTATTGTGGGTATCTCTGCCAACAAGAAGTATGCAGATGTATTTAAGCATAGCGACAGGCGAGAAGGTTTCTTCATAATCGATACCTTCCTTTTGGATGTAACCCTTAGCCACTAGTCACGCTTTGAATGTCTCAACATTCCCATCCGGACTCCTTTTCTTCTTATAGATCCACTTACATCCTACGGGTTTCCAGACTTCGTTGACATACATCAAATACATCTCAACTTTCATGTCATCAAGCCAAAGGTTTGATCTGAAAACAGCCATTGCTTGGCTGTAGGAAACAGGGTCATCCATGTCAGAGACGGCTAGGAGAGTATCGCCATAAGACATGTACTTGTTGGGCTTTTTAGAAACCTTCCCACTACGTCAAAGTACTACTTGACGAGGTTCTGAATTGTTAGGTTACGCTTCAGTTGGGGTAAGAACATTTCTTATAGATGAGGTAGAAGCATCCTCACCCAACTTTTCTTCAAGCACAATTTTGCTTCTAGGTTTCGTATTCTTCCTAAAGTCCTCCTAAAGAAAATGAGCATTAGTGTTGACAAACGTTTTTTCGTCCTCGGGACTATAGAATGCAAAACCTTTGGTTTCTTTTGGATATCCAACGAACATACATAATTCTGACCTACTAGCCAACTTGCTAGTCGTTTGCCTAAGCACATGTGCAGGACAACCCCAAATTTTGAAGTTGGTTAAACTAAATTTACGCCAATTCCATCGTTCATAAGGAGTATCCGGGACCGTTTTAGACGAAACTTAGTTCCGAATGTATGCTGCAGTTTTGAGGGCATATCCCCAAAAGAAATTAGGGAGTAATGAGTAACTCATCATTGATCTAACCATCTCCATCAGAGTTTAATTCTTTCTCTCTGACACTACGTTATGTTGAGGTGTGCCAGGTGCTGTAAGCTGAGATGCCATACCTTCTTCTTTAAGAAAGTCATCGAACTCTTTAGACTAGTACTCACCGCCTCGATCGGATCGAAGGGTTTTTATCTGTTTGCCAGTTTCCTTTTCCACTAAAGCCCCAAAAACCTTAAATACGTTAAAGGTTTCGGATTTGTGTTTAACCAAATAGACAAATCCATATCTTGAGTAATCATCGGTAAAGGTAACGACGACTTCATATCGTCCCCGTACTTGAATTCAGATCAAACCACATACATCATAATGTATTAGTTCCAGAAACTCGGTGGCTCTTCGACTTTTATCAGAGAAAGGTCGCTTGGTCATTTTTCCTTCTGTAATGGATTCACGAGTCGGGAATGAGCCTATTGCAGAGGCTTTTAGTGGACTGTCCCTCAAAATTCTCTTAATCCTATGTAGACGAATATGACCAAGTCTAAAGTTCCAAAGATGTGTTGATTTTATTATATCAGAGGAATCATTAGTTTTGATCCTCTTTGGTTCCCTAATTAGATGATTATCTATTTAAGTGTCTCACATCAAAGGTTTTGTAGGATAAAGATAGTATAAACCATTTTCCGTACAAGCATTAGTGACAAATGGATTGGAAAAAGAAATTCGAATTCCATTATCAATAAACTTTAAATAATAATTATGCTCAACAATTTGAGTTACAGATATTAAGTTTTTCCCAAAGGATGGAACAAAATATAAAGTTTCGTCTTCAAAAGACAATTTCACGGATCCCACAGCCTTAGTAGACACCAAGCTCCCATCACCGCACGTGAAACAGAAGTCACCATCCTCTAAAATTTTACTTTTCTTGAACCCATTCAAGGAATAACGAATTTGGTTAGTAGCAGTGGAGTCAAGAATCCATAATGATACATTATCAGCTACTAAACAAGCTTCGGTAATCAGTCCGATACCTTTCTCTTTTGTCTTGAGGTAGGCAGGACAGTTTATATGCCAGAGACCTTCAGTGGTGTGAATCTCCTTCATTAGATTGGTAACAGTGGTCCCTAGCTTATTGATGGAGTAGTTCAGCTTGAAAGTATCTAAAGATTTAGGGAGAGTTTCTAAGATCTTATCTATTTTGGTTTCTCCATCAATCTTAGATCCAAGGATTTATATGTTATTGAGATAACTTATGATCATCATCATGTGTTCTCTAACAGGAATCCTACCTTTCATACGACACTTCAAAAACTGTCAAAACGCTTGTTATCTATCATGACGCCCTTGCCCTCTAAAGATCTCATTTAGATTGAAGAGCATGATATAGGCCGAATCAATATCAAAATGAAGTTGTTGCAACATATTAGTTCGTCGATGCTAAAATATAGCACATCGCAATCTCATCTAATCAGATCCAGGCCATTAGGGCGTCCTTGTCCTCTTGAATCGAAACATTATTCATTTAATGAACATATGGGGTGGTTAGTACCAATTTGTGCTTGTCCATAGTAAGGACGATGTCTAGGTTACGTTTCGTAGTCTCCGTTCCAGCTTATTCGAGGAAAGGATGATTGAGATAGTGTTTAGAGACATGTTGTTGATTCTTGAAACAATTTATGATTAGTCTTTTGTTTAGGATTTTAAGTTTAAGTTTAGACATAAAAATCTAAAGGTGTTATGAAGAAAAATGACACTTTACTCCTTCGAAGGAAGGCCGCAAAGAGTCGTCTTTCATAAGTATATGAGACATCAATAATGCATAGTCATGATGTCAAGACATCAACATTTGACTAGCCACCTTATAAAAAAAAGGTTTGATCATTCAAAAATTTTCGCAAGGCCTCGAGGAAAGATTACTAGAGATTGAATCTAAGTGCGTAATCAACCACTTAGTTCAACAAGATCTACTTTGAAAATAATCCGCCGAGGGGATGCTTTGTCTCATCGTTTCACTTTTTAACGTAGCTCTACAAGCAATGATAAGGGCAATGCGTGTTTGAGTACTCTCATTAAAGAGAGTGTCACGAAGGTGACTCTTAGTCTGGTGACATATAAACTTAGCATTAGTATTGGGGACCGTGGGTTACAAACAATAAGTACAACCCTCCCACTTGATTTTTGGAATAGGCACATCATCTCTTATACGTTTAAAAACACGTTTCCACGAGTAAAGAGAGATAGAGTGGATCACTAGAAAAAGAGACCCTAAAATCGATTTTGTAAGGGGAGAGCAGTGTTAATGCACTAAGGCACAAGGAACATACTCAGATCTTTCTTTCTATTAATTTATTTTTCCTAAGGAAAGTGTATGAGAGTCATAAATCTTACTTTTGCACTTGAAAGTTTTTGAGATTCAAAATCTCCTAAAAGTAATTTCTTCATCTTCATGACATCTTCCTTGAATGAATCTTTATGGTGGTTGAGTGCGTGAACGTCGATAAGCCACAGTTGCATCAAGAAGAGGGAAAAAAAACTAGGAGTCGCAAATCCGGATTCAAAATCATGGACTCGCGGACTGCCGTACACCTTGGACTTAAAAGGTCATAAATGACACATCCGGAATCATATTAAGAGGAAACCAATTGAATTTGATAGCTAACTTCCGTATCTTGAATTTGGATCAAGAACAACTAATTTTCATGTTCCGAACAAAGAGTTATGCCTGTTTTACAGAGCCATAACAATTTGTCCAAAAATTAAATAACAATTAAAAGTACGTCGGATCTAGGCGTATTGAGAAAAGAGGTTTTTGAAAGATTTAATTTATATGTTTTAATTTCAATTGTGTATTATGTTATCATATCAATAATTTACACAAAATAAAACAAATAACATACTATAAAATATTCAATAACAAATTTATACTAAAACTGCAATAAACTAGTTTAAACTATGTACACAAATTTTCAAACTTGTCAAAAAATTAATTTTGAACATGCTAAACATAAAATCTTTAAGATTTTTTTAATGTGTTTATATAGCATATTTAACAAGCGGAAACTCAACAAAAAAATAACCAAAATGCATTCCCGCTTCCATCATTTCTTCCAAATTGATATTTCAATATCGTCCACCAATGCACATGTGATGCGTGAACAATAAAATTTGTGTACCATAGTCAGTGGCTAGATATGGATGAGGGGGCATCGAATACATATGGAATCTAATCACGCTCTGTAGGATTTGAACCTACAACATTGGGTTTTGGAGACCGGTCAGTTTACGGTTATCGCTTATGTGAACATAGTCGCTAAATAATCCAAAAGCGTAACATAAGGCGATTTTACCATGACTGTGATTTTAGAGAGACGCGAAAGTAAAAGCATATGGGGTATCTTCTGTAACTGGATAACCAGCACTGAAAATCGACTTTACATAGGCTGGTTTGGTGTTTTCGATATATTATCTACATTAATGGGAGTATATTTATGTTTTTTCTTTACGAATATGATATTTTCTGGGCGTTTCTAATAATATGTACATGCTCCCATAGCAATAACATATTTTGCTTTCGGCATTTCTTCATATAATCTCACTAAAGAATGAGCCATTTTCATTGTTACTGTACCTGCATTTAGAATTAGGTCCGACTGTCTAGGACTAGATCTTGGGACCAGTCCATACCGATCAAAGTCAAATCGCGAGCACTTACCGATGAGGCCCTATCGATTAGTATTACACAGAAGAAATCAATTATAGACCCTAATCTAATTAGATCTGCTCTTCAGAGACAAACTTGAGATTTGCGATCCCAGGTAAGATCGGTTTATTTATTCCATTTTCTACTTATTCTTCCAAGTGCAGGATAACCCCAAAGAGTTACAGGTTTTTTTCTACCAATTGAGACCCTCCCTTCACCATCCCCATGGGGATACTCTACATTGTTCATAACTACTCCTCTTAGTACATGTATTCATATCGTTATTTATTTACAAAAATAAAAAGCTTTTATTAATTTAAACGCAATAACCGCGCCAAGTGCCATTTTTACACAAGGTTTTCCTACTTCAGGCCTTTTAACTGAAATGAACCAATCCGAAATATTAGTATCCGCTCTTCAATCTTATTGGTTAATAATGCACGTAAGTATGTGTTGGCAGAGATGCCCACAAGAAGATTATTTATTTACATATTGATGTAATATATAAATCTTTGTACAGTCCTTATTGAAAGATTGTTTATTTACATACTGATGTAAATATAAATCTTTGTAATTTGCTGATTGAATTAATAAAAGTAGAAACGTTCATTCATTTCTTTTTAGTTTGATTGAAGATTTATGATATTCAATAGTCTTATAGTCGTTAATCAAACCTAACAATGTATGAAGAGACAAATATAGATTTGCGTGAACAAACTCTTCGTGGTTTGACTAAAACGGTATATTCGCAATCTCAAGATCAACGGACTATTGATCCCAGTATGATTGTTGGAAGAATCTAGGATGTCTGGTTACGAGGCATAGAGAGTTAGGAACTCTGTAGTTCTTCCAGTGTATCTTTCGAAGATACTGAATTGACCAGTGCACCTTTAGAGACAATAGAAGAACAAACCATTTAACATCTTCTATCTCAAGGTCACTACTTATGAATCGCATCATGCTTACCTAAATCCTGAAATGAGACATGTCATTTCATAGCATTAATACTCTCATTTGAGAAAGTCAAATTCTAGGTCCAATGTATGATCTAGAGAAGGCCTATTGGTGAGATATTAAGTTATGAAGATGTCATGAACCAACTTTGTGAAGTTCTCATAGATATGGAATTCATGTATAAGATTGCTGAGATGCAATGTATATCACCTCATGCTTTAATACTTGGATTGTGAATAAATGAACTACGCAGTGTCCAAATTTAAGTAGCGAATTTATTTGGATGAAACAATGTGACTTGTTAGCTCCTCGTCAATACATTGTTTCTAACTTATTCACAATTACTAAAGGAGTTGAGGAAATAACAACTAGAAGGGTAAAATGGTAATTTTATAAATCTCAACTAGTTGATGATATTCATGAAGGGTAAACATAGATAACATTCAATTTATCCACTCAATATAATTAAGTTGAACTTGAGTAGAAAATAAATTCATTTGAACCGAGAGATTCTCAGTGTCGACTCTTTAGTGGAGTCAGTCGACATTAAGCTAATATTCGGAAAAGGTTTGTGAACTTTTGAGTCCGAGTATAGAAGCTCAAGCTTTGTTCATTTGGATCCTTAAGGTCACTATTACAGGTCATTAGAGTAGGATTGTTAAACTAGAAGCTAAGTCAAAATAAGTTCAAACGTTGAACTAGACTTTTTCTCGGAAAATGTCTAAAGGGTATTTTTGTCCAAAAGGACATAAAATGATGTGAATGTCAAAATAAGATTTTGAATGTTTTCATTTGATGAAAATATAAATTACTTTCTAAAGCCAAAAAGTCGTTTGAGGCATTATGAAATTAATTTTGTTATTTGTGCAATTATAATTCTACAATGGGTATTTTAAGAATTGTCTTAAAAGAAATAAGGAAGCATCTAGATGCTCCCTCACCCTATGTAGAATTCGGCCAACATAGCATCAAAGAGGAGAGTTTTATTTCCTTTTTCTTATAAGGATAATTACCCAAAAGAAAAAGGGAAATGAATTTCCTTGAGAAGGAAACAAATGTGCTAAGTGAGGAAACAAATTTCCTCACTAATGCACCCATATGGCCGGCCAAACAATGAGGGAAAGGAGAAGGGAAAATCAAATATTGTGTCATGAATCCATTATTCATTCATGAATGAATTATTGACCTTTATAGATTTTTCTTTCTCCTATAAATAAAGCCTCACATAGAGATGTGAAGGTTAAGCAATTTTCTTCTTCTCTCCCTATTGTGGCCGATCCTCTCACTCTCTCTCTCTACAAAATACTCTTCTTATTTTGCACCTAGATTCACATTCAATCTAGAGAATTAGCTTATGATCCAAGAATTGTTCTTGGTTCATATGGTTTAATTGTGCCCACACACAAATCCTTCCAAAACCTCTATTGACTCATGTAATAGAAATCTTAGGTTTCTCGAGTTCAAGATTAGGTACGGAGGTGATGAGCGAGCCAAGGAAGAGGATCTACTTTTCTCGAGACGCTTCAAGATCAAGCTACAAAGAAAGGTTCGTGTTCTAGTAAATTAAATAATGTTTTTAATGTATAACATGTATATGCTTTTTTCTAGGTTAGTAAAATTGTTTTACTTGAAAAAGAAATTTTTAAATTCCGCCATTAATTTGATTAATGTTAATTTTTTCTTTAATCTTAGACCTATTCCAACAGTATGATGGTATTAGGCTATGCAGCTCTTTTATGTAGTGAATTCGTTCCCGGGCCTTGTACACACCGCCCGTCACACTATGGGAGCTGGCCATGCCTGAAGTCGTTACCTTAACCGCAAGGAGGGGGATGCCGAAGGCAGGGCTAGTGACTGGAGTGAAGTCATAACAAGGTAGCCGTACTGGAAGGTGCGGCTGGATCACCTCCTTTTCAGGTGCTATCCGAGAACAATTATCCGATTTGGATTTATGAATTATTATAGATTATTCGTTATTAGAATGGAAAAAATTGGGAGAAGAAGGCCCCACAGGTAATGAATGGGAAGATCAAAAAGTTGGAAGGTGAATCATATTCCATGAATATGATATCTATCCAGTGTGATGTATGGAATATATGACAAAGGTAGAGTGTTAGAGTATTTCTATTATCGGTCATGTCATATAGGCCCGAGTCGGACTAAGCTCCCAAGCAGTGGGAGGAGCCAGGGGCTCTGACTGCGTGCCTGTTGAAGAATGAGCCGGCGACTCATAAGCAGTAGCTTGGTTAAGGGAACCCACCGGAGCCGTAGCGAAAGCGAGTCTTCATAGGGTAATTGTCACTGCTTATGGACCCGAACCTGGGTGATCTATCCATGAGCACGCAATCTATAATAATTCGTAAATCGAAATCGGATAATTGTTCTTGGATAGCACCTGCTCCAGTAGAAATTTCTCGATTTCGAAGGGCATCGAAGCCTTGGGTAGTAAAAAAAGGTGGGTATTTCCAGGATTGGATTTCATATTCAAATGAACCTCGTAATCGTAAGAAAGTAGATTTTTTAGTTATGGTCCAAGCAAAAGAAAAATTTGGATAGGATCCTATAGGATCTCCCCTTTTCAAAATCGGACGAACCAGAGACCTCGCCCGTGAAGTAAATCATCGCACCTACGGTCCAACCAATTCGGAGAAAATCAATAGATACCTTTTCAGGAGCGATTCATCCTTCCCGAATGCAGCATACAACTCTCCGTTGTACTACACGCTCCAAGTGTGCTTGTTCATCCCTTCTTCCTTACCATGACATTAGTATCTAAAATAACTGGAAAAGTAGAAACAACACGAGATATAATTTGATTATAATGATCAAATCCAAAATCTCTGTAGATAGAGCCAATTATTAGTTCCCAACCATGGGGCGAATGGAATCCTATGCATAAATCGACTTGAGTAAAACCCAGATTGGAGAAGAATATGGCCATTGGGTTCCATTTATTGGAACTATGTTTCTATTTATTTATTTTTTCTAATTGGTCAGGGGCTCTTTTACCTTGGAAAATAAAAAAAATAAAAAATAATACAAGGTTTTGATAATTATACTTGACAAAACCTTCTTCAAAAAGGTCTAAGGGGTACGCTACATAAGCAATAAATTGACTTTATTTTACCTGTTGTCCATCGACTACGCCGTTCGGCCGGATCTTAGGCCCTGACTCACCCTCCGTGGACGAACATTGCAGAGGAACCCTTAGATTTTTCGGGGCATTGGATTCTCACCAATATTTGCGTTACTCAAGCTGACATTCTCGCTTTCGCTTCGTCTACCACTGCTCGCGGGGGTTTTTTTCTTTTCCAATACTTTGACATGCATGAAAAAAATATTGCGACATCTCATTTTTTAAAGATCTAGAAATGGAACCTTTTAATTATTGATTTTTATAGACCGAAACGGACTATTTTATTTTTTATAGTTAAAAAGAATAGTCACAAAAAGTTTTTGAAAGATAAAGTTGCATAATTTTTTTTTCATTAAATATTACGTGAGAAGCTGATGAATAATCATCTGCTTCCGGAAGAAATCGAAGAATTTATTGGGAATCCTACAAGATCCATTCGTTCTTTTTTTATGACAGATGGTCAAAGCAATTGCAAGAGCGGAGCTCTACCAACTAAGCTATATCCCCCCGAGTGGAGCATTCATGAAGGAGTCAAACGCTTCTTCTATTTTTTTCTTGGCGCACTGGGCCATCCTAGACTTGAACTAGAGACCTCGCCCGTGAAGTAAATCATCGCACCTATGGTCCAACCAATTCGGAGAGAATCAATAGATTCCTTTTCGGGACGTTTTTCTAATTATGAAGCATCGTTAAGAGATCCTACTCACATCGGACCTAGAGCCCAGATGGTTTGGCCAATAGTGCGTCAAGAAATATTAAATTGTGATGTGGGCGGAGGTTTCCGAGGAATACAAATAACCTCTGGATTTTTTCAGATGTTTCGTAAGTCTAAGTTTACCGTAATTTGCTAAGCGTCTACATTGCGCCAGGTTAAGCTAAAAAAGGACTCTATAAAAAATTAGTGGTGGCCTTCACTGGATTCTCCTATATAACCTCCAATATCGTCTTGTCATTTCTCCCCACACTTCCCTTTTTTTTAAGAGAAGAAGTACCCTAAAATAAAAAATTGTGTTCGATCTTACGGAGCTGTTCATACATGATATGATTAAGTTTGATCATAGAAAAAGAAGATTCTCTTCAAACGAACCAGCCTATATTTCTGTATGGGGCTTTCACCCTTTGGTCTCTTAGTAAGAGGGGGAAGGGTTAAGGATTTACCTTCTTAAAGTGGAATAAGTTTTTGGAAAAATTAAAGAAAGAAACTCTTCTTCTCTTGTAAAGAATTCTTCCAAAAATTCTGAACCAAATCTTTTCAAAAAAACGCATACATCACTCTTGTGTTTACGAGCAAAGTTTTAAAACAAGAAAGTTGAAGTATATATTTTACTTTTTAGAGGTCGTACCAAAAAAATTAAACTTGTCTAAGATCTAGCCTTAGCAAAACCATTATTCAAGTAAATTTTGAAAAAACAATTTGTATAATGATTTTTAAATAACATGTACATACTTATACTTTGACCTATGCTCTGATACCATTTGTTGGAATAGGTATAGGGTTAAAAAAATATTATCAATAACACATGAATGACGGAATATAAAAATTTCTTTACAAGTAAAACAATTTTTAATAATCTAGGCAAAGTGCATGAACATGTATATATTTAAAAAACATTATTTAAAGTACTTGAACACTAACTTTTTTTGTAGCTTGATCATTGATGAGCATTGGGAAAGGTAGATTGTCTCTCACTCGTTACCTTCTCACGTAAACTTGAACTCGAGAAACCTAGGGTTTCTACTACATGAGTCCAGAGTGTTTGAAGGATTTGTTTGTGGACGCAATTAAATACAATAACTCAAGAGCAAGTTTATGAGTTAAAGAGCTAATTTAGCCTAAGTTTAATGAGGACTTAGGTGCCAAAATAAAATAAGTAATTTGAGAGAGAGAGAGAGAGAGAGATAGAGAGAGGAGAATGGTCGGCCAAAATAACAAGAGAAACAATAGCAATAAAGCTTATTTTTACATCTCTATGTGAGGGTCTATTTTTGGGAGAAGGAAAATCAAGAAAGGGTAATTACCCTTTCCTATTAAGCATTCATGACACAATATTTTATTTTCTCTCATCTTCCTCATTGTACATTGTCGGCAAACTCTTTGCTCTAGTGAAGGAAATTTGTTTTCTCAAGGAAATCCAAATTTGTTACGAATAAGTTAGAAACAATGTATTAACAAGAAGTTAACAAGTCACATTGTTTCATCCAAATAAATTCGCTACTTAATTTTGGATACCGTGCAGCTAATTTATTCACAATCCAAGTAATAAAACATGAGGTGGTATACATTGCATTTCAGCAATCTTGTACATGAATTCTATATCTATCTATATCTATGAGAGATTCACAAAGTATAATCATGTCAACTTCACAACCAAATATATTGTTGGAATTTATTTAACAATTAAAAAATAATATTACGTGACATATCTAAATGTGGCGGAAACACATAATCGATCCTAATATGTTAAAACTCATTTAAACCGACGCATTAAAATTACTATATGTCAATGAACAATTTTATTCTAAACATACAAGTCAACAGTTAAACGATTCAATCTAATAACCTATAAACAACTTCATATTACAGATCCACCAGTGGAAAAACCACGTTCGGAATCAGAGCCTCCTGTGAGTCGTCGCAGTAACAGGATTGTATGACAACTTATCGATACATGGGTATCAGAGAGACTTTCACTGGTGTCGCATATCATGAAGAAGATGATCCACTATCATTTTCCCAGGCGATGCAAAGTTCCGAAGAAAATCTATGGCAAGAAGCCATGAACGTTGAAATGCATTCGATGTATGTCAACGAGGTCTGGAAGCTTATAGATCTACCCAAAGGCATCAAGCATGTTGGATGTAAATCGATCTACCAGAAGAAAATAGGACCAGATGGAACTGTTGAGACATTTAAGGCACGACTAGTGGTGAAGGGCTTCACACAAAAGGAAGGTATCGATTATGAAGATACCTTCTCGCCAGTCGCGATGCTGAAGTCCATCTGTACTCTTTTATCCATTCCTACCAACCCTGGATTATGAAATCTGGTAGATGGATGTCAAGACTTCATTTCTGAATGGAAATTTTGACGAGCGCATTTATATGGCTTAACCAGACGGGTTCACGGAGAAAGGCCAACATGGCAAGGTTTGTGAGTTACTGAAGTCCATTTATAGACTGAAGCAAGCATCTAGATCGTGGAATATCAGATTCAACAAGACTGTGAAAGGCAACGGCTTTGATTAGTTAGTAGAAGAGCCATGCGTTTATAAGATGATAAACGATGGGAGAGTGGTCTTCTTCGTCCTATATGTAGATGATATACTACTCATTGGGAATGATATAGAAAATTTATTAGAGGTTCAGATCTGGCTGTCAAAGAAATTTGAGATGAAGGATCTAGGAGAAGCGGCTTACATTATGGGGATTCGAATCTTCAGAGATAGGAAGAACCGGAAGTTAGCGCTTTCCCAAGCATCTTATATTGATGAGATTATAAATCGATTTAGTATGCAAGACTCCAAGAAAGAACAGCTACCTTTCAGACATGGAGTGCATCTCTAAGGTGAGCAGTCTCCCAAGACTCCTTAAGAGGTTAAGGACATCGACATATTCCTTACACTTCAGCCGTAGTAAGTCTCATGTATGTTATGCTTTGCAGAAGGCCAGATATTTGCTAAGCAGTGGGCGTGGTGAGTAGGTTTAAGTAAAACCCTATGCTATGCTTTGCAGAAGGCTAGATATTTGCTACGCATTGGGCGTGGTGAGTAGGTTTAAGTCACACCCTCGACCGGAGCAATGGGTTTTTTCAAGCATGTTCTCAAGTATCTCCAGAGAACGAGAAATTACATGCTTGCATACTGAGGTGGTGACATGAATATGACGGGATATACCGACTCTGATTTTTCAAGCGGATAAGGATTCCAGGAAGTCGACGTCAGGTCCTGTCCTCACGTTGAATGGTGGATCTGTAGTCTGGAGAAGTATCAAGCAATCTTGCGTTGCTGACTCGACCATGGAAGCTGAGTATGTGACAGCTTGTGAAGCTGCAAAGGAGGCTGTATGGATGAGGAAATTCCTTATGTACTTGGAAGTAGTTCCAAGTGCAAGCTAGCCTATAACACTATATTGTGATAACAGTGGGGCTGTCGCTAGCTATATGGAGACAAGAAGTCACAAGCACTCTAAACACATAGAGCGCAAGTATCACCTGGTACGGCACATCGTTCACAGAGGGGACACTGATGTCATGAAGATATCAACGTTAGACAACCTTGATGATCCCTTCACGAAGCCTTAAACAAGTAAAGTCTTCAAGGGACACCTAGAAGGATTAGGAGTGAAGGATTAGGATTGAAGGATCATTCACATCTCCTTTGAGTCAAGTGGGAGTTTGTTGAGATTGGTGCACACAAAGTAGATATTAGACATTGAGATACTTTGTATTTGATTTTGGTGAAACATTTTATTCTTTATAATTATGTTTGTGTTTATGTATGAATGCTACGCTCTGAAACTGTCATCAACGAAAGGGGTGCTAAGTACAAACTTGACAAGATAGCCCCTTGTGACTAGTTTAAACATTTTTTGCAATCTTAAGATCGATAGAGCAATCAAATCTAAGTAACGATTGTTTGAATGAATCATGATAACTTATCTTGTGATATAGAGAGTTGTGACTCTGTGTTTCATTCTTGATATCTTATAGAAGATATTGAACAAGACCAGTGATACTTAGAAGCTCGAGATAAAACCGTTTAATCACTCGAAGGTTCAAGATCACATGCGAGGGGTACTTTGGTATTTAACTAAATCCTGAAGTGAATACATAATTGATATTACACGTTAGGACATTTGATTTGTCAATGAGCAATGACTAAGTTATAGTTGCATATGACCCGACGGTTGTTGTCATAACGTTGTCATCTTGGGTTATGTGATTCACATATATGGAATTCATGTTGAAACAATGCAGATGCATTAGTATCACATTATGCCTTGTTATGAGAGTGTGAATGAATAAACTTCGCCGGGTATTCATCGAATAAGAACATTTTTTGATTAAAACATGTAACATGTAAAGACATCTCACTCTATGTTTTTCTTATTCACAAATAACAAAAGAGTCAGTGAAAAATAATTCAAAGGATAAAAAGGGTAATTTTACATTCCTATGAGTTAATGATACACATGAAGGATAATATTGTAAAGTACTCTGTGGATCATGTGAAAAATTGTTTGGTCACATCAAACGAAAAATATACGCACATGAAATTAGAGAGTCTCAGTATTAGTCCTTTAGTGGAATTCAAAGAAGGAAAAAGTTTGTGAACTTTTGAGTCCGATCTTTATTCTAAAGCTTCGTTCATGTGGGTCCAAAAGGTCTTAATGATAGACAATTAGAAGAGATTAAATGAACAAGAATAAAAGATTTGCTTATTGAATATAAATTGTTATTTATATCAAGAAAGTTATTTTCTAAGTAGCTTAATAAATAATTAGTTATTTATTGTTAGACTTATTTGATGAGTCATATTGTATAATTATATAGATAATAATATGTTTGAGTGATTCAAATAAATAAAAGAAGAAAATAAATATTTTCTCATTTCGTACTTATTTGTGAAGTATGAAATTATTTAATGAAATTTCATTAATAAATGAGAGTTCTAAATTAATTGAATTTAAAAATAAATCAAAAGAGTTTGGGAATAAAATAAATCTATTTTTCCGAGTATTAGGATGAGTGTTGGCCGTATTCGTTAAGTGATTAGGTCATGGGTTTGACCCAACTTAAGACTGTTTGACTTGCTTATATAAAGGCTTAAAGAAACCTTAATCAGAAGCTTAACCCTTAGAATATTTTCAGCCAAAAATTATTCTCCCCTCTCTTGTGAGTCTCGGCCGAAATCCCTTAGAGAAAACAAAGGGAAAAAATTGTTTTCTTCTTTCTTTGAGTGAACCCCTTATTCCCGAGTGGTCATAGAAGAGCCCACCCTCTCAATCTCACTATAATTTTAAGTGTATTATCTTTGATTCTATACTATGGTGTTTGGGTGAATTATTTGAAGCCTCGAAGGTCCCTGCCTCTTTCTGTCCTACGCGCCAGCCCCTGTCCAATGAGACAACTCCATTCCGGCAAGCTAGCCTTGTCCGGCGATATCCCAGGCTCACTGGCCTCCAGTCCGGCGAGGCATCCCCCTGTCCGGCGAGTTCTCTTAGGCGCAGATATCCCCTGTCCGGCGAAGGTGTCCAGGGGCACAGGTCCTCCAATCCGACGAGCCTTCCATCCGACGAGTCTCCCTGTCCGGCAAAGGCCCTGTCGGAGAGCCTTTTTTCCCTGTCCGGCCAGTTTGCTCCCAAGCCCATCCGACGAGCCTTTTTCACCTGATTAACTCGACGAGGTCTTTAGGAGATAGCTAACAACGTCGGGATTGTTTAGAATCTCAATTGTAAGTGTTCTCAACGAATTAGATCTGCGAATATAATTGTTTATTGGTTGTGAAATAAATTCGAACAAATGGTATCAGAGCTAAATAAAGGCATTAAAAATTAGGTTTAATGACTAGTTTTGAAATTTATTTGACTAGTTGGTGTTGGCATTTTTTGTATGATTGTGTATTGCATTATGAATGTTATGAATGTGTGAATGTATTTATGGATGGATCCTCATTGATATGGCCCTAGGAATTTGTTTCCGATTATCATCCCGGTTTTTAATTTAATTTTAAATTCTGAGCCTCAATTTGCGAGGACATTTAAATTGTAATTTTAAATTTATTGTAATCCCGACGACAAGAAGACAAGGGAGGCAGCACCTTGGGCTTGGCCGCACGTTGGAGATTGTGTGGGGGCTGACCCGAGACATCCAATTACGCGTCACAAGATCCCTTGGCCGGTTTTGCACTTGAAAATTAAATTTGTTTAATTTTCAATTTATTTTCTTTTTGAGTTATATTTAGAAATGGACCATTAGATGAGTTAAATATTTTACGCTTTAAAATTATTTAATCTCATTGATAGAACGCCAACATCATTTTAAAATGAATTGTTCATGTAGTTTATAATTGATTAAAAGGTTATAACAATTGTAAACTAACTTTCAAAGAATATGATTTTTTTGCAAAAATTAAGTGGGAGGGTTGTTTATCGTTGAAGCAACCCAAGGTCCCCGACACGAGTTTAATTAACTAAATGTGTGATGAACTAAGGGTCACACAGAGTAGTCCTCCCTTCAATGGGAGTACTTCAGAAGCATTCTGTTAATTAAACTGTTACGAGGTAAATCTTAAAGAGAAACGATGAAGCAGGGTCTCCACAGAGGTGAACCATCTTCAAAGTGATTTGATTAAAGACCCCCGTGTCGGTTGCACACTAACACTTATGTTTTAAAGTAATCCTCACATAGAGGCCCTGCATTAAAAATAAGTGACCATAGATTTATGGTAATAGTAAGAACTAGAACTTGTGATTTCTTGGATAGTTCGATCTAAATAGTGATGTGTCACGACTATGAAAGGCGGTTAATTACGGTTTCCCCATAGGAAAAGTAATTAACTATTTTGTTCATAATACCATAAATTATTTAACGCTTTACTCGCCATATTAGGATTGTTCATGCATGTAATTCGAAACTGTAACACATACTAAAGTTATTTATTTTTATTTATGTTTTCAGAAAAATGTCTTTTAACCTGCTACAAACGATTTTAAGTTCTAACAAACTCGAGGGTGAGAATTACGTTGACTTGAAACGTAACCTCGACATCATACTGGCGGTGGAAAAACACAAGTATGTTCTAACGACCCCATGTCCCTTTCCTCCGAGTGCTGACTCCAGTAAGGAGGACAAAGATGCCTATGATGCGTGGATGAGATCCGATGAATTTGCTAGATGCTACATCTTAGCATCTATGAGCAACGTGTTGCAGAAATCTCATCATGACATGGCTACAGCACAAGACATGCTATACAATCTCCATGAGATGTTCGGATGTCATGGGCGTTAGGCGAGGCAGCAAGCTATCCGCAATTTTATGAACTGCAGGATGAAGCCAGGATCTTCAGTTCAGGAACACATGCTACTGATCATGGGTCACCTAAACGACATGGGGATTCTAGGTTCTGAGATCGATGAAAGACTAAGATAGACATGATCTTGGAAACTCTGACGGACTCATTCGATAGCTTCCGTCGGAACTACTCCATGAACAAGCTCGACTACACAGTGAATGAGCTAATGAAAGAGTTACAAACTGCCGAGGCACTTCTCCCTAAGAACAAGAAAAAGTCTGGGGAGGTAAATGTTGTTGAACATAGGGCCTCAACTTCAGGTTCTAAGAGGATGGTGTGAAGACCTAAAAATTCCAACCGAGCTGGTTCTAAGAAGCCTTATAAGAAGAGTCTGGATGCTAAGGGTAACGACGTCACAAAGGTGGACAAGTCTGAGTACAAATGTCACCATTGTGGAGAAGATAGCCATTGGCAGAGGAACTATCCTACCTACCTCAAGAGCGTCAAGGGGATAGGAATGATCTTTGTTACTCAAGCTTGTTACACGACAAACAAGGCGTTTCCCTGGAAATTAGACCTCGGGGCTTCTGACCACATTGTGTATAATTTGAATGGTTTCAGGAAAACCATGAGCTTAGGTGACAGAGAGTTTGCGTTCAATAGGGGCGATGGAATGAAGGTCGGAGCAAGATCTGTCGGGACCATGCAGCTCAAGTTTGGAGATAAAACATTATTATTGAATAACGTTTATTATGCTCCGGATTTTTGCAAGAATTTGATTTCATTAGGTCGTTTAGAAGAACATGGTTTCAATTTTAAGATTAATAACGGTATTGAGATTTTTATTGACGGTTCTTTTATTACTAAAGCTCATCATGTAGATACTATTTATTGTCTATATCTTAATGAGCCAACAATCTTGGATACCGAAGTGAATAGAGATTCACTCGGGAAGCGTAAGAAGTTTCATGGTGATGAAACTGACGGCACATATCTATGGCAGTTACGTCTTGGAGATATTGGCCTAGATAGCATTAAGAGATTAACGAAGCAGACAGAAAATAGATCAAAGCCATTCGATCAGATCGAGGGAGAGAGTACTTATCTAGTTAGTTTGAAGACCTTCTTACATAAAAAGCCATTCACTCTAAGCTTACAGCAACTGGCACTCCACAGCAAAACAGTGAGTCAGAGAGAACGAATCGAACTCTATTAGCTATGGTGAGATCGATGATGAGTTACTTATCACTTCCCGACTCGTTCTAGGGATATGCCTTAGAAACGGCAGCTTACATTCTGAACCAGATTATGTCAAAGACGGTCCCTGGTACTCCCTATGAGAGATGGAGTGGTAGAAAATATGTTTTACATAACCTCCGTAGCTGGGGTTGTCCAGCACATGTGCTGAGGCAAAAGATTAGCAAGTTGGCTAGTCATTCAGAATTATTCCATTTCGTGGAATATTCTAAGGAGAAGGGTATGTTTTCTATAATTCTGCTGACTAGGAAACATTCGTTAGCACAAATGCTAGGTTTCTTGAACAAGACTATATGAAGAATTTTGTACCGAGAAGCAGACTTGTGCTGAAAGAGCTGTTGGGTGAAGTAGATGGTACTTCACAAGATAGGTCGAGTCCTATACCAACAATGGAAGAACCATGTTCAGAAGAAAAACCTCATGTGATTCGTCGCAGTAACAAGATTTTACGAAAACCTGATCGATACATGGGAGTCGGAGAGACTTTCACTGCAGTCGCATATACGGAGAAAGATGATCAAGTATCATTTTCCCAAGCGATAGAAGGTTCCAAAGCAAACCTATGGCAAGAAACCCTGAACGTTGAAATGCATTCGATGTATGTGAACAAGGTCTGGAAGCTTGTAGATCTACCCGAAGGCATCAAGCATGTTGGATGTAAATGGATCTACAAGAAGAAAAGAGGACCAGATGGAAATATTGAGACATTTAAGGCACGACTAATGGAAAAGTAGTTCACACAGAAGAAAGGTATCGATTATGAAGATACCTTATCTACAGTCGTGCTGCTGAAGTCCATCCGTCCTCTTTTATCCATTGTTGTCGCCCTGGATGAAGAAAACTTGCAGATGGATGTCAAAACTGCATTTTCTGAATGGAAATCTTGACGAGCGCATTTATATGGCTCAACCAGACGGGTTCATGGAGAAAGTCCAATAGGGCAAGGTGTTTGAGTTGTTGAAGTACACTTATGGACTGAAGCAAGCATCTAGATCGTGGAATATCATATTCGACAAAACTGTGAAACGCTACAGTTTTGATAAGTCAGTGGATGAGCCATGCGTTTATAAGATGATAGACGATGGGAGAGTGGTCTTCTTAGTCCTATATGTAGATGACATACTACTCATTGGAAATGATATATGAAAGTTATCAGAGGTTAATATATGGCTGTCAAAGCAATTTGAGATGAAGGATCTAAAAGAAGCGGCTTACATTCTGGGGATTCAGATCTTCAGAGATCAGAAGAACCGGAAGTTAGCGCTTTCCCAAGCATCTTATATTGATGAGATTATGGATCGATTTAGTATGCAAGACTCCAAGAAAGAACAGCTACCTTTCAGACATGGAGTGCATCTCTCAGGTGAGCAGTCTCCCAAGACTCCTCAAGAGGTAGAGCACATGAGACATATTCCTTACGCTTCAGCCGTAGGAAGTCTCATGTATGCTACGCTTTGCACAATCTTGCGTTGCTAACTCGACCATGGAAGCCGAGTATGTGGTAGCTTGTAAAGCTGCAAAGGAGGCTATGTTGCTGAGGAAATTCCTTATGTACTTGGAAGCAGTTTCAAGTGCAAGCAAACTTATCACACTTTATTGTGATAACAGTGGGGCTGTCGCCAACTGTAAAGAGCCAAGAAGTCACAAACGCTCTAAACACATAGAGCGCAAGTATCATCTGGTACGAGACATCGTGTTGGAAATTATTTAACAATTTAACCAATAATATTACATAACACATCTATATGTGGCGGAATTATATAATATGATCTGTATTAAAACTTATTTTAATAAACTAACAACCTAGGCATTAAAAATCACAAACATGTCAATAAATCATTTATTCTAAACATGTCAACAAATTGAACCAAACCATATAACAACTTATAAACACATTTTATAAATCATTAAAACAGATCCAATTCGTTTAGAACACTTACATGTTAGGTGTAAACAACCTCGTGCGTTGCTAGCTAACTCCTGAAGGCCTCGTCAAAATTCTGAAATCTGACCCGCCGGATTGGAAATCCTGACCCGCCGGAATGGATTCTGGCCGGCCGGCCAAAAATTGGTCTGCGACGCTATGACTTCCTCCGGTGGATCTGACCGCGAAACTTTGCAAGAACGTGGAAGACACCTAGGGCTAGGTTCCTGTAAAAGGGCTTGGCCAGATTCGTCATCAAACTCCCGTGGTGAGCTAGGCATGTTTCGAGTCCGGCGAAGTCCTCCAGTCCGGCGACCAATCCGGCAACCCAATCCGGCCAGCAGGCTGAAATGAGTCTCGCTCCATTTCGCTCCATTTCTTCGCGTCTCGAGTGACTACCTGCGTGTACAAAGCCACTCAAACACCAATAGAAGAGTCAATGGTAATTCCCACGGGATTTGATGAGATTAAGAGGGTGGGCTCTTCAATTGAATAACAACGGACACTCGGGATCACGACTTTTGGGAGAAGGGGCAGAGAGAGGTTGGTCGAAAATTATGTGATTAGGGTTAGGGTTAGGTTTTTCCAAAAACCTTTTAAATAGAGAGAGAGCGGGATTTTCTTAGGTCAAACCCAATAGTCAAACTTAAGCCCATTATTCTTTTAATTAATTTCAAAAATTATTTCTCTGACCTAATTCATTAATTATGGCCGAGTATTATCATATATATTTCGAAAATATTAATTTTGATTTATTTTTATAATAATATTTAATTATTTTGGAATATCTCATTTATTAATGACAAATCATTATTTCCATATTATTCAAGATAGTACGAAATGAGAAAATATTTATTTTCATATTTTATTTATTCGAATCATTTAAATATGTTAATATACATATATTAACATAATATGATTCATTAAATAAATGTAATAATAAATAACCAATTATTTATTTGATTACTTAGAAAAATATTTTCTTAGTGTAAATCACAATTTACTTAAATGAGAAGATCAAATTTTCCTTGTTCAATAAATCTCGTCCGAGGGTCTATCATTGAGACCTAATGGACCCACATGACTGAAATTTTAGAATAAAGATCTGACTCAAAAGTTCACAAACTTTTTTCGTCTTTTAATTCTTAATATTAGTCGATTCAACTAAAGGACTAATATTGAAACTCTATAAGTTCATATGCGTATATTTTTCGTTTGATGTGACAAAACAATTCTTCACACGATCCACGGAGTATTTTACGATATTACCCTTCATGTGTATCAGTAACTCAGAGGAATGTAAAATTACTGTTTTACCCCTGAGTTATTATTTCACTAACTCCTTTGTTATTTGTGAATGAGAAAAACATAAAGTGAGATGTCTTTACATGTCACATGTTTTAATCAAAGAATGTTCTCATTCGATGAATACCTGGCCAGGTTTATTCATTCACACTCTCATAACAAAACATAGTGTGATACTTAAGCATCGGCATTGTTTCAACATGAAATCTGTATTTGTGAATCACATAATCCAACATGATAGCATTATGACATCAACCGCCGGGTCAGATGCAACTATAATTTAGCCATTGTCCATTGACAAATCAAATGTCATAAGGTGTCACATCGATTATGCATTCACTTTAGGATTTAGGTAAGTACCAAAATACCCCTCGTATGTGATCTTGAAATTTCGAGTGTTTAAACGGTTTTATCTCGAGCTTAAGAGTAACATAGGTCTTGTTCAATATCTTCTATAAGATATCAAGAATGAAACACAGAGTCACAACTCTCTAAATCACAAGATAAGATATCATGATCCATTTAAACAATCAATACTCAAATTCAATTGCTCCATCATTCTTAAGATTGCGAACAAATGTTTAAACTAGTCACAAGGGGCTACCTTGTCAAGTCTATACTTAGCACCCCTTTCGTTGATGACAATTTTAGAGCGTAACATTCATACATAAACACAAACTTAAATGAAGAATGGATATTTAACTTTATTTAATGTCTCAGCAAAATCAAATACAAAGTATTTATAATGTCTTAAATTTCTTTTGTGAGCACCAATCCCAACACATCGTTCACAGAGGGGACGCTGAAGTCATGAAGATCTCAACGTTAGACAACCTTGTTGATCCATTCACCAAGCCTTCAACGAGTAAGGTCTTCGAGGGACACCTAAAAGGATTGGATTGAACGATCATTCACATCTCCTTTGAGTCAAGTGGGAGTTTGTTGGGATTGGTGCCCACAAAGGAGATATTAGACATTGAGATACTTTGTATTTGATTTTACTGAAACATTAATAAAATTAATAATTCATTCTTAATAATTATGTTTGTGTTTATGTACGAATGCTACGCTCTGAAACTGTCATCAACGAAAGGGGTGTTAAGTACATGTTTGACAAGATAGCCCCTTCTGACTAGTTTAAACATTTGTTTGCAATCTTAAGATTTATAGAGCAATCGAATCTAAGTAATGATTGTTTGAATGAATCGTGATATCTTATCTTGTGATATAGAGAGTTGTGACTCTGTGTTTCATTCTTGATATCTTATAGAAGATATTGATCAAGAACAGTGATACTTAGAAGCTCGAGATAAAACCGTTTAGTCACTCGAAACTTCAAGATCACATGCGAGGGGTACTTTGGTATTTACCTAAATCCTGAAGTGAATACATAATTGATATTACACCTTATGACATTTGATTTGTTAACAAGCAATGACTAAGTTATAGTTGCATTTGACCCGACGGTTGGTGTCATAACGTTATTATATTGGGTTATGTGATTCACATATATATATGGAATTATATTGAAACAATGCAGATGCATTAGTATCACACTATGCCTTATTATGAGAATGTGACTGAATAAACCTGCTCGGGTATTCATCGAATACATTATGATGTATGTGGTCCACTCAGAATTCAGGCATGGGGAGAATATGAATACTTCGTTACCTTTACCGATGATTACTCAAGATATGGATTTGTCTATTTGCTCAAACACAAATCCGAAACCTTTAACGTATTTAAGGTTTTTTGGGCTTTAGTGGAAAAGCAAACTGGCAAACAGATCAAAACCCTTCGATCCGATCGAGGTGGTGAGTACTTGTCTGTAGAGTTCGATGACTTTCTCAAAGAAGAAGGTATCACTTCTCAACTTACAGCACATGGCATACCTCAACAGAACGGAGTGTCAGAGAGAAGGAATCGAACTCTGATGGAGATGGTTAGATCAATGATGAGTTACTCATCACTCCCTAATTCCTTTTAAGGATATGCCCTGTGAACTGCCACATATATTCTTAACCAAGTTCCATCTAAGACGGTCCCTGGTACCCCTTATGAACGATGGACTGGGCGTAAAGCTAGTTTAAGCCACATCAAAATTTGGGGTTGCCCTGCACATGTGCTAAGGCAAAAGACTAGCAAGTTGGCTAGTAGGTCAGAATTATGTGTATTTGTTGGATATCCAAAGGAAACCAAAGGTTTCACATTCTATATTCCCTAGAACGACAAAACGTTTGTCAGCACTAATGCTCGTTTTCTTGAAGAGGACTATATGAAGAATACGAAACCTAGAAGCAAAATTATGCTTGAAGAAAAGTTGGGTGAGGAAGCTTCTACCTAATCTATAAGAACTCTTCTTACCCCAACTGAAATGCAACCTAAAAATTCAGAACCTCGTCAAGTAGTACTTCGACATAGTGCAAGGGCTTCTGAAAAACCCAACAGGTACATGTCTTATGACGATGCTCTTGTAGCCGTTGCTGACATGGATGACCCTGTTTCCTACAGTCAAGCAATGGCTGCATCTAAGTCAAACCTTTGGCTTGATTCCATGAAAGTTGAGATGCATTCGATGTATATCAACGAAGTCGAAAACTTGTAGACCTACCTGAAAGGGTTAAACCTGTAGGGTGTAAGTGGATCAATAAGAAGAAAAGGGGTCCGGATGGGAACGTGTTGACGTTTAAAGCACGACTAGTGGCTAATGATTACACCCAAAAGGAAGGTATCGATTATGAAGAAACCTTCTCCCCAATCGCAATGTTTAAATCCATCCGCATAATTCTATCCATTGTTGCCGCTCTCGATTATAAGATCTGGCAAATGGATATCAAGACTGTTTTTCTGAATGGCAATCTGACGAGCGCATTTTCATGGTTCAGCCAGACGGTTTCGTGGAAGGTGATCAAAGAACCAAGGTTTGTGAGTTGCTTAAATTCATTTATGGATTAACGGAAGCATCTAGATCACGGAATCTTAGATTCGATGAAACTGTAAAAAGCTTCGGTTTTGAACAGTCAATAGATGAACCTTGTGTTTATAAGTTGATACACAACGGCAAGGTTGTGTCTCTGGTATTGTATGTCGATGATATACAACTCATTGGTAATGATGTAGGTAAATTATCTTAGGTTAAAATCTGGTTAGCTAAACAGTTTGACATGAAGGATCAAGGGAAGTTGCGTACATTCTGGGGATTCAAATCTTTCGAGATCGAAAAAAACCGAACCCTGTCTCTCTCCCAAGCATCTTATATATAAGGTGATGGATCGCTTTGCTATGCAAGACTCTAAGAAAGGCCAAACCCCCTTTAGACATGGAGTCTCACTCTCTAAGGACCAGTCTCCCAATAATGCACAAGAGATTGAGGACATGAGAAAGATTCCCTACGCTTCAGTCGTAGGAAGTCTCATGTATGCTATGTTGTGCACTATACCGGATATATGTTTCTCCATTGGCGTAGTAAGCCGTTTCCAATCAAATCCTGAACCCAAACACTGGGTTTCTGTTAAGCATGTTCTGAAGTATCTTTGTAGAACTAGGAACTTAATGCTTACATACTCGGGTACTGACATGACTATGACAGGGTATACTGATTTCGACTTTCAGGCAGATAAGGATTCCAGAAAATCTACATCGGGGTTTGTGTTCATCCAGAATGGTGGAAATGTTATTTGGAGGAGTATCAAGCAATCTTACATTGCTGACTCCACCATGGAGGCAAATTATGTGGCTGCTTGAGAAGCATCCAAAGAGGTTGTATGGCTTATAAAATTCCTTAAGTACTTGGAAGTCGTTCCGAATGTCAACGAGCAAATGGAACTTTATTGTGATAATAGTGGGGATGTTGTTATCTCAAAGGAACCTAGAAGCCATAAGCGCTCTAACCATATTGAGAAGAAATACCATTTGATTAGAGAGATCGTGCAACGCGGAGACGTGGAGGTGAAGATGATCTGACAATGGAAAACCTTGCAGATCCTTTCACCAAGGCCCTATCCAACAAGATTATGACCAACATCGAGACGGATTAGGCATGAAGGACTATACTCATCTTCTTTGAGTCAAGTAGGAGTTTGGTGGCAGAGATGCCCACAAGAAGATTATTTTTTTACATATTGATGTAATATAAATCTCTCATAAGTCCTTATTGTAATTTCCTGATTAAATTAATAAAAGATGAAACGTTCATTCAATCATTTCTCGTTTGTTTGAAGATTTATGATATTAAATAGTCTTATGACTTTAATCAAGCCTAACAATATATGAAGAGACAAATGTAGATTTGCGTGAACAAACTCTTCATGGTTTGGTTAAAATAAAATATTCACAATCTAAATATCAACGGACTATTGATCCCAGTATGATTGTTGAAAGAATTTATGATGTCTGGTTACAAGGCATAGAGAATTAGGAACTCTATAGCTCTTCCAATGTATCTTTCGAAGATACTGAATTGACTAGTACTCCTTTAGATACAATGTAAGAACAAACCATATTACCTCTTCTGTCTCAAGGTCACTATGTATGAATTGCATCATGCTTACCTAAATCCTAATATGAGACATATCATTTCATAGTTTTAATATCCTCATTTGAGAAAGTCCAATTCTAGATCCATTAAGTGATGTAGACTATACTAATTGGTGAGATATTAACTTATGAAGATGTCATGAACCAGCTTTGTGAAGTTCTCATAGATATGGAATTCATGTACAAGATTGCTGAAATGCAATATATATCACCTCATACTTTATTACTTAGATTGTGAATAAATGAACCACGCCGTATCCAAAATTAAGTAGCGACTTTATTCAAATGAAACAATGTGACTTATTAGCTCCTCGTCAATACATTGTTTCTAACTTATTCACAAGTAACAAAATAGTTGAGGAAATAACAATTAGAAGTTTAAAATGGTAATTTTATAAATCTCATCTAGTTGATAATATTCATGAAGGGTAAAACATAGATAACATTCAATGGATCAACTCAATATAATTAAGTTGAATTTGAGTAGAAAATAAATTCATTTGAAAGAAGAGATTCTCAGTAACAACTCTTTAGTGGAGTCAGTTGACATTAAGCTAATACTCGAAAAAGGTTTGTGAACTTTAAAGTCCGAGTATAGACGCTCAAGCTTTGTTCATTTGGATCCATAACGTCACTATTACAGGTCATTAGAGTATGATTGTTAAATTAGAGGCTACGTCAAAATAAGTTCAAGTGTTGAACTAGACGTTTTCTCGGAAAATGTCTAAAGGGTATTTTTTTCCACATCGACATGAAATAATGTGAATCTCAAAATATGATTTTGAATATTTTCATATGATGGAAATATAAATTAGTTTCTAAAGCCGAGAAGTCATTTGAGGCATTATGAAATTAATTTCATTATTTGTGCAATATTAATTCTACAATGGGTATTTTAAGAATTGTCTTAAAAGAAATAAGGAAGCATCTAGAAGGTCCCTCCCTATATGTAGAATTCGGCCAACATGTAGAGGATTCTTTGCCTTCAATTATAAAGATAATTACCCAAAAGGAAAAGAGGAAATGAATAAGGAAATAAATATGCTAAGTGAGGAAACATTTTTTCTTCACTAATGAAGCATATTTGGCCGGCCATGTACAAGGAGGAAGAGAAGAGAAAATCAAATATTGTGTCATGAATGCACAATGAAAAGGGTTTACCCTTTCTTGATTTTCCTTCTCCTATAAACAGAGCCTCACATAGAGATGTGAAAATAAGTATTTTTCTCTTGCTTCTCTCTTGTTTGTGGCCGACCAAAACCTCTCACCCTCTCTCAAATCCCTTTTATTTTTGGCATTTAAGTCCTCATTAAACTTAGGGTTAATTAGCTCTCTAGCCCATAAACTTGTACTTGAACTATTGTGTTTAATTGTGCCCACACACAAATCCTTCAAACACTATATAAACTCATGTAATAGAAACCTTAGGTTTCTCGAGTTCAAGACTAGGCGTGAAGGTAACGAGCGAGATGAGACGATCTACGATTCCCCTGGCTCATCAAAGATCAAGCTACAAAAAAATGAGTGTTCAAGTAATTAAATAATGTTTTTAAATATGTAAATGTTCATATATAATGTTTTTACTTGCCTAGGTTAGTAAAAATTGTTTTACATATAAATAAATTTTTATATTCCACCACTAATAAGTTAATGATAAATTTTTCTTAACCATAAATTCCGCAAAAACAAAACATAAATTTTGGCGGTAAACGACATTCAAATTCGACGTGGTCGCATCTAAAGGTATGAGCGCCAAATGTATCCGATGCAACTAGTCGTATCTAAACGTGTACGTGCGAAAAATAAAACTGAACAACAAAAATTATTTATTGGCCTTTGGATGCAACATAGTTGCATCCAGTACTCTCCTGTCAAGTTATTGGATGCGACATAGTCGCATCCAAAGGTAAAATAAATAAATAAAAATTAATTAAATTAATTGACGTAAATAAAAATAAAACTAAATCAGAAATTAATGTAATACTAAATGGACATAAATAAAATTAAATTAAAACAGAGATTTAACTCTAACATATTTAAAAGTTTAGTACGAAAAATAAACATAAACATTAAACGTAAACATAACAAACGTTAATATTCAAAGAACCATAACAAACGTAAAAATCTCACTTCTTCTTTCTAGATTTAAACCGTTTTTCAAAATTCAATGAACCTCTTACGCCTTTTGTTATTCCTCCTATTGTCCCTTCTCTGTTCGATCATTCTCTCTGAAACACTGCGGAACCCGGCGTCTGATCATGAAGTCTGATCGACATTTCACTGAACGAATAGAGGATTATTAGAGTTGTGAATTTTTATTGAATGTTGGAAATATTTTACAAGATATAGAATATAAAACTTTATTTTTTTTTATTATACGAATTAATTTTAGAGAAAACTAAAGACTTTAAAAAATATTAACAAAATTTCGACAGAGTTTTCCCTATAATATGAATAAACTAAACCTCCAATTTAATACTTGTACAACTAAATTACCAACAATATTATTCTATATTTGTCATCCACAACATAATCTATCACCCATAATAACTTAACCAATTCAATAAACATATTTAACAATCATAATTAACAAAACGTATTAAACAATGTCAATTACTTAAGCATATTAAACAATGTTAATTAACTAAACATCCACTTTATCAATTAACTACACATATACAACGATTTCATATAACTATACATATTCAATTATTATAATTAACTAAACATATTCATACAATTCTAATTACTAGATATATTTAATGATTTTATTTCATTAGACATATTTACAAATTTATATTAACTTAACATATGCATACAACTTTTATTAAGTAAGCATATTTAACGATTTCAATTAATTAAACATATTTTAAATTAACTAAAAAATTTAACAACATTTAAATTTAATTACCTAATGTAGAGTCGAGGCTGAAACGAATTGGACGATATTCGGATCGAAGACGACGGTTGTAAGTGTGAAAGTGAGATGCGAACTTTAAATTTTCAAACACACACAAAAAAAAATTAACACACAAAATATCAAATTAAACACGTCACATAGAGATCTAGCATGAAAATCTAAATCACTGTGATTTGGGACCTTCTCGATCGAGGGTCGGTTATTTCGAACACAACCTAAATCGAGCTATCAACGTCAAAATACACAACCTAAATCAAACTATCACTAGCCTAAATCGACGTATTGACGAGGCAGGACTTACCGGAATTGGGAGAGGGTCGGTTGCACGAGGTTGGACGTGAGGATGGTCGCAGAACGAAGTCGTCCCATGGTGGGAAACAACTTTGCCGTGGAGGACGTGGAAGAAGTTGAAGGCGCAGCGGGAGTCGAGGCCGGAGGTGGGCTCGTCGAGGAGGAGCACGGCCGGGTCATGGAAGAGCCCCAGCCCAATGGATTCTCGCCGGAGCTTGCCGCCTGAAAGGCCGCGGCATGAGGAGGAGCCGAGGAGGACGTGGGATGGTCGCAGGAAGGTGGATCCGGTCGCGGGAAGACGTGGGATGGTCGCAGGAAGACAGAGATGGTCGCACGAGGTTGGATGTGAGGATGGAGCAGAGAGCCGTTCGGAAATCACAGAGGGAAATGAAGGAGAAAAATCACAGAGGTAATGGAGAAGAAATCGCAGAGTAAGAAAAAGGGGTGGCTATTATAAACAAAAACCTAACTTTTAGATGCAACACTTTCGCATCTATTGGGATCTTCAGATGCGACTGCATCTATTGGGACCTTCAGATGCAACAGTGTCGCATCTAAAGGTAAAAAAAAATTAAAGCTAAAATGCCACGTCAATTAAAAGCTAAAGAAGTGGGAAAATTTGTCCGCCTAATTTGGAGAAATATGAGATGCCACTTTTTCACATCTAAAAGTAAAAAATAATTAATCATGTCATTAAATTGATGAAAACGGAGGAGAAAAGGCCCGCCTAATTTTTGAGGACTTTTAGATGCGACTATGTAGCAACCGAAGAAGGACACGAGACCTTTGGATGCGACAAGTCGCATTGAAATACGTGTTTAGATGCAACATTTAGATGCGACATAGTCGCATCTAAAAGTCTTCTGTATAAGAAGACCAAATCTGTAGTAGTGTCGTCAAGACTTCCATTCAGAAATGCAGTCTTAACATCCATCTACCAGATTTCATAATTTAGGGCGGCAGCAATGGATAAAAGAGTGCGGATGGACTTCACCATCGTGACTGGCGAGAAGGTGTCCTCATAGTCGATACTTTCCTTTTGTGTGAACCCCTTCGCCACAAGTCGTGCCTTTAATGTCTCAAAACTTCCATTTGATCCTCTTTTCTTTTTGTAGATCCATTTACACCCAACAAGCTTGATGCCTTCGGGTAGATCTACAAGCTTCTAGACCTCGTTGACATACATCGAATGCATTTCAACGTTCATTGGTTCCTGCCATAGGTTTTCTTCGGAACACATCGCTTGGGAAAATGATACTGGATCATCTTCCTCCTTGTATGCGACTGCAGCGAAAGTCTCTCCGACACTGATATATTGATCAGGTTGTCGTACAATCATGTTACTGCGACGAATAACATAAGGCTCTTCTTCTGAACATGGTTCTTCCATTGTTGGTATATGACTTGACCTATCTTGTAAAGTACCAGCTACTTCACCCAACAGCTCCTTCAACACTAGTTTGCTTCTCAGTACAGAATTCCTCATATAGTTCTGTTCAAGAAACCTAGCGTTCGTGTTAACGAATGTTTTCTGGTCAGCAGGACTATAGAAAACAAACCATTTTCTCTCCTTAGAATATCCCACGAAAAAAAAATAATAATTCTAAATGACTAGCCAACTTGCTAATTTTTGCCTCAGCACATGTGCTGGATAACCCTAGATACGGACATGGTGTAAAATAGATTTTCTACAACTCCATCTCTCAAAGGGAGTGTCAGGTTCCGTCTTTGACGAAATCTGGTTCAGAATGTAAGCTGCCTTTTCCAGGTCATATCCTCAAAACAAGTCGGGTGTTGGCTAAGATGCCCACAAGAAGATTTTTTATTTACATATTGATGTAATTTATAAATCTTTCATAAAGTCCTTATTGTAATTTGCTGATTAAATTAATAAAAGTTGAAACGTTCTTTCATTCCCCTTTTAGTTTGATTGAAGATTTATCATATTCAATAGTCTTATAGTCCTTAATCAAACCTAACAATATATGAAGAGACAAACATAGATTTGCATGAACAAACTATTCATGGTTCGGTTAAAAACAATATATTCACAATCTAAAGATCAATGGACTATTGATCCCAGTACGATTGTTGGAAGAATCTATGATGTCTGCTTACGAGGCATAGAGAGTTAGGAACTCTATAGTTCTTCCAATGTGTCTTTCGAAGAT
Source organism: Urtica urens (assembly GCA_958296335.1). Taxonomy (NCBI): domain Eukaryota; kingdom Viridiplantae; phylum Streptophyta; class Magnoliopsida; order Rosales; family Urticaceae; genus Urtica; species Urtica urens. Next base: position 8,979,315 of record OY282528.1, read on the forward strand.
AATGAATTGATCAGTGCACCTTTAGACACAATGGAAGACCAAACGATTTAACCTCTTCTTGCTTCATGTTTACCTAAATCTTGAAATGAGATATGCCATTTCATAGCATTAATATTCTCATTTGAAAAAGTCAAATTCTAGATCCATTAAGTGATCTAGACTAGACCAATTGGTAATATATTAAGTTATGAATATGTCATTAACCAACTTTGTGAAGTTCTCATAGATATGAAATTCATGTACAAGATTGCTTAAATCCAATATATATCACTTCATGCTTTATTACTTAGATTGTGAATAAATGAACATCGCAGTATCCAAAATTCAGTAGCGATTTTATATGGATGAAACAATGTAACTTGTTAACTCCTCGTCAATACATTGTTTTTAACTTATTCAAAAGTAACAAAAGAGTTGAGAAAATAACATCTACAAGGGTAAAATGGTAATTTTATAAATCTCATCTAGTTGATGATATTCATGAAGGGTAAACATAGATAACATTCAATGTATCCTCTCAATATAATTAAGATGAATTTGAGTAGAAAATAAATTCATTTGAACCGAGAAATTCTCAATGTCAACTCTTTAGTGGAGTCAGTTGACATTAAGCTAATACTGGGAAAAGGTTTGTGAACTTTTGAGTCCCAGTATAGAAGCTCAAGCTTTGTTCATTTGGACCCATAAGGTCACTATTACAGGTCATTAGAGTAGGATTGTTAACCTAGAAGCTAAGTAAAAATAAGTTCAAATATTGAACTAGACTATTTCTCGAAAAATGTCTATAGGGTATGTTTGTCCACATGGACATAAAATGATGTGAATGTCAAAATAAGATTTTTAGTATTTTCATATGATGAAAATATAAATTATTTTCTGAAGCCGAAAAGTCGTTTGAGGCATTAAGAAATTAATTTCATTATTTGTGTAATAAAAATTCTACAATGGGTATTTTAAGAATTGTCTTAAAAGAAATAAAGAAGCATCTAGATGCTCCTTCCCTAGCTATAGAATTCGGCCAACATGCATCATAGAGGAGAGAGTTATTTCCTTTTAATTATAAAGATAATTACCCAAAAAGAAAAGAAAAAATGAATTACCTTGAGAATGATATAAATAAGCTAAGTGAGGAAACAAATTTTCTCACTCTTGAACTTGATTTGGCCGGCCACATTAGAAGAGAAAGGGGAAGAGAAAATCAAATATTGTGTCATGAATGCATTATCTTTCATGAATGCATAATTGACCTTTATACATTTTCCTTCTCCTATAAATAGAGTCTCACATAGAGATGTGAAAAGTTGCATTCTTGGTCTTGCTCTCTCTATTCTAGCCGACGATTCCCTCTCTCTCTCTCTCTAGAATTTTTTTATTATTTTTGCACCTAGATCAACACTTGATCTAGAGAATTAGCTTATGATCCAAGAATTTTTTTTGGTTCATATTGTTTAATTGTGCCCACACACAAATCCTTCAAACACTCTATAGACTCTTATAATAGAAACCTTAGGTTTCTCGAGTTCTACATTAGACGTGAAGGAATCGAGCCAAGGAAGTAGATCTACATTTCTCAAGACGCTTCAAGTTTGAAGATACAAGAAAGGTTAGTACTCATGTACTTTAAATAATGTTTTAATTTATAATATGTTCATGCACTTTGCCTAGGTTAGTAAAATTGTTTACTTGTAAAGAAATTTTATATTCCGCTATTAATATGATTACTGATAATTGTTTTTAACCTAGACCTATTCCAACATCGGGAAGGGATGAGTAACTCATCGTCGACCTCACCATATCTAGCAGAGTTCGATTCCTTCTCTCTGACACACCGTTTTGCTGTGGAGTGCCAGGCGCTATAAGCTGAGAATGAATGCCTTCTTCTCTAAGAAGGTCTTCGAACTCTCCAGACAAGTACTCTCCCCCTCAATATGATCAAAGTGTTTTGATCTGTTTCTCCGTCTGCTTCTCAACTAAAGTCTTATACGCTTTTAACATTTCAAATGTATCTGACTTATGTCGCATATGGTAAACATGACCAAACCTTGAGTAGTCATCAGTGAAGGTTCCAAAGTATTCGTAACCTCCTCTTGCATGAATGTTAATTGGACCACACACATCACTATGTATGAGTTCCAATACCTGCGTGGCTCTTAGACCCTTCAAAGAGAAAGGTCTCTGGGTCATCTTGCCCTCGAGACAGGATTCACACTTGGGAATGGATCCCACGGTTAGAGATTTCAAAGGACCATAATTTGTTAAACTCTTAATCCTATCTAGGCCAATATGTCCAAGACGTATGTGCCATAGATATGTGTCGTCGGTTTCAGCACTATGAAACGTCTTACGCTTCCCAAGTAAATCTATATTCACTTCAGTGTCCAAAATTGTCGGCTCATTAGGATATAAATAATAAATTGAATCCACACGATGAGCTTTGGTAATTAAACAATCATCAACAAAAATTTCAATAACGTTATTGATTTTAAAGTCAAAACCTTGTCTTCCAAACGACCAAAAAAAATTAAATTCTTGCAAAAATTCAGAACAAAATAAACATTATTCAGCGATAAAATTTTGTCTCCAAACTTGAGCTGCATCACCCCAGTTGAACGCGAACTCCCCGTCACTTAAGCTTCTGGTCTTCCTAAAACCACTCAAATTACACACAATATGATCAAAAGCTCGTAGTCAAAAATCCAGGGCGACTCATTGTTTTTTGTGTAACAAGATTGAGTGACGAAGATCATACCTTTCCCCTTGACACTCTTGAGGTAGGCAAGATAGTTTATTCGTCAGTGGCCAGTCTCTCCGCGATGCTGAAACTTGTGCTCAGACGTGTCCACCTTTGCAATACATTTTCCCTTAGCATCCACAGCCTTCTTGTAAGGCTTATAGGATCCCGTTCGGTTGGCGTTTTTGGGCCCTCTCATCACCCTCTTAGAACCAGATGTCGAGGCCTTATGTTTAGCAACATTGAACTCCCCAGACTTCTTCTTGTTCTTAGGGAGAAGTCCCTCGGTAGTCTGCAACTCTTTCATGAGCTCAATAACAACGTACTCGAGATTTTTCATGGAGTAGTTGAGACGGAAGCAATCGAATGAATCCGTATGAGTTTCCATGATCATGTCGATCTTGGTCTCTCCGTCGATCTTGGTCTTTTCGTCGATCTCCATGTCGTTCAGGTGACCCATGATCAGTAGCATGTGTTCCCGAACGGAAGATCCTGGTTTCATCATGCAGTTCATGAAACTGCGGATAGCTTGCTGCCTCGCCTAACGCCCATGACATCCGAACATCTCATGGAGATTGAAGAAGATTTCACATGCAGTGGGGATTTCTCGATGAGATTGTTGCAACACATTGTTCATCGATGCCAAAATGTAGCATCGAGCAATCTCGTTAGACCTCATCCACAAATCGTAGGTGTCCTTGTCTTTCTTACTCGAGTCAGCACTCGGAGGAGGAGGACATGGGGTTGTGAGAACATACTTGTGTTTTTCCACCGTCAGTACGATGTCGAGGTTACGTTTCCAGTCAAACGAGGTTACGTTTCCATTCAATGTAATTCTCACCCCTCAAGTTTATTAGAACTTAAAATCGTTTGAAGTGGGTTAAAAGACATTTTGCTGAAAACATAAATAAAATAAATAACTTTAGTATGTGCTACCAGACATAACTGTAATGGCAATCTTGACGATCGCATTTTCATGGCTCAACCAGATGATTTCTTGGAAGGTGATCAAGAAACCAAGGTTTGTGAGTTACTTAAATCCATTCTGGATTAAAGCAAGCATCTAGATCATGGAATATTAGATTCAATGAAACTGTAAAAAGCTTCGGTTTTGAACCTTGTGTTTATAAGGTAATACACGAGGGCAAGGTTGTGTTTCTGGTATTGTATGTCAATGATATACTACTCATTGGTAATGATGTAGGTAAAATTATCGAGGGGAAGCTGCGTACATTCTGGGGATTCAGATCTTTCGGGATCGAAAGAACCGGACCCTGTCCCACTCCCAAACATCTTATATAGATAAGGTAATGGATCGCTTCGCTATGCAAAACTCCAAGAATGGCCAAAACGGCTTTAGACATGAAGTCTCACTCTCTAAGGACCAATCTCCCAAGACTGCACAAGAGAATGAGGACATGAGAAAGATTCCCTATGCTTCAGCCATAGGAAGTCTCACGTATGCTATGTTGTGCACAACTTGGATATATATTTCGCTGTTGGCGTAGTTAGTTGTTTCCAATCAAATCCTAGACCGGAGCACTAGGTTGCAATTGAGCATGTTCTTAAGTATCTTCAGATGACTAAGAACTTGATGCTTACATATTCAGTACTGACCGGACTATGACAGGGTATACAGAATCCGAATTTAGACGGATAGGGATGCCAGGAAATCCACTTCAGAATCTGTGTTCATCCTGAATGGTGGATCTGTTGTTTGGAGGAGTATCAAGCAATCTCTAAGTTCATATGCGTATATTTTCTGTTTGATGTGATAAAACAATTCTTCACATGATCCATGGAGTACTTTACAATATTACCCTTCATGTGTATCATTAACTAAGAGGAATGTAAAATTACCATTTTACCCCTTGAATTATTATTTCACTAACTCCTTTGTTATTTGTGAATAAGAAAAACATAGAGTGAAATGTCTTTACATGTCACATTTTTAATCAAAGTATGTTCTTGTTTGACGAATACTTTGCCAAGTTTATTCATTCACGATCTCATAACAAAGCATAGTGTGATACTACTGCATTTGCATTGTTTCAACATGAATTGCATATCTGTGAATCACATAATCCAATATGACAACGTTATGACACCAACTGTCAGGTGGAATGAAACTATAACTTAGTTATTGCCCATTGACAAATCAAATGTCAGAAAGTGTAATAGCAATTATATATTCACTTCAGGATTTAGGTAAGTACCAAAATACCCCTCGTATGTGATCTTGAAGTTTCGAGTGGTTAAACGGTTTTATCTCGAGCTTTTAAGTATCACTGGTCTTATTCAATATCTTCTATAAGATATCAAGAATGAAACACAGAGTCACAACTCTCTATATCACAAGATAAGATGTCATTATTCATTGAAACAATCATTACTTAGATTCAATTGCTCTATCGATCTTAAGATTGTGAACAAATGTTTAAATTAGTCACAAGGGGCTATCTTATCAAGTCTATACTTAGCACCCCTTTCGTTGATGACAGTTTCAGAGCGTAGCATTCATACATAAACACATACAAAATGAATATTTAATTTTATTAATGTTTTAGCAAAATCAAATACAAAGTATCTCAATATCTAATATCTCCTTTGTGGACACTAATCCCAACAGAATGAATATTTAATTTTATTAATGTTTCAGCAAAACCAAATACCAAAGTATTTCATTGTCAAATATCTCCTTTGTGGGCACCAATCCCAACATATATCACCAATAGAGCACATCGAGTTTACAAACTTGGATCTAGAGTTTAGCTTTCTCAAATGAATATATTGAAGTCATGAAATGACATGTCTCATTTCAGGATTAAGGTAAGCACGATGCAATTCATACATAGTGACCTTGAGACAGAAGAGGTTAAATGGTTTGTTTTTATATTGTCTCTAAAGGTGCACTGGTCAATTCAGTATCTTTGGAAGATACACTGAAAGAACTATAGAGTTCTAACTCTCTATGCCTCGTAACTAGACATCATAGATTCTTCCAACAATCATACTAGAATCAATAATCCGTTGATCTTTAGATTGTGAATATTTCATTTAACCAAACCATGAAAAGTTTGTTCACGCAAATCTACATTTCTCTCTTCATATATTGTTAGATTTGATTAAGAACTATAAGACTATTTAATATCATAAATCTTCAAACAAACGAAAAAGGAATGAATGAACGTTTCAACTTTTATTAATTTAATCAGCAATTACAATAAGGACTTATGAAAGATTTATATTACATCAATATATAAATAAATAATATTCTTGCGGGTATCTCTGCCAACAGAACAGTCACTTGCAAAATGGGTTTCAGCAATTTTTTGTACCTGCGAAATAAAGTAACGATCGGAGAAAGAAACTATTGGAGGTCGGTTGACATGACCCGCGACAGCGAAGGGAGGCAACGATCAAAGTTTAAGTAGGGGGTTTGAGGAACGGGAATTTGGGTCGGTGAAAATAGGGTACAATGTTGTGTAATGAAGATGTGGGTAAAATGGGTTTCTGGAGGTTTAGGGTGGCCAAAAAAACACAACGACGTCGGAGGTAAGCTCGGAGGTGTACTTCGTCGGAGTTCTCGGAGGTTGGGTGAAAGAAGAAATAAATGAAAAAAAAATTGTGTTTAATGTAGGAGGATGGAGATAGGGATATTTAAGACATTGCACTACCCACATTCAAATGCCTACTCCTAATTTTGTCCTTTTGAAAATCTAATTATATTTATGGATTAAGGCCTTCGTGAGGGCAAATTCATGGAATAGAGGCCTTCATCAGGGCAAATTCTATTAAGGTATTGAATTTTGGTTTAATACCATATGGGCAAATTCTATTAAGGTATTGAATTTTGGTTTAATACCATATGTCTGAATGAATGGACTTACATAAAAGCCTATCCCAAACATAACCCATTTAAACCAATATTTTGAAGCCCATAATCTCAAAACCAATCTATTTCGAAAGATCGATCTCCAGAAATCAAGCAAAGCAGAAGAAGACCGAAGAAGGCAAGTAATAGCCTGAATCAGATGTCCCAAAGAAGAAGATTCGTTCTTCACAACCCAAATTTGAACTACGAATTAAAGAAAGAAGAAAAAGAAGAAGAAGACTCTCGGTGAAAATAGGGTACAACGTTGTGTAATGAAGACGTGAGTAAAACGGATTTCTGGAGGTTAAGGGTGGTCAGAAAAATACAACGATGTCGGAGGTAAGCTCGGAGGTGTACTTCGTCGGAGTTCTCAGAGGTGCGGTGAAAGAAGAAATAAATGAAAAAGAAATTGTGTTTAATGTAGGAGGATGGAGACAGGGATATTTAAGACATTACACTACCCACATTCAAATGGCTACTCCTAATTTTATTCTTTTGGAAATATAATTATATTTATGGATTAGAGGCCTTTTACATTTATGGATTAGAGGCCTTCGTGAGGGCAAATTCATGGAATAGAAGCCTTTATCAGGGCAAATTCTATTAAAGGTATTGGATTTTGGTTTAATACCATATGTCTGTCTGAATGAATGGGCTTACATAAGAGCCTATCCCAAACATAACCCTTTTAAACCAATATTTTGAAGCCCATAATCTCAAAACCAAACTATTTCGAAAGATCGATCTCCAGAAATCAAGCAAAGCAGAAGAAGACCGAAGAAGGCGCGTAATAGCCTGAATCAGAAGTCCCAAAGAAGAAGATTCGTTCTTCACAACCCAAATTTGAACTACGAATTAAAGAAAGAAGAAAAAGAAGAAGAAGACTCTCTCTCTCATGGAAGCTTTTAACTCAAGCCCAGAGGACTTCGCCGTCGGTTGCTTCCTCTCCTTCAAGACCACATTCGGCGACGAGTTTCGAGCTCACGTCGTCGCTTTCGATCGGCTCTCCAACACTCTTGTCCTTCATATCCTTCTTCTCAAGCCCTATAAATAATTTCAGTTCACGATTTATTTGTGACTTTTTCCTCTTCCTTGACTTTTGATTTCGCGAATACAAGAGGGCGATAAATCAGGTCCTAGACGGAACATAAGGCTCTTGAAGGCGAATTACATCAAGGAGCTTACTTTCCTGAGTCAGGACGAAGATCCGATCGATGATAAGAAGTGTTATCTCGATCTTAACGCTCTTCACGCCAAAGAAGAATTGGCTATCCGGTAATTTTTTTTAGAATCTACATATTTTTATTATTGCCTTTGGTTTGCTTTTTCGAGTGTGTTTAAATTTTGTTTGAGTACATTTTCTCGCAGACAAGCGGAGACGGAAGCTGAGAGAATCGGCGTAGGTGTTACCTCCGAAGCTCAGAGCATTTTCGATGCACTGTCTAAAACGTGAGAGTTCTTATTTTTCTCTTATTTATTTATATGAACGCAATCGTGCGGTTTGTGCAATGTTACACAGAGAAGCTAGTGAGAGTTAAAAGTGGGTGATGAGAGTAATTCAACATATAAGATTTTTTTAGTGCGAACGATATAGGCCACTAAAGCTAGTGCCAATAATGGATTCCCTTATATAGACTCGATCCAATAGTTAGGCCATGGATATGTAGTTTTAACCTTTCTTTATCGCTGCTTTGAAGCAATATGAAACTAGCTGCGACTGTTGTCCTTTGAGATTTTGGTGTGTTAAAAAACATAGAATTAGAGAAGTGGTTTGGGTGTCTTCGTCGGTAATTTATGCCGTTGCCTGAGTTAAATCGTACTGCTTTTAAAACCAGAAAGAGCAGAGATTGTTAATGCTGCTTGATTTCACGCTTTCATTTGATATCAGTACACGTACACCTTATGTGAATGGTCTTAAACAAAGTCTTAGAATCGGACCACAGACATGTATTTCGACTGGGCTGTTTATTGATTGATCAAAACACAGGCTTCCCGTTCGCTGGGACAAGACTGTGATAGTTGTGATGAACGAGGTTCGTGTAAGCAATCCGTATCTTTCCGAATCTGTCCGAGGAGGAACTCCAGCGGCCAACGAGCGTGTCAAGAAAGTGGTGAGAGAGATGGCAAAGATTGAACAAGATTGAATAAAGTGTTAATAATTGTGAGCTTCATTGACGATTTGAGCTTTCTCTGTAGATTGAGTACGAAAGGAAGAGGCTTCATCAAACCCGAGGCCAGTGAAAGCTATTCAAATTGTTGCCTCTTTTCTCGGCTGACAATATGTAGCACACATATTGTGTGGGACAAATAGCTAATGGTCGTGTAGTTATATATAATGCGACTTTGTTCGATCACCTGGATATTTTCCGCTGAGCACATTTTGAGTGTCTTAATTTTTTAAAGGATATTCACAGTATCTGTACTCTGAACTCCATGCTGTTAACCATTGCAGCTCGTTTTGAAGGCGGTTTATCATGTTACTATTATTATTGTTATTATTAAACCAAATAGAAAAAGAAACACAGATATCAAGTGTAATCAGTAGGGGTCGAAGAAGCTAAAAGTGTTGATAGTTTGGTTTCTTCTCATCGGCTAATCTGATTTTCATAGGCTGTAAGCTTTTTAGCTTTATTCATAAAATATCTTTTCTAGATTTTTTCATGTAGAACTTAGACTTAAGTCAAACTAGTTGTCTTTTGGTGAGTTTGTGTGGATTGATAATTTGAGACGGCTTAGAGAAGGACATTAAGTTAGGAAAATTATATTCAAATGTATGTATGTATATATATATATTCCACATTACAAATTTATGGTATACTCTCTGAATTTGGACAGATTGCCAGTGTATTCATTGGTGTGTACTTTTTGTTTGTTTGTCGCTTGTTTTTTGCTATGTTCTATTGTGTGTTTTTCTTTCATTTCCTTGTGCGACTTTGTCACAAGTCTTACGGTAACTCTGAAATTTTTGTCATATTTTTATCATGTTTATTGAGGGCATATTTTTATCATGATATTAAAGTTCAAGGCGAATTTGGCCAAAAGATTGAGCAGTCAAGTTACAAGCTCTAGGGATATTATTTACAGAGAGACCCAAAAGAAGCATCGGTTGCTTTGATGTCTACGAGAACTCAGCCAACTTTCGTCCCTCGGAGAAGCTTTGGAAGAGTCCAACTATTTGTCTGTACTAGCAGATCAGATATCTCGAGAGTGTGCGCTCTAGAGATACCACGCCTGAAAGTAAGGCTCAGCCAATGCGGGCGTTGCTCGGGGAATCGGAAGACTCCACTGAGACTGCGTCTCGGAAATGGTTGTGATATTAAGAGTCGGTCAGGCCAGTGAGCAGAGTGTTGAAAATTGGTTAACGTTTAACCTATTAAATCGTGAAACATATTTAGATGTGACATAATTTCATATAACATATAAGAACACATTTTTAGACATATTCTATAACCATGGTAATAAAAACAATTCAACATGTCAAAAAAAATTCTAGACATGTAAATAAACAAGCCACACAGACACAATCCTATAATTAATTATAGAATTGAAAACAAAGATGGATTGAGAGTGACTTACGGTTGCATCGACAACTTCTCGAATCTTCTCTTCGTCTTCGATCTGCGAGATCCGATCCCGTGATGCGCGTCCAAGTCTCGGCCGAGCCTCCCTGCCCGCGTGAAGCAGAAATTCATATTCACGTCCTCCTTTTGATATGGTAGCCCTGTACTCCAATTATCACTAAAACAATCACACGTTGAGTCAATGAAAAGACCTCCGGATTATGTGAGATATGGGAGTGTGGACTCTTTTGTAAACAAAGGGAAGAACAAGATCACTCATAAAAATAAAAAAAAAGTTTTGGTAAAACAATTTTCCTCTCTCTCTCTCTATGTTGTTCGGCCGAATTGCCCAAGGGGAGAAATGACTATGGTCGGCTGAATTAAGATAGAGGGAGAGAGTTTAAGCCTTCTTTTATTTCAGGGAAAATGAATTTAAATTAGGTCAAAATCAAATAATGACTCATTAGTCAAATTTAAGCCCACTAATCCTTTTAAATGAATTTAAACAATTTTCTAACCCATAAATCAATATCTATGGCCGGCCACATTGTTTTAATTTTACTCCAAATTTGTTTGATTCATTTCTAAAATAATATTTAATTAAATTAAAATACGTCATTGATTCAATGACATGTCATTAATCCTCGTCATATTATATAAACCAATATGAAACGCGAAATTAATTCTTTCGACATTTAATTTATTTAAATCTGAAAATTTTATTATTATCAATATAATTATACAACTCGACTTATTAAATAATGGTGATTAAAAATAACTATTTATTTATTTAATCATGAAAGAAATAATCATCATAATGTAAAGCACAATTTACATTCAATGAGAAAATCAATTTATTCTTGTTAAGTAAAATCTCATCCAAAAATCTATCATTGAGACTTCATTGACCCACATGAACGAAACTTTATAATAAAGTCTGAGCACAAAATTTCACAAATTTTTCCGGATTTTTAATTCTTAATATTGGTCGATTCCACTAAAAGGTCGATATTGAATATCTCTGAGTTCACATGCGTTTATATTTTTGTTTGATGTGATGAAACTATTCTTCACACGATCCACATTATATTTTACGATATTACCTTTTGTGTGTATCATTAACTAAGGGGAATGTTAAATTACCGTTTAACCCCTAAGTTATAATTTCACCGACTCCTTTGTTATTTGTGAACGAGAAAAACATAAAGCGAGATGTCACAACATATCACATGTTTTATTCGTTGAATATCAGGCCCGGTTTATTTGCTCACACTTCTAATAACAAAGCATGGTGTGCTACTAATGCTTGTAGCAGTCTTACAACTGAAATTTCATATTTGTGAATTACATAAATCAACGAAACAATATTATGACACCAACCGTCGGGTCTATAATATCATTATTGATACATTGCCCATTGACTAATCAAATGTCATAAAGTGTCACAAGAAATTATGTATTTACTTCAGGATTTAGGTAATTACAAAAATACCCCTCGTATGTGATTTTGAAGTTTCGAGTGATATGATGGTTTTATCTCGAACTTCAAATTATCACAGGTCTTGTTCATTGTCTTCATCAAGACATCAAGAATAAATTATAGAGGCACAACTCTCTATATCACAAGATAATATATGGTTAATTTATTCAAACAATCATTACTCAGATACGATTGCCCTATCGATCTTTTGATTGCGAACTATTGTTTTAAAACTAGTCAATAGAAGGTATCTTGTTAAGTCTGTACTTAACACTTCTTTCGTTGATGACAGTTTCAGGGGTAGACATACTTCCATAAACACAATTTTAAATAAGAATAAATATTTAAACTTTATTTAATTCAGCAAAAATGAATACAATCGTATTTATTACATCTCATGTCTCCTTTGTGGGCATAAATCCCAACACAAAGTTGGGACCAAGCACTCATAATGGTCTTCCAAGAGGTTAAGAGCGTGGTTCACAAAAGTCCTTTGGACATCGGCCATGTTGTTGTGGATGTCATTATTTCGATGGTTCCAAGCTGACCAAGACAACATAATGAACAAATCGAAGTCATGGCTGCTTAGGATTTCTAGTTGATACGAACACGGTAAGGTGAGTATGTGATGTGATCCTACTTTCAAAGACAGAATGAAATTTCATCGAGCCTATTCCCAATTCAAGAGTTCAAGATTTTCAACAAAAAATTTCATGGTTTAAACCAAAATCAGTGGAAGAAGTATAAAGCATGGCTTGGGCTGATATACACTTTGGTAATACAAATGGTCAGATTACCAATGGGAGAATATAAATTGAAGCACAAAGTTTATGCCTTAGTCAGACTAATGAAGACAGTAAGCTTTGGTTTACCTTCATTATTTAAGTATAATTTAGTGACTTTATTGGGTTGAAGACAAAAGGTTGTTTTTATTTTGTGTTTTAATTAATTTTCGTGCGTTTTAAATGAGTTTTAATTATGATTATGTATAATGCTTATTAGGAGGTTAAAATGAGTGTCTTTTGGTTTTCCTAGCATGAAGGGTTGTTTCATGCTTATAAATACATATTCATTATAATGAGAAATGGAACCCAGATTTGAACAGCGAAATATGAGAGTCTTCTCGAGTTCTTATGAACTTGTTACCGAACCTATCAAGATTAGTCTTGTGGCGTTCAAACTCGACTCATCAGACGGTTTTTCGCAACCGTTCGTGGCGTAACTCATTCCACATCTGTTGTTAATTGTAGAACGATCCGCCGATGTGCTATATAGGCTATTGGGTCTCGGAGCAAGTATGATCGAGGTTCTTATCATTTGGTATCAGAGAAATTCGAGTTCGTCAAGGTTCAATCTATCATTTCTTTTCTTGTATCAAGTCGACTTGCTCTGAGACTAATCTTGACCCAATATCCTATATAGCACATCGGCGGATCGTTCTACAATTAACAACAGATGTGGAATGAGTTACGCCACGAACGGTTGCGAAAGACCGTCTGATGAGTCGGGTTTGAACGCCACAAGACTAATCTTGATAGGTTCGATAACAAGTTCATAAGAACTCGAGAAGACTCTCATATTTCGCTGTTCAAATCTGGGTTCCCTTTCTCATTATAATGAATATGTATTTATAAGCATGAAATAACCCTTCATGCTAGGAAAACCAAAAGACACTCATTTTAACCTCCTAATAAGCATTAAACATAATCATAATTAAAACCCATTAAAAACCCACGAGAATTAATTAAAACACAAAATAAAAACAACCTTTTGTCTTTAATCCAATAAAAGCCACTAAATGAAACTTAAATAATGAAGGTAAACCAAAGGTTATTGTCTTCATTAGTCTGACTAAGGAACGTTTTTGCTTCAATTTATCTTCTCTCATTGGTAATCAGACCATTTGTATTACCAAAGTGTACATCAGGCCAAGCCATGCTTTATACTTCTTCCACTAATTTTAGCTTAAATCATGAAATTCTTTGTTGAAGTCTTGAACTCTTGAATTGGGAATAGGCTCGATGAAATGTCATTCCGTCTTTGCAGGTAGGATCACATCAGTATGTCTCGGTGATAGCAGGCCCTGAATATAGGCCACCAGCCCGCGGTATCCAAATTGACTTGCTCTCTGTGCAAGCCCATATTGTGTGGAAGGAGGCCTTGAAGCCACAATCATAGCAGCAAAGGATCGATCTTCATACCTCTCGCCGAAAGGTTTGGAGCTGTGGGATCCAATTCTAATAGGTTCCACAAATAAAAGAATGCACATTTAGTGGGACTAAGTATCCAAAGAGAGCCCCGCCAACACACATTAATGTGAGGTGAGGCGAACTCTCATATGGGGTGAGAGTATGTGGATACCAAACATCGTTTTTTGGCAAAGGAGTTTATATATATTGTGTGATTCTGACAGAAGAGAGAATCTTAGAGACACGTGATTTAGAGGATAGTTAAAACATCATCTTTGCAAAAGAAGGAGTAAAGTATCCAAAAGTTTCTCGCTCTAGGAATCCAAGAATCGCAAACAACTTTGATGTCAATTATGTTGCCGATTATCCACAATCAGCCTTTATCAAGAATTATTCGTCCAGAAAAGGACTCCCTCAATATGTCGTAGTCATAGCATCTACTTGAGGCATCCAAAAAGGAGGGATTTTGAAAATGACTCTTTTTTAAGCATTGGTGAAGCAAGAGAAAAGGGTTTTGAATTATTCTCTAATACGACTTGGTGATACATCATTGTTTTTTCATTTGAAGTTCTGTAAGACCGACGTCAGTGCGATTTCCTCACACTTTTTTTCACTCATCGTCTTCAAAGAGTCCCTCTTCTAAGTTCTTCCTGCATACCCCACCAAACGTTAGACGGGAGTGTGTGGCAAAGTGATTCAGAAACTTGAAACGATGCATAATGTAGCTCGGAATGGCTTTGCCGGATGGTTTTGATAATACTTTCTTTCTTGATGTGGAGAATAAGTTAAGCATCCAACCTTTAACTTCATTCCAAACTTGTTTGCGAATGAAGCTAAAGACTCGCCTTAGTTCGCACGACGCAAAGAGAGAGTCCAAGATATTGTCATGACCCTCGGTGATATTAAATCTTATAGCTCTTTCCACCATGGGATCACATTCATTTTCACCGGAAAAGCATCTTTCCTAGAGGTCTTCTTGTGGTCGATGTAGAAGGAGTTTGCTTAGACGTTTTCTCTTGCGATTGTCGAGGTCATCCAACAACTTGTCTCCTTTGTAAAGCTAGTGTTAAAAATATGAGCAACTCATGCAATAAATCTCGAACACGTGTCGTTGAGATGCCTTCTAGTGGAAGAACCTGGTGTTGCAATTTCCTTCCCTAAGCCACACAACTCTAATTATGTTGTCGCGAATAGATCTTCTTTTCGCGAAAAGCCAAAGTTGGATGATTAGATTTTAAGATGCCAAGAGCTTGCTGTGATTCTTAATACCGACTTACATCTCACAAAATCTCTTTCTACCCCACGAGAAAAAGGTTGCCGAGTAGCTTTCAGCACAAGGATTAGTGTTTCTCAACGATGTTGCGTGATAATATTTGTGCACACCTCTTCATCACACCACATTTTCTCAAAAATGAAACCGCGTGGAATCTGAGAGGTTCGAGAAAGGAGACACTCAGGAGAGAGGACGAGCAATCGAAGATGGGAAGCCCATAAATTAAGGGGGATGATGAAGGCGCAAGAAAACATAGTCGACCACTCCTCGTTTTCCACAAAACGGTCAATGCATTTCAAGGTGATGTTTCCTTCCAAATTTTCTCGACGCCAAGTGAAGGTTGTATAGCCTAAGGATTGTAGTTGAAGGTTGCAAAGAGCTTTACAAAAGGCAACCATTTGACTAGAGAATTTTTCAACTATCGTCTTTCTTCTCAAATTCGTAATAAACTCTTTGAAGTTGCCTCTGCATGCCCATGGGCCGTTAGCGACCTTGTGAATTCGGGAAAAGATTTTCTAATCGAACTCTCTTTGATAGGGCATATATTTCCATTTTCTTTGGTGATAAACTCCTTGATGTGGACCTTCAATTACGAGCCAATGCTTTAGTTGATACTCTTTTTTTAAAAATAAAAAATGCCACCATTTTTACCCCACTCATCACACTGAAGTAAGAACCTAATCCAAGCTTGCATACGATACTATCTATCTGTTTTTGCATGGATTTAGTTTCAAATTAGAGGATGGCGGTGATACTATAATTCAAAAATTAAAAATATAGATGTAATCTTTAATGAAAATGAGTTTGTTGTCAGAGATTCCCACCAGAACCAGAAACGTAGTAGCAAACCTAACTACAAATGAAGAGAAAAATATAGATTTGCATGAACAACTCTTCATGGTTTGCTTAAAACAATATATTCAGAATCTTAAGATCAAAGAACTATTGATCTCAGTATGATTGTTACGAGAACTTATGATGTCTGGTTATGAAACACCTCATGCTTTGTCCATTATATTGGGAATAATAAACTGACTAGTGTCCAAAATAAGTTATGACTTATTTCGATGAATCAATGTTACTTGTTAGCTCCTCTTCAATACATTGTTTCTAAATTGTTCACAATTGACAAATGAGTTGAGAGCATAACAATTAGAAGGGTAAAATAGTAGTTTTGTAAATCTCATCTAATTCATGATATTCATGAAGGGTAAATACAGATAATATTCAATGGATACATTCATCACAATTAAGTTGAACCAAGAGATTTTCAGTGTTAACTCTTTAATGGAGTCAGTTGACATTAAACTAGAACTTGGAAATGGCATGTGAACTTTTATGTCCAAGTATGCTGGATCAAGCTATGTTCATTTTGGTCCATGATGTCACTATTTGAATAGGTCCAGGGTTACGAAAAATTATCATTAATCATATTAATGATGGAATATAAAATTTCTTTACAAGTAAACAATTTTACTAACTCAGGCAAATTGCATGAACATGTTATAAATTAAAAACATTATTTAAAGTACTTGAATACTAACATTTTTTGTATCTTCAAACTTGAAGTGTCTTGAGAAAGGTTGATCTACTTCCTTGGCTCGATTCCTTCGTGTCTAATGTAGAACTCGAGAAATCTAAGATTTCTATTACAAGAGTTTATAGAGTGTTTGAAGGATTTGAGTGTGGGCACAATTAAACAATATGAACCAAGAACAATTCTTGGATCATAAGCTAATTCTCTAGATCAAGTGTGGATCTAGGTGCAAAAATAAAAAATAATTTCTAGAGAGAGAGAGAGGGAATGGTCGGCTAGAATAGAGAGAGCAAGACCAAGAATGCAACTTTTCACATCTCTATGTGAGGCTCTATTTATAGGAAAATGAAAATCCATAAAGGTCAATTATGCATTCGTGAAAGAATAATGCATTCATGACACAATATTTAATTTTCTCTTCCCCTTTCTCTTCTAATGTGGCCGGCGATATCAAGCTCAAGAGTGAGGAAATTTGTTTCCTCACTTACCTTATTAATTTCCTTCTCAAGGAAATTGATTTCCTCTTTTTTCTTTTGGGTAATTATCTTTATAATTATAAGGAAATAACTCTCTCCTCTATGATGCATAGTGGCCAAATTCTATAGCTAGGGAAGGAGCATCTAGATGCTTCTTTATTTCTTTTAAGACAATTCTTAAAATACCCATTGTAGAATTTTTATTACACAAATAATGAAATTAATTTCTTAATGCCTCAAACGACTTTTCGGCTTTAGAAAATAATTTATATTTTCATCATATGAAAATATTTAAAATCTTATTTTGACATTCACATCATTTTATGTCCATATGGACAAAAGTACCGTTTAGACATTTTTCCGAGAAAAAATCTAGTTCAACATTTGAACTTATTTTTACTTAGCTTCCAGTTTAACAATCCTACTCTAATGAATTGTAATAGTAACCTTATGGATCCAAATGAACAAACCTTGAACTTCTATACTCGGACTCAAAAGTTCACAAACCTTTTACGAGTATTAGCTTACTGACTCCACTAAAGAGTTGACACTGAGAATCTCTCGGTTCAAATGAATTTATTTTCTACTCAAATACAACTTAATTATATTGAGTGGATCCATTGAATGTTTTCTATGTTTACCATTCCTTCATGAATATCATAAACTAGATGAGATTTATAAAATTAATATTTTACCCTTCTAGTTGTTATTTCATCAACTCCTTTGTTACTTCTGAATAAGTTAGAAACAATGTATTGACGAGTAGCTAAAAAGTCGCATTGTTTCATCCAAATAAAGTCGCTACTTAATTTTGGATATTGCGCATTTCATTTATTCACAATTCAAGTAATAAAGCATGAGGTGATATATATTTCATTTCACCAATCTTGTACATGAATTTCATATCTATGAGAACTTCACAAAGTTTATTCATGACATCTTCATAACTTAATATTTCACCAATTGGTCTAGTCTAGATCACTTAATTGATCTAGAATTTCACTTCCTCAAATGAGAATATTAATGCTATGAAATGACATGTCTCATTTCAGGATTTAGGTAAGCATGAAGCAATTAATACATAGTGACCTTGAGACAGAAGATGTAAAATGGTTTGTTCTTCCATTTTCTCAAAATGTACACTGGTCAATTCAGTATATTCGAAAGACACATTGGAAGAACTATAGAGTTCCTAACTCTCTATGCATCGTAACCAGACATCATAGATTCTTCCAACAATCGTACTGGGATCAATAGTCCGTTGATCTTTAGATTGTGAACTTATTGTTTTTAACCAAACTATGAAGAGTTTGTTCACGCAAATCTACATTTGTCCTTCATATATTGTTAGGTTTGATTAAGAGCTATAAGACTATTGAATATCATAAATCTTCAATCAAACTAAAAATGGGAATGAAAGAACGTTTCAACTTTTATTAATTTAATCAGCAAATTACAATAAAGACTTTATGAAAGATTTATATATTACATGAATATGTAAATAAATAATATGCTAATCGGCATCTCTGCCAACAGTCACTACCAAAAGTCATAAGAGTTGGATTTGTTAAACTAGAAGTTAAGTCAAAACAAGTTCAAGTGTTGAAGTATATAATTTTCCAAAAGTGTCTAAATGATATTTTGTCCATTGGGATAAGAGCTATTCTTGTAATTGGCTTAGACAATTAAAAAACATCAAGAACCATGTTCTAGAGGGGAATATGCGGCCAAGAGATATTATAGAGGAAGGGATAATTTATTTTGGAATGGACAACAAATAAAGAAAAAGAGGAAACAATTTTTGTGTGTAATGAGTATGACCGACTATGGGAACATATGATATTGCATTTGATAGGAATGAGAGTAATGAATATCATATTAATTAATATGAAATATTATTTATTGATTTGATTCAACCCACCTATTCTCTTGTAAATACGCCTCTACATTGAGATATGCAACACACAAATTCGATAGCGAACATTTTTTTGAGACGTTGCAACATTCTCTCTCTCTCTCTCTCTAGCAAATCTGACCATCATTCTCTCAATTCTTCTATCTCTTTTGTTTTGGCAGATAGGTCCTCATTAGACCTACGGTTTGTATTAGCCATTTGGCTCAAAAACTTGTTTGTGAGTTAAAGCGTTTAAAAGTACTCACACACGAAATCGAAGAAATACTCTACAAACTCTAGTTGTAAAATCTATCGTGGTTTCTCAAATACAGAGAGACATGTAGAAGAGTCGTTGCGAGGGGGGACAATCGTTCGAATAACTAAAGGTTGGTACCGAGCTTAAATATTGTTCATAATTTAATTTAGATTACATGTTCATGCATTTTCTCTAGGTTAAAAATTGTTTACATATAATTTTACAAAGAACTGGTGAAATGGCCAAAATTTACTACCTCATTTTCAATATGGCAAACATTTTGTAAAACTTTTGTTAATGGGGAAAGTGCTTGTGTGTAAAATTGATTTACTATGTTTTCTTACTAAATTACCCTTTAACTTTTGGCCAAATTTTGAATTTCTAGTGTGTCGGTTTTTGAATTTTAATTTGTACACGAGCTTGAATTTTGATTTAATTTAGGAAGTCAATGTTAATTCATTCCCGGTAGTTTTAAAATGGTAAATCGTGGATTTAGTTCCTATGATGTTGTAAGATCTTATAGTTTGAGAAATAAAATTATTTTTTTGTTTATCGTCAATATTCTGAAAAATTAACTATTGATTCTCTCTCTCTCTCTCTCTCTCTCTCTCTCTCTCTCTCTCTCTCTCTCTCTCTCTCTCTCTCTCTCTCTCTCAAATTATACCATAATTTCATCTCCATTTTTCGTTTTTTAGTGCTCTTAATTTTTTTCCTGAATTTCGATTAATTTATGGACAATGAAAGATGTTCTACACGTTAATTTTCAAAGTTTTGAGGATAATATATTGTAAATTATTGTAGATTGAAGGTCGTTTTACATGTTAATGTGCTCCCTATTTATATACCATTTACAATGATAAATAGATTTTCGCAGATTTTGCAGCAACTAGAGAAATCCAGATTTACACTAACTCAAATTTTTGTAATATAAATCTGATGATCACATAAGATCACTCTAAGAGATAAGAAATTTTTCGTATGCCTTCATCTCAACCGTGGAAATAAGCAAATTTAAGTTGGTCACATTTGAAAATGACATTAGTGGTCGTGACTCCTAGAAATAGAAAATGGCTATGGATGAGGACATGTGTTCACTACACATGAATAATACTTAAGTAATAACTGAGAGGGCGACAAATCAGTCCATAGTACCTTGCAAATGGATTTATAAGATCAAGGAAGCCATTAGTGACTCAGGCTAGGAGGGTATAAAGCTAGATTGGTTGCATAATAGTTCACTTAGACGGAAGGGATTGATTATATTGAAAATTTTCTCCAATGGTAAAATACAAGACCATAAAGATTGTGATGTCACTTGTATCTCAGTTCGCCCTGCAATTAGAGAAAATGAATGCTTACACGCATTTTTACATGGCGAACTTGATGAGGTGATATATATGGCACAACCTGTTGGCTACGAAGTCGTGCAAAAAAAAAAAAAGTTATGGTATGTCTGTTAAAGAGGTTCATGTAAGGACTAAAGAAGTCACCTCAGAATTTATCCCCAATTCAAATATTGTTTGAGTTTACTTAAAATTATAGAGAGAAACTAGACGAATTGAGGGATGATCCACATAACTTGTAAGTTACATTATTTACTAACTGAAATAGGAGGTGGAGTTTGTTGAGATGAGATGCCACTAGGATGCGTTGTCACTTAACTAAAGTGGTTAGTAGTTTTTTTTTGTTAGGATCTTGATTTTAGTTGTGTATATTTTTCATTTTAGCCAACTTTAATTTAAGTAACTTGAGAATGGCCAATATTTTGTAAACGGATAGTAAATAGCTATATTTATATACGTGCACTCATTTATAAAAACATGTTTGGCCCAAATTGTCCTAATTAATTATTATAATTTTTGTTGTAAATGAAAGGAAGTGGCCATTTACCACCCATTAAAGAAACCTTATTTAAAATCAAAATGTCACTAATTTACAAGACTACTAAGCATATAATATATGAGAAATAAATTAAGAGATAAAATTAGAAAGACTTGAGCGTGAAAGGATCGATAAATGCTTTCTTCTCCAAATAGTTTAAACGCTCTAAATTATTTGTTTGAGAATAGTGCAATAAACTATTGTGAAAGATTATAAGGACGTAGGGGTACTAGCCGAACCTCTTAAAAGTTTTAGGGTTAATGTATATAATAGTCTTATAGGGGTTTAGTAATTTGGTTTTTCCAACGTTTGGTTAAACTTTTATAAATGTCCACACTTTTAATTAACAAAAATTTTGTACCAAAATTACTCCAAATTTCGAAATCTCCCTGAAATAAAAAAGTGAATTTTAAAAATGGTAATCGGATAATTAAATGCATAAAACCGCCTAAAAATATTTTTTTGCATTAATTAAAATCTGAACCAGGAGAGAGAATATCATAACACGCAAAATAGGAGAATTTGAAGAGTTTCCTCCCTAAACTCATCGTCATCCCCGACCGGCCACGAAATCTTTGAAGATACAAAAGAAACCAAACGATTTGCAGGTATTAACGTATTTCTTCTTCTTCGTTTTTTTATTCTTCACGATTTACTGTCGGTTTTTTCCCTACTAGTTTGAGGTCATATTCTTCTTATTCTTTTTTGTTCTTCTTTACGATTTTTTCCCTTTATTTGCTATGGTGACTGTGGGCCTACGATGAAAGCGCCGATTTTTTGTGTGGACACCGGTTTAGCTCCAGTGGCGGCAGGGCTTACGATGGAAGCGCGGAGTTTTCGGTGGACGCCGGTTTGGCTCCATTGGCGGCGGGGCTTACGATGGAAGCGCCGAGTTTTTGGTGGACGCCGGTTTGGCTCCAGTGGCGGCGGTGCCGACGATGTAGGCGTCGAGTTTTCGGTGGTCACCGGTTTGGCTCCGGTGGCAGCGGCGCCGACGATGGAGGCGCCGAGTTTTCTGTGGAAGTTTTCATGGCGGTGAGGATCGTCGCGGTCCTTCGTGGAGTTTAAAAAAATTAATCGTTCTTCGTTTTTCTTCTTTTTCGTGTTTTGATTTTTATTAAAAATTCTTGTATGAAGTTTTGAATCTTTTTCATTTAATAAAATCTATCAAAATCGTGTTTTGTTAATTAGTATGCAATTAAAGATAAAAAGTTTCAATTTACATTAAAAAAAATCAATTTACTTTGTAAAACTCAACTTAATTTACGTTGTAAATCAATTCTAGTGTAAATTGAATATCAATTAACGAGCGTAAATACTTGACGATGTAAACGGAGAATTTGAAAAAAATATGAACAAACCGGATCTGTTATAAAACGAATTAAAATTCGGTAATATGAAATATTTTCCATAAAAAAATGTATATGAAATTGTAAATAAGAATTAAAACCGGCC
This sequence comes from Urtica urens, assembly GCA_958296335.1. Lineage (NCBI taxonomy): Eukaryota > Viridiplantae > Streptophyta > Magnoliopsida > Rosales > Urticaceae > Urtica > Urtica urens. The sequence continues at coordinate 9,001,921 of OY282528.1, forward strand.
AAAAATGAATGAAAATCATTAATATGCTGAGATTAATGATTCAAAATAACTACCCAAAATTGTAGAATTTTATCTACATTAATTACCAAAAAACTTTCAAATTTTGGAAAAAATTTAAACATAAATAATTCTGAAATTAAAAAGATATAATAGTGACTTAGATATATAAATTAAAGTGTTACGGAATCGTTTTGGACGTTTACAATAATTTCACAAAACGTTGAACAAACCAAATCATGTTTGTAAGATAGGACCATTTTACCGAAATTTGAAAAATTTATTTGCGTTTTTTGTGCTTGAAGTTAAGGTGGAATTGTTTGGTTGAATAGTAGGATTTCAGGAACATATACAGTTTCCTAACATTTATGTTATAGGAATATATTTATGTAGTGTTAGTTACAATTATATATATATATATTAATTAATATAATTACTACTCATATAAATTATATAAATTTTGAATATAATCTCAGGTTCGGTAAATTGTTGATAAATGAGTGATTTAAATCCATTATAACTATTTGTGTACTGATTTAGTTAAAAGATCTACAACAAATTAACAAAAAATAAATATGTTACATAAATATGACTATCTAGAACAATTAACAAAGCCTAATATAAATTCAAATATCTTATATTCAAGTTATTAATTATTAAATTTTTTGTATATATATCCGTATGCAATACATTATTCTTATCCCGATAAAACTTCAAAACACATAAAAATAATTTAAAAAAATTAATTAATTCGCAGAACGCGCGGGGGGTTGTAAAACATTTATGTCTAGAGAAAAAGTTGTAAAACATTTATGTCTAGAGAAAAAGAAAGTAGTAGTAATAGACAGCTTAATATGTGACGAGGAATCTGAATATATTATAGAACAAATTCCATAATTCATTCACAACATAGGAATAAGAAAAAGAAAAAGAAAAAGAAAAAAACGACGTCCATATTAAGTATCCAAGTTGAACACATCAGCCAATATCAGCATCTAGTTCTTTACAATCCGAACAATTACTTTTGGTCATCAAGAGTGTGGGTCAGTAAATGAAAGCTAGTCATTCAGTTTGGAGAGTATTTCATCATATAAGATGATTGTGCTCATCATCTCATAATAATATTAATAATAATAAAACATTTGTAAATTTTATAATAAAAGGTTTTGAACATTGATGCAAAACATTCAGTTCCAAAGCAGTTCATCATTAATTTTGCTTGGAGTTGGAGATTTAATTTCATTATTAATTTGCTTCATTCATTTACCCGTACCGTTTGTGATGATGATCAAAAGTGTTTGACTCTATGTTTTATTGCATTCATTAGACTAACCACCTAAAGCAAGCTCAAGTTTGTATTTTTCATTTGGCATCTTATGACGAGTAGTGTTGAAACTTAAAATCAAGTTTTGTCATATATAAACGTAGCTTTACCGGGACGGGACGGTACCGAGGGTCCCGTCCCGGTAGGTATAAAAACGGGAGTGGGAGTCCCGATCCAATGACTGGGGCGGGACCGAGACTCCCGGTTTTGTATGTAACCGGTAAAAAAAAAAAAAAAAACATCGGCCATTGGATTAAATATCCAATGGCCCAGAAAATTTGTCTTTTGGGGCAATATGCCTATTACAAAATAACGGATATATGTACTTTTTTTTTCTCCTCATTCTCTTATTTTTCCACACCTAACTCACATCCTCTCAATCTCTCACATTCTCTCAATCTCTCAAACTCTCTCAATTCCTCCCTTCCTCATTTTTTATGGCGTCCCAAAACCGAATGGGTCGGGGTGGTCGAAGGGGAAAGAATTCTCTAGATCCCCCGATCATCGGTTTGAAGAAAATTGGTTACACCATTCTCAAAATGCGGAATACACTTACGATCCGAGCTATATTTCTAGTACAATTCCAAATGTTATGTAAACACAGAAACCGACTACATCGCTCATATGTCTCCACCTCCACCCGATGCCGATATCGCTTTTGAAGCGTTTCAACACTATGAACAAGAAATTCAAGATTCCCAAAATCCAAATGTCGATTAAGAAGGTGTTGAAATCAATGACGACGAAACGCAAGATCTTGACGACGATGAAGAAGAAGATATACCTCCTCCTCCACATCGAAGCCGAAGTTAGAGGTCACCTCCAGTTAGTGTTCCTCGTCCTCTACATCAACAACAACAGGAAGATACGCAACAACGACGACAACAACCGTCGGCACAGAATCCCGATCAACCTCAACCAACCGGAAGACAACCTAGGTCCCAAGTGTGGATGTTGTACGAGAAAGTGATTCACAACGGTGAGAAATCAGGGAAATGTTACCGTTGTGGAAAGATCTTTAGTGCTCACAACGACAGAGTCGGGACGTCGTTATTGTGGAGTCACAACAAATACTGCAAGCGCGATAGAGCTGCATCGTCTTCGAGTCATGTAAGTCATGTTGAGCCTAATCAATTACGAAAACAATTTGTAGAATATTTTGTTTTAACGGAACAATCTTTTATGCATATAGAATCACAAGGTTTCGTTAACGTTGTTAGTTATTTAGTTCCTGGTATTCAAGTAATTTCTAGGAAATCATTAAGAGCAGATATACTAAAATGGTTTTTGGAAGAAAAGGAAACAATAAAAACCACAATATCAAACGATAGATATAGTGTAGCTTTAACTTCTAATATATGGACTGGTCAAGCTAAAATGGATATATGAGTGTTGTTGTTCATAACATAGATGATGAGTGCAATTTGAACAAACGTATAATAACATTTAGGAGGATAGAAGGATCACATTCAAGTCAAAACATTTTAGATATCATGGTTAGTGTATTAGAAGAATGGGGTTTAACACGTAGGATTACATCAGTAACGTTAGATAACGTCACAAGTAACAATGCTATGATAAGAGACTTAAAAGAAAAACTTCAAACTAACGATTCTCTTTTACATCAACGATGTGCAACTCATATAATCAACCTTATTGTTCAAGCAGAAGCAGCTAGTTATGACCTTTCAATAAACAAAATTAGGAACTACATTAGTTGGATTAATAGCTCAACTAGCAGAGTAGACGAACTTAAGAGACGTCTTAGGCACAATGGTCTCCAAGAACGAACATGACATTTAGATAACAAAATTAGGTGGAACTCAACCTTCTTAATGTTAACAAACTTTTTATCTGTAGGTTACGTAGATGTTATTGTAGCTTATATTAACAATGAACATGGCGAATATTCTATTTCTGATTATGACATTAAAATGGCTGAGTCCTTTGTTTCCTTTCTTGACATTTTTTATAAAGAAACTTGTTATCTTTCTGCCGTTTACACTCCTACTTCTTTTCTTGGTTTGCATACTATTACAGCAATTGCACTACATTTAGACAAGTATAGAGATGAAACTATTTTCAAAGATTGTATTAAGGCAATGGAAACAAATTTTTTAAAATATTGGGGGGCTGGGAAGGTTCCTTTGCTTTACGGTTTGGGAATCATTCTAGATCCCCGACGTAAAATAATTGGTTTGAAAAAATTTCTTAAGTACCTTAGACGTTTTTTTGTGATCAAGATTACTATGCACTTGATTTTTCCCGAATCGTGAAAGCGTTTTATTCTCTTTTCAGGGTGTACGAAGCCAAACTCCTACCACATTACCGAGCGCAGCAGCAGAGTCAGTCACAGATGCACCAATCCCGACGACATCAATTTCAGAATGTGTTCGTCAACGCTCCTGCGTACAGTCCATCTCCTTAACAACAAGAGGCCGGGTCCAGTCAGACAAGCTCAATCGACACACACTCTCATCCTGAGATACTGCAGTTCGACAGAAACGAGTGGGTCAAACCGGACGAGGAAGGCTTAGACTTACTCACTATGGTGGAGACAGAATGCAAGGAGGTTCCTGGTGTTGTCTACTATTGCCCAAGACATCCTCACCATTCCTGTTTCAACCGTGTCATCGGAGGCGGCATTCAGCAACGCCGGACGCATCATCGATGACAGAAGATGTAGCTTGCATCCGCGGATGGTAGAAGCTTTAACTTGCGAAAATGATTGGCTTCAACATCGCCATAGAACCCAAGAAACATTTCAAAACTTTGATAGTAGACGATTTTAATGTTAACTTTTCAAACATAAACCTCAATGGTTAGACATTTATATTTTTATCGTAAAAAGATATCCCGATCCTTGTTCGGGATTTTTTACTTATAATCGATGCAAGGGGTACTCTTTTTCCTTATCGTCGCATCTTTTTAGGGGTCGGTAAGGTTTTTTAAGAGTCCCATTTTTATTTTATACGAGTCTAAATAAATTTTGTTTATTCGTGTTAATAAACTTTATTTAGTTTAAAATATTACAATTACATCTTTTTTCATTCCAACTCCTTCATTTTTTAAACGTTAAGATTTTTTAAATTTTTTTAATACATGCCGGGACCGGGAGTCCCGGCCTCCGCTAAATCCCGTCCCGGTTTAAACCGGGACTGGGACTCCCGTCCTGGTACCAACTGGGAGTCCCACGGGATCCCAGTTTGCCACGTTTCATAGTCATATGTATACAATCTGCATTTTTTCATAATTTTATAAATATATATGTGCATAAATATTTTATATAGTCAATATATTTTTTTAAAGAAACTTAATTATCAAAGAGTTAATAATATTTTTTCACAATAGGGTTATAATTACAAAGTTTTTCTTGCTGATATTACTTTTATTTATTTTTGAAAAACGCTGATATTACTTTTATGAACTATGCAGAAACGCTTTATGGGTTATCCAAAGCAAATGACGTGTCTCTGCAAAGCAGTGACGAGTCAGAGACAAGTGTCTTTCTGAAAAGCTATATGACGTGAGAGACACAACGTTTTGTTGAAAATATTCATTTCAATTTTGACATTACTTGTATATATGACACTTCACTATTCTCAATCCATTGGCTTCGCGCAGTTTCACTCGTCAGACGTAAATAAACATAGGTGTGTTTGATCGTTCAAATACGATTGCCGGTAGCTTTATCTAAAAAATTAAACGAAATATTAATTCATAGTAAAATAGTAAAAAGTGTAGATGTTAAAATAGAGAAATTTCATTTTTTAGACCTAAAAATATTAAAAATATCCACATTAGAATGCTCTTGTTAAAAATATCTAAAACTGGACTTTTGGCCCAAAATCGGACAAAAATACCCTTCAACTCATATATAAGGTTTATGTCTCCATTTTAATCTCATTTTGAACTTCCAATTCACTAAAAACCTCTCCAAATTCGTTGGAATCACTACAGAGCATCGTCATAATGGGTATGTTAATTCATTTCTTGTATTTAAATCATTTTAGTAGTCGTTTTTGGAGGTAGAATCGTTTTCGGGTCGAAAAAGAAAAAGTTCGTAAAAAATCTGGAAAAAGTATACGATAGACTTCATGAATTCCATCGCACTCCATCGCAATCCATCGTCCCCCATCGCCCTCCATCGTATCTCATCGTCCCGCAGACGATGAGTTACGATGGAGGGCGATGGAGGACGATGGGGGACGATGGATTACGATGGAGTGCGATGGAATACGATACAGGACGATTAGATTTCGAAATTTTGATTTTTTGACAAGTTTCATTAGTTTTTTTTGACAATTTTGAATAGTTGCTGACAATTTTGGGTGATGTTTTTCAGTTTTCGTTAGTGTTGGTGGAAAGTGGGTGAGATTGAGCGATAGATGGGATTTTAGTAAAGCTCGTACATATACGGTGGATGCTACAAAAGATACGACATATCACGATATAAATTACGATATTTCCAAGATCGATAGGATGACATATGACTTGAAAGTTGAAGTCCCGTACACTTTAGGTACTGTTGTGTTGGCGCCTGCAATCTTGGAAACTGATAATGATGTCGCATATTATATGAAACACGACTATTGGAGTAAATTTCATATTTGCGTGAGCTTGGAACCGAAACGAATCATGTCATCAATTGTTAACAATGTGGATCCAAAGAGAAAAGGAAAACAAGTGTTGAAGGTTCAACGCAATGAGAGCAGAAGACAATATCATCCTCTCGCAATTGAAGTCTCTCAAAGTAATCCCAAACCAAACGATGAACGATTTGCATACGACGATCATGAAACGTATAGACGTGATAGAGATCCGTTTGACGTCGATTTTGAAGATTTTGAAGATGTCGAAGAAAACGAAGATCACGGCGACAATGATGATATTGAAGAGTTTGCAAATGATGAAGACTATGCTGAGTTTGTTGAGAACTTCGAAGTTCCTTCGGGCGACTACCATCTCGAAGTTAGTCCTTGTAAAGGATCTTCGGGGACTTATACTTGGAAAGATCCTGAATTCACGCAAGAACAAGTAGTTAAAGAGATAGAATATCGTGAAAAACCAGTCAATCATCTACAGGTAATATATCTTAATTGTTTACGTGGTTAAATATCGTGAACTTAATCGTTTATCGTTTAATAGGCAGCTCCAAAGACTTATACCTTGGAAAACAGTTTGAGAACAAATCGGAAATGAAGACACACGTGCACTTGTTCGCCATGAGAAATAATTTCGAGTTTCGAGTTATATCATCTTCGACAAAAAGGTGGTACGTTCTTTGCAAAGATGAGACTTGTACGTGGAAACTCCGGAGCGTCGTACAGTGGTCAGGAATGTGGGAGATTGTGTCTTTCGAAAAAGCTCACTCTTGCTCGCGCGTTATCCGACCCGAAGGTCAACGAGGACCTGCCCCTTGGGTTATTGGACACGTGTTTAAAGACAAATATTCTATCAACTCAATGGCTGATTATTCAGCGCACAACGTTAGGGAAGAAGTGAAGACAAGATGGAGTTTGGACATATCTTATTTGAAGGCGTGGAGGTCAAAGGAAGTAGCTACTGGACTCGTTCGAGGTAAACCTGAACAATCGTATCAGAAATTACCTTCGTGGTTGTACATGTTAAAGAAAAAAAACCCCCGGCACGGTTACTGAATTTGTGAGAGACGGTGACAAATTCAAGTATGCTTTTTTTGCCATTGGAGCGTGTCTTAAAGGATTTAAGTATTGTCGACCTGTCATATCTTTGGATGGATCATTTTTGAAGACTAAATACGGGAGACAATTGCTTGTCGCTATTGCATTGGATGCGAACTCACATTTGTATCCAATCGCTTTTGGCGTTGTCGACCGTGAGTGTCATGAATCATGGACGTGGTTTTTGTTGAAGTTGAAAGAAGTTATTGGTGGAGACGTACCTGATTTGGCATTCATATCCGATCGACATATTAGTATCAGTCATGGTGTCGAAGTTGCTTTTCCAGGAAGACCGCATGGTTACTGCTACCATCATATGCAGCTCAACGTCCAACACAAGTTTAAGACAGATCACTGTCGCGGTGAATTGTATGAAGCGGCGTATTCTTTCAATAAGACTTCCTTCGAAGCTCATTTTAGGCAACTGAGGCGAAAAGATGTTGAGATGGCGAAATATCTTGAAAATATCGGATTCGATCGATGGGCACGACCGTTCTTTCCTGGAAAAAGGTGAAATTCATTTACTTTTAATAGAATATTCATTACGTTAAAGTGTTAATTGTTATGTTTTACAAGTATGATATTATGACGAGTAACAACGCCGAAAGTTTTAACGCTAAAACAAGGCATGCAAGGTCGTTTCCGATAACAACGCTCCTGGAGTACATAAGATTCACGCTACAAAATTGGTTCTTCAAACGAGAGGACATTGCGAACAAATTAAACACAGAACTTACACCGAGGTGGCAAGCTGACTTTGAGAATATGAACAACAAAGCAAAATTCGTGCACGTGTATGGACTTGGTTTGTACGAATGTCACGTTAAAGACGGCGGTGGTGAATACGACGTAGACTTGCAAGCAAATACTTGCACTTGTGGAATTCCTCAACTCTTAGGTATCCCCTGCGAACATTCTATTGCATCAGCTCAACATCGTTCGGTGGACGTTTACTCTTTGTGTAGTCCTTTCTACGTCAAGAAAACGTGGATTGAAATGTATAAAGACGCCATCTATCCAGTTGGGAATGAAGAACAATGGGACGTTCCAGACGAAATTAAGAACATGAAAGTATTGGTTCCAGTAGAGAAGAAACAGGCCGATCTTCCAAGGAAAAGTAAGCAAGGAAGGCGAAGGGTAAACAGATATCCATCTCAAGGTGAAAAAATTGTTGTAAAGCGAAAATGCGGGAAATGTGGTGGCCTAGGTCACAATAGAAAGACGTGCACGTGGCGAGAATAGAGTGTGACAAGTTTAATCGACACTTTCAAAGTTATTTTTGTTTGTTACGTTTATGTGTTGTTAACGATGTTTTTATGTTTTTAACAAGTTAAAGTAGTGATTTTTTGACAAGTTCAACTAGTGTTTTTTTGACAAGTTCAATATAAATAAATAAAGAGAAATATTTATAAATAAATAAAGAGAAATATTTATAAACAAATAAATAAATAAATGTTAGTACCAAAAATAAATGACAAACAACTACATTCATCGCTTAAGTCGTCCCAAAAATAAGTCAACGGCCCATTTATGCCGGAATATCTTCATGTTCTCCGTTACAAGCGTGTCGAAAGGCACTCCAACTAGAATATGCTCGATATATTTGATGGCGAACATTCCACAATCACCGCTGCAATACACAAATGACAAACGTGTCAACATATAACGTATTTCACTACAATTAAATCTTAACATTTACCTTAGACGACATTGAGGTATATCGTGGTTAATGAGCCAAGTGAACTCATGAAGCACCGGTCGGTCGGATGAGAGAGGATGATACATCTTCGGATGGTTGTCGAACATGCCGCTCAACATCATCACCCGTGGCAACGCGAGACTCCAGTCCTATACAAATTGTTAAGTTAAGAAATTTATACTAGAATTTAGTAAAGTATCGTTATTTTAAGATATGATTTATACCTGCATGAACGTCTTAAAGTACGCTTCATGCTGCTCCCCTTCCGCAAGGTTCTTCTGGCAGTCAAGAACCGTAATCGTCCACTCCGACAAGTCTACTTGGAATGTGAACCAATGCACATTCCCCTGAAGTTGACGACAAAGAGAATCTCCTTCGCCTCTCTCCACGGTTTGATCCGTTTGTCTCTGAATCCCGTCATCGGCACAAAGACAGACCTCTGATCCCAATCGACAATCTCGGGCTCCGTCCCCAATTCTTTCGCCGCCTCGAAGTTCAATCGTTCTTGCTTATACCTCCCGAACACGTTTTGAACCCAGACGTTGTCCATAATGCAGACATCTTGGCGATAACCCTTGAGGTTACGTTGTTGGTTCATGAGCATATGAACGATCGCGTCGATATGCTGCAATAACAAAAGAAATAATGAATATAATAAAATAAAGACATATAAAGACATACCTCATCAGTCATCCACTCCCCTGAGTTAGTGATCGAGGAGAAGAACTTCGGTGATGCAGTGCACGTTGGTAGTCGAACGTTATCCTTGTATCGACCAAGGTACTTCCCCGTCTTCACCCACATCATAACCTCAGCGTATTCCTTCTGAACAGGCTCCTTCAGCGGGTTGAATTTTGACGATCCTCGGGTGTACTTCTGCTTCGTCGAATCGGTGTAGGAATCCCAATACGTCGTCCGCTGGGGGGGTGGGCTCCTGGGAGACGTGGGTTGGTCGCCCCTCTTGCGCTTCGCCTTCTCCTTTGCGGGGCGTTTCTTTTTCTCTTCTTTCGGCGTCGCCTTCTTCTCTGGCGTCGCCTTCTTCTCTGGCGTCGCCTTCGTCTCTGCCGTCGCCTTCTCCGCTGTAGGAGTCTCGTCCTCTGGAACAGAAGGAGCCTTCTCCTTCTCATCTTCCGGCGCCTTCTCATCTTCCGGATCCTTCTCTTCAGCAGGAGTCCCCATAAATTTTTTGAATAGGCCGGCGTGCTTATCCAGGATCTCCGGTGATGGACTCCGACTGCTGATAGGCGTAAATGGCGAAGGAGGCCTACTAAAAGGTTCTGGAGGAGGAGGATGTTGAGTAGCCGCAGCCTCGGAATTCTGCTGTCGAGCAGCCGCAGCAGCCTCGGCCTTCTGCGTATATGGACCACGGGCTTGTGTGGTAGGAATAGGTCCACCAGGCATCCCGGTAACCTCTCCGAATATGTAGTTCAGACGCTCCCATTGACGAATCTGCAAAAAGTCTTAGTTAAGCATATTAAATAAAATAATAAACGAAATAAACGACCTTATTACCTGATCATGGCGTATTCGCTCAATTCGATCTTGAACGCGCTCAGATCGCTTGTTCAATGCGTTCACGCCACGCCCTACGGTGGCGATGCTTTGGAGGATGAACCCGATTCCTTGGCGAAGGTTTTCCCACATGGCAGCCGTGATAACGATAGGTTCATCCGAACGAGGCGGAGATTGAGGAGGAGGCGGAGATTGAGGAGGAGGCGGAGGACGACGAGGACGAGCTTGAGATTCTTTCGTCGGACGACCTTCCCGAGGAGTATCAGAGATGTGATCCTCATCCTCGTCATCATCCTCGTCAACGTCGTTACCGAGCACGTCTCTTTCTTCTGCGGCAGAACCGACGATGTTAATTTCTTCGTCGATGTCCTTCGGCTCTGCCGCATCCTCTCCTTCGATGTCTATCGGATATAGACATTTTCGGGTCTGCTCTTCAAGGGTCTGAAAGAAACCCTTTTCCCCCGGCCGCGGTCGCAGCATTTGAAGGACACCTAACTGCAAAACATAATAACAATGTTAAAATTTAATCGTAAAATAACTTTATTAAATAACGATAAAACTTACCGTTTTTTTTTCAGGATCTTCTCAACGTCCTTGCTAAGAACGACGATAGTTCCTGACCACGAATGCATTCTCGGCATTCGATTTCCTACTCCATTTCCGAAGGCGTGCCCAATCTCCGGGATAGCCTCATACGCCCAATACTGAAAGGCATGAAGATTGCCAGTCAGCGTGTACTTCGCCTCTTTTTGGACGACGTGGGGCTTCTTCTTCAGCTTGTCCTCGAGGCTCTCCCGGTGGCGCTTCAAATCCACTGAGAGGGGGGGATAGAAACGTCTCCCCCCAGCTCATGTTCCCACATGGCAGACTGTAGAAGAAGGGGAGATCTTCCACCCACTGGAAGATCGGTTGCCACTTCGGAGGTATGGTTTTGTTTCCCGGTTGTCCGAACAAGTAACCGAGAACAAAAACGCACAAACCTAGTTTGTAGACGTCATCCGGAGCTTTGCACACCGTCCAATTGTTGACGAGTATGCTGAATTTGATATTGGCAGACTCATTCAGATACTCGTCAATGAGTCTGCGGGAAGAGCGTGCGTCCTTCTCCTCTTTGGTCGGACCGTCTTTGTAGTCTAGCCCCGAGATTAGGGCATACTCGAGGCGTCCGAACCTCACTCTCTTTCATCCTAAGCCGAATTGGATCTCTCCGGCTTTAATTGACTCAACTTTCCTCTCCAACAGAGAGTGGACGAGGACGGGAGCGAAGTTCAAATCAGAGGTGATGAAGAATTGCTTGAACACCGTCCCTCGGAGTTGCTCGATCAATTTCATCTCCTCGAAACGCTGCTTCACATCTTTTAGGACCCGGGATCCACCATACGTGATTCTCCCCGGGAAAGTGTCTTGGACAAGAAATTTCAAGTGATTCTGCACAAAAAAACAACAAAAAACATCAAAAAATTAATTTTTTTCAAAAAAAATTCAAAACAATCGCATCTTATCGTCCACTATCGGCCCCTATCGTATTCCATCGTCCATATCGTAGCCCATCGTAACTCATCGCCCCCTATCGTACGCTATCGCCCGCGTCTCGTTTGAAGCCTATCGTACACCATCGCCCAACCCATCGTACTGTATCGTAACATATCGTAACACATTGTAGGCTATCGTATTCCATCGTCCGGACGATGACATTCAACGTGTTCGTCGTTTCCGGAAAACTTAAAATCTCTAAACTAGCTCAAATCTTCTCAAATCAATCCGTTTTAACTTACTCTATAGTCGAAAACACTATCTAAACTACATGCAATAGATTTAAGTAAGAAAAAACAAGAAATCTAACCTTTTTTTGAGATTTCTCTTTTGGGAGGTTTCTTGAGTTTTCGGGTCCTCGCCTCCACCGGTTAGGAAGTTATCCGAGCTTGACGACATTGTATGATGTTGATAACTTCGGTGTGATTGTTTAGGGACGTTGAGTTGGATTGTTTGAATTTTTTTTAGGAATGTGAAGAGCCGGCCGAGAGAAAGAAGAAGAGAAGAGGAAGAGAAGGAAAGAGAGGGAAAAGAAGGAGATATGAACTTAAGGGTATTTTTGTCCGATTTTGGGCCAAAAGTCCATTTTTAGATATTATTAAAAAGAGGAGTCTAATGTGGATATTTTTATTATTTTTAGGTCTATAAAATGAAATTTCTCTTAAAATATTCATGTCCTACAAAATTATTTGACGTCTCATTAATAAAACAAAAGTAAAAGTGGATCTAAATAATCAAACGAAATATTTTCTATAAAAAAATAATCAAATAAAACATTGAAATTATTGTTTGATAATTTTTCTTTTTAGTAAATAGCCATTGTGACGTGCCTGTTAATTAATTACATTTTAGTTAATATATATATATTTATTTTGATTAATGGGTATTAATCAATTTTTACAGAAATTTAATTATATAGCAACTAATATGTTTTAAGGTGCTATATTATTTATCCCTCGATAAAATATGTAGTATGGATATCTTGTTCCTTTCACCTTTTCTTCTGTAAATTTTAATATTTTGACAATTTTAAACAAACATCGATTATTGTCTATACCTATCACTTTTAATTGATACTTTAAAATATAGTTTTAAATGTAAACAAGGAATACAAATGAATGTCATTAACGGTAAATAATTATTTTCATGTTAAATATATTTTGTTGATGCATATCACACTTTTGCTTTGCGTGACTGGAGAAAAGAACGAAGACCCACATATTATACATTATTTGAAGTATATAATAATTAGAAGCTAAACGAAAAGAGAGATAAACATTTGAATAAGAGATTCTTTGGGCTGGAAAGAGGTAACGTATTCTTTCTTTCATTTTTTTTCATCATCTTTAAATCGCTTTTGCTTTTCGTTTCTTTTCTTCTCGTCGGTACATCTTCACAATCTCACAGTGTGAATCGTACTCGCTTTTCTATTCGTTTTCATTTTAATATTTCAAGTTTATAGGGCTCTAAGTTGATCTCTCTCTCTCTAGTCTCTCTGAAATCATCAACAAACTAGAATGTCATATTGTTCTTCTCTTAAAGCTCAAGCAGCTTTTCTGATTAGTTCTTTTTAACAGCAAAAAAAAAAAAAAAAACTTTTATATATTTTAATATTACACTTCAGTGCAGAAACCATAGAGTTATATCTTCTAAGTGGTCTTTATCTTTGTTGATCAATCTCGGTTCTTACATAGCATCTCCACTGTAAGTGTAACCGATATATGTATACATATTTAATTATTTGCCTTGGAGAGTTAAGAAAAACGTATCGGTTTCGGTAAAGTTCACATCTTTTAATAATTTTGGAATCTGGTCATGTATATATAGTACACTGTTGACTATATAGTATATAGTACTATGCAAATGCAAGTGAAAGAAATGAATCAACTGACAAATAATTTTGTTCCTTTATTATTCATTATTGTTATTTCAGGTGTCGTATATATATACCTTAGGGGAGAGAGAGAGGAGTGAGAGATGGCCGGGGGTGGTGGTGGAGGGGCGGCGCCGCCGCCGAAACAGGAGGAGCTTCAGCCACATCCGGCGAAAGATCAGTTGCCAAGTGTCTCTTTCTGCATCACTAGTCCTCCTCCTTGGCGTAACATCTCTCTCTCTCTCTCATGTTTATATATCAACCAAGATATTCATCCATTCTATTTGGCAACCAACAATTGTTTCAACATTAACTTTTTTTTTTTTTTTTTTTTTTTTCATTTAAGTTGGCAAATATGATAAGATGCTTAAGTCATTCAAGTTGTGGTCTTTTTGGACAAGAAAAGAAAAATGAACCCTGGAGTTCTATTAAGCTAGTTGTATTTTTCATTACTTTGAAACATTCGCATTTGAGTTATCTTAAATAGTTCCTAGCATAGTTTAGTTTTTAATTCCACGCCAATCCTTAAAATAACAAAATTATCTTGAATACAAGTTATTGTTTTTCATCATTATTTACTTGTTGAAATGATGGGATATAGCGGAAGCGATATTACTCGGCTTCCAGCACTATTTGGTGATGCTGGGAACGACGGTGCTGATTCCCGCGTCTCTGGTTCCCCAAATGGGAGGAGGAAATGTAAGCAATGGCGAGCTATTATCATTTAATTCACAATTATAAGTAAAAACATATACTTATTGTTTTTTCTATTCCAGGAGGAAAAGGCAAAGATGGTCCAAACCATACTCTTTGTAGCTGGAATCAACACTTTTTTCCAAACACTGTTTGGAACTCGTTTGCCGGCCATTATCGGCGCCTCATACACTTACGTTCCCACCACCATTTCCATTGTCTTGGCCGGTCGGTACAGCGATGTTTTAAATCCCCAGGAGGTTCGCTCTTGTATTTATTTATTTTTCTATTAGAACAAGGTTGAAATTCTTTATGATTTCAAAATTTCAGAAATTCGCGAGGATAATGCGAGGGACTCAGGGAGCTCTTATCGTCGCTTCGACTCTTCAGATTGTCGTCGGTTTTAGCGGCCTCTGGCGTAACGTTGCAAGGTTTTCGTTTTGTATTTTATTGTTAGCGTAGAAGATTTTGTTACATGATGCTAAAACAATGGGATGTAAATATATACAAATTTTCCAGGTTTCTAAGTCCATTGTCTGCTATTCCTCTAGTAGCTCTATCAGGCTTCGGACTATACGAGCTCGGCTTCCCTGTGGTAACAAGCTGATTTATTATAAATAAATAAATAAAAACATTCATGGTTTCAGTTTACTCATTAATCTCGGATTAAAATCGCAAGGTCGCTAAGTGCATCGAGATCGGACTTCCTCAACTCGTCCTTCTACTGCTATTTTCACAAGTATGTTACATTTTGTTTTTCTTTTCCCGGTATTATTTTTACATGTTTAAACTAGTGGAACATGTTAATTTCAGTACATCCCTCACATGATACGCGGAGACAGACCCGTTTTCGATCGTTTTGCGGTGATATTCTCGGTGGCGATCGTGTGGGTGTACGCCCACCTCCTTACGGTGGGTGGGGCCTACAAAAACACCGGCCCCAAAACCCAACTCAGCTGCAGAACCGATCGTTCCGGCATCATCGGTGCGGCCCCGTGGTATGAGAAATCCATGAGGACCGTCCGATCGGAATATACTCTTTCGATATCTAATTCCAGTTCTTTATTTGTTATAGGATCAGAGTTCCGTACCCGTTCCAGTGGGGAGCCCCGACTTTTGATGCCGGTGAAGCTTTCGCGATGATGGCCGCTTCCTTTGTTGCACTTGTCGAGGTACTAATTTTTTTCTTTTTTTTTCATTAAATATTTGTCGGATACCGTTTATTTTTTATTGATTTATTTTATTTGATCAGTCGACGGGTGTTTTCATTGCGGTGGCGAGGTACGCCAGTGCAACTCCACTGCCTCCTTCCATCCTTAGCCGTGGTGTCGGCTGGCAGGTATTGTTATGACCATAATAACTTCAAATTTCTTCGTGATTGCTTGCGTTGCACTCCATCTGATTTTATTCCGTTGAACAGGGAATTGGACTCTTGTTTTGCGGTATTTTTGGGACGGGAAGCGGAGCATCTGTATCGGTGTAAGAGTTTTTTTTGTTTTTCTTTCATCTTGGACAAATTAATTGTTTTAGCTATTTTGGACTTAATAAATAATTTTATGTTCCTATTAAGGGAAAATGCCGGTTTGTTAGCATTGACACGAGTTGGTAGCCGAAGAGTGGTTCAGATATCTGCCGGATTCATGATCTTCTTTTCGATCCTTGGTGAGTATTTCGTATATACCGACCGGATGGACTTTACACTCTAGTTTAAAAAACACCATAATCTTTCCAGGGAAATTCGGAGCCATATTTGCATCTATTCCACCGCCGATCATCGCTGCATTGTATTGCCTCTTCTTCGCCTATACCGGTACGCGAACGAAAAGAATTATTCAATACATTACGAAGTTGAAATAGTCCCGGAATTATTATGCAAATTTCTGTTAGCTCAACTAATTTTACTGCTCCTTTTTACTAGTGCTTAATAGTTTCTGAGTATGACTAAAATGTTGCAAAATAATTTTATGGACTATTCTGTTCAAAACATTAGTTTATAAAAAGAAAGTCAGCATGTGATCTCGGATTTTGCATAATTACAGGCTCGGCAGGTCTAAGCTTGCTTCAATTCTGCAACCTAAACAGCTTCAGGACAAAGTTTGTATTGGGGTTCTCGATCTTCATGGGCCTCTCGATCCCGC
This sequence comes from Urtica urens, assembly GCA_958296335.1. Classification (NCBI taxonomy): domain Eukaryota; kingdom Viridiplantae; phylum Streptophyta; class Magnoliopsida; order Rosales; family Urticaceae; genus Urtica; species Urtica urens. The sequence continues at coordinate 9,018,392 of OY282528.1, forward strand.
ACTACTTCAACGAGTACACCGTTCTCAACGGTTACGGCCCCGTCCACACCGCAGCAAGATGGGTATATATGTTATATAATCAGTGTCAAACACGTTTTTGACATCGTAACTTTGACTGATTTTATGAGATTGCTTGAGCCCCAAGTTACCTTTGTAATGCGCAGTTCAATGACATGATCAACGTTCCGTTCTCATCGGAGCCATTTGTGGCTGGAGTTCTGGCTGTATTTCTGGACGTGACTCTCAACAAGAAGGACAGCGCGACGAGGAAGGACCGAGGAATGAATTGGTGGGACCGCTTTCGGTCTTTCAAGACTGATACCCGGAGCGAAGAGTTCTATTCTCTGCCTTTTAATCTTAACAAGTTTTTCCCATCAGTGTGATAATTTCACCAACTCTATACATAATATAATGTAGTGTTACAAAATAACAGTTGGTTCAAACATCAGTGCTTTCGTTATCATAGTCAAATAGTCCTGTTATCAAAGAACCTGTTAAGTATTTCGAAGAGGAATCGTTTTTTAATTATCATTCCTTACTAGTTTTTTTAGGACGGCTTTTTAGAGCTTTTTCTTTTACTAGGTTGAATACTTTTTTTATTCATGAATTAAATAGTGCGCCGCCTAGAGGATTTAGTGCACAATTATTTTTTAATGAACTTTAGTCTTTTTTTTAAAGAAATCGTCGTCGTCACAAAAATATTATAAAAATTATTGTGAAACTCTAATTAATTATGGCTTACTGGACCGGATCAGACCTGGTCCGTCCGGCCCGGTCCGGTTTTGTTCTTAGTGGATTCAGTTTGTTCGTTTACTTTTATCGGACCGGATCGGAACGCTCCGGTATTGTTTCGTACCCTGTGTCCCTATCCGATCTGCTATGGTAGCTATTTTAATTGCCGACAAAAAGGGGCCATTACCCCAATAGATTTGTTGGCAACGGCCATATTTTTATTTTTTTACCTTTTGTTTCCCAAAATTCTTCTATAAACCCCCTCCCCTCGCCATTTTTTTCACACATTCACTTCTACACTCTCATTTTTATTCCCTCATTCTCTCTATATTTTTCAAGTTATAAACCCCATTCGTTTTGCAATGTTTTCCTCATCCCAAAATCGAGGCCAAAATTTAAGGGAAGAGGATTACAAAATCAACAACTTCACCAATTTGAACAAAATTGGTTGAATTTGTCGCAAACTCCCGACCCAACACTGAATATACTTATGATCCATATTACATTCGTCCCATTTTTGCCAACACCGAAATTCCAAATACATAACAATCCGATTATCCCGCAATAAATCCCGAGCAAGCTTACCATGCTCAAATTCCACAACCCGTTGCCGAAGATGCATACCAAATGTTTCACGAATTCTCTTAACGGATGGAACAAGAAGAAGAAGAACAAGGAGGTGACGAAACCGAAGATCCAAATGAGACAGAGGAAGAAGAAGGGCCCGTTCGTAATATCGTTCCTCGACCTTGATAATGTGAACAACAAGAAGGAACATAACAACGACAACAACAGCAACAACAACGAGCCCGCCAACACCAACAAGAACAACGCAAACGACAACAACAACCACACGAAGGGACCGGTGCACAACCACGTCAAGCGAAAAGGAAGCACCGGTCACCAATGTGGAACTTCTTCATTGAGGTACTCTATAACGGAGAAAGACATGACCAATGCAACGCTTGTGGTGAACTTGTGAGCGCTCACAACCAGAGGTGCGGGACGTCTCAACTGACGAACCATCAGAAGAGTTGTATGGGCAGTTAATCTGGAGCCTCGTCGAAGGCAGTAACCCAAATCGACTCTTTACTACTTAGAACTAATTTAGCAGAATACTTTGTTTCGACCGATCAATCGTTTAGTCATATCGAATCTAAATGTTTTGTTAGATTTATCAGTTATTTACTTCCCAGAGTACAAATAATATATAGGAAAGCTTTAAGAAACGATATTCTAAAATGTTTTTTACAAGAAAAAGAACAAATGAAAGCCATAATAGCATCAATGAAGTATATCGTAGCCTTAACCTCTTATATCTGGCCGAGTTAAGCCAAAATTGATTATGTGAGTGTAGTAGTACATAACGTAGACGACGATTGGAACCTAAATAAACGTATCATTGCGTTCCCTAAGATAGAAGGAAATCATACTAGCTAAAACATCTTAGAAAATAGCTGTTATAAATGAGTAGGGTCTAACAAATAGGATAAGATATGTTACCTTAAACAGTGCAACTAGCAACACCACAATAATTAGGGACCTGAAAATACGCCTAAACACCGAGGACACCCTTTTGCATCAACGTTGTGCCACACAAATCATTAACCTTATAGTTCAATCTGGTGTTGCTAATTATGTGTTGGGATTTATGCCACAAAGGAGACCTGAGACATTTAATACATTTGTATTCTTTTTGCTGAAAGTTAAATACAGTTTAAATATTCATTCTTATTTAAGATTGTGTTAATGCATTTATGTCTACGCCCTGAAGCTGTCATGAACATAAGAAGTGTTAAGTACAGACTAGACAAGACACCTTCTCTTGACTAGTTTAAAATAATAGTTCGCAATCTAAATATTGATACGGAAATCGTATATGAGTAATGATTGTTTGAATAAATTAACGATATCTTATCTTGTGATATAGAGAGTTGTGACTCTAAAATTTATTCTTGATGAAGATATTGAACAAGACCTGTTACAATTTGAAGTTCGAGATAAAACCGTTATATCACTCGAAACTTCAAAATCACAAACGCAGGGTATTTTCGTAATTAGCTAAATCCTGAAGTGAATACATATTTTATTGTGAAAATTTATGACATTTGATTAGTAAATGGGAAATGTCTAAATAAGTTTTCATAGACCCGACGATTGGTTTCATAATATTGTCTCGTTGATGTATGTGATTCAAAGATATAGAATTTGTCTTTTAAGAATGATATGACATTAGTATAACGCCATACTTTGTTATTAGAAGTGTGACATGTTATGACATCTCACTTTATGTTTTTCTCGTTCACAAATAACAAAGGACTTGGTGAAATAACAACTTAGGGGTAAAATGGTAATTACATTCTTCTTAGTTAATGATACACACAAAGGGTAATATTGTAAAATATACCGTGGATTGTGTGAAAACTAGTTTCATCACATCAAACAAAAATTAAACGCATACGAACTAAGAGATATTCAATATTGATCCTTTAGTGGAATCGATCTATATTAAGAATTAAAAGTTGGGAAAAAATTGTGAACTTTTGTGCCCGAAATTTATTCTAAAGTTTCGTTCATGTGGGTCCATGAAGTCTCAACGTTGGACTCTCGGACGCGATTTAGAATAACAAAACAAGTATTAAAAATATGTAAAGATGATTTGTTAAAATCATGTTTTAAGTTCAATTATTGAATTGAAATATTTATAAGTAAAGACAGAGATAATTAAATTCTTGATGATGTGTCATCAAAATCGATGAGATATTCTAATTTAATCAAGTATTATCTTAGAAAAAAAATTTGGATTAAATTGGAGTCGCATGGCCTGCCAAACTATAAGGTTTAATGGGCCGATCATTGCTTCAAATAAAAGAAAGGAATTAATGGGCTAAACTTAACTTAAGCCCGTTATTTCGTAAATACATAGACACGAATTTCAGTCTCCTCAAAACCCTAATCACTATTTTGGTCGTGCACTCCCTACAGAGAGAGAGAGTCTCCCTTTGGCCAACCAGACCTAGAGAGTGAGAGAGAATTTCCAAAAACCCTAGACACAACTCGCCTATTTTGGCTGAATTCTAAACAAGGGAGAAAATTGTTTTCTCTCTTCGTATTTTAATTTTTGAGTGATCATTTCTTTTTCCTTATTCATAAAAGAGCCCACCCTCTTAATCTCATAAAAATCCGGAGATCTTTACGTTGTCTCTGTTTCGTGGTAGTTTGAGTGAAATTGAAGATACACGGCCGACCACTCCAAGATGCGCGCGTGGGATTCAGACGGAACTCTAGCAGCCCTACACACGTGTGAGTGTCACACCCGGGGCATTGACGTGGACGCGGGACGCAGACCCGCACACGCAGATTGAAGACGGAAGGATGACTCGTGAAGTTGACGACGACATCCATAAGTAATCTCTCAATTCTATGCATATTGATTCTGTAAATAGTTATAGGAATCTGGGTGTGTGGAATTGTTTGTTTGCGTGGTTTGATATTTTTACATGGCTGATCGTTTTTAGCGTCATAGTTAATTCAATATGTTACGAAACGAGTTTCTCATATTAAATTGAAATGTCAAAATTTCGCCATATTAGATATATTTCATTATTTATAGGTTAATTGTTAACCAATTTCCAACACTGCGAACCCGTTATCCACAAGATTAGGTGTTACATTAGTTGGATATCAATTCAATGGCTAGAGTAGATGAACTTAAGAAACGCGTTAGACACATCTTTCTAGACGAGCGAACTTTCCATCTAGACAACAAGATTAAGTGGAACTCAACCTATCTAATGTTGAATAACTTTTTATCCGAAAGATGTGCCGATGTTACTCTAGCATACATTAACAATGAATATGGGGAAGGATCTCTTACAACTTCTGATATTAGAATGTATGAATTTTTTATTTCTTGTCTTGATATATTTTATAAAGGAACTTGTTATCTTTTTCTTTTGTTAGTCTCTTACATCTCATCTCGGTTTTTATACTATGGTCGCATTAGTTACTCATTTTAGAAAATATCGGGATGTTCCCACATTTGAAAGGTGCATTCTCGATATGGAAGTACAATTTATTAAGTATTGGGGGGCTAGACATGTTAAATCACTGTTTGGTTTTGAAGCCATTATAGATGTCCGCACTAAATTCAGTAGTCTTAAAAAAGATTTACAAATTTTTGAAATAATATTTTTTCGGTCAACAAGATTACGTCTCACTTGATCAACCAAGGATCGTCGAAGCTTTTTGTTATCTTTTTTTAGGGTTTACAAAGAAAAACTTCTACTGCAATTTCGGATGCCACCAAGTCAACAAACGCATCACGCAAGGAGACATAAATATGTAAACGTCTTCACCAACGCTCTTGCGTATAGCGCTACTCCTCAACATGAAGCTGGAGGAAGCACGCCGAGAGGAAGCCAAGAACACCCTCGTACTCATCTTGAGATTGAAGAATACGACATCAATGCTTGAGTGAAAAATGATGACGAGCGGCTTGACTTATTGTTTTGGTGGAGAAAAATGTTGGGAGGTTTTTGATCTTGTCCACCATGGCTCAAGATATCCGCACCATCCCGGTCTCAACGATATCATCAGAGGCGGCGTTTAGTAGTGCGGGACACATCTCAACGATAGAAGATGCATTCTTAAACCAGAGATGGCTGACGCACTCACATGTGGCAACAACTGGATCCAACACAACAATCGGGCTCAAGAAACTTTTCAATGTTTTGACATCCTTGACAATTATGATTTTTATTTTTCTACGTTAAACATGAACAATTAGTTTTATTACGTTATACAATAAAGGGATGTCCCGCCCTTGTCCGAGATAACTTTTTCAAATTTAATCGATATAAAGGGTGCTCTTTTTTCTTGTCGTTGCACTTTTTTAATGGTCGGTGAGGTCTTTTTAGAAGGCCCATTTTTCAATCCATCTTCTACTTCATCAATTATCAAATTCAATTACGAGTACATCAAATTAAATATTACAATAAAATTTCTTTCATATTTCTCCATAATAAAATCCCCCTAATTAATTTTTTTTCTTACCGGACCGGACAGTCAAGTCCGATAAGGGTCCGGTCCAGTTGCATGTGGCCAACATCTTTTTCTCACCTTCTCTCCTCGTAACACGTGGCCTCTGACTCGCCATGTCACTCGGTAAAAACCCATAAGGAAGCCACCAATTTCTTCTTCTCCTCGTGACACGTGGCCTCATTGCTCTGGCATTTTTCGACTTCGCTCCTCCTCTTTGGTTTTCTAATTAGATCATTATCTATTTCAGTGTCTAATAGCAAAGGTTGTGTATGATAAAAATAGTATAAACCATTCTTTAAACATGCATCAGTGACAAATCAATTGGAAGAAGTAATGGAAATTCTATTATCAATACACTTTAAATAATAATTCTGCTAAACAATTTGAGCTACAAATATTAAGTTTTTCCCAAAGGAAAGAAAAAATAACATATTATTCAAATTTAAAGTTTTGTCTTCGTAAGACAATGTCATGGATCCACAGCCTTAGCAGACACCAAGCTCCCATCACCCAGCTTGAAACAGAAGTCACCATCCTCTACGCTTTTGCTTTTCCTGAACTCATTCAAGGAACAACAAATATGGTTAATAGCAGTGGAGTCAATAATCCACGATGATACATGGTCAACTACTAAACAAGCTTTGGTAATCAGTACAATACCTTTCCCTTTATTCTTGAGGTAGGCAGGAAAGTTTCTATGCTAGAGTCCCTTAGCAGTGTGAATCTCCTTCATAAGCTCGATAACAGTGTACCCTAGCTTATTGATTGATGGAGTAGTTCAGCTTGAAAGTATCGAAAGATTCAGGGAGTGTTTCCAAGATCATATCTAATTTGATTTCTCCATTAATCTCAGATCCAAAGATTTCCATGTTATTGAGATAACTTATGATCAATATCATGTGTTCTCTAATAGGAGTCTTAGCTTTCATACGATACTTCACACCGCTTGTTATCTAGCGTGACGCCTTTGCCTTTCAAACATCTCATAGAGATTGAAGAGCATGGTTTAGGCCGCATCAATATCACGATGATGTTGTTGCAACATATTGTTCATTGACGCTAAAACATAGCATCTCACAATCTCATATGATCGAATTCAGGCCGCTAGGGCGTCCTTGTCTTCTTGTGTCGAATCATCATTCGTTCACATGGGATGGTGATTACCCATTTGTGCTTGTACTTCGTAAGGATGATGTCTAGGTTACGTTTCTAATCTACGTAGTTTTTACGTTCCAGTTAATTTGAGGAAAAGATGACTGAGATAGTGTTTAGAGGCATGTTGCTGATTATTGAAACAATTTATGATTAGTCTTTTGTTTAGTATTTTAAGTTTAATTTTATTTAGACAAGAAAAATCCAAAGGTGTTATGAACCAAATGACACTTTACTCCATCGAGGGAAGGCCGCAAAGAGTCGCCTTTCATAAGTAAATGACACATCATTAATGCAGAGTCATGATGTCAATACATCAGGGTTTGACTATCCACCTTATAAAAAAGTTAGATCACTCAAAACTTTTCGCAGGGTCTCGAGGCAGGATTACTAGAGTTTGAGTCTAAGTGTGTAACCAACCACTTAGTTCAACAAGATCTACTTTTAAAACAATCCGCCGAGGGGAGGTCTTGTCTCATTGTTTCACTTTGAACGTAGCTATAAAAACAATGTTAGGAGCAATGCGTCTATGAGTAATCTCATTTAAGAGAGGGTCACGATGGTGATTCTTATTCCAGAGACATATTCACTTCACATTAGTGTTGGGGATCGTGGGTTGCAAACAATAAGTACAACCCTCCCACTTAGTTTTTGGAAAATAAGGGGATCTTGGCTTGCAAACAATAAGTGCAACCCTCCCACTTATTTTTTTTTGGAAAAAAGGCACGTCTAGTCTTGTACGTTTAGGAAACACATTTCTATGAGTAAAGAGAGATAGAGTGGATCACTGGAAAAAAGAACCCTAAAATCGATATTTGTGAGGGGACAACAGTATTAATGCACTAAGGCACAAGAAACATACTCGGATCTTTTTTTCTATTTAATTTATTTTTCCTAAGGAAAGTTTGTGAGATTAATTAATCTCACTTTTGCACTTGTAAGTTTTTGAGATTCAAAATCTCCTAAAACTAATATCTTCATCTCCATGACATCTTCCTTCAAGGCGTCTTCATGGGGCTTGAGCGCGTGAATGTCGGAAATCCACGAAAGCATCAAGAAGAGGGGAAGAAGCTAGGAGTCGCAAAATCTGGATTCAAAAATTCAGGACTCGCGGACTGCCGTACACCTCGGACTTAAAAGGTTATTAATGACACATCCGGTATCCGATTGAGCTGAAACCAATTGCATTGGATAGGTAACTTCCATACCTTTAATTTGGTTTAAAAACCACTAATTATCAAGTTCCGAGCAAAGAGTTATGCCCGTTTTACGGAGCCTTAACAATTTGTCCAAAAATTGAAAAACAATTAAAAGTACGTCGGATCTAGGTGTAATTGGAAAGAGGTTTATTGAAACATTTTAATTGTATGTTTTGATTTCAATTATGTGTTATATTAACATGTTAATAATTAACACAATATAAAACAAGCAACATAATATAAAACATTCAATAACAAATTTAAACTAAAAGTGCAATGAACTAGTTTAATCTATGTACACAAATTTTCATACTTGTCAAAATATTGATTTTGAGTATGCTAAACATAAAATAATTAAAAATTGTTTTTAATGTATTTATATAGCATATTTAACAAGTTGAAAATCAACACAAAATTAATTTTAAAGGTTGTACCAAAAAATTAAAATTGTGTAAGATCTAGTCTTTGAAAAAACCATTATTCAAGCAAATTTAGAAAACATTTTTCTTATAATGATTTTGTATAACATGTACATTTTTATACTTTGACCATAACTTTTATACTATTTGTTGGAATAGATCTAGGGTTAAGAAAAATTTATCATTAACACATTAATGGTGGAATATAAAAAATAATTTTACTAGTAAAATAATTTTTTACTAACCTAAACAAAGTGCATATACATGTTATAATTAAAACTTTATTTAGAGAGCTTGAATGCTAACCTTTCTTGAACCTTGATTTGGATGGATCTTGAGAAATGTCGATCTTCTCTTCTAGCTCGATTCCTTCAAGCCTAAACGTGAACTCGAGAAACCTAAGGTTTCTATTACAAGAGTCTATAGATGTTTAGAAGGATTTATGTATGGGCACAATTAAACAATATGAACCAAGAACAATTCTTGGATCATAAGCTAATTCTCTAGATCAAGTGAGGATCTAGGTGCCAAAATAAAAGAAGTATTTTGAGAGAGAGAGAGAGGAGAGGGTCGGCCAAAAATACAAGAGAGAGCAAGACAAAAGTTTCTTTTCACATCTCTATGTGAGGCTCTATTTATAGGAGAAGGAAAATCAAGTAAGGGTAATTACCCTTTCCTATTATGCATTCATGACACAATATTTGATTTTCTCTCATTTTCCTCTATGTATATGGCCGGCCATATTGATCAAGCAAGGGGGATAACCATCCTTATCAGGTCTCAAAGACTATCATAAGAAACAACGAGATGATGATCTTCCCAACAAAAGGGGAAGATATAGGAGCCTCTACAAGGGGAACGTGAAATTTGGCTTAGGTGTGGCTCTAAATGACACTGGCTAAGGTCTACCTAGTTCTTGAGCACCTGTGCAAATTGTACTAGGCATTCTTGAAGGGGAAAGAAAGAGAAGTTAACTTCATTAACCAAGAACCCCTGGATGACTCCACTAATCTCAATGTTTCTGACTTCGTTGATGATTTTGTTGGCAGATATCGACGTAATATAAATCTCTAATAAGTCCTTATTGTAACTTTCTGATTAAATTAATAGAAGTTGAAAATTTCATTCATTCCTTTTTCGTTTGATTGAATATTTATGATATTCAATAGTCTTATAGTCCTTAATCAAACCTAACACGTATGAAGAGACAAATGTAGATTTACGTGAAAAAACTCTTCATGGTTTGCTTAAAATAAAATATTCACAATCTAAAGATCAACGAACTATTGATCCTTGTATGATTGTAGGAAGAATCTATGATGTCTGATTACGAGAAATAGAGTGTTTAGTATTGACCAATGCACCTTTAGAGACAATGTAAGAACAAACCATTTAACCTCTTCTATCTCAAGGTCACTATGTATGAATTACATCATGGTTACCATAATCCTGAAAGAGACATATCATTTCATAACTTCAATATATTCACTTGAGAAAGTTAAACTCTAGATCCAAGCTTTGTTTGCTAGATGCGCTCTATCAGTGATGTATTGGGTTTTCGAGTTGACATGAGTATAGTTTGTGAAGTTCTCATAGATATGAAATTCATGTACAAGATTGCTGGAATGTAGTGTATATCACTTCATGGTTTATTACTTGGATTGTGAATAAATGTACCGGCCGGTGTCCAAATAGAATAAAGGATTCTTTTGGATGAAACATTTTGACTTGTAAGCTCCTCATAAATACATCGTTTCTAACTTATTCACACGTATTAAAAGAGTTGAGGAAATAACAACTAAAATGGTAAAATGAGAATTTTATAAATCCAATCTAGTTTATGATATTCATAAAGGGTAATCATTCAATAATATTTAGTGGATTCACTCATCACAAATAAGTAGATTTTTTAGTAGAAAATATATTAATTTGAACCGAGATATTTTCAGTGTCAAGTCTTTAGTGGCGTCAATTGGCATTAAATTAGACTTGGAAAAGTTTGTGCTTTGAGTCCAAGAGTCCTAGTTAAAGTTTTCTTCATTTGGGTCCATGAGATCACTATCATAAGTCATTAGAGTAGAGTTTGTCAAGTTATAAGCTAAAATAAAATAAGTTCAATCGTTGAACTAGACGTATTTTCCGAAAATAATCTAAAGGTTATTTTGTCCACATAGACATAAAATGATGTGAAAATAAGATTTTGAATATTTCATATGATGGAAAGATAAATTATTTTCTAAAGGTGAGAAGTGAGTTGAGGCATTATGAAATTAATTTCGTTATTGGTGCAATATTAATTCTACAGTGAGTATTTTAAGAATTGTCTTAAAAGAAATAAGGAAATATATAGAAGCTCCTCCCATGTGTATAGAGTTTGGCCAACATCAAGAAGAGGATAATTGCTTTGCCTTGAATTATGAAGATAATTGCTAAAAATGAAAAGATGAAATGAATTTGTTTGAGAAGGAAACAAATGTGCTAAGTGAGGAAACAAATTTTCCCGGCCATCCCATAGAGAAACAGCAGAGAAAATCTAAAATTGTGTCGTGAATACAGAATATGAGGGTAATTACCCTTTCTTGTATTTTCTTCTCCTATAAATAGAGCACACATCGAGATGTGAAAATAAGTTTTTTGCACTTGCTCTCTCTATTTTGGCTGACTACTCTTTCCCATCTCTCTCTAAATATCTCTTTTATTTTGGCACCTAGATCCTCGCTTGATATAGAGTATTAGCTCTTGCTTCAAGACTTGTTCTTGATTCATAGTGTTTAATAATGCCTACTCACTAAACTCTATAAACATTCAAAGATTTTTGTGATAGATACTCTTATGGTTGCTCGAGGATCAAAAGAGGAGAAGGAGCGAGGTAAGGAGAAGGATCTTCATCCGAGAAGGCTCTCAAATATCAAGAGACAAGAAAAGGTACAAAGCTCTATTCATGTCTATTAGGTGTTTTAAATAATAACATGTTCATGCACTTTGTCTAGGTAGTAAAATCGTTTACACGTTTTTAAAACAATTTTTTAAAATAAATTCATTTGAACCGAGAGATTCTCAGTGTCAACTCTTTACTGGAGTTAGTTGACATTAAGTTAATACTCGGATAGAGTTTGTGAACTTTTGAGTCCAAGTATAGTAGCTCAAGCTGTGTTCATTTGAATCCATAAGGTCACTATTACAGGTCATTAGAGTAGGATTGTTAAACTAGAAGCTAAGTCAAAAGAAGTTCAAGTGTTGAACTAGACGGTTTCTCGGAAAAATGTCTAAAGTGTATTTTTCTCCACATGGACATAAAATGATGTGAATGTCAACATAAGATTTTGAAAAGTTTCATATGATGGAAATATAAATTATTCTCTAAAGTTGGAAAGTCGTTTGAGGCATTATGAAATTAATTTCATTATTTGTGCATTATTAATTCTACAATGAGTATTTTAAAAATTGTCTTAAAAGAAATAAGGAAGCATCTAGAAGCTCTACCCCGTATTCAAGAATTCGGCCAACATCATCAAAGATGAGAAATTCTTTTGCCTTTAATTATAAATATAATTGCCGAAAAGGAAAAAAAGAAATTAATTTCTTTGAGAAGAAAATAAATGCTAAGTGAGGACACAAATTTCTCTTACTAATTCACATAGAGGGTTGGCAAAAAAGGGGTAGAGAAAAAGAGGAGGAAATCAAATACTGTGTTATGAATACACAATAGGAAATGGTAATTAGCCTTTCTTGTATTTCCTTCTCATATAAATAGATACACACATTGAGATGTGAAAATAAGTTTTTTTCTTTGTCTCTCTTAATTTTGGCTGACTATTCTTCTCTCTCTCTCTCTCTAAAATATATCTTATATTTTGGCACCTAAGTCCTCGTTAGACTTAGACCTGAATTAGATTTTTATCTCATAAACTTGTTCTTGAGTTATAGGGTTTAATTGTGCCAAAAAAAATCCTTCAAACACTCTATAGACTCTTGTAATAGAAACCTTAGGTTACTCGAGTTTTCGACTAGGTGTAAAGGAGATAAGCAAGACAATACGACCAATCTTTCCTGAGACTATTCAAAGATCAACCTACAAGAAATATTAGTATCAAGTTAATAATACTTAGATAATTTTTTTTAAATAATTAAATGTTCATGCACTTTTCCTACGTTATTAAAAGGGTCTTTTAGCTACATCTATATTAACGTTTACTAATTTCAAAATACCCAATGTTTGGTAAATTTTTTGTAAATACCCAGCAAAACTTGTTTACACGTTTTTCTCGACTATAATTACCTATTGTTAATGAAGATATTATAGTCTATAAGAAAGTGTAAAGAACTTTTGTTGGGTATTTACGAAAAGTTTACTGAACGTTGGGTATTTCTAAAACAGTAAATATTAATGAGGGTAAACAGTGAATTAATTGTTATTAAAATTGTTTTACTTGTAAAGAAATTTTATATTCTGCCATTAACTTGTTAATGATTAGTATTTTTTAACCCTAAACCTATTCCAGCAGGTTTTACCTTAAAATTGCTTATAGAGCTACGTTAAAAAGTGAAACAATAAGACAAGGCCTCCCCTCGGTGAATTGTTTTTAAAGTAGATCTTTTGAATTAAGTGGTTGGTACTCACTTAGACTCAATCTTTAGTAATCATCCCTCGAGGCCATGCGAAAAGATTTGAGTGGTCAAACTCTTTATAAGGTGGCTATTCAAACATTGATGTGTTGATATCATGACTATGCATTAATGATTTGTCATTTACTTATCAAAGGCGACTCTTTGCGGCCTTCCCTCGAAGGAGTAAAGTTTCTTTTTTTTTTCATAACACCTTTGGATATTTCCTATTCAAATTTAAAAACTTAAAATCCTAAACAAAAGACTAAATGGGTACTCACCACCTCATGTCCTCCGAAAACAAATGATGATTTGACTCAAGAGGAAAAGGATGCCCTAACGGTCTGGCTCAGATCCGATGAGATTACAAGGTGCTATATTTTAGCATCGATGAACAATGTGTTGCAACAAAAAACATCGTGATATTGGTTAGGCCAATTACATCCTCTACAATCTCCAAGAGATGTTTGGAGGGCAAGGGCGTCAGACTAAACAACAAGCGGTTCGACAGTTTATGAACAATCGTATGAAACCTGGGAATCCTGTCAGAGAACACATGATGTTGATCATAAGTTATCTCAATGACATAGAAATTCTTGGATATGGGATTGATGGAGACACCAAAAAAGATATGATCTTGGAAACCTTTCTTGAATCTTTTAATACTATTAAGCTTAACTATTCCATGAATAAACTAGGGCACACTGTTACCGAGCTAATGAAGGAGCTTCACACCTCTGAGAGACTCTTAAAGAAAAAGAGGACTAATGGAGAGGCTCATGCTACTGCGCACAAAACCTCCACCTCTAGATCTAAGAAGAGACCTCATTGAGAAGAGAAGAAGAACCCTATCGAGGTTCATAAGAAGAAGGCGCCCCTCTCTATCAATCTGGACAAGTCTAAGGACAACTGCCACCATTGCAAGTCTAATGAACTATCATGCTTACCTCAAAGCTAAAGGGAAATGTATGGTACTTATTACCAAAGCTTGTTTAGTAGCTGATAATGTATCATCGTGAATTCTTGACTCCATTGCTACTAACCATATTTTTTGTTCCTTGAATGGTTTTAGGAAAAGCAAAAGATTAGTGGATGGAAATTTCTACTTCAAGTGGGGTGATGGGAGTTTGGTGTCTGCTAAGGGTGTGGGATATGTGATATTTTTTTTGAAAACAAAACTTTAAATTTGAATAATGTGTATTTTGTTCCTTTCTTTGAGAAAATCTTAATATCTGTAGCTCAAATTGTTGAGCAGAATTATTATTAAAAGTTTATTAAGAATAGAATTCGAATTTCTTTTTCCAATTCATTTGTCAATGATGCTTCTATGAAGAATGGTTTGTATTATCTTTATCCTACACAACCTTTGCTGTTAGACACTGAATTAGATAATGATCTAGTTAGGGAACAAAAAAGCATCAAATATAACGACTTTTCTGATTTAATAAAATCAACACATCTTTGGCACTTAATTTTGGCAGAGATGGCCACGAGAAGATTATTTATTTACATATTGATGTAATAAAAAATAGTCTTACAATATTTAATCAAATCTATTTCGTTTGTTTGAAGATTTATGATAATAAATAGTCTTAGAGTCCTTAATCAAAGCTAACAATGTATGAAGAGACAAATGTCGATTTGCGTGAACAAACTCTTCATGGTTTGGTTAAAACGATATATTCACAATCTAAAGATCAACAGACTATTGATCCTAGTATGATTGTTAGGAACTCTATAGTTCTTCTAGTGTATCTTTCGAATTGACCAGTGCACCTTTAGAGACAATGTAAGAACAAACTATTTAACTTCTTCTGTCTCAAGGTCACTATGTATGAATTGCATCGTGCTTACCTAAATCCTGAAATGAGACTAGTCAATTCATACCTTTAATATTTTCATTAGAGAAAGTCAAATTTTAGATCCATTAAGTGATCTAGACTAGAAAAATTGGTGAGATATTAAGTTCTGAATATGTCATGAACCAGCTTTGTGAACTTCTCATAGATATGGAATTCATGAACAAGATTGCTGAAATGCAATATATATCACCTCATGCTTTATTACTTGGATTGTGAATACTATATCAACACCGTATCCAAAATTAAGTAGCGATTTTATTTGGATGAAACAATGCCACTTGTTAGCTCCTCGTCAATACATTGTTTCTAACTTATTCACAAGTAACAAAGAAGTTGAGGAAATAACAACTAGAAGAGTAAAACAGTAATTTTATAAATCCCATCTAGTTGATGATATTCATGAAGGATAATCATAGATTACATTCAATGGATCCACTCAATATAATTAAGTTGAATATGAGTAGAAAATAAATTCATTTGAACCAAGGGATTCTCAGTGTCAACTCTTTAGTGGAGTCAGTTTACATTAAGCTAATACTCGGAAAAGGTTTGTGAACTTTTGAGTCCAAGTATTGTAGCTCAATCTTTGTTCATTTGGATCCATAAGGTACCTATTATAGGTCCTTAGAGTAGGATTGATAAACCAGAAGTTAAGTCAAAATCAAGGTTCAAGAAAGGTTAGTATTCAAGCTCCCTAAATAATGTTTTAATTTTAACATGTATATGCACTTTGTTTAGGTTAGTAAAAAATTATTTTACTAGTAAAAGAAATATTTATATTCCGCCATTAATGTGTTAATGATAAATTTTTCTTAACCCTAGATCTATTCCAACAAATGGTATCAGAGTTATGGTCAAAGTATAAGCATGTACATGTTATACAAAATCATTATAAGAAAAATGTTTTCTATATTTGCTTGAATAATGGTTTTTTCAAAGACTAGATCTTACACAATTTTAATTTTTTGGTACGACCTTCAAAATTAATTTTGTGTTGATTTTCAACTTGTTAAATATGCTATATAAATACTTTAAAAACAATTTTTAATTATTTTATGTTTAGCATACTCAAAATCAATTTTTTGACAAGTTTAAAAATTTGTGTACATAGTTTAAACTAGTTTATTGCAATTCTAGTTTAAATTTGTTATTAAATGTTTTATATTATGTTTAATTATTAATATGTTAATATAACACACAATTGAAATAAAAACATACCGTTAAAATGTTTTAATAAACTTCTTTCCAATTTCTTCACTAATGAAATGAGAGGGCCAACCACTACTATGCAAAGAAGATAGGAAATTAAATATTATGTCATGAATACACAATAAGAAAGTGTAATTACCCTCTCTTGTATTTCCTTCTACTATAAATATTATGTGTAAAAAAAATTTATTCTCTTGTGCTTTCCCTCTTGGCCGACCATTATCTACCTTCTCTCTCTAAAATATCTCTTTTATTTTGGCACATAAGTCTTCATTAGACTTAGGATTAAATTAGCTCTGTAACTCATCCACTTGTTCTTGAGTTATTGTGTTTAATTGTGCCGACACACAAATCCTTCAAACCCTATACAGACTCTTGTAATAGAAACCTTAAGTTTCTCGAGTTCACGACTAGGTGTGAAGGAAACAAGCAAGACGAGACGTTCATGCACTTTTCCTAAGCTTTCTCAAAGATCAAGTTACAAGAAAGGTTAGTATCAAGTAAATTATATTTAGATAATGTTTTTAAATAATTAGATGTTCATGCACTTTTCCTAGGTTAGAAAAACTGTTTTATTCGTAAAGAAATTTTTATATTCCGTCATTAACTCGTTAATGATAAATTTTTCTTAACCAACCCATTCCTACAATCCTGTATAAAAACTTAGAATCTATAAATTAAACTCCCAATTTGTTGTTATAAGGTTAGAGCACTTACTGAAAGTAAGCTAAACTTGAAATAAGGAACAAATCGGACTTCATGAAGTAAAATGTGAGAATTTACACTAACATCACCAAAATGAAGTACATGTATCATTTTCCGGTTAGGTAGTGTGATTGTAGATCTTGTTAGCGGCGATAATGATGTGATCATTGATTCTTCATTGAAAATGTGCTTTGATGCAAAAGAATTTAATATCCAATAATCATTGAAATCATCATCTAATTTAAAAGACTCTACCAGATGGCAAGAACCTGTGACAGTGGTTGAAAAAGATGGAAAATTTGCATCTTAGCTTGATTTTATTGGAGTCTTTGGTAATGTGAGCTTGTTTGACAGCAAAGAAATGATCTGATGGCACTAATCGTTGGTCAATAAATTTGATGATGCTACAGACCTTGAATCGGTTGGCTGTGATTCTGACTTAGGTGTGTAGTGTAATGGGTATACGTAAATCTCGAAGCACTTGTCAACGACGTGCCCAACAGTCTTGCAGTGTCTGTCCTTCTTGATTGTCCTCTTTCCTTGATAATCATCCTTGAATGCCATGTCCATTGTAATTCCATATTCATTTTGCATAGACTCGTTCTTGAGAGCAATGCGATATTCTTCTTGGGTAACAAATGAAAAGACCTTGTTCATATTTGGAATTGGCATCATCAATTACACATGGATTCTTGGAATCGAGAACGAGTCATTGAATCCGATTAAGAAAATCATGACATATTCTTTTTCCTTGAAGTCAGTCAAGTCTCTTGCAGCTTCACGTTTGCAACCACCACATGTGCAGGTTGGATTGAAATTCAGGAAATCCTCCTATAAAGACTTGATTTTTTGTGAAATGTGTTGTCACATATTTCCCTTCTTGTGTGAGGTTGACCATGTCTTTGATTGTTGAGAAGATTCGAGGTCCATTTCTTTTGATGTACCTTTCTTTCAGATCTCTCCAAACATTTGCAGTATAATCTCCAAATCGGATACTTTTTGGAATTTCTTTAGAGACAACGTTGATCATCCATGCTGCAAAAATATTGTTTCATCTTTGCCAAAATTACTCTAGGCTCTCTATCATGAACCTTATTTTGGCTCTCACGAGAGAGAAATCAACATCGATTTTGCCCAATATAGGTAGTTATTCCCAATAGCACTTCCGATACAAGTACTTTTACTGGATTGTCTCCATGGTTAAGATAAAAAGGATTCTTGGTTGGATCATCTTATGGAGCCTATTTCGCCACAATTGTAGTGGAATCTCGGCTTGAATCACCTATATTTTCACGATTTGTATCGCGAATTATATCGCACACATTGTGACGATTTTCATTTAGGTTGGAATCTTGATTTGTTTCTTGAGCCTCCTTTGAAGAATCCATTTTAAGTCTGATTGACTTGACACGGAGATGAGAAAAAGTTTAGCTTGATGAATTCAAGAACGCGCCGATGGATTTTGCTATGATACCATGTAAACTTTCAGAGTTCGGACTTCAATGAGTGTGAGCTATTGAGAATTGAAGCCTGATAAGAGGGAAAAAGAAATGTTTGTGTTTGATCAAATATGAATATTTCTCATTAGCTTTGATTGTAAGTAACATTACAATGTTATATAAAATACATTCGTATTTGATCTACGAAGGCTGTAAATTTGTTAAGATAAATAATTTTAATAAACTAATTAACAGTAAATAAAAGACAGATAACTGACTATTAAAAAATCTAATATCTACTTATCACAAGCTAAATAAACTAATTACACATCAAGTATTTAATAATCAATAAAAGTGATAAATTTAATTTGCAAAAACCAATTCCACCACACACGTGACGACTTTACCATAGACTGTCAGATCGACCGTGTCATGTCATATCGTGTTAGTTAGGCTTGACCTTATTTGTAATAATCTTTTTTTTTGGAAACAAGCAGGCCTGCAACCTAGCCGGCGAAACTATCAATCAACATAACAAACTGCAACCCCTTGGAGAATCGGACTCCTTACAAAAATCAAACTCGTTAGATCTCCAAACCCATTTACAAACTTCGTGGACTGAGAGATTAAGACTTCTCGGAATCCAGCCAAACAAAATAACATCAAAAGAATTGGCTAAATAAATTATTTTCAAGAATAGAGACTTTAAACGCCAAAAAAGAATTTATTTTATCTCTAAGACTCTCCATAATTGATTTGTTATCCGCCTTGATGACCAAGCTCTTCACTCCTCTGAATTTAGCCACCAACATTGCCATAAGGACAACCTGCAACTCTGCTTCTTCTGCAGACTCAGCGGCTACTCTACTCTTCCACAACAAACGACACTTCAGAGCAAAAAGCGACGCCACCACTCCCACTACTGTTCTACCGTCTCGGAAAGCTGCATCAACATTCAAATCCCATTAAGTATCATAGGCCGCGGGAGAGGGCTGAGACGCCAAGACAGACTCAATCGCCGAAACCGCACTCGCGCTCGAAATGAAGAACTCGGCAACTTTGGCCCTGATTTTCACAAGAGCTGAGAAGCCACCATCACCTTGGACATTATTGAACACCCTATCGTTCCTCCGTTTCGAAATTGCAAAGTTTACTTCTTAAATTTTTAATTCCTAAATAGAACTTTTCTTAGTTTGGGAATTAAATATAAACTGTTTTGTAATTATACAAATTAATGCATCGACTGGCCTGTTGAATTAAAACGTCTCTGAACCTTTTCAAATTTTTACATGGTGTGTATCAACGAACATTGATGTGTTTAAGGTCCATAATGAGGTTGACATCTTGCGTGATTCGAATTTTATACTCTCAAGACCTTATGATTATATAACTAAATTATTTTCTCTCACACTTTGTTTGTTTTTCTACTCTTGAATTTTGTTGATCACCTGTTCTTGTTTTGTCATCATATCCTTTGAATTGTTAGTCGTTTTCGGCACCCAAAAGAAAATAGTATTCTTTCATAGAAATCGTCAAGTTTTGTCTATTATGCGGAATCATCTTTTGCTTTGCTATTTTTATTTAAATTTAATTTTGCAATCATTGTAATTTTTATTTTAATATTTTACCAGATTTGGTTATCCTTTCGGCAAAACAGATATCATTTACGTATAACGTTATGATCAAATATAAATATTGCTGTTAATTTGCAATATAATTATATTCATAACTTCGAGACTCCATATGCATCGCATGGGGAAAATAACAAAATTAAATACCTTAAATTAATTGTAATAAATAAAATAAACAGAACTAAAATAAATAAAATCATAAAAATGAAATGTAAGAATTTTTTTTCAGGGTGCATTAGGAATCCCTCGTTCTAATTAATTATGTTTATTAATAATGAGAGTAATACAAATATGTGATTATTATGTCCCCAAAAGCCGAGGCAGGCTAAAATATGATGCGATATAATCAAGAGTCGTTTATAAAACACTGTGACCACCACCAATAATCGTCGGGTCAATGTCTTGAAAAATATGAGACGGTGTATATATATTATTAATTATTATTTTTAATTTCATGATAAACCAATAATTCATCACATCAAGTTGTGTTATTTGGCTTTATCCTTAAAACCCTATTTTCCAAAGTGATCAAAGCAAGCAAACAGCTACTATTGCATGAGGGAGAAAAAGGAGTAACTCTCATACATGAATATATGCCACTAAACATCATATTATACTTCTGCTTAAGATAGTACCGAAATTATATTCGATCCCTACCCAAAGAGTATATGAAGATTCTAAAGCATGTTTAATTATTTGATATATATGTTATATCAAAGTGCATGTGTGAATCCAAGTGTTTGTTGTGCAAAATGCAATGTACGTTTTAGGTAGATTGGTGTACACTAGAGTGTACGTTTCATGGGCCCATTACCAAATTAGTTGAATAAATCATCTTTTAAAAAGTACTTTAAGATTTGTATAATTATAATTAATTTAGATTATCACTAGTACACATTATGGCTCTTATAGTGGGTTTGACCCGCTGTGGGAAATTCCTACAGGAGGTCGGTCCCGTTGTGGGAACCTCTGACGGGATCATTAAGTTGTTGTAATGGCTCAAAATTTTGACACGTTCGCCGATGTCATATGTACTACACGTCGCAGCGAAAAACTCATCCCACAACGGCTCAGTCCCGCTGTTAGAGTGGTGAAAATAAAGTCAAACCACGCTGTGGCGAAGAGTTCATCACGCCGCTATAAGCAACACATCCCACAGCGGGTCAGTCTCGACGTCGGAGGGGTAGAAATGTAGTCAATTATAATATCCGCATTTAGTATTACCAATTTGTCTCGGAGCCGAAGCACACTTGATTAATGTCGATTAATGCTTATTTCAAGTTTTATGGTGCATAAGTTTGAAATCCCTAAAGACCCTATAACACTCAATAAGATCAATAAATAAACATTAGAAATGAACATATATTAAAAAAATACATAAACACATAAAACATTACTTTCTAATAAATTTTGTTCAATCATTTGACATTTTGTTTGACAAATGATCAGGAAAGTACGCTTGATCGTTTCAAAGATCAAGAACAACAAGTATTTAATGATGTCGTATATTTATATGGCGTAATGAAAAAAATTTCGAGTTTGATATTTTGTACCAATATTCCGATTTTCTTAACTTGCTGCGACAAATGAGAGTCATTGTCGTTGGTTTCAAGAAAGCCATTCAATCCCGCTTCTTTGAAAGTTATAGAATCTTCACTTTACTTCATTTTATCAATGATAGATTGTAGACAACTACAAAAACAAAGCATTGAGTTATTATATATTTATGTAAAAGAGAAAGTTAAGAAACACATTTACCTCATGTAAGCCATTATGTTCGACGCCCCTATTTCATCATATTCCAAAAACTTGGATATATTGTCATATTTTAACAGAATTGGCATAACAGCGAGACTTGCACCAACTGTTAAATTGATGCAATCTTCTTGCGGTAACATCACTCGGTTGGCATGTTGAGCGAGTAAGCGAAACTTTGGATTTATTATTTTCTACAGAAGATTCTATCCATCATCAATATTCGGTTAACTGAGCTTTTTTTCTCGAATCACCGGGCCGCAACTTTGTTTTGCAATTTCCGCTTCTATCAGTCTCTTTGGCCATTTAACGAACCCTTCTAAGACTTTTTCGATAGTCTTAGCTTCGTTGATGGGAGTTGGAAATATTGCTTTCTTCATTATTATAGCCACAACGCTAACACGTAGATTTTCTTCTTCCAAAGATGAGCCGTGAACTAATAACTCTTTTTTTGTGTACACACATCCATGAGCAACAATTAGCACGCCACTATTCACCAAATCATTGACATGAAGAAGACACTCGGAGCTTTCATCTGAACACGGTTTGGTTAGCGTGGTTAGATTTAATGAACTAGTAGCACGAGCACTATTAGGTATCGATACAAGTTAAGGATCGATAACCGGACGCTCTACACCACCAACATGAATATTCTCGTGATTCCTGTTCAGATGGGTCATCTAGCAAAATCACATGTATCATTCCTGTTCAGATTTATCATTTAATTAGACGAAAGAATGATCATACCTAATGATTTCGGTTCATTCACGCTTGTGACCTTGTTTCCATTATCGGGTGAGGCCATCATCACAACCGGTGCAACGTGATCATAAAGGGAAATGTCATTTTCGATGATCATTCTTGTTGCAGTGGTAAACTACACCAGAGCTATCACGCTTCTTTTTCTTTCCTTTTTTCATTCCTTTTGAATTTTATCTTTTCCTTCTTGCAAGATCATTCCTCTTTTAAGTATTATTATACGCTTTAAATGACTCGGTTACAGAAGTCAACTTCTTCTAGATAGACTCGAAAAACATTTAACAATTGGGATAATTCACATCAACTTATATAATAAATAGTTGTATGTGCACTATATGAAATTACTCGAAAAAAATATCATTAATATTATTCATCTATGCCTCCTGGAGTCCCATTTCGATAAAGCAATCAATCATAATTTTTTATCGTAATCTCGCCATCATCCTAGTGCCAAAGCACTTATGGGTGATTTCAATGTGGCTTGCTCACTTTGCACACAATCATTTGTTGCAGCAAATTAAGGATCTCCATAACATTCTCCTTCCTTTACATCTTTGTTCACAACGCATTGAATATTCGTGTGAGTATTTAGGTCACGGCTTTCATTGGTCATGACCCATTAGTCATAATCTTTTTAATAATATAAAAGCATTAGTACCAAAAATGCATGGTCAAATTAAGTGATCATAAAGAGAACGCTTACACTTACCAGCACAATGCTTAAGTTAAACATCCATTTCAGGGTTTTACATGATTACTACAATTTCTAACACCATTGAGAACGTCTTTCAACAACTGGGCCATTATAGGGTTTTACATGATTACTACAATTTATAACACCATTTATAAGCAATATGCAAAGAAACAACTATCAATATATTTAGGATATAAAAACATAATGCATAAGCACGGGAAAAAATACTAACTTTTTAAAAGACCCTGTTTTTATATTCCACGGTAATCACCAATAGCCACAAGCAGTTCCACTATGGTGGCGTAACAGAGTGCACCTAGTGAACATGAGATACATATCATATTAGTGAGCAATTACAATACAAGTACCCTTCATAACTATGCTCACTAACTACCAGCTTTATAGGAATCGTTGGTTATATGAGCAACCACCGGTTGGTTCATACATGAGTCGACCCAACATTTCAGTAAGAAAAGTCTAGTCCATATGCACTAACTTAGCTAGTACACACAGAGATCAACCCTCCCAACTATTGCCAGAGACACAACCTTGGTATTCGAATCAGAAAATCCTGTCCTGAGTAATAGACCTTTCATCTATAATAAGAGCACGGATCACGCAAGGATCTTTCATCCTCGCAGTGTAGTGTCAATATTCCGGGTCTTAAAGACTCAACATACTTTAAGTATTTTATATTTTTCTAGCATTAACATTAATCTAGGCGATCCACTACGAGTTAACTAAATCATATTAAAAATCGAGTGTTTCTAAGCTGACTTTGAAAATATGTTTCGATATAGCTTAATTATTAGGTATTCGTGACAACTAGGCTTGATTAACCTCATAGGATTCCTTCACATGAAAAAGCTGCCAGTTGAGAAGGTAAGACACTAGGTCTTCTTAAATACCCCTCAACTTAGCCTCTGACCGTCTTGGTGAAAAACATTTCGATCCGTTCACACTAGGACAAAAAAAGGCCTTTAGAAGCGACAAACGTCGCTTCTAAAGGTCAAAAAGTCGCTTCTATTTTACCTTTAGAAGCGACATTAGAAGCGACAAAGTCGCTTCTAGTGTTTCGCTTCTAAAGTCGCTTCAAATATTTTGAAGAGACGAAATTAGAAGCGACTAGTCGCTTCTAGAGTCGCTTCCAAGGGTCCGAGAAAGGCTAAAAAAACGTACAAAAATATGGATTTTGGGCATTAGAAGTGATAAAGTCGTTTCTAATGCCTAAAATGCCAAAAACGTTTTGTTTTTGGTATATTAATTATATTATTACTTAATTAATTAACATTATTATTAAATAAAATTAATTAACAAACCTAACTAAAAAAATTGACTTAGTAAAACTAAAATATATAACCAAACTTATTAAAAACGATTATGAACACTTATTCAAATATATTACCAAAAATTATTACCAAAACTAAGAAAATTAACCTATTTTAACTTATTAACAAAATTTATTAAAAACATATTAACAAAATTTATTAAAAACATATTAACAAAATTTATTAACAAAACTAATTTATTTTAATCCATGCCTAAATTAACAAATTAATAAAGTTCTTATCACATTCAAATTAGTTAAAAAAATCTATATTACTAATTTAACTAATACGAAATAGTTAGGTAACTAAAGAAATTACATTCTTAATTAACTAAGTTATTATGTTTTGCATTTTTTAATAACTATTTAACGAAAAGCCTGAACAAAAACATAAAACAAACAAGTGAGCTAGTCCCACATTCTAAGCCTCCGAGTTTCTTAGATAGTTGGTGATAGAAAATGCTTTGAGTTGTATCACGAATAAAAGAACCATAAGAATCTCCATTGTAAATGAATATATATATATATATATATATATATATATATATATATATTTACAGGGATTACAATGATGTCAATTGAGAGAAACTTGATGGTATTGGGCCTTGAAAAGAGTTTTCAATTAAAGTCTTGCAAAATCATTCTAGAAGCATACAAACTTGTAAAAATGTGTTATGGGCCCAACAACTGACGACGACACGTTAGACCCTTCAGACAAATCCGGCCAAGCCAGCCCAATTCAGCTCGCCTTGCAGTTCGACGGGTCAATGGCCGGTTCAACCTTCGGCAGGCCAATGGCCGGCTCAACCTTCGGCAGGCCAATGGCCGGCTCCACCTTCGGCTGGCCCATTTCCGGCTCCACCTTCGGAAGGCTAATGGCCAGCTCGACCTTCGGCAGGCCAATGGCCGGCTCGAACTTCGGCAGGCCCATGGCCGGTTCGACCTTCGTCAGGCCAATGACCGGCTCGACCTTCGGCATGCCAATGGCCGAGCGAACCAACCTTCGGCAGGCCAAAGGCCGAACGAAACTCACCCAGCCAAGGGGCTTCCAAAACGTCCCTTTGTCGCCTAAAAAAATGAGGCTCGACCCCTTGAGACAAAAAATCCAAACTTAAGTACTGATACGCTGCTGAACTCGTGCTTCACTCGTTTCTCTCAAACCTTAGCCCTCTAAACTCCTAACCTCTTTATCCACCTCAATCTCACTAATGTTGAGCGTCGGAGAGGTAAACAGAGGCACCCCCTTTGTTTCCCCTTTGTAGTTCACGTGACCTCTTTACATTTCAGGTACCATACAAAGTGAACCTCATTGACAGGTAAACATCTCTATGTGAGACTCTATTTATAGGAGAAAGAAAATCAAGAAAGGGTAATAATCAATAGTGTATTCATCACACAATATTTGATTTTCTCTCCTCTTTCTCCTTATACATGGCTGGCCAACATAGAGTATAAGTGAAGGAAATTTGTTTCCTCACTTAGCATATTTATTTTCATCTCAAGGAAATTCATTTCATCTTTTCGTTTTGGGTAATTATTTTTATAATTAAAAGCAAAGAATTCTCTCCTCTTGGGGTGTGTTTCGGCTGAACTCTACACTAGGGAAGGGGCATCTAGATGCTTCCTAATTTCTTTTAAGACAATTCTTAAAATACCCATTGTAGAATTAATATTGCACAAATAATGAAATTAATTTCATAATGCCTCAAACGACTTTTCGGATTTAGAAAATAATATATATTTACATCATATTATTCAAAATCTTATTTTGACATTCACATCATTTTATGTCCATGTGGACAAAAATACCCTTTAATATTTTCCGAGTAAAAATCTAGTTCAACACTCAAACTTATTTTGACTTATCTTATAGTTTAACAATCCTACTCTAATAACCTTTAATAGTGACCCTATGGATCCAAATGAACAAAGCTTGAACTTCTATACTCGGACTCAAAATTTCACAAACCTTTTTCGAGTATTAGCTTAATGTCAACTGACTCTACTAAAGAGTTGACACTGAGAATCTCTCGGTTCAAATGAATTTATTTTCTACTCAAATTCAACTTAATTATATTGAGCGGATCCATTGAGTGTTATCTATGTTTACCCTTCATGAATATCATCTACTAGATGAGACCCAGTTATTATTTCTTCAATTCATTTGTTACTTGTGAATAAGTTAGAAACAATGTATTGACGATGAGCTAACAAGTCACATTGTTTCATCCATATAAAGTCGCTAATTATTTTTGGATACCGCGCGGTTCATTTATTCACAATCTAAGTAATAAAGCATGAGGTGATATACATTGCATTTCAGCAATCTTGTACATGAATTCCATATCTATGGAAACTTCACAAACCTGGTTCATGACATCTTCGTAACATAATATCTTACCAATTACTCTAGTATAGATTATTTAATGGATCCAGAATTTGACTTTCTCAAATGAGTATATTAAACGTATGACATGACATGTCTCATTTCAGGATTTAGGTAAGCACGATGCAGTTCATACATAGTGACCTTGAGACAGAAGAGGTTAAATGGTTTGGTCTTACATTGTTTCTAAAGGTGCAATAGTCGATTAAGTGTCTTCGAAAGATACACTAGAAAAACTATAGAGTTCATAACTTTCTATGCCTCGTAACCAGACATCATAGATTCTTCCAACAATCATAATGGGATCAGTAGTCCATTGATTTTTAGATTGTGAATATATCGTTTTAACCAAACCATGGAGAGTTTGTTCACGCAAATCTATATTTGTCTCTTCATATATTGTTAGGTTTGATTAAGAACTATAAGATTATTTAATATCATAAATGTTCAAACAATCGAAAAGGAATGTATGAACGTATCAACTTTTATTAATGTAATTAGCAAATTACAATAAAGACATTATGAAAGATTTCTATATTACATCAATATGTAAATAAATAATGTTTTTGTGGGCTTCTCTGCCAACAAACTTCCACTTGACTCAAAGAAGATGAGAGTAGTCCTTCATGTTCAATCTGTCTCGATGTTTATCGAAGACCTTGTTGGACAGGGCCTTGGTGAATGGATCTGCAAGGTTGTACACCGTTGAGGTCTTATTCTCCTCTATGTCTTTTTTGCTGCACGATCTCTATAATCAAATGGCAGTTCCTCTCAATATGCTTAGAGCGATTATGGTAGTTCCTTTGAGTTAGCAACAGTCCCACTATTATCACCATAAAGTGTCATGGGCTCGTTGACATTCAGAATGATTTATATTTACTTTAGGAATTTTCTAAGCCATACAGCCTCTTTAGATGCTTCACAAGCAGCCACGTATACTCCCTCCATGGTATAATCAACAATGCAAGATTGCTTGATATTCTTTCAAACAACAGATCCACCATTCAGGATGAACAAAGATGCTTAACTGGATTTCCTGGAATCCTTATCCGCCTAAAATTCGGAATCGTTATACCCCGTCATCGTCAGGTTAGTACCTGAATATGTTAGCATCGAGTTCCTAGTTCTCCAAAGATACTTAAGAACATGCTTAACAGCAACCCAGTACTCGAGTCCAGGATTTGATTGGAAACGGCTAACTACGCCAACGACAAAACATATATAAGGTCTAGTGCATAGCATAGCATACATGAGACATCCTACGACTGAAGCATAGGGAATCTTTCTCATGTCTTCAATCTCTTGTGCAGTCTTGGGAGACTGTTCCTTAGAGAGTAAGACTCCACGTCTAAACGGGTTTTGGAATTTCTTAGAATCTTGCATAGTGAGGCGATCCATCACCTTTTTTTTATATAAGACGCTTGGGACAACAACAGGGTCCAGTTCTTTCGATCTCGAAAGATCTGAATCCGCAGAATGTACGCAGTTTCCCCTAGATCTTTCATATCAAACTACTTAGCTAACCAGGTCGAATTCAGGCCACTGGGGCGTCCTTGTCCTCTTGAGTCGAATCAATATTCATTTTAGGAAGACATGGGGTGGTGAATACCCATTTATGCTTGTTCATAGAAAGGACGATGTCTAGGTTACGTTTCTAATTTACGTAGAGGATTATTCAGAAAGTGTTTTAGAGACGTATTGCTAATTTTTTAAACAATATATGATTAGTCTTTTGTTTAGGATTTTAAGTTAAATATTGAACAAAATAAATCCAAAGGTTTATAAATAAAATGACAATTTACTGTTTCGAGTGAAGGCCGCAAAGATTTTTCTTTCATAAGTAAATGACTCATCACTAATGCATAGTCATGATAATAATACATGAATGCTTTGACTAGCCACCTTATAAAGAAGTTTGATCACTTAAATCTTTTCGCAGGGCCTCGAGGGAGGATTACTAGAGATTGAGCCTAAGTGTGTAACATACAACTTAATTCAAAAGATCTACTTTGAAAACAACCCGCCGAGGGGAGGCCTTGTCTCATCGTTTCACTTTTGAACATAGCTCTACAAGCAATGTTAAAGGGAAAGTTTCGTTGAGTACTCTCATTAAAGAGAGGGTCACCATGGTGACTCTTAGTCTGACGACATATGCACTTAACATTAGTGTTGGGGATTGTAGGTAGCAAACAATAAATACAACCCTCCCACTTAGCTTTTTGGAATAAGGCACATTTTCTCTTGTACGATTGGAAACACGTTTCCATGAGTAAAGACAAATAGAGTGGATCACAGGAAAAAGTAACCCTAAAATCAATATTTCTGAGGGGAGAGCAGTGTTAATGCACTAAGGCACAAGGAACATACTCGGACCTTTTTTTCTATTAATTTTATTTTTCCTAGGGAAAGTGTGAGATTAATAAATCATCACTTTTTCACTTGAAGGTTTTTGAGATTCAAAATCTCCTAAAACTAATATCTTCATCTGTATGACATATTTCTTCAAGGAATCTTCATGGTGGTTGAGTGTGTGAACGTCGGAAAGCCACGATAGCATCAAGAAGAGGGGACGATGTTAGGAGTCGCAAATCCGGATTGAAAAATCCTAGACTCGCGGACTGCCGTACACCTCGGAGTTAAAAGATAAAAAATGACACATCCGGTATCCGATTAAACTGAAACTAATTGCATTGGATAGCTAACTTCCGTACCTTTAATTTGGTTGAAGACCACTAATTTTCAAGTTCTGAGCAGTTAAGTCCGTTTTACGGAGTCATAACAACTTGTTCAGAAATTGAAAACAATTAAAAGGTACGTTGGATCTAGCCGTATTGAGAAAGAGGTTTATTAAAACATTTTATTTGTATGTTTTGATTTCAATTATATGTTATATTAACATGTTAATAATTTACACAAAATAGACCAAAAAATATTCTATAAAATATTCAGTAACTAATTTAAAGTAGAAGTGCAAAAAACTAGTTTAAACTATGCGCACATATTTCCAAATATGTCAAAATATTGATTTCGAGTATGCTAAACATAAGATAATTTAAAACTACTTTTAATGTATTTATATAGCATATTTAACAAGTGGAAAATCAACACAAATTTAATTTTAGAGGTCGTACCAAAAAAAAATTGTGTAAGATCTAATCT
Source organism: Urtica urens (assembly GCA_958296335.1). Lineage (NCBI taxonomy): Eukaryota > Viridiplantae > Streptophyta > Magnoliopsida > Rosales > Urticaceae > Urtica > Urtica urens. Next base: position 9,048,468 of record OY282528.1, read on the forward strand.
TTGAAAAAACAATTATTTAAGCAAATTTTGAAAACCATTTGCTTATAATGATTTTAAATAACATGAACATGCTTATACTTTGACCATAGCTCTGATACCATTTGTTGGAATCGGTCTAGGGTTAAGAAAAATTATAATTAATCATATTAATGGTGCAATATAAAATTTCTTTACAAGTAAAACAATTTTACTAACATAGGTAAAGTGCATGAACATGTATCAATTAAAAAAAATATTTAAAGTGCATGAATACTAAACTTTCTTCTACCTTGACTTAGACGGATCTTCAGAAAAGTTGATCTTCTCTTCTGGCTTGGTTCCTTCAAACCTAAACGTGAACTCGAGAAACCTAAAGTTTCTATTACATGAGTCTTTAGAGGTTTAGAAGGACATGTGGGTCGGCACAATTAAACAATATAACTCAAGAGCAAGTCTATGAGCGAATGAGCTATATAAGCCTAAGTCTAAGGAGGGCTTAGGTGCCAAAATAAAAAGGGATTTGAGAGAGAGAGAGAGAGAGAGAGAGCATTAGAGTAAGAAAACTTATTTTCACATCTCTATTTAAGGCTCTATTTATAGGAGAAAGAAAATTAAGAAAGGGTAATAACCCTTTTCAATTGTGTATATTTGATTTTCTCTCCTCACTTACCATATTTATTTCCTTCTTAAGCAAATTCATATGCTTTTTTCCTTTTGGGTAATTATCTTTATTATTAAAGCAAAAAATCTCTCTTCTTGGGGTGTGTTTCGGCCAAACTCTACACTAGGGAAGGGACATTTAGATGCTTCCTTATTTCTTTTAAGACAATTCTTAAAATACTCATTGTAGAATTAATATTGCACAAATAATGAAATTAATTTCATAATGCCTTTTCGGCTTTAGAAAATAATTATATTTTCATCATATGAAAATATTCAAAATTTTATTTTGACATTCACATCATTTTATGTCCATGTGGACAAAAATACCCTTTAGACATTTTCCGAGAAAAAGTCTAGTTCAACAGTTAAACTTATTTTGACTTAACTTCTAGTTTAACAATCATACTCTAATAACCTATAATAGTGACCTTATGGATCCAAATGAACAAAACTTGAGCTTCTATGCTCGGAATCAAAATTTCACAAACCTTTTTCGAGTATTAGCTTAATGTCAACTGACTCCACTAAAGAGTTGACACTGAGAATCTCTCGGTTCTAATGAATTTATTTTCTACTCAAATTCAACTTAATTATATAGAGTGGATCTATTGAATGTTATCTATGTTTTCCCTTCATGAATATCATCAACTAGATGAGATTATAAAATTACCATTTTACCTTTCTAATTGTTATTTCCTCAACTCCTTTGTTACTTGTGAATAAGTTAGAAACAATGTATTGACGAGGATCTAATAAGTCACAGTGTTTTATCCAAATAAAGTCACTACTTAATTTTGGATACCGCGAGGTTCATTTATTCACAATATAAGTAATAAAGCATGAGGTGATATACATTGCATTTAAGGAATTTTGTACATGAATTCCATATTTATGAGAACTTCACAAAGCTGGTTTCATGACATCTTCATAACTTAATATCTCACCAATTGGTCTAGGCTAGATCACTTAGTGGACCTAGAATTTGACATTCTCAAATGAGAATATTGAAGTGATCAAATGACATGTCTCATTTTAGGATTTGGGTAAGCATGATGTGATTCATACATATTGGCCTTGAGACAAAAGAGGTTAAATGGTTTGTTCTTACATTGTCTCTAAAGGTGCACTGGTCAATTCAGTATCTTCAAAAGATACACTGGAAGAACTATAGAGTTCCTAACTCTCTACGTCTCGTAACAAGACATCATAGATTCTCCCAACAATCATACTGGGATCAATAGTCTGTTGATCTTTATATTGTGAATATATCGTTTTAAGCAAACCATGAAGTGTTTGTTCAAGCAAATCTACATTTGTCTCTTCATACATTTTTCAAACAATCGAAAAAGGAATGAATGAACATTTCAACTTTTATTAATTTAATCAGCAAATTACAATAAGGCCTTTATGAAAGATTTATATATTACATCAATATGTAAATAAATAATCTTCTTGTGGTCATCTCTGCCAACAATAATAGGAAATTAGCTTCTTCGGGTATTGATAAAAAGGAGTTAACAAAGTTTTCCATGCACCCACCATTTTGGAAAAAGGACGAAGGATCCATGACGCGAAAAGTTAAAATTAAAAAGGCAAAATGGAGAAGAAGGAGCGCTATATATTACCTGACCACCTCCATCGTCGAAATGGCCTCTCCATGACTCGCCCATTAGCCCGGTCCGCCAGCGGTCGCGCAAGAGTTGTAATCGATCGACGGGTGGAATTTAACTCTGAGTTCGCCATCGGTCGTATTTTCCACGGTGACTCATTTATATAAATTATCCTGTCATCTCCTGATCGGCGACTCTTGGTCAAGAGCTTTGGAATGCTCTACTGGCACGCCCCAATCTCCGCTCCTTACAAGGAAAGCCATAGGGCTCTCACAAAGCTCACCGAAGGCTCAACTGACCGCTGGACCTTCTTCGTAGCGTTGGCCGGCCGGCTTACCCTCCCCAGGAGGCCTTGTCGGCCGGGAGGCACGCATAGGAGGCCATGCTGACAAAAAGAAGCCCAAAAGGCCTGGCTGGCCGACATGCACACCCAAAAGGGCCAGCCTGCAGGCACACTCAGGAGGCTTGAATGGCCGGCATCCGCACCTATGGGGCCCAACCGGTAAACAGGCACGTCCAATATGTACGGTCGGCCGGCAAGTAATGTCCACGCGGCCTGGGCTCTCTTTATCCCCCTTCATCTTAAACCAAAATTACACAATTGGTATCCCCTAAAACCCTATCTGAAGCTCGTGTTTCCATTCTCGATCCTTACTATCCACGTGAGGTTACTGGAGAATAATTTTGACCGTATTAGTTCTCCTAAGATCAAAGATCCGAGCCTTGAAGCAACGTTGACTATGTGTATCTGTTTCCTTTAATCTTTTCGATCCCTCCTTGTCATCCTATAAGTCCGCCCACATCGTACTAATGTTGAGCGTCAGACAGGTAAACAGAGGACCCGCTTTTGTTTTCCATTCTTAGTTCACGTCTGTTCACTCTTTTCAGATAGCAGAAGAACTCGAAGATCCCAAGACAGTTAAGAGACGATCCGAGACAGCAGATCTGACACGCTGATCCGAAGTGAGGGTCACTAGCCCTGAGCAGGGATCTGATGGCCGAGGTCTCTTAACGGTGTTCAAATTTAGCGAAAACATTTTCATTAAATCAATGAGATGTTCTAAATATTATTTTAAAAATAAATCAAATAAATTTGGAAGGAAAATAAATCAATTTGACCGGCCATATATATTGATTTATGGACTGGGAAATTGTTTAAACTCATTAAAAATAAATAAAGGGTTTTAGTTGGCTTAATGGGTTTAACTTGACCTAGGCCCGTTATCTCTTGAATAAATAGACACAAACTTCACTCTCAATCCTAATCCATTCATTATGGCTGAGAACCCCACTCAGGGAGAGTGATTTTCAAAACCCTAGCCCCTTTTGGTCTTACTTTGGCTTAACCGCGGGGTTAAGAAAAGAGCATTTTTCGTTCGTCTTTTAATTTTTTGAGTGATCATTCCCTTCTCCATGTCCATAGAAGATCCCAACCTCTTAATCTAAAAAAGTCCGGATATCTTTTCCTTTACTCGGTTTCGTGGTTGTTTGAGTGAATTCCCCCCTTTTGGCCGTGCATCACTTTTTCCACAAGCAAGGAGACACGTGCGATGGATTCAGACTCAGGTGCGCATAAGGAAGCTCTCAGCCAAGGTAGTTGGACGCGTGAAGTAGATCTGGAACTCACATATTGAAGATGGAAGGACGACTCATGAAGTTGTCAACGACAACCGTAAGTTTTCTGAGATCCAATATGTAATGCAATTCTATAATTAGTTATAGGATTGTGATTGTATGTGGATTGATTATTTACATGTTTAAAAATTTATTGACATGTTAGGTCATTTTTATGGTCGTGGTTATTCAATATGTTACGAATAGAGTTTCACATATTAGATTGAAATTTTGAAATTGCGCCATGTTAAATATGTTTCATTATTTAATAGGTTAGTTGTTAAAATTGTAACATAGGACCCTCGGAGGCAACCAGATCCTCACGTTGCGATAAGACTTCTGAAAAGTTTCCAGAAAACTCTCGATGCAGCGAAATATGTATATGGCCGAGGCGAGGAAGTTCCATATATTTTACTTGCCCTTTGGAATTTATTTGCAGGGGCTTTGTATCGATCCAGTCGCGGCGTAGCATAGTCCCCGCGGCCAAATTCATTTGTTGCCTTAGCATTATGCAAAATCTCGCCACGGCAGTATGTCTTCCTCCCGCAGATGAAGGTATCAAAAAACTTCCACAGCGGGGAGGTGCCCCCTTGGAAAAATGGTAAATTCTCACAGCGAGAGAATCGTCATTGTGCGAGAGTATATATCTCTCACAGCACAATGACTACCTACTTTAGGAGCCGATATTTGTAGTAGTGTATGAAAATAATTTTTTTTATCAAATTAAATAAATAAATTAATTAATTTTATTTCCTTACTTGTTTCTTGATAAAATAAATATACAAAATTGGAAACTGAGTAGTTGAAAACTTCAAATATAAAGCGTATAAAGTACATTAAAAATATTCTTCACATACCGATTTATGCAGCTTCTTGCATCATGTTTTGAAAATTATGCGCTTGAACACTCTCGTGTATGAAAAATCTGCTAATGATTTTTCTTAATGGCTTCTTGAGAGACATGCTTTCCACGGTAGGGACTGTTGGTTCTGTGCCGAATCAGATCGATAAAGGGCGGGCGAGATTGTTGGAATCCACCCCATGTCTCGTTTGGATCTAGAACCTTATCAAGGCCCTGATCTGAACATTGCAGCATCGGCCTCTTGGCAACTTCTCTTCATTGCTTCGTACAAGTCCTCGTCTTCTCGTTTTTTAATTTCATCGAACTCTTATTTTTTTTAATTTCAGCTTCAAGTAGCATCCGCCGCATTTCTTCCTCTACCTTCGGAGGATACTTATCACATTGTTTCAAATTTTTCTTCGGATCATTTCCACTATGATGCAACTTCATACGAGTGATACTTCCACCTCTTCTCGTTAACCCACAATACTTGCATGTAAAAGGATTGTTACTCCCCGGAACGACAACACAATGTTTTCGGACGCCTTCATCTCTCATCTGTAATCTTAACAAACAAAATTCTCAACTTCATAACTCAAAAAATTATGAAAAAATTCAAGTATTATTCAATTTCAATTTCAAACACATTCTATTTCAGACATATTTTTTAGGAAAAATCTTAATCAACCGTTTCTTCCTAAACAAACTAAAACAACAATTCCCGACATAAAATTCAAATGATCAAATCCGTGTCTCAAACAATTTTGAAAACATGCCACTCTTTTTAGATTTCAATTCCAAACAGATTCTATTTCACACAAATTTTTGAGGAAAAATCATAATCAACCGTTTCTTCCTAAACAAACTAAAACAACAATTCCCAACATACAATTTAGATTATCAAATCCGTGACTAAAAAAATTATGAAAATATTCCACTCTTCTTAAATTTCAATTTCAAACAGATTCTATTTGACACATATTTTTGAGAAAAAATCATAATCAACGACTTCAACAACAATCTTAGTTAACGAATAATCAAACTATAACTACAACTACTGAATTCACTGCATATTTCATATTATCGATCTCAATAAAATATGAAAGAATTCCAGTCCTCTTCAATTCAGGTTCAAACAAATTTAATTTCATCCATATTTTTCGACTAAATATTATAATGAACGACTTCAACAACAATCTTATGATTTTTATTTAAAGAAAAATCGTTATATAACTATAACTATCGAATTCACTTGATATTTCACAATTAGGATTACAAAAAAAATTCCAAAAATTATATAATCTTCATAATCACATTCCTAACACGTTTTGTTTCTAACATAATTGTTAAAAAAAATCAAGTTCGATAAGAAAATCATCTTCTTATGTCGCAGATCTAAACCCATCGGTCATTACCTGAAATTTCTCTGGCCAAACACGAAATCCGGCGTTTTTTTGTTGTTTTTGCACAGCTGCGATCGGCAACGGAGCGGCCTACGAAGATTCGGTTGGGAATTCGCCGGCGTGTTCGTGGTTACCTAACCCTCCTCAGCGGCCAAAATGTGAAAAAGAAAGAGAAAACTCGTAGGTGTTCTTCGGCCAAATTGGAGTTTTGTGAGTAAAAAAAACGACATTTTTGGACAAACATCAAGCGGAAACCTTCGGCCAAAACGATGAAAACGGGCGACCAAAAAAGACGAAACTTTTATATGACTGCTTTTTGGCCGGCTACGAGCGAAACAACGGGTTTTGTTGTGAATTCGCCAGAATTCGTCAGCATTTTAAAGGTTGGTTGAAACAAAAATGCGAGAGACGATGTAAACCTTAATACAATGTAAATTCTCTGCAAGTATCAAATTATTTTATTAAAAGGTTTATTGAATTAAGAAAATAGATGCATAATTGTCTTTGCTTTGCTGAAGAGGGGTTTTGAAACGAATCTTTATTATTGGACAATTCTTTGCCGTAATGGGATTTTTATTTTATTTTCTATCATATCTCCATAATAAATATATCAGGTCACTATAACATAGTGGTTTAGTCAGCAAAGGAGACTGAATATAATCCTAACTAGTTTTATAGCAATTTTATATATAAATAAATGCATAAATTAATTAAAAGTTTGAAAATCGGTTAGATCTTGATTTAAAAGCCATTGCAAAATTTATTATTTGAATTTTTCTCGAGCTCATCAACCTTACATTGACCATATTAATATTGGAAAGTGGCCTCAACGGAATATGATAATGTATTATTTCAATCATTTAAGGACCTAAAAGGAAAAGCAGATATAGATCTCTTCAACCAGAATTTATCCAATACAATGCTTAATAAATAGTAATAATAATAACAATATTCACACCGCCGCTTTGCAATTATTCTCCTTTAACTTCTTTTTTATATTTTTTAATAAAACTAAAAAGATTATATTCCCTTCCAAGTAAAAAGTTATTTCTCTAGCTGGATTGCAAGGGAGATTCTGCATCATCTAGTTAAAGGGACATTAAATTCTCCAATTAGATTATAACTGGAAAATGTAATGATAAATGCATATGATTGACCATCATATTTATGATGGGTGAGCGGAGATTTTAACATTTTTTTAGTAATTATCATTTAATATTACAGTTGAAGTAGATTCGTCAATCTATAATATCAGTTAATTTCCGTTAAACTGATATTAATTTGCATTAATTTATTCGACCTCAGGATTGCTGTAACTATTCTTTCATTCATTTCTAGTGAGTAATTTGATTTAACAACCATTAATTTTGCGTGTCATATAATGATAGACAAACATAAATATTAGAGACAAACATAAATATAGAAAGATTGTTATTTTTATGTAAAACATAGAAAAATTGTTATACATACCAACATAAATATAAGATAAAAAAAAGGCTTTTATGTAAGGGACGGTTTTTTTACACCATTATATCCTGAGAAACAAACAAAGAGAAAATAACACCCAAATTAAGAAAGCTTCAATATTCTCTTCCAATGGAGGACGTGACCTTTTTCGGTCCCTGGGAGCAAAACGAAAAATTCTCTCCACGTTACTGGTCCTAATGCTCCAAATTCTACCTCTATTCGTCAGATCCCGAAGCCCCTCCCTCTGACCTCTCTCTCCATGCCCAGTGCACCCTAGACGAGGAAGAAGATGACCTGAAAATTGACATCGAAGACAGCCTGTTCTCGCGCTTCGAATCGTCGTTTGAAGACGTCATTCCAGGGATCTTCCTCGTCAATATCATGGAGGACCGCGATAATTAGGTCAATTTCGTGATCGATCTCTTCCACCAGTGAGTCGAGGAGTCTAATCTTACCGATGATATCGACGATTTGGCCGCGAAGGCGCTCGGAGAGTCGAGCTTCGGCGCCGTCGAAGAAAATCTCGATCGTCTCGATTTAGGGCTAGAGTTCGGGTTAGGCTTAGAAATAGAAAGGAAAGAATAAGTGTTCGTGTTCTTGGTCGTGGTCGTGTTTGTGTTTGTGTTCGGATTGAAGAGAGAAAAATGGTTGAGGATGATTGCAGAGAGAGAGAAATCGGTGGAGTTAGAGAGAGAATAGATAATAGGAGGCGTGTTGAAAAGGGTTTGGAGTTTAACAGGAAATATATAATATATAACAACTCCTCAAAATTTCTCCTGCCCACATTTAAAACACCATTAGTTTTGTCTAATTTATCAAATATTCGGTCATTTAATGGAGAGAGAATGTGAGTATATCCAATCAAACGTTAAAACCGGCTATATTGTAGTTAAGTTTAAGAAATTATTGTTTCAGATTTAATAACCCTTAAATAAGTCGAAAAGGGTATATTAATCAGACATTTTTGTTGATTTCTCTAATTGGGTATTAACCAAAACTTTCAATAAGTTAAGTATTTTTCAAACTCATTTCTATAAAATACTAGAAAGGTATATAAAATGTATTATTCTCTCTTTCTTAGTCTGAGCCTCTGAGGTAAGAATGTTCTCCTCGGCCTCTTCAAGAAGGCATTATCAGAAGGACAATATGAACCCGGCTTTTGAACTTATAAGTGACTATAAATACTGTCACAGAGCTCACATCTTGCACATAACTGCTGTGTGATAGGAGGTGTGACCCTGTGACTCAAATTAAATCAGTTATCTTAGTTCTCTTAATACAAATATAATGAGAGCTCTTAGAGAATAGAAGCACCTGTTGAATGTAACCTTACGTTTTGGCTTTTCATACAAAATTTAGTCCATAATACTGTTCATTATCAAATTTGTTTAAACTTGCTTGCTCTTATAGATTTATAAATAAATTATAAGGAGGGAAATAAACAAAATAATATAATATGAAGTATGAACAAGCATGAGGTGTTATGATTGAATTTTAGCATAGCATTGAGAAATATATATGACACCGAACAGATCTAATTTATAGTCTTAATATAGACATAAATAAGTGTCGAATATAGACTCACAGAACTAAATTTGTAGGAGAACCAATCAAAATATACAAAACTAGTCGAATCATAATCTTATAAGGACTGCGTAAAGAGTAAAGACCAATAACCCAGATAACTAACATAAAGTAATCTAACCGGTATTTCACATTATCAATATGGTTATCAAATAACCGCTTACAACGTGAAACTTGCATATAAATACATGAGATCCTGACCAAGAAAAATTGACGTCCGCGACTTCCAACCTATATATTTTTTCACTTACATTTAAAAGTCATTTGTAAGCTATACTTTTTTTATTGAACATAAAAATAATATAATACTTTCATTTGACTTAATGTCAAATCCTTTCGGCATAGATATGTTGAAAAAACTTAGAATTATTATTTAAAAAAAAATTGGTTCTTTTCGATGATCATTATGTTGGCCCTTTATGATAGCGCTGATCTCCTCCAAACCGAGATTGGATTCGAAGTACAAACCGTGGACGCCGGCTCTTGCTAATACATAGTGGGCCATTTATCGATTTGTAAATAGCGGATTCAAAGATCGTGGTGAGTTAAATGCAAGAGTTGCAACTCATCAAGCACGAGATTCATGCCGAATGGATGACCACAACCAAGTTATTCTAAGTTTCTTGATCATCGAAAAATTAACCGTGGAATAGAAGGACTTCAAGAACTATCTCAAATATAAGAGAAAGTAGATGGATTTTGAAAACTTGGTTGTGAGTCTCCTATTGAGGCGGAAAATCATGGCTCGCAAAAAAACGTTCAAGACTCTATCCGAGAGGGCGAATGTTATCGAACATGGCGAATGCTCAAAGTGAAAAAAAAAACTCTTCCATAAGCTTCGGCCGAAAGGATAATCTTTCAAGAAGAAGAAGCACCAACCAAGGTTCGTTACGAAATGTTTCAACTGCGACAAAGAAGGTCATCGAGTTGCCGATTGTAGGAAGCCGAAGAAGAAGGAGGAGACCAATGTCGTGGAAGAGGTCGATGAGCTCCTCGTCGCTGTGGTATCCGAGGTGAACATGGTGGACTCAAACCCTAAGGAAGAGTGACTGGAATAATAGGTAAAAAATAGTATTTTTTTTCCTAGAATAAGAGTGATTTTTTGCTAATAATTAGTGAGGTCCATTCATTGAAATTGAATAATTTTTTCATATTCTTATACCACGTTGCGATGGGTATAAAGTGAAGTATTTATTTTTGAAAATAATGTTTATAATAAAAGAGAAATCGATGCTCTAAGCATGTTTAAAATCACATTTATTATGTGTTTTTAAAGAAGTGAATTTAAATAGATACACTTGGTAGTGTATTGAAAAGAGTATCACATTGGTTGGTGTATTATTTATAAAGTATCCTCCTTCTTAAGGTGATAAGATAGTGTAGTGGAAGAGAGTGTGGTTGAGTTAGCTCACGCCCACAGGCACGCGCCGTTACCGAGCCCAGTCGAGCCGAGCTGGACCACGCTTGAGCTCGGGCTTGGATCTTGGATCTTGAATCTTGACAATTTGGGCTCTTCGAACATCCGGACGTAATCTTTATATTTTTCTTACAAAATTCACTTTAAAAGAGTTTTAATTCTGGAAATAACTTGTATATTATCTTGAGAATTAAAATGAAACTTAAACCATGTATGCGAACGGTCATGTTGACGTTTGGATAACTAGAGTTAGGCGGCATTAAGTCTGCATGGCCGGAGTTAGGTGGCATTAACGCCATTAAAAATGCATTAAGGCTCAAACAATTTTGTTACATTGTAACCAAGCTTCTGGCTTTCAAATAGAAGGTTGAGCATCTCATTCTGAGACACCGAAAAGCATAACTTATTCTTTCTCTCAAAAATTATTTTCCTTTGTAATCTCGTAAAACTTCGGGATCTTCAGGTTTAATTCATTGAAGATGAATTAAGTGGTGTTAGACTCGTCTTAAAGTTATTGTATGTTGGGAGATTTTCGTTCAACTTATTAAACACCTATGGAAAGCGTTAAAATACTTTAAAAATCGTTAATATATACCTTAAATTATTCTTCTTCCATTTTTAATATTGTTAACAAAATGTACATTGGTCGAGAAAAAAGCCGTATCATGGACTCATGACCATTGAAAATGTTATGCTTCGTACTGTACCCTGAGATTTCGGATTTTTTTTTTAAATTGATATTCCCATTATCACAAAGACTCGTACAAAGCCTTACAAGCAAATCGGACAGAGGCCGATACCTTGAACACACAATAACAAGTCTGAGGTGCTAATGAGTAACAAAAGACAAGAAAAATTGAAACAAAAGAAACGAGTTTCTATTTTCAAACTAAAATGTAGGCTATTTAAAACACACTCGGACTCCTTCAAAAGAGATATTCGGCAAATCCTAAAACGCACACGGAGGGGCACCAACCACGAAACTCGGGCCCTATGAACTAACAAAAGGCAATACAGAAAAAACATCTCTAAATTTTTTCTTCTTTTTTGTCTGAAAAATATTCTTATCTGCCTACCTCATTCCAAAACAAACATTACTAAAAACTGTTGTCGTCGGTTTTTCCCGACGACAATGAATATAAATATATCTTCTTCGGACGACCCCGGGCTCAGCCACCGGAGGGCGCCACGGGCTCTCCCGACGCACCGGCCGGTCCCGACGCGCCCCGATTAGCCCTTGGCCGGCCCTGAGACGTCCCTGGCCGACCCTGGCCCGCCATCGCCGGTCCTGGCACGCCTTGGCCGGTCTTGGCAAGGCCTTGGCCGGCCCTGGTAAGGCCCTGGCCCTCCCTTGGCCGGCCCTGGCCCTCCCTGGCGGTCCTGACACGCCCTCGGCCGGTCCTGACCCGTCTTGGGCGCCCATGGTCGATTGCCTCGGCTATAAATAGCCCAAGACGCCTCTCACAAAGGTAACGAACAAAAAAGAGCTAAAAAAGAGAACTTCTCCCCGAGAATTCTCCCGAGATCCGAGACTTGAGTTTGGAAACGACGCCGACTTCATAGTCTCCGTTTCCACCTTGCCTCGTCGATCTCCCATCGTCATCCTACAAACTCCACCCGCATTATACTAATGTTGAGCGTCGGAGAGGTAAACAGAGGACCCCCCTCTGTTTTCCCTTATTAGTTCACGTCTGTTTACTCTTTTCAGATAACAGAAGGACTCGAAGACCACACGACAACTAAGAGACGATCCGGGACACCGGATCTGACACGCTCAGGCCGAAGCGAGGGTCACCCGCTCTGAGCGAGGATCTGACCGCTTAGGTCTCTGAACGTTGTCCAAATTTTAGCGACAACATTTTGGCGCTAGAAGGAGGGGCCTGTTTCTCGACCCTAAAACTCGCTCATTCCACACCTTTCCATTTCATCTCCTTTCTTTTTCGCTCATTTGAAAATGAGTGACGTTCCGGCAACTTCCGCAGCTGCCCGATCGAGCAATCCCTTCGTTCGAGCTGCTAGCTCACGATATGAGTTTCGGCGACTCCCCCACCGAGGAACCGGGCAACAACCTGGGACAAGGGGTTTGGAAAACGAAATCCCCGCCCCTCGTGAGAACGAGGAGGGCCTAAGAGACGAAACCAACCGTCGCTTGACGGAGTTGTTGGCTCGACCCGGGGTGGATAGAGGCCTACTCATGAACCTCCTCGTATACGAGGAGGGAGGCAGTTCGACTCAGGACGAAGATTATGCCATGGACGACACCGCCCCGGAGACAAGTGAAAGCCTGGCGCTCATCCGCTCGCCCATGGAGAATGCGAGCGACGCTCCATTCGACCCGCAAGCCGAGCTGCGGCAGGAGATTTCGCGACGGGAGGGTTCGAGCAACCCCCGTCTTCGGACGGTGCAGGGCGCTTCGCGGAGCGGGCAGTCTCGGCGGGCGCACCGAGCATCCTCCCGACGGGGCGTGGATAGTCGCAGGACCCGTCGAGAAGACCACCCACAGCCGCTTGGACCTTCGCGCTCCGCCGAGGAAGATCTGAGGACCCGCCTTAATTCGCAGCGGGGCCCCCGAGGGGAGGACTTAAGGAGGAAGTTGGACGCCCGCCGGACCATCGCCGGGGCTACCACCCTCGGAAATCCTCCTCCCAATGCCTTGGACCAAGGATCTAATGAGCGGCAAGTCCCTATGCCAATGGGACCAAAAGCGGCAAACGGGCTCGAAATGATCACCATGATTCAGGGCCTCCAGAATCAGATCATCGAGTTGCAGGGGGCAGGCTCATGAGGTTCCAAGCCGTATAACGGTTTGGAAGGATCATACTCGCCTTTAACGGCTGCAGTCCTCGCGCAACCCCCGGGCGGGGATTCAAACTCCCCACCATGCCGCCGTATGAAGGACGCTCTGACCTCAATTTCCACATCCAGCACTATGAGACCTGGATGACAATGCAAGGACTCTCGGGGGAAACACTTTGTCAAGCTTTTAGCCTGACACTGGCAGGATCAGGATTCGAGTGGTTCTGGAACTTGAAGCCAGGCAGTATCGGCTCGTTCCGCGCCCTCGGGGAATCTTTTCTCGCTCGATTCGCCACGTTGATCGCGCAGAAGAAATCCAAAACGCATTTGTAGACGATCAGGCAAAAACCAGGCGAGAGCTTGCGTGAGTATTTGGCTCGGTTCACCGAGGAATCCCACAAGGTCAAGGATTTCGATGACCGAGACGCCATCGTAGTCATCACGGAAGGCTCCGAACCGAGCGACTTTTTAAAGTCGATCGTAGGAAGGGTCCCAAGGGACATGGCCGAACTCATGGCATGCGCTCAAACGCACATGGGGGTCGAAGACTACCTCAACAGCCGGAAGGGCGATGGTCACATGGATCATTCTCGATCGAACGATCGCCCCAATGCTCGAGGAAAGCGGGGGAGCAATAACAACACCGCCGGAGATGACCCTCTACCCCGACCAAGGAAGCCGTTCGCTGATCAATTCCGGGGGGAACCTCTCACCCCACTCAATATGTCCCCGGCTCGAATTTTGGCCCTTCACAGGGACAAGTTCGGGTCCCCGACGCCATTGAGAAAAGGTTCCGCAACATGGGACAAGAGCAAGTATTGCGAGTGTCAACGGGATCACGGACACGTGACTTCCGAGTGTTACCAATTAAAACGGCAGATAGAGGCCCTAATTCAGGATGGCAAGCTCAAAGAGTTTTTCATGAGAGCCGCCGGGGTCACAATCCCGGAGGATCGCCCACCTGCCCAGAATGAGGGCTCGGCCAAAGGAAATGCCACAGCCATTGCCACCATTAGTGGCGAGCACGAAAATCCCGAGATGAACATTGTGAGAACAATCGCCGGGGGGCTTGATTGCGGAAAATCAAGCAATCAAAAGAAAAAATATTTGAGGGCAGTGACTAACGAGAGGGTCAGAAATGGAATTAACCTCGCATATGTCGCTCCCCCACCTACTCCTTTTGAGGACATCCGCTTCACCGAGGAGGAAGCGAGACGAATACTCCACCCGCATAACGACGCTCTCGTCGTGACTGCGACAATCGCTAACAACAAGGTTCGACGAATCTTGATTAACAACGGCAGCGCGGTGGACATAAAATTCAAGTCGACGCTTGAGCAGATGAAACTCGACGGAGTAAAGCTCGCCCCGATCTGGACCCCATTATATGGCTTTTCCGGGGAAAAAGTGTGGACGGAGGGGTCAATAGATCTCCTCGTCACCTTTGGAACCCGAAGTAGCGCCGAGGTCACTCGGATTGTAACATTTTTGATCGTCGACGAACCGACGGCCTACAATATGATAATTGGAAGACCGACCCTGGTGGGCCTCAAGGCCATTACGTCAATATATCACCTCATGATGAAGTTTCCCACCGAGATGGGGATCGCATGCATGGAAGGGGATCAGGCCATGGCACGATCGTGTCACATGCATGCCGCTAGTGACAGAATCGCCAAGCTCGAGGGAGCAAGGGAAGTCTGCACAATGTATCAACTCAATGACGAACTCCCATGCAAACCCGAGGAGGGAGGAACGTTCGGTGAGTTGGACCAGCGCGTCGAGATCGAGCGTCGGCGCATGGAAACTCCTGACGACCTCGTCACGATTGTCCTGGATCCCGCCAAACCTGACCAAGTGGTCAAAATCGGCGCACAACTCTCCGTCGAAAAGCAGGAATTGATGGCTTCCTTCCTCAAGGAACATAAAAACGTCTTTGCGTGGACACATGCGGATATGCCGGGCATTGACCCAAAGATCATGGTATATCGCTTAAACGATGACCATAACATACCCGAAAGGGTTCAGCCCAGAAGGGCGTTTAGCGGGGAAAGATATCTCGCCATAAGAGAGGAAATTGAAAAACTCCTCGCTGCCGACTTCATAAGAGAGGCGGAACACCCCAAGTGGATGTCGAATGTGGTGATGGTGAAAAAGCCCAACGGGAAGTGGCGAATTTGCATAGATTACAAAGATCTTAACAAAGACTTCCCGAAGGATAGTTTCTCCCTTCCCCGGATAGAGCAACTCGTGGACGCGACAGCAGGCCACGAGCTCCTTATCTTCATGGACGCCTATTCAGGCTACAATCAAATCCGGATGCACGAAGATGACCAGATAAAAACGATCTTTATGACGATCAAAGGCCTGTATTGCTATAAGGTAATGCGGTTCGGTCTAAAAAATGCCGAAGCAACCTATCAGCGTCTGGTCAATCGTATGTTTACCGACCAAATCGGCAAAACCATGAAAATCTACGTGGAAGACATGTTGGTAAAAAGCCGATTGGCTCCCGACCACATCCACGACCTCCGAACCATGTTCACGATCCTTGGAAAGTACGGGATGAAATCCCAACAAATGTGCATACGGGGTCTAGTCGGGAAAATTCCTCGGCTACATGGTTAGCAAGCGGAGGATCGAGGCCAACCCCGAGAAGATCACTGCCATTCTCGAGATGAGGTCCCCGCAGAAACCCAAGGAGGTCCAAAGTCTGGCGGGACGGATCGCGGCGCTAGCCAGATTCGTCTCCAAGGCCACCGACAGGTGCCATCCTTTCTTCCAATCCCTAAAGAAGAGAGATGGGTTCGAATGGACTAGAAAATGTGAAAGGGCGTTTCGCGAGATGAAGTCATACCTCGCGACCCCCCCATTCTTGACGAAGCCCGTCGACCACGAGGTTCTCATACTATACCTCGCAGTGTCTGACAGGGCCACAAGTGCAGTCCTTATACAAGAAGAAGGCCAATGCCAACGGCCAGTCTACTACGTCCGCAAGTCTCTCCTTGGCGCCGAGACTCGGTACCCATAGATCGAGAAACTTTCATTGGTATTGGTCATGAGCGCGCGAAAGCTGCGTGCATATTTCCAAGCACATCAGATAGTGGTGCGCACCGGACATCCTATCGAAAAAGCCCTACAGCGAGGCTCCTCGATGAGGATGGCGATTTGGTCGCAAGAGCTCAGCGAATACGGGATAAAGTTCCAGCCGCGAGCAGCCATCAAGGGTCAGGCTATGGCTGACTTTGTGGCAGAGTTCGCACTCGCAGAGATCGAAGTCGAATAAGACAATGTCCCGTCGGACCCCCCAAGGAAAAGAGACATCGGGCCGACGGGCCCGACGTGGTCTCTACATGTCGACGGCGCTTCAAACGCCCGGGGGGCTGGCGCCGGGGTGGTTTTGACTAATCTCGACGGGAATAAATTGAAGTACACCCTGCGCTTCGAATTCAGCGCTTGCAACAACGAGGCTGAATACGAAGTCTTGATAGTCGGTTTAGAGCTAGCTCGCCGATTGGGGGTCGATAACTTGCACATCTTTTGCGACTCGCAATTGATCGTGAGCCAAGTAAAGGGCGAATACGCCGCCAAGAAGCCTAACATGATCGCATATTTGGAAAAAACTCTCAAAAACCTAGAAGCGATAGCTTGGTTTGAAGTCATACAGATCCCCCGAGGAGAAAACATCGAGGCCGACGCGTTGGCGCGCCTCGCCTCGGGGATCGATGAGGAAGAAGATGACGATGTTCCTATTGAAGTCTTGACCAGACCTTACGTTTCTAGAAGTGACGTAGGAACGGTCGGCGATTCCCCGAACCCATCGTGGATGACTCCGCTAATGGAGTACCTCGGAGACAAAAAATTGCCCGAGAACCGCGGCGACGCTCGAAGGTTGAAAGGCTTAGCGTCGAGATATACCATGCGTGGGGACACGCTGTACAAGCGCGGTTTCTCGATGACGCTCCTACGCTGCCTGGGTGAGGCCGAGGCGAAGCGGGCAATGTGCGAGGTGCACAAAGAGTTGTGCGGAAATCACGCCGCAGGGCAATCAATGACCCTGAAGCTCTTAAGGTTAGACTATTTCTGGCCAACCCTAAAGAGGGACGCGCACAATTGGGTGCGGCAATGCGACAAATGTCAAAGGTTTGCCCATGTACCTAGACAACCGTCGGCCCCCCTTTGCCCCATCATCGTCCCCCGATCATTCGCCAAGTGGGGAATTGATCTGATCAGAAACTCCCACGACGATTTCCGGACCCTCTTCTCCCACGCCGAGTTGTGGCGAGCCGGGAACGCCGAGCTGTCCCGCGCGGAAGAGGAGCTTCGCTGACTCACCAAGAAGCTGTCGTTCGTGTCCGGAAGAGACGCCATCAAGCATTTCCTCTCTTCGGCGGTGAGATTATCGTGGGAATGGTTTTTTGGGTTGAAGATTGAGGAATTGTTGACACAGAGAAAAGAAACTGAAATTGTTTTAAACAGAGGAAAACTGGGCCTCCCCCTCCCGATCTTCACCCAACTCCGAAGAGCGAGGACGGCGACCAAAGTCATCGAGGGAGGGGGGGCGGCGGCTGAAAAAAAAACGAAACCCTAAGTTTTCTTTTTTATTAGAGAGAGAACTCTGCAGAAATTGAGACTCTGGATTTATGACCCTATGTTATTTATTTTATGCATGTGTTACATATTGTACGGTCGGTACGTACACGCATACCAGCAATACACACTAATTCCTAAAATGCAAAGTTGACATAGCTAATATTGTCTCCTTTTTTTTTCTTCTTCTGCGTCTATGTTTGTCTTTTAGATCTTTGACATTCGTGTTAGTTCATTACTTTTCATCCCCAGACATTACTTAAAATACCATTTACCAAATGGATTGTTTTCCAAGTGTTCTTAAGGGGAAGAATGTGTGGCAACACTTCCAAAATCAATATTAAATGATAAATAAAAACCCGACATACATCACAGCGGAAACAAAACAAAAAAGAGAAAAATTGAATCAATATTACCCCACTAAACAAAGACCAATTTAAGACTCTACATAAAGGGTTTAATTAAATTCCAAGAATGTTTAAAAGGCAGGGTACAGACACAATATTACCCCACTAAACAAAGACCAATTTAAGACTCTACATAAAGGGTTTAATTAAATTTCAAGAATGTTTAAAAGGCAGTGTACAGACACACTAGACCTAATCTTTCAATTCATAGACTGAAACCCACGACCCTTAAAGGAAACATTATTGAGTAATTTGTATGTCATCAGCTTCAATATTTAAGGCTGTGCAAAACCATTATTAATAGGATAGTTTACATAAATTCTCCTTAAATTATGACACTTTTATAAATTGATGCTCTAATGTTTAAATTTACTCAGTAAACTCCTCGAACTTCATTTTTTGTAATTATGTGCTCCTTCTGTTATCTTGGCGTTCTATTTTCCGATGATTTTAGCTGAAATGTCGTAAATATCCTTTAAGTATTGAAATAAAAAGAGGGTTAACATATATAAGTGCTATTGTTCAGGAAAAATTATGTAAATTATCTACAACGAAAATATACTTGTTTTAGTAATTTACCAATTTACCTTTGAACGTTAACAGAGATTGGACGACAAGATAATAAAAGGAGCACATAATTACAAAAAACGAAGTTCGAAGAGATTATTGAAAAAATTTAAACATCAAAGTATCAATTTGTACAAGTGTCATAATTAAAAGGAAATTAATGTAAATTATCCTTATTAATATACAAATAAAAAGCGAAATTGAAATAAAATAAAATAATATTCAGTGACAATCACACCGATAGACATAGTAAGAGGTTCAAACTATTGGCACGACACAAGTAATTTAATATAATATAGTCCTCTACAACACAAGTCATGTTTGACCATGAGATAATCCATTTGTCATTTAATATGTGAGCCAAGAGCCCAACACCTCACATGGCTTACACAGACTGACATTAATCCGAGATGTTTAAACATGTGAATCGTAGAACCCTATATAGATATTTAATAAATAAAATAGTATTATTCATTGGGAAACCATTGCATATCAAAAGTATGAGTTCTAAGTTAAATAACTAATCTGATTTTGTTACTATAGTCAAACATGTCTGCTCAAGAGAAAACTATATATAACTACGGCAAAAAATATTTTAAATTTGTAGCAGTTTTATGTCTTTTGAGTTTTATTACGTAATATATTTCGTATGTTCATCAGTATAATATGAAAAAAAGAGAGGAAAAAGGATTAAAAACCCAACAAATTTAGTTAGATATTTCGTTATCTTTTGTAATATGTATGTTGACCCTATCAGAGAGAACAAAGGATGCATAGCCATTTATCTTTTTGGTTAATTAAACATGGGGTACTTCATAGATCTTTGGGTTTTGATTACCAAGGAGTCGAAACTTTACAAATAAAGCCGGAGGATTGGCATTAATGAACAAAATATTGCAGAATCTAAAGTAGCTTTAGTCTACGGTCAGATGAATGAACCACCGGGGGCTCGTATGAGAGTTGGTTTAACTGCCCTAACTATGGCGGAGTATTTCCGCGATGTTAATGAACAAGACGTACTTCTATTTATTGATAATATCTTTCGTTTTGTCCAAGCGGGATCCGAAGTATCTGCTTTGTTGGGTAGAATGCCTTCGGCTGTGGGTTATCAACCTACTCTTAGTACCGAAATGGGTTCTTTACAAGAAAGAATTACTTCTACCAAAGAGGGTTCCATAACTTCTATTCAAGCAGTTTATGTACCTGCGGACGATTTGACCGATCCAGCTCCGGCCACGACATTTGCACATTTAGATGCTACTACCGTACTATCAAGAGGATTGGCCGCCAAAGGCATCTATCCAGCAGTAGATCCATTAGATTCAACGTCAACTATGCTCCAACCTCGGATTGTTGGTGAGGAGCATTATGAAACTGCGCAAAGAGTTAAAGAAACTTTACAACGTTACAAAGAACTTCAGGACATTATAGCTATCCTTGGGTTGGACGAATTATCTGAAGAAGATCGCTTAACCGTAGCAAGAGCACGAAAAATTGAGCGTTTCCTGTCACAACCTTTTTTCGTAGTAGAAGTATTTACGGGTTCCCCAGGAAAATATGTTGGTCTAGCTGAAACAATTAGAGGGTTTAAATTGATTCTTTCTGGAGAATTGGATGGTCTTCCTGAACAGGCTTTTTATTTGGTAGGTAACATCGATGAAGCTACTGCGAAAGCTATGAACTTATAAATGGAGAGCAAATTCAAGAAATGACCTTAAATCTTTGTGTATTGACTCCGAATCGAATTGTTTGGGATTCAGAAGTCAAAGAAATAATTTTATCTACTAATAGCGGACAAATTGGCATATTACCCAATCATGCACCTATTGCCACATCTGTAGATATAGGTATTTTGAGAATACGACTTAACGACCAATGGTTGACGATGGCTCTTATGGGGGGTTTTGCAAGAATAGGGAATAATGAGATTACTATTTTAGTAAATGATGCGGAGAAGGGTAGTGACATTGATCCACAAGAAGCTCAACAAACTCTTGAAATGGCGGAAGCTAACTTGAGTAAAGCTGAAGGCAAGAGACAAACAATTGAGGGAAATCTAGCTCTCAGACGCGCTAGGACGCGAGTAGAGGCTATCAATATTATGTCCTAACTATAACTAATAGGTGTGTCCGAATAAGCAAAATAAGTGTATAAACGGAAGTTCTGTTTATATACCTATTTTGCTTCTGTTAATTAAAATGAAAATTAAGAATCCACTCAAGTAGAATCGACTTTTCATGCAACTAAACCCTCTACCATTCTGTATAAATGGGATATGATATTCTATTTTGTACAGATATGGTAAGGGGGCAACTCAATCTTTTTTTGTCCAAGAGTTTCCAGTTTTTCGCGGGGTAGAGCAGTTTGGTAGCTTGCAAGGCTCATAACCTTGAGGTCACGGGTTCAAATCCCGTCTCCGCAACTTAAAAAAAAGGAATTTTATTCTGTTAACCGTTAATAAATTAGCTTTTTTTTGGAGTACAAGAAAAGCGGGGAGATAACTGAGCATTATTAACTATACTTTATCTTAAAAATAAATTAACCACATTTTACAGGGCGGATAGCGGGAATCGAACCCGCATCTTCTCCTTGGCAATAAATGGTATAAACCATATACCGAAAATGAATTTCTGTCATCCTTTTGAGCTTCTAATGACAGCTTATTCGGGTGTTAATGAAGTTTTTCCATAGATATATATTTTAAAAACATAAATTTACAACATATAAGTAGTGTATCTTAAAAACGTAAATCGTACAACATATAAATAATTATTTCTTAAAACCTAAATCATTCAACATAAATAATTTATTTAATTTTAAATCTCATAACCAAATGTCTTTAAAAAGTATGGACACCCCAGGTATTAAGTATTATATCATGAGCGTTTTTGTCTTCTATTTTTGTCACTCTTAGTATGCTAATCTCTTAACGTGATCCATGATTCATATTTGAGGGTTTTCAAAACCTTGGGACAGGACAGGAGTTGGTGAATCTCTGAACCAGTTAATGTCTCTAAAGAAACATAACGATCTGTTTTGCACTGTCCAATGGTTGATTTAACTCAAATTGTTGTTAGAAATAGTTTGTTAAGTGGATTTTATGTCGATTTGTTACATATCACTTTCCACCTTACACAATTAAAAAAGGAAACCCTAAAATTAAAATTTCCAACCAAGCATTCACTTATAAAAAAGAAAAAAGATGAAAATATATAAAAATTAATTTGCTTGTATTACACGCGGAGTGAGAATGAAGCTTCAACTAGAAGAAAAAAAAGTCATAAAATATCTCCATTTATTCAGCCAATAAGTGTCACACTTCGATCATACCCAAAAGGTATCGAATTTACAGCTTCCTCAAATATTTTTTTTATCAAGAATATATATGTATATATTCAATATTCCATCAATTTACAAATATAGTGCATATATGTAGTGGAAAGACTAATTATATTATTAGCCACCTAAAATTAAATGCCATAGTAAATAAATCAAACTATAGAACTTATGTGGGGTTTAATGGATTAGTTCTTGTTATCATTTAGAATAGACATATTGAAATGTTCGTTGAGAATTAGTAATTGAAGTTGGCACTTATTACCACACTAACCTAATAATGAGCCAAAACAAATTGGTTTTCAAAGCCTACGAAGCAATAGCAAATAGTAATAGATTAAAGAGCCAAATATGTGTGAGAAACGCGGATAAGGCAAAAGGAAAGGGAAGTTTGTGGGGGCATATATCCTTGTCAAAAATTCAATTTTAATTTTCAATATGAAATTTGTTGTTGATTTATATGTTTGTCCATTATGTCTAAAACCAAAAGAATCTCGCATCACTCACACGCCCACACACGTTTTGCTGATTTGAATAAGTTAGGTAAATTTAAACACTATTTCCTTTGCTTGTGTGGGCGATTAATCTATATGAAAACTCCGCTATATATATAATCTAACTAGCAAGTCCTAACTTTCCACATCCTAAAATCCTTCCACGTGGTAGTGTCAAGACGGACGGTTAGATTTTTACTCTTTTTATTTTATTTCTGGTATTACATTTGTGTATTGTCTCCTTAGTTATACAGTTAAGTTCAAAGTATAGATTTTCTATGTTTCGTGGGATTGATATTTCAGCATCTTCTTTTTTTATTTATTTATAAATATATCAGCATCTCGCTGAGGTATCTTTTCATATCGTCAAGGGTATTATATTACCACACTATCATCGAACATAACATCAGAATTTAATAACTACCTAGCTATAGGCGCTATAGCCACTTATAGGGTAATAATGTTTATCACATAATTTAACCACACTTAATCGTACGAAGTCTTAATGTAAATTTGGACACTCTCGTTAATTTATTTTTACTATTAAAAAAATAATTAAATACTGATCCACGTTAACAAAAGTTAGACGGCCTTATGTGAGTGATACCCTCTATTTATTACCTTCCTCTTTTTCTATTATTATTATTATTATATATACATATATATGTGCGCATTTGCTTCACAAACTTTCATTTTGTAGGGAGACAAAATTTGTAGTGAGAGAAAGAGAGGGAGGGAAAGAAAGCTTTATCGAAAGTGACTACAACCTCTTACACGTTCCTTCAAATATAATCCTCTTATCTTCCAAAGCTTCTATAAAAAAAAACTTATTCTTCTTCTTCTTCTAAAGATCGACGAGACGACGACGGAAGGGCAAAATGGGAAATTGTCAAGCGATTGAAGCGGCTGCGTTGGTGATACAACACCCGTGTGGGAAGATAGAGAGGCTTTATTGGGCGACAAGCGCGAGTGAAGTCATGAGACTCAACCCCGGTCACTACGTCTCTCTCATCATCCCATTGCCGTCAAACGACACCCAAGACCTCAAAAACGAGAACATCAACGATAACAAGCCAAAGATAAACACGACTGTGCGTTTTACTCGGGTCAAGCTTCTCAGGCCGAACGAGACTCTCGCCCTCGGCCACGCATACAGGCTCGTCACTTCTCAAGGTACATTTAATACAAATGCACACAGAAGTAGAAACCATACATAGACGATGAGATAAAATGGTATTTAACAAAGTGTGTTTGTATGTGTATAATTCAGAGGTTATGAAGGTTTTAAGGGCGAAGAAGTACGCAAAAGAGAAGAAACAACAAGTCGATAGGTCAGAGAACGACGATGTACGGACTCGTGATGATGTTTCTGAGAGAAATACCCATAACAAGGTATGTAGTTATAGTTGCACATATACACAAAAGATGTATTATGTTTTTTAACAGGAAATCATTAAAAGTTTCAGTATGTTTACAATATTTTAGAAAAATAACATTTATATAAAACACCGACACTTACGATATAAAAAAATATTTAACCGTCATGTAAATTATATACAATGTATTTACATATGCTATTTTCGTATTACAACAACCTTATTTATTCTTAGACTAGATTAGTATCAACTGGTGATTTCCCTAAATATCTATATTTTCTTCAGAATGAGAAATCTGAGGGACACCGACAGAGATCATCGGCGGCAACGGGTAATGGAGGTGTGACGAGGTCAAAGTCTTGGCGTCCTTCGCTTCAGAGTATCTCTGAGGCCATTGTGTAGAGAATTAGGGAGATTAATTTTATTTTGGTTCTTTTTGGAAAGGAAAAAAAGTAGTGTTCTTTTTCCACTGGCTGTATCATTTCCTCAAAAACCAAAAAAAAAAACATCATGTTCGTACATAAATATGAGGGGTTTGTTCGTGTATATATTTCATTACGTGCAATCAATATCTAAATTATCATGGAATTGAAAAGACTCCTCGTTGTATTCCAAACCTCAAATCCAAACTATACGTTTTCTTGAATTAAAATGATTACATTATGTGCAGTCATAAAGTTCAAAACTTTTTGTGATGACAAATCATCACCCATTTCTTTTATATCCTCGTCTTTCAAACGCAATAATGTTAAAAGTTAAATCTACGAATTCGGTAATTATTTCTTTTATTATAATAAAACTAATAAATATCACATTCTATGTCCACATCTGTTTGCAGAAGTGGGTAAATATCTTTTTATTTATTTTGTTAATCATAAATACAATACGTACAAACGAACTAGTATTATTGAGGGCTGGATTCCGAAAATTTAATAGGTGAAATGTCAATGCATGGTCAGTGTTCATGTGAGGCCAAAAACATGCACATATACTGTTTAGAGCAAATTGATGGAATTTGTCTCCGGAGAGATAGAGAGAGGTCAATTATTTGCGTTAGCTGTTTCCAAGTCTTTAGGGTTTATGCCAACAACGAAGAATGGAAAAAACATCCCCACGAGTGAAAAAAAAAATGTGATAAGAGTAATTTTTTGGTATCTCTCCCTCTCTCTGGTCGCTTCACGGAAAGAGAGTCTCAATAATGTGGCAATCAGTCCAAAATCCTTCAACAGAAAACAGTAAAATTACAGAGCGGATTTGTGAAAGAGAACATCTGACTAGGATACAGATCATCGAAAAAATACAAAATAAAAAATAATTAAATAATTAAAAAGTACACTTGCACATCTGCACTATTCAACACACACATGAACAAAAGAAGTTAATAAATTTTGTGTAACAAGTCATATAATTATTGGAGTTTTAAACAGTAACTGAAAGACCTTTGTCGGACTCAGATCTTGCAAAATATGATACGCAAAGTTGACAACTAGACTGACAATTCTCTCCTTAATTAATAATAAAGTATATAAGGAAAGAGGAAAATAAATTGTTTGTGTTTTTATTAGAGAAATTTTATTTTGTAAATTAGAAAACATGTAACATTAGACCTTTTTTTGTTAAAAATATTCTAAAATGGATTATAAGTTTAAAATCGAACAAAAATATTCAAATTCATATTTTTCTCATTGTTCTCTTTTTCTCTCCTTCTTTCTTCCTTCCTGGCCAAAACTCTTCAAGTTCCCTTTTTTTCAAACCTTTACTTCTACGAGTGAAATAAGATAAACTACGATTATATAGATTAACAACAATGTCGTTAAGCTCAGATAACTTCATAATCAGCAGTGGAGAGGACCCGAAAACTTGACCAATCTCGCAAAGAAAAAAATCTAAAAAAAAATGTAAGATTTTTTGTTTTTTCTTAATTAAATATATTGCATGTAGTTCATATAGTGTTTTTAGTGTAATGTACGTTAAATCGGATTGATTTTAGAAGATTTGAGTTCCTTTAGAGATTTTAGGTTTCCCAAATACGAAAATCAGTTTGAATATCATCGTCCATATGATATTGTACCATAGTTTACGATATGATACGATGGTTTACGATAGTCTTCAAATGGTAAGTATACGATAGGATACAATATTGTACGATAGTGTATGATGTTTTATGATGATTTACGATAGCGTACGATAGAGGTGACTTTTACCATGTTGTACGATGATTTTATGTGATTATGTACGATGGCTGATGAAAAATTGAATTTTTGTTGTTTTTTGTGTAGGACCACTTGAAATTCCTTATCAACTATCCTTTCTCGGGGCGTATAACTTATGGTGGATCGGGGGTGCTGAAAAATGAAAAGAGGCGGTTTGAAGAACTAAATCTTATCGAGCAACCTCGAGGGACAGTGTTCGAGCAATTCTTCACTGGTTTGAGTTGAACTTCACTCCCAAACTTGTCCATGCTCTATGGAGATGAATGTGGAGTCAATTAAGGCCAGAGAGTAACTTGAAAAGACTTCATTTTAACTTGTCAAAAACACATAAGAAAACAACAAACTTATATATTAGTCTTATCTTTAAGTAGTTATGAATTACACTAAAGTTAATGCAACATAATTCATACTCTAGTCTTGTCATGTGCATGTCTTTCTATTGTGACCTAGACCCCCATATTTGCTGCATTTTCTCTTTACAATTTTTTTTCACCTTGAGATGGATATCAATTTATCCTTCACCTTCCTTGTTTACTTTTTCTTAGACGACCGACTTGTTTCTTTTCAATGGGTACCAATACTTTCATATTCTTAATTTCTTATGGATATTCCCATTGTTCTTCACTCCCAACTGGATAGATGGCGTCTTTATACATTTCGATTCATGTTTTCTTCATATATAAAGGACTACACAAAGAGTATACCTCCATCAAACGACTTTGAGTTGATGCAATGGCATTTTCATAAGGGATACCTAGAAGTTGAGGAATTCGACAAGTGCAAGTACTTTCTTGCAAGTTTACATCGCATTCACCCCCGCTATCTTTTATGTGACATGCGTACAACCCAAGCCCGTACATGTGCATGAATTGTGCTTTCTTGTTCATATCCTCAAAGTCAGCTTGCCATCTTGGTGTAAACTCTGTGTTTGACTTGTGCGCAACGTATTCTCGTTTGAAGAACCAATTCTGTAGCGTGAATCTTACGAATTCAAGAAGCGTAGTTATCGGCAAAGACCTTGCATCCCTTGTTTTAGCGTTAAAATTTTGGCTTTGTTATTCGTCATAATATCATATCTGTCAAACATAACAGCTAAGATTTCAGGTAATGAATATTTGATTCAATATTATTGAATTTTACTTTTTCCGAGGAAAGAAAGGTTTTGCCCATCGATCAGACCTGATTTTTTTGAGATATTTTGCCATCTCGACATCTTTTCTCATTAGTTGTCTATAGGTTCGAACACGTCTTATTGAAACAATAAGCAGCTTTGTGCATTTCACCGTGACAATGATCTATTATAAACTTGTGTTAAACGTTAAGCTGCATATGATGGTAACATCACCATGAGGTCTTATCGGAAAAGCAACTTCGACACCATAACTAATAATAACATGTCCATCGGATATAAATGCCAAATCAGATACGTCTTCACCAATGACATCTTTCAACCTCAAGAAAAACCATATCCATGATTCTTGATACTCACCGTCGATAGCACCATAAGCGATTTGATACAAATGTGAATTTGCATCCAATGCAATAGCTACAAGTATATGCCCCGTATTTAGTCTTCAAAAATGAACCATCCAAAGAGATGACCGACCGAGAATACTTAAATCCTTTATGACACACCCCAATGGCAAAAAATTTATATTTGAATTTATCACCGTCCCTCACAAAATTGGTAACAGCGCTAGGGTTTTTTTGCGTCAACAAGTACTACCAAGAAGGTAATTTCTGATACAATTGTTTAGGTGTACCACGTACGAGTCCAATAGGTACTTCTTTTGATCTCCACGCCTTCAAATACGATATGTCCAAGCCCTATCTTGTTTTCACTTCTTCTCTAACGTTGTACACTGAATAATCGACCATTTAGTTGATCGAATATTTTCCTTTAAACTGTTGGAAATTACTTAACGATTTAAGTAAATTATTATTAAACATAACTAATTACGTGCGGAATTAATAATAAAAACGATCTATCATATTAAACTATTTAATATCTAACAACCTATTGGCATTAAAATCATAAGCATGTTAATTAACAATTTAATTCTAAACATGTTATTTCAATAAAATCAAACACTCCAAACAATCGTAACAATTATATTAATTAAGAGTATTTAAGATTATCGAAACTTGCATCGTCGAGTTATAAATAACTCAGTCGAGGAATTGAAAACGAGTTCGATGCGAGAATCTTCAAGCTTCTCCAATTCCGGGTTTGCAAGAGACTTCCTCGGCTCGTCAACACGGGCAGCGAAGGTGGCAAGCAGGCGCGTCCTTGGGGCTGGTCCGGGAAGCTGGCAGCAGATGGCGCGCGGTCCTCGGCAGGCTGGGAACGGGCGGCAGCGGCCCTAGGAGACCCCCGAGCGGCTGAGAAGGGCAGGCACCTCTGGGCTCAGGCGGAGGAACAGCGGGGATGTTGGCAGCGTCCTGGGCAGACGCAGGCTCGGCTGGACAAAGGCGGCAGGCTGCTGGGACACGCAGAGGGGCGGTCGGGCGGAGTCAGGCGCAGGTTCGCGCGGATGGGCGGAGGCAGATCGCAGGCGAAACTTCGCGACGATGCTGCGAGCTCATGGTAGCTCGGATCGGGACGCCATTTTTTGCGTTGCGTCGGCAACGAACTGACTTAAATGGGTTCGGAGAGAGATCTGGGTTTGCGGACTCAGATTCATCAGATTCATCGTATCTTTGGTTCGGAGGTCAGATTTCCAGAAAACGAAAATGGACCAAACAACCACAAGTTGATTCAACGATGACACAAGAAGAAAAACGAGAAGATGAGTGTGGGCTCAGATGAACGCACACGAGAAAACAAGAAACGAAATTTTTCGTCCTCTCGGGTGATAGGATGGTCGGCCAAGAGGGAGGGGAAGAGAGAGAGAGAGAGAGCAACCTTTATTTATAGACATTGTTAATGGGCTCTCATGTGGGCTTTGATTGAATCAATAATCAGCCCAAAACCATGTTAATGGCCGGCCCCTATGTCCTACTCGTTTCTCAATTTTATTTCCCAAATTGCCTTGATTTAATTTCCAAATTCGACTTAATTAGAACTCTCATCTATTTAATAACTTGTTATTAAATTGTTTCATGGTTATCGAATAACATAAAACGAGAAACGTTTTATTTTCGAATATTGTTATTATGAATTCTCAAGAAAATTATTATTACAATAATAAAGTTCTTTAATTCACAAAATCAATATTTAATAAATAACACATTATTCATTAATTCGCTTGGAAAATAAATTTCTCTATACAAATCACAATTTGTATTTTATGAGTAAATCAATTTATTGCGTTCAATTAATCTCTTCTAAATGTGCATCATTGAGGCCTTATGGACCCACATGAACGAAGCTTGAGAATAAAGTACAGACTAAATAATTCACAAATTATTTCCGGCTTATAATTCTTAATAATTGTCGACTCCACTAAAGGACCAATATTGAAAATCTCTAAGTTCATGCGCGCATATTTTTCCGTTTGAAGTAACATAACTTTTCTGTACTCAATCCACGGTGTACTTTACCAAAATACCCTTCGTGTGTATCAGTAAGTCCGGGGAATGTAAAATTACCGTTTTACCCCTATAGTTATTATTTCACTAACTCGTTTGTTACTTGTGAATGAGAAAAAACATAAAGTGAGACGTCAATACATGTCACATGTTTTAATCAAGGAATCTCATATTCAATGATTATCTGGCCAGATTAATTCATTCACTATCTCGTAACAAACCATAGTGTGATACAATGACTTTCATTATGTGTACACGAATTCCATATCTGTGAATCACATAATCCAACACTACAACATTATGTCACCAACCGTCGGGTCAGATGCAGCCATTACATGGCCATCGCCCATTGACAAATCAAATGACATAAAGTGTAGCATCGACTATGCACTCACCTCAGGATTAAGGTAGTTATCGAAGTACCCCTCGTACGTGATCTTGGAGCTTCTAGATTAAACGGTTTTATATCGAGCTTCCATAGAATCACTAGGTCTTGTTCAATATCTTCTGTAAGATATCAAGAATGAAATCATAGAGTCACAACTTTCTATATCACATGATAAGATATCATGATTCATTCAAACAATCATTACTTAGACTCGAATTCTCAATCGGTCTTAAGATTGCGAACAAATGGTTTAAACTAGTCACAAGGGGTTATCATGTCAAATATGTATTTAACACCCTTTTCGTTGATGACAGTTTCAAAATATAGCATACATACATAAACACAAACTATAGGAAAAGAATGCTTATTTATTAATATTAATGTTTCAGCAAAATATTACAAATAATAAATAAAATGTCTAATATTCTCCTTTGTGGGCACCAAGCCCAATATAAACACGTGTCCAATAACCTACGGTCAGGCCCTCGTTGACCGTGTGCTCGAATTACACGCAAGCAGGAGTTAGATTTTTTGAAAGCAACAACCTCCCAAATTTTTTATCACTGTACGACACCCCTTAGTTTTCACGTACAAGTCTCATCTTTGCAAAGAACGTACCACCTTTTTGTCGAAGATGATTTAACTCGAAACTCGAAATTATTTTTCATGTCGTACATGTGCACATTTTTCTTCATTTTTTATTTGTTCTCAAATTGTTTTCCCAAGTATAAGTTTTCTGAGCTACCTATTACATAAAACGGTAAACGGTTAGGTTCACAACGGAAACAAATTCAAAGTATTTGATAAATTACGTATAGGGCCATTGCTGGGATTTTCACGATATTCTATCTCATTAACTACTTGTTCTTGCGTGAATTGAGGATCTTGCCAAGTATAAGTTCCCGAAGATCCCCACATGGATTAACTTCAAGATGGTAGTCCCCTGAAGGAACTTCAAAGTTCTCAAGAAACTCATCATACTCTCGTCATTCTCGAGATCTTTGAAATCTTCACCGTCATACACGTCCTGACCGTCGCTTTCATCTATGTTTGTTTCAAAATCTTTAAAATAAATGTCAAATGGTTCTATATCACATCTATACATTTCATCTTCGTCGTTGTTGTATGCGTTAAAGACAAAGCGTTCATTGTTTGATTTTGGATTACTTTGTGAGAGTTCAATTGCGAGAGGATGATGTTGTTTTCTACTCTCAATGCGAGGAACCTTAAGTACTTGTTTTCCTCTTCGCGTCGGATCCACATCGTTATCAATTGGTGACATGATTCATTTTGGTTCCAAACTCATGCAAATAGGAAATTTAGTCTAGTACTCGTGTTTCATATAATTTGCGACATCATCATCGGTCACCAAGATCGAATGCTCCAACACAACGGTACCAAAAGTGTACGAAATGCCAATTTTTAAGTTATACGCCATCCTATCGAACTTTGAAATTCGGTAAATCATTTCGATCAACTCATCGTACACCCCTTTTTCGTAACATTCACCGTATATGTAAAAACTTTACTAAAATCTCATATGTCGCTTAATCTTACCCACTTTCGAAAACTACAAAACATCACCCATTTGTCAACAACTCATACCAAATGTAACATATTAATATAAATTGTCAAAATCTAATCAAACATGTACATATTCAATATAAATTGTTAATAATTAATCTTAAGTAATCAAAAACTTATCAAACTTGTCAAAACTAATCATTCATGTACATGCTCATTATAAATTGTTAATACTTAATCTTAACATATTAAACTTGTAAAAAAACTAATCAAACATATAACCTATTCATTATTACCTGTCAAAAACTAAGCAAACTCGTCTAAAAGTAGTCAAACATCCAACAAAACCATCATAACTTATCATAAAACTATCTTAAATTGTCCTAAAATCATCTTAAACTTTCAAAAAATCATATTAACCTGTCAAAAATCAATTTTGAGTGTAACTCATCGTATCCCATCGTACGACGTCGTAGGTCATCGTACAATGTCGTATGTTATCGTACGACGCCGTACGATGACATATAACGTCGTATGATACGATACGACAATCATCAAGCAAACTATCGTACGAAAATCCCCAGATATTAAACGAACTTTTTTTTCCCGATCAAAGAACAATTCAACCACAAAAAATAACTATGAATAATGATTTAAACAGAGATAACGAAGTATTATTCCCATTATTTCGATGATCTTAAGTGATTTCAACGGATTTAGAGAGGATTTGAGTGAATTGGAAGTAGAAAATGAGTTGAAATCTCTAATAAATGAGCTGAAGGGTATTTTTGTCCGATTTTGAGCCTAAAGTCCAGAAATAGATATTTTGAGAAAGATGGATTTATTCAGGATATTTTCAACTTTTTTGGGTCCACAAAATGAAATTTCTCTTTTATTATTCATGTTCATGTGTAAGGTTTTCCTACGTGAAAATGGTACAACAATATTTACGTCAAATTTTTCTTATACGAGACTAATCTTCAATATAAGAAGTGTATTCACAAGTGAGATTTTAAGCATAAGTTAAATAGTGCTTCCTCTTTCCCTTTCTCTTCTTCCTCCTTTTATATATTTTCTGCCGAGAACGCGAGTTGATCAGACCCACGTTCGTGACAACCGTCATCGGTTATCTTAATCGTGTCTTTATGTCGTCAGTAGACGATATATGGGTATTTATGATGGTTTATTATGCTTACATGGTCTTAGTAAGTCTTTATGTACCAAGAACTTATCCGAGTCATTCGATCATGTTGGTCAGTATTGTCAACTTAGCTTATGTTCATGTTTGTTTCTCTTCTGCTTATGCCGAGTATTCTTAGTACTCGATCAAGCATATAATCGGTGTTACGATGTAAAAGATGATAACACTGCCCTCTAGTAATTTAGCATATAAAAATAATTTGGTGATGAAATTTTAATTTGCGCGAGCTTGGCTTTGCTTATTCGACCTTAGATAACAAACATTAGGAATTTTCCCTTTTTTATATCTATCTTTCGATGTTTGGATTTTGGTTTTTATGCCGGTTGGAGAGAAAATTTTATATGCCAATTTAAGAAATTTATTTTGTATTATAACTTCAATCGAATCATCTTAGCTCTTGGTATTTGTTTTCGATATTTTGACTTTGATCTCAAATCGTCATAGTAAGGGTTGCTTGCGCAAATTAAAAATTTCACACCAGATAATTCTTATATACTAAAAAACTAGAGGGAAATGTTTTCATCAAATTTGGGTACGGTGTTACTGAATCAATCTTGTGTCCGGGTCCGACGTATCCTTGACTCAGCAGACCCAAATCTAAGTCCTGCAATTATTCGACCATCATGACCGTGTGTCCACATTTATATTTTTTGGTATAGCATAATCCAAATAACAACTCTTACGTTGATTTGATCTCCTTTTAACACTCAGATTTCCGACTTGGTCGGGAATTTCACCATTAGGTATTTGACTGAAGTTACGGCCCCAAGTTCTTGTAGGTTGGGTCTTTTGATCACTACATTGAACGCCAATGATCTCGGAACAACCACCCACTTAGGTCTTATAGTTGTAGTATTCATGTTTTTTCCTACCGTAAAAAAAAAAACCATTCCCCATGGAAGGACACTATCACATGTGAAGTAGTAGAGATGTGTCACGCTCGGAGTCAAATGGTCGGCTTTAAGGCCTACTATGTCGAAACTATCTCCATACAAAATATCCACCAAATTACTGTTGTCTATGAGTATTCTTCCTACCATATGATTTCGGATGGTGCTTTAACTGTTGGCAGAGATGCCCACAAGAAGATTATTTATTTACATATTAATGTAATATATAAATTTTTCACAAAGTCCTTATTATAATTTGATGATTAAATTAATAAAAATTGAAAGGTTCTTTCGTTCCCCTTTTGGTTTGATTGAAGATTTATGATATTCAATAGTCTTATAGTCCTTAATCAAACCGAACAATGTATGAAGAGACAAATGAAGATTTGCGTGAACAAACTCTTCATGGTTTGGTTAAAAAAGATATATTCACAATCTAAAGACCAACGGAATATTAATCCCAGTACGATTGTCGGAAAAATCTATGATGTCTTGGTACGAGGGATATAGAGTTAGAAACTCTATAATCCTTGCAATGTATCTTTCGAAGATACTTAATTGACCAGTGTACCTTTAGAGACAATGGAAGAATAAATCATTTAACCTCTTTTGTCCCAAGGTCACTATGTATGAATTGCATCATGCTTACCTAAACTCTGAAATGAGACATGTCATTTCATAGCATTAATATTTTCATTTGAGAAAGTCAAATTCTAGATCCATGAAGTGATCTAGACTAGACCAATTGCTAAGATATTAAGTTATGAAGATATTAAATTTGTGATGTTCTTATAAATATGGAATTCATGTACAAGATTGCTGAAATGCAATATATATCACCTCATGCTTTATTACTTGGATTGTGAATAAATGAACTGCGCAGTATCCAAAATTAAGTAGCTACTTTATTTGGATGAAACAATGTGATTTGTTAGTTCCTCGACAATACATTGTTTTTAACTTATTCACAAGTAACAAATGAGTTGAGGAAATAACAACTAGAAGGGTAAAATGGTAATTTTATAAATCTCATCTAGTTGATGATATTCATGAAGGGTAAACATGGATAACAATCAATGGATCCGCTCAATATAATTAAGTTAGATTTGAGTAGAAATTAAATTCATTTGAACCGAGAGATTCTCAGTGTCAACTCTTTAGTGGAGTCAGTTGAGATTAAGCTAATATTCCAAAAATAATTTGTGAACTTTTGAGTCCGAGTATAGAAGCTCAAGCTTTGTTCATTTGGATCCATGAGGTCACTCAAAATAAGATTTTGAATATTTTCATATGATCAAAATATAAATTAGTTTCTAAAGCCGAGAAGTCGTTTGAGGCATAATGAAATTACTTTCGTTATTGTGCAATATTAATTTTACAATGTTGTATTTGAAGAATTGTCTTAAAATAAATATTAAAATAAATAAGGAAGCATCTAGAAGCCTCCCCTAGGTCGAATTTCGGCCAAGCATCATAGAGCAAAGGAAATTATTTCTAGAAATTCTTTTGCCTTTAATTATAAAGATAATTACCCAAAGGAAAAGAGGAAATGAATTTCTTTGAGAAAGAAAAAAATGTGCTAAGTGAGGAAACAAATTTTCATCACAAATAGCATAGAATGGCCGGCCATATACTAGAGGAAGAGGAGAGCAAATCAAATATTGTGTCATGAATGCACAATAGGAAAGGGTAATTACCCTTTCTTGATTTTCATTCTCCTATAAATAGAGCCTCACATAGAGATGTGAAAAGAAGTTTTTGTCTTCCTCTCTCTTGTTATTTTGGCCGACCTTCTCCTCTCTCTCTCGCAAAATACTTCTTTTATTTTGGCACCTAGATCCTCACTTGATCTAGAGAGTTAGCTTATGATCCAAGAATTGTTCTTGGTTCATATTGTTTAATTGTGCCCACACACAAATCCTCAAACACTCTTTAGACTCTTTTAATAGAAAGCTTAGGTTTTTCAAGTTCAAGACTAGGCGTGAAGGAATCGAGTCAAGGAAGAAGATCCACCTTTCTCAAGACGCTTCAATTTAAAGGTTCAGGAAATGTTAGTATTCATGTAGTTTAAATAATGTTTTTAATTTATAACATGTTCATGCACTTTGCCTAGGTTAGTAAAATTGTTTACTTGTAAAGAAATTTTATATTCGCCATTAATATGATTAATGATAATTTTTCTTGACCCTAGACCTATTCCATCAAATGGTATCAAAGCTATTGTCAAAGTATAATCATGTACATGTTATTTAAAATCATTATAAGAAAATTGTTTTCAAATTTGTTTCAATAATTATTTTTCAAAGACTAGATCTTACAAAATTTTAATTTTTTGGTACGACCTCTAAAGTTAAATTTGTGTTGATTTTTCACTTGTTAAATATTATATATATGTACATTAAAAACAGTTTTTAATTGTTTTATGTTTATCATACTCAAGACCAATTTTTGACGACTTTGAAAATTTGTGTGCATAGTTTAAACTACTTTATTGCACGTTATTGAATATTTTATATTTTGTTGCTTGTTTTATATTGTGTTAATTATTAATTTCTTTATATAATACATAATTGAAATCAAAACAAACAATTAAAATGTTTCAATAAACCTCTTTCCAATTACACCTAAACTCGACGTACTTTTAATTGTTTTTCAATTTATGGACAAATT
Source organism: Urtica urens (assembly GCA_958296335.1). Lineage (NCBI taxonomy): Eukaryota > Viridiplantae > Streptophyta > Magnoliopsida > Rosales > Urticaceae > Urtica > Urtica urens. The sequence continues at coordinate 9,085,029 of OY282528.1, forward strand.
GTTATGGCTCTGTAAAGCGGGCTTAACTCATGTCTCGTAACTTGGAACTTAGTTTTTTTTAACCAAATTAAAGATATGGAAGTTAGCTATCGAATACAATTAATTTCAGCTCAATCGGATACCGGATGTGTCATTTATGACTTTTTAAGTCCGAGGTGTACGGCAGTCCGCGAGTCCAGAATTTTGAATCCGAATTTTGCGACTCCTAGCTTCCTCCCCTCTTCTTGATGCTGTCGTGGTTTTCCGACGTTCTCGCACTCAACCACCATGAAGATGTCTTGAAGGAAGATGGTATGAAGACAAAGATATTTGTTTTAGGAGATTTTTAATCTCAAAACTTTCAAGTGTAAAAGTGACGATTTATTAATCCCACACAGTTTCATTAGGAAAAATTAATTAATAGACAAAAAGATCCGAGTATGTGTTGGAATTTATTTAACGATTAAAAAATATTAATTATAATACACATCCTATGTGGCGGAAAATTATAATTAGATCTAATATATTAAAACTAATTTTAATATATTTAACAATCTAAGGCATTAAAATTTATCAAGTGATTATAAACAATTTATAATTCACATGCTTAAACAAATAAATTTAACTAACAACTTATATAACATTTATATAATTTATAGTTAATTATTTAATTGAGAAAATACTCACATTAAAGGTTGTAAACAGCTTCGACGTTGCTAGCTATCGTCGGAATGCCACGTCACGTTCAAGACGCAGAAAAACCCTCGCCGGAATGCCTGGGAACGTCTTCGCCGGACAGGGGAGGATCGCCGGAATGAACGCCTGCGGGAAGCCTTGCCGGACTGGAGTTTTTCGCCTCACAGGGAGCTCGCCGGACTGGGGAGCCTCGCCGAACTGGGCACTCGCCGGATGGGTGACTGTCGCCGCGCGGGGAACTCGCCTGACATTGAAGACCCACCGGATTGCAAGCTCGCCGGAAACGAAAGCCACGCCGGACTGAGAAGCCTCGCCGTACTGGAGATCGCTGGGACGCCTCGCCGGATAGCCTCGCCGGATTCGCCTCGCCGGACTGGAGCACCTCGCCGGATTGGACTCGCCTGACAGGAGTCCCTTCGTCGGATTGGAGCGCCTCGCCGGATTGGAGCGCCTCGCCCGATTGGAGCTCGACTGACAGGAGCCCCTTCGCCGGATTGAAGCGCTGGAGGCTGGGAGGTCGCTGGAATGCACCCAGATCGTCCTAGGGACGTTTTTGGCTGGCTGAAAGCTTTTAAAACAATTTTAAAACCTCTAAATAATTCACAAAATTATTCCAAACACCACGAGTGATGAATCACCAATAATACACAAGGAAATTATTGAGATATAGAGTGTGGGCTCTCAAGAACAATTAGGAATCAAAGGATGAAGATTAGAAAAACTATTTTCTCTTTGATCTTTGTTGGGAATTTCGGTCGAGTATCTCAAGGGAGAAAGAGAGAGAGTTGCCGAAAATTAACTAGGGTTAGGGTTAAGTGATTAGGGTTTGTTTAGCCTTATTTATACAGTTATAAATGGGCTTAAGCTGGGTCAAACCCATGACCCTATTCACTTAAGGAATTCGGCCAATCCCGTCCCCTTACTCGTCCATATCCTTTGGTTTTATTCCTAAACATATTTGATTTAATTTCTAAAATTAATTTAGAACTGTCATTATTATTTAATGACATATCATTAAATATAGGGATAAAGAAGTATATACCCTTCTATAGTATTCAGTTTGCAAAATACCCACTTTTTTGAAAGTATTGGTTAATATCCAGTTGTAGAAATTAACGCAAATTATTAGACTAATATACCCTTTCCAGTTTTGTAATTGTTGGAAATTAATTTCCGAAAATTAACTAAATTTTGGCCGGATTTTATGTACAAAGATAGAATCAAATACTCTCTCCAATTAAAGAGGCGGAAATTTTGGAAATTAAACGAAATTAATGAAAGACTTTTAATTTTGAGCGGGAGAAATTGTTTTGGAAAGTTATTATATACCCCATCAAATCTGTTAAACTCTAACCCCCTTCAACATATTCTCTCACACTCTCATTCTCACCGAAACTCAAACGCAAAAAACATATTCTCTCTCTTGAATTGTCACTTTCTCTCACTTCAAACCAAAAGGTTTGAAATTTTCTCTCGTTCTCAATATCGTATTCGGTTTTTCTCTCTTTTTCACACCCAGTATTTCGAGTTCGTCTCTGACTCTTCATCTTCGTTAACATAAATTTTTAAACATTGTACAGGTAAAACAAGGAAAAACGAAGTCGGGAAATTTAGGGTTTTCAAATCTCTAATCTCTCGGTAAGTTTCTCTATTTTTATAGTTCCATTGACATGCATGCAATTCGTTTTTGATGGTCATTAGTTGAATATCTTTTTCTTCTTTAAACTAATTCGTTTGTCCTTTGTTTCGGTATGTTTGTAAAGTTTTTGTAGAAAATAAACAATGGCGAGGACAAAATTCAACATTGGGATCATAGATTTGAACCTTGACGTCGGTAAAATTAACGCAAATTAATATCAGATGAACATGGGATCGTAGATATGAACGATACAGACGGAATAGATGAAGTTCTTCGGTTTTAACTGATTTGATTATAAGACCCGCCTAAATTTAAAATTTTAAATGAAAAAGTATTTCGGAATTATTCAAAATAATAACTAAAAATTGTAACAGTTAAAACTATAAAATAGGAAAACCGATATTTGTTAACGTTTACGATGATAAACTTGGAAATGGTTTAAAACAATTAATTTCTCGCAATACTCGGATACGCACAAATTAACAAAAATTAACCGTATTGAATATGCAACAGGATTGTTTACTTACTAAATAAATCCGAGTCATAAATGAAAAATATAGCAGATTAAAACTAAATCAACACAAAATTCGGATTCTAAATTAAATAGTTGACAAATTAAAAAAGATATTAAAACCATTAAATAACGATTTCAAATCTGAAAGTTGAAATTAGACAAGAAATCCCGTGATTTCAAGTGAATTTGCGTTAATATAAAATCTGTAAATTTAGAAATTTAAACAAGATTTCCCGAATTCTCAGGTTAATTTCCGTTAATATACAAAAATTAGAAATAATACAGGAAAATAAAAATAGCAAATGATTAAAAGTCAACGTGTATACAAATTAACGCAAATTAACTACTAATTCATGTCTCTTTAAAAGAACAATTAATTACATAAATGAAATAACAACAAAATCAAACAATATCGATTGTAAATTAAAGAATAAAGTTGACTATATCAAAAAGATATCACTCCAATAAATAACGATTTCAAATAAGAAAGTTGAAAATTATAACGACTTCCCAAGATCTCAGGTAAATATGCGTTAATTAAGTCCCATGAAATCAGGTTGACATATAAGATTATAATGTGCGTGAATATAAATTAACACAAATTAACTAGTACTTCATGAGTCTAATTTGTAACCGACTTTTTATAAATATAGCAATTAATGAAATATATCTGAATAAAATTAAAGAAAAAATAAAATGGTTTATGCATTTATTAGTTGACTAATTCAAAATTATATTAAAAGAAATAAAAAAAATCGGTTGCTGTTTAAAATAAGAAAATTAAAACTAATTACCCAAAAAATCTGGTTAATTTCCGTTAATTAAAAAAAATGGAAATAATTAAAATCAATACGAAAACTAAAAAAAGGGCAAAACCGGAAGTGCAACTACTTAAAAATATGCCACGTAAGACTAATTGGGTAGATTTTAAACGTTTGCAAAACATTGGGTATTTTACAATTGCAACGTTTCATGTGGCTTAGTTAGAGCAATTCTTCTTAAATATATTTCATAGTTATCGAATAAGTACGAAATGAGAAATAATTTATTTTTTTCTTCTAACATATTTAATCACTCGAGAATGTCATCATCAATGTGATAACATTTTGTGATTCAATGAACACAATAAATAACTAGTTATTTATTGAGTTTTAAGAAAATAACTTTCTCGGTATAAATCACAATTTATACTTAATGAGTAAATCAACTTTTACAGTTCTTTTAATCTCTTCCAAGTTTCTATCATTGAGACCTCATGGACCCACATGAACGAAGCTTTAGAATAAAGATCGGACACAAAAGTTCACAAACCTTTTCCGTCTTTTAATTCTTAATATTGGTCGATTTCACTAAAGGACCAATATTGACAATCTCTCTGTTCATGTGCGTATCTTTTATGTTTGATGTGATGAAACACTTTCTCACACGATCCACGGAGTATATTACAATATTACCTTCATGTGTATCAGTAACTGAGGGGAATGTAAGATTATTGTTTTACCCCTCAAGTTATTATTTCACTAACTCCTTTGTTATTTGTGAATGAGAAAAACATAAAGTGAGATGTCTTTACATGTCACATGTTTTAATCAAAGAATGAACTCATTCAATGAATACCTGGCCAGGTTTATTCATTCACACTCTCATAACAAAGCATAGTGTGATACTAATGCATTTGCATTGTTATTACATGAATTCCATATCTGTGAATCATGTAACCCAACATCACATCCTTATGACACCAACAGTTGGGTCAGATGCAACTAAAAACTTAGTCATTGCCCATTGACGAATCAAATGTCCCAAAGTGCAATGTCAATTACATATTCACTTCAGTATTAAGGTAAGTATCATAATACTCCTTCAGTTGTGAACTTGAAGCCTCGAGTGTGTAAACAGTTTTGTCTCGAGTTTCTAAGTGTCACAGGTCTTGTTCAGTATCTTCTATATAATACCAAGTATGAATCATAGAGTCACAACTCTCTATATCACAAGATGAGATATCATGATTCATCCTAACAATCAATATTAAGACTCGATTGCTCTATCGATCTTTAGATTGCGAATAAATGTTTCAAACTTATCAGAAGGGGTTATCTTGTCAAGTCCGTACTTAACACCCTTTTCGTTGATGACAATTTCAGAGCATAGCTTAAACATAACTAAACACAATCTTCAAAAGAATGACCATTTATTAATGTCAATGTTTCAGCAAAATATAAATACATAAAGTATCTCAATGTCTAATATCTCCTTTGTGGGCACCAATCCGAACAGTATGTTTTCAAAAGTGATACGATGAGACAAGGCCTCCCCTCGGCATATTGTTTTCAAAGTAGATCTTGTTGAACTAAGCGGTTGGTTACGCACTTAGACTCAATCTCTATTAATCCTCTCTCAAGGCCTTGCGAAAAGATTTGAGTGATCAAACTTTTATAAGGTGGCTAACACTGATGTATTGACATCATGACTATGCACTAATGATGTGTCAGTTACTTATGAACGTCGACTCTTTGCATCCTTCCCTCGAAGGAGTAAAGTAACATTCTGTTAATAACACTTTTGGATTTTTCTTTTCTAAACTCAAACTTAAAATCCTAACAAAAAACTAATCATAAATTGTTTCAACTTTCAGCATAATGTCTCTAAACTCCCTCTCTACTATCATTTCCTCGAATAAACTGGAAGGTGATAACTACATAGATTGAAAGCGTAACCTAGACATTGTCCTTATTGTGGACAAGCACAAGTGGGTACTCACTACCTCATGTCCTTCTAAATTGAATGCTGATTCCACTCAAGAGGACAAGGACGCCCTTCCAGCCTAGCTCAGATCCGATGAGATTGCAAGATGCTATATTTTAGCATCGATGAACAATGTGTTGCAACAACAACATCGTGATATTGGGTCAGCCTATGAAATGCTCTACAATCTCCAGGAGATGTTTGGAGGGCAAGGGCGTCAGGCTAGGCAACAAGCGGTATGATAGTTTATGAATTTTCCTATGAAAGCAGGGACTCCCGTTATAAAACATATGATGCTGATCATAAGTTATCTTAATGAGATGGAAATCCTTGGATTTGAGATTGATAGAGAAACAAGGATTGATATGATCTTGGAAACTCTCCCTAAATCTTTTGATACTTTCAAGCTGAACTACTCCATGAATAAGCTAGGGTACACTTTTACCGAGCTAATGAAGAAGCTTCACACCGCTGAGGGACTCTTAAAGAAAAAGAGGACTACTGGAGAAGCTCATGCTACTGAGCACAGAGCCTCCACCTCTTGATCTAAGAAGAGATCTCACAGAGCGGATAAAAAGAACCCTAGCAAGGTTCAGAAGAAAAAGATGCCCTAGACTGCCAAGGTGGACAAGTCTAAGGAAAACTGTCAACATTGCAATGAGCCCGGACACTGTCGTAGGAATTGTCCTACCTACCTCAAAGCTAAAGGGAAATGTATTGTACTTATTACTGAAGCTTGTTTAGTAGCTGATAATGTATCATCATGGATTCTTGACTCCGCTGCTACTAACCATATTTGTTGTTCCTTGATTGGATTCAAGAAAAGCAAAATTTTAGAGGATGGCGACTTCTGTTTCAAGTCGGGTGATGGGAGCTTCGTGTCCGTTAAGGCTGTGGGATCCGTGACATTATCTTTCGAAGACAGAACTTTAAAATTAAATAAAGTGTATTTTGTTCATTCTTTTGGGAAAAACTTAATATATGTAGCTCAAATTGTTGAGCAGAATTATTATTTAAAGATTATTGATAATGGAATTCGTATTACTTTTTCCAATTCATTTGTCACTGAAGCTTGTATGAAGAATGGTTTATACTATCTTTATCCAACACAACCTTTGTTATTAGACACTGAAATTGATAATGATCTAATTAGGGAACCTAAGAGAATCAAACTTAATGACTCCTCTGATATAATAAAATCACACATCTCTGGCACTTAAGACTTGGTCATATTAGTCTAGATAGAATTAAGAGACTTGTGAAGGATGGTCCACTCAAAGCCTCTGCAATAGGCTCACTGCCGACTTGTGAATCCTGTATAGAGGGAAAAATGACTAAATGACCTTTCTCTGATAAAGGTCTAAGAGCCACCTAGCTGCTAGAATTAATACATTTTGATGTATGTGGTCCACTCAGAATTCAGGCACGGGGAGGATACGAATACTTTGTTGCCTTTACCGATGATTACTCAAGATATGGATTTGTCTATTTTCTTAAACACAAATCCGAAACCTTTAGCGTATTTAAGGTTTTTCGGTCTTTAGTGGGAAAGCAAACTGGAAAACAGATCAAAATCTTTTGATCCGATTGAGGTGGTGAGTACTTGTCTGAAGAGTTCGATGACTTTCTTAAAGAAGAAGGTATTGCTTCTCAGCTTACAGCACCTGGCACACCAGAACAGAATAGAGTGTAAGAGAGAAGATATCAAACTCTGATGGAGATGATTATATCAATGATAAGTTACTCATCACTCCCTAATTCCTTTTGGGGATATGCCCTTGAAACTACATCATATATTCTGATCTAAGTTCCGTCTAAAACTGTCCCTGGTACTCCTTATGAACGATAGACTGGGCGTAAAGTCAGTTTAAGCCACGTCAAAATTTGGGGTTGCCCTGTACATGTGCTTAAGCAAAACACTAGCAAGTTGGCTAGTAGGTCAGAATTATGTGTGTTCGTTGGATATCCAAAGGAAACCAAAGGTTTTACATTCTACAGTCTCGAGGACGACAAAAAGTTTGTTAGCACTAATGCTCGTTTCGTTAAGGAGAACTATATGAAGAATACGTAACCTAGAAGCAAAATCGTGCTTGAAGAAACGTTGGATGAGGAAGCTTCTACCTCATCTGTAAGAACTGTTCTTACCCAAACTGAAATGTAACCTAACAATTCAGAACCTCGTCAAGTAGTACTTCGACGTAGTGGGAGGGCTTCTGGAATACCCGACAGGTACATGTCTTATGGTGATGCTCTCGTAACCGTCGTCAACATGGATGACCTCGTTTCCTACAGCTAAGCAGTGGATGGTACTGAATCAAACCTTTGTCTTGATGCCATGAAAGTTGAGATGCATTCGATGTATATCAACAAAGTCTGGAAACTGGTAGACCTACCTGAAGGGGTTAAACATGTAGGGTGTAAGTGGATCTATAAGAAGAAAAGGGGTCCGGATGGGAACCTGATGGAGATGGTTATATCAATGATGAGTTACTCATCACTACCTAATTTCTTTTGGGGATATGCCTTTGTAAAAAAATTTACTTTAACTTATCAAAACGTATTTTAACTTGTCAAAAAATCTATTTTAACTTGTCAAAAACTAATTTTAACTTGTCAAAGAATAATTTTAACTGGTCAAAAACAAATTTTAAGTTGTTAAAAAATCATTTTAATTTGTCAAAAATATTTGTTGAGAGATTTAAATGGCTATTTTTACCGCCTAGAAATTGCCCGTTGCGACGCTTTGAGGCCGTGTCGCAACGCCATGGGCAATCTGTGGGTGTATAAATGGCCATTTTAACTTGTCAAAAAGTCATTCTAACTTGTCAAAACGTCATTCTAACATGCCAAAACATAATTTTAACATGTCAACAACTCATTTTAACTGCAAAACGTCATTCTAACTTGTGAAATTGTAACTGCAACATATTTACAACTCATTTTAACTTGTCAAAAAGTCACGTTAACTTTAAAAGACGTCATTTTAACTTGTCAAAACACATAAGAAAACAACAAACTTATATATTAGTCTTATATTTAAGTAGTTATCAATTACACTAAAGTTAATGCAACGTAATTCATACTCTAGTCTCGTCATGTGCATGTCTTTCTATTGTGACCTAGACCCCCAAATTTGCTGCATTTTCTCTTTACAATTTTTTTTCGCCTTGAGATGGATATCAATTTATCCTTCACCTTCCTTGTTTACTTTTTCTTAGACGACCGACTTGTTTCTTTTCAATGGGTACCAATACTTTCATATTCTTAATTTCTTATGGATATTCCCATTGTTCTTCACTCCCAACTGGATAGATGGCGTCTTTATACATTTCGATTCATGTTTTCTTCATTTATAAAGGACTACACAAAGAGTATACCTCCATCAAACGACTTTGAGCTGATGCAATGGCATTTTCATAAGGGATACCTAGAAGTTGAGGAATTCGACAAGTGCAAGTACTTTCTTGCAAGTTTACATCGCATTCACCCCCGCTATCTTTTATGTGACATGCGTACAACCCAAGCCCGTACATGTGCATGAATTGTGCTTTCTTGTTCATATCCTCAAAGTCAGCTTGCCATCTTGGTGTAAACTCTGTGTTTGACTTGTGCGCAACGTTCCACCTTTTTGTCAAAGATGATTTAACTCGAAACTCAAAATTATTTTTCATGGCGTACATGTGCACATTTTTCTTCATTTTTTATTTGTTCTCAAACCTTTTTCCAAGTACAAGTTTTCTGAGCTACCTATTACATAAAACGGTAAACGGTTAGGTTCACAACGCAAACAAATTCAAAGTATTTGATAAATTACGTATAGGGCCATTGCTGGGGTTTTCACGATATTCTATCCCATTAACTACTTGTTCTTGCGTGAATTGAGGATCTTGCCAACTATAAGTTCCCGAAGATCCCCACAAGGATTAACTTCAAGAGGGTAGTCCGCTGAAGGAACTTCAAAGTTCTCAAGAAACACATTATACTCTCGTCATTCTCGAGGTCTTTGAAATCTTCACCGTCATACACGTCCTGACCGTCTCTTTCATCAATGTTTGTTTCAAAATCTTTAAAATCAATGTCAAATGGTTCTATATCACATCTATACATTTCATCTTCGTCGTTGTTGTATGCGTTAAAGACAAAGCGTTCATTGTTTGATTTTGGATTACTTTGTGAGAGTTCAATTGCGAGAGGATGATGTTGTTTTCTACTCTCAATGCGAGGAACCTTAAGTACTTGTTTTCCTCTTCGCGTCGGATCCACATCGTTATCAATTGGTGACATGATTCGTTTTGGTTCCAAACTCATGTAAATAGGAAATTTAGTCTAGTACTAGGGTTTCATATAATTTGCGACATCATCATCGGTCACCAAGATCAAATGCTCCAACACAACGGTACCAAAAGTGTACGAAATGCCAATTTTTAAGTTATACGCCATCCTATCGAACTTTGAAATTCGGTAAATCATTTCGATCAACTCATCGTACACCCCTTTTTCGTAACATTCACCGTATATGTAAAAATTTTACTAAAATCTCATATGTCGCTTAATCTTACCCACTTTCAAAAACTTATCAAACTTGTCAAAACTAATCATTCATGTACATGTTCATTAGAAATTGTTAATACTTAATCTTAACATATTAAACTTGTAAAAAACTAATCAAACATATAACCTATTCATCATTACCTGTCAAAAACTAAGCAAACTTGTCTAAAAGTAGTCAAACATCCAACAAAACAATCATAACTTATCATAAAACCATCTTAATTTGTCCTAAAATCATCTAAAACTTTCCAAAAATCATCTTAACCTGTCAAAAATCAATTTAGAGGGTAACTCATTGCATCCCATCGTACCATGTCGTATGTTATCGTACAACGCCGTACGATGACATATGACATCGTATGATAGGATACGACAATCATTAAGCAAACTATCATACGAAAATCCCCAGATATTAAACGAAATATTTTTTTCCCGATCGAAGAATAATTCAACCACAAAAAATAACTATGAATAATGATTTAAACAGAGTTAACGAAGTAATATACCCATTATTTCGATGATCTTAAGTGATTTCAACGGATTTAGAGAGGATTTGAGTGAATTGGAAGTAGAAAATGAGTTGAAATCTCTAATAAATGAGCTGAAGGGTATTTTTGTCCGATTTTGAGCCTAAAGTCCAGAAATAGATATTTTGAGAAAGATGGATTTATTCAGGATATTTTCAACTTTTTTGGGTCCACAAAATAAAATTTCTCTTTTATTATTCATGTTCATGTGTATGGTTTTCCTACCTGAAAATGGTACAACAATATTTAGGTCAAATTTTTCTTATACGAGACTAATCTTCAATATAAGAAGTGTATTCACAAGTAAGATTTTAAGCATAAGTTAAATAGTGCTTCCTCTTTCCCTTTCTCTTCTTCCTCCTTTTATATATTTTCTGCCGAGAACGCGAGTTGATCAGACCCACGTTCGTGGCAACCGTCATTGATTATTTTGATCGTGTCTTTCTGTTGTCAGTAGACGATATATGGTTATTTATGATGGTTTATTATGATTACATGGTCTTAGTAAGTCTTTATGTACCAAGAACTTATCCGAGTCATTCGATCATGGTGGTCAGTATTGTCAACTTAGCTTATGTTCATGTTTGTTTCTCTTCTGCTTATGACGAGTATTCTTAGTACTCGGTCAAGCATATAATCGGTGTTACGATGTAGAAGATGATAACACAGCCCTCTAGTAATTTAGCATATAAAAATAATTTGGTGATAAAATTTTAATTTGCGCGAGCTTGGCTTTGCTTATTCGACCTTAGATAACAAACATTAGGAATTTTCCCTTTTTTATATCTATCTTTTGATGTTTGGATTTTGGTTTTTATGCCGGTTTGAGAGAAAATTTTATATGCTAATTTAAGAAATTTATTATGTATTATAACTTCAATCGAATCATCTTAGCTCTTGGTATTTGTTTTCTATATTTTGATTTTGATCTCAAATCGTCATAGTAAGGGTTGCTCGCGCAAATTAAAAATTTCACACCAGATAATTCTTATATGCTAAAAAACTAGAGGGAAATGTTATCATCGAATTTGGGTATGGTGTTACTGAATCAATCTTGTGTTCGGGTCCGACGTATCCTTCGCTCAGTTGACCCAAATCCATGTCTTGCAATTATTCGACCATCATGACTGTGTGTCCACATTTATATTTTTTTTGTTTAGCATAATCCAAATAACAACTCTTACGTTGATTTGATCTCCTTTTAACACTCAGATATTTGAATTGGTCGGGAATTTCACCATTAGGTATTTGACTGAAGTTACGGCCCCAAGTTCCTGTAGTTTGGGTCTTTTGATCACTACATTGAACGCCAATGATCTCGGAAAAACAACCCACTTAGGTCTATTAGTTGTAGTATTCATGTTTTTTCCTACGGTAAAAAAAAACCATTCCCCATGGAGGGACACTATCACATGTGAAGTAGTAGAGATGTGTCACGCTCGGAGTCAAATGGTCGGCTTTAAGGCCTATTATGTCGAAACTATCTCCATACAAAATATCCACCAAATTACTGTTGTCTATGAGTATTCTTCCTACCACATGTTTTCGGATGGTGCTTTAACTGTTGGTAGAGATGCCCACAAGAAGATTATTTATTTACATATTGATGTAATATATAAATCTTTCACAAAGTCCTTATTATAATTTGCTGATTAAATTAATAAAAATCGAAAGGTTCTTTCGTTCCCCTTTTGATTTGATTGAAGATTTATGATATTCAATAGTCTTATAGTCCTTAATCAAACCGAACAATGTATTAAGAGACAAATGTAGATTTGCGAGAACAAACTCTTCATGGTTTGGTTAAAAAAGATATATTCACAATCTAAAGATCGACGGAATATTAATCCCAGTACGATTGTCGGAAAAATCTATGATGTCTGGGTACGAGGGATATAGAGTTAGGAACTCTATTATTCTTGCAATTTATCTTTCGAAGATACTTAATTGACCAGTGTACCTTTAGAGACAATGGAAGAACAAATCATTTAACCTCTTCTGTCTCAAGGTCACTATGTATGAATTGCATCATGCTTACCTAAACTCTGAAATGAGACATGTCATTTCATAGCATTAATATTTTCATTTGAGAAAGTCAAATTCTAGATCCATGAAGTGATCTAGACTAGACCAATTGCTAAGATATTAAGTTATGAAGATGTCATGAACCAAATTAGTGAAGTTCTCATAAATATGGAATTCATGTACAAGATTGCTGAAATGCAATATATATCACCTCATGCTTTATTACATGGATTGTGAATAAATGATCTGCGCAATATCCAAAATTAAGTAGCTACTTTATTTGGATGAAACAATGTGATTTGTTAGCTCATCGACAATACATTGTTTTTAACTTATTCACAAGTAACAAATGAGTTGAGGAAATAACAACTAGAAGGGTAAAATGGTAATTTTATAAATCTCATGTAGTTGATGATATTCATGAAGGGTAAACATGGATAACAATCACTGGATCCGCTCAATATAATTAAGTTAGATTTGAGTAGAAATTAAATTCATTTGAGCCGAGAGGTTCTCAGTGTCAACTTTTTAGTGGAGTCAGTTGAGATTAAGCAAATACTCCAAAAAAAATTTGTAAACTTTTGAGTCCGAGTATAGAAGCTCAAGCTTTGTTCATTTGGATCCACGAGGTCACTATTAGAGTATGATTGTAAAACTAGAAGTTAAGTCAAAATAAGTTCAAGTGTTGAACTAGACTTTTACTCGGAAAATGTCTAAAGGGTATTTTTTTGTCCACATGGACATAAAAAGATGTGAATGTCAAAATAATATTTTGAATATTTTCATATGATCGAAATATAAATTAGTTTCTAAAGCCGAGAAGTTGTTTGAGGCATTATGAAATTAATTTCGTTATTTTGAAATATTAATTTTACAATGTTATATTTGAAGAATTATCTTAAAATAAATAAGGAAGCATCTAGAAGCTCCCCCTTAGGTAGAATTTCGGCAACGCATCATAGAGCAAAGGAAATTATTTCTAGAATTCTTTTGCCTTTAATTATAAAGATAATTACCCAAAGGAAAAGAGGAAATGAATTTCTTTGAGAAAGAAACAAATGTGCTAAGTGAGGAAACAAATTTTCATCACAAATAGCATAGAATGGCCGGCCATATACTAGAGGAAGAGGAGAGAAAATCAAATATTGTGTCATGAATGCACAATAGGAAAGGGTAATTACCCTTTCTTGATTTTCATTCTCTTATAAATAGAGCCTCACATAGAGATGTGAAAAGAAGTTTTTGTTTTGCTCTCTCTTGTTTTTTTGGCCGATCCTCTCCTCTCTCTCTCGCAAATACTTCTTTTATTTTGGCACCTAGATCCTCACTTAATCTAGAGACTTAGCTTATGATCCAAGAATTGTTCTTGGTTCATATTGTTTAATTGTGCCCACACACAAATCCTCAAACTAGACGTGAAGGAATCGAGTCAAGGAAGAAGATCCACCTTTCTCAAGACGCTTTAATTTAAAGTTTCAGGAAATGTTAGTATTCAAGTAGTTTAAATAATGTTTTTAATTTATAACATGTTCTTAATGTTGGCATTTATGCCCACAAAGGAGATTTTTGATATTAAATACTTTTGTATTTGTTTTGCTTTGAAATTAAATAAAGATTGAATATCCATTCTTATTTAAGATTGTGTTTACGCATTTATGTCTACACTCTGAAACTGTCATCAACGAAAGAAGTGCTAAGTACAGACTTGACAAGATACCTTCTTATGACTAGTTTAAATAATAGTTCGCAATCTAAAGATCGATTGGGCAATCGATTCCTAGTAATGATTGTTAGAATGAATTAAACGATATCTTATCTTGTGATATGGAGAGTTGTGACTCTGTAATTCATTCTTGATATCTTAATGAAGATATTGAACAAGACCAGTGAAGTTTTGAAGTTCAAGATAAAACCGTTTAATCACTCGAAACATCAAACTCACATACGAGGGGTATTTTAGTAATTACCTAAATCCTGAAGTGAGTACATGTATTCTTGTAACACTTTATGACATTTGATTTGTCAATGGGAAATGGCTAAATGAAGTTTCATTGACCCGACGGTTGGTGTCATAATACTGTTTCGTTGAAACATGTGATTCACAGATATGGAATTTGTGTTGAAACAATGCTAAGGCATTAGTATCACACCATGCTCTGTTATGAGAGTGTGAGCGAATAAACTAGGCCTGGTATTCATCGAATAAAGAATTCTTTGAAATAAAACATGTGACATGTTGAGACATTTCACTTTATGTTTTTCTCGTTCACAAATAACAGAGGACTTGGTGAAATAATAACTCAGGGGTAAAACGGTAATTTTACATTCCTCTGAGTTAATGATACACACAAAGGGTAATATCGTAAAATACACTGTGGACCGTGTGAAGAATATTTTTGTCACATCAAACGGAAATATAAACGCATATGAACTTAGAGATGTTCAATATTGGTCCTTTAGTGGAATCGACTAATATTAAGAATTAAAAGCCGGAAAAAGTTTGTGAACTTTTGTGTCCGAGCTTTATTCTAAAGCTTCGTTCATGTGGGTCCATAAGGTCTCAATGATAGACTCTCGGACGAGATTTTGGTGAACAAGAAATGATTGATTTTCTCATTCAACGTAAATTGTGATTTACGCTAAGAAAATTATTTTCTGAGTAATTAAATAAATAACTGGTTATTTATTATTACATTTATTTCACGAATCATATTATGTTATTATATTGATAATAATATAATTTGATGATTCAAATAAATAAAAGATGAAAATAAATATTTTCTCGTTTCGTACTACATTGATTAGTATGAAAATAATTAATGACTTGTCATTAAATAAATGAAATGTTCTAAATTAATTAAATATTATTTTAGAAATAAATCAAATAAATTTGGGAGATAATTAGGACAATATGGCCGGCCATAATAGGTGTTTTATGGGCTGGAAAAATTGTTTAAACTCATTGAAAGGAGTTTGGGCTTAAGTTTGACTAATGGGTCTTAACTGGATTTTGACCTAACTTAAGCCCATTCTCTCTGATATAAAAGGAGGCTTTCTCTTTGGTAACCCTAGGCTAATTTCGACCAACACTCAGCCAAACCTCTCCCCCCTTGTGCTTGAGAGGTTTTGGCCGTAATTAAGAGAGAAAGAGAGAGAGGAAAACTGTTTCCCGGCAGCCCTTCCTTTTCTTTGAGTTTCCCCTTCTTCCCTTGTTCCCACGAAAGAGCCCACCCTCTTTGTCTCCTAAAATCCCTTGAGTATTATCATTGACTCAACTTGTGGTTGTTTGAGTGATTTTTCTCTCCCCAGGGCCGGCTACTTTTGGAGGAACGAAGGCACGACGGATTTGAGGATCTCCTTGACGCGCGTGGTGTAGAGGATCCGCCGATCACTTGGACGTACACCGAGACTTGCTCTCGCAGATCCAAACCCTATGTAAGTGTCTCTTAAATGAATTGGATCTGAATGATATAGTATTGTAGAATGATTATATTTATTTAGATTATTCGTTTGCATGCTTAAATGAATTTATTGATATGTTCATAAATTTTGTTGACATGCTAGTTTAGTTTTAATGACATGGTTATGAATATGTTAAAAAAACGTTTTTAATATGTTAAATTGAATTATGAATTTCCGCCATATATAGATATGTTTCATAAATAATTAGGTTAATTGTTAACTAAATTCCAACAAATGGTATTAGAGCCATAATTGTCATTAAATCGATTTTGAGTGTTGGCGTTTTTGTATGAATTACATTTGTGAATGTATGTGTATTTATGTGAATGGATCCTTATTCTAATTGGCCCTAGGATTGTTTACGGGTTACGTCCCGGTTTTTATTTTATTTAAATTTGTAATTTGTTGTAAATTTAAATTTTGTAATTTGTAATCCATGAGACAAGAAGAAGGAAGGCAGCCTCCGGGAATGGCCGCGCGGTTTTTGAAACGCGTGGGAGCTATCCCGGACGATTCCGAACATGCCTAAGGACCTGTGTATTGGACACAAGAGGGCTGTTTGGGTCGGCCAAAACCCTAGCGTGGCGGTGTGTCTTCGGACGCGCGCGAGCTAGCTAGGGTTAGGCCCGACGACCGAGATTCGGAAATCGTTTCCGAATAAGTTTAAAATCTTGAATAATTAAATTTTCTTATATTATTTTTGAAATAATAAAAGTGAATTTAGTTATTTGAGTGGGAGATATTAATCTCTAAGTTTTAAAACTCGGAAATTCGACGACTCGACACAAGACTAGGAATAAAGTAGTTTATTGATATTTCTTTTGTAAAGGGTTGTAATTTTAGAAATGGGCCATTAGATAAGTTAAATATAATGTTTTTATTTTATTTAATCTTATCTCATATTCATCCACATGCCATATAGGATAGAACGCCAACACTATATGAATTGTTCATGCATCATTATAGTTTAATTTAAATAACTAGTTATGAAATTGAACATCGTCCACAAAAATATGATTTTTGCAAAAACTAAGTGGGAGGGTTATTTGTCGTTGAAATAACCCGAGGTCCCCAACATGAATTTAATTAACTTATGTGAATGAACTAAGAGTCACCCTCGTGGCCCTCCCCTTACTGGGAGTACTTCGGAAGCACATAGTTAATTAAATTGTTACGAACTAAGCTCTAAAGAGGAACGATGAAGCGGGGTCTCCCCTAGGAGAACCGTTTTCAAAGTAACTTGGATAAGGGCCCACATGTTGGTTACACGCTTAGACTTATTGTTTAAAGTAACCCTCCATAGAGGCTATGCGTTAAACATAAGTGACCAAAGTCCATGGTAATTAGCGAGAACTAGAAGTTGTGACTTCTTGTATGGTTCAAACTAAATAGTGATGTGTCACGACTATGAAAGGCGATCAATTGCGGTTTCCCCTAGGAAAGGTAATTGATCATTTTTGTTCATAATACCATGAATTATTTATCGCTTTCCTCACTAATTTAGGATTGTACATGCATCATAATTCGAAACTGTAGCATATGCTAAATTTATTCATTTCATTTAATTTCAGCAATATCATGAATCCACTTGCATCTATACTGAGTTATAACAAACTCGAGGGTGAGAATTACGTTGATTGGAAACGTAACCTCGACATCGTACTGACGGTGGAAAAGCACTAAGTATGTTCTCACTACCCCGTGTTCTCCAGCTCCGAGTGCTGACTCAAGACAGGAGGACAAGAACGCCTATGAGACGTGGGTAAGGTCCGATGAGATTGCCAAGTGTTATATCTTGGATTCCATGAGCAATGTGTTGCAAAAATCTCACAAGGACATTGCCACGGCATATGACATGCTCTACAATCTTCATGACATGTTTGGATGTCATGGGCGTCAGGCGAGGCAGCAGGCAATCCGAAATTTCATGAATTGTCGGATGAAGCCGGGAACGTCAGTCAGGGACCACATGCTAGTGATCATGGGTCACCTGAACAACATGGAGATTCTCGGATCGGAGATCGATGGACTCACCAAGGTCGACATGATCTTGGAGACTCTGACGGATTCTTTCGATAGCTTCCGTCTGAACTACTCCATGAACAAGCTCGATTATTCTGTAACCGAGCTAATGAAGGAGTTGCAGACTGCCGAGAGACTTCTCCCTAAGACCAAGAAGGAGACTGGTGAAGCCAATGTTGCTGAACATAGGGCTTCCACTTCTGGATCGAAGAGAGTGACGAAGGGTCCCAAAAATGCCAACCGAA
This sequence comes from Urtica urens, assembly GCA_958296335.1. Taxonomy (NCBI): domain Eukaryota; kingdom Viridiplantae; phylum Streptophyta; class Magnoliopsida; order Rosales; family Urticaceae; genus Urtica; species Urtica urens. The sequence goes on from OY282528.1 coordinate 9,103,434, forward strand.
CGGGATCCAAGACGCCTTACAAGAAGGCTGCGGATGTCAAGGGCAAGGGCATCGCAAAGGTGGACAAGTCTAAACACAAGTGCCATCATTGCGGAGAAGTCGGCCATTGGCGAAGGAACTGTCCTGCCTACCTCAAGACTGTCAAGGGGAAAGGTATGGCTTTCGTCACCCAAGCATGTTACACGACATATAAAGAATCACCCTGGATTTTAGACTGCGGGGCTTCCGACCATATTGTGTGTAATCTGAATGGTTTCAGGAAAACCAGAAGCTTAGGTGAAGAAGAGTTCACGTTCAACTGGGGGAATGGAACGAAGGTCAGAGCCAGATCTGTCGGGACCATGCAGCTGAATTTTGGGAATAAGGCTTTATTATTGAATAATGTTTATTATGTTCCAGATTTTTGCAAGAACTTAATTTCTTTTGGTCGTTTAGAAGAACAACATTATGAGTTTAAAGTCAATAATGGTATTGAAATTTTTCTTAATGGTTGTTTTATTTCTAAAGCTCATCGAGTAGATTTTATTTATTATCTATATCCTAATGAGCCGACAATCTTGGACACTGAGGTGAATAGTGATTCACTCAGGAAGCGTAAGACATTTCATAGTGATGAAACGGATGATACATATCTATGACACTTACGTCTTGGACATATTGGCCTAGATAGGATTAAGAGGTTAACAAAGGATGGTCCTTTGAAATCTCTAAACGTGGAATCTATGCCCACGTGTGAATCCTGTCTTGAAGGCAAGATGACCAAGAGACCTTTCTCTTCGAAAGGTCTAAGAGCCACACAAGTATTGGAACTCATACATAGTGATGTATGTGGTCCAATCAATATTCAGGCAAGAGGAGGTTACGAATACTTTGTAACCTTCACTGATGACTACTCACGTTTTGGTCATGTTTTCTTAATGCGACACAAATCCGATACTTTTGAAATGTTCAAACAATATCGGGCCTTGGTTGAGAAGCAAAGAGAGAAACAAATCAAAATCCTTCGATCAGATCGAGGCGGAGAGTACTTGTCTGATGAGTTCGAGGATCTTCTTAAAGAAGAAGACATTCATTCTCAGCTTACAACACCTGGCACTCCACAACAAAACGGTGTGTCAGAGAGAAGGAACCGAACGCTACTAGATATGGTGAGATCAATGATGAGTTACTCATCTCTTCCTGATTCGTTCTGGGGATATGCCTTAGAAACGGCAGCTCATATTCTGAACCAGGTTCCGTCAAAAACGGTTCCCGGCACTCCCTACGAGAGATGGTGTGGTAAGAAATCTGTTCTAAACCACATCAAGATCTGGGGTTGTCCAGCACACGTGCTGAGACAAAAGACTAGCAAGTTGGCTAGTTGTTCAGAATTATGCTTTTTCATAGGATATCCGAAAGAAACAAAAGGGTACACATTCTATAGTCCTACTGACAAGAAAACGTTCGTTAGCACGAACGCTAGGTTTCTTGAAGAGGATTACATGAAGAATACCGTACCGAGAAGCAAACTTGTGCTGAAGGAGATGTTGGGTGAAGTAGCTGGTACTTCACAAGATAGGACAAGTCCTACACCAACAATAGAAGAACCACATTCGGAACTTGAGCCTCCTACGATTCGTCGCAGTAGCAGGATTGTATGACAACCTGAGCGATTGATGTACATCGGAGAGGCCTTTGCTGCAGTCGCATACAAGGAGGAAGATGATCCAGTATCATTTTCCCAGGCGATGCAGAGTTCTGAAGCAAACCTATGGCAAGAAGCCATGAACGTTGAAATGCATTCGATGTATGTCAACGAAGTCTGGAAACTTGTAGATTTACCTGAAGGCATCAAGCCTGTTGGGTGTAAATGGATCTACAAGAAGAAAAGAGGACCGGATGGAAATGTCGAGACATTTAAAGCACGACTTGTGGCGAAGGGTTTCACACAAAAGGAAGGTATCGACTATGAAGATACCTTCTCGCCCGTGGCGATGCTAAGTCTATTCGTACTCTTTTATCCATTGCTGCCGCCCTAGATTATGAAATCTGGCAGATGGATGTCAGGACTGCATTTTTGAATAGAAATCTTGACGAGCGCATTTACATGGCTCAACCAGACGGGTTCATGGAGAAAGGCCAACAGGGCAAGGTTTGTGAGTTGCTAAAGTCCATTTATGGACTAAAGCAAGCATCTAGATCGTAGAATATTAGATTCGACGAGACTGTGAAAAGCTACGGCTTTGATCAGTCTTTAGATGAGCCATGTGTTTATAAGATGGTAAACGATGGCAAAGTGGTCTTCTTAATCCTTTATGTAGATGACATACTACTCATTGGGAATGATGTGGGAAAATTATCAGAGGTTAAGATCTGGCTGTCAGAGCAGTTTGAGGTGAAGGATCTTGGAGAAGCGGCTTACATTCTGGGGATTCAGATCTTTAGAGATCGAAAGAATCGAAAGTTAGCGCTTTCTCAAGCATCTTATATTGATAAGATCATGGATCGCTTCAGTATGCAGAACTCCAAGAAAGGACAGCTACCTTTCAGACATGGAGTGCATCTATCTAGTGAGCAGTCTCCCAAGTCTCCTCAAGAGATAGAGGACATGAGACATATTCCCTACGCCTCAACCGTAGGAAGTCTCATGTATGCAATGCTCTGCACTAGGCCAGATATTTGTTACGCAGTGGGCGTGGTGAGTAGATCCCAATCGAATCCTGGACCCGAGCACTGGGTTGCGGTCAAGCATATTCTCAAGTATCTCCGGAGAAATAGAAATTATATTCTTGCATACTCAAGTGATGACCTGAATATGACGGGGTATACCGATTCCGATTTTTAAGCGGATAAGGATTCCAGGAAATCCACATCAGGGTCTGTGTTCACCCTGAATGGTGGATCTGTGGTCTGGAGGAGTATAAAGCAAACTTGTGTTGCTGACTCGACCATGGAAGCCGAGTATGTGGCAGCTTGCGAAGCTGCAAAGGAGGCTGTGTGGCTGAGGAAATTCCTGATGTACTTGGAAGTAGTTCCAAGTGCCAACGAGCCCATTACACTTTACTGTGATAACAGTGGAGCCGTTGCAAAATGTAAGGAACCAAGAAGTCACAAGCGCTCAAAACACATCGAGCGGAAATACCACCTGGTACGAGATATAGTTCATAGAGGGGACGCGACGGTTATGAAGATCTCAACATTGGACAACCTTGCTGATCCCTTCACGAAGCCTTTAACCAGTAAGGTCTTCGAGGGACACCTAGAATGATTAGGACTGAAAGATCATTCGCATCTCCTTTGAGTCAAGTGGGAGTTTGTTGACATTTATGCCCACAAAGGAGATTTTTGATATTAAATACTTTTGTATTTGTTTTGCTTTGAAATTAAATAAAGATTGAATATCCATTCTTATTTAAGATTGTGTTTACGCATTTATGTCTAAGCTCTGAAACTGTCATCAACGAAAGAAGTGCTAAGTACAGACTTGACAAGATACCTTCTTATGACTAGTTTAAATAATAGTTCGCAATCTAAAGATCGATTGGGCAATCGATTCCTAGTAATGATTGTTAGAATGAATTAAACGATATCTTATCTTGTGATATGGAGAGTTGTGACTCTGTAATTCATTCTTGATATCTTAATGAAGATATTGAACAAGACCAGTGAAGTTTTGAAGTTCGAGATAAAACCGTTTAATCACTCGAAACATCAAACTCACATACGATGGGTATTTTAGTAATTACCTAAATCCTGAAGTGAGTACATATATTCTTGTAACACTTTATGACATTTGATTTGTCAATGGGCAATGGCTAAATGAAGTTTCATTGACCCGACGGTTGGTGTCATAATACTGTTTCGTTGAAACATGTGATTCACAGATATGGAATTTGTGTTGAAACAATGCTAAGGCATTAGTATCACACCATGCTCTGTTATGAGAGTGTGAGCGAATAAACCAGGCCTGGTATTTACCGAATAAAGAATTCTTTGAAATAAAACATGTGACATGTTGAGACATTTCACTTTATGTTTTTCTCGTTCACAAATAACAGAGGACTTGGTGAAATAATAACTCAGGGGTAAAACGGTAATTTTACATTCCTCTGAGTTAATGATACACACAAAGGGTAATATCGTAAAATACACCGTGGACCATGTGAAGAATATTTTTGTCACATCAAATGGAAATATAAACGCATATGAACTTAGAGATGTTCAATATTGGTCCTTTAGTGGAATCGACTAATATTAAGAATTAAAAGCCGGAAAAAGTTTGTGAACTTTTGTGTCCGAGCTTTATTCTAAAGCTTCATTCATGTGGGTCCATAAGGTCTCAATGATAGACTCTCGGACGAGATTTTGGTGAACAAGAAATGATTGATTTTCTCATTCAACGTAAATTGTGATTTACGCTAAGAAAATTATTTCCTGAGTAATTAAACAAATAACTGGTTATTTATTATTACATTTATTTCACGAATCATATTATGTTATTATATTGATAATAATATAATTTGCTGATTCAAATAAATAAAAGATGAAAATAAATATTTTCTCGTTTCGTACTACATTGATTAGTATGAAAATAATTAATGACTTGTCATTAAATAAATGAAATGTTCTAAATTAATTAAATATTATTTTAGAAATAAATCAAATAAATTTGGGAGATAATTAGGACAATATGGCCGGCCATAATAGGTGTTTTATGGGCTGGAAAAATTGTTTAAACTCATTGAAAGGAGTTTTGGGCTTAAGTTTGACTAATGGGTCTTAACTGGATTTTGACCTAACTTAAGCCCATTCTCTCTGATATAAAAGGAGGCTTTCTCTTTGGTAACCCTAGGCTAATTTCGACCAACACTCAGCCAAACCTCTCCCCCCTTGTGCTTGAGAGGTTTTGGCCGAAATTAAGAGAGAAAGAGAGAGAGGAAAACTGTTTCCCGGCAGCCCTTCCTTTTCTTTGAGTTTCCCCTTCTTCCCTTGTTCCCACGAAAGAGCCCACCCTCTTTGTCTCCTAAAATCCCTTGAGTATTATCATTGACTCAACTTGTGGTTGTTTGAGTGATTTTTCTCTCCCCAGGGCCGGCCACTTTTGGAGGAACGAAGGCACGACGGATTTGAGGATCTCCTTGACGCGCGTGGTGTAGAGGATCGGCCGATCACTTGGACGTACACCGAGACTTGCTCTCGCAGATCCAAACCCTATGTAAGTGTCTCTTAAACGAATTGGATCTGAATGATATAGTATTGTAGAATGATTATATTTATTTAGATTGTTCGTTTGCATGCTTAAATGAATTTATTGATATGTTCATAAATTTTGTTGACATGCTAGTTTAGTTTTAATGACATGGTTATGAATATGTTAAAAAAACGTTTTTAATATGTTAAATTGAATTATGAATTTCCGCCATATATAGATATGTTTCATAATTAATTAGGTTAATTGTTAACTAAATTCCAACACTTAACCCTAGACCTATTCCATCAAATGTTATTTAAAATCATTATAAGAAAATTGTTTTCAAAATTTGCTTCAATAATGGTTTTTCAAAGACTAGAACTTACAAAATTTTAATTTTTTGGTACGACCTCTAAAGTTAAATTTGTGTTGATTTTCCACTTGTTAAATATTATATATAAATACATTAAAAACAATTTTTAATTATTTTATGTTTATCATACTCAAGACTAATTTTTGACAACTTTGAAAATTTGTGTACATAGTTTAAACTACTTTATTGCACGTTATTGCATATTTTATATTATGTTGCTTGTTTTATATTGTGTTAATTATTAATTTCTTTATATAATACACAATTGAAATCAAAACAAACAATTAAAATGTTTCAATAAACCTCTTTCCAATTACACCTAAACTCGACGTACTTTTAATTGTTTTTCAATTTATGGACAAATTATTATGGCTCCGTAAAATGGGTTTAATTCATTGCTCGTAAGTTGGAACTTAGTTTTTTTTAATCAAATTAAATATACGGAAGTTAGCTATCGAATACAATTGGTTTCAGCTCAATCGGATACCGGATGTATAAGTTATGACCTTTTAAGTCCGAGGTGTACGGCTGTCCGCGAGTCCAGGATTTTGAATCCGGATTTTGCGACTCCTAGCTTCCTCCCCTTTTCTTGATGCTGTCGTGGCTTTCCGACGTTCTCGCACTCAACCACCATTAAGATGTATTGAAGGAAGATGATATGAAGACAAAGATATTAGTTTTAGGAGATTTTTAATCTCAAAGCTTTCAAGTGTAAAAGTGACGATTTCTTAATCCCACACACTTTCATTAGGAAAAATAAATTAATAGACAAAAAGATCCGAGTATGTTCATTCTACCTTAGTGCATTAACACTTCTCTCCACTCTCAAGTATCGATTTTAGGGTTCTTTTTTCTAATGATCCACTCTATCTCTCTTTATTCATGGAAACATGTTTCCTATAGGTACAAGAGTATACGAGACTTTTTTCTAAAAATTAAGTGCATATGTCGCCAGACTAAGATTCATCCTCGTAACCCTCTCTTTAATGAGAGTACTCATAAGACGCATTGCTCTTAGCATTGCTTTTATAGCTACGTTCAAAAGTGAAACAATGAGACAAGGCCTCCCCTCGGCATATTGTTTTCAAAGTAGATCTTGTTGAACTAAGCGGTTGGTTACTCACTTAGACTCAATCTCTATTAATCCTCCCTCGAGGCCTTGCGAAAAGATTTGAGTGATCAAACTTTTTATAAGGTGGCTAACACTGATGTATTGACATCATGCCTATGCACTAATGATGTGTCATTTACTTATGAACGTCGACTCTTTGCGTCCTTCCCTCAAAGGAGTAAAGTGACATTCTGTTCATAACACTTTTGGATTTTTCTTTTCTAAACTCAAACTTAAAATCCTAACAAAAAACTAATCATAAATTGTTTCAACTTTCAGCATAATGTCTCTAAACTCCTTCTCTACTATCATTTACTCGAATAAACTGGAAGGTGATAACTACGAATATTGGAAACGTAACCTAGACATCGTCCTTACTGTGGACAAGCACAAGTGGGTACTCACTACCTCATGTCCTCCTAAATTGAATGCTGATTCCACTCAAGAGGACAAGGACGCCCTTCCAGCCTAGCTCAGATCCGATGAGATTGCAAGATGCTATATTTTAGCATCGATGAACAATGTGTTGCAACAACAACATCGTGATATTGGGTCAGCCTATGAAATGCTCTACAATCTCCAGGAGATGTTTGGAGGGAAAGGGCGTCAGGCTAGGCAACAAGCGGTACGATAGTTTATGAATTTTCCTATGAAAGCAGGGACTCCCGTTATAAAACATATGATGCTGATCATAAGTTATCTTAATGAGATGGAAATCCTTGGATCTGAGATTGATAGAGAAACCAAGATAGATATGATCTTGGAAACTCTCCCTAAATCTTTTGATACTTTCAAGCTGAACTACTCCATGAATAAGCTGGGGTACACTTTTACCGAGCTAATGAAGAAGCTTCACACCGCTGAGGGACTCTTAAAGAAAAAGAGCACTACTGGAGAAGCTCATGCTACTGAGCACAGAGCCTCCACCTCTTGAAGAGATCTCACAGAGCGGATAAAAAGAACCCTAGCAAGGTTCAGAAGAAAAAGATGCCCTAGACTGCCAAGGTGGACAAGTCTAAGGACAACTGTCAACATTGCAATGAGTCCGGACACTGTCGTAGGAATTGTCCTACCTACCTCAAAGCTAAAGGGAAATGTATTGTACTTATTACTGAAGCTTGTTTAGTAGCTGATAATGTATCATCATGGATTCTTGACTCCGCTGCTACTAACCATATTTATTGTTCCTTGATTGGATTCAGGAAAAGCAAAATTTTAGAGAATGACGACTTCTGTTTCAAGTCGGTTGATGGGAGCTTCGTGTCCACTAAGGCTGTTGGATCCGTGACATTGTCTTTAGAAGACAGAGCTTTAAAATTAAATAATGTGTATTTTGTTCTTTCTTTTGGGAAGAACTTAATATCTGTAGCTCAAATTGTTGAGCAGAATTATTGTTTAAAGTTTATTGATAATAGAATTCGTATTACTTTTTCCAATTCATTTGTCACTGAAGCTTGTATGAAGAATGGTTTATACTATCTTTATCCAACACAACCTTTGTTATTAGACACTGAAATTGATAATGATCTAATTAGGGAACCTAAGAGAATCAAACTTAATGACTCCTCTGATATAATAAAATCACACATCTCTGGCACTTAAGACTTGGTCATATTAGTGTAGATAGAATTAAGAGACTTGTGAAGGATGGTCCACTCAAAGCCTCTGCAATAGGCTCACTGCCGACTTGTGAATCCTGTGTAGAGGGAAAAATGACCAAATGACCTTTCTCTGATAAAGGTCTAAGAGCCACCTAGCTGCTGGAATTAATACATTTTGATGTATGTGGTCCACTCAGAATTCAGGCACGGGGATGATACGAATACGTTGTTACCTTTACCGATGATTACTCAAGATATGGATTTGTCTATTTGCTTAAACACAAATCCAAAACCTTTAACGTATTTAAGGTTTTTCGGTCTTTAGTGGGAAAGCAAACTCTGATGGAGATGGTTATATCAATGATAAGTTACTCATCACTCCCTAATTCCTTTTGGGGATATGCCCTTGAAACTACATCATATATTCTGATCTAAGTTCCGTCTAAAACGGTCCCTGGTACTCCTTATGAACGATAGACTGGGCGTAAAGTCAGTTTAAGCCACGTCAAAATTTGGGGTTAACCTGTACATGTGCTTAAGCAAAACACTAGCAAGTTGACTAGTAGGTCAGAATTATGTGTGTTCCTTGGATATCCAAAGGAAACCAAAGGTTTTACATTCTACAGTCTCGAGGACGACAAAACGTTTGTTAGCACTAATGCTCGTTTTGTTAAGGAGAACTATATGAAGAATACGTAACCTAGAAGCAAAATTGTGCTTGAAGAAACGTTGGATGAGGAAGCTTCTACCTCATCTGTAAGAACTGTTCTTACCCAAACTGAAATGTAACCTAACAATTCAGAACCTCGTCAAGTAGTACTTCGACGTAGTGGGAGGGCTTCTGGAATACCCGACAGGTACATGTCTTATGGTGATGCTCTCGTAACCGTCGTCAACATGGATGACCTCGTTTCCTACAGCTAAGCAGTGGCTGGTACTGAATCAAACCTTTGTCTTGATGCCATGAAAGTTGAGATGCATTCGATGTATGTCAACAAAGTCTGGAAACTTGTAGACCTACCTGAAGGGGTTAAACATGTAGGGTGTAACTGGATCTATAAGAAGAAAAAGGGGTCCGGATGGGAACGTTGAGACGTTCAAAGCGCGACTAGTGGCTAAGGGTTATACCTAACATGAAGGTATCGATTATAAAGAAACCTTCTCGCTAGTTGCAATGGTTAAATCCATCCGTATGCTTCTATCCATAGCTGCCGCTCTCGATTACGAGATCTGGAAAATGGATGTCAAGACTGCCTTTCTGAATGGCAATCTTGACGAGTGCATTTTCATGGCTCAACCAGACGGTTTCGTGGAAGGTAATCAAGAGAACAAGGTTTGCGAATTACTTAAATCTATTTATGGATTAAAGCAAGCATCTAGATCATGGAATATTATATTCGATGAAACTGTAAAAATCTTTGATTTGGAACGGTCAATAGATGAACCTTGTGTTTATAAGTTGATACACGAGGGCAAGGTTGTGTCTTTGGTATTATATGTCGATGATATACTACTCATTGGCAATGATGTAGGTAAATTATGTAAGGTAAAATTTTGTTAGCTAAATAGTTTGATATGAATGATCCAGGGGAAGCTGCGTACATTCTGGGGATTCAGATCTTTCAAGATCGAAAGAACCGGACCATGTCGTTCTCTTAAGCATCTTATATAGATAAGGTGATGGATCGCTCCGCCATGCAGAACTCCAAGAAGGGCCAAAACCCCTTTAGACATGGAGTCTCACTCTCTAAGGACTAGTCTCCCAAGACTGCACAAGATATTGCGGACATGAGAAAGATTCCCTATGCTTCAGTCGTGGGAAGTCTCATGTATGCTAAGTTGTGCACTAGACCAAATAAATGTTTTTCAGTTGGCGTAGTTCGTCGTTTCCAATCAAATCCTAGACCCGAGCACTGGGTTGCTGTTAATCATGTTCTTAAGTATCTTCGCAGAACTAGGAACTTGATGCTTACATATTCAGGTACTGACTATGAAGGGGTATACCGATTTCGACTTTCAGGTGGATAAGGATTCCAGGAAATCCACTTCCGGGTCTGTGTTCATCTTGAATGGTGGATTTGTTGTTTGGAGGAGTATCTAGCAATCTTGCATTGCTGAATCCACCATTGAAGCAGAATATGTGGCTGCTTGTGAAGATCGAAAGAGGCTGTATGGCTTAGAAAATTCCTTAAGTATTTGGAAGTCGTTCCAAATGTCAACGACCCCATGACACTTTATTTTGATAATAGTGGGGCTGTTGCTAACTCAAAGGAACCTAGAATCCATAAGCGCTCTAAATATATTGAGAGGAAATACCATTTGATTAGAGAGATTGTGCGGCGCGAAGATGTGGAGGTGAAGAAGATCTCAACGGTGGATACCCTTGTAGATCCTTTCACCAAGGCCCTATCCAACAAGGTCTTCGACCAACATTGAGACGGATTAGGCATACAGGACTACTTTCATCTTCTTTGAGTCAAGTGATAGTTTGTTGGCAGAGATGCCCACAAGAAATTGTTTATTTACATATTGATGAAATATATAAATCATTCATAAAGTCCTTATTGTAATTTGTAGATTAAATTACTAAAAGTTTAAACGTTCTTTCATTCCCCTTTTGGTTTGAGTGAAGATTTATGATATTCAATAGTCTTATAGTCCTTAATCTAACCTAACAATGTATGTAATGGTGATTGGCGGATAAGAACTTTCGAATAATAATGTTTTTCATTACTCAATCTCACTTGTTGTAATGGTGATTGGCATCATTAATTCTAAAAAACGGGTATTCTAGAACTAAATGTTTATAGTATAATTTTTTATTTATTGTTGGATCAAGAAAATTAATAATTAATTGAATTTCAAGCAAATGGGTCTCTGAGATTATTGGGCTGGGCTTTGGAATTTTTTGGCTGAAAATCCTGACTCGGCCACTCTCTCTATCTCTCGAAGTGGTCAAATTTATCTTCTACCTTTCCCTAGGAATTGATAATTAAAATCCTAAATAATAGGAATTAGATTCCGAAACAATCTGGTTTCGAGATCTAGTGAGAGATCGACTATGCCCACTTATCTTTCTTATTTGCACCGGAGATTATGTTTCGGAAGACTACGGTGTCATTGTCGAGTACTAAATACAAACGATGGACAAAACAGAGTCGGTGCAGGAGAATGACAAAACAATGTCGATTCAGAAGAAGGGCGAAACAGAGCGCGGGTTTGATCGGGGTGTTCTTCTCTTATATTGGTTGTTGAAAAGTCTTTCATTGTTTATTAATAACGTAAATTTAGATCTTGTTTAGTAACCATTATTATTGATTGGTTATTGCGAGTGCAATCAATATTATTTCGCACTTTATATGGTTGCTTATGTGAATTAATCACCAACGAATTGTGTCGGAACTATTGTTCGAGTCTGATACCCAAGACGTTGTACCAACATGTGGTGTCGAACGATTGCTCGTGTATGAAATATGTTGATTCACTACCAACGTATTTCTTCCAAACTGACACTTAAAGTTACACGCAATGTTTAATAAAATTTGTTTTTTTATTAATGTTATCCAAAATAATATTATTTTTATTAGTTAATTATTATATGTTAGTATCTTAATATTAGCATAATATTTAATATAAAGATAATTTAATATTTTTGATATACAAAAATAAATTAATATAATAAAATTAATATTGACAAAATATATTAATAGATGGATTAATATGAAATTAATATCAATTAATATAATATTGAAGAATAACAAAGAGAATATTCTTTTTTTGGGTAGAATTTTGTGCTATAAGTTGGAGTAAAAATACTGTAACTGCATCAAATTTGGTAAAAAGTTTACTCATATTTGAATTTTGAATTGAAGATCGTTTAAAGATTACAAAAATTATATTGTAAATTTTGGTGATGTCAAAATAGCTGTATATAAAAATACAATAATATATTTAAAATTTATGAAAGGAAATGATATGGGAGAAAAAAAAACTAAAATGAAAACTAAAATTTTAATTTATTTTTAACTTTAACAAAAGTAGTTTTACCAAATAATTAAATATGCTTATTCCTTAAAAAACTAAAATAAATATGATTTTTTGAACACAACCATGATTTGAATTCATGTTCTAAGCTTTGTGCGGCCAGGCATGAATGTCTTCAGTTTGCCATGCAAAATTCATCACATAAAAAACAGGGTAATCTTGATGTATAGTCTTGTAAATTATGTGTTATTTGGATATATCAAAGGTTTCGTCAATAGATTGAAAATAGCCAGACAGATTCGTTTACACATCGTAAACAGTCCAAAATACCCTTAATTCATGTTTTCAATATATAAACGAATTAAGGGTATTTTGGACTGTTTACAATGTGTAAACGAATTTGTCTGGTTATTTTCAATCTATTAACGAAATTTAGGGTATATCCCAAATGAAAACATTTTATAAGGCTATAGAGCCAATTTGTTGTAAAAAATAATTAAAATTAAGCATGAGCCGTATCAGAGTCTCTTAAGCAAGGTTTTGTTTGTTGGCATTTATGCCCACAAAGGAGATTTTTGATATTAAATACCTTTGTATTTGTTTTGCTTTGAAATTAAATAAAGATTGAATATCCATTCTTATTTAAGATTGTGTTTACGCATTTATGTCTAAGCTCTGAAACTGTCATCAACGAAAGAAGTGCTAAGTACAGACTTGACAAGATACCTTCTTATGACTAGTTTAAATAATAGTTCGCAATCTAAAGATCGATTGGGCAATCGATTCCTAGTAATGATTGTTAGAATGAATTAAACGATATCTTATCTTGTGATATGGAGAGTTGTGACTCTGTAATTCATTCTTGATATCTTAATGAAGATATTGAACAAGACCAGTGAAGTTTTGAAGTTCGAGATAAAACCGTTTAATCACTCGAAACATCAAACTCACATACGAGGGGTATTTTAGTAATTTCCTAAATCCTGAAGTGAGTACATGTATTCTTGTAACACTTTATGACATTTGATTTGTCAATGGGAAATGGCTAAATGAAGTTTCATTGACGCGATGGTTGGTGTCATAATACTGTTTCGTTGAAACATGTGATTCACAGATATGGAATTTGTGTTGAAACAATGCTAAGGCATCAGTATAACACCATGCTCTGTTATGAGAGTGTAAGCGAATAAACCAGGCCTGGTATTCATCGAATAAAGAATTTTTTGAAATAAAACATGTGACATGTTGAGACATTCCAATTTATGTTTCTCTTGTTCACAAATAATAGAGGACTTGGTGAAATAATAACTCAGGGGTAAAACGATAATTTTACATTCCTGAGTTAGTGATAAACCGTGGACCATGTGAAGAATAGGTTTATCTCATCAAACGGAAATATAAACGCATATGAACTTAGAGATGTTCAATATTGGTCCTTTAGTGGAATCGACTAATATTAAGAATTAAAAGTCGGAAAAAGTTTTTCAACTTTTGCGTCCGATCTTTATTCTAAAGCTTCGTTCATGTGGGTCCATAAGGTCTCAATGATAGACTATTGGATGAGATATTAGTAAACAAGAAAAGATCGATTTTCTCATTAAACGTAAATTGTGATTTACACCAAGAAAATTATTTTCTAAGTAATTAAATAAATAATTGGTTATTTATTATTACATTTATTTAACGAATCATATTGTGTTATTATATTGATAATAATATAATTTGATGATTCAAATAAATAAAAGATGAAAATAAATATTTTCTCGTTTCGTACTACATTGTTTAGTATGAAAATAATTAATGACTTGTCATTAAATAAATGAGATGTTCTAAATTAATTAAATATTATTTTAAAAATAAATCGAAAATATTTGGGAGATAAATAGTCTTACGTGGCCGGCCACTTAATGCAAATTAGTGGGTTGGAAAATTGCTTAAATGATTTATCGGGGTTAAGTTTGATTAATGGGTCATTAATTGTTTTTGACCTAATTAAGCTCATTCTCCCTTAAATAAAAGGAGCTCTTATCTCTCTTTTTTGACCTAGTTTCACACGGCCACACTCTCTCTCTCCCCTCCCATCTTGGCCGACTATTTTCTCTCTCCCAAGGAGAAAAGTACTTGGCCAAAATCCCAAAGAGAATTGAGAGAGCGAACCGTTGAGAGATTTTCTTTTTATTCCTTCTTCTCTTGTTCCTACGAAAGAGCCCACCCTCTTTGTCTCCTAAAAAATCCATTGAGTGTTATCATTGACTCAACTTGTGGTTGTTTGAGTGATTTTTCTCTCCCCAGGGCCGGCCACTTTTGGAGCAACGAAGACTCGACGGTTTTGAGGATCTCCTGGACGCGCGTGGCGTAGAGGATCGGCCGACCACCTTGACGCAGTTCGGGATTCACTCTCGCAGATCCGAATCTTATGTAAGTATCCCTCGAACGAATTGGATCTGAATAATATGATGTTTTAGAATAATTATATGTATTTGGATTATTCATTTGCATGCTTAGATAAATTTATTGATATGATTGTAAATTTATCGACATGTTAGGTTAGATGTAATGACATGGTTATCGAACATGTTTTAAAATGTTTTTAATATGTTAAATTGAATTATGAAATTCCGCCACATATTGATGTGTTTTGCAATTAAATTAGGTTAATTGTTAACTAAATTCCAACATTGTTTTTCTGTCGTGTGGGAGTGGAATGCTATTCTCCCACTTATCAAGCCTCAAACAACATGAGATTTTAATAAAATTTACAAAGGCCGCAAATATTTGAAACTACGATTATAAAAAGACTAATATTTTTTGAGGAATCGCGGGCGCTACACCGACAAAGATACATTGAAATCCTTACTTAAGTGGCGGAGAATACCGTGGTTAGAACAACGTTTTGATATCTTTATAAACATCCCGAGGGACACAAAGAGGGCCAAACTCCACCCATGCACATCAGAGTTAACCTTAAGTGCAAACCTCTCTAGATCATACATTGATGTCGTTGAGGATCTTCCCCACCTTCGTTGGCTGGATGATGAAGTCCTTGATGGCCCGAATCACACTGAGACATTCGGACTGCACTACGATCCACCCCTTCCCGAACTCCCCAACGAATTGCAGCCCTTGGAATATGGTTGTAGCCTCCGCAAGCGATTGCGTGAACCCCGCCCACCTTACCGAGATATCCGATGCAATTACCACTCCTCGATGGTCTCGAATGATGCATCATGTCCCGAACCTGTTCACCGGCGTATCCAAAACCTCATCGACACTCACTGACACCGTTCCTACTCTTGGAGGAGGCCAAATTTTTCTCTCCGGACTTCCTCTGTCCTCCTTTAGTCTCGAGTTTGCCTTCATATAGTCATCGAGGTACGTGACGGTCCAATTAATAAGCTCCTAGGGCTTCCAAGCGTCTCTTCTCATGGCCACGTTGTTCCTGTGAGTCCACACTTCCAAACTTACCACCTTGAAGGCTGTCCAACGCTTTGGTGAAGATCGAGGTAGTCTTCTCTCCACTACTTTTTTCACTATCTCCCCGAAACTCGCTAGCTTCCACACTTTTCGTGTCTACTTAAAAAGATTTAACTTTTATATTTTCTCTAATACTACTACTTTTCCCACACCCTTTATAACTTTAATTTTATAACACTAATATTTATAATTGTGTATAAATATTTATAATATAATATTATATATATAATTATGTATACTTAGAATATTAATGATAATATTATATATACATATATTATGGGAGTATAAATTGATCAATTTAAAAATAATATATTAGGCCTAAATTCATGAAGCAATATCGCACCTAAGCCCTTCTAAAGCGCAACAAGTTCAATGTTGACGAGGTGTTCAGTCATCAGAATGGACTTCGCCGCGAAAATTGAATATGGTTGAATTCAAAACGTTTTCTTCAACGGCGACATGCGATGTCACGACGAATTTTGCAATCTTGACAACACGTGTTACAAGCTAGTTAATCGATATTTAATGTAAAAATAAAGTAGATTAATTCCACATGGCATCATCATTATTCTCGTCATTTTCTCAATCTATATTCCAAATTTCTCTTTGCCGAACTGAATTGTATTATTTGCTCAATATAAACACAGTTCGCAATTCTTCAATCTAGTTTATTATATTATTCATTATGCAATATTATTATATGAATTCTTATTGAGATCTTCTTAATAAATATAAATTGAACAACATAAATATATTATTTTGTTTCGTGATTTTTGAGGTTAAAATCTGACATCAACAATTTGACGCGGTATGTGCGAAACAATCAGTAAGATCAACCTCAATCTATAATTTCTGGCCAGTAACATATCTTCTTCTCGGTCTCCTAGAGAAGCAACAGAGTAATTCTATTCGAGGATCAGAGCAATCCTGGATATGATAAACAAAACACTCGAAAAACAAATGAATGGAACAGAGTTATCGCAGCTCGGCTAGAAAATCTGATGACACCTCTGCCTTATACTTTCGGTCTTCAAACTGAAAGTGGAGAAATGACCCAAAACGATTGAGTAGGCACGACAGCTAGCACCGCATATCAGACCTGATCTAAGTGGAGAAATGACCCAAAACGATTGAGTAGGCACGACAACTTGGTCAATTCCATAAAAGCTTATCAGTGACAACTGAACAACATGCTTATCTGAACTAATTGAGGAAAGGATGTTGAGATCGCCTTCCTTAGAAGTGAAGTCTCGGAAATAGCAGGAACTCACGATGACGCATTTGTTGGAATAGATCTAGAGTTAAGAAAAAATTATCATTAAAAACTTAATGACGGAATATAATTTTATTTTACAAGTAAAACAATTTTAGTAACCAAGGCAGAGTGGATGAACATCTAATTATTTAAAAATATTATCTATATTATTATGTACTTGTTATTAACCTTTCTTGTAGATTGATCTTTGATAAGACATAGGAAAGGTTGAACATCTCGTCTCGCTCCAAGCTTCGTGTCCATGAAATGCTCGTCCCCTTGTCCAACTAATCGTGAACTCAAGTAACCTAAGGTTTCTATTACAAGACTCTATTGAGGGTTTGAAAGATTTATGTCTTGGCATAATTAAACACAATAACTCAAGAACAAGTCGATGAGGTAAAGAGCTAATTTAGGCCTACGTCTAATGATGGTTTAGGTGCCAAAATAAAGAGATATTTTAGAGAGGGAGAGAGAGAAGAGAATTGGCCAAAAGGGAGAGAATAAGAGCAAAAGATGTATTTTCACATCTCAATGTGACCCTCTATTTATAGGAGAATGAAACACAAGAAAGGGTAATTACCCTTTCCTATTGTGTATTCATGTCACAATATTTGATTTCCTCTCGTCTTGTCCAAGTACATGGCTGGACATACTATGTGCATTAGTGAGGGAAATTTGTTTCCACACTTAACACATTTGTTTCCTTCTCAAAAAAATTAATTTCCTCTTTTCATTTTTGGCAATTATATTCATAGTCAAGGTAAATGAATTCCTAGATATAATTTATCTCCTCTATATTGATGTTGGCCAAATTCTTGACTATAGGGGGAGCTTCTAGATACTTCATTATTTCTTTTAAGAAAATTCTTAAAATGCCCATTGTATAATTAATATTGCACAATTAATGAAATTAATTTAGAATGCCTCAAACAACTTTTTGGCTTTAGAAAAAAATTTATATTTCCATCATAACAAATATTCAAAATCTCATTATGACATTCACATCATTTTATGTCCATGTGGACAAAAATACCCTGTAGAAATTTTCCGGAAAAACGTCTAGTTCAACACTTGAACTTATTTTGAGTTAGCTTTTAGTTTAACAATCATACACTAATGACTTGTACTAGTGACCTTATGAATCCAAATTAATAAAGGTCGAGCTACTATACTTGGACTCAAAAGTTTAAAAAAAATTCCGTGTATTAGCTTAATGGCAACTGACTAACGAGTTGACATTGAGAGTCTCTCTGGTTCAAATGAATTTATTTTATTATTTATTGAAATTCAATATGATGTTGAGTGGATCTATTGAAAGTTATCTATGATTTTCGTTCATGAATATTTTCAACTAGATGGGATTTATAAAATTACTATTTTACCCTTCTAGTTGTTATTTCCTCAACTTCTTTGTTACTTGTGAATAAGTTAGAAACAATGTACAGACGAGGAGCTAACAAGTCTCACTGTTTCATCCAAATAAAATCGTAACTTAACTTTGGATACCGCGTTCACTTATTCACAATTAAATACTAAAGCATGAGTTGATATACCTTGCATTTCAGCAATCTTGTATATGAATTTCATATCTGTGAAAACTTCACAAATGTAGTTCATGACATATTCATAACTCAATATCTCACCAATTAGTCTAGTCTAGATCACATAGTGGACCTATTTTGACTATCTCAAATGAGAATATAAAATCCATGAAATGATATGTCTAATTTCAAGATTTAGGTAAGCACGATGCATATCATACATAGTGACCTTGAGACATAAAAGGGAAAATGCTTTGTTCTTACATTGTCTCTAAAGTTGCATTTGTTCATTCTGTATCTTCGGAAGATACACTGGAAAAACTATAGAGTTCCTAAATCTCTATGCCTTGTAATCAGACATCATAGATTCTTCGAACAATCATACTAGAATCAATAGTCCCTTGATCTTTAGATTGTGAATATTTCGTTTTAAACAAACCATGAAGAGTTTGTTCACGCAAATCTACATTTGTCTCTTCATACGTTGTTAGGTTTGATTAAGGACTATAAGACTATTGAATATCATAAATCTTTAATCAAACCAAAAAGGAATGAATGAACGTTTCAACTTTATTAATTTAATCAGCATATTACAATACAGACTCGTGAGAGATTTATATTACATCGATATGCAAATAAATAATTTTCTTGTGGGCAAATCTGCCAAGAGCATTAATAGTCACTGTTGAAGTGTCGAACTGTGAAATCGCAAGAGTCCTTATCGACAGAAGACGTTCCGTCGATCTCATATGCAAAAACACCTTAACCAAGATGGGAATCAATGGATCTTAGATCGAACGAGAATCGACCCATCTGATATGATTTAACGAAGTAATTATACCTTTCTTGGGTGGAATAAAATTACCCGTGAAGACAGAGGGAGCCAACAGGATGGTTTAATTCCATGTACTAGATTGTCTTTCCCCATATAATATCATCTTGGGGAGATCCTATACCCACGACATGAGAGCCGTACCCTTGAATTACCATCATTGAGTATGATTCTCTACCCTTTGTGGGATTAGGGAAACGAAAGGCGACCAAATTGTATTGAGAAGTTGTTACCTCGTAAGCCACAAACTAAAGATCGAAAAAGATTAACAAATTATTGAGTATCAAACTGAAAGGCATGGATGAAGAGGCTGCAACAAAAGAAGAAATCGACCTCGAAAACATGGAACCTAAATTCATCGAAATGACGGTCCAAATACGACTCGATGGAACCAACAATACTAAATGCGCCAAAATTTGACCCGAGGTTAAAGGAAAAATTCGACGCAATTGGTTACCTTTCTAAACAAAAAAAATCTACATTTGCATGGAAGACGAAAGATATACCGGGAATCAGCACCAACATAATATTCTACCAACTAAATGTTGATACCAATTTTAAGCCCGTAAAATAGAAAATTCGAAACTAGGACCCAATCTAGCTTAATATATTGAAGAAGAAGTCAAAGGCTACTCAAAACAAACCCATTCGCCCTGTTAAGTATCTAGATTGGTTCGCAAACACGGTCGTTGTTAAGAAGAAAAACTGAAAGTGGAGAGTATGCATTGACTTCTCAGACCTTAATAATGCATGTATGAAGGACAACTACCTATTGCCCCACATCTGTTAGAAATATTGCTCACTTGAAGATGACGTGTGAATAATTACTGAAGTCGATAATTAGATTACTATATAAGCTTTATATGATTAGTGGGTTGAGTTCAATGATTAAATCAGAATCAATAACAACTATCTTCCATAGCCTCCATATTAAACTGAGTCACGTGCTGGACACCTGAGTTCGGACGATGTGCTGAAAAAAGGTCGATGACTGATATACGCTTGGAAGGCTATATCGAAAGTCACATATGTGGAGTACTTGAGTAAAGACTGATCACTATGTGGGAGCATTCTACAGTTGTGGTAAGTGTACGACCTAGACATGCATGGAGATAGATGTGTCGTTTAAGGACCATTACGACGCACTAACCTTGGCCACTATGATGATCACATTGAGACATGATCTAAATCCTAAAGTGGTCTTCGACATTGAATCATGTCTTTGAGCTCTTTAACTCATTTGCTAAAAGATTATTTCATGCTAATCACAACTTATGTCTTCAGAGTCTTCCCCTGGAAGTCTTCTCAGAGCATGATTCGAGTATGAAGTGATTTACAGACACAAAATCCGATTGATTGCGCGAACGTTTGAAGTAAGTTAACATTCAAAAGAATCTTTCGCTAGGGAAGCAACAATGGTTAGGGCTAATATGTATCAAGAGAAGTATAACATAATAAACTGACTTCTCTTGACAGCAGTTGAACTTAGAGGATCTTGATCACGTACTGAGTACATTAGTGGACATTCGTCATGATAAGTAAAAATAGTTCTAGTATCAAAGATGGGTTCAGTCTTTGATTACACGGTGGGGTATTGATAAAGACTAGACGAATCGATGTCAAAGAGATTGGACTGTATTGTCTTTTTCATCAGGTTTTTTTAAACTTCTACTACTAGGTTCATAGTCCCTGATTCAGCTTTGATAAAGGCGGATAAGAACTTTCGAATAATAATGTTGTTCATTATTTAATCTCACTTACTGTAATGGTGATTGACAACATTAATTCTGGAAAATGGGTATTCGCAGAATTAAATAAATGTTTATAGCATAATTATTTATTTATTGTTGGATCAAGTAAATAAATAATTAATTGGATTTTTGGGCTTGAGAATTTTGGATTGGGCTCGGTACAAGGAAGTGGCCGAAAAATCCCCTAGGGATAAGCCCTAGGGGTGACCGAACTTCCTCCCCATATCTCTCCCTGAATTTCTCTCAACCATAGATATTGATATGATGGAGGAGATAGAGTTTAGATTCACTAGTGAGATCTAATGGGTCAAAGTAAATCCAAAAGAGAGAATATCTCTAGAAGGAGAGAATATCTCTAGAAAGTAGAGAATATTTCAACAAGGAGAGAAAATCTCCCAAAGGTTATCTCTCCCTAAATCCTATAAATAGGGATAGAATGGATGAGGAAAATTCACTCAATCCTCTCGAGGATACTCGGCCAAACCTCTCTCTCTCTTGGTCAGATTTTCTCTTCCTCTATTCCCCGGAATTGTTAATTCTAATCCAAAATATTAGGAGCGTGATCACGAACGAATCTGGTTTTGAGATATTAGTGAGATATCTATTGTGCCCACTCATATTTCTTATTCGTCTCGGAGATTACGTTTCGAAAGACTACGGTGCCATCGTCAAGTACTATATTCAGAGGAAGGACGAAACATAGTCGATTCAGAAGAAGGACAAAACGGAGCGCACATTATATCAGGGAGTTTGTAGTTGATCCCACACCCAAAAGTTTTCTATAAACCTATTCTCTACTATCAGTTGCTGAATTACTTTCATAAATCAATTAAATTAATAAATCTAGATCTTGTTAGCAATCATAATTATTAATTGGCTATTGTGAGTGCAATTAATGATTTTCCGCATTTAATATGGTTGCAAAGGTGCATCAATCACCAACATCATCGACCAACACGTAGAAGCTATCGACAAACACAAAATGCTTTTCTTTATGGACGCGTTCTCAGTATATAACCAAATCCTGATGCATCCATGTGACCAAGAAAAAATAACATTTATAACAAACAACGCAACTTACTGATATAAGGTAATTCCATGTAGATAAAAATAAATCCATGAGCCACTAATAAAAGGGTCATAAACAAAATGTTCGCAAAAACTATTTGTAAGACCATGGAAGTCTATACCCATTATTACTAGAAAAACACTAAATTTCTTTGGGGTTTGGTACCATTGAGTGCTCTACATCGAGCTATCCATAAATTGATATATACATATACATATATATATATATATATATATGTATGTATATTTGATAAGGATTCCTCATTAATGTCATGCTTGTAAATTCGCTGCGAGAAGAAGACAATATATGGCATTTGGAGGAATATTTTGAGCTATTTAAGAAATATAAACGAAACTTAAGCCATCCAAGTGCTTGTTCAGAATGTTATCTAGATAATTCCTCGCGTATCCCAGAGAGAGATTAAAGCCAATCCTGACAAGTTGGACGTTGTACGAGAAATGCCATCACCACAAAATCGGAGAGAAATCCAAATATGATCAGAACGGATAGCCTCCGTCAATGGATTCATCTCCCGCTTCACAGACAAATGTCTCCAATTATATAAGCTTCTTTAATGCAAACATAAACTCATAATTGGATGAGAAATACGAATAACCATCAAAGACCTGAAAGAATACCTGGCAACACCCCTAATTCTAAACAAACAGGCGACTCAACCTATATGTTACAATGTACCACGCAGTTGTAAGCGGCAAGAGGAAATTGTGGAGATCAGAAAATCGTGTTCTACATGTGTAGATCACTAGTCAATGCCAAAACCAGATACCGGCAAAAATTGGCACTAGCCGTGGTTACACATCAATAAAGTTAAGACCCTACTTCTAGACACATGCCATAGTGGTCATAAAAACCCAACCACAACGAAGCTTCATTCATAGTCCCGATTAGTCTGGAAGATTGACCACATACGCTGTCAAACTTAGTGAGTACGATATAGAGTACATAATCAAGACTTGTTCCATGTCACAAGTCCTGGAAGACTTCCTCCTCGAACTTCCTAAGGAAGATCCCACTATCACGTCAATAGATGGTACATGGACCCTTAAAGTGGATGGGGTTCTTTAAAATAAGGACCCAGAGACAGGATCCATGGAGAAGTAAAGGAACTAACTTTCATACTCGACTTCCTATCATCGAATAGCAAAGTCGGATACGAAGCTCTCTCAGCTCGTACCTTATCAATTCTATGGCCAAGATGAAAGTATGGAAACCTACTTAAAGTTTATCAATAGCCTAACAGTAGGAGAAAAAAGGCCTTTAGAAGCGACAATAGTTGCTTCTAAAGGTAAAAAAGTCCCTTCTAAATAACCTTCTAAAGAGTCGCTTTTAAAGGTGCGTCGCTTCTAATATTTTGAAGCGACGAAATTAGAAGCGACTAGTCGCTTCCATAGTCGCTTCTAAGGGTCCTTAAAATCGACCGAAAAAGCGTGGGAAGATATGGCGGGTAACCTTTAGAAGCGACATTAGAAGCGACTAGTCGCTTCTTATTATTACCCGCCATATATTTCAGGTTTTATATTATTAATTAATAACATATTATTCTTATTAATTAATTAAATATTATTATTATTTAATTACAATTATTATAATTATAATTAAATTTAATAATATTGAAATTTACTAATTTAAATCAAATTAAACATAAACTAAATATAATCAGAAGTCGGTAGTAACATAATCGAACGTCGATAATAACATAATCGACAATGTCTAAAGTCGATAATAACATAAGTCCAAATACTAGAATAAACGAAAGTCGATAAGTAAATAAACGTAAACCGATAAGTCTAAAACATCTAATTAATTACAATCATCATCATTTTCCTCGTCGTACTCATCGTCCTCATCGTGCGCGTCTTCCGCCGGGTCCGTGTGGAGGCACGTCTGGTTCGATGTCAGTGGGAGTCGAAGGTTGATCTGGTCTGTGCTGCGAATCCAAAGCGCCTACATTGCTCGAAGAACCTACACTATGTCCGAACTGAGTCATGTACTGGTCCAAGGTCGCCCTAAACACAGGAGAGAGATTGAACTCCCGGGTGTGGCTCAAACCAGCGGCCATGAAAATCACAACTCCTTGGAGAGCCACCAGCTTCTCTTCCATGTCAGAGGACGACTTCGAACTCACGTTCCCTGCGGAAGACGATGAGTTGTTGTGGGCTTGGGCTTCTAGCATGTCCGAGCGGGGAATTAGAGGCGCAATTCTCGTAGCTAAATCACGTCGTGTCCCGAGGACTTCGTTCATAGCAATCTCCTCCAAATCAGGCAAGTGCACCTCACGTCCCGACTCCCGAGATTGTTCTTGTAGATCACCCACCCGAGCTACTATCCGATCCTACATACACAATACAAATTAAATTAATTATTGATATCAACAATTATAAGGTAAACTTAATAACATATATACTTACATGATACTCTCCAGCGGCACGCGTGGTCCACTGACCATTGGGACTCGTGTGCATCCTCTCTCACGCACCGAGTGGCCCTGGCATTCGCATGCCTTATCCTACCCGCTGCATA
Organism: Urtica urens; assembly: GCA_958296335.1. Classification (NCBI taxonomy): domain Eukaryota; kingdom Viridiplantae; phylum Streptophyta; class Magnoliopsida; order Rosales; family Urticaceae; genus Urtica; species Urtica urens. The sequence continues at coordinate 9,128,139 of OY282528.1, forward strand.
TAAGACATTATAACTATAATATATAACTTATGTAATTTGAAATTGAATGAAAATATACTTGCGTGAGTTTGACGATACTCAAAAAATGAGATCGTGCCCTGTCGATTCTTCGTGGTCTTCTTCTTTTGATTTTCCGTATTCTGTTTGGATATGTCCTAAAAAACAACATTGGTTAGAGTAAAAAATTATTTTTCACAAAAACAATTGATTAATACGTTTAATCTAATTTATACATGAAATATATCTGTGTTCATTATATCAATCATCTCAGAACACTGTTGTCGCGTCAGACCCTTGGGTGTTCTCTGGAATGCCTCCTCTTTGTCTCCGCCACACTAAATCCGGAAAAACCAACTATATTTTGCCTTTCCGTCTCGCAGACGCTTCTTCCCATCGCGGATAATAGTCTTCTCGATAAGGCTCGAGTACCAAGCTGCTGGAATAAGGTCTCCAGACTCATCCTCGTACACAAAGTCATACTCTGCGTATATACCAGACAAAATGGCTGCTACTTGTTGGGCCGAGACGTCATTCCAGCTCGGCATCGTTGGTGGGATGTGCTCTCGCACCAAAACTCCAAGACTATTGGCAAACGTGCCAACGCGGCGGTGCAGGCGACGGCGTTGGTGCAGGGGGTGGCGGAGGCGGCGACAGTGGCGGGAGGAGGAGGAGGGATGGGAGAGAGGAGCTGGGAGGGCGGAAGGAGGAGGGGAGGCGGGAGCTGGGAGGTGGAGGAGGAGGGGAGGCGGAGGCGAAGGGGCCTAGGAGAAGGGGCGGAGGAGGGGAGGAGGACGGGAGGAGAAGGGAAGGAGGGGAATGCGGAGGGGAGGGAGGAGGGGCGGAGGGGGAGGAGGGCCGGGGGCGGGGGAAGCGGAGGAGGAGGGCGGTGCAGGGACGGGGGAAGGCAGAGGGAGGGCGGAGAAAAGAGGGCCGGAGGAGGGGGATAAATGAGGGGCGGAGCCGAGGCAGCGGTCAGAGAAGGGGCGACGGGACGAAGGCGGAGGTCGGAGAAGGAGCGGTGGCCGGAGAATGGTCGGAGAAAGAAGGGAGAGAGAAGAGAGAGAAGAGATGGAAGTGAAATGGGAGGGAGGGGAGGCTCGGACGATTTAAAATCCCTAGGAGCATTAGAAGCGACATTAGAAGCGACTAGTCGCTTCTAAGGTCTGTCACAACTAAAACGACGACGTTTTGATAAGTGGGAATATTAGAAGTCACTAGTCGCTTCTAATATCCCCGGGGGTGAAACTTTGGGGGAGGAATTTTGGAGCCAAGTATTTGGGGCATTAGAAGCGACATTAGAAGCGACTTCTTCCACCAAAATTTCGCTTAGTACTGATTTTTTCGCATTAGAAGCGACTAGTCGCTTCTAATGCCCAAATATACTGAAATATTTAGCGTAGAGGTTGGGAGCCAATATTTTTTGGCATTCAGAAGCGACAAGTCCCTTCTAATATGTCGACTCCAACAATTAGAAGCGACTAGTTCCTTCTAAAAGTCAAAATATTCATATTTTGGGAAAAATCAGGGTTTTTACGTTATCGCTTCTAAAGCCAAAATGTCGCTTCTAATTCCTCCCGTCGCTTCTAAAGGTATCTTTTGTAGTAGTGTAATAGATGAATTTCGTAAGTTCAAACTTACACAAATTCCTAAAAGCGAGAACGCATCGGCAGACGTCGTTGCAGTCTGACATCCACCTCGGATCAAGACCTAAAACACATCATACCGGTAGAGACTATAATACAACATTCTATAGAAATTATAGATAAATATATACTTCTGATAGACAGGGAGATTGGAGTGAGCAAATCTCTAATTATATCAGCAAAGACACGACCCCCAGCGATAAGAAATGTAAAAGGAAACTTATTCTTTGAAGTGCGCGATTCTTTGTCATAGACAAAGTCGTATTTAAAACAAGGTTTTTTGGACCGTACCTTCAATGCGTCGGAATGCTTGAGTCTCGAGCATTACTCGTAGACCTTCACTAAGAAGAATGTGGAAATCACACAAGATGAAGAGCTCTGCAATAAAGATAAAACAAAAAATTGGCTCTATAGCCTTATAAAACGTTTCCATTTTGGATATACTCAAGGTTTCGTTAACAGATTGAAAATACTTAGAAAGATTCGTTTACATATCGTAAACAGTCCAAAATACCCTTAATTCATTTACATACTGAACACATTTTTTTAGGGTATTTTTGTCTCCAAACTTTTGTAAACGATTTTTCCTGGGTATTTTCAATCTATTAACAAAACTTTGGGTATATCCAAATTACACATTGTTTACACGGCTATACATCAAAATTACCAAGGCTGTTTTATGGGAGACAATGCTCGCCGGTTGAAAAAATCATTCGAGAAATTGCGACCAATGCCAAATACACGCACCAAACATAGAACACCCGACTGAGGAAATATCCTGGACATGGACACCGTAACCTTTCATGAAATGGTCTTTGCATATAGAAGGATCTATGCCAATAGGCCCAGGGGGACTTCGTTATCTATTTGTCTTGACAGACTATTCCTCAAAATGGATCGAAATCGGTGCTTTTTTTTATCAAGGATTCATACGTCGAAAGTTTCATATTGAAAAATATTATATGCCGACACTGAGCCTCTAGACAAATTAATATAGATACCGGATTACACTTAATATCTAAAAGACTCATGACATTCTGGTTCAGGAATAATGTTCAAGTGAAGATGTCAACCCCCAAATATCCTCAAGGTAACAAATATGCGGAAGCAGCAAATAAGAGCATACTTAGTTATATCAATAGAAGACTTACCTCTAAGAAATGATGATGGGCTGACAAACTACCCGTAGTATACTTGGCATATCATACCATTCCAGGATGCCCCACGAGGGAAACCCCATTCTCACTAGTTTACAGCGTCAAGTCCGTTATCATGATAGAACACAAAGTACAAACCTTGCAAACCATGATTGCACACAACCATAAACCAATAAAATATATCACTTTGCAATACTCTTTAGATTTTAGGAAAGAAAACTGAGACAGAGCCCTGATAACCCTTTCACAATACCGACACTCTATCGCAGAATTCTATAAGTAAAAAGTAAATCTGTGAAACTTCTACGCTGCAGACTTGGTCCTCCGCAAAGTTTTTCAAAATATCCTACATGTTTTGTTCTCCTCTCATAAGTTGCGACCAAACACTTCGATATACATGTTGTCGGAAATACTTTATTCAAAATAAAATGAAGTAAATTTATTAATTTACTTTCGAAATATCAAACTTTGACCAAAAATAAGTTCGTCATAGCTTCTTCCTCCATTTTCCTGAAACTTAAAATCCACCACATAAAAATAGAAAACTGATCGAAAAATAAAAAAAGTAGAATGTAAAACACAAAAAACATAATTGAAGAGAAATATTTATCCTTACTATTTCCTTAGAGAAACTTATGAATCTTCTCCCAGCATTCAAATCTATCCACGACATCTTTTCTGTCAAAGACATGTCATAAAAGCACCTAACTTCCGGTGAAGATAATTTTTTGTCCAATAAGGTTGATGCATACGAGACTCACGATCGAATTCCATAACACAAAGACAATTTTTATTAGCTGTCGTTGCTTGGAGATTTTGTCATCGCCTTACTTTTAGGGGACAATTGCGGTCATCGTCAGACCTGAATATTAAAATTACACATTTAGATTACATGTAAAATTACATTTTTGTTAACAGAAATGTCGACAATAGATGTAAATTGTAGACCAAAAACTGTACATGTTTGAAATTAGTTAACAATTAACCTTTTAAATCATGAAACATATCTATATATGAAGAAAATTCATAATTTGATCTAATATGTAAAAACCTTTTTTAAAACATATTCTAAAACTGTGGTAATAAAAACAATTCAACATGTCAACAAACAATCCAATCACACACAATCATATAACTAATTATAAAATTGAAACAAGCCTGGATTAAGGAAGACTTACAGTTGTCGTCGACAACTTCTCAAGGGAGATCCGATCTCGGAATGCACATCCTAGCCTCGACCGAGACTACCTTCATGCGCGTCTAAGGGAGAAGAAAATATGTTGCTGCTCCTTCGTAAATTGTGGCCGGCCCTGTACTCCAAAAACAACTCAAACGACCACAAGTTGAGTCAATAATAATTCTCTTGGGATTTTGGGAGATTACGAGGGTGGACTCTTTCTGTGAACAATAGAAGAAGGAGATCACTCATAAAATAAACAACAGGCTTATAGGAAACAAATTTCCTCTCTCTCGCTCTATTGTGTTCGGCCGAATATCCCAATGGGAGGGGATGAAAATACTCGGTTGAACTAGGGTTAGGATAGAAAAAGCATTCTTTTATAGCAGGGAGAATTGGTTTAAGTTAAGTCGAAATCCAATAATGGCCATTAGTCAAATTTATGCCCATTAAGCCTTTTACATAAGAATAAACAATATTTCAGGCCATATATCAACATATATGGCCGACCAACATGCTATATTTTTACTCCAATTTTTTTTTATTTCTAAGATAATATTTAATTAAATTAGAATATCTCATTGATTTAATGACATGTCATTAATTATGGTCATACTATACAAACAAGTACTGTTGGCAGAGATACCCATAAGAAGATTATTTATTTACATATTGATGTAATATAAATCTCTCATGAGTTCTTATTGTAATTTACTGATTAAATTAATAAAATTTGAAACGTTCATTCATTCCTTTTTCGTTTGATTGAAAATTTATGATATTCAATAGTCTTATAGTCCTTAATCAAACCTAACAATGTATGAACAGATAAATGTAGATTTGCCTGAACAAAGTCAGTTGACATTAACCTAATACTCGGAAAATGTTTGTGAACTTTTGAGTCCGAGTATAGTAGCTCAAAATTTGTTCATTTGGATCCATAAGGTCACTATTACAGGTCATTAGAGTATGATTGTTAAACTAGAAATTAAGTCAAAATAAGTTCAAGTGTTGAACTAGACGTTTTCTCGGAAAATGTCTAAATTTTATTTTTTGTCCACATGGACATAAAATGATGTGGATGTCAAACTAAGATTTTAAATATTTTCATATGATGAAAATATAAATTAGTTTCTAAAGCCGAGTAGTCGTTTGAGACATTATGAAATTAATTTCATTATTTGTGCAATATTACGTGGACAATGGTATTTTTAGAATTGTCTTAAAAGAAATAAGGAAGCATCTAGAAGCTCCTTCCCTAGGTGTAGAGTTCGGCCAAAACACATCCAAAGAGGAGAGAATTCTTTGCCTTTAATTATAAAGATAATTACCCAAAAGGAAAATAGGAAATGGATTCCTTCAGAAGGAAATAAATATACTAATTTCCCTCACTAATCCAAGGGGATGGCCGGCCATGTTGATAGAGAAATGGGAGATGTGAAAATAGAGCCTCACACAGAGATGTGAAAATACGTTTTTGTTCTTGATCTCTCTAATTCTAGCCGACCCTCTCTCTCTCTCTCTAAATTTTTTTTTTTATTTTGGCACCTAATCCTCATTAGACTTAGGCTTAAATTAGCTCTTCAGCTCATAAACTTGGTCTTGAGTTATTGTGTTTAATTGTGCCCACGCATAAATCCTTCAAACACTCTATAGACTATTGTAATAGAAATCTTAGGTTTCTTGAGTTCACGTTTAGGTGTGAAGGTAACGAGCAAGAGATGATCAACCTTTCCCAAGGCTCATCAAAGAGCAAGCTACAAGAAAGGTTAGTATTCAAGTAATTAAATAATATTTTTTTAAAATAATAACATGTTCATGCACTTTGCCTAGGTTAGTAAAATTGTTTTACTTGTAAAGATATATTTATATTCCGCCATTAATGTGTTAATGCTAACTTTTCTTAACTCTATACATATTCCAACAAATGGATTCAGAGCATAGGTCAAAGTATAAGCATTTAAATGTTATTTAAAATCATTATACGTAAAGTGTTTTCAAAAATTTACTTGAATAGTGGTATTGTTAAGACTAGTGCTTAGACAATTTTAATATTTTGGTGCGACCTATAAAATTAAATTGGTGTTGATTTTCCACTTGTTAAATATACTATATAAACACATTAAAATCAGTTCTTAAATATTTTATGTTTAGCATACTCAAAATTAATTTTTTTGACAACTTTTGAAAATTTATTTACATTGTTAAACTAGTTTATTGCACTTTTAGTTTAAATTTATTATTGAATGATTTATATTATGTTGTTTTTTTATTTTGTGTAAATCATTATTATGTTAATACAACACACGATTAATATTAAAAACAAACAAACAAAACAATTCAATAAACTTCTATTCTCCAACACGTTGATCCGGCATATTTTTAATTATGTTTCAAAATTCTTGACAACTAGTTATGGCTTAGTAAAATGGGCATAACTCATTTCTAGGAACTTGAAAATTAGTGGTTCTTGAACCAAATTAAAGGTACGGAAATTAGCTATCCAATGTAATTGGTTTAAGCTCATTCGGATACCGGATGCCTTTTAAGTCCGAGGTGTACGGCAGTCCGCGAGTCCAGAATTTTAAATCCATATTTGAGACTCCTAGCTTCTTCCCCTCTTCTTGATGCAATCGTGGCTTATCGAGGTTCACAGACTCAACCACCATGAAGATGCCTTGATGGAATATGACATGAAGACGAAGAAATTAGTTTTAGGAGATTTTGAATCTCAAAAACTTTCAAGTGCAAAAGTGAGATTTCTGAATCTCACACACTTTCTTTAGGAAAAATAATAATAGAAAAAGATCCGAGTATGTTCCTTGTGCCTTAGTGCATTAACAATGATCTCCCCTCACAAATATTGATTTTAGGGCTCTTTTTCTAGTGTTCTACTCTATCTCTCTTTACTCTTGGAAACGTGTTTCCAAACATGCAAGAGAAGATGTGCCAATTCCAAAAACTAAGTGTGAGGGTTGTACTTATTGTTTGCAACCCGTGATCTCCAAAACTAATGCTAAGTGCAATTGTCGCCAGACTAAGAGTCACCCTCGTGATCATCTCTTTAATGAGAGTACTCAACATAGCTTTTCCCTTAACATTGCTTGTAGAACTACGTTCAAAAGTGAAACGATGAGACAATGCCTCCCCTCGGTAAATTGTTTTCAATGTTGATCTTTTGAACTAAGTGGTAGGTTACACACTTAGACTCAATCTCTAGTAATCCTCCCTCGAGACCCTTCGAAAAGATTATAGTGATCGAATTTCTTTATAAGGTGGCTAGTCAAAACATTGATGTATTGACATCATGACTATACATTAATGATGTGTCATTTACTTATGAAAGGCGACTCTTTGTGGCCTTCCCTCGAAGGAGTAAAGTGTCATTTTGTGCATAAAACCTTTGGATTTTTTCCTGCTCAATATTAAAATTAAAATTCTAAAAAAAAGACTAATCATAAATTGTTTCAATTTCCAGCAACATGTCTCTAAACCCTCTCTCTACTATCCTTTCCTCAAACAAGCTAGAAGGTGACAACTACGTAGATTGGAAAGTAAACTGGACATCGTCTTTACTGTGGAAAAGCACAAATGGGTACTCACCACCCTATATTCTCATTAAATGAATGATGATTCGACTCAAGAGGACAAGGACGCCCTTGCGGCTTTGCTCAGATCCGATGAGATAGCGGGATGCTATATTTTAGCATTGATGAACAATTTGTTGCAACAACAACATCATGATATTGAGTTAGCCTTTCAAATGCTCTTCAATCTTCAAGAGATATTTGGAGGGCAACAACAAGCAGTTCGACAGTTTATGAACTGTCGTATGAAAATAGGGACTCCCGTAAGAGAACATATGATGCTAATCATAAGTTATCTCAATGAAGTGGAAATCCTTAGATTTGAGATTAATGGAGATAGAAAAATAGATATGATCTTGGAAACTCTCCCTGAATCTTTTTGATACTTTCAAGGTGAACTACTCCATCAATAAGCTAGAGTACACTACTGAGCTAATGAAGGAGCTTCACACCGCTGAGGGACTCTTGAAGAAAAGGTGGCTAATGGAGAGGCTCATGCTACGGAGCACAGATCCTTCACCTTTGGATCTAAGAAGAGATCTCATAGAGCCAAGAACCCTAACAGGGTTCAGAAGAGAAGGTGCCCCGAGCCGTCAAGGTGGACAAGTCTAAGGACAACTATCACCATTGCAATGAGCATGGACACTGGCGTAGGAATTGTCCTGCCTACCTCAAGTCTAAAGGGAAATGTATTGTACTTATTTCTTAAGCTTGTTTAGTAGCTGACAATGTATCATCATGGATTCTTGACTCCGCTGCTACTAACCATATTTGTTGTTCCTTGAATGGGTTCAGGAAATGGAAAAGCCTAAAGGATGGCAACTTCTGCTTCAAATGGGGTCATGGGAGCTTGGTGTCTGCTAAGCCTGTGCGACTTGTGACGTTGTCTTTTGAAGGCAAAAATTTAAATTTGAATAATGTGTATAATGTTTCTTCCTTTGGGAAAAACTTAATATTTGTAACTCAAATTGTTGAGCATAATTATTATTTAAAGTTTATTGATAATGGATTTCGAATTTCTTTTTCCAATTTATTTGTCACTGATGCGTGTATGAAGAATGGTTTATACGATATTTATACTACACAACCTTTGCTATTAGACACTGAAATAGATAATGATCTAGTTAGGGAACCAAAGAGGATCAAAATTAATGGCTCCTCTGATCTAAAAATCAAAACATCTTGGCACTTAAGACTTGGCCATATTAGTCCATATAGGATTAAGAGACTTGTGAGTGATAGTCCACTCACAGCCTATGAAATAGGCTCACTCCCAACTTGTGAATCATGTATAGAAGAAAAAATGACCAAGCGACCTTTCTCTGATAAAGATCAAAAAGTCACTGAATTGTTGGAACTAATACATTCTGATGTATGTGGTATGGTCATAATTCAGGCACGGGGAGGATAATACAAATACTTCGTTACCTTTACTGATGATTACTCAAAATATGGATTTTTCTATTTGCTCAAACACAAATTCGAGACCTTTAACGCATTTAAGGTCTTTCGGGCTTTAGTTGAAAAGAAAACCGACAAACAGATTAAAACCCTTCGATCCTATCGAGGTGGTGAGTAGTAGTCTGAAGAGGTCGATGACTTTCTTAAATAACTAGGTAGCGCTTCTAAGCTTATAGCACCTGACACACCTCAACAAAACGGAGTGTCATAAAGAAGTTGGTCTTGAGTTATTGTGTTTAATTGTGCATACGCACAAATCCTTCAAACACTCTATAGACTCTTGTAATAGAAATCTTAGGTTTCTCGAGTTCACGTTTAGGTGTGAAGGTAACGAGCAAGAGACAATTTACCTTTCCCATGGCTCATCAAAGATCAAGCTAAAAGAAAGGTTAGTATTCAAGTAATTAAATAATGTTTTTTTAAATAACAACATGTTCATGTACTTTGTCTAGGTTAGTAAAATTGTTTTACTTGTAAAGAAATTTTTATATTCCGCCATTCATATGCTAATGATAATTTGAATCCCAACAAGTACGAAAGGAGAAAATATTTATTTGAATCCCAAAATTGTATTATTATCAATATAATTATACAATTCGATTAATTCAATAATTGTAATTAAAAATAACTAATCATTTAGTTAATTACGAAATAATTATCATTGTGTAAATCATAATTTACATTTAATGACAAAATCAACTTGTTCTTGTTCACTAAATCTCGTTCGAGAGTCTATCATGAGACCATATAGACCACATGAACGAAGCTTTAATATAAAGTCCGAACACAAAATTTTACAATTTTTATCCGACTTTTAATTCATAATATTAGTCGATTCCACTCCAGGACTAATATTGAAACTGTCTAAGTTTATATTCGTTTATATTTCCGCGTGATGGAATAAAACAATTTTTCACACGATTTATGGTGTATTTTACGATATTACCCTTTGTGTGTATCATTAACTCAGAAGAACATACAGTTACCATTTTACCCTTTTGTTAGTATTTCACCAATTCATTTGTTATTTTTGAACGAGAAAAGCATAAAGTGAGTTGTCATAACATGTCACACGTTTTACTCAAGGAATGTTTTATTCGTTGAATACTCGGCCCGGGTTATTCGCCCACACTCTAATAACAAAGCTTGGTGTGATACTAATGTCGTAGCATTCTTGTAACATCAATTTCATATATGTGACTCCCATAATTCAACGAAACAGTATTATGACACCAACCGTCGGGTCAATGAAAACTCATTTGGACATTTCCCATTCACTAATCAAATGTCATAAAGTGTTACAAGAAAGTATCTATTCACTTCAGAATTTATGTAATTACCAAAATACTTCTCGTATGTGATTTTGAAGTTTCGAGTAATTGAAAATTTTACTCGAACTTCAAAGTGTCACAGGTTTTGTTCAATGTCTTCATCAAGACATCAAGAATAAACTCTAGAGTCACAACTCTCTATTACAAAATAGATATCGTTAATTTATTCAAGCAATCATTACTCAGATATGACTGCCCAATCGATCTTCAAATTACAAACTATTATTTAAACTAGTTATAAGAATGTATCTTTTATATTATGAACTTAGCACTTCTTTTGTTGATGACAGTTTCAGAGCGTAGAGATACATACATAAACATAATCTTAAATAAGAATGAAATGAATACTTAACTTTATTTAACTTTCTTAAAAAAGAATACAAATTGTATGAAATTTCTTATATCTCCTTTGTGGGTATAAATCCCAACAATAATATAGTCTACAAAATATGTATATACTAGACCAGTAAGTCAATAATATACATCTATTGTAGACAAAGAAGGTTTCAATATACCTCTATTGTAGACCTAGACTGTACAAAGGAGATATATTGTAGAGTGATTTGTCTATAATATAGATTACAGTAAGTGTCAATTGTAGATATCAAGCATCAACATTATAGATAAGAACGTCAACATTGTAAACACCAGGGGTCAATACTATAGACATTGGATGTCAATTATTTCAGAGTTAATAATATTGAAAATGTTGTCGCAAAAATTTGGACAACGTTTAGAGACCTAAGCGGTCAGATCCTCGCTCAGAGCGGGTGACCCTCGCTTCGGTCTAAGCGTGTCAGGTCTGGTGTCCCGGATTGTCTCTTAGCTTTCGTGTGGTCTTCAAGTCCTTCTGTTATCTGAAAAGAATAAACAGACGTGAACTAAGAAGGGAAAACAGAGGGGGGTCCTCTGTTTACCTCTCTGACGCTCAACATTAGTATAATGTGGGTGGAGTTATAGGATGACGAGGTGAGATCGACAAGACCGAGGAAAACAGGGATCCTTGGATCATAAGCATTTTGGGGCGCGAGTCTCGGACCTTTAGGGAACTATTCTGGTCGGAGATATCTCACGTGGGGGTAGAGTAGGTTGAGAGAGCAAGACACATGCTAATATTTTAGCAGAGTATTACGTGTAGAGAAAAGTGGCTTACCTTTGTGAAAGGCGTAAGGGGCTATTTATAGTTACGAGATCACCCTTGGGGCCGACTCGCATACCCCTAGGCGGCATGGGATGAGAGGGCCTCTCCCAGGCGCTGGTGGCCGGCCAGGCCTCTCCCAGGCACAAGGGTGGCCGACTGGGAGACCCCTAAGAGGAAGGGGACGAGCAGGTCTCTCCCAGGCGCAGGTGGACGACCAGGCCGCTCCCAGGCGCAAGTGGCCGACCAAGCCTCTCCTAGGCGCAAGTGGCTGACCAAGCCTCTCCCAGGCACTGGTGGCCGGCCAGGCCTCTCCAAGGCGCGAGTGGCCGACCAGGCCTCTCCTAGGCACAACGGTGGCCGACTGGGGGACCCCTAGGAGGCAAGGGACGAGGAGGTCTCTCCAGGCGCAGGTGCCTGACAAAACCTCTCCCAGGCGCAAGTGGCCGACCAAGCCTCTCCCAGGCGCAGGTGACTGACCAGGCCTCTCCCAGGCGCGAGTGACCGACCAGGCCTCTCCCAGGCGCAGGTGGTCGACCAGGCCTCTCCCAAGCGCAGGTGGCCGACCAGGCCTCTCCCAGGCGCAGGTGGCCGACCAGGCCTCTCCTAGGCACAAGGGTGGCCGACTGGGAGACCCATAGGAGGCAGGGGACGAGGAGGTCTCTCCCAGGCGCAGGTGGCCGACCAGGGCGTGGACTCGTCGATGGGCCGAAATTCTGGACGTGTGAGGGCCTGCCAAGGCTTTTCCGGACACGCCTTTTTCCCATTATACGACGAGGGGAAAGGGGAATATATATTAACGTCGTCGCCGGAAATAGGCAACAACAGAAAACATGCTCAATAATGTAGACAATACTGTAGACCGTGATGTGAAATATCTACAAAAAAAAATGGTATACACCCAAACCCAGGGTTAATCAAAGAGAAAATATTTAGATCCAAATCTCGTTGACATTGTTGCAATGTAGCGCGGTGGTGACTGACCGCGGCGATGGACATTCAACGCAGTTGTGTTGTAGCACGAAAGAAATGGAGCACGGCTATGGAGAAGGAACGCGGTGAAGATGAATGTTCAGCTAAACATGACTTACTCTGATGGGACGGTATCGTGATCCTCGTCCTGGTAGGGTTTTAACGAGAGTAGGCTTTTAATGAGAGTCTCGTTAAAAGCCTTAATGGGACCATGACTCCCATTATTTGTTTTTCAAAATAAGGGCCGTTTGCGTCAAAATTAATTTTTTATTTTTTAAATGTCTAACGGGGTCCAAAATTCCCGGTAAGCACATCCCGATACCGTGTCATTAGTTAATAGGACGAGATTCTCGTTTGGGCTTATTATCGAGAGTTGGACGAGACTGGACGGGAAGGGGCGGTTCCTCCCGGTAAGTCACGGTTAGGTTCAGCGACGAGACTTCGGCGACAAAATGAGTGTTAAGATATGGAGATCTTTTAAGCGCAATGATTTTATGATGTAGTTTATAAAGATTGTGAATAAGAAATAATTTATGAGAAACATGGTGTGCGTAAAAATAATCGTCTCATGTAAACCTGGCCTACCGGACCGGACGGGCCGGTCCGGTCCGGTAGACCGTTATGGTCCGGTTATTTTAACCGGACCTGGTCCGGTCCGTTAAGAAAACGGACCGGACCCTTACCGGACCGGACATTCCGGTCCGGTCCGGTAAGAGAAAAAAAATTAAAAAAAAATTAAAAAATATATTTAAAATCGTTTTTTAGGTAAAAAAAAATAAAAAATATATATAAATATTTTTTTTGACCGTCGGATTTAAGATCCAACGGTCAGTTTTTTTGTAAAAAAAAAAATAAAAAATAACGGACCTTAACGGACCATCCGGTCCGGTCCACTACCTTACCGGACCGGACCGGTCCGGTCCGTTACCGCTAACGGACCACCCGGGTCCGTTAAGATGCTTACCGGACCGGACCTTAACGGACCGTCCGGTTCCGGTAAGCCAGGTTTAGTCTCATGGAGTTAAATTTTATTTCCGTTAAAAGTCTATAGCCGATTAATGAGCTAGGGATTCATTTGTTAAAAAAAACTTAATAGTAAATGATTTTTTCATCTCTTAGAGAATAATATTAACAAAAAGTGTTAGATTTGACAATTTTTATAAATGTTTAAATTTGAGATATTTATGATATCGCGATCTTTAAAAGGATATTTGTGATGATTCCTATTAAATTTGTAGCCTTTCTATTATATGTTCAGATGGGCTTACGGAGACGGTTATCTTTAACATGTAAACTAATTTTTTCTCTTTTCTTTTCCATCTTTTCCAATATATTGTGTTGCAGATAAGCATGATGGATCATAACTATTAAGAACAAAATGGCCCAAATCTTATGAGACGTTAATACTTTGTTAAATGGATACATAAGATGTAAATTAATGTCTCATTAGATATAGATGTTAAAATGTGAACACGCTTAACGAATAGTGTTGAATCGCTATTGGACAACACACATAAAATAAGCCACGTGACTTTCACAGTAAGCTCTATTGAATAATTCCTATTATAATATACTATTGTGGAAAATATTAATTGCTATATAGTCAAACGTTTAGAAAAAATTGGTTAATAGTCATTAATTAAAATAAAATTGGCCGGCCAGGCCTCTCTCAGGCGTTGGTGGCCGGCCAGGCCTCTCCCAGGCACAAGGGTGGCCGACTCGGAGACCCCTAGGAGGCAGGGACGAGGGGGTCTCTCCCAGGTACAGGTGGCCGACCAGGCCTCTCCTAGGCGCAAGTGGCCGACCAGGCCTCTCCCAGGCGCAAGTGGCCGACCAGGCCTCTCCCAGGCGCAAGTGGCCGACCAGGCCTCTCCCAGGCGCTGGTTGCCGGCCAGGCCTCTCCAAGGCACGAGTGGCCGACCAAGCCTCTCCCGGGCAAAAGGGTGGCCTACTGGGAGACCTACGAGGCAGGGGACGAGGAGGTCAGGTGGCCGACTAGGCCTCTCCCAGGCGCAAGTGGCCGACCAGACCTCTCCCAGGCGCTGGTGGCCGGCCATGCCTCTCCCAGGCGCGAGTGGTCGACCAGGCCTCTCACAGGCACAAGGGTGGTCGACTGGGAGACCCCTAGGAGGAAGGGGACGAGGAGGTCTCTCCGAGGCGCAGGTGGCCGACCAGACCTCTCCCAGGCGCAGATGGCTGACCATGGCGTGGACTCGTCGGCGGGCCGAAGTTCTGGACGTGTGAGGGCGTGCCATGGCTTTTCCGGACGAGCCTTCTTCCCTTTATACGACAGGGGGAAAGGGATATATATTAACGTCGTCGTGGAAAATACGGCGACAACATTAGCCCCCCGAGTTTGATGTCGAGCGTGAAGTCGAGAATGAACTCAGAAGTGGAGCCCCTTGTTCTTCGTTCTAGTTCGAGGGCCGCCCGCACTCCGGCGGGCCGGGCCGAGCCGGCGAGCAGGACTTCAGGGAGCTCTCGAGGAGGCGATGGAGAATAGGTAATATTATAAACACTCTCCCGCGCTTAATTTTCCATTATTTCGTAACATTTTATCATGGATCCCACGCCTTTCGATGTTGACGGGGGGTCCATCGATGATTTTGTTGGTTCCTTTTTATCTTCTCCCGAAAATAATTCTTTTCCAATTCTCATTCTATCCTTCTCCGCCAATCTCGAGCCCTCTCTCCCTCTCTTCTGTGACGATGACGATTTGAACGCGCATCGGGGATCGGGGCGGAAATCCTTGCGGGAATGGCTAGCGAACAGCCGGGCGGAGAGGCGCCGCCATTAGGCGTAGCACCCTCGTGCGCTGTGAGGGAGGAGGAGGACGCGCGAGGAGCGCTGGAGGTGGCCGGCGAGGGCAGACCCAGGCGCGCGCGCGACGCATCGGGGAGGGGGGGCGGTTTGGCGGAATCCCTCCACACCTGGTCGTGGAGGCGAGGGCGCGAGGGGGCCGGCCGAATTCTAAGTCGAGAGCGCTAGAGCCGGCGGCGGAAACCCTAGCTCCGCGAACGACGCCCTGGGAGATGCGTCCCAGCCTGGGGCACGCGGAT
The DNA here is from genome assembly GCA_958296335.1 of Urtica urens. Taxonomy (NCBI): domain Eukaryota; kingdom Viridiplantae; phylum Streptophyta; class Magnoliopsida; order Rosales; family Urticaceae; genus Urtica; species Urtica urens. The sequence goes on from OY282528.1 coordinate 9,143,664, forward strand.
CTGCGCGCAACGGAGCGCTGGGCGGCGTGGGCGCAGGCGCGACGCCGCTAGGGAAGGTGGAGGAGCCTCGCCCCTCACTCGCGACGCGCTCTGGGGGGCTCCTGGCCCGAGCGTCGCGCTGGGCGAGGCGTCGCCGGGTGTGCTTGGCAGGGCCGGCGTGCATCTGGTCGTCGAGGGCCTACCCGAGGCGTCGCCTGCCGGCCAGGCCTTTCCCAGGGGAGGAGTGGCCGACCAGGGGTCTTCCACTGGGCTGGTGGCCGGCTAGCCTTCTCCCAGAGACCTGACGGCCGGCCAGGGGTCTCTCAAGAGCTTGGCGGCCAGCCAGCCCTCTCCCAAGGACCTGGTGGTCGACCAAGGGTCTCCCAGGGGCCTAGTGGCCGACCAGGGGTCTCCCAGGAGGCGGGAGGCCGACCAGCCCTCACCCAAGTTCCCGACGGGCGGCTTGGAGAATCATAGGCGGTCGTCGGCCGTAGGGACCCTTCCAACCCTTACACAACTAGGTCGTGGTTGTGCGTTCGTGCTTCTTGACGGCCGATCGGCAACCTTAGGGGCCGGACAACGCCCCGATATTTCGACCGGAAGCGGTCATTTGGCAAAAAAGGCGTGCGTCCCACCCCCGTTAGCGCGGGAAGAAAGTGAGAGGACCCAAGTCTTCCCGGTCACCGCATCTCGGATTCGGGTGGTCTATTCGTGTGACGGGGTCGACGCCCCGTCTCTTGTGTCGCTTGCGGTGTTTCGAAGTCTCCGGGGGAGTATGAGGTTCCCCCATGCATTGACATGCTGCGTCCCCTTCCGACAGATCAGCCTTCCTGCCCTCGGCTCGGGTTCGCTGCCATTCATGTGGCCAGTCTTCGACTACACTTTCCTGCCGTGGTCCAGGAGCTCTTGCTCCGATTGAAGTGCACGTGGCCCAGATGTTGTCTTCGTTCTATCGGATGGTGGCCGCATGCCATATGATGTTCTTCCGGGAGTGGAAGAGGGCGATGACGGCTGATGACTTCTTGGAATTTCTCTCGATCGTGAGGGGCTGAACCGGGTCGGATCGTATCGAGCCTATCACACTAAACAGTTCGCCGTGGTCACGAACATGCTTAGCAAGAACCGATACCAGTGGGTCTGTGTTTCTGAGTCTGCCTTTGGCTCCGCTCCCCTTGATTTCGGACCCGCGAAGATCCCGATCTCGACCGCTAACCCCGAGCTCACGGAGCTTGGCAAGGTCGTTCGCCGTCTTCCGGCGGTTCATCGCCTGGCCTCAATCTTTGAATCGCTTGATACCATGGCCACCACCGGGTGGTTTATCTCGAATACCTCTCCGTTTCCCCGAGTGCGCGGCCGGGGGCGGGACGAGTCGGATTCGGAATCCGACAAGGATGTCCTTCCGGCCGATCGTTGTAGCGGTACGAGGTACCCTTTATTATGCCGTTCATTTCTGACCACTAATTTAGTTGCTCTTTCGTCAGGCGGTTCTCGACGGCGACCCCGTGGGGGGTGGGGGGTCCGTCCTTGCCACACGAGACTCATGTGGCGACGAGGGCAAAGCCGCCGGAGGAGCGACCAGTGTCTCATGCCCCACTAATGACTCAGGAAGGCAGAAGCAGCGGTTCTCCGAGGAAGCGCCCGACCGTATCTTCTACGAGTGACGCGTCGTCGGGCTCTTGGAGATTGGTGGAGGTGCCTTCTGTTGGTGGCGGTGGGTCGTTCTACCTTGCCGAGGCAGCTGATCTAAGGGACCGGAGCACCCGGGGATTTCCGGAATCATCCCCCAAGTGTTTCAATGAGCTCGTCGTCGTTGACGACATGGAACTCTTTAGGCAGGGGACCCGCGATGCGCGAAAGGTTAGTTACTCTCATCTTGTCTCATTTTTCCTGTTCCATATTTATGCATCGTTCTATTGTAGGTTTTGGCACGCCACGAGCGAATGGAGCTTGTGATGGAGGAGGCCGCTCGCCGTGAGCGGGCGTTGAAGGAGGCGTTAGCCAATGCCATCTCTGGCCGAGAGATGGCCGAGGCGAAGTTCGCGTAGGAGCGTGCCTCAAGGGAGCAAGTGGATAGGTCCGTCAGCGTGTTTCTGGCAGAGAACAAGGTGCTCGAGGGGACCTTGGCGGCTCGTGACGCCGACCTGGCCTCTGTCCGGGGACAGTTGGCCGCGAGTAAGGCTGCTCACCGGAAGGCCGCCGAAGAGAAAGACGCTCTCTTAGCACAGATGCAGGCCGTCGTCGATGATCGTGACAAGGCCGTGCATGCTAAGGAGCGTCTGAAGGATGACTGGGAGGTCGCCATATACGAAGCTCGGCGCTCCGCGGCCGTCCGAGTCCGAGATGCTACCGTCGCCGAGAATCAGCCACGTGAAGTGTTCTTCACGTTTTTCGATGCCATGTTCCCGCCGATTGAGGACGATGCGAACTTCGACGACCTTGATGGTCGACATACCGAGACTACTCATTCCTCGGTCGGTACATCTCCATCTTACCCGAGTGCGGTCCTCGGCGGAGAGCAAGTCGATTTCGGCTCCGACTAAGACTTTATTTCGTTTGCGCCTGTGTTTAGCCCTTTTTTTGTTTCCTTTGACTCGCTTTGGATATTCCTAGTTTTTCCTTCGTGACATTTACTTTTCCGTCAAAGACCTTTCTAAATCTTTTGAATGAAATTTCACTACATTTGTGTGGACTCTCTTTTTCCGATGCTTAAAGCCTTCGATTTACGATATGCCCCTTTGGTAGGGCACGATTGATGATTGGGGTCCACCGTAGCCGTCGTCCCTTTTCGTGCCAACGACTCATGTTATTGGTGTGGCTTTCCGACCTTTGTGTCGTTAGGGGCCTTTGATTTACGATGCGTCCCCTTGGTGAGGTACGATCGATGATCGGAATTCTCCATTGCCGTCGTCGACTTGTTATGGCCGGCGACCCATGCAATCGGTGCGGTTGGCGGAATGTCACGTGCATCGTGTTGTCGATGGTGGGAGATTCATCCGGTTACTCGTTCGAATTGCTTTCGGGAGTGCCCGTATTTTGAAGAGCGTTCGTCGTCTCGTCCACTTACGCCTCACTTACCTGGCGACATCCGAGCTCGCATTCTTTGGTTTGAGTATTCTGCCCTAACCGTGTTTTGAGCTTCTTTATCCGTGATCCTTTGGCGATGGCCTATCGGCTTACGTCTGAGCTCTACGATGGGGGAATCTCGAGAATTAGCTCGATTGATGACACGTCGGTTTGTGACGTTGGTTTACGATTTGCCTTGTAAGGCGTCGCGTGCATTCATCTTACGGGCATTCATCTTACGTCTTAGGATTGGGTTTGACATTGCCCCAACTGTGTGTCAGCCGGGGTTTGTCAATTTTCCTCAAATTCATGGGCGTCCAGATGCAAGGTTGTTGCCTTGTTACTGGTTTTGACAGAGATATCTCCGGCCACGAGGTTCACGCCTCGTGGTCTCTACTTTACGGGGTTTTGATTTTCTCGAATGCAAAACTGTTGCGGCTTTGTTATCTATTCGCCCGTTGTTTGGAGTTTTGTTTCCCGACAGCGTGTCGCCATAGCCCCGCTTATCGGGTTACCCCTAGCCCCCCTAGTTTTAAGGAATAATAAGCATTATTTTTAGAAACTTTAGAGAGGGAGTTTGACCAAAATGATGACACAAAGAAACATTTTATTCGATGTTCAAATGAGGACACAAGATTAATTGAATTACGATAGTCATGGTATTGTGTTTACATTTATCAGAAATTTGGCGCGGGCCGCTGCCTTTACGTGTGATATTTTTTCAGGTGTTTGGCGTTCCATGGGTGGGTGAACACGAGCCCATCCATCCTGGGAGAAACGCTGGCACCTGTCGGTTGCCTTGGAGACGAATATAGCCAACGCCACAATCCTGCCTGCCAAACTTTGCACCTCTTTGGGCTTTTTGGGAGATTTCATCCCGAGTATGGCGGCGATCTTTTCGGGGTTGGCTTCGATTCCCCTCCTACTAATCATGTAGCCGAGGAACTTTCCTGATTCTACCCTGAACGCACATTTATTGGGGTTTAGCTTCATCCCGTATTGGCGAAGGATCCGGAACATAACTCTGAGGTCGTGGACATGGTTTGAAGCCAGTCGGCTCTTTACCAGCATATTGTCCATGTAAACCTCCATGGTCTTGCCGATTTGATCGGCGAACATCTGATTGACCAATCGCTGGTAAGTGGCGCCAGCATTTTTGAGGCCAAAAGGCATTACGTTGTAGCAATAGAGGCCTTTATTTGTCACAAAGGTCTTCTTTATTTGGTCATCCTCGTGCATCCGGATTTGGTTGTAGCTTGAATAGGCATCCATGAAACTGAGCAACTCGTGGCCCGCAGTTGCGTTCCCAAGTTGCTTTATCCGGGGGAGAAGGAAACTATCCTACGGGCAGGCTTTGTTAAGATCTTTATAATCTACGCAAATGCGCCATTTCCCGTTTGGTTTTTTAACCATCACCATGTTCGACACCCATTTTGGGTGTTCCGCTTCCCTTATGAAGTTGGCGGCGAGGAGCTTGTCCACCTCCTCACCAATGGTGAGATACCTTTCCCCGCTAAATGTCCTTCTAGGCTGTACCCGCTCGGGTACATTACAGTCATCGTTTAGGCGATGCACCATAATCTTCCGGTCTGTGCCCGCCATATCTGCATGTGTCCATGCGAAGACATCTTTGTGCTCCCGGAGGAAACAGGTCATCGCCCCCTGCTCTTTGGCGGACAGTTGGGAGCCAATTTTGACCGTTCGGTCAGGTTTGGCAGGGTCCAAAGCTATGGCTATGAGGTCATTAGAGGTGCTCGATTTCGTCGTGTTGATCCAAATCTCCGAAGATCCCCTCTTCCTCAGGTTCGCACGAGAGCTCGTTTGTGAGCTGGTATGTTGTGCAAATCGTCGCCTCCCCCTCTGGCCTGGCGGTCTCTTCCTTTACGCCCCGCACATGGCACGTTCGTACCATGGCCTGAGACCCCATCATGAATGCAATCCCCTCACTGGTAGGGAATTTCATCATGAGATTGTAGATCGAAGTAATGGCCTTCAAACCAACAAGGGTCGATCGACCGATTATCATGTTATAGGTTGTTGGCTCGTCTATGATTAAGAAGGTCACGATCCGAGTGATTTCCGCGCTACCTCGGGTTCTGAAGGTGGCAAACAGATCTATCGATCCTTCCGTCCATACCTTCTCTCCGGAAAACCCATAGAGGGGGGTGCGAATTGGGGCAAGCTTTACTCTCATTGTCAACTAGGATCCGTTCGACCTTATTGTTGGCAACTGTTGCGGACACGACGAGAGTGTCGTTGTGCGGGTGCAAGATCCTTTTTGCCTCGGCCTCGGTGAAGCGGATCTCTTTGAAAGGAGTCGGTGGGGGGTGATTTGAGTGAGGTTGATACCGTTCTTGGTTCTCTCATTAGTCACCACCCTCAGATACCTTTTCCTTTGATTAATTGACTCGCCACACTCGAGCCCCCTGGTAATTGTTCTTACAATGTTCATTTCGGGTTTTTCGGGCCCGTCGCTAATGGTAGTGACGGCAGCGGCCTTTTCCTTGGCCAGCCCTTTGCCTTGATTTGGTGGGCGTTCTTCCGGGATAGTCACCCCGGCCGCCCGCATGACAAACTCGTTGAGTTTCCATCTTGAATCAGGGCTTCTATTTGTTGTTTTAACTGGAAACAATCGGAGGTCATGTGTCCATGACCCCGATGATATTCACATAATTTGCTCTTGTCCCGCGTCGCGGAACCTTTTTTCAAAGGAATCGCGGACCCGAGCTTCTCTCGGTGAAGAGCCAAGATTCGGGCCGGGAATGCGTTGAGTGGGGTAAGAGCTTCTCCCCGAAATTGGTCAGTGAAAGGCCTCCTCGGCTTTGAAGAGGGGTCATCGTGGTTATTTCTTCCGCACTTCCCCCGAGCATCGGGCCGTTCGTCCGAGCCGTGGCGCCCAACGCGCTTGCCACTCTTCCGACAACTAAGGTAGTCTTCCACCCCTATATGTGTTCTGACACATGCCATAAGTTTGGCCATATCTCTCGGGGTCTTTCCCACAATCGATTTTAAGAAATCGCTGGGCTCGGAGCCCTTGGTGATGGCGACTATGGCATCCCGATCGTCAAAGTCTTCAACTTTGTGGGATTCCTCCGTGAACCAAGCCAGATACTGGCGGAGGCTTTCGTCAGGCTTTTGCTTGATCGTCCATAGGTACGATTTAGACTTTTTCTACGCTACAAGCGTGGCAAATCGGGCAAGGAAAGCTTCTTGGAGGGCTCGGAACGAGCCGACGCTACCGGGTTTCAGAATCCTGAACCACTCAAAACCCGAAGTTGTTAACGTCAAGCTGAATGCTTGGCAGAGAGTCGCGTCCGACAGTTCTTGCATCAACATCCACGTCTCGTAGTGCTAGATGTGGAAATTAGGGTCAGAGCGTCCGTCATATGACGGGGCGGTGGGGAGTTTAAATCCCCTCCCAGTTGGCTGTGCTAGCACCACCGCCGTGAAGGGCGAGTATGACCCCTCCAGACCATTGTAAAATCTGGAGCCCCTCGAGCTTGCCCCCCGAAGCTCAATGATTTGATTCTGGAGTCCCTGAATCATGGTCATCATTTCGGGCCAGTTGGTGGCCCCTACGACCGGTCCCACTGGCGTGGGCCCTTGTCGTTCATTGGACCCTTGGTCCATGATGTTGGGAGGAGGGTCCCTGAGATTTGCAGCCCCAGCAACATTCCAGCGGGCATCTAACGTTTTCCTCAAGTCCTCCTCATGGGGACCCCTCCGTGAGTTAAGGCGAGTCCTGAGATCCTTCCCTGAGGGGTGCGAAGGTCTAGCCGCCGGTGGGCGACCTTCGCCATGGATCTTACGGCTATCCGCTCCGTCGTCACCTCGTTGGGACGCTGTGCGACGCAGATGCCGAGTCCGTTTGTTGTGAGAATTGTTGCCGTTTCTCTGGCTCGAGGGTTACTAGAACCTTCGAGCCTCGAGCCTGTTTGAGCTCGGCCAACCAATGGCTCTAACGGAGAGTCGCTTGCGTTGGCCAGAGGCGAGGGGGTCAAGGTTTGAGTTGCTTTCGTTTCCGGGGCCATGTCGTCTCCGACATAGTCCTCGTCCCGGGTCGAGTTATCTTCCTCCTCGTATTAGAGGAGGTTAACGAGCAAGCATTTGTTCACCCCGGCCGTGCAAGAAATTCTGCTAACCGGCGGTTGGTCTTGTCTCGCAGGTCGCCTTCGTCGTCACGAAGGGCCGGAGCGGCGTTCTCAACCCCTATCATTGAGGGCTGCGGCCTGGCCTCTCGGTGGGGCAGCTGCCGGAATTCATATCGCGAGCTAGCGGCTCTAACGACAGGGAAACTGCGGGAGTTTCCGGAGCATCACTCATTTCGTATGAATGATCAAGAAAGGAGATGAAAATAAAGAGATTTAAATTGGATGAGTTTCAAGATTGAAGTCCCCTCCTTCTAGCGCCAAAATGTTGTCGCTGAAATTTGGACAACGTTTAGAGACATAAGCGGTCAGATCCTCGCTCAGAGCGGGTGACCCTCGCTTCGGTCTAAGCGTGTCAGGTCTGGTGTCCCGGATTGTCTCTTAGCTTTCGTGTGGTCTTCGAGTCCTTCTATTATCTGAAAAGAGTAAACATACGTGAACTAAGAAGGGAAAACAGAGGGCGGTCCTCTGTTTACCTATCCGACGCTCAACATTAGTATAATGTGGGTGGAGTTCTAGGATGACGAGGTGAGATCGACAAGACCGAGGAAAACGGGGATCCTTGGATCATAAGCATTTTAGGGCTCGAGTCTCAGACTTTTAGGGAACTATTCCGGTCGAAGATACCTCACGTGGGGGTAGAGTAGGTTGAGAGAGCAAGACACATGCTAATATTTTAGCAGAGTATTACGTGTAGAGAAAAGTGTCTTACCTTTGTGAAAGGCATAAGGGGCTATTTATAGTTAGGAGATCACCCTTGGGGCCGACTCGCATACCCCTAGGCGGCATGGGATGAGAGGGCCTCTCCCAGGCGCTGGTGGCCGGCCAGGCCTCTCCCAGGCGCTGGTGGCCGGCCAGGCCTCTCCCAGGCGTGGGTGGCCGACCAGGCCTCTCCCAGGCACAAGGGTGGCCGACAGGGAGACCCCTAGGAGGCAGGGGACGATCAGGGCTCTCCCAGGCGCAGGTGGCCGACCAGGCCTCTCCCAGGCGCAAGTGGCCGACCAAGCTTCTCCCAGGCGCTGGTGGCCGGCCAGGCCTCTACAAGGCGCGAGTAGCCGAACAGGCCTCTCCCAGGCACAAGGGTGGCCGACTGGGAGACCCCTAAGAGGCAAGGGACGAGGAGGTCTCTCCCAGGCGCAGGTGCCTGACAAGACCTCTCCCGGGTGCAAGTGGTCGACCAGTCCTCTCCCAAGCGCAGGTGGCCGACCAGGCCTCTCCCAGGCGCTGGTGGCCGGCCAGGCCTCTCCCAGGCGCGAGTGGCCGACCAGGCCTCTCTCAGGCACAAGGGGTGCCATCAGGGAGACCCATAAGAGGCAGGTGACGAGAAGGTTTCTCCCAGGCGCAGGTGGCCGACCAGGCCTCTCCCAGGCGCAGGTGGCCGACCAGGCCTCTCCCAAGCGCAGGTGGCCGACCAGGGCGTGGACTCGTCGATGGGCCGAAGTTCTGGACAGGTGAGGGCGTGCCATGACTTTTCCGGACGAGCCTACTTCACTTTATACGACGGGGGGAAAGGGGAATATATACTAACGTTGTCGCCGGAAATACAGCGACAAGAGAAAATATGCTCAATAATGTAGATAAAACTGTAGACGGTGATGTGAAATATCTATAAACAAAACAAAAATTGTGTACATCCAAACCCAGGGTTAATCAGAGAGTAAAAAGAAAATATTTAGATCTAAATCTCGTTGACGTTGTTGCAATGTAGCGCCGTGGTGACTGACCGCGGTTATGGACATTCAACGCAGTTGTGATGTAGCACGAAAGAAATGGAGCACGGCAATGGAGAAGGAACGCGGCGAAGATGAATGTTCAGATAAACATGACTTACTGGGATGAGACAGTATCATGATCCTCGTCCTGGTAGGGTTTTAACGGGAGCTGGGCTCTCAGTTACTGTATCGGGACAATACCGAGAGTCCCTTTAAAAGCTTTAATGGGACCATGACTCCCATTATTTGTTTTTCAAATCAAGGCCGTTTGCGTCAAAATTAATTTTTTATTTTTTAAATGTCTAACGGGGGTCCAAAATTCCCGGTAAACACATCCCGATACCGTCTCATTAGTTAATAGGACGAGATTCTCGTTTGGGCTTATTATCGAGAGTTGGACGAGACGGGACCGGGAGGGGCGGTTCCTCCCGGTAAGTCACGTAATTAGGTTCAGCGACGAAACTTCGGCGACAGAGTGAGTGTTAAGATATGGAGCTCTTTTAAGCGCAATGATTTTAAGATGCAGTTTATGAAGATTGTGAATAAGAGATAATTTATGAGAGAGATGGTGTACGTCAAAAAAATCGTCTCATGGAGTTAAATTTTTTCTCCGTTAAAAGTCTAAAGCCAATTAATGAGGTAGGGATTCATTTGTTAAAAGAAAACTTAATAGTAAATGTTTTTTTCATATCTTGGAGAATAATATTAATAAAAAGTATTAGATTTGACAATTTTTATAAATGTTTAAATTTGAGATATTTATGATATCGCGATCTTTAAAAGGATATTTGTGATGATTCCTATTAAATTTGTAGCCCAATTATGTTTTCAGATGGGCTCACGGAGATGGTTATGTTTTTAAACGATTTGATCAGAAGACATCTTTAACATATAAACTATTTTTTTCTTTTTTCTTTCCATTTTTGTCCAATATATTGTGCTGCAGATAAGCATGATGGATCATAACTATTAAGAACAAAATGGCCCAAATCTTATGAGACGTTAATAGTTTGTTAAATGGATACATAAGATGTAAATTAATGTCTCTTTAGATATAGATGTTAAAATGTTAACACGCTTAACGAATAGTCTTGAATCGCTATTGGACAAAACACATAAAATAAGCCACGTGACTTTCACAGTAAGCTCTATTGAATATTTCCTATTATAATAGGGGATAAAGTAGTAATATAGTAGTGTGGAACATGTTAATTGTTATATAATTAAACGTTTAGAAAAAATTGGTTAATAGTTATTAATTAAAATAAATTTGTAAATATTAATTAAAAAATGTAACTTATCAATTACTATCAGACACGTCGCAATGAATATTTACTAAACAAACAAAAAGAATGCCCAAACGACAATGTCAATGTTTAATTTGGTTATTTAGGATAAATTTTTTTGTAATAATGCAATTGAGCAATGTAACTATTTTTATATAGCAAATGTATTAGTCAACCTTTTGCTACTTTACTTTAATAATGATTAACAAAAATAAACGGTTGTTTGTGGTCCGAAATACTCATTATTTTTAAATCACTCGGAATTATAACAAAGACATTTCCTAAAACCGTTTCCTCAAATTACTTATGGAAATAAACCAAAATAAATATAAATTAATCTCTTATTCAGGTTTGACGGTCCATGCAATAAAAGGATGATTTCTTTTTTCTTTTTTGAAATTCAAAAGTTTCAGATCGAAACAATAATGAATTTCTCTTTTCAAACAATTAGTCATGTAATAAACTTCTCCCACTTTAAAGACAGGAAATAGATTAATAGATAATCACATTAACCATTTAATCTATATGGAAATTGTAAAGTATATATTTTGAGCAATAAGCCCAACGCCCAGCCCAACTCCATCCTCCTCCTCCTACAAAAAAAGAAGCAGAGAGATGAGTTTAGGAAACCTCCAGCGCACTCAAGCTCTGTCTCACATCCACTTAGACCATTTTCGTTTTTCCGTCTCTACTGCATTTTATTAAAGTGCATTAGAAAATTACTCCATCACACCTTTTCGACTGCAAAATGCAGTAACACGGTAAATATAGCGTATCACCGTTCATTGCGCCAAAAAAAATTTGGTCCTAAAAATATGTAGTTTACATATTTTCATTGATTTATACAATTATATCAACGTTTAATCTTGAAATTTATTTATATTATTACTATCGAAATAGAATAACATTAATATTAATACCGAAACTAAACAACACAATAACATTAAAATTAGAAAGCATAATTGTAGTTTATTTTATTTTATTTGTATTGCATTGTCATTTTATCAAAAAATATATTAATATAAGTTTGTATGTATTTAGAAATTGAATTATTTTATGGAACTTTATTTTTTTAAATGATAAATAAATGATCTAATTGAAAGATATTAAGTAAATATAAGGGAATAAAAATAAATAAGAGAAGTTGGATTTAAAATTAATATATCAATTTAATGTAAAAAATAGAGTGGGGATGGAGATTGTGTAGTGTTTGATGTGATATATGTTGTGATTAGTGCCAACAAAGGAGATATTAGACATTGTAAAGACATTATATTTGATTTTGCTGAAACATTAATAAAATTAAATATTCACATTCCTTATTATATTTATTATATTTGTGTTTATGTATCAATGCTACACTCTAATATAGACCCTTGTGACTAGTTTAAACATTTGTTCGCAATATTAAGATCGATAGAGCAATCGAATATGAGTAATGATTGTTTGAATTAATCATGATATCTTATCTTGTGATATAGAGTTGTGACTCTGTATTTCATTCTCGATATCTTATAGAAGATATTGAACAAGAGTAGTGATACTCTGAAGGTCGAGATAAAACCGTTAATCACTCGAACCTCCAAGTTCAAATACGAGAGGTATTTTAATACTTACCTAAATCTTGAAGTTAATGCATAATCGATGTGACACCTTATGACATTTGATTTGTCAATGGGAAATTGCTAAGTTATAGTTGTATCTGACCCGATGGTTGGTGTAATAAAGTTTTCATGTTGGGTTATGTGATTCACAGATACTGAATTCGTGTTGAAACAATGCTAATGCATTAGTACACACTATGTTTTGTTATAAGAGTGTGAGTGAATAAACTTAGTTTGATATTCATCGAATAAGAACATTCTTTGATTAAAACATGTGACATGTAAAAACATCTCACTCTATGTTTTTCTTATTCACAAATAACAAAGGAGTTAGTGAAATAATAACTCATTGGTAAAATGGTAGTTTTATATTCCTTCAAGTTACTGATACACTGAAGGGTAATATCGTAAATTACGTCGTGGATCGTGTGAAGAATTATTTCGTCACATCAAACGAAAAATAAACGAATTCGAAGTTAGAGAGTTTCATTATTAGTGCTTTAGTGGAATCGACTAATATTAAGAATTAAAAGAGGGAAAACGTTTGTGAACTTTTGAATCCGATCTTTATTCTAAAGCTTCGTTCTGTTGGAAATTAGTTAATGTTTAACCAATAGTATTATATAACATATTAGTATCTAGCGGAATTATTTAATAAGATCAAAATATATTAAAACACATTTTAACATATTAAACAACCTAGGCATTAAATATTACTAACATGTCAATAAATATTTTATTCTAAACATGTTGTCAACGAATTGATCACACAATCAACCTATAAACGAATTTATAAGTTGCGTCGCATATCCAATTCGTTAAATACACTTACATGTGAGGTTGTAAACAACCTCGTGCGTTGCTAGCTCTGCCGGAATGCCATACCAAAAGTTTGCCGGCCGGCCATAATTGCGCCTGCGACGCTGTGACTTCCTCCAGTTGAATTTGGCCACGAAACTTAGCAGGAACGTGGATGACACCCAGAGGAAAGTCCATGTAAAATGGCACGACTTGGATGCAAGCGAGTCACTCGTGGTGGCCTGGGCACACCAGGAGTCAGGCTGGTCGGTTGGCGGTCTGGCAAGAAACTTTCCTGTGAAGCTGTGGCCTCATCCTGTGGAATCTGACCTCGTAACGTTGTAGAAACGTAGAAGAGACCTAGGGCTAGGTCCCTGTAAAAGGACTTAATCAGAAACCTCTCGAGTCGCCTGTGATGGCTTAGGCACTCCTAGGGTCCGACGAGTGTTGCCCGTCGGTCAAAAGGCTGAAATGCGTCTCGCCGCGTTTCTCTCGATTTCTTTGTGTCTCGAGTGAATACATGCATGCACAAAGTCACTCAAACACCACAAAAATAGTCAGAGATAATTCTCTCGGGTTTTTGGGAGATCAAGAAGGTGGACTCTTTGGTTGAACAACGGGAGAAGGGGAACACTCAAGAATCAAGATAAAAAATCAAGAAACGTTTTCTTCATCTTTCTTTCTATCTCTAAATCTAGGCCAAGCACTCAAGGGGTGAGGTCTGATCGAAATTCATCTTCTCTTAGGTTAGGGTTTCACAAAATCCCTTTTATATCTGAGAGACTGGGCTTCATTACGTCAAAATCCAATTTTGGCCCGTTAGTCAAACTTAAGCCCAAAGATCATTTTAATAAGTTTTAAAATAATTTCCCAGCCTAATTTTCTTAATTATGGCCGACCAAAATTATTTATTTTCTCCAAAAAATATTTGACTTATTTCTAAAATAATATTTAATTCATTTAAAACATCTCATTTATTTAATGACAAATCATTAATTATTTTCATACTATGCAAACAAGTACGAAAGAGAAAATATTTATTTTCATCTTTTATTTATTTGAATCATCAAATTATATTATTATGAATATAAATAACATAATACGATTCATTAAATAAATGTAATAATAAATAACCAATTATTTATTGAATTAGTTAGAAAATAATTGTCTTAGTGTAAATCACAATTTACATTTAATGAGAAAATCAATCGTTCTAGTTCAACAAATCTCGTTCGAGAGTCTATCACTGAGACCTTATGGACCCATATTAACGAAGCTTTAGAATAAAGATCGGAATCAAAAGTTCACAAACTTTTTCTGTTTTTTAATTCTTAATATTAGACGACTCCATTAAAGGACTAATATTGAAACTCTGTAAGTTCAAATGCGTATATTTTCCGTTTGATGTGACAAAACAATTCTTCACACGATCCACGGAGTAGTTTATGATATTACCCTTCATGTGTATCAGTAACTCAGAGAAATGTAAAATTACCGTTTCCCCCAGAGTTATTATTTCACGAACTCATTTGTTATTTGTGAATGAGATAAACATAGAGGAGATGTCTTTACATGTCACATGTTTTAATAAAAGACTATCCCATTCTATGAATACCAGTTCTGGATTATTCATTCACACTCTCATAACAAAAGCATAGTGTGATACTAATGCATCAGCATTGTTCCAACATTAATTCTGTAACTGTGAATCACATGATCCAATACAACAACGTTATGACACAAACCTGTTGGGATTGGTGCCCACAAAGGAGATTTAAGACCTTTGTATTTGATTTTGCTGAGACATTAAATAAAGTTAAATATTCGTTCTTCATTTAAGTTTGTGTTTATCTATGTATGTTACGCTCTGAAACTGTTATCAACGAAATGGGTGCTAAGTATAGACACGACAAGATAGCCCCTTGTGAGTAGTTTAAACATTTGTTCGCAATCTTAAGATTGATGGAGCAATCGAATCTGATTAATAATTGTTTGAATGGATCATGATATCTTATCTTGTGATATAGAGAGTTGTGACTTTGTGTTTCATTCTTGATATCTTATAGAAGATACTGAATAAGACCTGTGATACTCAAAAGCTCGAGATAAAACCGTTTAAACACTCGAAACTTCAAGATCACATACGAGGGGTATTTTGCTACTTACCTAAATCTTGAAGTGAATGCATAATCGATGTGACACCTTATGACATTTGATTTGTCAATGGGCAATGGCTAAGTTATTGTTGCATCTGATCCGGCGGTTGATGTTATAACGATCTTATATTGGATCATGTGACTCACATATATAGAATGCATGTTGAAACAATGTTGATGCATTAGTATCACACTATGCTTTGTTATGAATGTGTGAATGAATAAACCAGGCCTGATATTCATCGAATATAATATTCTTTGATTAAAACATGTGACATGTAAAGACATCTCACTCTATGTTTTTCTCATTCACAAATAACAAAGGAGTTAGTGAAATAATAACTCAGGATCCAATATAAGACATCACATGATCCAATATAAGATCGTTATAACACCAACCGCCGGATCAGATGCAACTATAACTTAGCCATTGGCCATTGACAAATCAAATGTCATAAAGTGTCACATCGATTATGCATTCACTTCAGGATTTAGGTAAGTACCAAAATACCCCTCGTATGTGATCTTGAAGTTTCGAGTGATTAAACGATTTTATCTAGAGGTTCATAGTATCACTGGTCTTGTTCAATATCTTCTATAAGATATCAAGAATGAAACATAGAGTCACAACTCTCTATATCACAAGAGAAGATATCCTGCTTGCTATCTCTTTATATCAAGAATGGTCTTTCATCAATAAAAAAAAAGAGACTATACTTTTGGGAACAGCTGTATGGTTCTATAATGCCAGTTGTTATTCATGCACATAAAGTTGGGGGGGGGGGGGGTTTCTGGTTCGATGTTTTGTACGATATTGCTAGAGCACGGGAGAGAGAATGAAGAGTAATGATTTCAGCAAGAGCGAACTACATACAACTACTGGTATATCAATAACAACATTCTGTAACATTCAAACAATCATTACTCAGAATCGATTGCCCTATCGATCTTTAGATTGCGAACTAATATTTTAAAATAGTCACAATGGGCTATCTTTTCAAGTCTGTACTTAGCACCCCTTTCATCGATGACAGTTTCAGAGCATAGTAAACATACATAAACACAAACTTATTCAAGAATGAATATTTAATTTTATTTAATGTTTCAGCAAAACGAAATAAAAAAGTATTTAAAATGTCTAATATCTCCTTTGTGGGCACCAATCACAACACGTTCATGTGGGTCCATTAGGTCTCAGTGATAGACTCTCGGATGAGATTTATTAAGCTAGAACAATTTCATTTTCTCATTTAAAGTAAATTGTGATTTACACTAAGTAAATGTTTTTCTAAGTAATTAAATAAATAATTGGTTATTTACTATTACATTTATTTATTGAAACAGATTAAATTATTATATGAATAATTATATATTTTAGTGATTCAAATAAATAAAAGATGAAAATAAATATTTTCTCATTTCGTAGTACTTTGAATAGTATAAAAATAATTAATGATTTGTCATTAAATAAATGAGATGTTCTAAAGTAATTAAAAAATAATTTAAGAAATAAATAAAAAGAATATTTTCGAGAATAATAGGATATCACTCGGCCGAATTAATGAATTAGGTAAAAGATTAATTTTTGAAATTAGTTTAAAAGAACAACGGGCTTAAGCTTGACTAACAAATTTGAGCTAAGAAAATTCCACTTTCTCTCTACTTAAGGGAGTTTTGAAACCATAATTAACCCCAACGTAACACACATACTCGGCCAAGTCCCTCCCTGTGAGCTCTTATTTTTGGCCGAGAGAAATAAAGAGAGAAAGAAATCAAGAAATCTTTTCTTGATCTCCCGAGTGTTCTTGAGTGATACCAAGTATTCTTCGTTGTTCAATTAAAGAGTCCACCCTCTAAATCTCCCCGAAAACCAAGGGAAATAATTTTTAATATTCTATTGGTGTTTGAGTGACGTTTTAGTTGCAGGAGTTCACTTGAAACATGAAGAAATCGAGCGAAACAGAGCGCTCACTACTACAAATGTTGGATCCCACAATGGGTCTCCCACAACGCTTAAGAATAAGCGTTGTGGGAATCAGAGATCCCACAACGTTTGTCATTAACCATTGTGGGAAGACCGATTTCCCACAACATTTTTCCACAAGGGTTGTGAGATCTTTTATTTCCACAACGCTTAACCTAACCATTGTGAAAAATTGGCGGATAACAATTCTCCCACAACGCTTATTTGTATCCGTTGTGGGAATCATGCTGCAGCGAAGTACAAATCATGCCGCAGCGAGATGTTCCCACAACGTTTAACCTAACCATTGTGGAAAATTGGCGGATAAGAACTCTTCCACAACGCTTGGGTTTAGAGTTTTGGGATCATCGTCGCAGCTTAATCCTTGATGCGACGAGAAATCGCGATTTACCCTAAAATCATATATAAAATCTTCATTTTCTTTTCTTTCCTTCATTTTTTCACTTCTCCCAATTCCGAACCTCTCTGGCGATTTTCTGCCTCTCCCCGCCGCCGCTTAATCTCGCCTCCTCCCCGCGCCGCGTGTTCTTGCCTCTTCCCGCCGCCGCGAGATCTCGCCTCTTATCCGCCGCCCGAGTTCTCCCTCCTCCCCGCTCCTCTTCGCCCGAGTTCGCCCTCTTCCCGTCCTCGTCGCCCAAGTTCAAGTTCTGCCCTCCTACTCTCTCCTCCCTGCCATCTCCTCCCTGCCACAAGCTCTTCTCGCCCAAGTACCTAGGTAAGTTCCATTTTTGTTCAAATTTTTGGATTTTGAAATTTTTTCATGTTATAACTCGAATCTATGTTTGAAATTTGTTAGGTTGATAGTTTATAACCTAGATTTAATGGTTGAGGTGTTTGGGTTTAGAGGCTCCGGCGAGATTTACATAGAAATAATATTGTGTCTTGGCTGCATCATGATTTATGCACGGCTGTAGCATAATTTTGATTTTCGATGCGGCGGTTTGTATTTCTAGCTGCAGAGGGATTCAAAATTTTGCATTCTCTCGATTTTTTTCGAAATTTTGAAATTGAAATTACATGTTAATATTGAATGTATATTATGAAATGTATATTATTACTATATTGAATCTTGTTTATGCGATTGTGATGTATAAATTGATTAATTTTGTTTATGTAGGTGAAAATGGTTAACACGAAAAAAGTGTGCATAGGCGACTACAGGAGTTTGACGGACAAGAGTTTTCGCCGAAAAAAGCAGCGCTGCTCATTTCAGCCTCCTTTCCGGATTGCAGTCGCCGGACCGGAATTTTCGCCAGACCCAAAGTGTGCCTAGGCGACTACAGGAGTTTGACGAGGAGCCAGGTTGAGCCACTTTACCAGCACCTAGCCCTAGGTCCCACCTACTATGGTGCAAAAGTCCTGGAGCTTCGTTTGGTCGCAGGAAGTCACAGGCTCACAGGCTCACCGGCCGGCAAAAATCAAATCTGGCGGGCCTATCTGTCCATTCCGACCGACGACATTTTTCAAGAATTTTCTTGACGAGGCCTTCTGAAGTTAGCGAGCAACGTCCGAGATTGTTTACAATCTCAAGTGTAAGCATTCTAAACGAATTGGATCTGCGATATAAATGTGTTTATAGGTTGCTAGATTATTTCGTTCAACTGATTTGTATGTCGAGAATTAATCGTTTATCGACATATAATGATTTTTTTATTCGTAGGTTAATTGAATATGTTTAAAATGTGTTTTAACATATTATGGTCGATTATGTGTTTCCGGTATATTTAGATATTTCACGTCATATTACTGTTTAATAAATTCGAACAACATATACTGCAAAATGGAGTAGAAAATGGACTAACAGAATGGAGATGGTCTTAAGACCATCTAGACCACCTTCGCACCTCTTTCTTTTCGAGACTTACATATTTGATGCACGCATCCAACAAAGATGAGTCGGTCCTTTTGTGCACGGTTTTAGGAAGCCAAGCTCCGCTTCCGACGCGCGTAGCCTCACCGATCCAACCACGTCGCGTGTACGACTCAGCTGACTGACCTCATCATCGTACGTGTAAGACAACTGAGCCCTGCGAATTCACGAGTGAGACCACCGGATTGGATCGTGTTCATCGTGTTTGAAGGTTCAGATCAAAATTTCATCTACAACCCCGAGAAACATCTTCATCGTGTCGAAGAAAATCATTTTGGTGAAGCGAGAACAAGAATAATCCAACTTAACGGCGACACTTCTACAAAATATACTTTTAGAAGCGACATGGGGAATTAGAAGCGACAATTTAGCATTAGAAGTGACTAGTCGCTTATAACGTAAACACCCTTAATTTTTCCAAAAAACGAAATTTTTCTCATTTAGAAGCGGCTAGTCGATTCTAAAGGCCAAAATTATTTGCTCGCATCTTCCGCGCCAAATATTTCAGTATTTTTGGGCATTAGAAGCGACTAATGTCGTTTCTAATGCCCAAATTATTTGGCTCCAAACTTTCTCCGTCGAAATTTCACTAAGTATAAAGTTTTGGGAAGTTAGAAGCGACGCTTCTAACGTAAACACCCGGAATTTTCCCAAAAACTAAATATTTTGTCATTTAGAAGCGACTAGTCGCATTTAAAGGCCAAAATTATTGCCTCGCATCCTCCGTGCCAAATATTTCAGTATTTTTGGGTATTAGAAGCGATTAGTCGCTTCTAATGTCGCTTCTAATGCCCAAATTATTTGGCTCGAAACTTTCTCTGCCAAAATTTCACTAAGTATAAATTTTTGGGCATTAGAAGTGACTAGTCGCTTCTAACATAAACACCCAGAATTTTCCCAAAAAATGAAATTTTTGTCATTTAGAAGCGACTAGTCGTATTTGTAGGCCAAAATTCTTGGCTCGCATCCTCCGCTTCAAATATTTTAATATTTTTGGGCATTAGAAGCAACTAATCGGTTTTATTGTCGCTTCTAATGCCCAAATTATTTAGCTCCAGACTTTTTCCACCAAAATTTCACTAAGCATAAATTTTTGGGCATTAGAAGCGAGTTGTCGCTTCTAACGTAAATACCTTAAATTTTCCCAAAAATAGAAATTTTCGTCATTTAGAAGCGATTAATCGCTTCTTAAGGGCAAAATTATTGGCTTGCATCCTCCGCGCAAAATATTTAAGTCTATTTGGGCATTAGAAGCGATTAGTCGCTTCTAATGCTAATGCCTGAATTATTTAGTCGATTCTAATGTGACTTCTAATGCCTTAATTATTTGGCTCCAAAATACTTTCGCCGAAATTTCACTAAGTATAGAAAATTGGGCATTAGAAGCGACTAGTCTGTTCTACATGTCGTTTCTAATGCCCAAATTTTTTGGCTCCAAAACCCTTCCGCCGAAATTTCCGCAACGGGGACATTAGAAGCGACAGTAGAAGCGACTAATCGCTTCTAATGCCCCCACTTTCCAAAACGTCGTCGTTTTGATTTTTGAGGACATTAGAAGCGATTAGTCGCCTGTAATGTCGCTTCTAATGCTCCTAGGGCTTTAAATCACTTGCGCCTTCCCTCCCTCCCCCATTTCTCCTCCCCCTTTGAAAATATCTTCCTCTCTCCCTCCCCTGCGACTTTCTATCTCACCCACCCCTCCAGCCGCCTGGTCCGCCGTCCCTCCCTCCCCTTCGGCCACCTCCTTCCTCCCCTCCTCTGTCCATCCCTCTCTCCCACCCATTTGGCCGCCCTCCCTTCCTCTCCTCCGCATTCCCTCTCTCCGGCCGTCCCTCCTCCCACTCTCCCCTCTCCAGCCGTCCCTCCTCCCTCCCTCCCCTCTCCCGGCCCTCCCTCCTCCCTTCGGCCGTCCCGGCCCTCCCTATCTTCCCCCTCCGCCCTCCCTACACCCTTCTCCCTCCTCCTTTCTCTCTCTCCGGCCATCCCTCCGCCCCCCCGGCCGTCCCCCCCCCCCCCCCCCCCCCCCCCCTCTCGGCCGTCCCTCCCCCTTCCGAGCCTCTTCCCGCCCTCCCTGCCTTCCCCGTCCGCCCAGATCCCTCCCGGTCCCTGCCTTCAGTCGAAGTCCTCCATTGCTTTCAGTCGAGCTTCGTCCCTGCCTTCCGCAAAGCTCCACTCCTGCCTTTCGCCGAGCTCCGCCCCTGCGCCTCTGCCTGCACCTCCGCTATTGGAATAAGTCTAGAGTTAAGAAAAATTTATCATTAACTCATTAATGGCGGAATATAAAAATTTCTTTATAAGTAAAACATTTTTTACTAACCTAGGCAAAGAGTATGAACATGTATATATTTAAAAACATTATTTAAATATGTTTCCTCCCTTAGCTAATTTATTTTCTTTTCAAGGAAATTCATTTTCTCTTTTCCTTTTAGGTAATTATTTTCATAATTAAAGGAAAATAATTCTCTCCACCTTTGATGTGTCTTGGCCGAATTCTATAGCTAGGGAAGGGGCATCTAGATGCTTCCTTATTTCTTTTAAGACAATTCTTAAAATACCCATTATAGAATTATTATTATACAAATAACGAAAATTAATTTCCTAATGCCTCAAACGACTTTTGGGATTTAGAAAATAATTTATATTCTCATCATATGAAAATATTCAAAATCTTATTTTGAACAAAAATACCCTTTAGACATTTTCCCAGAAAAACTCTAGTCCAACACTTGAGCTTATTTTGACTTAATTTATAGTTTAACAATCCTACTCTAATGACTTGTAATTGTTACCATATGGATCCAAATGAACAAAGCTTGAGCTTTTATACTCAGAATTAAAGTTCACAAAATTTTTCCTAGTATTAACTTAATGTCAACTGCCTCCACTAAGAGTTTTCACTGAGAATATCTCGATTCAAATGAATTTATTTTCTACTCAAATTCAACTTAATAATATTGAGTGGATCCATTGAATATTATCTATGATTACCCTTCATGAATATCATCAACTAGATGAGATTTATAAAATTACCATTTTACCCTTCTAATTGTTTCCTCAACTCCTTTGTTACTTGTGAAAAAGTTAGAACTAATGTATTGACGAGGAGCTAACAAGTCACATTGTTTAATCCAAATAAAGTCGCTAGTTAATTTTGAATACCGCGCAGTTCATTTATTCACAATCGAAGTAATAAAGCATGAGGTGATATATATTGCATTTTAGCAATCTTGTACATGAATTCTATATCTATGAGAACTTCACAACGCTGGTTTATCATATCTTCATAACTTAATATCTCACTAATTAGTCTAATCTAGATCAGTTCATGGATCTAGAATTTGACTTTCTTAAATGAGAATATTAAAACTATGAAACGACATGTCTCATATCAAGATTTAGGTAAGCATGATGCAATTCATACATAGTGACCTTAAGACATAAGAGGTTAAATGGTTTGTTCTTACATTGTGTCTAAAGGAGCACTGGTTAATTCAGTATCTTCGAAAGATACATTGGAAGAACTACAAAGTTCCTAACACTCTATGCCTCGTAAGCAGACACTACTACAAAAATGACCTTTAGAAGCGACGGGGGGCATTAGAAGCGACTTTTCACCTTTAGAAGCGACTAGTCGCTTCTAACCTAAACACCCTTATTTTTCCCTAAAAATGAAATTTTTGACCTTTTGAAGCGACTAGTCACTTCTAATTGTCCAAATCGACATATTAGAAGCGACTAGTCGGTCCTAAAGACCAAAAATGTTGGCTCGCACCCTCTGCGCCAAATATTTCAGTATGTTTGGGCATTAGAAGCAACTAGTCGTTTATGATGTTGCTTGTAATACCAAAATTATTTGGCTCCAAAAATTTTCCACCAAATATCACCGAAATATAGATTTTTGGGCCTTAGAAAAGACTAGTAGCTTCTAATATCGCTTCTAATACCCAAATAATTTGGCTCCATCTCTCTCTCCGACCGCCCCTCCGCCCTTCTCTCTCTCCGCCCGCCCCTCCGCCCATCTCTCTCTCCTGCCCCTCCTCTCTCTCTCTGCCTGCCCCTCTGCCGATCTCTCTTTCCCGCCCCTCCTCTCTCTCTATTCGGCCACCCCTCTCTCTCCTGGCCCTCTGCCCATCTCTCTCTCTTTTTCGGCTGCCCATATCTCTCCCGCCCCTCTTCCCATCTCTCTTATCCCCCCCGCGCCTTCTCTCTTTCCTGCCCCTCCTTTTTCTCTCTCTCCGGCCGCCCCTCCGCCCATCTCTCTCTGACCGCCCGCCACTCCGCCCATCTATCTCCGGCCGGACCTGCGAGGACGGTCTCCGGCCTCCCTTTTCCGGTAAGTTCATTTCTCTCACAAGGTAACTTTTTTATTTTTCTTTTCCGGTCTAATTTCTCTTTTAAAGTCAGTCATTTTCTGACTACTACATTGACACTGGCCGCCATTGGTTTGCTCCGGCCGCCACCTCATTCCCCCATTATCGGTAAGTTTTTTTAGTTTGGTTAAATATAAGTTTAACTCTTAATCTCTTTTTAGTTTTTTTAATATTTTTTATATGAAGTTAATTGTTAGTTTTGTTTTAATACGGTTTTTAATATTAATTTTGATTTTCACGTTTTGGTCGAGTTGATCGCACCCTCGTAGTGACCGCCGTCTAGTTCGCCCTTTTTCATTTCCTCTCACAATGTTATATTTATGTTAATTAAGTAACTAGAAATTTAGTTGAATATGTTAAGTTTAATATGTTAATTTGAATATGTTGAATTTAAGTTTAGTTGAATATGTTAATTTGAATATGTTAAATTTAAGTTTAGTTGAATATGTTAATTTAAATATGTTGATTTGAATGTTGAATTTAAGTTTAATTGAATATGTTAATTTGAATTTGTTGAATTTAAGTTCATTTAAAAATGTTAATAATTTAAATATGTTGAAATGAATTAATTTGAATATGTCGAATATAAGTCAATTATAAGTTGAATATGTTGAATATGTTAAGTTAAATATAAATTAATTATAAGTTAAATATGTTAAGTTGAATATGTTGAATATGTTGAATATGAGTTATATATGTAGTTTGTTTTATGTACATTTTTAATTTATTGATCAATAAGATAGTTCTGGTTGGTATATATTTGTTTTGTACAAATTTCAGGTTTTTGGTGTGTCTATATTTTAGGGGAAACTCGGGCCAAATTTCTGTAAATTTTCAAGTAATACCAATCGATCAAACAAATCATTAATTAGTAATATCTAAATTCAACAACTTTCCGATATCATATCATCAACATTCAACTCCTATAAACTATGTATATTTTTCAATAGTTCTCGTCTCACAACTTTCGTTATAATTTCAAGATTCAGCGTCATGTCAACTCAAAGTCGAGATTGGATAACTGAAAATGATCGATGTAGTCTTAAATTCGAAATGGGCGTGAACGAATTTATTCGAGTTGCACGATTACAAATGAACATCGAGCACAAAATTTAATGTCCTTGTCGTCGTTGCAATAATGCGCTAACTCAACAAACCCTAATGGTTCGAGCGCATGTCATGTTCAAAGGATTTACTCTGTATTGCACTTGGTGGTATCATCATGGCGAGTCACGTGAAGAGGTCATTCATGCGCTAAATGATTCAAACGAACAAGACCATGTTTGTGGAGTCCATGACGCAATCGAAGATATCAGGAACGATATTGATATTGATCATGACGATTTTAATGATCCAACTCCAGAAGATGTGACAGAAGAAGAGCAGATCGTGGATCTATTTTACGAGTTGAATGCAGAGTTGTACACCCTGGTTGTACGGAGTTCTCATCATTATCTTTCTTGGTCCAATTAATGCACATCAAAGTGATGAACCATTCGACGAACAAGTCATTTACAGAACTTCAGCAACTCTTGAAAAACTCTCATCCTGTTGGGAATAGAATTCTGGAAAAACATAACGAGTCAAAGTCAAAGTTGAAACAATTTGGCATGGGATACAAGATGATTGACGTGTGCACAAATGATTGCGTCTTGTTTTGGAAGGATTTGAAAGGTACAGATGTTTGTCCGGTGTGCAATGAAAGCAGATGGGGTGTTTAGAAAAAGGTACCGCGCGTAAGTTTTACGATACTTTCATGTGAAAGATCGTCTCACGCGATTGTACCCTTACCGACACACAGCTGTTGAAATTCAGTGGCACGAAAAAGAATGAGTGGTTGAAGAAGGTGTTCTACGTCATCCTGCTGATGGGAAGGCGTGGAAGAAGTTAGATGAAATATAGCCAGACTTCGCCAACGAGATGAGCAATGTACGACTCGGATTTGCTGCAGATTGTTTCAATTCTTTTGGAGAAATGAGCTTATCGTACAGTATATGGCCGGTTAGAAGCGACAATGTCGCCTTTTTGCCCTAGTGAGACATCATAGATTCTTCCAACAATCATACTGAGATCAATAGTCTGTTATTCTTTAGATTGTGACTAATTCATTTTAACCAAACCAGGAAGAGTTTGATCACACAAATCTACATTTGTCTCTTCATATATTTTTAGGTTTAATTAAGGACTATAAAACTATTTAATATCATAAATCCTCAAAAAAACGAAAAAAAATTAAATGAACTTTTCAATTTTCTTTAATTTAAGAAGAATTGCTCTAACTAAGCCACATGAAACGTTGCAATTGTACAATACCCAATTTTTTGCAAACGTTTAAAAGATACCCAATTAGTCCTACGTGGCATATTATTAGGAAATTGCAATTCCATTTTTGCCCTTTTTATTTTAGTTTTCGTGTGTTTTTTTTATTTCCAGTCTTTTTATATTAACGAAAATTAACCTGATTTTTAGAGAAATCTTGTTTAATTTTATTATTTTAAACAGCGAATTCGTTTTTTAGTTAATTCAGGATATTTTTGAATTAGTCAACTAATAAATGCATAAACCATTTTGTTTTTTCTTTAATTTTATTCAGATATATTTCATTAATTGCTATATTTTCTAATTGGTTACAAATTACACGCATGAAGTACTAGTTAATTTGCGTTAATTTATATACACGCACATTTTAATCTTATCTATCCACCTGATTTCATGGGACTCAATTAACGCATATTTACCTTAGATCACGGGATTTCGACGTTAATTTTCAACTTTCAGATTTGAAATCGTTATTTAATAGTTTTAATATCTTTATGATACTCTTTAATTTACAATCGATTTAGTTCATTTCTGTCATTAATGGTTTTAATATCTTTTTGATATAGTCAACTATCTTCTTTAATTTACAATCGATTTACTTCATTTATGTCATTAATGGCTATTTTAAACAGACACTGCTTTACGTGTTAATTTTGGTTAATTTCTTGTGTACAGCTACGAATTTCCTATTTTGTAGCCTTTTTTGACAGTTTTAATTGATATATTCCATTCTGTTTTTTAATTTTAACTATTGATTCGAATAATTCCAATTAAGATATATTCTTTCCGTATATATTTAGCCTAAAATCTTGTTTGATTTAAAAAATAAAACCTTATCTTTTTCTTTCCTAAAATGATGCCCAAATATTCGATATCTATTACTAATAAATGAAATTAATATCAATCGAATATAATATTGAGAATTTGAAATTTAAAATTTATTTTGTAATTCACCTATGCTTATTGATTCTCAAAATCTATATGATTTTCGTATTAATTTTGGTTAATTTGTGCCTCTACTGCTAGTATGTTGTACAGTTACGAATATTCTAATTTGTAGTTGTTATTGATTATAAACTTAATTGATATTTCCCTTTTTATCTATAATTCATATAGTCAATAATTGAATTTTGAATCAGTCAAATACAATCTTGAATCATGAAATTTAATTTTTGATTTTGCTACTTAAAATATGGTAATTGATATGGAAAATAACACTATTTTACGTGTTAATTTTGGTTAATTTGTGGTGTCTAATTACGAATTTCCTGTTTTGTAGCCTTTATTTTGGCAGTTTTTAATTGATATAATCTTTATTCCATTATGTTTATAGTTTTAACTATTAATTTGAATAATTCCAAATTTATATTAAGATATATTCTTTCCGAATATGTTTAGTCTAAAATCTTTTTTTATTTACAAAATAAAAGCTTATCTTTTTATTTCCAAAAATGGTGACCAAATATTCAGTATCTATTACTAATAAATGAAATTTATATCATTCGAATATAATCATGAGATTTTGAAATTTAAAAATTTATTTTATAATTAAGTTATGCTTACTGATTCCCAAAATTTATATGATTTTCGTATTAATTTTGATTAATTTGTGTTTCTGTTAATAACGTGTTGTACAATAACTATTAATTTTTGTTAATTTATGTGAAGAAAAACTTCATAATGATTCTAGGGGAAAAGAAAATACAGATTTATTGAAATATTTGAGGGGGAACCAAACTACAGATGTAATTACAATAAAATAAAAACTATATGAACGTTCTTCTTCGTCATACTTTTTTTCTTTTCGCTGGCCGCCGACTTCTTCATCATCTTCTTCTTCTTCTTCTCTCCGGGATAAGTTTCTTTCATTATTTGGGGATCTATTGGTTTGGAGCTTTCTCGGTCGCCGGAGTCTTCTTCTCCTCCACCGACTTCTCATTCGCTGGCTTCTTTTCTTCCTTCAAGGCCATTGAAATCGTAGATTTTTCTTCGTAGAGAGAGAAGAGATGAGAGAGTAGTATTGGTTTTGAGTGAGAGAAAGTGACAATTCGGATTCAAGAGAGAAAATAATTATGTGCGTTTGTGTTTCGGTGTGAATGAGAGAGAGACAGAGAGTAAGTTTGAGTGTTGAAGGGGGTTAGAGTTTAAGAGATTTGATGGGGTATATAACAACTTTCCAAAACAATTTCTCCCTCCAAAAATTAAAAGTCTTCATTAATTTTTATTAATTTCCAACATATCTGGCTCTTTAATTGGAGAGAGAAATTGAGTCTATCTTTATACATAAAATCCGGCCATAATTTATTTAATTTTCGGAAATTAATTTCCAAAAATTACAAAACCGAAAAGGGTATATAATAGTCCGATAATTTGCGTTAATTTCTACAACTGGGTATTAACCAAAACTTACAAAAAATTGGATATTTTGCAAACTCAATACTGTAGAAGGGTATATAGCTCTTTATCCCTTAATTTAATCAGCAAATTACAATAAGGACTTATGAGAGATTTATATTACATCGATATGTAAATAAATAATCTTCTTGTGGACGTCTCTGACAACATCCGCCTCCGTCGCCGGTCACCGACCGGCCTGCTCCTCTTCGCTGCCTCGGGTAGGTTTCTTCGTTGTTGCAACCGTGTGTATGTGTCGATCTTAATGCAAGGACTCGCTGCACTCCGATCTCCGTCTCATCCTCAACCGGCGAGCTCTCCTCCGGCCCTCTCTCATTCGTTGCAATCGGTAAGTTTTAAATAATAAGTATTTAATTTGATTTAATGTTTATATGTTATAGATTATTATTTATTTATTTGACCTTTTTCAATTGTCTCGCAGCCCGTCTTTACATTCATTTTGCATCCCGTCTCGCCGTTGTCTTTTGACTCGTCTCGCATCATTTCGCATTGTCTCGCAACAAAGGTTAGATTTTTATTTTTTTTATATTTAATTTACTTAAATATTTAGGTAATTTGTTAAGAAATTAATAACTACTTTAATTTGTTAAATTGTGTAAATATTTGTTAATAATTAGTTTAAAATGTTGTTAGTAATTTAGATAATATGTTAAGTTGTGACTTAATTAATTTGTTTATTTAAATATGTAAATTGAATTAGTAAAATTATTTAATGACTTAGTTAATTTGTATAAGTAATTGGTAATTAGTAATTTCAAATGTTATAGTACTTTAGATAATATGTTAAGTTTTGTTTTAATTAATTTGTTAATTTAGTAAGTTAATTTTGTTTATTTAACGTAATTATGAATTTGGAAATGTATTTAGTTTTTTTATTTAGATTTAAAATGTATTGATGAATAAGATAATTCTGGTTGTTATATATATCTCGTTTATAAATTTTAAGTTTTTGGGTTGTCAATATTCTAGGGAAAACTCTATCCAAATTTCTGTAAATTATTTAGTAATTGATTAGTTAAACAATAATTTAATCTCGATTTGGTTATTTAAATTCAACAACTCTCTGATACTATATCATCAAACAACTCATATTAAGTATATTTTGCAATAGTCATCAATCTCACAATTTTCATATATTTCAACATTTAGCGTCATGTCAAATCCATGTAGAAATTGGATTAATGAGAATAATCGGTGTGGTCTTGAATTCGAAATGGGCGTGATTGAGTTGCACGATTCCAAATGAACAGCGAGCACAAAGTTAAATGTCCTTGTCGTAGTTGCAATAATGCGTTAAGCCAACACATAGGAGTTGTTCGAGTGCATCTCATGCACAAAAGATTTACTCCGTATTACACTCAATGGTATCATCACGGCAAGTCACGTGAAGAAATCGTTCTTGTACAACAAACTTTCAATGATTCAGAGGATCAAGATGATGTTGGTGGAATTCATGACGCAGTCGACGATATTATGAATGATTTTGATTTTTATAAGGATCCAAGTGCTGAAGATGTGGCTGACGAAGAGAAAATCAAGGATCTATTTGCCGAGTTGAATGCAGAATTATATCCCGGTTTGTAAGGATTTTTTGTCATTATCTTTCTTGGTTCAGTTAATGCACATTAAAGTGAGAAATCATTGGACTAACAAGTCATTTACAGAACTTTTGCAACTCTTGAAAAAGTCTCATCCTGTTGGGAATAGCATTCCTGAAGAATATTACGAGGCAAAGTCAAAGTTGAAGCGATTTGGCATGGGTTACGAGATCATTAACGTCTTCTCAAACCATTGTGTCTTGTTTGGAAAGATTTGAAACGTGCAGATGTTTGTCCAGTGTGCACCAAAAGTAGATGGGTTGTTGGAAAAAAAGTACCGCGTAAAGTTTTATAGTATTTGAAAGATCGTCTCAAGCGGTTGTACGCTTCCCGACACACATCTGTTGAAATGCAGTGGCATGCGAAAGAACGAGCGATTGAAGAAGGTGTTCTACGTCATCCTGGTGATGGGAAAGCGTGGAAAAAGTTAGATGAAAAATATCCAGACTTTTCCATTGAGCCGAGGAATGTATGACTTGGACTTGTTGCAGATGGTTTCAATCATTTCGGATAAATTAGCCTATCGTATAGCATGTGGCCGACGTACAATTTTCCACTGTGGTTTTGCATGAAATCCGAGTATTTGATTCTGGCTCTCTTGATTCATGGCCCGTAATCGCCTGGGAAAGACATTACCGTGTTCTTGCAACCGCTCGTTGAAGAGTTGAAAGAATTGTGGGAATTGGGTGTTCTAGTGCGAGATGGGTCTAACCATAATCATGTCTTCCTTTTGCGGGCAACACTTCTTTGGAGAATCAACGATTTTCTTGCTTGAGGTAGTTTATCTTGGTGGAGTGGTCAAAGGTACTTTGCATGCCCGATGTGCACCAAACACACTCCATCGTTGTCCGTTAGAAATAAAGTCATGTATTACGATTATCAACGATATTTTCCGATTGTCAACAAATGAGAACTTGCAAAGGTCACTACACAACGCGTGTCAAGATACGAAAGCCTCCGAAGAAGTTGACTGAAAACTAGATTCTCAAGCAGTTGAACAATTTTCCTAAATTGAGTCTGCGCAAGTAGTCTATGAGATCGAAACGAAAAAGAGGCAAGAGCGAGCTAAATTGGAGAAATAAAAGTATCTTTTACGAGTTACCTTATTGGTATGATTTGACGTTGATGTGATGCACATTATTAAAAATGTGTGCGAAAACTTACCCGAGACGTTGCTCAGCATTGAGGGAAAGATAAGGACACCGATAAGGCGAGACAAGACTTAAAAGACTTGAAGATTAAGTCTAGTTTACCCTTGGAGAAGCGTGGAAACAAGTGATTCAAACCATAAGCTTCATACGTTCACACACCTACGCAACGAAAAATGTTTGCGGAGTTTCATAAGTCAATTAATTTTCTCGACGGTCTCGCTGGAAATTTGAAAAAGAATGTCACTCCCGATGGAAACAAGACAGAGTTGAAGGCACAGGACTTGCACGTGATAATGGAAAGACTGTTGGCAGTCTATTGGTCCTTCTGTTCCGAAACAAATCCAAGAGACGATTACAGAACTTGGAAGCTTTTTTAAGGTCATTTGTTCAAGAATGTTACGAGAGGAGCTGTGTTTGGCATGGCTGCTGGATTGAACCAGACCTCGAACTTCAATCCAAATCCCGTGTTTCTGCCAAATTTGGACCAGTACATGACCCAGTACGGACCCAATGCAGGCGCTTCAGATTCGCAGCAGAGACCAGATCGACCTTCGACTCCCACCGACACCAAACTAGAGGAGCCTCCACACGGACCCGGCGGAAGACGCGCATGAGGAGGAAGACAAGGACAAGGAAGATGAAGATAATTGTAACTTATTCCATGTTTTAGACTTATCGGTTTACGTTTATTTACTTATCGACTTTCATTTATCTTATTATCGGTTTACGCTTATGTTATTATCGACTTTAGACATTGTCGATTACGTTATTATCGACTTTTGATTATATTTAGTTTATGTTTAATTTGATTTCAATGACTTTGCTCGTCCGGTCTCGCTCGTATTGTTATCTACAATGTTAGATATTTATGTTTACTTGAAATTTATGTTTAATAATTTGAATTAGTAATGTAGGTATGCAATTGAAATTAGTAATTTTGTTGTGTGGTGAACGGCGTCAAATTTATCACTTCTCGTCGCGATTCAATGCGTACTACTCAAAATAGTGGTGTTTGCGTACCTGTGGACGGCCACACGTTCTACGGAAGGATGGACGGTGTTGTCGTGCTGAACTATCGACATGATTGCAGAGTGGTATTATTTTGGTGTCGGTGGTATGGTGACAAGCACTATTTTGGAGAGGATGCACACGACTCCCAATGGTCAGTGGACTACGCCTGCTGCTAGAGAGTATCATGTAAGTATATATGTTATTAATTAAGTTTCCTTATAATTGTTGTTATTAATAATTACTTTAATTTGTATTGTGTATGTAGGCTCGGATAGTAGCTCGGGTGGCTGATCTACAAGAACAAGCTTGGGAGTCGGGACGTGAGGTGAGCTTGCCATCTTTGGAGGAGACTGCTATGAGCGAAATCCTCGGGACGCGACGTGATTGGGCTACGGGAATTGGGCCTCTAATTCCGCGCTCCGACATGCTAGAAGCTCAAGCCCACGACAGCTCATCGTCTTCCGTAGGGAATGTGAGTTCGAAGTCCTCATCTGATATGGAAGAGAAGCTAGCGGCTCTCCAAGAAGCTGTGTTTGGCATGGCTGCTGGTTTGAGCCAGACCCCAGACTTCACTCCGACTCCCGTGTTTAGGGCGACTTTGGACCACTACATGGCCCAGTTCGGACCTCGTGTAGGCGATTCGGGCAATGCAGGCGCATCGGGTTCAGAGCAGAGACCAGATCGACCTTCGACTCCCACCGACACCGAACCAGAAGAGCCTCCACACGGACCCAGCGGACGACGCGCAGGACGAGGACGACGAGGACAAGGACGACGATGATTGTAATTTATTCTACGTTTTAGACTTATTGGTTTACGTTTGTTTACATATCGACTTTCGGTTTTCTAATTAGTTGAACTTATGTTATTATCGACTTTATACATTGTCGACTGATTATATTACTATCGACTTTTGATTATATTCAGTTTATGTTTAATCTGATTTAAATTAGTAAATTTCAATATTATTAAATTTGATTACTGATAATAATATTTAATTAATATTTAAAACCGGAAATAAATTTTTGAAAATTAGATTTTACAGTTTTAGAAGCAACTAGTCGCATCTAAATCGCTTCTAAAATATGGCGGGTAACAATTAGAAGCGACTAGTCGCTTCTAAAGTCGCTTCTAAAATATGGTGGGTAACAAGTAGAAGCGACTAGTCGCTTCTAAAGTCGCTTCTATAATATGGCGGGTAACAATTAGAAGCGACTAGTCGCTTCTAATTGTTACCCGCCACCTCTTCGCACGCTTTTTTGGTCGGTGTTAAGGGCCTTTAGAAGCGATTGTAGAAGCGACTAGTCGCTTCTAATTTCGTCGCTTCAAAAAATTAGAAGCGACTTTAGAAGCGACTCGACTTTAGAGGCGAAACATTAGAAGCGACAAAGTCGCTTCTAATGTCGCTTCTAAAGCCAAATTAGAAGCGACTTTTTGGCCTTTAGAAGCGACTTTTGTCGCTTCTAAAGGCCTTTTTTCTCCTAGTGATCTCACATAATTGAGCGTCGTTCCACCGCGAAAAATGTACATTCCCACAGCGGAACTGTTTTTCCGATGTGGGAGTTAACTACTTCGTCGACGGGATAATGTCTCGTTGTATGACTCCATTTATCCCAGAGCGTCTTGATCAGACGGTATAGGACACATCTGTCGGCAAATCCTCGTCGAGGCGAGCGATGTATTTTATCGTGGAAAAATAGTCCAGTGGTCATTTCACTCGCTAAGACTTTTCTGTACTACTTCGCACAGTAAAATACACCCACAACGGGTCACATGTCCCGCTGTACGAATACTTAGTCTCACAACGGGACATGTGACCCGATCTGGCACTCCATAATATAAACATACATGCCGAGCGAGAAATACACTTTGTTGACGCTGAAATTTGGACAAGATTCGGAGATCTCAGCGGTCAGATCTCCGCTCGGGGCGAGTGACCCTCGCTTCGGCCTTAGCGTGTCGGATCCGGTGTCCCGGATCATCCCTTAGCTATGTCATGGTCTTCGAATCCTTCTTTTATCTGAAAAGAATAAACATGAGTGAACTAAGAAGGGAAAACAGAAGGGGGTCCTCTGTTTACCTCTCTGACGCTCACCATTAGTATAATGTGGGTGTAGTTTGTAGGATGACGAGGAGGGATCGATAACATCGGGCAGAAACGGAGACTAGGGAGTCAATGTCGTTTCAACGCTCGGATCATGGATCTTAGGAAACAATTTTGATCGGAAGTTGTTCCGGACTCAACTAATGGGACTTGTTACCTCCTCGTCAATAAATTGTTTCTAACTTATTCACAAGTATTAAATGAGTTGAGGAAATAACAATTAGAAACGTAAAACGGTAATTTTATAAATCTCATCTAGTTGATGATATTCATGAAGGGTAAACATAGACAACATTCAATTAATCCGCTCGATATATTTAAGTTGAATTTGAGTAGAAAATAATTCATTTGAATCGTGAGATTCTCAGTGGCAACTCTTTAGTGGAGTCAGTTGACATTAAGCTAATACTCGGAAAAAGTTTGTGAACTTTTGAGTCCGAATATAGAAGCTCAAGCTTTGTTCATTTGGATCAATAAGGTCACTATTACAGGTCATTAGAATATGATTGTTTAACTAGAAACTAAGTCAAAATAAGTTCAAATGTTGAACTAGACATTTTCTCGGAAAATATCCAAAGGGTATTATTGTCCACATGGACATAAAATGATGTGAATGTCAAAATAAGATTTTGAATATTTAATATGATGAAAATATAAATTATTTTCTATATCCGAAAAGTCGTTTGAGGCATTAAGAAATGAATTTCATTATTTGTGCAATAATAATTCTACAATGGGTATTTTCAGAATTGTATTTAAAGAATTAAGGAAGCATATAGATGCCCCTTCCCTAGCTATAGAATTCGGCCAACATACATCATAGAAGAGAATTTTATTTTCCTTTAATTATAAATATAATTACCCAAAAGGAAAGAGAAATTTCATTTTGTAGACCTAAAAACATTAAAACTATCCACATTAGACCCCTCTTGTAAAAAATATCTAAAACTGGACTTTTGGCCCAAAATCGGACAAAAATACCCTTCAACTCATATATAGGGTTTATGTCTCCATTTTAATCTCATTTTGAACTTCCAATTCACTAAAAACCTCTCCAAATCCGTTGGAATCACTACAGAGCATCGTCATAATGGGTATGTTAATTCACTTCTTGTATTTAAATCATTTTAGTAGTCATTTTTGGAGGTAGAATCGTTTTCGGGTTGAAAAAGGAAAAGTTCGTAAAAAATCTGGAAAAAGTATACGATAGACTTCATGAATTCCATCGCACTCCATCGTAATCCATCGTCCCCCATCGTCCTCCATCGGCCTCCATCGTATCTCATCGTCCCGCAGACGATGAGTTACGATGAAGGGCGATGGAGGACGATGGGGGACGATGGAGTGCGATGGAGTGCGATGGAATACGATACAGGACGATTAGATTTCGAAATTTTGATTTTTTTGACAAGTTTCATTAGTTTTTTTGACAATTTTGAATAGTTGCTGACAATTTTGGGTGATGTTTTTCAGTTTTCGTTAGTGTTGGTGGAAAGTGGGTGAGATTGAGCGATACATGGGATTTTAGTAAAGCTCGTACATATACGGTGGATGCTACAAAAGATACGACATATCATGAGTTGGTCGATATGATTTACGATATTTCCAAGATCGATAGGATGACGTATGACTTGAAAGTTGAAGTCCCATACACTTTAGGTACTGTTGTGTTGGCGCCTGCAATCTTGGAAACTGATAATGATGTCGCATATTATATGAAACACGACTATTGGAGTAAATTTCCTATTTGCGTGAGCTTGGAACCGAAACGAATCATGTCACCAATTGTTAACAATGTGGATCCAAAGCGAAAAGGAAAACAAGTGTTGAGGGTTCAACGCAATGAGAGCAAAAGACAATATCATCCTCTCGCAATTGAAGTCTCTCAAAGTAATTCGAAACCAAACGATGAACGATTTGCATACGACGATGATGAAACGTATAGACGTGATAGAGATCCGTTTGACGTCGATTTTGAAGATTTTGAAGATTTTGAAGATGTTGAAGAAAACAAAGATCACGGCGACAATGATAATATTGAAGACGTTGAAGAAGAATTCGAAGAGTTTGCAAATGATGAAGACTATGCTGAGTTTCTTGAGAACTTCGAAGTTCCTTCGAGCGACTACCATCCCGAAGTTAATCCTTGTAAAGGATCTTCGGGGACTTATACTTGGAAAGATCCTGAATTCACGCAAGAACAAGTAGTTAAAGAGATAGAATATCGTGAAAAACCATGTCAATCATCTACAGGTAATAGATCTTAATTGTTTACGTGGTTAAATATCGTGAACTTAATCGTTTATCGTTTAATAGGTAGCTCCAAAGACTTATACCTTGGAAAACAGTTTGAGAACAAATCGGAAATGAAGACACAAGTGCACTTGTTCGCCATGAGAAATAATTTCGAGTTTCGAGTTAAATCATCTTCGACAAAAAGGTGGTACGTTCTTTGCAAAGATGAGACTTGTACGTGGAAACTCCGGAGCGTCGTACAGTGGTCAGGAATGTGGGAGATTGTGTCTTTCGAAAAAGCTCACGCTTGCTCGCGCGTTATCCGACCCGAAGGTCAACGAGGACCTACCCCTTGGGTTATTGGACACGTGTTTAAAGACAAATATTCTATCAACTCAATGGCTGATTATTCAGCGCACAACGTTAGGGAAGAAGTGAAGACAAGATGGGGTTTGGACATATCTTATTTGAAGGCGTGGAGGTCAAAGGAAGTAGCTACTGGACTCGTTCGAGGTACACCTGAACAATCGTATCAGAAATTACCTTCGTGGTTGTACATGTTAAAGCAAAAAAACCCCGGCACGGTTACTGAATTTGTGAGAGACGGTGACAAATTCAAGTATGCTTTTTTTGCCATTGGAGCGTGTCTTAAAGGATTTAAGTATTGTCGACCTGTCATATCTTTGGATGGATCATTTTTGAAGACTAAATACGGGGGACAATTGCTTGTCGCTATTGCATTGGATGCGAACTCACATTTGTATCCAATCGCTTTTGGCGTTGTCGACAGTGAGTGTCATGAATCATGGACGTGGTTTTTGTTGAAGTTGAAAGAAGTTATTGGTGAAGACGTACCTGATTTGGCATTCATATCCGATCGACATATTAGTATCAGTCATGGTGTCGAAGTTGCTTTTCCAGGAAGACCTCATGGTTATTGGTACCATCATATGCAGCTCAACGTCTAACACAAGTTTAAGACAGATCACTGTCGCGGTGAATTGTATGAAGCGGCGTATTTTTTCAATAAGACTTCCTTCGAAGCTCATTTTAGGCAACTGAGGCAAAAAGATGTTGAGATGGCGAAATATCTTGAAGATATCGGATTCGATCGATGGGCACGACCGTTCTTTCCTGGAAAAAGGTGAATTTCATTTGCTTTTAATAGAATATTCATTACGTTAAAGTGTTAATTGTTATGTTTTACAGGTATGATATTATGACGAGTAACAACGCCGAAAGTTTTAACGCTAAAACAAGACATGCTAGGTCGTTTCCGATAACAACGCTCCTGGAGTACATAAGATTCACGCTACAAAATTGGTTCTTCAAACGAGAGGACATTGCGAACAAATTAAACACAGAACTTACACCGAGGTGGCAAGCAGATTTTGAGAATATGAACAACAAAACAAAATTCGTGCACGTGTATGGACTTGGTTTGTACGAATGTCACGTTAAAGACGGCGGTGGTGAATACGACGTAGACTTGCAAGCAAATACTTGCACTTGTGGAATTCCTCAACTCTTAGGTATCCCTTGCGAACATTCTATTGCATCAGCTCAACATCGTTTGGTGGACGTTTACTCTTTGTGTAGTCCTTTCTACGTCAAGAAAACGTGGATCGAAATGTATAAAGACGCCATCTATCCAGTTGGGAATGAAGAACAATGGGACGTTCCGGACGAAATTAAGAACATGAAAGTATTGGTTCCAGTAGAGAAGAAACAGGCCGGTCGTCGAAGGAAAAGTAAGCAAGGAAGGCGAAGGATAAACAGATATCCATCTCAAGGTGAAAAAATTGTTGTAAAGCGAAAATGCGGGAAATGTGGTGGCCTAGGTCACAATAGAAAGACGTGCACATGGCGAGAATAGAGTGTGACAAGTTTAATTAGAAATTTTCGACACTTAGAAAGTTATTTTTGTTTGTTACGTTTATGTGTTGTTAACGATGTTTTTATGTGTTTTTGACAAGTTAAAGTAGTTATTTTTTGACAAGTTTAATTAGAAGCTTTCGACACTTACAAAGTTATTTTTGTTTGTTACGTTTATGTGTTGTTAACGATGTTTTTATGTGTTTTTGACAAGTTAAAGTAGTTATTTTTTTACAAGTTTAATTAGAAGCTTTCGACACTTACAAAGTTATTTTTGTTTGTTACGTTTATGTGTTGTTAACGATGTTTTTATATGTTTGTGACAAGTTAAAGTAGTTATTTTTTGACAAGTTTAATTAGAAGCTTTCGACACTTACAAAGTTATTTTTGTTTGTTACGTTTATGTGCTGTTAACGATGTTTTTATGTGTTTTTGACAAGTTCAACTAGTGTTTTTTTGACAAGTTCAATATAAATAAATAAAGAGAAATATTTATAAATGAATAAAGAGATATATTTATAAATGAATAAAGAGAAATATTTATACACAAATAAATAAATAAATGTTAGTACCAAAAATAAATGATAAACAACTACATTTATCGCTTAAGTCGTCCCAAAAATAAGTCAACGGCGCATTTATGCCGGAATATCTTTATGTTCTCCGTTACAAGCGTGTCGAAAGGCGCTCCAACTAGAATATGCTCGATATATTTGATGGCGAACATTCTGCAATCACCGCTGCAATACACAAATGACAAACGTGTCAACATAACGTATTTCACTACAATTAAATCTTAACATTTACCTTAGACGACATTGAGGTATATCGTGGTTAATGAGCCAAGTGAACTCATGAAGCACCGGTCGGTCGGATGAGAGAGGATGATACATCTTCGGATGGTTGTCGAACATGCCGCTCAACATCATCACCCATGGCAACGCGAGACTCCAGTCCTATACAAATTGTTAAGTTAAGAAATTTATACTAGAATTTAGTAAAGTATCGTTATTTTAAGATATGACTTATACCTGCACGAACGTCTTAAAGTACGCTTCATGATGCTCACCTTCCGCAAGGTTCTTCTGGCAGTCAAGAACCGTAATCGTCCACTCCGACAAGTCTACTTGGAATGTGAACCAATGCACATTCCTGAAGTTGACGACAAAGAGAATCTCCTTCGCCTCTCTCCACGGTTTGATCCTTTTGTCTCTGAATCCCGTCATCGGCACAAAGACAGACCTCTGATCCCAATCGACAATCTCGGGCTCCGTCCCCAATTCTTTCGCCGCCTCGAAGTTCAATCGTTCTTGCTTATACCTCCCGAACACGTTTTGAACCCAGACGTTGTCCATAATGCAGACATCTTGGCGATAACCCTTGAGGTTACGTTGTCGGTTCATGAGCATATGAACGATCGCATCGATATGCTGCAATAACAAAAGAAATAATGAATATAAAGACATATTGAACGTTAATAAATAAAATAAAGACATATAAAGACATACCTCATCAGTCATCCACTCCCCTGAGTTAGTGATCGAGGAGAAGAACTTCGGTGATGCGGTGCACGTTGGAAGTCGAACGTTATCCTTGTATCGACCAAGGTACTTCCCCGTCTTCACCCACATCATAACCTCAGCGTATTCCTTCTGAACAGGCTCCTTCCGCGGGTTGAATTTTGACGATCCTCGGGTGTACTTCTGCTTCGTCGGATTGGTGTAGGAATCCCAATACGTCGTCCACTGGGGGGGTGGGCTCCTGGGAGACGTGGGTCGGTCGCCCCTCTTGCGCTTCGCCTTCTCCTTTGCGGGGCGTTTCTTTTTCTCTTCTTTCGGCGTCGCCTTCTTCTCTGGCGTCGCCTTCTTCTCTGGCGTCACATTTGTCTCTGCCGTCGCCTTCTCCGCTGTGGGAGTCTCGTCCTCTGGAACAGAAGGAGCCTTCTCCTTCTCATCTTCCGGTGCCTTCTCATCTTCCGGAGCCTTCTCTTCAGCAGGAGTCCTCATAATTTTTTTGAATAGGCCAGCTTGCTTATCCGGGATCTCCGGTGATGGACTCCGACTGCTGATAGGCGTAAATGGCGAAGGAGGCCTACTAGAAGGTGCTGGAGGAGGAGGATGTTGAGCAGCCGCAGCCTCGGCATTCTGCTATTGAGCAGCAGCAGCAGCCGCAGCCTCGGCCTTCTGCGTATATGGACCACGGGCTTGCGTGGTAGGAATAGGTCCACCAGGCATCCCGGTAACCTCTCCGAATATGTAGTTCAGACGTTCCCATTGACGAATCTGCAAAAAGTCTTAGTTAAGCATATTAAATAAAATAATAAACGAAATAAACGACCTTATTACCTGATCATGGCGTATTCGCTCAATTCGATCTTGAACGCGCTCAGATCGCCTGTTCAATGCGTTCACGCCACGCCCTACGGTGGCAATGCTTTGGAGGATGAACCAGATTCCTTGGCGAAGGTCGGCCCACATGGCAGTCGTGATAACGATAGGTTCATCCGAACGAGGCGGAGATTGAGGAAGAGGCGGAGGACGACGAGGACGAGCTTGAGATTCTTTCGTCGGACGACCTTCCCGAGGAGTATCAGAGATGTACTCCTCATCCTCGTCATCATCCTCGTCAACGTCGTGACCCAGCACGTCTCTTTCTTCTGCGGCAGAACCGACGATGTTAATTTCTTCGTCGATGTCCTTCGGCTCTGCCGTGTCCTCTCATTCGATGTCTATCGGATATAGACATTTTTGGGTCTGCTCTTCAAGGGTCTTAAAGAAACCCTTTTCCCCCGGCCGCGGTCGCAGTATTTGAAGGACGCCTAACTGCAAAACATAATAACAATGTTAATATTTAATCGTAAAAGAACTTTATTAAATAACGAAAAAACTTACTGATTTTTTTTTCAGGATCTTCTCAACGTCCTTGCTAAGAACGACGATAGTTCCTGACCACGAATGCATTCTCGGCATTCGATTTCCTACTCCGTTTCCGAAGGCGTGCCCAATCTCCGGGATAGCCTCGTACGCCCAATACTGAAAGGCATGAAGATTGCCAGTCAGCGTGTACTTCGCCTCTTTTTGGAGGACCTCGGGCTTCTTCTTCAGCTTGTCCTCGAGGCTCTCCCGGTGGCGCTTCAAATCCACTGAGAGGTATAGAAACGTCTCCCCCCAGCTCATGTTCCCCCATGGCAGGCTGTAGAAGAAGGGGAGATCTTCCACCCACTGGAAGATTGGTTGCCACTTCGGAGGTATGGTTTTGTTTCCCGGTTGTCCGAACAAGTAACCGAGAACAAAGACGCACAAACCTAGTTTGTAGACGTCATCCGGAGCTTTGCACACCGTCCAATTGTTGACGAGTATGCTGAATTTGATATTGGAAGACTCATTCAGATACTCGTCAATGAGTCTGCGGGAAGAGCGTGCGTCCTTCTCCTCTTTAGTCGGACCGTCTTTGTAGTCTAGCCCCGAGATTAGGGCATACTCGAGGCGTCCGAACCTCACTCTCTTTCCTCCTAATCCGAATTGGATCTCTCCGGCTTTGATTGACTCAACTTTCCTCTCCAACAGAGAGTGGACGAGGACGGGAGCGAATTCAAATCAGAGGTAATGAAGAATTGCTCGAACACCGTCCCTCGGAGTTGCTCGATCAATTTCATCTCCTTGAAGCGCTGCTTCACATCTTTTAGGACCCAGGATCCACCATACGTGATTCTCCCCGGGAAAGTGTCTTCAACAAGGAATTTCAAGTGATCCTGCACAAAAAAACAACAAAAAACATCAAAAAACTAATTTTTTCAAAAAAAAATTCAAAACAATCGCATCTTATCGTCCACTATCGCCCCCTATCGTCCTCTATCGTCCACATCGTACGCTATCGTAACCCATCGTCCCCTATCGTACGCTATCGCCCGGGTCTCGTTTGAAGCCCATCGTACACCATCGTCCAAGTCATCGTATGCTATCCTAACCTATCGTAACCTATCGTACGATATCGTATTCCATCTTCCGGACGATGGAATTCAACGTGTTCGTCGTTTCCGGAAAACTTAAAATCTCTTAACTAGCTCAAATCTTCTCAAATCAATCCGTTTTAACTTACTCTATAGTCGAAAACACTATCTAAACTACATGCAATAGATTTAAGTAAGAAAAAACAAGAAATCTAACCTTTTTTTTGAGATTTTCTCTTTTGGGAGGTTTCTTGAGTTTTCGGGTCGTCGCCTCCACCGGTTAGCTTGACGACATTGTATGATGTTGATAACTTCGGTGTGATTGTTTAGGGACGTTGAGTTGGATTGTTTGAATTTTTTTTTAGGAATGTGAAGAGCCGGCCGAGAGAAAGAAGAAGAGAAGAGGAAGAGAAGGAAAGAGAGGGAAAAGAGAGGGAAAAGAAGAGAGAGAAGGGAGATATGAACTTAAGGGTATTTTTGTCCAATTTTGGGCCAAAAGTCCATTTTTAGATATTATTAAAAAGAGGAGTCTAATGTGGATAATTTTATTATTTTTAGGTCTACAAAATGAAATT
This sequence comes from Urtica urens, assembly GCA_958296335.1. Lineage (NCBI taxonomy): Eukaryota > Viridiplantae > Streptophyta > Magnoliopsida > Rosales > Urticaceae > Urtica > Urtica urens. The sequence goes on from OY282528.1 coordinate 9,185,866, forward strand.
TCTCAAAGGAAATGGGAAATGAAGTACCTTGATAAGGAAACAAATGTGCTAAGTGAGGAAACAAATTTCCTCACTAATACACAATGCATGGCCGGCCAACTTAGGAGAGAAAGGGGAAGAGAAAATCAAATAATGTATTATGATTGCATTATTCTTTCATGAATGCATAATTAACCTTTATAGATTTTTCATTTTCCTATAAATAGACCCTCACATAAAAATGTGAAAATAAGCTTTTTTCTTGCTCTCTCTTGCACTATGGCCGACCCTCTCCCCCTCTCTTTCTAGAAAATACTCCTTTTTATTTTGGCACCTAGATCCTCAATTTATCTAGAGAATTAGCTTATGATCCAAAAATTGTTCTTGGTTCATATTGTTTAATTATGCCCACACACAAATCCTTCTAAACCTCTATAGACTCTTGTAATAGAAGCCTTAGGTTTCTCAAGTTCAAGACTAGACGTGAAGGAATCAAGCCAAGGAAGAAGATCCACCTTTCCCAAGACGCTTCAAGTTTGAAGATATAAGAAAGGTTACTATTCAAGTAGTTTAAATAATGTTTTTTAATTATAACATGTATATGCACTTTGCCTAGATTAGTAAAATAGTTTAGTTGTAAAGAAATTTTATATTCCGCCATTTATATGATTAATGATAATTTTTCTTAACCCGAGACCTATTCCAACAAATGGTATCAGAGCTATGGTTAAAGTATATGCATGTACATGTTATTTAAAATCATTATTAGAAAATAGTTTTCTAAATTTACTTGAATAATGGTTTTTCAAAGACTAGATCTTACAAAATTTTAATTAAAAACATTTTTTAATTTTTTTATGTTTAGCATACTCAAAATCAATTTTTTGACAAGTTTGAAAATTTGTGTACATAGATTAAACTAGTTCATTGCACTTTTAGTTTAAATTTGTTATTCAATGTTTTATATTATGTTGCTTGTTTTATATTCTGTATAATTATTAACATGTTAATATAACACACAATTGAAATCAAAACATACAATTAAAATGTTTCAATAAACCTCTTTCCAATTACGCCTAGATCCGACGTACGTTTAATTATTTTTCAATTTCTGGACAAATTGTTATGGCTCAGTAAACCTGGCATAACTCTTTGCTCAGAACTTGAAAGTTAGTTGTTTTTGAAGAAAATTAATGATACGGAAGTTAGCTATCTAATGCAATTAGTTTGAGCTCAATCGGATACTAGATGTCTCATTTATGACCTTTTAAGTCCGAGGTGTACGGCAGTCCCCGAGTCCAGGATTTTAAATCCGGATTTTGCGACTCCTAGCTTCTTCCCCTCTTCTTGATGCATTCGTGGATTTCTGACATTCACGCGCTCAACCCCCATGAAGACGCCTTGAAGGAAGATGTCATGGAGATGAAGATATTAGTTTTAGGAGATTTTGAATCTCAAAAACTTACAAGTGCAAAAATGGGATTTATTAATCTCACAAACTTTCCTTAGGAAAAATAAATTAAATAGACAAAAAGATCCGAGTATGTTCCTTGTGCCTTAATGCATTAATACTGCTCTCCCCTCACAAATATCGATTTTAGGGTTCTTTTTTCTAGTGATCCACTCTATCTCTCTTTACTCATGGAAATGTGTTTCCTAAACGTACAATAGTAGACTTGCCTTTTTTCCAAAAAAATAAGTGGGAGGGTTGCACTTATTGTTTGCAACCCAGATTCCCCTTATTTTTTCCAAAAACTAAGTGGGAGGGTTGTACTTATTGTTTGTAACCCACGATCCCCAACACTAATGTGAATTGCATATATCGCCGGACTAAGAGTCACACTCGTGGCCCTCTCTTAAATGAGAGTACTCATAGACGCATTGCTTCTAACATTGCTTTTATAGCTACGTTCAAAAGTGAAACGATGAGAGAAGGCCTCCCCTCGGCGGATTATTTTCAAAGTAGATCTTGTTGAACTAAGTGTTTTGTTACACACTTAGACTCAAACGCTAGTAATCCTCCCTCGAGGCCCTGCGAAAAGTTTCGAGTGATCAAACTTCTTTATAAGGTGACTAGTCAAAGCATTGATGTATTGACATCATGACTATACATTAATGATGTGTCATTTACTTATCAAAGACGACTCTTTGTGGCCTTCCCTCGAAGGAGTAAAGTGTCATTCTGTTCATAACACCTTTGGATTTTTTTTGTCTAAACTCAAACTTAAAATCATAAACAAAATACTAATCATAAATTGTTTCAACAATCAGCAACATGTCTCTAAACACTATCCCAATCATCTTTTCCTCAAATTAACTGGAATGGAAAAACTACGTAGATTAGAAACGTAACCTAGACACGTCCTTACGAAGGACAATCACAAATGGGTACTCACCATCCCATGCCATTTTGAAACGAATGATGACTCGACCCAAAAAGACAAGGAAGCCCTTGCGGCCTGAATCCAATCAGATGAGATTGTGAGATGCTATGTTTTAGCATCAATGAACAATATGTTGCAAAAAAATCATCATGATATTGGTTCAGCCTAAACCATGCTCTTCAATCTCTATGAGATGTTGGAAGGGCAAAGGCGTCACAATAGATAACATGCGGTTTGAAAGTTTGTGAACTATCGTATGAAAGCTAAGACTCCTGTTAGAGAACACATGATATTGATCATAAGTTATCTCAATGACATGAAAATCTTTGGATATGAGATTAATCGAGAAATCAAAATAGATATGATCTTAGAAATTCTCCCTGAATCTTTCGATACTTTCAAGCTTAACTACTCCATCAATAAGATAGGGTAAACTGTTAATGAGCTGATGAAGGAGATTCACACCGCTGAGGGACTTTAGCATAGAAACTGTCTTGCCAACCTCAAGGCTAAAGGGAAAGGTATTGTACTGATTACCAAAGCTTGTTTAGTAGCTAATAATGTATCTTTGTGGATTCTTGACTTCACTACTACTATCCAAATTTTTTGTTCCTTGAATGGGTTCAGGAAAAGCAAAAGCTTAGAGGATGGCAGTTTTTGCTTCAAGTGAGGGGATGGTAGCTTGGTTTCTGTTAAGGTTGTGGGATCTGTGACACTGTCTTTCGAAGACAAAACTTTAAATTTGAATAATGTATATTATGTTCCTTCCTTTGGGAAAAACTTAATATATGTAGCTCAATTTGTCGAGCAAAATTATCATTTAAAGTTTATTGATAATGAAATTCCTATTACTTCTTCCAATTCATTTGTCACTGATGCATGTTTAAAGAATTGTTTATACTATCTTTATCCTAAACGACCTTTGTTGTTAGACACCGAATAGATAATGATCTAATTAGGGAACCAAAGAGGATCAAACCTTATGACTAATCTGATCTAATAAAATCAACACATCTCTGGAACTTGCTCATATTAGTCTAGATATGATTAAGATACTGGTGAGGGATGGTCCACTCAAAGGCTCTGCAATAGGCTCACTGCCGACTTGTGAATCCTGTATAGAAGGAAAAATGACCAAACAACATTTCTTTGATAAAGTTCGAAGAGCCACTGAGTTGCTGGAACTAAGACATTCTGATGTATGTGGTCAACTCAGAATTCAGGCACGGGGAGGATACGAATACTTCGTTACCTTTACCGATGATTACTCAAGATATGAATTTGTCTATTTGCTTAAACACAAATCGAAACCTTTAAGGTATTTAAGGTTTTTCGGGCTTTAGTGGAAAAACAAACTTGCAAACAGATCAAAACCCTCGATCTGATCGAGGCGGTGAGTACTTGTCTGAAGAGTTTGATAACAACTAGAAGGGTAAAATGGTAATCTTATAAATCTCATATAGTTGATGATATTCGTGAAGGGTAAAACATAGATAACATTCAATGGATCCGCTCAATATAATTAAGTTGAATTTGAGTAAAAAATAAATTCAAATGTTGAACTATACTTTTTCTCGAAAAATGTCTAAAGGGTATTTTTGTCCACATGGACATAAAGTGATGTGAATGTCAAAATAAGATTTTGAATATTTTCATATGATGAAAATATAAATTATTTTCTAAAGCATCAAGAGGAGAGTTTTATTTCCGGTTAATTATAAGTATAATTACCCAAAAGGAAAAGGGAAATTAATTTCATTGAGAAGGAAACAAATGTGTTAAGTGAGGAAACAAATTTCCTCACTAATGCCTTGTGTATGGCCGGCCATCCTAAGAGAGAAAGGGGAAGGGAAAATCAAATATTGTGTTATGAATACATTATTCTTTCATGAATGAATAATTGACCTTTATAGATTTTTCCTTCTCCTATAAATAGAGCCTCACATATATATGTGATAGGTGAAGTTTTTGCCTTGCTCTCTCTTGCTCTTGGCCGACCCTCTATCTCTCTCTAAAAAATACTCCTTTTTATTTTGCACCTAGATCCATACTTGATCTAGAGAATTAGCTTATGATACAAGAATTGTTCTTAGTTCATATTTTTTAATTGTGCCCACACACAAATCCTTCTAAACCTCTATAGACTCTTGTAATAGAAACCTTAGGTTTCTCAAGTTCTCGTTTAGGTTTGAAGGAATCAAGCTAGAAGAGAAGATCAACCTTTCCCAAGACGCTTCAAGTTTGAAGACACAAGAAAGGTTAGTATTCAAGTAGATTAAATAATGTTTTTAATTTATAACATGTATATGCACTTTATCTAGGTTAGTAAAATTGTTTTACTAGTAAAAGAAATGTTTATATTCCGCCATTAATATGATTAATGATAAATTTTTCTTAACCCTAGACCTATTCCAACAACTCGTACACCATACTCAAGTTTGCTTCGTTCTCAGGTTTGCGACAAAATTTTTCCCATTCAAGACCTTGAATGGTGTTGTAGATTAGCGCTCCGATGTCGGTGTTTTGACTAATTTGAAATCCTCGCTCAAGGATTACACTACGCCCCATGAGAATGTCGTAGCAAAGCTCGGCATCCTTACTTGAAAATATTTGGTCGTTGTAGACCACCTCAAGTGCCGCTTGACGAGGACGCTTGGCTTTTCCTTTTTGCTTAGAAGTGCTAGCCTCCTTGGAAGGGCCAACACCCGATGCTTTTTTCGTGTTAACCATTTTCACCTACACAAAAAAAATTAATCAATTTATACATCACAATCGCATAAACAAGATTCAATATAATAATAATATTACATTTCATAATATACATACAATATTAACATGTAATTCTGATTTCAAAATTTCTAAAATAACCGAGAGAATGCAAAATTTTCAATCCCGCTGCAGCTACAAATACAAACCACCATAGCGAAAGTCAAAATTACGCTGCAGCCTTGCATAAATCACGCTGGAGCCATGACACAATTTTTTTTTCTTCACAAATCTCGCCGGAGCCTCAAAACCCAAACACCTCCACCATTAAATCTAGGTTATAAACTATCAACCTAACCAATTTCAATCCTAGATTCGAGTTAAAACATGAAATAAATTGAAAATCTAAAAATTTAAACCAAAATGGAACTTACGTAGGTACTTGGGCGAGAAGAGCTTGTGGCGGGAAGGAGATGGCGGCGAGGAGAGAGGAGGAGGGCAGAACTTGGGCGGCGAGGAGGGGAGGAGGGCGAACTCGGGCGGTGAGGAGTGGGGAAGAGGGCGAACTCGGGGGGCGGAGAAGAGGCAAGATCTTGCGGCGGTGGCAAGAGGCGAGAACACGCGGCGGCGGGGATAAGGCGAGATTAAGCGGTGGCGGGGAGAGGCAGAAAATAGCCAGAGAGGGTTGGAATTGGGAGGAGTGGAAGATATGAAGGAAATAAAAGAAAAGGAAGATTTTATATATGACTTTATGGAAAATCGCGATTTCTCGCTGCAGCGAGGATTAGGCACCGCTGCGGCGAGCCTAGTTCTGGGCGAAAAAAAAATCTCACAGCAGCGAGATTTTTTTTAACTCAATCCTACAACGCTTAACCTAAGCATTGTGGGAACTTCTTGCTGCAGCGAGATTTGTACGTAGCTGCGGCGAGGATCCCACAACGGATCCATTAAGCGTTGTGGAAGAGTTCTTATCCGCCAATTTTCCACAATGGTTAGCTTAACCGTTGTAGGAACATCTCGCTGCGGCATGATTCCACAATGGATACAAATAAGCGTTGTGGGAGAATTGTTATCCGCCAATTATTCATAATAGTTAGCTTAAGCGTTGTGGAAATCAAAGATCCCACAACATTTGTGGCTAAATGTTATGGCAAATCGGTCTTCCCACAATGGTTAATGACAAACGTTGTGGAAATCGGTCTTCCCACAATGGTTAATGACAAACGTTGTGGGATCTCTGGTTCCCACAACGCTTATTCTGATGCGTTGTGGGAACTCCATTTCCCACAATGCTTATTATAAGCGTTGTGGGAGACCCATTGTGGGATCCAACATTTGTAGTACTGATGCTTTATCAGGGGGGATCCCATGGAGACACGGACACGCGAGGTTCTCTTCCGAACGTATCGGAGATCACAGAGACAAGAAGCATAGGGAGGCGGGTGCCGACTTGCATCGCGCCGACGGCCCATGCGGGAGGGGGCGACTGCCCGCCTCAGAAACGCCCTGCTCCCTCGTCCGCCAGTGAGATGCCCGATCGATTCATCTGGGGGCCATAGCGGGGGCTCCCTTTTGTTGGTAGAGGCGGCTGCTCTAAGGGACCAAATATCCCGGGGTTTCGTAGATTCTTCTCCGAAGTGCTTCAAGGAGCTCGTCGCAGTTAGCAACATGGAGTTTTGTAGGTAGGGCACTCGTGATGCCCGAAAGGTTCGTCTTTCCCTTTCCCTTCTTGATTTGCGCTTCCTGCAAACACAGTTATTCGTCTTATAGTTTTTGGTGCGCCAAGAGTGGACCGAGCTGATGGTAGAGGAGATGGCGCGTCGGGAACGAATCCTGAAAGAGGTCAGCAAAGCAAAGCCCTTCCCGAGGCCGTCGCTAGCCGGGACGCCGCCGAAGCGAAGTTGGTTGCTGCCGAAGCGAAGTTGGCTGCCGCCGAAGCGAAGTTGAGGGAGGAGTGCGCGGCGCGAGAGCAGATTGAATGGTCCGCCTGCGGGTTCCTACCGGAGAGCAAGAAGCTTGAAGGTGTTGTGGCACTCCGAGATGCCGAGCTAGCTACAAGAGGGGCGGCTCACGCGAAGATCGTTCGGGAGAGCGAGTCTCTCCAGAGGGAGATGCAGGCTATCATCGACGACACCAAGCATGCTAAGGTCCGATCTGATGAAGACTGGGAGGTGGCCTTGGAGGAGGTCCGATATGCTGCCACCGTGTGTGTCCAGGACGCGACGATCACCGAGAATCGGGCGCGCGAAGTGACATTCGCCTTCTTTGACGGGTTGTTCCCGCCGATAGGGGGTTACTTGGAGTTCGACGATCCGATGGACACCCGTCTTGACGAGACTGTGCGTTCATTGGTGGGTACTTCGCCCTCACATCTGGTACCATTTTCCTCCGTCGATTAAGAGCAAGCCGAATTTGGTTCCGAGTGACCACTCGAGTAGTGATTTTCCATTTATCGCTTTCCGCCCCATAGTTTAGCGCTTTTGCATTTTGATTTGGTTTGCAGACTTCTTTCGGATGTTTCCTTTGTTTGCATTTTTGCGGTGTCAGCCTTCTATTGAAAATTTCTTTCTATTATACCTGTGTGATTGTTTCTTTTAATCGACTCTCATGTCGTCAATGGCCGTAATCTTATGAGACACTCCCTTGGTCAGGAAATTGATAACAATCAAGGTTTTCCGTCGCCGTCAATGATCTGCTGGACCCATGACTCTTGCGATCAAGGGAGTTGGAGGCATGTCACTCGCTTCATGTGGTCGATCGTGGGAGATCCGTTAGGCCGCTCGTCCGAGTTACAACGAGGGTACTCGGATCTCTAGGAGCGACATCCGTCTTGCCTACTTACGCCTCGCTTATATGGTGACATATGGGCTCGCTTTCTTCGGTATGGGCATTCTCCCTAACCATGTTTTGAGAACTTTTATCTGTGAGCCTTCATCGATGGCCTGTCGGCTTACGATTGTGCTCTATGGCGAGGGATCCCAAGATTTGGCCCAATCGATGACCTATCGGTTTACGACTGCCTCTTGTGGCGTCGTGCATCTTCATCTCAAGGGTGTCCAGTTTACGCCTTAGGATTGGGTTCAACATTATCCCGACAGTTTGTCAGTCGGGGGTTTGTCAGTCGGGGGTCTGGGCACGTGGGCGAACCTCAAACATTTGTGCATCGTCGGGCCCAATCTTGCGCATCTTTTTTCAAGGTTGGCCAAAAATAGCCTAACCTTAAGAGTTTCAATGCCATAGATTGTCCCGCGGTGTGGTTTCCACACAAGCTCTTGTGCAACTCGCTCATCGCTCATGTTTCTTCACTCTCGTGAAGGCAGCACAAGAGTTGCATCGAAAAGCCTCGTTTGTACAGCACATCTCCACTCATAGTGTACCTTGATGCCAAGCTTTTTATTTTTCGGGCGCCTTCGCGATCTTTAGGCAATTCGTCGGTCGCGATATACTCTGTTAGGGGAGTCATCCAAGATGGGGTCGGAGATTTTCCAACTGTCCCTACATCGCCTCTGGATACGTAGGGTCGATTTAGGACTTTAATCGGGACGATACCATATCCTTCCTCGTCGATACCCGAGGCGAGGCGCGCCAGGGCGTCGGCCTCGGTGTTCTCTTTGCTAAGGTTTTGCTCGACTTTGAAATAAGCTATTGCTTTTAGGTTCTTGAGAGTTTTAGCCAAATATGCGACCATATTCGGCTCTTTGGCGACGTACTCTAGCTCATTGTTGGAGGCCTTGAACTCAAAGCGTAGGGCGTACCTTAACCTTTCCCGTCGGAATTGGTCAGGACCACCCCGGCGCTAGTCCTCCGGGCGTTTGACGCGTCGTCGACGTGTAGTTTCCATATCGGACTTGTCCGCCCGAGCTCTCGCTTCTTAGACGGATCAAGTGGGAGTTCGATTTCGTCCCGCCGGGGTGTAAATTCGGCAACGAAATCGGCCAAGGCTTGACCTTTGCTGGTGGCTCGTGGTTGGTGTTTTATCCCGTACTCGCTGAGCTCTTGTGACCAGATGGCCATCCATGTTGAGGAACCCCGCTATAAAGCCTCTTCGATGGGGTGCCCGGAGCGCACAATGATTTGGTGCGCTTGGAAGTAGGTACGCAATTTTCTTGCGCTCATGACCAAAGCTAGTGATAGCTTCTCGATCTCTGGATATCGTGTTTCGACGTTTAGGAGAGCCTTGCTAACATAGTAGACCGGTCATTGGCTACCACCTTCTTAGAGGATGAGGACCACACTCGTGGCCCTCTTGGACACTGCAAGGTAGAGCACGAGCGGCTTGTGGTCGACGAGTTTTGACAAGAAGGGAGACGTTGCAAAGTATATCTTCATTTCAAGGAACGCTCTCTCGCATTCATCTGTCCACTTAAAATTTTCTCTCTTCTTTAGGGCGTAGAAGAAAGGTTGGTACCTGTCGGCTGCCTTTGACACAAACCTGGCAAGGGCCCCGATTCTTCCAGCTAGGCTCTGCACCTTCTTGGGTTTTCGGGGAGACCTCAATTCAAGGATGGCCGTGATTTTTTCGGGATTAGCCTCGATCCCCCTTTTACTGACCATTTAGCCAAGGAACTTTCCCCACTCCACTCCGAACATGGTCCGGAGATCGTGGACATGGTTTGAACCCTGACTCATTTTTACCAACATGTCGTCCACGTATACCTCCACGGTCTTGCCTATTTGGTTGGCGAACATGCGATTGACTAATCGTTGATAAATTGCGCCGACGTTTTTGAGGCCGAATGGCATTACCTTGTATGAATAGAGATCTTTGTTCATCATGAAGGTGGTCTTTATTTGGTCTCCTCATGCATACGAATATGGTTATAGCCTGAATAGGCATCCATGAAGATCAGCAGTTCGTGGCCTGCTGTCGCATCCACGAGCTGCTCTATCCGGGGAAGCGGGAAGCTATCCTTTGGGCAGGCTTTGTTAGGATCTTTGTAATCTATGCAAATACCCCATTTCCCGTTAGATTTTTTAACCATCACAACATTGGATACCCACTTGGGATGTTCCGCTTCCGTGATGAAGTCGGCGACGAGGAGTTTATCAACTTCCTCTCCAATGGCGAGGTATCTTTCCCCGCTAAAGGCCCTTCTGGGTTGTACCAATTCGGGCACGTTACGGTCATCGTTTAGGCGATATACCATAACCCTCGGTTCTATGCCCAACATGTCTGCGTGTGTCCACGCGAAGATGTCTTCGTGCTCCCTGAGGAAGGAAGCCATCAACTGTTGTCTTTTGGCGGAGAGCGTGACAAGGTCGTCAGGAGTTTCCAAGCGCCGACGTTCAATTTCGTTCGCGCTGGTCTAATTCTCCGAAGGTTATTCCTTCCTCGGGTTTGCACGGGAGCTCGTCGTTGAGTTGACAAACTTTGCAAACCTCCTTCTTCCCCTCGGCCTTGGCGGTTTTTTCTTCGGCGGCCCACACATGATACGATCGTGCCTTGGCCTGGATTCCCATCATGCATGCGATTCCCCTCTCGGTGGGGAATTTCATCATGAGATGATAAACCGATGTAATGGCCTTGAGCCCGACAAGGGTCAGTCGACCGATTATCACGTTATAGGCCGTCGGCTCGTCGACGTTCAAGGATGTCACAACCCGGGTAACTTCTGCGCCACCTCGGGTTCCGAAGGTAACAGAAAGATATATCGATCCTTCAGTCCACACTTTCTCCCAGGAAACGCATAAAGGGGGGTGCGCATTGGGGCGAGCTTTACTCCATCGATTTTCATCTGCTCTAGCACTGACTTGAATATAATGTCCACAGGCTGCCATTATCAATCAAGATCTGTTGGACCTTATTGTCGGCAACAGTTGCATATACGACTAGGGCATCGTTATGCGGGTGGAGGATCCTCTTTGCTTCCTCTTCGGTGAAGCGGATCTCTTCAAAAGGAATTTGTGGGGGAGCGACTTGAGTGAGGTTGATGACACTTCTGACCTTCTTGTTAATTACCGCCCTCAAGTATTTCTTCCATTGGTAACTCGATTCGCCGCAGTTGAGGCCTCTGGTGATCGTTCTCCCGATGTTCATCTCGGAGGCCTCAGGCACGTCGCTGATGGTGGCGATGGCGATCGCCTTATCTTTGGCCAGCCCTCTGTTATGGGAATATGGGCGATCTTCAGGGATTATCACCCCGTCTGCCCTCATGACAAACTCGACCCCCATGTGCGTCCTGGCCTAGGCCATGAGTTCGGCCATGTCTCTCTAGTCCCTTCCTAGAATCGATTTTAAAAGATTTCTCGGCTCTCGCCTGGTTTCTGCCTGATCGTCCAAAGATACGACTTGGACTTCTTCAGGGCAACTAAGGTGGCGAATCAGGAGAGCGAGGAACGAGCCGATACTCTCGGGTTTCAGGCTTCTAAATCACTCAAATCCCGATCTTGACAAAAAGTCGCATCCGATTGTCCCTGCATCATCATCCAGGTATCATAATGCTGAATGTGGAAATTAAGGTTGGAGAGCCCATCGTATGGAGGTACGGTGGGGAGCTTGAACCCCCCCCCCCCCCCCCCCCCCCCCGCCCGGGCGGCTGCACGAGCACCGCCACCGGAAAAAGCGAGTATGACCCTTCCAGACCGTTGTATGGCTGGAGCCTCCCGAGCCTGCTTCACGCACCTTGATGATCTGATTCTGGAGTCTCTGAATCATCGTGATCACCTTAAGCAGTTTTCAGCTCCCATAACCAGTCCCAGCGGCGTGGGAAATTGTCGCTCTTTGGACCCTTGGTCCAAGGCATTTGGAGGAGGATTTTTGAGGGTGGAGGCATTGGCAGCTGCTCGGCGGGCGTCCAGCTTCCTCCTTAAGTCCTCCTTGCAAGGATCTCGCTGCGAGTGAAGGCGGGTCCTCAAATCTCCCTCGGCAAAATGCGAAGGTCTAGCTGGTGGCGGGAGACCTTCGCGACGGGTTTTGCGACTGTCTGCGCCGATGTCCCCCCGTCGGGAGGATGTTCGGTGCACACGTCAGGACCGTCCACTGTGGGAGTTATCATCAACCATCTGCACCCGAGGGTTGCTCAAGCCTTCGCGTAGCGAGCTTTCTTGAGCTCGTTCCGCCGATGGGCCCAATGGAGCGTCGCTCGCATTTGCCACGGGTGAACGTTTGGCTTGTGTCTGTTTTCGAGATTATGTTGTTTCTGACATAATTCTCATCCCGGGTCGAACAATCCTCTTCCTCGTATTCGAGGAGTTTTACGAGAAAACCTCTGTTCACTCCTGGCCGTGCCAGCAACTTCGCTAGGCGGAAATTAGTTTCATCCCTCGGGCCTCTTTCGTTGTCACAAGGGGCGGAGGTGGCGTTCTCGGAACTCCTTACCATAGGCTGTCGCCTAGTCCCTCGGTGGGGAAGTTTCCAAAACTCATATCGCGAGCTAGTGGCTCGTGCCATGGGATTGCTCGATCGGGCAACCGCAGAAGCTGCCAGAACGTCACTCATTTTCGTGAGTGGACAAAAGGAGAGAAGAAAAAGTGAGATGTGAATAAGATATATCCAAGGTAGGAGGTTCCTCTCCTTCTAGCGCCAAAACGTTGTCGCTGAACTTTGGACAACGTTCAGAGACCTCAGGGGTCAGATCCCCGCTTGGGACGAGTGACCTTCGCTTCGGCCTTAGCGTGTCGGATCCGCTGTCCCATATCATCCCTTTGCTATGTCGTGGTCTTCGAGTCCTTCTATTATCTTAAAAGAGTAAACTGACGTGAACTAAGACGAAATAACAGAGGGTGGTGCTCTGTTTACCTCTCGGACGCTCAACATTAGTACAATGTGGGTGCAGTTTGTAGGATGACGAGTAGGGATCCACAAGATCGGGCGGAAACAAAGACTAGGGAGTCAATGTCGTATCGACCCTCGGATCTCGGATCTTAGGGAACAATTCCGATCGGAAGTGGTTCTGGACTCAGCTTCCCATGGAGGCTATGGCCGAGTGAGAAAGGGAGAGATAAAGTGAGAGAGTTTTACTGTTTTGGGTTGTTTAAGAATGTCCAAAATCAAACCCCCGTCTTGGTGAATGGAGGAGGATATTTATAGCCTTTAGGGGCCAGCCAATACCCCCCCTAGACGTGCCAAGTGAATGGATGTCCGAGTCTGCTTAGGGAGACGCCCAGGGGGCTGGCCGTCCGGCTATGAGGACGTCAGGGCGTTTGGGAGCCAAGAGGACGTCCGGGCCGCAAGGAGCTGGGAGGACGTCTGGGGCTACTGAGTGTCGGGAGGACGTCCAGGCCTGTTGGCTGCTGGGAGGACGTCCAGGCCTGTGGCCACTAAGAGGACGTCGAGGCCTCTCGGGAGGCAGGGGGACGTCCAGGCCCTTGGGAACGAGGAGGACGTCCGTGTCCTTACGAGCCAGGAGGACGTCCGGGCCCCTAGGAGCCAAGAGGACGTCCGGGCCTCTGGGGAGCTAGGAGGACATCCTGGCCTCTAGAAAGCTAGGAGGACGTCCGGACCCTAGAGAGCTAAGAGGACGTCCGGGCCCTAGAGAGCTAAGAGGACGTCTGGGCCGGCATGAGGGGACGTTTGGGGAGGTTTTTGACAGGCGAGGCCCCTCCCGGAATGTTCGCCTCGGGCCGTCACTATGAAACATCATACGTATTCCGACGTCCATCGGTCGTCGTTTCTATCGTCGGAAAACATCGAAAACACACATTGCCGCGGCCAACTGTCCCAGTACATATCTTGCCGTGGCGTATACAAGTAAATTATTTAGGATTTGAGTATAAAAATTTTACTATCACATTTTTATTTTCTCTCTCGATCAAAAAACCTATTTCGAACCATTTGACCTAGATGTTTCTCATCATTTCTTCTTCAGAAGTACCGCAAGCATATCTTCCTCTCTTTGTTTCTTTGCTTCTCCGATTCACTTAAGCTTTGTTTAGAAGTTTAGATCTCTTTTACTTGCTCTCTTTATATACTGATTATGTTTAAAATATTGGAAAATAACATGTTAAGTGTGAGATATGTACTCATTATCGCTGTTATGGGCTATGATCGCCGAGGTGAGCCCATGTATTTTTTGAAATATGAGTTTTGAAGTTGTATTGAACTCGGGATGAATATTTCTTATCCCCGACCTGGACGTGCCTAAATTTATTTGCAGCGAGGCTTATTATTTTGTTAAATTTTGTTGTTTTGATATGTGTTTTCATTCATGTGGCTGAAATTTACTATTAATTTCTTTTGCCCCGGCCAAGATATGTTTTCATTGAGTGTTAATGTGCTATTTTTGGACCATTTTAAGGTGAAACAATGGTGCGGTCTAAAAAACTGAGTCTCGTAGATGCCCCTATTTCATCGAGACCCGCGTCAAGAATAGGAAAACAAACTTGTCATGTTTTTCCGCAAATGGTTGTAGATTACAACGACCGTATATTTTCAAGCAAGGAAGACGAAAAACGCTAAGATAAGCTTGCCGTACTTACTTCAAACAACACACAACATAGTTTTTCATATCCTTCCATCATTTATAACTTTAGTTTTCAAGAAGGTGTGACGGGTATAAAGCACGAATCAGTAAAACAGTTCCCCAACACTATTAATGATAAGATGAACGAGGGGTACATGATTATGTTGAAATAGGTGTAGGGTTAAGAAAAAATTATCATTAACAAGTTAATGGCGGAATATAAAAATTTATTTCTTAGTATTTTTTTTTTACTAACCTAAGCAAAGTGCATGAACATCATATTATTTAAAAACACATTATGTAATTACTTGTTACTAACCTTTCTTGTAGCTTGATCTTTGAGAAGTCTTAGGAAAAGTAGGCCGTCTCGACTTGCTCATTACCTTCACACCTAATTGTGAACTCAAGAAACCTAAGATTTCTATTACAAGAGTCTATAGAGGATTTCAAGGATTTATGTTTGGGCATAATTAAATACAATAACTCAAAAACAAGTCTATGAGCTAAATAGCTCATTTAAACCTAAGTCTAATGAGGACTAAAGTGACAAGAGGAAGCGAAATTATTTTCACATCTCAATATGAGTCTCTATTTATAGGAGAAGGAAATACAAGAAAGGGTACTTACCCTTTCCTATTATGTATTCATGACACAAGATTTGATTTCCTCTCCTCGTTCTATAGTACATTGCCGCCGATCCCCTATGCATTAGTGAGGGAAATTTGTTTCCTGAATTAGCATATTTGTTTCCTTCTCAAGGAAATTCATTTCCTCTTTTCCTTTTGGGTAATTATCTTTATAATTAAAGGCAAAAAACTTATGTCCTCTTTGGATGATGTTGGCCGAACTCTACACAAGGGAATGAGCTTCTAAATGCTTCCTTATTTCTTTTAAGAAAATTCTCATTGTAGAATTAATATAGCACAAATAATGAAATTACTTTCATAATGCCTCAATCAGATTTTCGGTTTTAGAAAATAATTTATATTTCCATCATATGAAAATATTCAAAATCTCATTTTGAGATTCACATCATTTTATGTTCATGTGGACAATGATACCCTTTGGACATGTTCCGAGAAAACGCTAGTTCAACATTTGAAGTTATTTTGACTTAGCTTCTAGTTTAACAATCCTACTATAATGACTTGTAATAGTGAACTTATGGATCCTTTCATAACACAAGCGCACACATAATACATTCATAATGCAATCATACAAAAACGCCAACACCAACTAGTCAAACAAATTTCCAAACTAGTCATTAAATCTAAATTTTGATGCCTTTTACTAGCTCTGATACCATTTGTTGGAATTTATTTAACAATTAAACAATATTAATTACAATACACATCCTATGTGGCGGAAAATTATAATTAGATCTAATATATTAAAACCAATTTTAATATATTTAACAACCTAAGGCATTAAAATTTATTGAGTAATTATAAACAATTTATAATTCACAAGCTCAATCAAATAAAATTAAAATAATAATTTATATAACAATTATATAATTTATATTTAATTATTTAATTGAGGAATTACTTACGGAAGAGGTTGTAAACAACCACGACGTTGCTAGCTATCGCCGGAATGCCACGTCACACCCAAATCCCGAGAAAAGCCTCGCCCGATTGCTCGGGAACGTCCTCGCCGGATTGGGAAGGGTCACCGGGATGCAGAGCAGCTGGGAGCCTCGCCGGACTGGACTTCTTCGCCTGGCAGGGAGCTCGTCGGAATGGATACCCTCGCCGGACTAGGCACTCGCCGGATTGGACTCAGTCGCCGCACAGGAGCTCGCTTGACAGGGAGCTCGCCGGACTGGGGAGTCTCGCCGGACTGGGACACCTCGCCGGACTGGAGATCTCTGGGACACCTCGCCTGATGACCTCACCGGATTTTCCTCGCCGGATTGGACTCGCCGGACTGGAGCGCCTCGCTGGGATCCCCTCGCCTGACAGATGACCTCGCCGGAATGGATCTGCCTCGCCGGATTGAACCTGTCTCGCCGGATTGGACTCGCCTGATGGGTAGCCTTCGCCGGACTGTGTCTAGCTCGCCGGAATGGAGCCCTGGAGGCTGAGAGGTCACCGAAATGCACAGAAAACGACCTAGGGACTTTTAGGAGGGCTGAAACCTTTTAAAACAATTTTTCTAAATCATTCAAACACCACAAGTGATGAATCAACAATATTACACTAAGAAATATTGAGATCAAGAGTGTGGGCTCTAAAAAACAATTAGGGAATCAAAGATTGAATTAGGAAAAACAATTTTTTCTCTTTTCTTTGTTTGGGGATTTCGGCCGAGAATTGCACAAGGGGGAAGATGGAGTGTGTGCCGAAAATTCTCTAGGGTTCAGGTTAGTAATTAGGGTTTCTTAGCCTTATTTATACAGGTTATAAATGGGCTTAAGCTGGGTCAAACTCATGACC
The DNA here is from genome assembly GCA_958296335.1 of Urtica urens. NCBI lineage: Eukaryota > Viridiplantae > Streptophyta > Magnoliopsida > Rosales > Urticaceae > Urtica > Urtica urens. The sequence goes on from OY282528.1 coordinate 9,202,774, forward strand.
CTATTCACTTAAGGAATTCGGCCAAAACACTCTCCTCTTACTCGTCCATGTCTTTGATTTTTGTTCCCAAATTTATTTGATTTAATTTCTAAAATTAATTTAGAACTCTCATTATTATTTAATGACACATCATTAAATATATTTCATAGTTATCGAATAAGTACGAAATGAGAAATAATTTGTTTTCTTCTTTTAACATATTTGATCACTCGAGAATGTTATCATCAATATGATAACATCTTGTGATTCAATAAACAAAATAAATAACTAGTTATTTATCGAGTTTCAAGAAAACAACTTTCTCAATATAAATCAATATTTATACTTAATGAGTAAATCAACTTTTCCAGTTCTTTTAATCTCTTCCAAGTGTCTATCATTGAGACCTCATGGACCCACATGAACGAGGCTTTAGAATAAAGATCGGACACAAAATTTCTCAAACTTTTTCCGTCTTTTAACTCTTAATATTGGTCGATACCACTAAAGGACCAATATTGACCATCTCTCTGTTCATGTGCGTATCTTTTATGTTTAATATGATGAAACAATTTCTCATACAATCCACGGAGTATATTACGATATTACCCTTCATTTGTATCCGTAACTGAAGGGAATGTAAGATTACTGTTTTACCCCTCGAGTTATTATTTCACTAACTCCTTTGTTATTTGTGAATGAGAAAAACATAGAGTGAGATGTCTGTACATGTTCAGTTCAGGATTAAGGTAAGTATCATAATACTCCTTTAGTTGTGAACTTGAAGCCTCGAGTGTGTAAACAGTTTGTCTCGAGCTTCAATGTGTCACTGGTCTTGTTCAGTATCTTCTATAAGAAACCTAGTATGAATCATAGAGTCACAACTCTCTATATCACAAGATGAGATATCATGATTCATGCTAACAATCAATAATAAGATTCGATTGCTCTATCGATCTTTAGATTGCGAAAAAATGTTTCAAACTTGTCACAAGGGGTTATCTTGTCAAGTCTGTACTTTACACCCTTTTCGTTGATGACAGTTTCAGAGCATAGCTTAAACATAACTAAACACAATCTTATAAAGAATGAACATTTATTAATATCAATGTTTCAGCAAAATACATATACACAAAGTATCTCAATGTCTAATATCTCCTTTGTGGGCACCAATCCCAACAATTTATTCACAATCCAAGTATTAAAGCATGAGGTGATACATATTACATTTAAGAAATCTTGTACATGAATTAAATATCTATGAGAACTTCACAAAACTGGCTCATGACATCTTCATAACTTAATATCTCACCAATTAGTCTAATCTAGTTTACTTAATGGATCTTTTGACTTTCTCAAATGAGATATTAAAACTATGAAATGACATGTCTCATATCAAGATTTAGGTAAGCATGATGCAATTCATACGTAGTGACCTTGAGACAGAAGAGGTTAAATGGTTTGGTCTTACATTGTGTCTAAAGGAGCACTAGTCAATTCAGTATCTTCGAAAGATACACTAGAAGAACTATAGAGTTCCTAACTCTCTATGCCTCGTAACCAAACATCATAGATTCTTCCAACAATCATACTGGGATCAATATTCCGCTGATTTTTAGATTGCGAATATTTCATTTTAACCAAACCATGAAGAGTTTGTTCACGCAAATCTACATTTGTCTCTTCATATGTTATTAGGTTTGATTAAGGACAATAAGACTATTGGATTTCATAAATTTTGAAACAAACGAAATAGGAATGAATGAACATTTAAACTTTTATTAAATTAATCAGCAAATTAGAATAAAACTCATGAGAGATTTATATTACATCGATATGTAAATAAATACTCTTCTTGTCGGCATCTCTGCCAACATATTAAAGAAAGAGAAGAGGAGGAAGAGTAACCCCCAACTAATCAATATGTACTCCATCTATGAGCTTTGGGGATTGCAGTATCATTGGATGTTTGGTGTCCTTGATTTTTGGAAAGATCAAACATTCATTTTTGATCCATTGTCAAACTAAATATCAAAAGATTTAACAAAGTTGTTAGAAGGTAGTAATTTTATTATTGTTTATTGAATGTCTATATGTTTATTAATTGACCTTATTGAATATTATAGGGTTTTTGTAGATTTCAAACTTGTGCACCATAAATCTTGAATCAAGCTTCAATCAACTTTAACCTAGTATGCTTCGATTCCCACACAAATCGGTGTTACTTAATGCGAAATGCGAGTATTATGTTTTAAAATATATGCGTGATATTGTTGAACTTGGTAAATTACAAATGAAGAAAATACATACACCTGGTCATTGAGAGAAAGTACGTGATGAATGAATTTTTTACATAGAATCTTTTATTGACTGCGAGTATTAGTTCAATTTTTGTGGGATATGATATGTAATTTTGGAAATATGAATTATTTAGATTGAAATATTATGAATATTTGGATATAGGTTATGTTGTGAACATGAATTGGATATTTCTTTTATTTTCATTCAGATATTGAAACTCTGCAACTTACTCCACGGCGAGAACAACAATTTGTTGCGGCGAGAATTGTTCATTTCTCTATCCCACATCACAAATTTGTTGCAGCGACAGTCTCCATAAGACCCGCTACCGCATTGTCTCTTGAATGTCTAGCCCGTTGTGGGACAACATCTCTCTGCAACTTAGGTTGCACTTCGCTGGAGTGAGGATACTTGATTCTCACCCGCTCTCAAGTGAAGACTAATCCGCTGTGGGAGCGGGTATTTTCCGTAGCATGGATTGCACTTTGCTGCGGAAAATTTTGGCCATACATAACCCCCTCCCATGTCGGTTCTAACCCGTTGTGGGGGGGGGGGGCTTTTCGAAGCGGAAACATTTGACAAAATTACACGAGATTGAGATTGATGCGTTGCGGGAGCGAGTATTTCTTTACAGCGTGGATTACACGTCGTTGCTGTGAAAGTTGATCAATTTTGACCTCTTGTCACATCGAGACTGGCTTGGTGATGGAGCATATGTGTCCAACAACGGGACAATCCTGATGTGAGAACAAGTATATGTGGCAGCGGGACACTGACACGCTGTGAAAGCCAAAAATTATTGTAGTGACTTATTCTGGTTTGAATGCCATAAATAATATTAATCAATTCATATTTCCTATTTTTCTTCCACTATATTTAATCAAAGATACATCCAAGATCATTAAAAAGAAATCTTGTGATTATATGTATCTCATGAATATAGTTTTTGGTTATTTTGTGCAACTCAATATGAAAGTTTACAAAGTATTTAAAAACTCTCCATGTGCTGATGTGTTTTATCACTAAAACATTGATGATTTTTATGATCATGTGGCATAAGACTAATATTAATATTTACAAATCATCACCTTGCGATTCGCATCTCCAGTCTCTTGGAAGCAGAATCATTTGTCTCGTTTTTCCCCGAATACTTCACCCATTGAGTTTGAGCAAGTTGAGTGCCTGAACTTCTCAATAGGAACAATTGTTGTTAGGATGTCATCTGACTTAACATCAATACAAATCTTCTTAACAGTTATGACTCCTTCCACAATGACATATGATGAAGTGGAGTCCCACATTTATGTGTTTGGTCCATTCATGATACATAGTGTTCTTCGATAAGTATATAGCACTCCAAAAGTCACACTAATTATTTGCATTGTCTTGATCATAACCAAAATCCGTCACACACCATTTTAACAACAAATCTTCTATTAAAAAATTCTACTATCACAATCGAGGATAACCTAATGCTTGAAAAAATTCCTTCAGAAAAAGAAATTAAAAATCTAGTTTGGGAAATGCCAAGACTCAAAACCTCTGATCCCGACGGGCTGTAGGAAATTTTTTACGCCAAATATTGGGACGTTGTTCGCTCATCTCTTGTCAAATTCGTTCAAGATTTTTTCAGATACAATATTCTTAGTCTCGAGGCCAGCTTTGCTCATGTTATAATCATTCCTAAATCAATTGCTGCTGAAGAATTCAAAAAATTCAGGCCAATTTCACTATGCAAATTTTGTTTCAAAATAATAACAAAAATCATCATATCTAGGCTCCGCAGATTAATGGAAAAACTCATCTCTCCCTTCCAATCTGCCTTTATTCATGGTTGTTGGATTGCCAAAAATACAATAATCGCATGAGAAATCATCGAAAAAATTAAAAACACCAAAGGAAAAACAGGTCATGTAGGCATTAAAATGGACATGAGTAAAGCGTTCGATAGGATTAAATAGAGCTTCATTTTCTATGTTTTTGAAAACTTTGGATTCTCATAATAAATTTCAAAATGAATTAAATCGTGCGTTTGCTCAGCATCGAGTGTTATTCTTTTGAATGGTTGTCCTCTTCGTTCCTCTTCATTCTTTTCCTCCGAGGTCCTTAGTCATATTCTCACCAAACATCAAAATAATGGTACTTTCAGAGGTATTAAAATCGGCAGAAGTTCCCCCATCTCCCACTCATGTTTGCCGACGATACCATCTTATTCTGCAGGGCTAAACGTAACGACATCCAAAATATTTTGGAAATGCACTGAAAAATATTCTAAATGGTCTGGTCAATTGATAAACAAAGAAAAATCGGGTCTCATATTTTCTCCTAACTATTCCGCCAATTCTAAAGACGAGATCAAGACTCTCATGGGCCTCTCAGAATGCTCTGATGACGTTTTCCACCTACGCAACTCTCTCTTTATCTCTAGAAACATTAGTGAAAATTTCAAGTTCATAAAAAACAAGATGTCGGATAGGCTCGAGGGTTGGATGACTAGTACAATGTCCAAATCGGGGAACAACACTAGTCAAATCAATCTTACAAAACATCCCGACATATTCTATGGCCTCTTATAAATTACCAAAATCCTTTTGTAACTCTCTTGAGAAAATGTCCCATAAATTTTGGTGGAAGAGTGCCTTGGGGAACTCTAGATTTTTGGCGTCGGTGGGTTGGGATAAGCTGTGCAAACCAAAATCTTGGGGCAGGATCGGTTTCAGAAGGTTTGAGGATATAAATACAGCCTTCCTCTCCAAATTAGGTTGGCAAATTGCTAAGCAGTTTGATAAATTTTGGGTCCACCTCTTGGGGAGCAAATATCTTAGCTCTCCTACTTTTTTTGAATCCAAAGCAAAACTCCATCATTCCAAAGTCCTGGAAAGACATTCAATCTACCAAAATTTTTATCAAGTCTAAATCTAGCTTTCTCATTGGCGATGGGAGTCAGGTTATAATTTTTTATGACAATTGGGTTTTTGACCCCCTTGTCCCTCCCCTTCATATTCCTCCTGACCCTCCTATTATCCGCGTGAGTGAGATCATAGCTGAGCATTCGCAGTCTTGGGACGTCGCCCAAATTCAAAGATTGTGAGGGATCAAATAAGTTCCCCATATCTTGCACACATCTATCAACAAGGGCTCGAATTGTTTCCCCTTAAAGACGCCGCTCCTTTCCAGAGGTCCCGACCCATCAAACATCTGCGATATTTGCGGCGATGAGCCTGAAACGGTAGCTCATGTTTTCCGCAGATGTTAGTGGGCTAGGCGACTCTAGTTTGTCGCAGGCCTAGGCATTTCATGGAATTGGAATATTGACTCTCTCGACATCGATATCGTTTCTGACATTTTTGTTTCTAACGCCTCTATCAACTCCCATAACCAAAATAATAATGAATTTCTAGTTAATGCTTGGGTAATTCTTGAAGAGATTTGGAAGAAAAGAAATAAATTTATTTTTGAAAACAAAACTCAAAATATTCTTTCTTCTTGTCGGAATATTTGCATTAAAGCTCTAGAATTTCGCAGCACTTTGATTTCTATGGACTCTTCTGCTGCTGTTCCTCTCTCTATGCATGTCAGTTGGGCGAAGCCGCCGGGGGACTTCATCAAAATCAATGTGCACGCTGCCTTCAATCCTTCCCATGCCTCAGTTGGAGTGGTGGCAAGGAACAGTGAAGGTCAGCCCTTGTGGATGTGGGCTGGAGCAATTAAGTCATGCTTTCCGGAAGAAGTCGAAGCTAAAGGTGTCCTTCTGGGAGGTCTCTTGGCCATGTTCTGAAATCACACGAAGTTTATCATCGAAGGTGACAATAAGTTAATCATGGACAATCTCAGTTCCAGTAGCTCATCGCCGTTCTGGAAAATCACTCCGATCTTTAATGAGATAAAGAATATGTCTAATCTTTTCAATACTTTCTCTTTTACTTGGGTTAGTTGTATCGCAAATGCAGTATCCCACTCCCTCTGCCAATGGGAGCCCAGTCTTTCGAACATCGGTTTTGTTTACTTTTGGGATGTAACGCCCCGTGTGCGATATTATCAATGACAAGTCCTCCGAGGCCTCCTCCTCTCCCCTTTTTCCCTCCCAAGAATGTAACGGAGGGGAGATCTGGTTTCGTTAAAAAAAACACATATAGAACGCTTTTCTCCAAATCACCAACATCATCTAAGTCACATTATCGTTGTCATTTATAGTGACCTCATTTATTTTGTGTATGCTTAAGTTTTATGTCCGCTTCCCAAGAATGCTTTTCAGGTTTTCTCATGAATCTGCTTACGAAATTGTCACCATATTACAAATTATTATACACATCAGGCTTCCAATGTAGTTAGAGCAAGGTACTCTCTCCTTCATGTAACCTAATAATTTTTTTAGTTTTTAATGAGCAAGGGGCATCAACTGCTAGAATTTTTCTCGGGTTTTATAATATAAATTAACACTTTATGAACCTGCAAAATATACAAAAAAAAAATATGTATACATATTTACTACATAGATAAAGTGCATGAACATGTAACCTGAATTAAATTAAAATATAAAAATCTTGAAACTCGGTACCAATCTTAAATTCTTCAATCGCTTGTCTCACGTTGCAGCAAGTCTCCTACACATCTATTTGAATATGAGAAATCACGATAGTTTCTACAACTAGAGTCCATACAGTATTTATTTGATTTAGTGTGTGGACACTTTAAACACTTTAACCATTTAGAAAATCATCTAATTCTACACTTAAACATGATTTGACTTAATTTTTAGTTTAAAAAATCTTACTCCAATGAGTTGTGATAGTGACCTCATGAACCAAATTTAACAAAACTTGAGGTAGTATACTTGGACACAGATGTTCACAATCATTTACTAAGTTCTACCTTATTGTCAACTGACTCCACTAAAGAGTTGACACTGAAAATCTATCGGTTTAAATAAATATATTTTCTATTCATAATTCAACTTAGATTTTGATGAGTTGATCCATTGAATATTATATATGTTTGCCTTTCATAAATATCATCAACTACATGAGATTTAAAAAATTATCATTTTACCCTTCTAGTTGTTGATCTCCTAACTAATTTCGCACTTAAGAACAACTTAGAAACAATGTATTGACGTAAAGCTAATAATCAACATCATTTCATTTAAAGAAATTGTTGGCAGAAATGCCCACAAGAAGATTATTTATTTTCATATTGATGTAATATAAATCTTTCACGAGTCCTTATTTTAATTTGCTGATTAAATTAATAAAATTTGAAACTTTTATTCAGTCCTTTTTTTGTTTGTTTGGAGTTTTGTGATAGTCTTATAGTACTTAATCATACCTAAGAACATATGAAGAATAAATTGTAGATTCGCGTGAACAAACCCTTCATGGTTTGCTTAAAACAATATATTCACAATATAAAGATAACCTGACTATTGATCCTAATATGATTGTTGGAAGAATCTATAATGTCTGTTTACGAAGCATAGAGAGTTAGGAACTTTATAGTTCTTCCAGTGTATATTCCAAAGATACTAAATTGACCAATGCACCTTTAGAGATAATGTAAGAACAAATAATTTAACCTCTTCTGTCTCAAGGTTACTATGTATGAATTGCATCGTGCTTACCTTAATCCTAAAATGAGACATTTAATTTCATAACCCCAATATATTCATTTGAGAAAGTTAAACTCTAGATCAAAGTTTGTGAACTAGATGCTTTGGTGATGTACTGGGTTATGAAGTTTACATGAGTATACTTTGTGGAGTTCTCATATATATGGAATTCATGTACAAGATTGCTGAAATGCGATGTATATAAACTCATCCTTATTACTTTGATTGTGAATAAATGTATTGGCCGATTTCCAAATAGAATAAAGGATTCTTTTGGAGGAAACGTTGTGACTTGTTAGCTCCTAGTATGATTGTTTGAAGAATCAATGACATTTGGTTACGAGGCATAGAGAGTTGAGAACTCCATTGATCTTCTTGTGTATCTTTTGTAGATACTGAATTGACACACCTTTAGAGATAATGTAGAACAAGTAATTTAATCTCTTCTGTCTCAAGGTCAATATGTATGAATTGCATCGTGCTTACCTAAATCCTGAAATGAGACACATAATTTCATAGCTTATATATTCTCATTTAATTAAGTGTAATTTGAATTTGAGTAATCATAGATAAAATTTATAGATCTACTCAATATAATTAAGTTGAATTTGAGTAAAAAATAAATTCATTTGAACAGAGAGATTCTCAGTGTCAACTCTTTAGTGGAGTTAATTGATATTAAGCTAATACTATGAAAAAGTATGTAAGCTTTTGTGAGTCCAAGTATAGTAGCTCAATCTTTGTTCATTTGGATCCATAAGTTCACTATTACAAGTCATTAGAATAGGATTGTTAAACTACCAGCTAAGTTAAAATAAGTTCACTATTATAAATGTTTTCCAGGAAAATGTTTAAAGGTTAATTTTGTCCAATTGGACATAAAATTATGTGCATATCAAATTAAGATTTTGAATAGATTTTGAATATTCTCTTATTGTGGAAAATAAGGCTGAGAAGTCGTTTGAGGCAGTATGAAATTAATTTCATTATTGGTACATTATTAATTCTACGATGGGTATTTTTAGAATTGTCTTGGAAAGAAATAAGGAAGCGTCTAGCAGCTCCTCTCATGGGTATAGAATTCGGCCAACATCAAGAGAAGAGAGAAATTATGTCTAGAAATTCCTTTGCCTTGAAATATGAAGATACTTGTCAAAACAGAAAAGAGGAAATAATTTCTTTGAGAAGGAAACAAATTTCCCTCACTTATGCACATGACAATTCGGCCTACTCGTAGAGAAAGAGAAGAGAAAATCAAATATTGTGTTATGAATACATAATAGGAAAGGCTTGTTACCCTTTTTTATATATACTTCTCCTAAAAACAGAGCCTACACTGAGATTTGAAAATAAATTTTTGTCCACTTTGCTGTCTGTCTATTGTCGTGCATCTCTCTCCCTCTCTCTCTAAAATATCTCTTTTACTTTTGACACCTAAGTCCTCATTAGACCTATACCTAAATTCGTTCTTTATCTCATAGACTTGTTCTTGAGTTATTGTGTTTAATTGTGCCCACACACAAAGACCCTTGTAATAGAAACCTTAGGTTACTCGAGGTCACGACTAGGTGCGACGGAGACGAGCTTTCCATGGAAATGAAGATAGGAGCGAGATGAGAAGATCAACCTTTCCTAAGGCCTCTCAAAGATCGAGCTACAAAAAAGGTTAACCCCGAATAAATTTAGATAATGCTTTAAAATAATTTGATGTTTATGCACTTTGCCTCGGTTAGTAAAATAGTTTACTTGTAAAGAAATTTGTATTCCGCCATTAACTTATTACTGATAATTTTTTCTTAACCCTAGACCTAGTTAAAGAAATGGTATCAAAACATAGGTCAAATTATAAGCATGTAAATGTTATTTAAAATCATTATACGAAAATTGTTTTCAAAAATTTACTTGGATAATCAATTTGCTAGACTAGAGCTTAGATTATTCTAATTGTTTGGCGCGGTCTCTAAAATTAATTCGGTATTGATTTTCTACATGTTAGCGATGCTATATAAACTCATCAGAATTAGTTCTTAAAGATTTTATGTTTAGCAAAATCAAAAAATAATTTTTAAATAGTTGAGAATTTCAGTAAATCGTTAAACTATCTTTATTGTATTTCTAACTTAAATTAATTATCGAATGTTATATGTTATTTTGTTTGCTTTATTTTTTTTAAATCATTAATATGTTAATATAACACATAATTGAAATCAAACAAATAAATAAAACACTTGATTACACCTCAAATCTCCTACACTAAATCCTACACGGAAAAGGTTTTCCCAAGTTTTTTGGAGCTGGATATAACTAAGAATTAAAAAATTCCAATTTCAATGGAAAGGTCTGTGAGTTAGCTTTCCAATGAAGTTGGTCTCATCACATTTGGAATCCTGACGCTCCAGTTATAGCATTTTGCATTGGAGGTGTTCCTGAAGTCCGAGAGCAATTTTTTTACAACGACTCTCGTACTCTAAGCGGCTTCTCTCCATTGTGATACATCTGTGGCTTATCGACGTACACACACTCAATTACCATGAATATGTCGTAGTTATTGATTGAAGGATATACCAAAATTTGAGTGGGAGGTCTCATAGAAGACTTATTGACAAGAACACGAAAGAACTAGTTGTATGATGATGTGTAATCTCGAACTTCCAAGTGCAAAAATGAGAAACTTTGTATCTCACACAATTTTCCTAGTAGAAAATAGGAAAAATTCAGAGTATATTTTTTGTGCCTTAGTGCATTAACACTTCTCTCCTATCAATAAATACATTTTTAGTTCAAAAGTGAAACGATGAGACAATGCCTCCCCTCAGTGGATTGTTTTTCAAAGTAGATCTTTTGAACTAAGTGGTTTGTTACACACGTAAACTCAATCTCTAGTAAGCCTCCATCGAGACCCTACAAAAGGATTTGAGTGATGAAGCTTTTTAAAAGGTGGCCAGTAAAACATCGATGTATTGACATCATGACTTTGCATTAATGATGTGTTATTTACTTATGAAAGGCAGCTCTTTGTGGCCTTCCCTCGAAGGAGTAAAGTGTCTTTTCATTCATAACACCTTTGGGTTTTTCCTGTTCGAACTTAAAAATTTAAACAAACCAAAAATAAGAAACAAAAAACTAATCATAAATTTATTTCAATTTTCAGCAATATTTCTCTAAAACCTCTCTCAACGATCCTTTACTCGAACAAATAAGAAAGGGAAAACTACGTAGACTGGAAATGTTACCTAGACATCGTCCTTATTGTGGACCAGAACAAATGGGTATTCACCATCCCATGTGCTCCTGAAACGAATGATGATTCAACTCAAGAGAAAAGGAGTCCCTTGCGGCCTGGCTCCGATCCAGTGAGATTGCAAGATGCTACATTTTAGCATCTATGAACAATAGGTTTCAACAAAACCATCGTGATATTGAGTCGGCCTATAACATGCTCTACAAGCTCCAAGAGGTGTTTAGAGGTTAAGGGCGTCAGGCTAGACAGCAAGTGGTTCAACAATATATGAAATGTCGTATGAAATCTCGGACTGCTGTTAGAGAACACATGATGCTAATCATAAGTTATCTCAATGACGTGGAAATCCTTAGATCCGAGATTGATGGAGATTTCGAAATAGATAAGATCTTGAAAACTCTCCCTATATCTTTTGATAGTTTCAAACTGTATTACTCCATGAATAAGCTAGGGTACGTTGTTAGCGAGCTGACGAAGGACCTTCACACCGCTGAAGGACTCTTAAAGAAAAAGAGGAACCGTCGAGCTCATGCTACTATGTACAAAGCCTCCACCTCTAGATCTAAGACGAGACCTCATAGAGCCAAAAAGAAGAATCTTATCAAGGTTCAAAAGAAGAAGGCGTACTGCGCTATCAAGGTGGACAAGATTAAGGACAACTTCCACCATTGCAATGAGCGTTGACTAAAGACTAAAGGGAAAAGTATTGTACTTATTACCGAAGCTTGTTTAGTAGCTGAAATGTATCATCATGGCTTCTATTGGAAATAGGTTAACAATTAACCTAATATATTATGTCACATATCTAAATATGGTGGAAATATATAATAAGACCTATGTTAAAACTCATTTTACACATATTCAATTAACCATGACATTAAAAATCACCTAACATGTCAATCAATATTTTAAAATGTCAATTAATATTTTAAACATATTATCGCAATAAATTGAACACACTATAAACCTATAACATTTATAATTACAGATCTAATTCTTTTAGAGAACTTACATAAATGTTGTAACAATCTCACGCGTGGCTAGCTCTTGTCGGAATCGTACATCTAGTCCTCACCGGCATGGGCTTCATGTGCGCCTTCACTTTGCTAGAGTAGGCCTGCACGTGCGCCTCGCCTCACAGGAGAGGGGCCTGCAACTCGCGTCCATGCGCCTAGCCTTGTCTCGCCGGATTGGAGGCAGATTGCGCTCCTCGCTTTGTCTCACCTTGAATGGACACAGATAGCGCGCCTCACATACGTGCGCCTTGCGTCGCCGGAGTTGATGACCTGATCCTCGCCAGAATTGGAGAACTAATCGCGCGCCTCGCCTCTTGCCAAGTGCGCCTGCCTCTCGCCGGATTGAAGGCTCTCTCGCGGACACTTGAGTCTTGCTAGTCCGCCTTATCACGCGCCTCCCTTCGTGCCTCATTGGCTTTCGCATGTGTCACTTTGATTCTCACCGGTCCTATACTCCAAAAAATTTAAACACCAACTACCACAAGTTGATTAAACAATAATACTCAGGGATTTATAGGAGATCAAGAGGGTGGGCTATTTTTCTGAACAATGAGAGAAGGGGAAACTCAAAGAAATAAAAGATACTAATACCTTAGCATTGTTTCAACAGAAATTCCATATTTGTGAATCACATAGTTCAATGAAACAGTATTATGACACCAAAAGTTCGGTCAATGAAACATTATTCAATCGTTGCTCATTCACTAATCAAATTTAATTAAGTGTTACAAGAAAATATGTATTCACTTTAAGATTTAGGTAAATACCAAAATAACCCTCGTATGCGATTTTTAAGTTTCGAGTTATCAAACGGTTTTATCCCGAACTTCAAATTGTCACAGGTCTTGTTCAATATCTTCATCAAGATATCAAGAATAAATTAAAGAGTCACAACTCTCTATATCACAAGATAAGATATCGTCAATTTATTCAAGCAATCAATATTAAGATACGATTGCCCAATCGATCTTTAGATTGTGAACTATTATTTTAAAATAGTCATAAGAAGGTATCTTGTCAAGTCTGTAGTTAGCACTTTCTTCGCTGATGACATACATGCATAAACACAATCTTAAATAATAATGAATTTTTAATTTTATTTAACGTTCAACAAAAACAAATACAAAATGTATTTAAATGTATAATATCTCCTTTGTGGGCAGGTATCCCAACAGATTCTTGACACCGCTGCTAATAACCATATTTGTTGTTCATTGAATTATTTTAGGAAAAGAAAAAGATTAGGCGATGGCGATTTCTACTTCAAGTTGGGTGATGGGAGCTTGGTGTCGGCTAAGGCTGTGCAATCTATGACATTGTTTTTTGAAGACAAAACTTTAAATTTAAATGATGTATATTTTGTTTTTTCCTTTGGGAAAACCTTGATATATGTAGCTCAAATTGATGGGTAAAATTATTATTGATAATTTATTGATAATTGAATTCTCATTTCTTTTTCCTATTCATTTGTCACTGATGCTTATATGAATAATGGTTTGTACTATCTTAATCCTACACATTTTTTGTTGTTGGACACTAAAATAGATAATGATCTAGTTAGGGAACCAAAGAGGATCAAACTTAATGACTCACTAGTACAAATGTTGGATCCCACAACCGACTTTCCACAACCCTTATTACTAAGGGTTGTGGACTTCGAGATCCCACAACCCTTACAATTAAGGGTTGTGGGAAAAGCTTGATTTCAGGTATTCCACAACCTTTATAACTATCGGTTGTGCAAACTAGTTTATTCTACAAACATTGTTCTAAGAGTTGTTTAATTATAATTAATATAAAAGGTCCCACAACCCTTAAAAGATCCGTTGTGGGACAAGGGCCGCGGCGCGACGTTTTCAAAAATAAAAAAGTTTTACAACCGATAATTGATTGGTTGTTGAATTTCCCACAACCCATAGACATTCGGTGTGGGAAATATGAATATTCCACACCAAAAGTTTAAGGGTTGTAGGAAATTCCACAACTCAGGATCCCACAACCGTTATTAAGGGTTGTGGGAAAATTCCACGCCCCTTATTAAGGGTTGTGGGAACCAGTTTTTCTACTAGTGACTTCTCTCATCTAATAAAATCAACACATCTTTGATAGTTAAGACTGTTGGGATTGGTTCCCACAGAGGATATATAAGACATTAAAATAAATTTGTATTTAATTTTGCTGAGACATTAATATAAATAAATATTCATTCTTTATTTTGTTTGTGTTTATGTATGAATTCTACGCTCTAAAACTGTCATCAACGAAAGGGTGCTAAATATAGACTTGACAAGATAGCCCCTTGTGACTAATTTTAACATTTGTTCGCAATCATAAGATCGATAGAGCAATCGAGTCTAAGTTATGATTGTTTGAATGAATCATGATATCCTATCTATTGATATAGAGAGTTGTGACTTTGTGTTTCATTCTTGATATCTTGTAGAAGATATTGGACAAGACCTGTGATACTATGAAGCTCGAGATAAAACTGTTTAATCACTCGAAGCATCAAGATCACATACGAGGGTTACTTTGATACTTACCTTAATCCTGACGTGAATATATGATTGATATTACACGTTATGACATTTGATTTGTCAATGGGCAATGACTAAGTTTTAGTTTCATCTGATCCGACGGTTGGTTTCATAAGGCTGTGATATTGGGTTATATGATTTATTGATAGGAATTCATGTTGAATCAATGCAAACACATTGGTATCACACAATGCTTTGGTATGACATTGTGAATGAATAAACCTGGCCAGGTAGTCATTGAATAAGAACATTCTTTGATTAAAACAGGTGACATGTAAAGACATCTAACAATATTTTTTTCTCATTCACAAATAACAAAGGACTTAGTGAAATAATAACTCAACGGGTAAAAACGGTAATATTGCACTCCCCTTAGTTAATGATACACATGAAGGGTAATATCGTAAAGTACACCGGAAATTGTGTGAAGAATTTTTTTATCACATCAAACAGAAAATATACGTATATGAACTTAGAGAGTCTCAATATTAGTCTTTTAGTGGAATCGACTAATATTAAGAATTGAAAGACGGAAAAGGTTTGTGAACTTTTGAGTCTGATCTTTATTCTAAAGCTTCGTTCATATGAGTCCATAAGGTCTCAATGATAGACACTTAGAAGAGATTAAATGAACTATAATAATTGATTTTCTCATTGAATATAAATTGTGATTTATATCGACAAAGTTACTTTCAAAGTAACTAAATAAATAATTAGCTATTTATTGTTACATTTATTTAACGAATCATATTTTATAATTATATTGATAATAATACATTTCAATGATTCAAACACATAAAAGAAGAAAATATTTTTTTCTCATTTCGTACTTATTTGAGAAGTATGAAATTATTTAATGAAATTTCATTATTAAATGAGTTCTAAACTAATTGAATTTAGAAATAAATCAAAAGAATTTGAGAATAAAATAAAAGGACATGGCCGAGTTTGAGGAAGGGAGATGGCCAAAAGTTTTTAAGTGATTGGGTTGTGGGTTTGACCCAGTATAAGCCCATTTAACTTGTTTATAAAAAGCTTTAAGATACCCTAATCACGGTACCCTATACCTAATAAAATTTCGGCCAAAAAAATCGCCCTCTCCCCGTGTGACATTCGGCCAAATTCCCTAGAGAGAACAAAGAGAGAAAATTTATTTTCTATCATTTCTTGAGT
Source organism: Urtica urens (assembly GCA_958296335.1). NCBI lineage: Eukaryota > Viridiplantae > Streptophyta > Magnoliopsida > Rosales > Urticaceae > Urtica > Urtica urens. Next base: position 9,218,626 of record OY282528.1, read on the forward strand.
GATCCCTTTATTCCCGAGAATTCATAAAAGAGTCAACCCTCTCAATCTCAATTAATTCTTCGTGTATTATTGTTGATTCTCAATTATGGTGTTTGTTGCTTAATAATCTATGAAAATTAAATTTTTGAATTGAATTAGAAGCCCCGAAACTCGTCGCGCAAATCTGCCTCCTATTCATCGATGGCGTCCTGGTAGATCCCAGTCCGGTGAGATTTCTAGTCTGGCGAGGTTGTCCAGCGACTCCCAGTCCGGCGAACAGGTCCAGGCGCCCGATCCCAATCCAATGAGACTCCGTCTTGCTCCTGTCGGGCGAAAGCGTCCAAGTCTCGTCCGGCGAAGGTCCCAGCATGGCAAAGGTCTCCTTGTCCGGAGAAGGTCCCATTCCAGTAAAAGTCTCCCAGTCCGGCAAAGGTTCCCAGTCCGACGAAGCTCTCCCAGGCCGGCGAAGGTTCCAAGTTCGGCGACATTTTGCCCTGTCCGTCCAGCGCGTGTCTAGGGCAATCCGGCGATCCTTCTTCATCGTTTTCACTTGGCGTGGCATTACGGAGATACCAAGCAACGTCGGGATTGTTTAAAATCTTTATTGTAAGTATTTCTCAACGAATTGGATGTCTATAAATCTATAAATTGTTTATATAGGTTGATAGTGTGTTCAATTGTTGCTTAAGATGTTTTAATAAATTTGTTTATTAATATATTATATCCAATTATATATTTTTGCCACATAGGATGTGTTATATAATTAAATTGTTTAAATTCCAACAAATGGTATCAGAGCTATATAAAGGCATTAAAATTTAGGTCTAATGACTAGTTTTGAAATTTTTTTGACTAGGTGATGTAGGCAATTTTTGTATGATTTTTTATTGCATTATGAATGTTATAAATTATGTGAATGTGTTTATGGATGGATCCTCATTTAAAGTCCAGTTATCGTCCCAGATTTTATGTCCGGTTACCGTCCCGGGTTTTATTTTATTTATTTAAATTGTGAGCCTCAATTTGTGAGGACATTTAAATTCTAATTAAATTTATCGTAATTCGATGATAAAAAGACAAGGAAGGCAGCACCTCGAGCTTGATTGCACGTTGGAGAACGTGTGGGCGCTAACCCAAGACATCCGATGACGCGTCACAAGATCCCTTGGCCGGATTCTTACTGGAAGATTAAATAGTTTAATTTTCATTTTATTTTCCTATTGGGTTGTATTTAGAAAGGAGCCATTTAGTGAGTTAAATATTTTATGGTTTAGATTATTTAAACTCATTGCATATCACCTCACATGTCATATAGGATAGAACGCCAACATCATTTTAAAATGAATTTTTCATATAGTTTATAATTAACAAAGAGTTATAACAATTGTAAACTGTTTTAAAAGAATATGATTCTTTGCAAAAACTAAGTGGGAGGGTTGTTTATCGTTGAAGCAACCCAAGGTCCCCGACACGAGTATAATTGACTTAATATATGATGAACTAAGAGTAACATATAATGGCCCTCCCTTCAATGGGAGTACTTCGGACGTATTTAGTTAATCATGATGTTAAGAACGAAATCTTAAAGAGGAACGATGAAGCGGGGTCTCCACATAGGTGAACCATCTTCAAAGTAACTTGATTAAAGACCCACGTGTCGGTTGCACACTTAGACTTATGTTTTAAAGTAAATCTTACATAGAGGACCTGCATTTAAAATAAGTGACCAAAGGTTTATAGTAATTAGTAAGAACTAAAAGTCTTGACTTCGTTGATGGTTCGAACTAAATAGTGATGTGTCACGACTATGAAAGGCGGTTAATTACAGATTCCCCATAGGAAAAGTAATTAATTATTGTTGTTCATAATACCATGAAGTATTTAACCCTTTCCTCACCATATAAGGATTCTTCATACATGCATATAATTCGAAAAAAGTAGCACATACTAAAGTTATTTATTTTATTTATGTTTTCGGCAAGTCTTTTAATCCACTACAAACGATTTTAAATTCAAATAAACTCGAGGGTGAGAATTACATTGACAGGAAACGTAATCGCGACATTGTACTGACGGTGGAAAAGCACAAGTATGTTCTTATGACCCCGTGTCCTTCTGCTCCGAGTGCTGACTCGAGTAAAGAAGACAAAGACGCCTATGATGCGTGGATGAGATCTGATGAAATTGCTAGATACTACATCTTAGCATCTATGAGCAACGTGTTGCAGCAACCTTATCGTGACATGGCCACAACACGAGACATGCTATACAATCTCCATGAGATATTTAGATGTCATGGGAGTCAGGTGAGGGAACAAGCTATCCGCGGTTTTATAAACTGCAGGATGAAGTCAGGATCTTCAGTTCGGGAACACATGCTATTGATCATGGGTCACCTGAACAACATGGAGATTCTAGGTTCTGATATCGACAGAGATACCAAGATAGACATGATCTTGGAAACTCTGACGGACTCATTCGATAGCTTCCGTCTTAATTACTTCATGAACAAGCTCAACTATACAGGGATTGGGATTATGAAGAGTTACAGACTGCCGAGGGACTTCTCCCTAAGACCAAGAAGAAGTCGGGAGAGCTTAATGTTGCTAAACACAGAGGCTCGACCTCTAGTTCTAAGAGGATGATAAAAAGACCCAAAAAATGCAAAGCGAACGGGTTCCAAGAAGTCTTACAAGAAGGTTGTGCATGCTAAGGGCAAAGGCATCGTAAAGGTGGACAAGTCTAAGCACAAATGTCACCATTGCGCAGAGGCTGGCCACTGGCAGAGGAACTGTCCTACCCACCTCAAGAGCGTCAAGGGGAAATGTATGATCCTTGTTACTCAGGCATTTTACACGAAAAATAAGGGTTCGCCTAGATTTTAGATTGCGGGTATTCTAACCATATCGTGTAATTTGAATGGTTTCAAGAAAACACGGAGCTAAAGTGACGGGAAGTTCGCGTTCAACTGGGATGATGGAACGAAAGTCGGAGCAAGATCTGTCGGGACCATACAGCAGAATTTTGGAAAACTAAACTTTATTATTGAATAATGTTTATTATGTTCCAGATTTTTGTAGAAATTTGATTTTTTTTTGTCGTTTAGAAGAACATTGTTTTGATTTTAAGATCAATAATGGTATTGATATTTTTGTTAATGGTTCTTTTATTACTAAAGCTCATCGTGTAGATTCTATCAATTATCTATATCCAAATGAGCCGAGTATCTTGGACACCGAGGTGAATAGATATTCATTTGGGAAGCGTAAAACGTTTTATAGTGATGAAACTGATAACACATATCTGTGGCACTTACGTCTTGGACATATCGGCCTAGATAGGATTAAAAGGTTAACAAAGGATGGTCCTTTAACGTCTCTACCCGTGGGAAGCATTCCCACATGTGAATCATGTCTCGAGGGCAAGATGAACAAGAGACCTTTCTCTTCGAAGGGTCTAAGATCCACACAGGTGTTGGAACTCATACATAGTGATGTATATGGTCCAATCAACCTCCAGGCAAGAGGAGGTCACTGATGACTACTCAAGGTTTGGTCATGTCTACCTCATGCGACATAAGTCGGATACTTTTGAAATGTTCAAAGAGTATAAGTCTTAAATTGAGAAGCACACGGAGAAACAAATCAAAACCCTTCGATCAGATCGAGGGCGAGAATATTTTTCTGGAGAGTTCGAAAACTTTCTTAGAGAAGAAGGTATTCATTCTCAGCTTACAGCGCCTAGCACTCCACAGCAAAACGGTGTGTCAGAGAGAAGGAATCGAACTCTACTAGATATAGTGAGATCGATGATGAGCTACTCATCGCTTCCTAACTCGTCCTGGAGATATGCCCTAAAAAAGGTAGCTTATATTTTGAACCAGGTTCCATCGAAGACGGTCCCTGGTACTCCCTATGAGAGACAGAGTGGTTGAAAATCAGTTTTAAACCACATTGGCATCTGGGGTTGTCCAGCACATGTGCTGAGACAAAATACTAGCAAGTTGGCTAGTCGTTCAAAAGTTTGTCTTTTCGTGGGATATTCCAAAGAGACTATAGGGTACATCTTCTATAGTGCTACTATTCAGAAAATTTTCGTTAGAACGAATGCTAGGTTTATGGAAGAAGACTATATGAAGAACTGTGTACCGAGAAGCAAACTTGTGCTGAAGGAACTGTTGGGTGAAGTAACTGGTACTTCACAAGATAGGACGAGTCCTATTCCACCAGTAGAAGAACCACATTCGGAACTAAAGTCTCTTGTGATTCGTCGCAGTAACATGATTGTACGACAACCTGATCGATATATGGGTATCGGAGAGACTTTCACTGATGTTGCATATCACGAGGCAGATGATCCAGTATCATTTTCTCAAGCGATGCAGAGTTTCAAAGCAAACCTATCGCAAGAAGCCATGAACGATGAAATGCATTCGATGTATGTCAACGACGTCTGGAAGCTTGTAGATCCACCAGAAGGCATTAATCATGTTGAGTGTAAATGGATCTACAAGAAGAAAAGAGGACCGGATGGAAATGTTGAGACATTTAAGGCACAACTTCTGGCAAAGGGGTTCCCACATAAGGAAGGTACCGACTATGAAGATACCTTCTCGCTAGTTGCGATGCTGAAGTCCATCTGTACTCTTTTATCCATTGTTTCCGCTGGTAGATGGATATCAAGACTGCATTTCTGAATGGAAATCATGATGAGCGCATTTATATGGCTCAACCAGACGGGTTCATGGAGAAAGGCTAACAGTGCAAGGTTTGTGAGTTGCTAAAGTCCATTTACGGACTAAAGCAAGCATCTAGATCGTGGAATATTATATTCTACTAGACTCTGAAAGGCTACAGCTTTGATCAGTCAATAGATGAGCCATGCGTTATTGAGATGATAAATGATGGGAAGTTGGTCTTCTTAGTCCTATATGTAGATGACATACTACTCATTAGGAATGATGTAGAAAAGTTATCAGAGGTTAAGATCTGGCTCTCAAAACAGTTTGAGATGAAGGATTTAAGAGAAGCAGCTTACATTTGGGGAATTCAGATCTTTAGACATCGGAAGAACCAAAAGTTAGCACTTTCCCAAGCAACTTAAATTGATAAGATCATGGATCGCTTCAGTATGCAAGACTCTAAAAAAGGATATCTACCTTTCAGACATGGAGTTCATCTCTCAAGTGAGCAGTCTCCCAAGACTCCTTAAGAAATTGAGGACATGAGACATATTCCTTACGCTTCAGCCGTAGGAAGTCTCATGTATGCTATGCTTTGCAAGAGGCCAGATATTTGCTACGCAGTGGGTGTGGTGAGTAGGTTTCAGTCAAGCCCTAGACCCAAGCACTAGGTTGTTGTCAAAAATGTTCTCAAGTATCTTCGGAGAACGAGAAACTACATGCTTGCAAACTCAGGTGGTGACCAGAATATGATGTGATATTTCGATTCCTATTTTCAAGCGGATAAGGATTTCAGGAAGTCCACATCAGGGTACGTGTTCAGCTTGAATGATGGATCTGTGATCTGGAGGAGTATCAAGCAATCTTGCGTTGCTGACTCGACCATGGAAGCTGAGTATTTGGCAGCTTGTGAAGTTCCAAAGGAGTCTGTGTGGCTGAGGAAATTCCTTGTGTAAGGAGCCTATTACACTTTATTGTCATAATAGTGGGGTTGTCGGTAATTGTAAGGAGCCAAGAAGTCAGAAGCGCTTTAAACACATAGAGCGGAAGTATCACCTGGTACGAGACATCGTTCACAGAGGATACGCTGAAGTCATGAAGATCTCAACGTTAGCCCCTTGTGACTAATTTAAACATTTGTTCGCAATCATAAGATCGATAGAGCAATCGAGTCTAAGTTATGATTGTTTGAATGAATCATGATATCCTATCTATTGATATAGAGAGTTGTGACTCTGTGTTTCATTCTTGATATCTTGTAGAAGATATTGAACAAGACCTGTGATACTATGAAGCTCGAGATAAAACTGTTTAATCACTCGAAGCTTCAAGATCACATACGAGGGGTACTTTGATACTTACCAAAATCCTGAAGTGAATTCATAATTGATATAACACCTTATAACATTTGTTTGTCAATGGGAAATGACTAAGTTATAGTTGCATCTGACTAGAAGGTTGGTATCATAACGTAGTGATATTAGGTTATGTGATTCACAGATATGGAATTCATGTTGAAACAATACAAATGCATTAGTATTACACAAGGCTTTGTTAAGAGAGTGTGAATGAATGAACCTGGCCAGGTATTCATCGAATAAGAACATTCTTTGATTAAAACATGTGACATGTAAAGAAATCCCACTCTATGTTTTTCTCATTCACAAATAACAAATGAGTTAGTGAAATAATAACTCAAGGGGTAAAACGGTAATTCACATTCCTTTTAGTTACTTATACACATGAAGGGTAATATTGTAAAGTACTCTGTGGATCGTATGAAAAAAATATTTTATCACATCAAACGGAAATATACGTATATGAACTTAGAGAGTCTCAGTATTAGTCCTTTATTGGAATCAACTAATATTAAGAATTGAAAGACAGAAAATATTTGTGAACTTTTGAGTCTGGTCTTCATTCTAAAGCTTCGTTCATATGGGTCCATAAGGTCTCAATGATAGACACTTAGAAGAGATTAAATGAACTTGAATAATTGATTTACTCATTGAATATAAATTGTGATTTATATCGAGAAAATTATTTTTAAAGTAACTAAGAAATAATTAGTTATTTATTGTTACATTTTTTTAATGAATCATATTGTATAATTATATTGATAATAATACATTTGAATGATTCAAACAAATAAAAGATGAAAATAAATTTGTTCTCATTTCGTACTTATTTGAGAAATATGAAATTATTTAATGAAATGTCATTAATAAATAAGAGTTCTAAATTAATTGAATTTTGAAATCAATCAAAAGAATTTGGGAATAAAATAAAAGAACATGGCCGAGTATGAGGAAGGAAGCTGGCAGAAATTTTTAAGTGATTGGGTAGTGGGTTTGATCCAGCTTAAGCCCATTTAACTTGTTTATAAAAAGGCTTAAGAAACCCTAATCACGGTACCCTAAACCTAATAGAATTTCGGCATAAACACTCTCCCTCTCTCCGTGGGACATTCGGCCGAATTCCTGAGAGAGAGCAAAGAGAAAACATTTGTTTTCTCTCATTGCTTGAGTGATCCTTTTATTCTCGAGAGTTCATAGAAGAGCCCACCCTCTCAATCTCAATTAATTCTTCGTGTATTTTTGTTGATTCTCAATTATGGTGTTTTGTGCTTAATAATCTGTGAAAATTTAATTGTTGAATTGAATTCGAAGTCCTGAAGCTCGTCGCGCAAATCTGCCTCCTGTCTGGCCAAGGCGTCTAGGCAGATCCAAGTCCGGCGAGGGTGTCCAGCGACTCCCAATCTTGCGAATATGTCGAGGGGCCCGATCCTAGTCGGGCGAGATTCTTGCGTGCTCTTGTCCGGCGGAAGCGTACAGGTCCCGTCCAGCGAAGGTCCTAGTTCGGCGAAGGTCTCCCAGTCTGGCGAAAGTCTTCCAGTCTGACGAAGGTCCCCAGTCCGGCAAAGGTCTCCCAGTCTTACGACTTTTTTCCCTGTCCGGCCAGTGCGTGTCTAAGGAAATCCGACTAGACTTCTTCATTGTTTTCAGTCGGTGTGTCATTCCGGAGATAGCGAGCAATATCGAGATTGTTTACAATCTCTATTTTAAGTATTTCTGAACGAATTGGATGCCTATAAATATATAAATTGTTTATATAGATTGATAGTGTGTTCAATTTTTGCTGAACATGTTTTAATAAATTTGTTTATAGACATGTCAATAAATTTTAATGCCTAGGTTATTTAAATATATTAAAAATAGTTTTTAATATATTAGCTCCAATTATATATTTCCGCCACATAAGATGTGTTATATAATTAAATTGTTAAATAAATTCGAACAAAGACTTCACCATATTAGTCTAGATAGGATTAAGAGACTTATGAAGGAAAGTCCACTCCAAGCCTCTACGATACGTTCACTGCCGACTTATGGATCCTATATAGAAGGAAAAATGACCAAACAACCTTTTTGTTGGGATTGGTGCCCACAAAGGAGATATTAGACATTGAAATACATTAGTATTTAATTTTGCTGAAACATAAATATAAATAAATATTCATTCTTTATTATGTTTGTGTTTATGTATGAATGCTACGCTCTGAAACTGTCATCAATGAAAGGGGTGCTAAGTACAAACTTGATAAGATAACCACATAAGACTAGTTTAAACATTTGTTCGCAATCTTAAGATCGATAGAATAATCGAATTTAAGTAATGATTGTTGAATGAATCATGATATTTTATCTTGTAATATAGAGAGTTGTAACTCTGTGATTCATCATTGATATCTTATAGAAGATAGTGAACAAGACATGTGATACTTAGAAGGTCGAGATAAAACCGTTTAACCGCTCGAAGCTTAAAGATCACATACGATGGGTACTTTGATACTTACCTTAATCCTGAAGTGAATATATGATTGATATTACACTTTATGACATTTTATTTGTCAATGGGCAATGACTAAGTTTTAATTTCATCTGACCCGACGGTTGGTGTCGTAAGACTGTGATATTTGGTTATATGATTGACATATATGGAATTCATGTTGAATGAATGCAAACACATTGGTATCACACTACGCTTTGTTATGAGAGTATGAATGAATAAACCTGGTCAGGTATTCATTGAATAAGAACATTCTTTGATTAAAACATGTGACATGTAAAGACATCTCGCTTTATGTTTTTCTTATTCACAAATAACAAAGGAGTTAGTGAAATAATAACTCAAGGGGTAAAACGGTAATTTTACATTCCTCTTAGTTACTGATACACATGAAGGGTAATATCATAAAATACTCTGTGTATGGCGTGAAGAATTGTTTTGTTACATCAAATGGAAAATATACGCATATGAACTTAGAGAGTTTCAATATTAGTTCTTTAGTAGAATCGACTAATATTAAGAATTGAAAGACAGATAAGGTTTGTGAACTTTTGAGTCGGATCTTTATTCCAAAGCTTCGTTCATATGGGTCCATAAGGTTTCAATGATAGATACTTGGAAGACATTAAATAAACAAGAATAATTGATTTACTCATTTGATAAAAATTGTGATTTATATCGACAAAGTTATTTTCTATGTAACTTAATAAATAATTAGTTATTTATTGTTACATTTGATTATTGAATCATAGAGTATTATTATGTTGATAATAATACACTAAATTAATTCAAATAAATAAAAAAAGAAAATAAATAATTTCTCATTTCGTACTTATTTGATAACTATGAGATTAATTAATGAAATTTCATTAATAAATGAAATTTCATTAATAAATGAGTGTTCTAAATTAATTGAATATAAAAATAAATGAAAATGATTAGGGAATAAAATAAATAAAGATGGACGAGTATGGGGAGGAGAGTTTGCCGAATAATTTAAGTGATAGGGTCAGGGGTTTGACTCAGGTTAAACCCATTATAAAATTGTTTATAAAAGGCTTGAGAAACCCTAATCACTTCGAACTCTAACCCTAAGATTTTCGGCCAGAGCTTCTATCTTTCCCCTTGTGAGATACTCGGCCAAAATCCCCAACCAAGAAAGAAAAGAAAACTCGTTCTCATCTTTTGTTGTGTGATTCCTTATTCCCGAGAGTTCGCATGAGAGCCCATCCTCTCAATCTCAATATATCGCTCGTGAATTATCATTGTTTCTTAATTGTGGTATTTGGTGTGTTTTGATATTGGAAATCGTAAATTTTGGAATTGTTTTGGAGTTACAACAGGTTCTCAGCCCTCCCGGCCGACCTGTCCTTCGCACGGGACCAGTCCAGCGTCCAGGAGTCCAATCCGAGCTCCCATCCGTCGTAGGCTTCCAGCGAGCCTCCTGTCCGGAGGGCATCTTCAGCAAGGATCCCAGTGATCCTGTCTGGCAACCCAGAAGGCATCCAGGGTCTCCCTGTCCGGCGAGATATCCAGCGAGGCCTCCTTGTCTGGCGATCAGTGTCCGGACGTCCTGTCCCCAGTCCGGTGATCCCTCCCAGTCCGGCGAAGGTCATGTCCGGTTAGACAGACTTCCTTGTCCGGCCAGTGCGCGTCCAATCCATTCCGGCGATCCTCTTTCAATGTTTGGACTTGGTGAGGCATTTCGGAGATACCGAGTAACGTCGGGATTATCTATAATCTCAACTGTAAGTTTCTCTCAACGATTTGGACTACTAAAATTATATAAAAAAATTTATATAGGTTGTTAGTGTGTTCAAATGCTGTGAAAATGTTTTATTAAATTGTTTATATACATGTCAATAAATTGTAATGCATAGGTTGTTTAAACATATTGAAATTGGTTTTAATATGCTAGGTCTTGCTATTTTTTTCCGCCACATATGATGTGTAATATAATTAAATTGTGTAAATTGTTAAATAAGTTCCAACACTTTTCCTAATAAAGGTCGAATAGTCGTTGAATTGCTGGAACAAGTACATTCAGATGTTTGTGGTCCGCTGAAAATTCAGGCGTGGGGAGGATACGAATACTTCGTTCCCCTTATGGATAATTACTCAAGATATGGATTTTTCTATTTGCTCAAACACAAACACGAGATCTTTAACATATTTAAATTTTTTTGGCCTTTAGTGGAAACGAAAACTGCCAAATAAATCAAAACTCTTTGATCCGATTAAGGTGGTGAGTACTAGTCTCAAGAGTTCGATGACCTTGTTAATGAAAAAAGTATCCCTTCTCTGCTTGTTGCACCTGGCACACTTCAACAAAATGGAGTGTGAAAGAGAAATAATCAAAATCTAATGGAGATGGTTAGATGAATGACGAGTTACTCATCACTCTCTAATTCATTTTAGGGATATGCTCTCGAAAAAGCCGCCTACATTCTGAACCAAGTTCCGTCTAAAACGGTTCCTGGTACTCCTTATGAACGATAGACTGGTTTTAAAGTTAATTAAAGCCACATAAAAATTTAGGGTTGCCCTGCACATGTGCTAAGGAAAAAGAGTAGCAAGTTGGCTAGTAGGTCAGAATTATGTGTGTTTGTTGGATATCCAAAGGAAACCAAAGGTTTCACATTTTATAGTCTTGAGGATGACAAAACGTTTGTCAGCACTAATGCTCGTTTCCTTGAATATGACATTTTGAAGAACACGAAACCTAGAAGCAAAATAGTGCTTGAATAAAAGTTGGGTGAAAATGGTTCTGCCTCATCTGTAAGAACTTATCTTACCGAACTGAAATGCAACCTAGCAATTCAGAATCTCGTCAAGTAGAACATCGACGTAGTAGTAGGGCTTCTCAAAAGCCTGAAAAGTACATGTCTTATGGCGATACTCTCATAGCCATATCTGACATGGATGACCCTGTTTCCTATAGCCAAGCAATGGCTGGTTCTTAATCAAACATTTGGCTTGACGCCATGAAAGTTGAGATGCATTCGATGTATGTCAACAAAGTCTGGAAACTTGTAAACCTACCTGAAGGGGTTAAACTGTAGGGTGTAAGTGGATCTATAAGAAGAAAATGGGTTCGGATGGCAACTTTGACACGTTCAAAGCACAACTAGTGCCTAAGGGTTACAACTAAAAGGTAGGTATCGATTATGATGAATATTCTTGCATGTTGTAATGCTTGATTTCATCTACATACTTCTATCTATTGTTGTCGCTCTCGATTATGAGATCTTTAAAATGAATGTCAAGACTGTCTTTCTAAATGGAAATCTTGACGACCGCATTTTCATGGCTCAACCAAAATGTTTCGTGGAAGGTTGTCAAGAAACCAAGGTTTGTGAGTTTCTTAAATCCATTAATGGATTAAAGCAAGCATCAGGGTCATGGAATATTCGATTCAATGAAACTGTAAAGAGTTTCCGTTTGGAACAGTCAATAGATTAACCTTGTGTTTACAAGTTAATACACGAGGGCAAGGTTGTGTTTCTGGTATTGTATGTCGATGATATATTACTCATTGGTAATGATATGGGTAAATTATCTGATGTTAAGATCTGGCTAGTAAAGTAGTTTGATATGAAGGATCTAGGGGGAGCTGCTTATATTATGGGGATTCAGATTTTTTGAGATCGAAAGAACCCGACCTTGTAGCTCTCCCAAGCATCTTGTATAGATAATGTGATAGATTACTTCTCTATGGAAGACTCTAAGAAGGGTCAGACCCCCATTAGACACAAAGTCTTACTCTCTAAGGACAAGTCTTCCAAGGCTGCACAATAGATTGACTGTTGGAAATTACTTAACGATTAATCAATAATATTGCGTGATATATCTAAATATGGCAGAAACACATAAAACGACCTAACATGTTAAAACATATTTTATACATGTTCAATTAACCATGGCATTAAAAACTCCTTACATGTTAATAAACAATTTATTGTTGACATACTCATCAACAAATTCAACACATTCAATCTAGCAATCCTATAAAAAAAATTACATTTACAACCAATTCGTTAGAAAGGACTAAAACGTGAGATTATAAACAATCTCGTGCGTGGCACTCTTTCGTTGGAATTTTTGGAATAGGTCTAGGTTAAGAAATATTATCATTAATCATATTAATGGCATAATATATATATTTTTTTACAAGTAAAACAATTTTACTAACCTAGGAAAAGTGCATGAACATGTATCAATTTAAAAACATTATATAAAACACTTGAATACTAACCTTTCTCTTGTTGCTTGATCTTGGGGTCCCTTCTTGGAAGAAGATCATTCTCCTTGTCTCGTTGCCTTTTGTATTTGGATTCCCGAGCAACCATGAAAGTTTCTACCTACGGAGTCTTCGAGCATTTGAAGAGTTTAGTGAGTGGGCACTATTAAACAATATGAACCAAGAACAATTCTTGGATCACAAGCCAATTCTCTAGATCAAGTGAGGATCTAGGTACCAAAATAAAAGAGTATTTTAGAGAGAGAGTGAGAGAAGTAGTCAGCTAAAAGAAAGAGAGCAAGACCAAAAAACTTATTTTCACATATGTGAGGCTCTATTTATAGGAGAAGGAAAATCAAGAAAGGGTAATTACCATTTCCTATTATGCATTCATGACATAAGTGAGGGAAATTTGTTTCCTCCCTTAACACATTTGTTTCCTTCTCAAAGAAATTCATTTCCTCTTTTCTTTTGGGCAATTTCCAATATGCAATAATGCACCAAATAAAAGAAGATATTTCTCTCCCTCCCTTGATGTAAAGTGGCCGGCCATATGGGTGTCTACACACACATATTTTCTTCCTAATTTGTTCATAACAAATTACGGAAAACCTCTTGCATTATTGCCCATACAATAACATGTCACAAAATTTAATTCACAAAGCATGAAAACCAGTTTTCAGCCGTGTGACTTTAAATTAATTTGTGAGAAAATTCAAAATTATTATTTTGACATTCAAAATCTTATTTTGACATTTTACATCAATTATCCTTAAGGACGAAAATACCATTTAGACCATTTTCGGAAAATACGTTTAGTTCAACAATTGAACTTATTATTTACTTAGCTTCTAGTCTAACAAACTCTACTCTAATGACTTGTGATAGTGACCTCATGGATCCAAATGAACAAAGCTTTAACTAGGACTATTGGACTCAAAGTTCATAAACTTTTCCAAGTCTAGTTTAATGTCAACTAACTCCACTAAAGAGTTGACACTAAAAATTTCTCGGTTCAAATGAATATATTTTATGCTCAAAAATCGACTTATTTGTGATGAGCTGATCCACTGAATATTATCGAATGGTTACCCTTCATGAATATCATCAACTAGATGAGATTTATAAAATAAACATTTTACCCTTCTAGTTGTTATTTCTCCAACTCCTTTGTTACTTGTGAATAAGTTAGAAACAATGTATTGACAAGGAGTTAACAAGTCACATTGTTTCATCCAAATAAAGTCGCTACTTAATTTTGGATACCGCGGGGTTCATTTATTCACAATCCAAGTAATAAAGCATGAGGTGATATGCAGTACATTTCAGCAATCTTGTACATGAACTCCTTATCTATGGGAACTTCACAAAGCTGGTTTCATGACATCTTTCTAACTTAATATCTCAACAATTGGTCTAGTCTAGATCACTCATTAGACCTAAAATTTGACTTTCTCTAATGAGAATATTGAAACAATCAAATGACATGTCTCATTTAAGGATTTAGGTAAGAATGATGCAATTCATACATAGTAACCTTGAGTTAGAAGAGGTTAAATGATTTGTTCTTATATTTTCTCTTAAGGTGCATTGGTCAATTCAATATCTACAAAAGATACATTGGAGGAACTATAGAGTTCCTAACTCTCTATGTCTTGTAACTAGACATCATAGATTCTTCGAACAATCATACTGGGATCAATAGTCTGTTGATCTTTAGATTGTGAATACATCGTTTTAAAAAACCATGAAGAATTTGTTCACGCAAATCTACATTTGTCTCTTCATACATTGTTAGATTTGATTAAAGAATACAAGACCATTGAATATTATGAATCTTCAATAAAACTAAAAAGGAGTGAATGAACGTTTCAACTTTTATTAACTTAATCAGCAAATTAAAATAAAACTTATGAAAGATTTATATATTGCATAAATATGTAAATAAATAATCTTCTTGTGGGCATCTCTGCCAACAGGAATGCCTCGTCAGAATGGAGGAAAGAGCAGGCTCGTCGGATTGCTTGAATCTGGCTACCATATTGCTGTAGGGAGCTGCTAGCCAAATTGGAAGCTGGCTGGATTGGAATCGTGCCGGCCGGTGAAGTCTGTTGGATTGGAGAAATGGGCCTACGAGCCTACAAGTTCTTGAAAGCTGCTGTGGGATCGGTGCAGCAAGGTGGGTAGGGACCGGGGACACATGGCAGAGGCACTAGATCCACTCAACATAATTAAGTTGAATTCATTTGAACTGAGAGAATTCAAATGAATTTATATTCTACTCAAATTCAACTTAATTATGTTGAGTGGAACCATTGAATGTTATCTATGATTACCCTTCAATAAAATCACCAACTAGATGAGATTTATAAATTACCATTTTTCCCTTCTAGTTGTTATTTCCTAAACTCCTTTGTTACTTGTGAAAAAGTTAGAAACAACGTATTGACGAGGAGCTAACAAGTCACATTGTTTCATCCAAATAAAGTCGTTACTTAGTTTTGGATACTGTGCAGTTCATTTATTCACAATCCAAGTAATAAAGCATGAGGTGATATACATGACATTTCAGCAATCTTGTACATTAATTCCATGTCTACGAGAACTTTACATTGTTTCAATATCTCACCAATTAGTCCAGTCTAGATCACTTAGTGGACCTAGAACTTGACTTTCTCAAATGATAATATGTAAGCTATGAAATGACATGTCCCATTTCAGGATTTAGGTAAGCACAATACAATTCATATATAGTGACCTTGAGACAGAAGAGGTTAAATGGTTTCTTCTTACATTGTCTCTAAATGTGCACTTGTCAATTCAGTATCTTCGGAAGATATATAGGAAGAACTATAGAGTTCTCAACTCTATATGCCTCGTAACCAGACATCATAGATTCTTCCAACAACCATACTAGGATCAATAGTTCGATGATCTTTAGATTGTGAATATTTTATTTTAAACAAACCATGAAGAGTTTATTTACGCAAATCTACATGTATCTCTTCATACGTTGTTAGGTTTGATTAAGGATTATAAGAGTATTGAATATCATAAAGCTTCAAACAAACGAAAAAGGAATGAAACAAAGTACTCGTTGGAGATTTTTATTATATCGATATGCAAATAAATAATTTTTTTATGGGCATCTCTGCCAACATTATTCTCAATTCCGCTTTCGACTTTGCTTTAATCATTTTTCGAAGAACTTGATCTCCTAACCTAAGGATGATCGTGTTCGGTGCTTTCTTCGCAATTTCTTATTTCTTTTCGTGTGTCAAAGAATCAAGAATCATCAAGATTCCTTTCAAAACGTTATAGAGACCTAAAATCCGTAGGTGCACGGTCATCTTGTCTTTCTACAAAAGAAATCGTTTTCCCATCAAACTTCTCAACTTCAAATTTTGATTTGAGCTAGCTCAGACTCGTGTGGATTTGTGTAGCTTTCCGATGAGTTTATGATACCAATCTTTTGAAGATTATAACTTGAAACGGAAATAAAATCAAACAAAGTTGATCACACGCAGATTCATTATGAAGAAAAGAGAAACAAAATTGAAAAATACAATCTCGAAAAAGAATAAGATAGGTTATTTTTCCTGGTTCAAATTGCGTAAAATTCCTAACCTAGTAAGGGACGAGATCTCCGTGTTTTTCATTTACTATAGTCAATTAAAGATATACCGAACATCACTCAAATAATTCTCCGAGATTGAAAAAATCAAATACTCAAATTCAAGAAGACTTTGCTTGTGACTCTATGTTATGGTTATTTCATGCTACTCAATATGAGCATTTACAAAGTATTTAAAGACTCGAAGTGCAAAAAACTTTTATGACTGAAAAATTGACTACGTGTTTGATAATATGGCATAGCACTGGTCTTCACATATAAATGTGGCATATACACTAATAAATGTAGCTTACCGGGAATTCCGGTTTATAAAAAGAAATTAAAAATTGTAATTTAAATTAAATAAATAATGTTAAAGGAAAATTTTCCTGGCCAATCTTGCATCTGACGGCTTTGTTTTCTTTAAACCGGAATATTACCGGGAGTCCGGTACCGGTAAGGTGATTATCGGGACTCCCGATCCTGCTTTCGGTACCACTACAGGGAGTCCGCTCCCGCTCAAAAGTCTACTAGGACGGACCTCCCGCCCCCGTCCCGATCTCGGTAGACAGGTTTATACACTAATGAATAAAGTCTCCAGGTGATTTAATGCGAATAATATGTACATAAAACACAGTACATCAACTATAAACTTCATAAATACGAATTTAAATGTTTAGTAAAATAGTACAAAAACGTTACTCTCACGAATCGGATGTTCTTGTTTTTAATTGGTTAATGTTCCATTCTCCATAAGACATGCTAACTCTTTTTTAAAATTTAACTTGACATGTTGAAGTCACAAGATATCATAATTTGACATGTTATATGTTAAATTGGTGAGAAACTAAAAAACGAATTCTAAAATGTTTAACACTATATGTCTTAAATAAATAAATACATAAAAACATTGTTATTAAGTTCATCAAAAAATTGGTTAAATGGCTAACGTTTGGTGTGTCTATTGCAAAATGATCTTGGTTAAAATTTGGTTAATAACCCTATTGTTTACATGACATAATAATTAACAGAATAACTTTACACTTTTGACCTTTTTCATTTCAGAAAATTTTGAAAAAAATTGGGCGAATTCATCAAAAAAATTTCGTTAAAACTTTGACAGAGTCATTTACCAAAAATATGTTAAACATTGACCATTTTGAAAATCCACTGCTATACTACTTAATAACCCTAAGTTCATTACAAAATTGTTCTTAATTAAAAATTGGTTGTGCACATTATGTCAATAACTTAATTAATTACTCTATCGCCTCTGTATGATCTTTATTTAATTACTTAAGTTATCACTCTATTTGCTCTATATGATGCTGATTGATTAGAAATGTAGGCATATATGGTTAATATCGTTATTTTAAACTCACACAGATATTTTTGGAACTGATCCGACCTGCCTTTATATAATCCAATTCAACTACACAAGGATTTCCTGACCTGCCTTTACGTTTCAGTCCCATTTTATTCCTTACGTAAAGTTTCTTTTTCAGATTTTTTTTCCACAAAATCATTACTAGCTGCTCCTTTAAATAATAATCAAGCTTTCTCAAAAAAAGAAAAAAAAATCAAGCAAATCGCTACATAGATTTCCATCCAAACATATGAATCATGCATATAAGGCTGTTCTCGCAATTATGAGTCCAATATTAAGCGTACAAAATGAATGCATGAGAGTGATACATATGTTGTGACTATATAGATTATATAGGGCAAAATGAGTGTAATGTAGATCATATGATTCAGACGCTGACTCTTTTTAACTCCACTCAAATGAAGCCCATATATGGAGGTCCATCTGAAGCCACTATCACATGCGAGAGTGATCAATTAAAAAGCATACTCTAAAGCAATATATACGCTCCCTCGAAAACAACCAATTTTATTCGTATTTTTACGCTCTCTCCCTCTCTCTCTCTCAGCAACTTCTTTACATTTGGCAGCCAAAGACAATGCTACAACCAAACCTCTACATTTTATGATATTAAATATATAATGAAGGAAAAAAAAACATACCTACCCACGCCTAGCTATTCTTCTTAAACATTGTTTATACAATAAATGGAATATTTACCCATTTTTGTCAAGTGTTTTCAAAATATTCACGTTTTGTAAATTTTTTATAAATAATTACTCAGTTTTGTTTACACGAATATTAGGTCCAAACTACCATTTTCTTGCAACTTTGTAAATAATTTTAAATTCGGGCGAAAATAATCCAAATAATTTTGTAAACATTTCGAGGTGGGTATTTACACAAATTTTACAAAATGTTGAGTATTTAAAATTGGTAAACATTTTTTATGTATATATAGTTCATAGACTCATGTGTTATATTAGGTGTGTTTGGTAACACTTATCAAGGTCCCCTTTAGCTTTTTTTAAAAGCTAAAATATTTTTTTGGTGTTTGGTAAAATCACTTTTAAAAAATTTCCGAAAACACTTTTGAAAAAATAAACTAAATTCTAAATCTTTTTAAAAGCTAAAAAATCGTAGCTTTTTTATTTTGATTTTCCGGTTGCATATTATATTTACTATTTTACCATCATAACCAAGTTAATTAGTTATCCTAATGAGATTACATGTTAAAGTTCTCATTACAGATATTACGTTCAAACAATTTAATAACTTCTTTATAAATTTGTTGGCGACAAATTATATTGAATAGCAAATCTTTAATAAATTATAGATCAATATTAAAAAACGTAAAACTTATACAAACTGTTTGGATAATTAAGAGATGAGATTGATGTAAGTTTGATAAATACATTCTAAAGTGTGCAAATAATAAGTCATTTTACCCATTAGACTTACATATGCTCTCTAGCTTCGATCTATAAGCACGTATGCGATGTGGACCTCTAATTGGAGATCTAAATACAACACACACACAAACACCATTACGTGTATATGTTTATTTAAGAGAGAGAAATAAAAGATAACTGTTTTTTTACACATAAGAAGCATGACATATATAAAGAGAAAAAAAAGTTTCGATGAATGTTATTATCCAATACGAAAGTTTGAGAGTGATATACCCTAATACAAGGAGCTGGCCCAAAGGAGGGCGAGAGGGAGGTGACACGAGACCTTCAACCAATAAAGACTTTCGTTTTAAATTTTTCTCATTTTGAGTGAGATTTGAGCCGTGACTTCTTAATTAAAAGTCATGTGATATTAACATTAAACTATTATAAGTATAACTTTTTTAAATTATACAATAATTTTTTTATATTTTATCATGTTCAAAACTTTCGTTTTGTTTTAAACTATATAAAACAACTTTTATTTTTTCACTCAAGCCCTCTGATTTGGTTGAGCTTTACAAAGAAAAATAATGCACGACTAGAAATCCTTATACTATAATATACTAGTAACAATACTATCTGTTAATACACTCAAGAACCGATTAAAGAAACTCTTACCCTTTTGAACCGTTTCTATAAAGAAAATCTGAAAATCTACAAACTAATCCATTACGAAATTTGTTTTCAAATTACTTCCATCTGAAATTCACGTATGGCTAGTCCTTACGCTAAAAGAAGATATCTAATGTACTATTTCTTTTTAAATTTATAATTTTATATATAAATACTAATGTTGGGTCGGGACAATCAGCAGCTGAAAGACTATAGACAGAAACTGGTGCTGTCTAGCATTCAGCATAAAATCAGAAATCGTATTTAAAAGAATTATGAATATGATTATAGTTTTTTGTGACCCTTCAGATAAAAAGAAAAAAAATAAAAGTTCTTACAAAAGGCATTTTAATGAAGCGTATAATTTTTTAAACATATAGAAATTTCGAAATGGTTAGTGTTTGAAAAAAATTGACAAATTGTCAAGTTAATGTTTAACAAAAAATGTTGATCATTAACAGTGTCTCACGTAAAACAGTGTGTCACGTATACTAAGACTATTAACTAAATTTAACATAAACGTTATTCATTTCACAATAACCTCTTCAAAGATTGGCCATTTAACCAATTTTTTGTTACAAAAACTCCACGAGCCATTAAGGGTTTTACAACACAAAATACCATAACATTTGAAAGCTGATTTTATAAGGGTCGACCTTACTGTCCTTGTCCCTTTGGCCAATAAAGGAGGTAAATAAACAAAATTCGAACCCAGCAAAATTGAACAAAGGAAAGAGCTTCATTTAACTTAATTCCTCTTTTCTTTTCTTTTTACATTTTCCATTTAAGTGCAAAAAAAAATAAAGAAGTTTTGGCTTTTGCGTTTCAGCATATATATACTTAGGATTCCTCACTTTATAAGAGGATAGAAAGGAAAAAACATTCTGTTTGGAGGAAAAGAAAGTAACGGGAAATATGTGGAAGAATATCATCGTATTTTAATTAAATAATCAAGTAATGTGTTGTACACACTTCTCATTTAACATTGGCTGAAAAATTAGGAAAAATTACAAAAACCGAAACGTAAATCTTATCCAAATATTTTTGTGCCAATTGAATCATATCGAAACTGTTACACACCAGCGTGACGTACATTTGAGATAGGAAGTGGGAGCTCACCTGTATAGTGGCGATTGATGAATATTAATTTTAAATTATATTTCCATATGCATGTTTTTCTAAATTTTCTATTATTACATTAAATTTGAATTATTTATTATGAGCAAACTCACAATTTACATTAAAAATTTATTTAAATACCTACGTGGTTTAGAAATTTTTTTAGGAAATTTTGTGAAATAAAAATAGTTTCTAATTTCGATATAGTTAACATATATATTTGTATCAAAATTTTTTGGAATTCCTTATTCGTGTAATATGAGTAAAGTTATTTGGCTTTAAAATGTGTAATATTAGTGAAATTTGTTGATATGTAAATGAGTATATGTTATTCAAACTTGAATTTAGTAAGATTAGTAACGCAATTTTGTTAAGTTGCTGAGAATTGAGTAAGTATTTTAAGATTTGTTCTAGTTAAAACTTGTGTAAGTTTAAATGAGAATATGTAATGTGATTGTGAAATTTGAGTAAAAGAATTTGAAATGGAATACGAAATTTGAGTAAAAGAATTTGAAACTGAATATGTATTATTGTAGGAAGATGGCAGATGAAGGAGTACGGAAGTATTTTACGAAAGTAGTCGGTACGTTAAATCATTTCACATGTAACTATTGCAGAATGCCAACAAAGGAGGTGGCATGACGCGAATGAAACTTTACTTGAGCGTAAACAATCCGAAAAGGAATGCGAAACGTTGCGATAAGTTTCCTCCAGAAGTGAGGGACAAAATGCGCGCACTATTGCAGAAAATCGAAATGAAGAAGAAAAACAAGCTAGCCATGGAGGACAATAAAAGGAGAGAGATGCATGATGCCCTCGGTCCAGTTAACGAAGAAGGAGATTATGAGGTCGATGTGGAACATATTTGCGTTGAAGACAAATTGACTTTAACTCGCCTTTATCCAAGAACATCCTCATGCACAATATCTTTTCGAAATTGATCATAACCTTGAGTCTCATATTGTTGTTCATCCGATTAATCAAGTATTTTTCCAAATCTTTGGGCCAGACCTTCCGCCAATGCTTTGTTTATGAGTCTTGGGGGTAGACCTCTCAGTTTCATCCAAAAAGCTGAGAATGAAAAATCGATTTCCTCTATCATCTTTTGAGGCAGCTATTCCATCAGCAACAACAGATGTCCTTTGAATGTCCACGGTCTTCCACTCAACACCCTTCGAGCATCTTCATAACTATCAAATTGAAATTCTACAATTCCTGGCTTGATCTACTAGTCCGTCCGTATGTTCTGGCTCCTCCAAACTCCCGAGAAAATTTCAATCCATTTGGAACTCATACCCCACTTCTTAGTTGTTAGTATCTTAACAGCCAAGAAATTTTGATCTTCAATTTCCCATTGTCATCCAGCTACCTAGAGATAGCTAGGTTGGTTACTAGCACCCCCTGTGATAATGTCTACCTCTTCCTCCCAGTCTTCAAGTTCCGTTGAGTTATGACTTTTAGACTCCTCCACTTTTCCTCCCTGACTCTTGAACCCAGAAACCTCACCTAACTCTCTGTGTTGCCCTCCACTCGGACTACTATCACTACAACAAATGTTGGATCTCACAACCGACTTTCTACAATCCTTACTTGTAATGGTTGTGGAATCAGCGATTGAACAGCCCTTAGTACTAAGACTTGTGGGAAGTGCTTGATTTCAGGCTATTCCAATACCCTTATAATTAAGGGTTGTGGGAAGGGCTTAGTTCATGGGTATTTCACAATCCTTAAAATATCAGTCGTGAAATATAGCTTATTCTACAACCATTATTCTAAGGGTTGTTTAATTTTACTTATTTTAAAATGTTCCAAAACATTTCATGGATTCGTTGTGGGAGCGGCGCCAGGGCGACGCCTTATGGGACCGTAGCACCACGTCCCACAACGGATCTAAAGATCGTTGTTGGAAAATGGTCCAAAAAAGCAACGGCCCCGCTGTTGGCAGAGATGCCCACAAAAAAATTGTTTATTTACATATTGATGTAATATATAAATCTTTCATAAAGTTCTCATTGTAATTTGCTTAATTAAATTCACAAAAGTTGAAACGTTCTTTCATTCCCTTTAAGTTTGATTGAAGATTTATAATATTCAAGAGTCTTATAGTCCTTAATAAAACCTAACAATATATGAAGAGACAAATGTAATTTTGCGTGAACAAATTATTCATGGTTTGGTTAAAAACGATATATTCACAATCTAAAGATCAAGGGACTATTGATCTCAGTACGATTGTTGGAAGAATCTATGATGTCTAGTTACGAGGCATAGAGAGTTAGGAACTCTATAGTTCTTCCAATGTATTTTTTGAAGATACTGAATTGACCAGTGCACATTTATAGACAATGTAAGAATAGACCATTTAACCTCTTCTACGTCAAGGTCACTATGTATGAATTGCATCATGCCTACCTAAATCCTAAAATGAGACATTTCATTTCATAGCATTACTATTCTCATTTGAGAAAGTCAAATTCTAGGTCCATTAAGTTATCTAGACTGGACCAATTGATGAGATATTAAGTTATGAAGATGTTATGAACCAACTTTGAGAAGTTCTCATAGATATGGAATTCATGTACAAGATTGCTAAAATGCAATATATATCACCTTATGCTTTATTACTTGGATTGTGAATAAATGAACTGCGCAATATCCAAAATTAAGTAGTGACTTTATTTGGATGAAACAATGTGACTTGTTAGCTACTCGTCAATACATTGTTTCTAAGCTAATGGAGTCAGTTGACATTAAGCTAATACTCAGAAAAGGTTTGTGAACTTTTGAGTCCGAATGTAGAAGCTCAAGCTTTGTTCATTTGGATCCATAAGGTCACTATTACAAGTCATTAGAGTAGGATTGTTAAACTAAAAGCTAAGTCAAAATAAGTTCAAATGTTGAACTAGACTTTTTCTCGGAAAATGTCTAAAGGGTAGTTTTGTCCACATGGACATAAAATGATGTGAAGGTCAAAATAAGATTTTAAATATTTTCATATGATGAAAATATAAATTATTTTCTAAAGCTGAAAAGTTGTTTAAGGCATTGAGAAATTAATTTCATTATTTGTGTTATAATAATTCTACAATGGGTATTTTAAGAATTCTCTTAAAAGAAATAAAAAAGCATCTAAATGATCCTTCCCTAGCTATAGAATTCGGCACACATGCATCAAATATGATAGTTTTAGTTCCCTTTAATTATAAGGATACTTACCCAAAAGGAAAAGAGGAAATAAATTTCCTTGAGAAGGAAATAAATAAGCTAAGTGAGGATACAAATTTTCTCCCTATAATGCTTAATATATCCGGCCGTATTAGAAGAGATAGAAGAAGGGAAAATCAACTATTGTGGTATTTCCTCCCTAAATTTCCATGAATGAATAATTGACCTTTGTAGATTTTTCCTCCTCCTATAAATAGAGCCTCACATAGAGATCTGAGTAGGGTGCTTCATTCTATTTTTCTCTTGGTTTTGGCCGACCACTTCTCTCTCTCTCTCTCTATAAATTCTTTTTTATTTTGGCACGTAAATCCTCACTTGATCTAGAGAAATAGCTAAAGATCCAAGATTTGTTCTTGGTTCATATTATTTAATTGTGCCCACACACAAATCCTTCAAACACTCTATAAACTCTTGTAATAGAAACCTTAGGTTTCTCAAGTTCTATAATAGACGTGAAGGAATCGAGCCAAGGACGAAGATCCACCTTTCTCGAAGACGCTTCTATTTAAAAGTTCAAGAAATGTTAGTATTCAAGTACTCTAAATAATGTTTTTTATTTATAACATGTATATGCATTTTGTTTAGGTTAGTAAAAATTGTTTCACTAGTAAAAGAAATTTTTATATTTAGCCATTAATGTGATAATGATAAATTTTTCTTAACCTTAGATCTATTCCAAAAGTCGCGGACCTATAAGCCATCGCCGCGGCACCACTCCCACAACGGATCTTTTAGGGTTGTGGGAAAACTGGGGTGTTTCAAAAATTTGACGGCGCCGCGGCAACGCATGATGGGGCCGCGCCGCCGTGTCAAAACCCTAATCTGGAGACCCGATAAATAAGGCGGCTCTTGCCTTCACGTCGGGTTTGTCCCTTATCTCTCGCCTTCACGTCGCCGGCCTTCTCCTGCGCGTTCACGTCGCCGCCCTTCTACCATCACTACTACAATTTTAGGATTCCACAACCCACTTTTTTGGTTATGGAAGGATTCTACAACCCTTATTAAGGTTTATCGAATTCGGGGTTGTGGAATCATCCACAACCCTTAGACTTCCGTTTTGGAATGTTCATACTTTCCACAACGGATGTCTAAGGGTTGTTGAATATTCAACAACCGATCAATTTTCGCACAATATTATATAATTTTTTTTTCGACGCCGCAGCACCGAGTTTCCACAACGAATCTATGATCCGTTGTGGAAACATTTCACTTTTTTAAACAGCGCCGCGGCGAGAATTTGTTGTCACCGCGGCGCCGTTGTCCAGAGTATAGTTTTTACTCAAACATGTGAAATGAACCCACATAATCATATAATACATCTAGAATGACTTTAAACATGCACAACTAATCTAAAAAACTTCCAAAATTATATATATATATATATATATATATATATATACATATATATATACATTCAAAATTCATCCGAGATTATATACATTCAAAATCACAAAATGTAATTAATCAAATTCAATAAATTTGTTTACATAGTTCATCCGAATTTTGTATTACCGCTTTGTCGTGGAGCGGTCATTGACTTGATGTACGTTGATTGCCCATCACCAAGAGAGTCTTTGTGTTCGAGTTGAAAATTTGAAAACACCCTATAAACGAAAATCATGAGAAATTTTTTTAAAAACGCTCAAATTCAAATACAATCTCAATTTCAACCCAAATTAACTCAAATTCAATCAAGAACTCAAATTATATTTCAAACAAATAAAAATATATGTCACTCTCATCTAAAAATGAATTTGAACCAAATCATATCTATACATATTATCAATTCCAAACACAAAAATTAAATATCAATATCAACCTAAACTAAATATCAATTTCAAACACACAAAATATCAATCAAAATCTCATCTATACATATTATCATTTCCAAACACAAAAACTATATCTCAATATCAACTTAAACTAAATATCAATTTCAAACACACAAATATCAATCAAAATCTCATCTAAACATATTATCATTTACAAACACAAAAACTATATCTTAATATCAACTTAAACTAAATATCAATTTTAATCACACAAAATATCAACCAAAATCTCATCTAAACATATTATTATTTTCACATTCCACAACCCTTATGGGAAGGGGAAGAGGCGCCCCAACGACGAAAAAATGGGGCAGAGGCGTCGTTGTCTTTTTTTTCTTTTGCACAACAAATCTCTAGATCCATTGTGGGATGTGGCGTCGCAGTCTTGATTGGTCATCACCGCGACGCCTACCTCACAACACATACAATAAAAGTTGTGAAATGTTTTAAAATAAGTAAAATTCTACAACCCTTAAAATAAGGGTTGTGGAATTACCTACATCCCACAACTCTTAGGCTAAGGGTTGTAGAATAGCCTAGATTCCACAACCCTTAACTCAAAGAGTTGTAGAATCAACCACATTTCACAACCCTTAGCTACAAAGGTTGTGAAATTGTGTTTATGTTGAAAATTGTATTTATGTTGAAATTATGTTTATGTTAAAAATTGTGTTTATGTTGAAATTGTTTTTATGTTGAAATTGTGTTTATATATGTTGAAATTGTGTTTGAGTTGTGTTTATGTTTATGTAGGACAAAATGCCTCCGAAAGCTACTCGTGCTGCCAAGGGCAAAGCCGCGGCCACAACTTCAAAACATTCCCACCAAGTTGCTGAGTCTTCTTCATCGTCGAAAAGTGAAGAAGCACAATATCAATCATGCATATTCAAGTCTCAACAAGCCGAAGATTGCTACGAGTTGTTCATTAAGTGCTACGTAGTCTAAGGGAGAGGATTTAGTGTCCCCCGGAATGGATTTGACATCCGTCAACAAATCCACAACTTCGTCGACGAGTATGAATGGGGAGAATTTTGCAATCCTCATGGGTGCGATGGCAATATCACCATCATGAAAGGATTTTACACGAACCTACCGGATGCAGTTAATAACACTGTCACAGTTCTCAATGAGAAGGTAAACGTGAGTGTTGAGGCGATCAACACTTATCTTTAAACCCCCAACATTCCTTTTGAGACGGAGGATTACATTCAATACCTGCATCATGCAGATAAGGCAGAGATGGAAAATTTGATGTGCCTTCCGTACCAAGGTTGGACGACGGAGAAGGGAAGAGAAGTCTTGCATCGTGATCAACTCACAAGGTACGTAATTATTTAACGATTGGTTTTTATAATATGAAATGAATATACATATGATTAGGATTATGTTTTTAATTAATATGTTATTGTGTTTTAAACTTTGTTTTGATATGATTGCCAAAGTATGGGTTTACTTTGTGTCCTCTCCCATATTCCCGATCACGCATTTTTCCAGCCTCGACAACGGTTGCATTCAAATTATGTACTGCATCGTGAAGGGGCTCAAGAATATTAACTACAAGGCTAAGAAGATCGGTCTACCGTATCCGTCAATCATCACTGCTCTTTGCATGAGAGCAGGGGTGAAAATTGGGAGGCGGGAAACGATCAAGGGTCCAATGGGGCCAATCACGAAGTCAATCATCGACCGTTACAAGATTCGAGATGAGGTGGCGGCGGACGAGGAAGAGGAGGCGGAGGCGATGGTGGCAGAGGAGACGGCAGCACGACCACGTAGAGAAATGGTACTTGAGTTACTCGCACCTCCAGTGCAAGATCCGATGCTAGAGTATGGTGGTCACACAAACCACTACCTCGCTGCCGAGAATCAAAACACCCAAAACTATCTCCAAAGACAAGGGGAGCACTCGGCCATGTCGTACGAGGCGTTCAACGATGTCATCGGTTGGTTGAACATAAAAAACTAGATAGAGTGGCGGTTTCCACCGTACCTGCATTACGACTACTTACCCTACGCAGCCCAAGAATGGCCGTCTGACTTTTCACGTCCTCCGGGAGCACCACCATGACGCGACAACGACAAAAACAATTACTAATCCTTTTTTTATTTCTTTAAAAAACTCTTAATTAGTTTTATTGATGTTTTGTTTTAATTACTTTGACTTATGCTTGTTTGTTTGTTTGAGTTACGAGACTTGAGATTTTAAGATTTAATATGTTTGTTTTATTGATATCTCATTCATATGTTTGTTTGGTTATATTTAAGATGTTTGTTTTATCGATATCACCTTCATATGTTTGTTTGAGTTCTATTTAAGATTTTAAAATGTTTGTTTTATCGATATCACCTTCATATGTTTGTTTGAGTTCTATTTAAGATTTAATATGAAAAATCATAAATTATGTGTTTTAAGATATTGTGACCAATGTTTAAAGACACTGTGACACCAGCGCCGCGGCCCTGAACAGCGGCATTGAATCTTTATACCCAGTCGTCGCGGCCTCTTCAAGGCGCCCCAACCGCGCGGATCATTTTCAGAGACTAAATTGTCTCTGTAAGTCAGCGGCGCTGCGGCGACGCCATACGGGGTTGCAGCACCGCTGGTAGGTCCGCGGCCCCATTTGGCATTGCCGCACGGCCGCCGCTAACTTACAGAGGCAATGTAGTCTTTGTAAGTGAGTGGCGCCGTGGCGACGCCTATCGGGCCGCAGCGCTGCAGGAAGGGCCGCGGCCCCGTTTTGCATCGTCGCAGCGCCATTGACTTACGGAGATGTAGTCTCTGTAAGTTTAAAGGCACCACAATGACGCCTATTAGGGCCACGGCGCCGTGATCCCACAACAGATCTATATCCGTTGTGGGACCTGGGGCCCGGCTATGGGTTATGGGGCCGCGACGCCATGTCAAATCAATACTAAAACTTTATGAAAACCTTTTAAAAATGTTGTTTAACTCGAATTCGAATTAATATAAAGTTATAAATACGACCCAATAAAAAAATAGTTGGAGCTATATCCGCTCGAAGTAAATGAGAAACATTATCATTGTCGAAATCATCCATCTCTTTATCGATCGGTGGTAATCCGGATGTGAATAGCGGAATACTAGACAACTCTTCGTCTTCTTCTTCTTGAATATTTCGCGCTTTCATATGAACTATTAATGATAACTCTGGATTGGTTGGATCTGTAACATAAAAGACTTGACTCGCGTGTGAAGCGAGTACGAATGAATCATTCTCGTATCCGCCATGTAACTCCTTCATTATCAATTTTAACGTGATTATTGTCAGCTCATTTGCACTTGAACAATGTCACCCGAAATCCGCAATAATCAAGCTCCCATATGTCTTCAACGTATCCATAATAGTTCATGAAACCCTTTTTGGGATTCTTATTTTTGGCCGACGAAACATGTAATGCTTTGGCCAATAACGTTACACCGCTAATTGAACCAGATTCTCTCTCTCTCTCTCTCTCTCTCTCTCTCTCTCTCTCTTGTAAAATGTAAAACCATTAACAGACCGAGCAGTTTACCTTGTAACCATGCTGGAAGCCCCTAATGCTAGTTTACTCAATGTAGTTGAATGACCCGCCTCTTCAAATAGTCGATTTCCAAACCATATATGAAATAAACGGTTGTGCTCTTCTTGAAACCATTTTTCATTTCTATCTTTCTTTGCATCTTTAACTCTCAGCTCATTTAAATGAATATCCACGAATGGGGTTATGCAAAAACTTTGTGCAGGACATGTAGCGAGGCTTGTTCCATTCTTTCCGGTTAACGCTAGAATATGTATACTACTAGATTAACTAAACAAGAATTAAATAACTCAAATTTTTCTATGTGAAAGGTTGAGTCAAATTGACGTACCTCTAGATAGTGCTTTTGACTCAAACCCGTTGTCCTTCGGTAATCTAATTTCATCTGCTTTAGCTAAATACTCGGAGCAAAACTCAACAGCCTCTTCAGCTATATAATTTTTCACGATACTCCCTTCTGGCAGATTATAGTTCTTCACATAATTTTTCAATACTTTCATGTAGCGCTCGATTGGATACATCCATCGTAAAAACACAGGTCCAAATAATTTTACTTCACGTACCAAGGGAACAATTAAATCAACCATGATGTCAAAAAAGGATGGTGGGAAGATCATTTCCAACAAGCACATAGTTTTCACGACTTCCAACTGCATCGCTTCTAATCGAGTTGGATCAATGACCTTTGAACATGTCGAATTGAAGAATACACATATTTTGGAAATTGCAAACCTCACATCGTTTGACAAACCGCCACGCAAAGTAAGCAGTAACATTTGTTGTAGCAACACATGACAATCGTGAGTCTTCATTCCAATAAGTTTTAGATATTTTAAAGATACGAACCTTTTATAGTTTGAAGAATGACTATCAGGGACTTTAATAGATTCAAACCACTTACACAATTTATTATTCTCCTCCCGAGATTGAGTGTACTTTGCCGGTGGTATTTTTGTTTTTTTCCACTCTCCTCGTCGGCATGCAAAACACTTCTTATGTTCATTTCCTTGAGATCCATTCGAGATTTTATCCCGTCTTTTGATTTATTTGGATCATCAAGTACCGTACCAATGAAAGATTCACATACATTCTTCTCAATATGCATAACATCCAGACAATCCAAACATATAACATCTTTCAATACGAAAGGTCGTAGAAAATTGATTTCTTCTTCCGAGGATTCTTTTGGAACGACTCTTTAGTACTATCACGCCGCTTTCTTTTTCCGAGCACTTCATTGACGTTTTTAACCATTTTGAAGACATCTTCACCAAACAATATTCTACGAGGGGGTTGTTCTTCCGTTTTTCCATCAAATGCCTTTTTCAACCTTCTATACGAGTTATCTCTTAGTAAAAATCTTTTATAACCAAGAAAAACAGTTTTCTTACTATGCTTCAAACGAATTGAAGATGTTTCTTTCATGCAAATCGGACAACCAATCGAGGATTTCACAGAGTATCCTAAAAAAATTTCAACGCTAAAAAGTCGTTAATAGTCCACATCAACATTGCTCTTAAGTAGAATGTATCGCCCCGGTAACCGTCTTTCACCTCAATCCCTGTATCTCGTAACATCTTCAAATCATCGATCAATTGTGCCAAATACCCATCGATATCATTTTTTGGTTGACTCGGTCCTAAAATTAGAAGCGTTAACATTAAGAAATTTCTCTTCATAAACAACTTTGGAGGGAAATTGTAGTTCACAAGAATAACCGGCCAAATACTATATTTTCTACTCATCATGCTGAAAGGGTTCATGCCATCAGATGCTAAACCAAGACGCAAATTCCGAGGTTCAACACTGAAATCTTTGTACTCCAAATCAAATGATGTCCACTGTGAGGCATCAGCAGGATGCCTTAACATACCATCATCGATACGTTTTTCGGAGTGCCAACCCATGTTATTTTTGCATGCTTGGCAGTATTCAACATTCGTCGGAACCGTGACATTGGTGGTATGTACCATAATGACTAAAACAACATAGAAACCAATATAAATCACATAATCATTTGTAAAACAAGTAATTATAACGTACGTACCTTGAATGTAATTCCTTTGACCCTGTCACGTGGAAATTTACCTTTTAACCACCTTGACTCTTTGCACCTCGGACATTCATCTAGATCTTCATAATCATGTCTATATAAAACGCAATCATTTGGGCACGCATGGAATTTCTCGTACTTCATACCCTATGTGTCCAAAGTCTTCTTCGCCTCATACATAATTTGCAGAACTTTATTGTCTTTTGGAAATGCTTCTTTGATGTTTCCAACAATTTAGTAAAACTAGTGTTTGATAACCCACCCGACGCTTTCAAATAAAATAAAGTAACTAAAAATGACAACTTCGAATAACTTCTACACCCTTCATATAATGGTGTCTCCGCATCATTCGTCATCGACTCAAACAATTCCGGCCGTTTCACAAAATCGTTCTCCAAATCATTCATCATCCCGCACATATCATCAAAGTCATCATCCTCAAGATCATCATTTCTATTGTTTATCGTAGGAAGAAATTCCTCACCATGATAATATCATACTTGGTAAAAAGTAATTATTCCGTAAACCAACGAATGAGTTTGAACAGTATGAAGAGAAAAATTTCTATGATTTCCACATTTCACACAAGGACAACGAATTGATTCCACATCATCGACAGTATCTTTAATGAATTCATAATACTCATTTACACCATTTTGATATATCTCCTTTAACCTATTCTCCCACATCCATTGTCTCACCATGTTAGAAAAAACTCTAATTAAACAAGAAATATTTAGATTTCCAATAACCAATCCAAAAATATTCAAATTTCCAGCATGTTAAAGAAGAGCTAACAAGAATTAGATTTGTAGTTGTGAGTTGTAAATGAGGATGACACTGAATGGTTTGAAATGTTGTTTGTAGCGTTTTTTCGACTATTTTTTTTTGGAGATTTAAGTGCAAAACACGAGAAAAAATGCATTTAAAGCAGTACAAGTCAGCGGCGCTGCGGCCCCATAAACCATCGCCGCGGCGCCGCTCCCACAACAGATCCCATAAGGGTTGTGGAACCATTGGGAAAATGGTGTGGAAGCGGAGCGGTGGCGACGGTTTTCAGGGCCACAACACCGGTCTCAAGGCCGCGGTCCTGTTTCTAGTCGTTGCGGCGCCGTAGAGTTCCAAAGAGCACATAGTCTTTGGAAGTCTACGGCACCGCGGTGACAGGAAACAAGGCCACAGCTCCAGGATCTGGTTTTGGTGGCGCCACGGCCCATATACACGTGGCCGCGGCGTCGCTTCACAACCCTTCCCCCTAAGGGTGTGAGATGTCTTAATTTCAAGAAAATTTCAATTTTAACTTCCCTCGTCCAAATTTTGCACAAAGGAAATTTTCAACTTCTTCTTCTCCGTTCTTCATTTTCTCTCAATACTCATTCTCTCTCAAAACCTATTCTCTCTCAAACCTCATTCTCTCTCAAAACCCATTCTTTTCTCTTCTCCGGCGACTAAAATCTCCGGCCACTCCGACGTCCCTCTCTCTCACTCTCAATCCGTCCTCTCTCTCACTCTCAGTCCGCCCTTATCTGTCACTGTCTTTCTCCATCCTTTCCTTCCCACGCCCATTCCCTCTTTGTCTCTACTCTTTCCTTCCCATGCCCACTCCCTCTATCTCCGCCCTCTCGCTCTTCACTCCTTCGTCTCTCTCTCCATGCGTCTTACTCTTCACCGGAATGTTCACCTCCGCACCTCCACGGCTTCTCTTCACATTGGTTAGTGTTTTTATTACTAATTTTTGTTTGAAATTGATAATTAGTTTAGGTTAACATTGAGATATATTTTGTGTTTGGAATGGATAACATAAATTGTATTTAGATATTGATAATTAGTTTAGGTTCATATTTTGCTATTGAATTTGTATTTTGAATTGTGTTTATTGATTCAATGTCGACTACAACTACTACTACTTCTAGCGACGGTAGTAAAAAGAAACCTAGACGACTATTAGAATTAAATCTCGATGAGAAAGGAAAGAGAAGAAACACCCTTATGATTCGTGTTAATAAAATTAGAACTTTCGGCAGAAAAATCATGATAGCATTAGATTCCAAAGGGCAACCAAAGGGTAAGGAAGGTGATGTGTTGTTGAGTTACTTCGGCGTATTAGCTAGAGAATATGTTCCATTTTCGACCGGTAATTGGAGATTAAAAGAGAACGATCATATAAATTAGTGGATTCGGAATGAAATATGTGAAAGATTTTCGATTCCAATAGAACATAAGCACGATTTCCTCATGAGAGTAGGAGAAGCTGCTAAGCTATTTGGTCACGAGTTATATCACAATCTTTTCAAACACACAATCAACGAATCAAACTCGTTAAAAAGACCCGATTGTGTTTTGAAATTTTACACGAGTATCACCAAGAAAGATTGTATGAAGTTTGTTGAGTATAGACGAAGCGAAGTTTTCAAGCAAACTTCGGATCAAGGGAAAACTAATTCCACTAAAGTGGAATATAAATCTCGATGTGGCCGAGATGAATATCGAAAACTAGAGTTTAAGTTTTTTCATTTATTTATTTTCTACTCATTTTTTACATTTAAAATATGATTAATATGATTACTTCTTAATTAATAGCACGACGAAACCGGGCAATGCGCAACGTTAGAAGAATTATGGATTGACTCGCAAAAGAAAGACGAGATAGACGGAAAAGAGTTCAAGAATGACAAAGATCGACTAATGGGAGAATCAATTGTAAGATCTTTAATTTTGTAAGTTATATTAATAATAATTTTATTTACAAATGATTATATTTATGTATGTAGCAACGATTATCTCAACAAGCAATCGAAGGTACTTTCATTCCAAAAACGGGAAAAAAGTATCTTGTAAGAAGTTATAGTAACAAAGAAATACGTTTGCGGTCAATGCAAACATGTTGTCAAGTGTTTCAAGAACTTAACTAGATCTGCCTCGAGATGCGTGAGTTTTATGTAGTTTAAAAATCAAATGT
The DNA here is from genome assembly GCA_958296335.1 of Urtica urens. Classification (NCBI taxonomy): domain Eukaryota; kingdom Viridiplantae; phylum Streptophyta; class Magnoliopsida; order Rosales; family Urticaceae; genus Urtica; species Urtica urens. The sequence continues at coordinate 9,253,148 of OY282528.1, forward strand.
TTAAGGCGGTTTAATGGTGGTGGTAGTACAAGTATTGGATAAGCTAGTATCAATCTAGTTGAAGATCATTTAAATGCGAGTGAAATTGGTGATGAAGAGATGAATAATATTCAAGAAGTCGTCGAAAAGGTCGTCGAGGAGGTCGTCTCTTTAGGTAATCTTTATTCGTGCTTATTTATTTATTTCAAAGAGCTTATTTTTTTGGTATTCAATCGGTGATTCTCATAGAACATGACGATGTACATGATCGTCCAAAAGTCGATCCGATTGTTGTGGAAAAACCAACTAGTGTTCAGGCTAGTTGCTCATTGAATCCAACCACACCGTTGACACAGTGCTCGAATGAAAGCGCTGAGTGTTTTCTTTACACTGAGGATATCGTGAAAGGATACACGATTCATGTTGCAAATGGGCGAGTCTATTTGAACGAGGGCGCAATTGACTTCTCAAATTTGGAGGAAGGAAATGCACGGGTAAGCATTTGGGGCGCTTTGGTTAAAAAAACCCAAATTGCTGATTCCCACCGAAGAAGCTCTAACTGTAGAAGATGCAATGGGGGGTCTTGTCTCGTGGCCGCGACGATTGATAGAAACAAAGGCGGCAAAACAGAGTCGCGGTCCATACATCAAATGCTCAAAACTCGATTCTACGAGTCAACTTACTCCCGACGGTAACACAAGAATTAATTACAAGGTAATATATTTTAACCTACTCTTTATTATGTATTGATTGTTCAAATTAATTTTAAGGTAATTAATTCAAAGTTTATTTGGAAATACAAGGTAATAAATTCCAAGTTTATATTGCTCGCTCAAAATGTCAACAAAATGATGTTAGCACAAGGACACGTTATCCAGACCAATGTTTGTCTAACAATCTCTGCTATCCCGATTATGTTGGGATTAATTGATATTTCCAAATTTTTACAATTCTCGGAAATTGCAGAGTCAAGCATATCGATTTACATGGAGTACGTATTTCTTTCATGAATACATTTTTCTAGTAATGATTAAATATTGAGTGTTTTAACTTTTTGAATACTTTGATATAGCCATATACGCGCATCGACGTCAAATTTGAAGAATAAATTTTTCTTTGTAAACATGGCGTTAGCTTCTCACATGTCTACAAATGACGAAAATTACCATTTGTTGACACGAGTCAAAGACATTAATAACATGGTGCGAGGATACAACGTTGGGCAACTAGTCTCATGCCATACAATCGAAACTTTCATTGGATTGTTGTTGTCCTTGACTTGTGGAAAGATTTTGCGATTTTTTTTTACCCGTTTAATGATAAAATTCCACAAGACTTTGTTTCTTTAATAAAAAAATAAATTTTTTGACTTATATATTGAGCGTTTGTTAAAAATAATTCTTATATATTGAGCGTTTGACTTATATATATTTTTACTTTTTATTTTATAGGGTGTTTTCAAATTTCAAATTCGAACACAATGACGCACTTGTAGACGTGGAATGTAGGTACTTTGTTATATGGTATATACTCAATATAGTTATTGGAGGTATAAGTAAATTAGAAAATAAAAACACGTATACAAATGTAGAAATAGAAAGAGTAAGAGAATAGTGGATTAACTATGTACAAAAATTTATTGAATGTGATGATTAATTACATTTTGTGATTTTGAAAGTATATATTACGGATGATTTTGAATGTATATGATGATCTTGGATAAATTTTGGATGTATTGTCTTTTTTAGATTGATTGTGCATGTTTAAAGATGTTTTGTAGGTATTATATGATTTACGGGAGTTAAATTCATTAATTTTGAGGGGAGGCAGTCTCTTGACAACGGCGCAGCGGCGACATACGCTTGGAGCCGTATCGCCATGTCCCACAACGGATCAAAAGATCCGGTGTGGGAGACGGCGTTGTGGCCCCACAATATGTTGTCGCGGCACCACTGAAGGGTTGTGGGAAACGGGGCCGCGACATCTGTAACGAGGTTGCGGCCCAATGGAATTAAACCGGCATCGTGGCCACCCTATACTGTGCCGTGGTGCCGACTCCCACAACGGGTGTTTTGATCCGTTGTGGGACATGGCGCCGCGACGTCATATAGCGTGGCCGCGCCGCCAAATGTTTAATATTTATAGAGATTTTACATCGAAAATTGGTTGATTGTTGAATATTCCACAACCAATAAACATGCGGTGTTGGAAGTATGAACATTCCACACCCGATGTCTAAGGGTTATGGGAACTTCCACAATAATGGATCCCACAACCCTTATTGTTGTGAAAAAATTTCACCCCACTTATTAAAAATTGTGAAATCCAGATTTTCTACAACGTAAGAACAGATAAAAGCTCATATCAGGAACTTCACCTCATAATCTCCGCAACACACTCACTGGAACAAGTTTCTTACAAAGATATGCGAAGCAAGAACCGATAAAACTCAAACTCTCTAGTCTCTTAGCTTAGTTCTCCGACTCACTATTACCAATGTAAAACTAACTAGCCACTCTCACCAAAAAAAGTTATTATTCAAAGTACTTCGCCTTCACTTGTTTTACTATTGAATATAGTACAAAATTTTTGTCAATCTAGCGATGCAAAGGAAGCTTGTTTCTATGGGGCGGCATTCTTTACTCTATGGTCCATCGGTAAATATTTTAGGTATACATAAATGAATTAAAATATCATATAAAGAGAAATAGAAAGAAAGTAGATATGATAGCAGATTTAATAAAAATTAGATTCATGAAGATATGTTGGACTTCATTTATATGGCGACACCAACCCACATGGAAGGAGAGGATAACGATTTACATTCATGCAAGCCGCGTCCCAGTTCTTATATGATTATGCGTAATGCATTTATTTGCTATGTATGACACAGAACACTTATTTACAGACGTGTGGAATATTTTGTCTCACATGCCTTAAAGAAAAGTTAGTAAAATATCTTTGAAATCTTACAAGTACAGTTACGAAATACATTTTATCATGTAAATAAAATTTTTTTAATCAAAAAGAAAAAGAAACTTAATAAGTGCATGAATATGATGAATATTTTTCTATTTAAAAATATCTAAATAATACGTTTTCATTGAAATACATTTAAATTAATTTCTCATTTCGTCTCTTATATTTTATCCCAACGTGCTTCATTTTATTCTATAAATTTTTACCGTATTTGATCATTGTACCATTTTATTCCATAAAAACACTTGTTAGATTTTAGTTTATTACATTTTAATTAATTCATCGGAAATCACTATAAAATTTATCAAATTTGAAATTAATTTAAATCAAATTCTTATATTCTTTTAATAAATTCAGAAATTAAATTTAATTAATTTGAAATGAAATTTGTAGGTTCATCGAGACCCTGAGCGTTCATAGAAAGAATAACGATAAAATGAAGAACTATTACAAAGAAATAGAAAATTTGATATAAATATATTATGTGATATTTTTGTCGAAGACTAACTGAAAAACTAGTCTTCAGATATTTCTACGTTAAGAAAATCAATATCACTACTACAAATATTGGATTCTACGACCGACTTTCCACAATCCTCTTATTGGTAAGGGGTGTGGAATCCGAGATCTCACAATACTTATAACTAAGGTTGTGGGAAGTGGTTGATTTCATACTATTCCACAACCCTTATAACTAAGGGTTGTGAAAAGTGGTTGATTTAACGCTATTACACAATCCTTAGGCTAAGGGTGATTCTACAACCGTTATTCTAAGAATTGTAAATATTTACATATTTTTAAAAATTTCACAACCCTTCATGTATCCGTTGTGGGAGCAGTGCCGCCGCGATGACCACTCAGGGCCGCAGAGCCATGTCCACAACGGATTCAAAAAAAGTTATGGGAACGTATGAGTTGCTGAAAATTTGACATCGGCGCAATGATGAAGAATAGGGCCGCGACACCATCATAATTTCTAACCTGTTTGGTTTATGTTTTAATTCGTTTGTTTCTATCTCTCTATCACTCATCTCTTTTTTTCTCGGCCAAAATCAAAACCTCCTTCCCTTTCTCTTCCTCAATCTGAGCTGGTAATTCCTCTCCAAAACCCCAGACATCAAGTCCAAACAAGTTTCATCGTGGTTTTCATTTCGGAAGCTGAGCTCGCGAAAGCGATCGAGCCCAGAAGAAGCACGGCCTCCGAAAAGAGCCGAGTATCGAATTTTGACTCCGACGAGCCCACGAGGCTCAGCGAAGGCCTTCTCTGATTTTTTGAGCCACACATAGAGAAGCCTAAGGAGAAGATGGTGAGACTCTGAACGGAGAGAGATTCAGTGCAGAGAGAATCGAAATGACGAGCTTGGCCTAAGGATCCGCCACGTGGATGGACACTTGGAGGTTTTAAACCACCCAAATCTCGAGCCCTAGGGTTTCGAATTGCCATGGTGTCTTTCATCCATATCGAAGACGTAAGTTCTTTCAAATCTCCTCAAATTGACTCAACATTTTTAGGGTTTTCATTTCTTTTGCTCTTGCTAATGTGGATTCCGAAAATTATCCCAGGACGACGATTTTGGAGGGGATTTCACCGGAGTCCATGGTAACAGGCGAGCAGGTTGGTTTCAATTTCTTTGAAATCGAAACAATTGTACTTTTTTTGGTTGTGGATTTGGTATTTTGTTTACCTTTTTTGATGCCTGCGGATTTGTTTGCCTTTTTTCACAGAGGAATTCCTTGATTTAAGCTGGTCTATTTGTTTGTTTATTGATATTCTATGCTGTTTTGATCTCTCTCATAACATGTTGTTCGTCGGAACTTTGTTGCGTGTGTATGCGAGGAAGGAACTTTGTTGTTTGTCGAGGAGGTTAAGGAAGGTATTTTAGATTTTTTTAAGAATTTATTTAGTCTTACTTGCAGATGTGGTTTGACAAAGCTTGCGGAGAATTATGTTTATATGTTTTGGAATTTTGTTTTCGATTTTGGTTTGGCATATAGTCTGCCTCTTTAATGGAAGCTCTGCAAAACCTTTAAAATAAATTATTCTCAGGTTTCTGCTTGAGATACCGTCTGGAGTTTCCATATCTGGCTTAAAAATGGTAACAACTTAATTATTGAACTTCTTTTTTTTAGTTTCAACATATTGAATATGTTCTTTCTGTTGAAATAGGTGTAGGGTTAAGAAAAATTTATCATTAACACATTAATGTGGAATATAAAAATTTCTTTTACTAGTAAAACAATTTTACAAACCTAAACAAAGTGCATATACATGTTATAAATTAAAAACATTATTTAGAGTACTTAAATACTAAACTTTTTTGAGCCTTTAAATAGAAGCGTCTTCGAGAAAAGTGGATCTTCTTCCTTGGCTCGAATCCTTCACGTCTATTGTAGAACTCGAGAAACCTAAGGTTTCTATTACAAGAGTCTATAGAGTGTTTGAAGGATTTCTGTGTGGGCATAATTAAACAATATGAACCAAGAAAAATTCTTGGATCATAAGCTAATTCTCTAGATCAAGTGAGGATATAGGTGCCAACATAAAAACGAATTTCTAGAGAGAGATAGAGAGAGAAGTGACAGCCAAAACCAAGAGAAAAATAAAATGAAGCACATTTCTCAAATCTCTATGCAAGGCTCTATTTATAGGAGGGGGAAAAGTCTATAAAGGTCAATTATTCATTCGTGAAAGAATAATGTATTCATGACACAATATTTGATTTTCCCTTCTTCTTTCTCTTCTAATATGGCCATGACACAATATTTAATTTTCCCTTCTTCTTTCTCTTCTAATATGGCCGGCCATATTAAGCATTATAGGGATGAAATTTGTTTCCTCACTTATCTTATTTATTTTCTTCTCACGGAAATTTATTTCCTCTTTTCCTTTTGGGTAATTATCTTTATAATTAAAGGGAAATAAAAGTATCATCTTTGATGCATGTTGGCCGAATTCTAAAGCTAGAGAATGAGCATCTCGATGCTTCCTTATTTCTTTTAAGACAATTCTTAAAATACTCATTGTAGAATTATTATTAACAAATAATGAAATTAATTTCTTAATACCTTAAACAAATTTTCGAGTTTAGAAAATAATTTATATTTTCATCATATGTAAATATTCAAAATCGGATTTTGACATGCACATCATTTTATGTCCATGTGGACAAAAATACCCTTTAGACATTTTCCGAGAAAAAGTCTAGTTCAACAATTGAACTTATTTTGACTTAGCTTTCAGTTTAACAATCCTACTCTAATGACTTGTAATAGTGACCTTATGGATCCAAATGAACAAATCTTGAGCTTCTATACTCGGACTCAACTGACTCCACTAAAGACTTGACACTGAGAATCTCTCGGTTCAAATGAATTTATTTTCTACTCAAATTCAACCTAATTATATTGAGTGGATCCATGAAATGTTATCTATGTTTACCCTTCATGAATATTATCAACTAGATGAGATTTATAAAACTACCATTTTACCATTCTAGTTGTTATTTCCTCAACTCCTTTGTTACTTGTGAATAAGTTACAAACAATGTATTGACGAGGAGCTAACAAGTCACATTGTTTCATCCAAATAAAGTCGCTTCTTAATTTTGGACACAGCGCACTTCATTTATTCATAATCCAAGTAATAAAGCATGAGGTGATATACATTGCATTCCAGCAATCTTGTACATGAATTCCATATCTATGAGAACTTCACAAAGTTGGTTCATGATATCTTCATAACTTAATATCTCACCAATTGGTCCGGTCCAGATCACTTAATGGAACTAGAATTTTACTTTCTGAATTGGGAATATTAATGCTATGAAATGACATGTCTCATTTCAGGATTTAGGTAAGCATGATGATATTCATACATAGTGAGTTTGAGACAGAAGACGTTAAATGGTTTGTTTTTCCATTGTCTCTAAAGGTGCACTGGTCAATTCAGTATCTTCGAAAGATACATAGGAAGAACTATAGAGTTCCTAACTCTCTATGTCTCGTAACCAGACATCATAAATTTTTCCAACAATCGTTCTGGGATCAATAGTCTGTTGATCTTTAGATTGGGATTATATCATTTTTATCCAAACTATGTAGAGTTTGTTCACGCAAATCTACATTTGTTTCTTCATATATTATTAGGTTTGATTACGGACTATAAGACTATTGAATGTCATAAATCTTCAATCAAACTTAAAAGGAATGAAAGAACGTTTCAACTTTTATTAATTTAATTCAGCAAATTATAAGGAGGTCTTTATGAAAGATTTTTATATTACATCAATATGTAAATAAACAATCTTCTTGTGGGCATCTCTGCCAACACTTTCTTGTATCAAATTATAATGTCGTTGTCTTTAATTATTAGCTCTATATTTATCTAAGTAAACGCACATTCGTATTCTTTAGTTCTAGTGTGTAATTTATAAAAACTTATTTTAAACGATCATTCATAAGTTGCTGTTATTCAGATGGCACTATCAAAATCTACGAGCTCTTAGATCCGTTGGAACTAAAGAACTGGCAGCTTCAGGTGGTAGATTATTTATTTATTCAATTCAGTTACTGTATATATGCAAACACAATTCAAGCTCTCAGTTCATGTTTTTCGAGAAGTTCAAAACGTCAGTGACTCCATATCGACTTTGGGAAAACTCTCGTGCTCGTCTGCATCGATTTCTAAATATTTTTTAGTCTTGTACGTTGGTTCTACTCTTGCAGTCGTTGACTCATGAAATCATCGCTGACTCTCGTGGTTGTGTTATCAAGAGCTGTTTCAAGTTTTGGATTGCGTTACATGGCGGTGATGTTGCTGGTGACGATGTGAAGGAGAAGAAGCGTGTCTGAGTGGCTGCGAAAGACTGCAGCGTGATCAGCATGCAGGCCGTCACTAGGGCCGTCATGTCATGTCTTATCACTTACAAGGTAATCAAAACTTTAGGACCAATACTTGCTTTTTTTTTCTCTAGAAGAGTAGCTTTATAAGTAATCACTGGAATAAAATATCTCTTTAAATTTATTCTCAGTATAATCCTTTTTTTCCCTTTTGTAATACTCAAAGATAGTTAACGTTCAATTTCATTTTGATAATATTTGTCCACTGTGAATTGAAATGATCTCTCAAAGGGTGATGTCTCTGAACTTGGCCACTTACTTTGCCATTAATCTTATTAGCTTTAAATTGTGACTACATTGTATATGTTAATGCCAATATCTATCAATTTTATTTTTTTCTTCCAAGTTTATGATTTAAGTTTCTGTTTGGTCCGAGAATGAGATAGGAACAATTATTTTTTTGGAGAGCGAAGAAAATCATTAATATACCATGGAGTCGTATTAAATAAAGAACCGTTTTGAGTGGGAACTATTAATTTGTTCTTTCTTTTTTGTCTGAATTTTTAAAAATGTACAGACATTGTTGGATTGAGAAGTTTGACGGCGTTCGTGAAGGAAGACCATAATAAATATCTACAACCATGCGCAAGTGCCCGTCCTTCTACAAGCTCTACGTAGAAATATGAAAGACGAATTTATGTCAGTGACCTATGACGTGTTTATCGCCGGTAACCATCTCAACGAGTGTGAATCACAAGCATTTCCTTGGTTAAGAGGTTTGTGATTCTTTCTCGTTATATTAGATTTTTACTTTTTCGTTTTAAAAAGCATTATATCTCTTCTCAAGTATTGTAATTTGATTAGAAAATTTCTTAATGACCAGGTGTTTTGGTGTTGTGTGTAAGGTCTTTCCCCAGATGGTTCGGAAAGAAAAAAGAGGTCTCTTTGCTGAATTGTTGCTGAGTTTTATGCAAGTTGAAGTAGGCATTAAAAGAATGATAGTTACAAAAACTAAAGAATTTCTGGCTGAAATGAAAGTATTGTCCAGATGGATACAAGTATTTTATATGTTAATAATTTTTGTGAAAATGTTTTAATAAGTATTCATAATCGTTTTAATAAATTTGTTAATATAGTTTAGTTTATGTAGTTAATGTTTAAGTTAGCTTTGTTAATTAATAATAATATTTAATAATAATTTTAACTAATATACCAAAACAAAAAAAAATTGGACTTTTTGGGCATTAGATCCGCGGCGCCGTGGCCCCATGTTTCCACAAAAAATTTGATAAACCCAAAAGTGATCGGTTGTTAAATATTCCACAACCCTTAAACATCCGGTGTGGGAAGTATGTACATTTCACACCAGATGTTTAAGGGTTTTGGAATATTCCACAACTCTGTATTCTGCAACCGAAAAATGATAAGGGTAGTGGAAGAATTACAATCGAAAATTGATCGGTTGTTAAATATTCCACAACCCTTAAACATTCGGTATAGGAAGTATGTACATTCCACACCGGATGTCAACGGGTTGTGGAATATTCCACAACATCCGGTGTGGGATTCAGTTTTTGTAGTAGTGTATTGATCTTTTGTTTTAACTATCTGCTAATTTGTTAGAGCTCCCTCTTTGTTGTTACATTCGTAATTGACCTATTTTTATTAGTCAAATATCGCGCATAATATGTATTTAAAATCTGTAGAGATTATGCAAAACAACGCGCATTAGTTATAAGCTCATTTAGGTTCCGAACTTAGCAGATCATGAGAGCGACGACCTTTCTCACATAATTCATCCCAATCAAAGGTAAGGAAACACTAGAAATACATTCATATTTGGAAATACATTCATATTTATGATGCTATATTGATTATGGTAGTCAGCTGACCAAGAAATTGTTGTTAAAAAGGCATGCCGCAAAAATACAAGCATTTGACTATATTCCAAGAGTGCAAGTCCTTGTTCAACCAATTGACGATCCTTTTGTTTCAATCTACCACTTTGTGGATGAGTATGAGAGCAAAAATGTCTGAAATACATTCCCAACTAAGCTGAAGAGTCGTACAAATGATCGGAATTCACGTCTTTGATCCTTTGTAAGCACTTAGTCTCTCGACATAAGATTTGAACAGAATAAATGCTTCTTAGCCTTATCCTTAGATTTGAGAGGATATATCCACATGAACCTCTTGTGGTCAGCTAGAAGAGAAATGTAGTATTGATACCCGTCATGTGTAATGATTGGAGATGGAAACCATAACAATACAGAAAACATCTAGTGGTGCTTTAACATGAAAACTTAATCTACTGTAAAGATGATGTTTTGATTTCCTAAGTTTACATTTGTTGGCAGAGATGCCCACAAGAAGATTATTTATTTACATATAAATCTGTCATGAGTCCTTGTTGTAATTTGCTGATTAAATTAATAAAAGTTGAAACTATCATTCATTCATTTTTCTTCTGTTCGAAGCTTTATAGTATTCAATAATCTTATAGTCCTTAATTAAACCTAACAATGTATGAAGAGTCAAATGTAGATTTTCGTGAACAAACTCTTCAGGGTTTCCTTAAAACAAAATATTCACAATCTAAAGATCAACGAACTATTGATCCTAGTATGATTGTTTGAAGAATCTAGGATTTCTGGTTGCGAGGCATAGAGAGTTGGGAATTCTATAGTTCTTCAAGTTTATCTTCCGAAGATACTGAATTGACCAGTGCACATGTAGAGACAATGTAAGAACAAACCATTTAACCTCTTCTGTCTCAAGGTCACTATGTATGAGTTGCATCGTGATTACTTTAATCCTGAAATGAGACATGTTATTTCATAACTTCAATATATTCATTTGAGAAAGTTACACTCTAGATCCAAGTTTGTGGAACTAGATGCGTTCTATTGTGATGTATTGGGTTATGAAGCTGACATGAGTATAGCTTTGTGAAGTTCTCATAGATATGGAATTTATGTATAAGATTGCTGAAAAGCAATATATATCACCTCATACTTTATTACTTGGATTGTGATTAAATGTATATGCCGGTGTCCAAATAGAATAAAGGATTATTTGGGATGACACATTGACTTATTCGCTTTTGTCAATACATAGTTTCTAACTTATTCACAAGTATTAAAAGAGTTGAGGAAATAACAACTAGAAGGGTAAAATGAAATTTTACAAATCTCATCTAGTCGATGATATTCATGAAGGGTAACCATTCGATAATATTCAGTGGATCCACTCATCACAAATAAGTAGATTTTTTAGTAGAATATATATTCAGTTGAACAATGAGATTTTCAGTGTCAACTCTTTAGTGGAGTCAACTGACATTAAACTAGACATGGAAGAATTTGTAAACTTTGAGTCCAAGAGTCCTAGTTAAAACGTTGTTCATTTGGGTCCATGAGGTCACTATCACAAGTCATTAGTGTAGAATTTGTTAAACTAGAAGCTAAGTTAAAATAAGTTCAATCGTTGAACTAGACGTATTTTTTGAAAATAATATAAAGGGTATTTTTGTCCACATGAACATAGAATGATGTAAATGTCAATATAAGATTTTTAATATTTTCATATGATTAAAATATAAATTATTTTCTAAAGCCGAAAAGTCGTTTGATGCATTATGAAATTAATTTCATTATTGGTGAAATATTAATTCTACAATTGGTATTTTAAGAATTGTCTTAGAAAGAAATAAGGAAGCATCTATATGCTCCTCCCATGCATGGAAAATTCGGCCAACATCAATGAGAGAAGCATGTTATATCTAGAAATTTCTTTGCCTTTAATTATGAAGATAATTGCCAAAAGGGAACGGAGGAAATGAATTTCTTTGAGAAGTAAATAAATGTGCTAAGTGAGGAAACAAATTTCTCTCACTAATGTACATAGTATGGCCGGCCATACCCTAGAGAAAGAGAGGAGGAAATTAAATATTGTCTCATGAATACACGATGGAAAAGGGTAATTACCCTTTCTTCTATTTCATTCCTCTATTAATATAGTCTTACATTAAGATGCAAAAATAAGTTTTTGGTCTTGCTCTCTCTCTTTCTAGCCGACCATCTCCCTCTATCTCTCTCTAAAATACTCTTTTATTTTGGCACCTAGATTCTCACTTGATCTAGTGTTTAAATACACTCTTCAAACACTCGAAAACTCTAGTGATAGAAATTTTTGTGGTTGCTCGAGAATCCAAAGACAAGAAGCAGTGAGGCAAGGTGTAGGATCGTCCTCCGAGAAGGGTCTCCAAGATCAAGCAACAAGAAAAAAGTATTAAGTGTTTTTCATATTTATTATATGTTTAATGATAACATGTTCATGCACTTTGTCTAGGTAGTAAAATAGTTTTACAAGTTTAAAAACAATTTTTTATATTCCGCCATATATGATATGATAATGAATTGGTAAATCCTAGATCGATTGCAACAACATGTACTACGAAAATTTAAATTTCTTATGAGATTACTCTTTATACTATATTTTTTGGACACTAAGGACATGATATTTTCACACGGATGTTCTATTTTTTTTCCACAATAACACGTAATTTCGACATTGTTGTTCAAGCTAACAAAATTGACATCAATATAACTGTTGTGACTTATATCGTTTTTTCATTGTTGTTGACTTTGTAAACTTATTGAGCTCTATTCATTAGTCTTAACACGTCCAACTTTGAAATACATGCTTCGTGTTTATGTCTCTGATTCAGAGTCAACTTAACAATAACGTTACTATCCCTAGTTACTTAGTCATTAATTTTTCTTTTGTGATTTGATAATGGCATTTCCTATGTGCAATAACAATAGAATTTCCATTCCCGATTGACATTTTCTCTTTTTCTGTCTAATTTTATGAAATAGACAAGTTTGAGAGATTTGAAGCTATGTGTCTTGTTTCCCAGCCATCGATGTACCAAGATAAATAATCAATTCTAATTGTGTCATGAGTAGCAATTAGTGTTGCTGAACGCAGAGATGCGTTTAACTGATTTAAAGTCGGTCCAGTCTAAGCTTGGATATTGATCGAAGCTTAACCAGTAGGCATATGCAAGGTGACCTAATCTTGTACTTGTACATATATGACACATAAGACAATTTCCACGTCCTATGCTTCTATGTTTTCCACGTCCCATGGTTTGTTTTGCATTGCAGCGTCTTGATCGATTTTCAACAAAATGTGAGTGAGATATATCAAGAGTAAGAGTCAATTTTTATGCTAAAAACGATTCTCATCGAACCAAAGTAGGAACTGAGTTCAAAAAATGTTAGACTCAGGTCATGATGTGAGGATCGCGAGAATTTAATATATTCATAATCCAATCCGCCAAGAACATATAGGACAAATTCATCACCGCTTACCGCTTAACTAGAGACGGCAAGATTTTCTGCCTATCTCTTATTTTCATAACATACTTTTTGATATTCAAGAGCCTTTATTGACTGTCTACACATGAACTCGAAGATGTAGTAGTTTTGCTTTCAAATTTCCGGTAAACAATTAAAGATATACCATATCAACGACGAATTTTAACTTCTCGACACCATTATCGATTAAGGAACTGAGAACATGAGCTAGTACATGATGACTTGATCTATGAGGATCCATATCGAGAACTCATGACTTCGTTTGATTTTTAAGACGGTGATGGTTATTCAAACTGTCATTGATTCCATCTGTTGTCGCTCGTTTTCGGACAATGATTTAGGAGCCCCGAACGATTCGACCCAAGACCGGACCAAGTGATCGCGTTCGGGCTCTAGCGTGTCGGACTCGGCATCCCAAGTCGTCCCTTAGCTGTCGATGAAGTTCAACTCGCACGAGTACCTGAAATGCAAAGAGGTCATGTGAACTAAAAAGGGGAAAGAGAGGGGGTGCCTCTGTTTACCTCTCCGACGCTCAACATTAGTGGGGTTGACGTGGATAAAGAAGTTAGGAGTTTAGAGGGCTAAGTTTTGAGAGAAACAAGTGAAGTACGAGTTCAACAGCGTTTCAGTACTCAAATTTGGATTACCTGTCTCGGGGGTCGAGCCCCGTATTTATAAGACGTATAGAGAGGGGTTTCGGAGGTCCCTTGGCCGAGTAAGGACCTTGGCCGGCCCTTGGCCGAGCGAGGGAGCTCGTCAGGCCTTTGGCCGGGCGAACGATAGCTCGGGGCGGCCCTTGGCCGGGTGAAAGACTTTGGGCCAGGCCCTGGCCGGGTGAAGGAGTTTGGGCCGGCCCTTGGCCGGGCGAAAACCCTGGGGTGGCCAATGGCCGGGTGAAGGAGTTTGGGCCGGCCCTTGGCCGAGCAAAAACCCTGGGGTGGCTAATGGCCGAGTGAGGGACAGCGCTGGCCGGCCTCTGGCCGGGCGAAGAAAACCTGGGCCGGCTCTTGGTCGGGCTAAAGCCCTGGGACGGTCAATGGATGGATGAGGGAGGCTTGGGCCGGCCCTTAGCCGAGCAAAGGAAGGGTTTTGGACCGGCCCTTGGCCAAGGGAAAGGTTTCACTCGGCCTTTGGCCGAGTGAAATGGTTTGGGCGGCGGCTAGGTCAAGGCGAGAGCCCCTCGGAGCTTCCGTCGTGTCGTCGCTTCTTTTATGCCCATAATACTAGCCCCCCGAGTTCGCCATCGAGCGGAGTTTGTGTGGAGAACTCAAACACAAACACTATCGGTCATTACCACTTGTCACACACCTTTTTTTTGCTTGATTTGGTAAGTCTTTTCCCTCATTATTTTGTCTCATTATTGACGTCACTCCTAGACATGTGTGTAATGGATCATGCCGACCACGCGTCAGAGGGTGGGACCGTCGAAGATGAACTTTTCCCTCTTATGGGGAATCAACACGTAGACATGGATCAATTTTGCAGCCAATTTTTGTCTCCTCCAAGACCTCTGTCCGTGCCTCTTTCTTCTTCATCGCGTGAGAGGGTTTTGGAGATGGTGGAGGGTGATTTCTCTTCGATCGAGACATGGTTGGCTGACGGGGAGGAGGCCGGGCGAGCAGGTCTGGGAACGCCGACCGTCGAGGAAATTGACGAGCCCTCCTTGGCAGATATGGACGGTGAAGTTGCAGGGGCCGGGCGAGCGGGCCTGGAGCCTCCACTCGGCGATCCCACTGTCGCGGGTCCGAGCGGGAGAGCCGCTGCCACCGAGGCGGCGGTCCGGGATCTCGAAGCCGGGGAGCTCGAGACGGGCGCCGGGGAAGATGCACGACTCTTTGTTCACGTAAGCTCCGTCCCTGTGGTGGTCTTCGCCGGGAACAAAGACGACGAGGGCGGTGCGAACCCGAGGGGTCCCACCGGGGCGATCCTCGCCGGAGATGAGGGCGGCGAAAAAGGGGCGGTCACAGAAGATCCCGCCCGACCGTGCGACCGCCCCGAGAGGGAGACTCGTCTCGCTGCACGTGGGGAATCGATTACCAATGTGACCCCTGCCGAGGAGAGGGTCGATGAGGCGGAGGTGGCCGTGGAGGTTCTTGCCCAGGGGAGCGCGGCCTTCGAGAGGGGAAACCACCCCACCGTGCACGGGGATTCGGTCGTCGGGACGATTCCCGTCGAGACGCTTCCCCGGGTGCCCAACACAGTGAGCCCCCCGAGTCGCCCCGGGCCCCCGGCGTCGACGCTTTCGACGAGTCGCCCGATCACCGTCTTCATCCGGTCGTCCCCGTCACTTTGACCGCGTGGGAGGAGAATCGTGCGTTATCGTTCCCGGTTAGGAAATCGATGGCTCGGGGTGGCTTTGAATGTTCTGGGGTCGATCTCCCGAACTCCCTTTCCCTTGCCAGCTTCACGGGTCTGAGGAGGAGGTTTCACATCCCGGACTCCAGCTCGTTGTTGCAACCGATGCCCGACGACCTTCTGAGTCGTCCGCGGGTGTGGGTATCGGAGTCCGCTTTCGGAACAGCACCGCTAGCCTTTGGCCCTGTTGCAGACTTTTTGGCAGACCGTGGCACCGAGGATTCCGAGCTTGCACTCGTGATCGGAGCTATTCCAGACTCGAGGCGGCAAGGGCTACTCTTCGAATCTTCCGATCTCATGGCGGAACAGGCGGCGGACACCTTTTTAGGCGAAACGAAAAAATTACAAACGGCCTCTCGGGCCGAGACGAGGAGCTGAAGATTGTGCACGCCCAGCTGATGACGAGCGAGATCTCCCGAGTCCAGGCCGAAAGGGAAAGGGACTCCCTACTCCTGGAGATGCAGGCCCTCATCGAGGAGAAAGACGACGCCGTGCGATCGAAGGCCAACTTAGAGGATGATTGGGACCTAGCTCTGGAAGAGGCCCGTCATGCGGCCGCCGTGCCTGTCCGCGACGCGGTTGCGAAGGAGAATGCGACTAGCGTGGTCACATTTTTCTTCTTCGAGGCGATATTCCCTTCATTGGACGACATCCCCCGCTGGGGCGATGCGCGCTTTGGAGCTCCTTCGGAGGTTGCCCAGTCGACGAACCGCCTGCCCGATGGGGAGACTACCAATGGGTCCGGTGCTCCGATTGATGAGGAGCAGGTCGATTCTGGCTCTAAATGATCGTTCCATTTTTTTGCATTCTTTTTTGCGCACATGTTTATCGATTGTCATTACTTATGCATTTATAAAAACATTTTTACTTATTCCTCGTGTCTTTTAAGAACGTCTTTGTTGGATTTTTCCAATTTTTTGAATGTTATCCTTCCCTTGCTATTCGTGATTATCGTAGTATGAGATGAGAAGTTATTCGACCTTTCTAGGCTAGAGAGCGACACACCTTGCGTACGTGCTTGCCTGACGTTGGTCCGTCTGGTGTCCGGGGTTTGTCCACGCTCTCGCTACCTTTCGGCGTGCGAGGACGTGGTTGCTTGGTGCGAACCATCCGGAGCGCGGATGTTTATCCATCGATGAGTTGTGCGATAGACGAGACTCGCTACCACTACTACAAAAGATACTTTTAGAAGCGACAGGGTGAATTAGAAGCGACTAGTCGCTTCTAATTAGAAGCGACTTTTGACAATTAGAAGCGACTAGTCGCTTCTAACTTCAATACCCCGATTTTTACAAAATTATCAATATTTTGACAATTAGAAGCGACTAGTCGCTTCTAATAGTCATAATTATTGAATTGGGGCATTAGAAGCGACTAGTCGCTTCTAATATCGCTTCTAATGTCCCAATATTTTGGCTCCAAATTTTCTCCGCCAAAAATTTTGCTAAGTATAGAAATTGGGGTATTAGAAGCGACTAGTCGCTTCTAAAGTCGCTTCTAATGCCCCAAAATTTTGGCTCCAAATTCCCTCCGCCAAAAATTGCACTAAGTATAGATATTGGGGCATTAGAAGCAACTAGTCGCTTCTAAAGTCGCTTCTAATGCCCCAAAATTTTGGCTCCAAATTCCCTCCGCCAAAAATTTCACTAAGTATAGATATTGGGGCATTAGAAGCGACTAGTCGCTTCTAAAGTCGCTTCTAATGCCCCAAAATTTTGGTTATTAAGCGACATTAGAAGCGACTAGTCGCTTCTAATGTCGCTTCTAATGTTCCTAGGGCTTTAAATCGCGTGAGTCTCCCTTTCTCCCTCATTTCCTCACCTCACTCCCTCTCACTCTCCCTCTCACTCTTCCTCTCATTCTCCGGCCAGCCTCCGCCTTCCCCCCTCCCCCGCCGTCGCCGCCCTTCTCCCTCCCGCCGCCGTCCCTCTCCCGCCATTGCCGCCCTTCTCCCTCCCGTCCCCTCCCCTTCTCCTCTCTCCCAGCTCCGTCCCTCCCCTTCTCCCCTCTCCCTCCGACCAGCCACCCCCTCCTCCGCCGCCGCCGTCCCTCCCCTTCTCCCCACCCTACTCCTCCCCCGCCGCTTCTTCCCTACCCGTACCCCCTCCCCCGCCTCCGTCCCTCCCCCTCCTCCCCTTCTCCTCTCCCTACCCCACCCCCGGTCGCCGCTGCCCTCCGTGCCCTCCTCCGCCCTCCCTCTCGCTCTCCGCCCCTCCTCCGCCGTGCTCCTCCCCTGCGCCTCCACCGCCGAGCTCCGACTCCCCTCCTCCTCCGTCAAGGTATGTTTAGTTTATAATTAGTCTAATATTGTTATAGGTTAGTCTAATATTGTTTTATAAATATTTTGTTACTTTTAATTTATTATTGTCGTCGCAGCCTCGTCACCGCTCGTTTGTCGCTGCACTCGCGCCTCGTTGTAACCTAACTCCTCGACTCGGATTGTTGCTTCTTAAGGTATATGTTAGTTTTAAAATTATTGTAGTTATATTTTGTTTTACGGTTTTAATTTTATGTTTTATTTGTATTTAGGCATTTGTGCGTTTGTTGTTCGTCGCGTCGTCTCGTTGAGTGTAGACTTTGCTCGTCCCGTCCCGCCAAGGTTAGATATTTATGTTTACTTGAAATTTATGTTTAATAATTTGAATTAGTAATGTAGGTATGCAATTGAAATTAGTAATTTTGTTATGTATTTAATTTGGTCATGTAAGTATGTAATTGAATAATTAATATGTTAAATCAATGAATTTGTTAAATAAAGTAATTTGTTATGAATGTACGATATTAATAAGGTATTAATAATTTGAATTACTTAATTTGTTAATTTTTGTAATTTGATTATTTTGTTTTGAAATTATTTTTCGAAATGTTAATTTTTAGGTCTTCGGAGTCTCGTATCAATCACCGCATCTCTCCGTCGATTGCAACATAAACCGGTAAATTTGTAACTTTTTGTAGTTTATTTGGTTTGGTTTAGTTTTTTTGTTAGAAGTTGGTTTATATGTAGTTAATTTTTTAGTTTTTAAATTTCTTAGTTTTGATTATACATTTTGTTAATATGTTTTAATAAGTATTGATAATGTTTTTAATAAGTTTGTTAATATATTTTAGCTCTATTAAAATCATTTTTTAGTTAGATTTGTCAATTAATAAAAATATTTAATAATAATTTTAATTTATTAAGTAACAATTTTAATTAATATACCAAAAATCAAGATTTTTTTTTTTTTGGCTGTTTGGGCATTAGAAGCGACTAGTCGCTTCTAATGTCGCTTCTAATGCCCAAATAGCCATATTTTCGTAGGCTTTTTTTTGAGGTGTCTAAAACATTAGAAGCGACTATAGAAGCGACTAGTCGCTTCTAATTTCGTCGCTTCAAAACATTAGAAGCGACTTTAGAAGTGACTCGGCTTTAGAGGCGAAACATTAGAAGCGACAATGTCGCTTCTAATGTCGCTTCTAAAGCCAAATTAGAAGCGACTTTTTGGCCTTTAGAAGCGACTTTTGTCGCTTCTAAAGGCCTTTTTTCTCCTAGTGTACCTGTCGGCTTGTGAGGACGCAGTCGCTTGGCGTGAACCAGTTGCTTGGCGCGAACCATCCGGTGCGCGGGTGTATGCCCATTGGCAAGTTGTGTGAGACTCGCTACCTGTTGGCGTGCAAGAACGCAGTCGCTTGGCGCGAACCATCCGAAGCGCGGATGTTTACCCATTGGCGGGCGGAGGATTGCGTGCGAAAGCAACCTATCTTATGGTCCTCCGAGTTTATTAAAAAACTCATAGAGATTTTAAATAAATTACTTTTAAGGGAAAAGTGTAATTTTATTCATTGCATAGTCGAAAAAGGGTTACACTTTTGGATCGTTGACCACAAATTTAAATAATTTAAATTGTGAAGGGAAATTGAGAATAGGATAAAAATGAGTCGTCTCCTTTAGGCCGCGCCTATCGGTGATACTGTCTCAAGTGTTCGGCATTCCACCGGTGAGTGAAAAAAAGTCCTTCGAGGTTTTCCAATTCGTAGGTTCCGCCATGAATGGCCCGGCGCACTCGATATGGGCCTTCCCAAGTAGGGCCCAAGTCCCCGGCTCCCGGCACCTGCGTGTTTGGGAAAACCTTTCTGAGGATAAGGCTTCCTTTCGCAAACTTCCTCAGTTTGACCTTCGAGTTGTAGTATCTCTCGACTTTTCTTTTCTGTCCGGCTAGGTGTGATAGTGCGCCCATCCTCCTTTCGTCGATGAGGTCCAGCTCCAACCTCATTTCTTCGTTATTGTGGTCGTCGTTTTAGTCGACAATACGGCAGGTGGGCAGACTTGTTTCGACGGGTATTACAGCCTCGACGCCGAACGCTAGCGCAAATGGGCTTTCACCGGTAGCGTTTCGCGCCGTGGTCCTATATGCCCATAGGACCGTTGGTAGCTCTTCGGCCCAAGATCCCTTTTTTTCCTCTAACTTCTTCTTCAAATTTTCTTTGATCGATTTATTTACTGCTTCGACTTGGCCGTGGGCTTGAGGGTGTCAAGGCGATGAGTAGGTGTTACGAATTCTCAACTGCTCACATATTTCCCGCAAGCGCGCGTTATTGAATTGTTTCCCGTTGTCGGTAACGATCGACTCAGGGACCCCAAAGCGACATATTATGTTTCTCCAGATGAAGCTTGTTGTGTTTGCCTCTGTGATCTTCGCCAATGGCTCCGCCTCGACCCACTTCGTGAAATAGTCTACCGTGACGATCGTGAACTTGTATTGTCTCGGCGCCATGGGCAATTCTCCAATGAGATCGACCCCCCATTTTGCAAACGGACGAGGCACGATGATTGGGCATAGTGGAGCCGGGGATTGTCTCGGGACATGGAAAATCTTTGACATTTTTTGCACCGCTTGGCCCATGCGTGTGTATCTTTTTTCATGGTCGGCCAAAAAATATCCTATTCATAGTAGCTTTAGGGCCAGGGATTGCCCGGCCAAGTGCTTCCCCCAAACTCCCTCGCGCACCTCGTATATGGCCTTTTTTGCTTCGGCATCGGACAAACATTGGAGGAGAGGCATAGAGAATCCTCTTTTGTAGAGCGTTTCCTCTTTCAGCACATATTTGGATGCCAAATTTTTCCGTTTCCGGGCTTCCTCTTTTTCCTCCGGGATCACTCTCCCTTTTGGAGATATTCTAGCAGCGGCGTCATCCACGTTGATGGTGGAGCTTGCCCTATTGTTCCCACGTCGTTTCTCGAGATGCATGGTCTTGTTAACCTCTCTATCGGGACGTTATCATTGCTTTCCCTGTCTATCCTAGATGCAAGCCGTGCCAAGGCGTCGGCGTCAGCATTTTCAGCCCGGGGGACTCGGACTACCTCGAACCATGAGAAGGCCCCCAGGAGTTTAGCCACTTTGGTGAGGTATGCCGCCATGCTTGGTTCCTTGGCAGCGTATTCTCCTTTGACTTGGTTGGCAACCAACTGAGAGTCACAGTAGATGCGCAGGTTCTCGATGTCGAGTTTGCTTGCCAACTCCAAGCCTATGATCAAGGCCTCGTATTCTGCCTCGGTGTTGGAGACATTGAATTCGAACCGCATGGCGTACTTAAGTTTTTCACTATCGGGATTCGTAAGTATGACGCCTGGGCCAGCCCCTTGGGAGTTTGATGCGCAGTCGACGTGTAATTCACAGAGTGGCCTTACCGGGCCTGCTGGCCTTTTCTTAGTTTTGTTTTCTTCTGCCTCTTTGAGGACCTTCGCGTCGTCCCTCGTCGAGGTGGTGGCCGTGAATTTGGCTACAAAGTCGGCGATGGCTTGGCCTTTGATGGAGGTTCTTGGCTGAAATTCTATGCTATATTCTCTCAGCTCTTGGGACCATACGGCCATTCGGGACGATATCGCCTTTTGCAGTGCCTTTTCGATGGGACATTTCGTGCGCACTATGATGGGATGCGCTTGAAAGTAGGTTCGTAGCTTCCTCGCGCATGTGACCAAGGCCAATGATATCCTCTCGATTTCCGGGTATCTAGTCTTAGCGTCGAGGAGTGCCTTGCTCGCATAGTAGACCGGCCATTGTACTTTGTCTTCTTCGCGCACTAGAACCGTGCTGATTGCCCTATCGGTCACTGCGAGGTATACGAACAACTTTTTCCCTTCCTTAGGCTTAGCCAAGAATGGTACGGAGCTGAAGTAGGTTTTCATCTCACGGAACTCCGTCTCGCATTCTTCCGTCCACACGAATCCATTGGCTTTTTTCATAGCCTTGAAGAATGGTTGGCACCTGTCGGTTTCCTTTGAAACGAAACATGCCAAGGCGACTATCTTACCCGTCAAGCTTTGTACTTCTTTGACCTTGGCGGGGGATTTCATGATCAGAATCGCCTTGATCTTTTCGGGATTGGCCTCTATTCCTCTGTTGCTCACCATGTATCCCAAAAATTTCCTGGATTGGACTCCGAAAGCGCACTTATTCGGATTGAGCTTCATCTTGTATTGTCGCAGTATCGCTAACATACCCCTGAGGTCCCCGATGTGGTTGTCAGCCTTGAGGCTTTTAACCAACATGTCGTCAACATAAACTTCCATCGTTTTTCTTATTTGGTCAGCGAACATGCGATTCACCAGTCGCTGATACGTGGCTCTTGCATTCTTGAGGTCAAAAGGCATAACCTTCTAGCAGTATAGCCCGCGATTCGTGACGAAGGTGGTTTTAATTTGGTCCGGTCCGTGCATGCGAATCTGATTGTAGCCGGAGTAGGCGTCCATGAAGGTTAGCAACTCATGGCCTGCGGTGGCATCGAAAAGTTGCTCGATTCTAGGCAGGGGGAAACTATCCTTTGGACAGGCTTTATTGAGGTCTTTGGAGTCAATGCAAATTCGCCATTTTCCGTTTGCCTTTTTCACCATGACCACGTTGGATACCCACTTGGGGTGTTCCGCCTCCCTTATGAACCCTGCCGCAAGAAGTTTGTCAACTTCCTCGTCGATGGCTTGATACCTTTTTCCACTGAATGCCTTCCTTGGTTGTATGCGCTCGGTTATTCTTTTTTCATCATTCAGACGGTGGACCATGATTTTGGGATCGATCCCAGGCATGTCGGCGTGGGTCCATGCGAAGACGTCCTTATGCTTTCAGAGGAAGGCCGTTAGTTGACGTTGCTTCTCGGATGGGAGTTATGCGCCTATTTTGACGATCTGATCAGGCCTTGTTCCGTCTAGCACAATAGAAATGAGATCGCTCGGTGTTCCCACTCTTTGCCTTTCGACCTCATCCCTTTGGTCCAGTTCACCGAAAGTGCCGCCATCCTTCATTTGGCACGGCAGATCTTCTCCGATCTAGAAAATGGTATTAACCATTTTTTTTATTTTCCTCTTCCGTCGACCCCTTGGATGTAGCACATCCTAGCCATAGTCTGGTCCCCGACCATGGTGGCGACTCCCCCGTCAGTCGGGAATTTCATCATCAGGTGGTAAGTTGAGGTTATGGCCTTCAGTCGATTGACGGTCGGTCGGCCGATGATGATGTTATAGGCCGATGGTTGGTCGACTACTAGGAAAGGTTCGACATGAGTGGTCTCGAGCCCTCCTAGCGTCCCAAAAGTGACGTGGAGGTCGAGGACACCCTCTGTCATGACCCTTTCGCCAGAAACTCAGAAGAGTGGGATCGCGACTGAGATCGGTTTCAACCCGGTTAGTTTCATCCTATCCAATGCCGACTTGAAAATGATGTCGGCGGAACTACCGTTGTCGATAAGGATTCTTCGGACGAGGTTATTTGCGAGTGGGGCTGAGACAACGATCGCGCCGTTATGAGGATAGTGGACCCTTGTCGCCTCCTGCCCCGTGAAGAACATGGACTCAAATTCGATCGAGGGGGAACCTCGTAGGCGTGGTTGATGTGATGTGCAACCATACGGTCGGAGGCCTCTCGTGCATACCGCTTTCTCTGCGTACTTGAGTCTCCACACTCTGGACCGCCCATAATGGAGCCTACAATAAGCAATTGAGAACTTTATAGTTCCAGGGCTATCACTCGATCAGCCACGGTGACCGTCGTAGGTCCCTTTCTTTCTTGTCGTCCCCGTTCGCCCCCCGTTGTTGTCGTGCCCAAAGTCCAAAGGACGTATTCTTTCAACCTCCCATCTTGAATGAGGGCCTCAATTGCCTCTTGAGTTGGTAACATTCGGCCGTCAAGTGGCCGTGGTCTTGGTGGCATTCGCAGAATTTGCTCCAGTCTCGCAGGGTCTTTCGTGAGGGGAGTTGGACTGCCCAACTTGTCACGATGTAGGGCCAAGATTCGTTCTTGGGGGGTGTTTAGTGGAGTGAAGGTCGAGAATTTTCGGAAGCTATCGGGGCTCGAAGGTTCGGATCCCGCGAAGGGTCGATCACTGGGGCCCTGACCTCCCATATTCCTTCTCTTTCGACGGTCAAAGTGGTCCTTCTCATGGTCCCCAAGGCGACGACCATGTTGCCCACTCGACTTCCGACCATCCCGACCCTCGAGGTAATCTTCGATTCCCATGAATGTGCGAGCCCGGGCCATTAGGTCCGCCATATCTATTGGGACCTTTCCTACGATAGATTTCAGGAAGTCGCTTGTACGGGTCCCTTCAGTGATTTCCGTGATCGCATCTTTGTCGTCGAATCCTTCGACTTTATACGATTCCTCGGTAAAGCGGGCGAGGTATTGCCTCAGAGTCTCATCCCTACCTTGTCGGATGGATAGGAGGTGAGTCTTCAACTTCTTTTGCGCCACGAGGGTGGCGAAACGGGCAAGGAAGATTTCTTGTAAAGCCTTGAAAGATTGGACGCTTCCCGGCTTCAAGCTCCTGAACCACTCGAATCCTGTACCGGAGAGGATTAAGCTGAAAGCTTGACACAAGGTCGCATCCGATTGACCTTGCATAGACATCCACGTTTCGTAATGTTGGATGTGAAAATGAGGATCTGTTCGCCCGTCGTATGAGGGAATCGAGGGTGATTTGAAATTTCTCCCACACGGTTGTGCCAAGATTTGCGCACAAAATGGGGAGTAGGATTCCTCAATCCCTCTGTAGGGCCTTTGCCTCCCAGACTCCCTCATTTCAATGATTTGGTTTTGGAGGCTTTGAATCATTGTTACCATATTGAACCCGTTTGCTGGGCTGATAGTGGGGACAACCGGGGGTATACGCTATCGCTCGTTAGACGCTTGGTCCGCTATGTTGGTTTGCGGCCGACCAAGCGTGACGGCTGGCAACGCATCCCTCTGGGAGTTTAATCTTTGGCGGAGATCCTCCCCTCGGGAGTTTCTTCGAGCCGTAAGATGCTCTCTGAGGTCTGCGCTCAGCTCCCGATAGAGCGACGCCGGCCGACGCTGGAACTTCCTCCGAGTCCCCCAGCTATCTGCCCCCTCGTCTTGTTCGGTGTCTCCACGACCAACTCGGGGGCGTTCCCTACCACCTCTGGACGTCGAGGATGCAACACCTCGGGATCGCGATCCTGGCGGTTGTGTCGCTGGTTGTTGGTTTTGAGGTGGCACCGTGCTAGTCTCCCTTTGGAGAGACCGAGTGGGATGGGGAGTTACCTCGTCGGTCCGAGATTCTCCCATGTATTTGGGGTCAGAACCATCCCGAAAGGAGATTTTTTCACTATCATACCCGAGGAGGTCGGCTATGAGCAAGTTATCCACGCCTGGGCGGTCCAGAATCTTTGCGAGTCGTCGAGTCGTATCCTCTCGGATAACGGCGTCGGGGTCGTTCCTTGAGCCTCATGATCGGTCCTCGTTATCACAAGGTTGATCGCCGAGTCAGTGGGAGAGGCTCCAGACACCATACCTCGGAGGTTGCCGGTAGGGAACAAGGTATGCACTGTTAGAGAATGACAATACCAAAGAACCCCACCTTCTAGAGAATGACAACGATTTAGGAGCCCCGAACGGTTCGACCCAAGGCCGGACCAAGTGATCGCGATCGGGCTATAGCGTGTCGGACTTGGTATCCCAAGTCGTCCCTTAACTGTCGATGAAGTTCACCTCGTGTAAGTACCTGAAATGCAAAGAGGTCACGTGAACTAAAGCGGGAAAAATCGGGGGTGCCTCTGTTTACCTCTCCGACGCTCAACATTAGTGGGGTTGAGGTGGATAAAGAGGTTAGGAGTTTAAAGGGCTAAGGTTTGAGAGAAACGAGTGAAGTACGAGTTCAACAGCGTTTCAGTACTCAAACTTGGATTACCTGTCTCGGGGGTCGAGCTCCGTATTTATAAGTGGCAAAGAGAGGGATTTCGGAGGTCCCTTAGCCGAGTGAAGGACCTGGGCCGGCCCTTGGCCGAGCGAGGGAGCTCGTCAGGCCTTTGGCCGGGTGAAAGACTTTGGGCCGGCCCCTGACCAGGTGAAGAAGTTTGGGCCGGCCCTTGGTCGGGCGAAAACCCTGGGGCAGCCAATGGCCGGGTGAAGGAGTTTCGGTCAGCCCTTGGCCGGGCAAAAACCTTGGGACGGCCAAATGGCGGGGTGAGGGACAGCCCGAGCCGGCCTCTGGCCGGGCGAAGGAATTTGGGTCGGCTCTTGGCCAAGCGAAAGCCCTGGGGCGGCCAATGGCCGGGTGAGGGACAGCCCGGGCCGGCCTCTGACCGGGCGAAGGAAACCTGGGCTGGCCCTTGGCCGGGCGAAAGCCCTGGGACAGCTCATGGCCGGGTGAGGGAGGCTTGGGCCGGCCCTTGGCCGAGCCAAGGAAGGGTTTTGGGCCGGCCCTTGGCCAAGGGAAAGGTTTCACTCGGCCTTTGGCCGAGTGAAATGGTTTGGGCGGCGGCTAGCTCAAGGCGAGCGCCCCTCGGAGTTTCAGTTGTGTCGTCGCCTCTTTTATGCCCACAACACCGTCGTCAAAATTTCTTCAATTTGGAGGAATTACAACGGTGCAGATTTAGTTTCATTGAGAATGCCTTTGAGATTGTGTGCGTGAATAGATGTACGCATGTGATCCTCAAATTCTCGATCGAACTTGAGTGTCATCAGAACTAGGTGAGTAGCAATCTAAAAGTGATTTTAGAATACAACATTGACGCTAATCAATGGCTCTAACACCAAAAGAAAAATAAATAAAAATAAAGAAAAGAGTGTTTTGCAATTACATGATCAAGAATTGATTCAACTTATTCTCGTTAATGAAAACAATGGCGTCGAGTTACTTATAACTTAAGCCTATAATCTGAAAATCACTTACAAGGTTATATGTGTCTAAATACTATTGGACATGTAAAAAAACTAATTATAAGATGGGTATTCCGAATTGGAGCTCTACTTCACATACACTATGTCGGGAATATAGGGCTAACTTACATTTTCTATCCCCGCGCCTTTTTGATTTGCTATATTAAATGAGGCTAGCCTTTTTAGTTTCAACATTTTTCCCAGACATAACAATAGTTACCGAACACTGTCAGGTTATTTATATAATAGGCTTATATAAGTTTGTCATTTTTGAGATATACAACAATTTGTAATTTGTCACCACTTTGTTTTACAAAATTTTCATACCGAAATGGACTTAAACTATAAGTTCTCGACCAATGTATTATTGAATTAGAAAATAAATTAAATTTTGAGGTTAATAAATATCTAGAAATCCGGAAACAAATTAACACTATCAATTAAACCGTTCATATAGAGAGAAATTCAAATCACGTGCATGCAAATTTTTTTGCATTTTCTTTCTAAAATCTCAAAACAAAAAAACACGTTCGCCATTTTTGTTAATCGTAAAAAGCTTCAGCAAAATATTTTGTGGTTCTCCAACAATGTAAAAGTTGTAGTGATTAGCATGTATGTTTCTACCACTCGTTTATTTATTTTCTTTGTTTTTAGGTTCAGGATTTCAAATCGTACTTTTTGTAGGACTAGAAGTCGGATCGAGAGATTTCAGAGGCAACTTTTAAGGATACTAGAGGGAGAAACTTTGGTGGAGATGCAACGATGATTGAGGAAGCACCGCTGAGCGATTGTTTAGCGGGGCCACCAGGTCATCCATAATGCCGAATCAGAGTCGTTAGGGTTGTTGAGGATCGACGAAAAAAGTTGAAGAATTGAGAAGTAAAGCGTATTGGATGTTTTGGCTTCTGTCACAATTGGGGAATAATATGATCCTTGTGATTTCTTCATCTAGTAAAATAAAGTAAAATCGTGTTTTGTTAATTAGTATGCAATTAACGATGAAAAACTTTAAGTTACGTTATAAAAATCAATTAACGTTGTAAAACTCACTCAATTTACAATGTAAAAAATTGAATATCAAAAAGATAAAATTCGCCGACTCAAATAATTTCAAGAATTGAAAACAGTCATTAAATATAAATTATAACAAATTATGCTGATATTAAATGCGTTAATTAACTATTGATTATTGTAGGATCTCATAACAAATTATGTTGTCGGCCGAAGTTTGAAAAATTCAGGAAAGATTTTAAATTTCACTTGAAAATTAACATAAAAAAATCAAAATTCAAATAAAGTATCCAAAATAAACGATGAAAAACTTCAATTTATGTTGTAAAAGTCAATTAACGTTGTAAAACTCAACTCAATATACGTTGTAAAAATCGAATACAAAGAAGATAAAATTATGTCGGACTGAAATAATTTCTAGAATTGGAAATAAAAATTAAATACAAATTATAAGAAATTATTCTGATACTAAATACGTTAATTAACTACCTATTATTGTTGTATCTCATGACAAATTATATTGGCCGTCCCAATTTGAATAAATCAGGAAATGTTTTAAATTTCACTCGAATATTTACATACCAAAATTATATTTCTTATAAATTAGCCAAAAAAATAATAAAAACATTAGTGTAAATTAACACCGTAAATTAATATGACATTTAAGCACTGTGGACATTTACATAAGTTTTAAAAAACGTTAAATATTATCAAAATAAGTTTGTAAACTAGGGCCAATTTGTCGAATTTTTTATCTTTAAACTTAAAATATGATTAATGTTTGCATGTTAATGATAATATTATGGGGGTGTCCAATCTTTCTAGGATTATGAGCATAAATTGCAATTTTGCCGATAGGGCTGTCTGATATCATTACGGGGATTCGATTTAAGAAAATTCAGTTTCTAGACCTTAAAAAATGCTAAATATCAAGATTAGACTCATTTTATTAAAAATATTTGAAAAATGGATTTTAGGCAAAAAAAAAGGACAAAAATACCCATATACTAAAATAAAAAGATAATTGTATATAATTGTATCAGTGAATAGTGATT
This sequence comes from Urtica urens, assembly GCA_958296335.1. Classification (NCBI taxonomy): domain Eukaryota; kingdom Viridiplantae; phylum Streptophyta; class Magnoliopsida; order Rosales; family Urticaceae; genus Urtica; species Urtica urens. The sequence continues at coordinate 9,281,897 of OY282528.1, forward strand.
TTTGAAAATTTTGAATATAAGTGTATTTTTGTCCTAAGTTGAGTCTAAAGTCCATTTTCAGATATTTTTATGGGTTAAGTAGTTATATAGCTATTATAAACATAGGCATTGCAATATAGCCAAACGTTTTAAGAGTTTCGGTTTATATCTATTATTAGAAAAATTCAATCCAACTTATCCATAATACCCTTAATTTTCAAGCGGCAAAATGAAAAACCAAAAATAAAAATAAAAACCCAATACTTCAGCAGTTAACAAATTTTGAGCTGGATTTTAAATAATAAAAACTTAATAATATCGGGAACCAACATAAATAAACTTCTAATGCAACATAAACATAAATAAATGAAACTTACCAGAACCCAATACGTATAGCTTTATAAACATGCAGACCCACTGAGAACAAAAGTATGAAAACTTGGTCCCCAAAAGAAATGAAGAACTGATATTAAAGTTTGTATTCCCGCAATTTTAAAAATGTAAACTTTAAATAGTGTTGTTACAAATTTTAAATTGAAATTCAAATGAGAGGATGACAGTTAGTCAAATATTACGAATATTTAATTTCCAAAAAATAAACCATAATCGGAATAACTACTAAAAAAACTGATTCAATGCATCGAATTAATTAAATACAAAACACATTAATTCTCTCTCCTACGTAAAAAAACGGAATAAAGAAAATAAAAAGTTTAAAAATATAAGTAGTTATTTACGTTCAACCAATTAAAAACTTCAATTAATTATATAGACAAGAAAGAGGAAAAAATAGTAAAAACAATTATCCAAATAATAACATCTCATCAAAATTGATTAAACACTAAATAATTAAAACGTTTGGCAAATTGCAAGATCAATGTTTCCCTGAATTAATTAGAGTAATTTTTGTATTTTTATTAAGATGGGTTTAATCTCGATATTTTTTCATATTTTTAGGTGTAGAAAATAAAATTTCTCTTCAATTTTAATCACGAAAAGCAATTTATATATAGTTGTAGCTATATATATATATACCTGTAAAGTCAATCCGGTCATATTCAGTCTTTCGTGAAATGAGCTGAGCAAGAAACCGGTTTTTATTGCTCGAGGGACCATTCAGTAGTCCTTTCATATAAAACTTACTCTCATAAATATATATATATATATATATATATATATATACACACATAACATTATCCTATTGCCGGGCTTTGCTCCATATAATTTCATAGCTTTTAAATAAAGCTCTTGCTTTCCATTAAATGTTTATTTTTTTACGTTTCTCTCACTTTTTGTGTGGATTCAAGGGCAATAAAACAAAGCGCAAAGCTACAAGATCTGCATTGGAAATCAAGTGCATGCATATATTTATATATATGTATACATATTGTATATATCATGGAAGAAATCTTTACTTTCATTACTCTTAAGTTTAATGTATATATGAAACTATTACACGGATGATCATTTCAGCATTGAGCAATATAATACATTTAAAAGCGGCCGCGTGCTTTTCGTTGCATAGAGAAGAGGAATCCTCTTGAGTTTCCGGCTACCGGAAATTTTTTGCTTCTTCCATAGAAGCCTTCCATTTAGTGGACTACTTTATTTTTGTGAACTGCTCTATGGAGCCTAACCCTGCAGGTCCCGAAGACGTTGACGTCGACTCCCTCGCCGACCTAGCTGAAGGTTTGACCATGGAGGAGGAAGACTGGGAAACTGAACCTGCCTGCGACGCCACCGGAGATCAGCAGCCTAAGAGCAGCCTGGCTGCAGTTGGTAAGCTTCTGAGCCATAAGATTGGCTCCCTGAAACTCCTAAATTCCATTTTGCAGAGGCTCTGGTGGGACGAGAAAAGCTGGAAACTGAAACTGCTCCACCGCGCCGATGGAGTCTTGTTTGTCGGCTTGGAATTCACCTCGCCGGAGTCTTGCCGGAAGTTGCTCGATCGTGGGCCTTGGTGTTTCAATGGTGGCTGCCTCCTTCTCGAGCCCTGGCCGTCCCTGGGCAACTGGAAGGACTGTAAATTTGAGTCCATCGACTTATGGATGAGGATACACGGCGTCCCGCCACCTGCACGAACAGAGAAAAACCTCACCAGACTTGCCAAGACTGGCAGCGAGGTGTCCCACCTCCTCTGGGACGGATCCTTTTGCTCAGTCTTGAAAGACTTCTTCCGATGCAAGGTCAAGATCAACCTCTCTGAGCCCATTTGCCCTGGGAGATACATCCCGGTCGGAGACAAGCACTTCTGGATCTCCTTCAAATACGAACGGCTCCCGGCACTCTGCTTTTGTCGTGGTATCATCGGACACAACCAAGCCACCTGCAAGAAATCACCCAAAAAAATTAAAGACGACTCTGGAAAACTTACCCAAGTCCTGGGACCGTGGCTTCGTGCTGACAACGCCATGCTCTCATGCCTGGACGCGAGTGGATCCGAAGCCGTGCGTGAGGGCATTCGCGAGAACCAACCTGGCCGCCACCCCCCGAAGTCCCCGAAGACCCCCACGAACCCCTCTCAGACCGGATCGGGCCCGAGCTCGGATAGGGCGAAGATCTCGGTGGACACCACGAGGTCTCCGGCAACCAGCCCTTCCTCGTCGACTGGTTCTCCTGCCTTGAATTCGATTTCCGGGACCTCGCCTGCTCAAACCATCTCTCTTCCTGAAGGACCGCCGGCGACGAGTGCCTTCCACGCGCAGGCGGCGAAGGACGTTACTGAGTCAGCTCAGCATCTCTCACTCGTACCCGATTGTACTACCCCCCAAACGGGACTTTCCGTACCACCCTGTACAATCTCCCCAACGGATCTCTCTGTACCTGCTCGCACGAGCCACTCCCCAACGGGAATTTTTCACTCCTCCAATCCCGAGCCCCCGCGAGTGGCGCCCACGACCAAGTCGAAAGTTGCACGGGCCAGGAAAAAACCCACCTCACGGGCGCCTGCGAATCGCGCTGCAGACCTGGCGGCCATCACGCGAGCCTCCACGCGCGCCTCCACGGGTTTGGGCGGCTCCTCAGACCCTGCCAGCGTGAGGGTTGGAGTTAATCACACGCTGGAGAAGAATTTGGAGAAGGGCCTCCAACCTACCTTGGGCCGGCCCATCTGCAACCCTAATGTCCAAGGGCTCTCTTCACACCAAATTTGTCCTCCCTCTGGGCCGCCGAAATCTCCCCCTAGGCCGCTGAAAGCTCCTGGGCCGCCGAAATCTCCTGGTCCCGTGCCTCCCCTGGGCCCCCGGGTGGCTGCTCCTCAGCCTCCTTTGGATTTGTCTTCTGGGCCAGCATGCGTTCTGGGCTCACAAGGGGTGGACCACAAAGCTAAAAAAATATCCTTGGTGGGCCAACAATGCGAGACATTCCCTCCAAAGGACACTCGCAAAGGCAAAAGGAAACAACACGAGGATGTGCTCCGCCCCGACCACGTGGATGACCCGGACCTCGCCCTTGCGGTGGCTTGTGCTGGCGTTAATGTGGCTGGCCCCATACTTTGCACTGAGCGAGGCCGGAATGGGAACTTGAAGAAAATGGCTAGGCTCTCCGGCTCGCCCGTGCCTCGCAGCCCTCCGCCCCCCCTTCTCCTTGGCGCCCCCCCTCTCCCCTCAGCCTTGGCTGACCTTCCTCCAGCCGGCACGGCCCTACCCCAGGTTTGTCCCCCCCCTTACACTCACTTAGGGACCAGAGACTTACTTACCGTCACACATAACGTAGGGAGTAGAGATTTATTTTATGTAGCACGTGACCTAGTTAGCGGAGACCTTGTCTCCACCACCAGTACTATTAGAGTTTCTAGCCTGCTAGATTCGACCATAGTTGTTCCCGATGAGAGAGCGGCGCCCCTCGAGATCGAGGGCCGCCGAACACGATGATTGGCGTTATCTGGAACGTCCAGGGGCTCGGAAACCCCGGGACGAGGTCGGCCCTTCTGGCCCATGTCCGCAAGCATTGTCCCGATTTTATCTTTCTTTCGGAGACCAAGCTCAAACGGGATGGGGCTGAGAGGGTGAGAGTTCAGTTGGGTTTTGATGGATGCATGACGGTTGACTGTTTTGGTAGGAGTGGAGGCTTGATGTTACTTTGGAAAGAGCCGGTGAGATTTCTACTTGGGACATTTTCGAGATTTCACATCGAGGGAGATTTGATCAGCGAGTCTGGAGAGAGTTGGAGATTTGTTGGGATTTATGGGGACCCTATGAGCTCCCAGAGGCGACACAAATGAGATCTCCTTCGCCGCCTTCGTTCCTCTTCTACGAGGCCGTGGTTAGTTGGGGGTGACTTGAACGAGGTCGCCTCCAACTCCGAGATTAGAGGGGGCAGGAACAAAGGCCCCGGTCAGTTAGCCGCTTTCAGAGAGATGATATTGGACTGCGACATTCACGACCTAGGCTTTGAGGGTGATCCCTATACCTGGCGCAGGGGAGGGGTTGAGGAGCGCCTTGACAGATGTCTCGCGAGTGACGACTGGTGCAATCTCTTCCCTTCGGCCATTGTTCGTCACTTGTGTTTTTGGAGATCGGACCATAGACCTCTTCTCCTCCTCACCGAGGGTGCCTCTGATAGGCGTCGGAGTAGGAGGCTGAGGAGATTCTTCTTTGAGGAGTCTTGGATCGGTGAGCCAGAATGAGACGAGCGGATTCGGAGATCCTGGGGGATAGATCAGAGCGACGACCTGAGACCTGACTTGGCAGATGCGATCAGCCTTTGCAGACAGAGCCTCACCCGCTGGGGCGGAGTGAGGAACAGTGAGATCCGGGACCAGATCGAGAAGCAGAAGAAGATCGTCGAGCTTGCGGGTCGATCTGACCCTGCTTTTTGCATGGAGTCCTTCAGACGGGAGGAGAGACAGCTTGACGCCTTAGTCGAGAGAGATGCCAGAGGAGCAGAGTGTCCTGGATGCGGTGCGGGGATAAAAATACGAAGCTTTTTCACCGCAAGGCTTCTGCTAGGAAGAAGAAGAACGCCATCAGAGGTTTGGAGGACGCGCATGGTATTTGGCACAGTGGAGACACTGAGATTGAGAGGCTCGTCTCTGGCTACTTCGGGGATATTTTTTCTTCGGCGAGGCCCTCTCCCCAGAGTATTGAGTTAGTGACTGCTGGCGTTCAGCCTAGGATCTCGGAGGCACTGAACGCCGAGTTAGAGCGGCCTTTTGAGCCAGGGGAGGTGAAAAAGGCGCTCTTCTTGATGGACGCGATCAAAGCACCGGGGAGCGACGGATTCCCTGCGATTTTCTATCAGAGATACTGGGACGTTGTTGGTGAGTCGGTCTTGAAGACCTGCCTGTGGATTCTTAACGATGGGGAGGACGTGGCCACCTTTAATGACACGGTGATCACCCTCATCCCCAAAGTTGAGGATCCAAGACGAGTCCGGGACTTCAGACCGATCAGTCTGTGCAATGTGATATATAAGATAGTGGCCAAGTGTTTGGCCAACCGTCTTAAGATCACTATGCACGACGCTATTTCCGAGTCCCAGAGTGCATTTGTTGGAGGTAGACTGATATTCGATAATGTCATGGTTGGTTTCGAGGCTCTCCATACGATGAAGCAGAAACGCTTCGGTAATGGACGGTGTGCAGCTCTCAAACTCGACATGGCGAAGGCATTTGACAGAGTCGAATGGGTCTACTTGGAGTCGATGATGTTGAGACTAGGTTATAGCGTGCACTGGGTGCGCCTTATCATGAGATGTGTTACCTCAGTCAGGTTTGCTTTCAACATCAACGGCTCTACCCGCGGCAGAGTGACTCCCTTTAGAGGTATCCGCCAGGGAGACCCTCTTTCCCCCTTCTTATTCCTCTTCTGCTCTGAGGGACTCTCGAGCCTCTTTCGAGCGAGCGAAGATGCTGGGGCGATTTCGGGAGTCCGTTTTCGGGATCTTCACGTTTCCCACCTCCTCTTCGCTGATGATAGCATGGTATTTTGTAGAGCGAGACCTGACGAGTGTGAGAGGGTCACAGACATTCTTCGGACTTATTCTGAGGCCTTGGGCCAGTTAGTGAACTTCCAAAAGTCCGATGTCTGTTTTGGTATGGATGTGAGTCAGGATGAGGGTGAGTCTTTAGCCCAGATCCTTGGCGTTACGAGGACGGAGTGCCACGAGCGTTACTTGGGCCTACCCACGTTTACGGGTCGGCGTACGACGGAGCTTTTTGGGTTTGTGAGAGACCGGGTGTGGAAAAAGATTAAGAGTTGGAACGGTTTCTCCCTCTCGCAGGCTGGTAGAGAGGTTCTCATTAAGTCCATCCTCCAGTCGATCCCCAGCTACGTGGCCTCTTGCCACAGGATCCCCCTGCGTTTGATTAGAGACATTCATTCGGCGATTGCCAGTTTCTGGTGGGGCGGTGGCACGACGACTAGGAAGATCCACTGGTGCAAGTGGGAGGCTCTCACAAAACACAAGTTAGAAGGCGGGTTGGGCTTCAGAGACCTGGAGAAGTCCAACCAGGCCCTTCTGGCTAAGAGTGTTTGGAGACTTCTTAGACGTCCAGAGAGCCTTGTTGGACGAGTTTACAGACATAGTTACTTCCCCGACGGGGACATTATGACGGCTCGTCCTGGTTCGTACTGCTCTTCCATTTGGCGCAGCCTTATTTGGGGTCGTGAGATTATTAGGTCTGGTTCGAGATGGCGGATCGGAGACGGAGAGTCTGTGTTGGTCATGGGCGATAGTTGGGTCCCTAGAGACAGACATGCCACCTGGATTGATCCCCCTTGGATTCCCCCAGACATGCGTGTGGCCGAGCTTATGAGACCTGACTGTAGTTGGGACGTCGATCTTATTTCTGCGATGTTTGCAGAGGAGGACGCCACGGCGATACTGAGTATCCCGAGTGGCGGCGAGGGTATCCCTGATGTGCGTCGTTGGCACTTTACTGAGGACGGAGAGTACTCCGTCAAGAGCGGCTACCGCGTTGCGATAGAGAGAGCCAGTTCTCCGGCCGCCAGCTCCTCTGACCCGACTATTATGGAGAGGTGGTGGTTGAACATCTGGCAGCTCAGAGTTCCTCCCAAGGTGAAACTCTTCTGTTGGCTTTTTTTTTTGGCCAGATCCCGGCCAGAGCAGTCTTAGCCAAGAAGAGGATCACCTCCGACGACTGTTGCCCGGTCTGTCGGGAGGCTAGTGAGACTATTTTTCATGCGATGTGGGGTTGCAGGTGGAGCAGGAGAGTCTAGAAGGAGGCTGGCCTCGGCCACATCCTTCCGCCTTTCAGAGACGGAGACGCGTTCGATGCTATTCTCAGAGCGACTGATATCCTGGAGGTTCGTTTCCATGAGCTATTCGTTACTATTATTTGGGAACTTTGGAACCACAGGAACAATGTCCTCGCCGGGAGATCTGCTTGGGACCAGTCGCAGTTAGTCCAGTGGACGGTGAGCTTCCTCGAGGAGTACAGAGCGGCCACGAGCGGTGACACACAGAGGAGCACGAGGGTGACTTCAGTTCCCAGATGGACCCCGCCTAGAGACGGGACCCTCTCGATTAATGTTGACGCGGCACTAGCTCGCGACCGTGGAGGATTCGGTGTCGGTTGTATTGTTCGTAACCACACCGGAGAGGTGATCGCCTCGCGTACGCTTTTCCTGGCTAGGGGATTCTCCCCCCAGCTTGCGGAAGCGTACGCTGTCCTCTGTGGCATAGAGTTAGCACGCAGCGTCGGCGGCAGGAGAGCGGAGATCCAGTCTGACTGCTTGGGGGTGGTGAGGACGATTGACGAGGGCGCGACGCCTGCGACAGAGCTTGGCACGATCTTGCACCGCATTTTCAGAGAGGCGAGGGAGCTTGACGAGTTCAGTATTAGACATATCTTTCGCCTCTATAATGTCGCTGCGCATAATCTCGCGCGCTATGCGGTTAACCATCGCTCATCTTCGACCTGGCTGGGTTTAGTCCCGCCTTGTTCGGAGGAGGCCATTAGGGCCGATGATCGTGAGCTGAGGTCCCGCACTGCCACTTAGGGTCCTTGTCGATTGAGTTTGTATGTCTGTTCTAGTTGGTTTTATCTACTCTTATATATGTAACCACGGTTTTCCTCCGCCATACGTGAGGGTTTTTATGATATCACGTGGCACCGACCACGCTTCCTCAAAAAAAAAAAAAAAAAAAAAAAACAATATAATACATTTTATTTTTTGACAACAGCATTATAATACATTAAATTACAAAACATATACTGAAAGGCCCCAAAGACCTCTCTGTCATTTCTTCTTCTACTACTTCTTTGTCAGACAAAAAAAATAGAGAATACAGCCAAATACTGGGGCCATGAAGAGGGTCATTTGATGATAAAACAAACCACAAAATAAAAATAATTCCATTGCAAAAAAAAAAAAAAAAAAAAAAAAAAAAAAAAGGGAAGCACATGCGTGACTTCCACGACGCGTGCGAACACTATGTTGATGCAAGAGTCCCCGTGTATAGTTAGGCTGGCCAACCTAAGTCTCGTCGCAAAAAAAAAAAAAGATATTTCCCGCAAACAAGAAAAACACTCCATGAAAACGTATGTGCTTATACGCACCGATTGCGTAATCACGAACGTATGCCATTGCCACTCAAAAATCAATCAAAACAAATTACAAATTGTTTTGTATATAAAAGTTACAAAATAAAAAATTGCCAAATGTTACTTGGGAATTTGAGGTGCAATGATGGAGAGAGGTAGATGAGATGAGAGGCTTGACTTTTAGATCACATAAAAAAAAAAGAGAAGAAAAAGCTCATTCCCATCCCATGAACGCCCTTTTTTCGCTCAAACTGACATTATAAATTGCTCATTTTCTTTCTTTCTCCTAAACACTTTGTCCTTCGATAATCAAGCCCTTATACTTTTTCGACTGTTAGTTGAAGCTCCTTGTTCTTTTTTTCTATCCCACCCACAAACTCCTTCTTTCCAATCAATAATCAATGTTGCCTTTGAATTCAATCCCCTCCCACTTCTTTCTCACACCCCATCACTTCACTCTCTCTCCAAATTATTAACGAAAACTTTATATGAAAAAAAAAATATGATATATTGGAAAAAAAAGAAAAAGAATTGGATATCCCTCCTTGGGAATCAGGCAATCAGCTAAGCCATTAATGATATCATATGGCACTGCTCTCCACCTAAACAAATCAATAAATTCCACAAACTCTCTCACCAAACTCTCAAACCCTATAGCCTATTTTATAATCACTTTTCTTTTATATATATACCATAATCTCCACGATTAACACTCTTGTCAACATTAATAACTCCCCAAAACCCACACCAAAAAAGTAAACATATATTGAGGTTTCTTTTAGACAGCTTGGTCCACCCAAGTCTTATTTTTTGTTCATCACATCACTCACTCCAAACCGCCTCTGTTTCTTTCTTCACTCGGAGCTTCCTTTGTCGTCATCTACCCATAAACAGTTATTTAATTTCCTCCGTTTACAAAATGATGACAACGATGATGACGTCGACAACGAGTCCGAAGTTGTCATGGTTGTGGTCGATTCTGAATTTCCGACCAATATTTCATTCATCAACATATAGCACCCTTTTATTTTCTCCTGTCGAATATTATTGCATAGATGTCCTTTTTAAATACATACAATATATGTATATATATATACTACAAACAAAAGAAAAAATAAAAAAGCTAAAATGCTTACTTTGCTTAGCCCATCACACCACGACTCAGCTTGCTCAGCGGTGACCAGAGAGAAATTAGGGTTTTCATTCACCGCGGAGAGTATCGCCGCTGCGGCGATGCATGACGGCCAGTAGTGGAGAAGACTAGCCTCTGTTTAAAGAAAATGCACAATATGACCATAAAGTCACCAACTCTTTGAGAACATACTTTTCTACGTACTTCTATATGTACTCTTTATATTCTACTTTCTATTTCTACTGTAGAAGATGATAAATGCAAATAGGGGGAAAAAGTAAACTCGTACCCTGAATGTTGGACAAGATAATTTCGGTGGCACGTGAAACTAGAAACCCAATTGAATTTCCGGTCTGATCGAGTTTCCATGCAAAGAAAGCGGCGAAGCTGAATGGCGTTACGGATCTAAGTCTCCAATTCAAAACGCTCAGAACAAGAAGTTCCATTCTTCGAATCGTTCGGGGCTCGAAAATATACTTGGAGCCCTCAACCTATATTAATTGTAATACACGTATCCATTTAAAGTATTGTGTGTGTTAGCATACGTATGTAAATACATATATATATATATATTTATATATATGTGTGTATGTGTGTGTATGCATACTAACCTGGAAATCTAGCAAAGAGGGAACAAGAGGTTCCTCCATTTTTGCAGCCAATGACAAGCATGCCACAGATAACAATTGCAAGGGCCAACCTTCCGTTTTCTACGCGAAACAATAATCATATATCATAATTACATTATCATATAAAAGTATAAAATTAAAAGGACTATGCTAATGATAATAAAGTATATACGCACAGGAATACTTCGTAGTAAATAGTAATAATCAGGTTTTATTTTTTTATGTAATTGATATAATACTGATAATGCAAATGTATGAACGTGACAAGACACGAATAAGAAAGTTGAACATACGGGCGCAATAATCAATAAGTGAAACCGTACTTTTACACTGTTTTGTTTTGTTTAAGTCAAGATGGCAAGTAGATTTCCAACTACACATGACACCACATTCCCACAATTGTATATTCACTTAAAAAAACTTAATTGTTTGTACTTATTCGTTACCCATACAGAATTTATTACTGATAAAACAACAACAATAATTATTATTATAATTAAGCAATGATATTATAAAATGATAACCAATGTATTACTTTATAGGATTTGAAAAGTCATACATAATTACTTAACATCCTTTTTACGACTTTATGCAAGTAAACACAAGAAAATAAAGATTAATTTACTGTGGCTATTTGCATAAACAAAGCAATTTGTGGCTGTTATTTTATAGTCATTAATCAATTAAAGAAGTTGCCTTTAAACCTTAGGAGAATCCCAGACTCACCGGTAACCGGCGAGAGTAAAGAAACCGGTCCAAGTAGTTAACGGCGAGATATGCCGTTAGAGGCTGAAAGCCGTAAAACGAGTGAACCTGCCGTAATAAACGACGTCGTATAAATTAAATAGAAAGTAGCGGAACCAGATGAAAAATGAAAACCGAAGATTTATTAGTCGTTTGATTGATTATTCCGTCAATAACCGGCCGCCAGTAATATTAACCGCCACATTAATCCGATCTTTGATCGGACGGCTACAAACCGTTAGATCTTAACGTATTTACTTACTCCGAGCCAGGGGCATTATCATAATTATCGCGAGATCGGATATTGGTTCGGCGATTATAGCTCACCTTAAGAATCCATTCGACAGAATTTTTTCTAGCCATGGCATCGAGGGACTCGGAGTCAAATCGCGCGAGATAGTCAACGCCTGGGACGAAGTTATGCTCATCCTCCATGAATCCGGCGATGGACTCTTCGCCGCCGAAATCTTCGGCGGCTGAGGAGGAAGATTCCTCCGGCGAAGAGAGATCGGAATAATCTTCATCGGATATGGTTAAATCGGAGTCTTCATCGCAAAGGAGGTCCGAGAAACAATCCGAGCACGAGACCGACATGACCGTCGACAATAGATTTGAACTCCGACTTTCATTGATATCTCTTTACCATGGCTTTCTAATAGGAATCGGATAGATAAGATATGGTCAGTCTGTTTGTGTATGTGTGCGTCTGTCGAGAGAGAGAGCGAGAGAGAGAGAGAGTTTTTTACGTTGATTTTTATGGTATGAAGGTTTTTCGTATGGATATAAAAATAGAGGGTTTGGATTTTTTTTTAATTCTCAATTTTTTTTCTATCGAAGAAAAGCGTGGGAGTTTCAGTTTTGGTTCCCGGCAAAAAATGAAAAATGAATTCCGTGAGCGAGCGGAGAGTATTTTTATTATTCCTTTTAGTATTGGTCGCTGGTGTTGGTTTTCTTTCTTTAATATATAAAGATATTCTAGTTCTCTTGTGTAATAGGCTTTGTGTATTGCATCCAACTTTGTCTACTCGAGAATTCTTGTGCAATCCGATTGTGCGATAGTGTTGGATCTCGTTCGATCAAAGAAAGTTCCGCCTAATGACATAGGTCTTGTGATAGCGGACATCCTTGCGGGTGCCACTAATTTTGTTACTTTTGATATAGTTTTTCATCCTCGAATTTGTAATGTAGCGGCACACTCTCTTGCTAAGTTTGCTCCGTTTTGATGAGATTATGTATTTCAATAACATTTTCCCTCGGAGTGTTGAGGATGCGATTGTTTTCGATTCGACCAATCTTTTTAATGATATTTAGGGCTGTCTTGCCCTGTTTTTCCTCAAAAAAAAAAAGTTCTCTTGTGTAATAAGATTTTTATTTCATTTTATTCATATATGGTAAATATTTGGATGTACTAAAAACAAGCAGCAATTAGTTACTTTGAGGGTTAAAAACTCTATCAAATGGGTCACATGCGTTATTATCCAGCCAAGAGATTGACTATTTGTCACTTTTATATGCTTAAGATGTCACGTGAAAGCAATCGTGCCGTTATTTAGAAGAGACTAATTTTTAATATAAGAATTATGTTTTAATGAAATTTTACGTGTAAATAATTGTATCTTTCTCTTTTTTTCGTCTTTTGTTAATAGTGCACGAGTCTCGGATTTTTAGGGTTGATTAAACCTACGTCGTAATATATGTTTTCTTTCGCTAATAACTTCTATAATAACTGTATTCGTCATTTACAATTGTGTGGTTGATATTATGGACTAATCTGATATCCATATTTGTTTCTCTTCAGTTCACGTCGAATATTCTTGTTATTCATCCGAGCCTATATCGGCGAGGTGGTGTAAAGTTCCGATAATAACACTACTCTACAGTTTCTTGACGTATAATTTTTTTTTTGTGAGAAACTTTAATCATGCAAGCTTTGACTTTGCGTATTAGGTCTCATATTATGCATATTCGGCCTTTTTACATCTATGTAAGCTGGGAGCGGTCTATTTGCTAATTTTGAAATTTATTTGGTGTAAATCGATGTGAATGAATCATCGGGACTCTTCATATTTAGTTTTAAATTCTAAGATTTTATGTCAGTTTCTCATGAGTAGTTGCATCCTCGCATGTCAGAAAATTTTTAGTATGATGATCCGTAGCTTCCCTTGGAAGCTTTGGGTTTCATTCTCTATAAATATGATTTGTCCAAGTTCAAAAATAATTTTCGTGCCGTAACGCTTTCAGATAGTATTCAGCATTCAAACTTATTCTAGTAAGTAAATTCCTTTTCTTTATTTATTTTGTTCTTGTCATGTAGTTTGGTTTCCCGATTAAAAATTAAGTCATCCATGGTTTTGTAAAATATTTAAGTCTTCTAAAAAATATATGTCTGATGACGATTCTTTCATTGGATCTATTGCTTTGTAAAAAACCAACAATCTTGAAGAAAGAATGAATAGTGGTTCGAGTTCTTCTTCTAGTAATACAGACGGGGTATCCAACTTTTCTTCTCGTTCTCGACATGCTGACTCAATTGCTCGTATTTTTAAGGGGAGTTTGTCTGACGATTCTTTCGAGTGTAGTCCTACTGATGATATTCATACACCGAGGAGTTCCGAAGAGAGGAAAGATACAAATTTCTCCGCAAAGCACCAAAATTCTTGCGTATCCGAATCTTATCCGGACAACTTCCAAAAAAGTCTTTGTGTCCCTGATTCTTGTCTTTTTAAAGTCCGTGGTTAAATGGATATGACCCACCAAGCACCTCATGGATTTATTGTTGTCAATCCTCCTTTGTTGCGTGTGATTATGGTCTTCCATTCCATCCTTTTATTTCTCGGGTACTTGTCGAATCCAACCTAGCTCCCACTCAAATGAATCCTAATGTTTACTAAGCACTAATTTGTATAATCATGCTTTAGAGAAATATTACGGACGCAATCCTCCATCATCAGTCATGCCTTATTATTATAAATTTAAACCAAATCCACGATGTAATGGATGGTATACTAACAATCAAAACTCATAAATTTTCACGGATTGCCGACTTATCAAACTTGTAGCAAAGACATGAAAGATTGGTATTTTTGTATTAGAAATATTGATCGTTTGAAATGTATTTTCAAGATCCCGAGTAAATATTCGGCCTTTGGTAAGTATAAATATAGGAATTGAATTTTTTTGGGTGCATAAAACCTGGATATTTTGTCCGACCAATCCTAGGTTTGATTATGGTAGGTCTATTTTAATATGAATAAAATTTTATCAGATATTGTAGTATATTCATTTCATATATGTTTTTCTTATAAATGGGTGAAGCATCAATCCTCCCCGAGAATCTTCAACTTTCGAAGGGATTCAAGGTTTTGAAAAAAGTAACCAAGAGGCCAACGCCAATTTTGAAAGAGGAAAAAATTCCTAAGGTTATTCGGAAACATGCTAATAATACTCGGAGACCTTCACTTTCAACGGCTCTGCATCCATGGATTCCCTCGATCAACTTGATTTGGTCTTCTCATACAAAATGGAGCTTTCGAGCATGTAGGAATCTAAACAAGTGACCGACTTATCCCTTTCCGACCGAGTTGCGTGACTTCCTCTCAGTCTAGCTCTTGTAACGTTTTCGTAAAGTATTTTTATCGTCTAATTGTGTGTCCTAATTTTTTATACTCGTTTTTTATCAGGAAATCGTCGACCTTTCTTACCGCGGGCCATAACTCTTCCACACTATCTTCGAAAAGATTAAGCTCGAGGATCCGAATAAAAAACTCAAAGCTCATATTGGTTTTCTTAAGAAGGAACTTAAAGCGACTCGTGATCAGGCACATAAAACAATAAGAGGTCGACGACTACCAGGAGGAGATACATGCACAGTTAAGTCGTCGAGGGCTCTAATGAAGAAATTGATCGAGAAGGCAGTAGAGGTTTTCAAAGACGCCGATGAATATCAGTTGGAACTTTCCAAATACTACTACGTCGGACGAGTTTCCATAATCGAATGTCTTTAAAAGAAGAATCTAAATCTAGAAATTTCCGGTCTTGACGATGTCGACATCTCTCTAGACATCACCAACTCTGACCTTCCTGATTCCTCTCTTCCCCCCGCCAATGACTTTCCTAGCACCTCAACCCGGAAGCAAAATTTCATATCAACCCAGTTCTTCTCCTTCCACCAAATGAATTCGAATTTTATCACTATCACAAAAGATACATTTAGAAGCTGCAGGGGGAAATAGAAGCGACATTTTAGCTTTAGAAGCGACTAGTCGCTTCTAACTTAAACAACCTGATTTTTCTCAAAATATGAATATTTTGACTTTTAGAAGCAACTAGTCGCTTCTAATTGTTGGAGTCGACATATTAGAAGCGAGTTGTCGCTTCTAAATGCCAAAATTATTGGCTCGCACCCTCCGCGCCAAATATTTCAGTACATTTGGGCATTAGAAGCAACTAGTAGCTTCTAATGTTGCTTCTAATGCCCCAAATATTTGTCTCCAAAACCCTTTCGCCAAAATTTTGGTAAGTTCAGAAAAGTGGGCATTAGAAGCGCCTAGTCGCTTTTAATGTTGCTTCTAATGCCCAAATTATTTTGTTCCAAAACCTATCCGCCAAAATTTCACCTATGGGGAGATTAGAAGAGACATTAGAAGCGACTTGTCGCTTCTAATGTTCCCACTTATCAAAACGACGTCGTTTTGGTAGTGAAGGACATTAGAAGCGACTAATCGCTTCTAATGTCGCTTCTAATGTTGATAGGGATTTAAATCGCTTGAGCCTCCCATCCCTCCCCATTTCACTTCTCTCCGCTCACTCCCCACTCTCCCTTCTATCCCCAGCCTTTGGCCGCCACTCCTTCTCCGACCTCCGCCTTCCTCCCGCCGCCCCTTCTCCAACCAATGCCCCTCTTCCGCCCCTTCTCCTTTCTCCTCCCCTCCTCCGCCCCTCCTCCCCTCTCCTCCGCCGCCCTCCGCCGCCCTTGCACCGCCCTCCCCTCCACCCTCCACCGCCCCTGCACCGCCCTCCCCCTCTTCCATTCCTCTCCCCTTCTCCTCCGCCTCTCCACCGCCTCTAACTCCCCTCCCCTCCTCCCCCGCCTCCCCTCCTCCTCCGACTCCCGGCTCCCGCCCTCCCTCCCAACTCATCCTCCTCTCGCCCTCCCAGCGCCTCCTCCTCCCTCCCAGCTCCCTTCTCCTCCGCTGAGCTCCACCCCTGCGCCATCGCCGTCGCCTGCACCTCTGCTGCCGCCTGCACCTCTTCCTCCGCTTTCGGTTCTCCGGCCGGCCTGCTCCTCTTCGCTGCCTCGGGTAAGAGTTTCGTCGTTGTAGATATCTTTTACCAACAATTTTTAACTTTAATTTTATTATTTTCAAACCTCCTCCGGCAAGGACTCCGATCGCCTCCGGCCCTCTCTCCACTGAAGCAATCGGTAAGTTTTAAAAGTTTAGTATTTAATTTGATTTTATTTTTATATGTTATAATTTATTATTTATGGTTTTGATATTTTTTAAATGTCTCGCAGATCGTCTCTAAATTCGTTTAGCAATCCATCTCACCGTTGTCTTGTGACTCGTCTCGCATCATTTCGCATCATCTCGCAACAAAGGTTAGATTTTAATTATTTTAATATTTAGTTTACTTAAATATTTAGCTAATTTGTTAAGAAAATACTAACTAAGTTAATTTATTAAATTGTATAAATAATTGTTAGTAATATGTTAAGTTGTGAGTTAATTAATTTGTTTATTTAAGTATGTAAATTGAATTAGTAATGTAGGTATGCAATTGAAATAAAAATATGTTAATTTAGGTATGTAATTGAATAAGTAATTTGTTAAATAAATAATTTGTTATGAATATAAGAAATTAATAATTTGAATGTGATAATAATTTACTTAATTTGTTAAATATAGATATGTAATTTATTTAGTCATATTAATATGAATGTAATAATAATTTACTTAATTTGTTAATTTAAGTATGAAATTGAAGTAGTAACTAAGTTTTTTAACTTAAATATGTTATTTGAAAATTATTGAATGTTTAGGATAGTTCTGGCTGGTATATACATATATATATCAATTTTGTGAATTGCAGATTTTTGGTTTATTCATATTTAAGAGGAAACTCTGCCCACATTTTTGTAAAATTTTAAATAATTAAGTGAACTAAATAATCCAAATCTTTAATAGTTATCTAAATCTCAAAAATTTCTAAGATCAAATCCTTATCCGTCTTCTAATGGATCAAAATGTCACAAATTTCCTATCTTTCGTTGTCCTAATTTTCAACATTCAGCGTCATGTCAAACCCAAGTAGAAATTGAATTATTGAAAATAATCGGTGTGGTCTTGAATTCGAAATGGGCGTTAACGAGTTTACTCGAGTTGCACGATTCCAAACGAACAACGATCACAAAGTAAAATGTCCTTAACGTAGTTGCAATAATGCGTTAAGATAGGAGTAAAATGTCATTGTCGTACTTGAATTCACAAAGATAAAGTATACGGAACGAAGAGTGATTATGTGGCAAAAGAATGGTTTCCAGTCGAGCCATTTATACTCGCTACTCAAGCCAAACAAGTGTTTTACTTGCCCGATCCTCGAAATCTTGAAAAAAAAAGAATGGAATATCGTCGAAGATTGGAATCATCGATTCGTATGGGATTTGCCTGACATTTACGTTTCATCATCGGCTGTAGTTCCATTGTCCGTACAACATACTAATTTCGATCGTTTGTCTCATCTTCACGATAATTGTGAACCGATTCTAGTTGATGATGCTACCGAAGATGAGCCTATCGACGACTTCATAGACGACGATGATCATGACAATGACGTTGACCTATTCCTTGGAGATACTGTTGATGATGATCTTGAAATAGATCAAATTGACTTATTAAGTGACGATGAGTAATATTGAGTAAACTGTTTAACTACATTTAATATAAACTACATTTAATGTATATCATCAACTAAACTTCTAATTTATCTTTTCTGCTTTGTAGTATGTCGACTAGCGGAGATGAGCCTCCGCCGCCTTTATCTGGACGAGGTGCGGCTATGGGCCAAAGCTCTAAGAGACCTAGAAAATGGAAGAAATTCAAGATTGTATTCGACCCCTTCCGTCTCCAATTTTATCCGCCTCTCAGCAGAGGTGATGAAGAGAGAGTCAAAAAAGGAGAGCGCGTCGGCACGTTTGTCAATAGTTTTGGAATTTTGGTGCGAGAGCACATCCCTCCGACGATGCCAAGCTGGAATGACGTCTCGGCGCAACAAGTAGCAGCCATTTTGTCTGGTATATACGCAGAATATGACTTTGTGTTCGAGGACGGGTCGAGGGACCTTATTCCAGCAGCGTGCTACTCGAGCCTTATCGAGAAGACTATTCTCCGCGACGCGAAGAAGCGTCTGCGAGACGGAAAGAAAAAATATAGTCGGTTTTACCGGATTGAGTGCAGCGGAGACAAAGAGGAGGCGCTCGAGAAAACGCCTAAGGTTTGACGCGACAACAATGGTCTGAGATGATTGATAGGATGCACACAGATACGTTTTAGGTATAAATTAGATTAAACGTATTAATCAATTATTTTATTCTTAAAAATATTTTTTTACTCTAACCAATGTTGTTTTCTACGACATGTCCAAACGGAATACGGCGAATCAAAAGAAGAAGACCAAGAA
The DNA here is from genome assembly GCA_958296335.1 of Urtica urens. Classification (NCBI taxonomy): domain Eukaryota; kingdom Viridiplantae; phylum Streptophyta; class Magnoliopsida; order Rosales; family Urticaceae; genus Urtica; species Urtica urens. Next base: position 9,300,567 of record OY282528.1, read on the forward strand.
GAGTCAACATGGCACGACCTCATTTTTTTAGCATCGTCATAGTCACGTAAGTATATTTCATTCAATTTCAAATTACATAAGTTATATATTATAGTTATAATGTGTTATATGCAGCGGTTAGGAGAAGGCAGGCAGATGCTAGGGCCTCTCGGTGCGTGGGAGAGGATGCACACGACTCCCAATGCTCAGTGGACCACGCTTGCTGCTGGAGAGTATCATGTAAGTATATATGTTATTAAGTTTACCTTATAATTGTTGTTATTAATAATTAATTTAATTTTTATTATGTATGTAGACTCGGATAGTAGCTCGGGTGAGTGATCTACAAAAACAAGCTCGGGAGTCAGGACGTGAGGTGAACTTGCCTGGTTTGAAGGAGATTGCTATGAGTGAAGTCCTCGGGACGCGACGTGATTGGGCTACGGGAATTGGGCCTCTAATTCCGCGCTTGGACATGCTAGAATCCCAAGCCCACGACAGCTCATCGTCTTCCGTAGGGAACGTGAGTTCGAAGTCATCTTGTGATATGGAAGAGAAGTTGGCGGCTCTCCGAGGAGCTGTGTTTGGCATGGCCGCTGGTTTGAGTCAGACCCCGGACTTCAATCCGTCTCCCGTGTTTAGGGCGACTTTGGACCAATAAATGAACCAATTCGGACCTAGTGTAGGAGCTTTGGGCAATGCAGACGCTTCGGGTTCGCAACAGAGACCAGTTCGACTTTCGACTCCCACTGGCACCAAACAAGACGAGCCTCCACACGGACCAGGCGGAAGACGCGCAGGAAGAGGACGACGAGGATGACGATGACAACGATGATGATTGTAATTTATTCGATGTTTTAAACTTATCGGTTTACGTTTATTTACTTATCGACTTTCGTTGATCTTATTATTTGGACTTATGTTATTATCGACTTTAGGCATTGTCGATTATGTTATTATCGATGTTCGATTATGTTACTATCAAATTTTGATTTAAAGTAGTAAATTTCAATATTATTAAATTTAATTATATTTATAATAATTTTAATTAAATAATAATAATAATTAATTAATTAATAATAATAATATGTAATTAATTAATAATAATAATATGTAATTAATTAATAATAATAAACCGGAAATTAATATTTTTAAAAATTAAATTTTAAAGTTTTAGATGCGACAAATCGCTTCTAAAAATATAGCGAGTAATAATTAGAAACGACTAATCGCTTCTAAGGTCGGTTCTAAAAATATCAGGAAATCGTCGACCTTTCTTACCGCGGGCCATAACTCTTCCACACTATCTTCGAAAAGATTAAGCTCGAGGATCCGAATAAAAAACTCAAAGCTCATATTGGTTTTCTTAAGAAGGAACTTAAAGCGACTCGTGATCAGGCACATAAAACAATAAGAGGTCGACGACTACCAGGAGGAGATACATGCACAGTTAAGTCGTCGAGGGCTCTAATGAAGAAATTGATCGAGAAGGCAGTAGAGGTTTTCAAAGACGCCGATGAATATCAGTTGGAACTTTCCAAATACTACTACGTCGGACGAGTTTCCATAATCGAATGTCTTTAAAAGAAGAATCTAAATCTAGAAATTTCCGGTCTTGACGATGTCGACATCTCTCTAGACATCACCAACTCTGACCTTCCTGATTCCTCTCTTCCCCCCGCCAATGACTTTCCTAGCACCTCAACCCGGAAGCAAAATTTCATATCAACCCAGTTCTTCTCCTTCCACCAAATGAATTCGAATTTTATCACTATCACAAAAGATACATTTAGAAGCTGCAGGGGGAAATAGAAGCGACATTTTAGCTTTAGAAGCGACTAGTCGCTTCTAACTTAAACAACCTGATTTTTCTCAAAATATGAATATTTTGACTTTTAGAAGCAACTAGTCGCTTCTAATTGTTGGAGTCGACATATTAGAAGCGAGTTGTCGCTTCTAAATGCCAAAATTATTGGCTCGCACCCTCCGCGCCAAATATTTCAGTACATTTGGGCATTAGAAGCAACTAGTAGCTTCTAATGTTGCTTCTAATGCCCCAAATATTTGTCTCCAAAACCCTTTCGCCAAAATTTTGGTAAGTTCAGAAAAGTGGGCATTAGAAGCGCCTAGTCGCTTTTAATGTTGCTTCTAATGCCCAAATTATTTTGTTCCAAAACCTATCCGCCAAAATTTCACCTATGGGGAGATTAGAAGAGACATTAGAAGCGACTTGTCGCTTCTAATGTTCCCACTTATCAAAACGACGTCGTTTTGGTAGTGAAGGACATTAGAAGCGACTAATCGCTTCTAATGTCGCTTCTAATGTTGATAGGGATTTAAATCGCTCGAGCCTCCCATCCCTCCCCATTTCACTTCTCTCCGCTCACTCCCCACTCTCCCTTCTATCCCCAGCCTTTGGCCGCCACTCCTTCTCCGACCTCCGCCTTCCTCCCGCCGCCCCTTCTCCAACCAATGCCCCTCTTCCGCCCCTTCTCCTTTCTCCTCCCCTCCTCCGCCCCTCCTCCCCTCTCCTCCGCCGCCCTCCGCCGCCCTTGCACCGCCCTCCCCTCCACCCTCCACCGCCCCTGCACCGCCCTCCCCCTCTTCCATTCCTCTCCCCTTCTCCCCCGCCTCTCCTCCGCCTATGATTATAAGATCAAGTTTTAAAAAATTTACTCAGTTAAATTAAATGCGTTGTTTACTTGGTAAAATATTTTTGTCTACCAAATAATTTAAATAAAAGAGGATTAAGCCGAATATATAACTTAACTTGAATTTAAAACTTAGCAAATTGTCTTTATTGAATTCACAATTGGCGTAACGCTTAAGGTTTAGAAGCAAAGGGAAATTCAACTTGGCTCTTGCTTTTATTGAAATTTAAAAACATAACTATTACAAGAACGAGAAAACTAAGGATAAAAACGGATAAGATGTTTGGCATTTCAAGAATTTTTTCCGTCCTTGGATATTCTGTACGTATTGTTACTGAGGAACGACATGATCGTGTATGGTCATCCTAGCTAGGTCCGAGTACTTTATCAGAAAGATTTTTGGAATGCGGAAAGATATTTTTCATTACCATGTCTTCGATCTAAAAGTTGTTTCCGAACAGATTTGTTCAACCATCGTGTGACCCTTGCGGAATTGATTAAAATTTTGGTTAGTGCAATATCTCATTTTTTATATAATAAATCAAGATTTGATTTTCGATGGATATTGTTTACTTGGAGTAATACTCCCATGGGTGGGTTTGTAATCATGGCGTCGGTGCCACCATTGAAAAGGGTGTTTCTCCATTGAAGACTTCTAAGAACTTTTGTATCACCGTGACACTCCTAGAAATGTTTCTACCCAAGCTCCTTTCTACGATCGTAAACGTGTTTTCAGACTCTGTTTAATTGGCTTGTTAACTACATCGACCAATCGGTTCGCTTGTGGCCTTATCGGTGTAGAGAAAGATTTTGAATTTTCAATATTTCATATAACTCTTTGAACCAAGCACAATAGAACTGGGTACTATGGTCAGGGATAATTTTCTTTGGAATTTGGAATCTTGAAATAATATTCTTCCAACAAATTCTTCTATATTCTTCTCTGCAATGGATGAAAGTGGTTCGGCCTCGACCCATTATGTGAAATAGTCGACTGCCACAACCGCATATTTACAGCTACCTTTCCCTTTTGGCATAGGGCCGATTAAATCGATTATCCAATCGGCGAATGGGACAAGGCTTATGATATTGACCAAATGAAATGGTGTTTTTTTTTATAATAGTTGCAAATCATTGGCAAGACTCGCATTGCTTTACAAATATTTTTCCTTCGTTTTTCATTGTGGCCCAAAAAATTCATTGGCCGAGAATATTTTTTGCAAGAGCGTTTCCTCCATTGTGTTTTCCGTAAATTCTTCCGTGCACCTCATTTAGTCCAATACATTTGAAGAGTGGGGATGAGAATCCTCTTTTCCATAGCGAGTCTCCCTGCGTCAAACTCTGAGCAGTTTTGAATTTCAAACTTCTCGCATTCGTGTTATCTTTTGCGAGTACTCCGTGCTTCAGAAATTATATGATCAAAGTCATCCAATTTTCTACGTCTTCAATTATGTTTACATCTTGTGCCAAAATGCTTCTCAAATGAATATTAATGACCCAACCTCCTCCGATCTTTGCCAACGAATCAGCGTCTTGATTTTTTTCCCTCGGGATTTATTTGAATTTGGTGTATTCGAATACCTTGGCCGGAGCTCTTGCATTTGTGGCGTATTGCATCATACTTGCTCCTTTAGCCTGATCTATCACAAGCTTGGAATCTAAAAGAATCTTTACTTTGAAAATATTTTTTTATTTGAAGTGTAAGGTAGTTTGTACCTGAAACAATATTTGTTTTTAAGCGCGACGTCGGGTCGTGACCCGCAATCGTTACTGCTCCATCCATATTTGGGAATCTATTGCTTGATATTTTAGTTCTTCAACAAAATTGACCATCGCTTGTCCTTTCTCTGCCGCCGACGTGAAAAATTCAATGTCGGATTGAGTAAGCCTAATCAACCATTTTGTTAAACTTCACGAAGTTTCTCGCTTGTGAAGAATTTGCTAAATAGGAAAACTGGCGAGGACTTTAAATGGGTGCGTAAGGAGATAATGACTCAATTTTCTTGAGGAGAATACTAAAGTCAGCACCAATTTTCCTATTTCTAGATATCTTGTTTTCTCGCCCTTCATTCTTCGGCTTGTATAATAAAGTAGGAGATTTAATTGTTGCTTTGTTTTTTATCAATGTTGAGCTCACCGTGAGTTTGGAAACAACGAGGTAAATATCGAGTAGGCTTCTGTGCTCAACTTTTACGAACTGAGGTGGACATGAAAGTTAATCCTTCAGTTCTTTGAAATCTTTGTTTGCATTCTTCATTCTATTCGAACTCCTTTGATTCTTCGAGTCGATTAAATTTTTAATGCTCATATCGGTGTCGTGGGAAATGAATCTTTCGGGATCAGTAATCGACCCTGTAAGTTTTTGGACCTCCTTAACATTCATGGGAGGCTTAATGTCTATTAGCGCTTTGATCTTCGCAGGATGTGCTTCGATTTCTCTGTCATTGACGATATATCGAGGAAGTTTCCTGCAGAAATATTGAATGTACACTTTAGTGTATTTAATTTTTCTTATATACTTTTAGAATGTCGAATGGTTCTTTCAAGTTTTTAACATGCACATTCGATTTTTGTTTTGGTTTTGACCAACAAATCATCATTATAAGCTTTCATTGATATTTCCATTTGTTTGGAAAACTTTTGGTTCACTAGTCTTTGATATGTAATGCTCTCATTGTTTTAACTCAAAGGACATGTTGTATGGTCTTTATCTGGACCATACATCGAAGTTTTGTTGTTGTCGCTGAAATTTGGACAACGTTTCGAGGCCTAAGCGGTCAGATCCTCGCTCGGAGCGGGTGACCCTCGCTTCGGCCTGAGCGTGTCGGATCCGGGGTCCCGGATCGTCTCTTAGCTGTCGTGTGGTCTTCGAGTCCTTCTGTTATCTGAAAAGAGTAAACAGACGTGAACTAAGAAGGGAAAACAGAGGGGGGTCCTCTGTTTACCTCTCCGACGCTCAACATTAGTGTAATGTAGGCGGAGTTTATAGGATGACGAGGAGGGATCGACGAGATCGAGCGAGACGAGGATACTAGGATCGCTGGTGTCTCAGAGCTCGGATCTCGGATCTTTAGGGAGTATTCTTCCGGTCGGGAGAATATCCGAATCACCTCACGTGGGAGTATGATGTGTGTATAGGGAGTAAAGGGAAAGGAGTCTCTTTTTCGTGTCTAGAGCTTACCTCTGCGTGGAGAGCATCGAAGGCTATTTATAGCCACGGGTGTAGCCTTGTGGCCGAGTGGGGGAGCCTCTGGGCGTCGGTGGCCGGCCAGGTCCCTCCCTCGGGTGAGGAAGGCCGGCCAGGTCCCTCCCCTAGGTGGGGAAGGCCGGCCAGGTCCCTCCCCTAGGTGGGGAAGGCCGGCCAGGTCCCTCCCTCGGGTGAGGAAGGCCGGCCAGGTCCCTCCCTCGGGTGGGGAAGGCCGGCCAGGCCCCTCCCCTAGGTGGGGAAGGCCGGCCAGGCCCCTCCCCTAGGTGGGGAAGGCCGGCCAGGTCCCTCCCTCGGGTGAGGAAGGCCGGCCAGGCCCCTCCCCTAGGTGGGGAAGGCCGGCCAGGTCCCTCCCTCGGGTGAGGAAGGCCGGCCAGGCCCCTCTCACGGGAGGGGGTGGCCGGCCGGGCCTCTCTTCTGCGCGACGGTGGTCGGCCAGGTGTGCGAAGGCGGGTCTCGGCCGTCTCGGGGAAGGCGTCTCCCCTTCACGCCTCGGATATAATCGCGGGTGTATATATTTAACGCTGTCGCCGGAAATTCGGCGACAACATTAGCCCCCCTAGTTTGATGTCGAACTTGAGATCGAGAGCGAACTCAGAAGTGGCGCCTTCCGACGGGCGTTCCGCACCCAAGATCGGGCGTGCACCGACGGGCCGGGCCGGAGGGCAGCGCTCCAGGGAGCCTCCCCGGGGGTGGAGGAGATCAGGTAGCTTTATAAGCACCCTAACCCTTAATTTATTATATTTTTTCCTTTTCTTTCTTTGCGTTGCGTCATGGACCCCGTGCCGTTTGACGTGGATGACGGGTCTGTTGACGATTTCGTTGGTTCCTTTTTATCCTCGCTTGGGAGCAGTACTTTTTCAATCCCCAATTTACCCTTTTCCCCAAATCCCGAATCCTCTCTCTCTCTCTTTTTTGACGACGACGACCTTGACGCGTGGATGGCCGCCGACGGAATCGCGACGCCGGAGATGAGGGCGGAGACCCCGGCCGGTGAACAGCCCGGCAAGGGGGGCTTGCTCGGCGAGGGGCGTGAGGTCGGAGGGACCTCGGAGGTTACCGGCGAGGGGGGCTCGGCGGCGACCCAGGGCGAGGGCGAGCCTGGACTCGCGCAGGGCGCGGCGGCGGCGGATCGCCGGCGGGGCGTTCCCAGATCTGCTCTCGGGGGCGCGGACGAGCGGGAGGTGGCCTCGGGGGTTGTTGACGGGTCTGCGGCCCTTGGCTGTGAGGGGGGCGCTGGATCTGCTCGCGGCGTGGCGGCGAATCCTTGGGCGAGCCCCCTTGGGCGTGGAGACGGCGGCGCGGCAGGGGGAGGCGGAGACGTCCACAGACACGCACGTGGTGCCCCGGGGGACACCCTTCGGGCGGAGGCGCGCGGATCTAGCTGGATTGGGGGCCCCGACGGCGCGGGCGGAGGTTCGCCGGCCGAGGCGGAGCGCGACAGCGTCCTGGGCGACGGGGGCGAGCCAGCCCTGGCGTGCGGAGGCGTGGGAGGCGCGTCACAGGTCGTGGGCTCCGGGCTCGTCTTCGCCGGAGTTCACTCGGTGGCGTGGGCTCCGCCCGAGGTGCCCACTGCCGACCCCGCGCCGCCTCAGGGCCAGGCAGCCGGCCAGCCCCCTTCCGGAGCTTTGGCGGCCGGCCAGGGGCCTCCCTCGAGCCAGATGGCCGGCCGGCCCTCTCCCAGGGGGGTGGTGGCCGACCAGGGGTCTCCCCCGAGTCACATGGCCGGCCGGCCTTCCCCCAGGGGGATGGTGGCCGACCAGGGGTCTCCCCTGGATGCGATGGCCGGCCGGCCCCCGCCTGGGGGCCCGATGGCCGGCCAGGGGTCTCCCCTGGATAGGATGGCCGGCCGGCCCCCTCCCAGGGAGCCCATGGCCGGCCAGGGGCCTCCCCTGGCTGAGGTGGCCGGCCAGCCCCCTCCCGGGGGCTCGGTGGCCGACCGGAGGACCTTCGAGCATCGGCCGAGCGGCCGGGGGTCTCCTACGGGGCGGGAATCGCCCGAGAGTCCAACGGAGGACTCGAGACCTCCCAGGCAGTCGTCGGCCGCGGGTACCCTTCCGACTCTGGCCCAGCTGGGGCGTAGTCGCATGTCGGAAGAGAACGAGCGGACCCTTGGCTTCCCGGTCACCGCGTCCCGGATTCGGGGGACCTTCCCCTGCGAGGGGGTCGACTCCCCGTCCCTTGTGTCTCTCGCCCAGTTCCGTGGGCTTCGCGAAGAGTTCGGGATCCCGTCGAGTATCGATATCTTGCGTCCTCTCCCGGAGGATCGGCCCTCGCGTCCTCGGCTTGGGTTCGCCGCGGTTCATGTGGCCAGTCTCCGGAGCGGTCTTCGGTTGCCTTTCCCTGGCGTGGTACAGGAGCTTCTGCGTCGACTGGAGGTGCACGCAGCCCAAATGCTACCCTCCTTCTATCGGATGGTGGCTGCCTGCCATATGATGTTCTTCCGAGAATGGAAGAGGGCGGTCACGGCCGAGGAGTTCTTGGAATTCCTATCGATCGTGGAAGGGTCGAATAGGGCCGGGTCGTACCGGGCGTACCATGCCAAGCAGTTCGCCGTGGTTACCAATGTGCCCACCAAGTACCGATACCCTTGGGTGTGGGTTTCGGAGTCCGCGTTCGGCTCGGCCCCTCTTGAGTTTGGGCCTGCGAGGATCCCAGATTCGGCCGCCGATCCAGAATTTACGGAGCTCGGTAGAGTCGTCCATCGTCTCCCGTCTGTCCGTCGTCAGGCTTCGATTTTCGCGTCGCCCGATACTATGGCAATCACAGGGTGGTTTGTTTCGACCACCCCTCAGTTCCCCCGAGCACGCGGCCGAGGGCGGAACGATTCGGACTCAGAGCCCGACGAAGAAGTCCTTCCGGCCGATCGATGTAGCGGTACGAGGTACCCCTTATTGTGTCGTTCACTTTTGCCTACTAACTTGGTTGCTCTTTCGTTAGGTGGTTCTCGTCGACGACCTCGAGGAGGCGTTACGACCTCGCCACCTCCGCGCAAGGCTCATGCTGCGAGGCGGCCGAGCCCGTCACGAGAGCGACCGGAATCTCAACCCTCGTCGGCACCTCAAGAAGGAGGGAGTAGCGGCCCTCCGCGGAAACGCCCCGCCGTATCCTCGGCGAGCGATGCGCCGTCGGGTTCTCGAAGATTGGTGGAAGCGACCTCTACCGGTGGCGGCGGGTCGCTCTATCTCGCCGAAGCGAACGACTTGAAGGATCGGAGCGCTCGGGGCCTCGCGGACTCGTCTCCCAAGTGCTTTAAGGAGCTCGTCGTCGTCAGCGATATGGAACTCTTCCGACAGGGGACTCGCGATGCGCGGAAGGTTAGTCATTCGCGCGCCTCTTATTTCGTGTTTTTCCTCTCTATGCCATGTTAATTTGTTGTTGCGCTGCAGGCTTTGGCGCGCTGCGAGCGGATGGAGCTTGTGATGGAGGAGGCCGCTCGCCGTGAACGAGGGTTGAAAGAGGCGCTGGCCGAGGCGATCTCTAGTCGGGACGCGGCCGAGGCGAAATTCGCGGAGGAGAGGGCCTCGAGGGAGCAAGTGGAGCGATCCGCGAGCGCCTTCCTAGCGGAAAGCAAGGCGATGGAGAAGGCCTTGGCTTCTCGCGATAGCGACCTTGCTTCCGTCCGCGGTCGGCTAGCTGTGAGTGAGGCCGCCCACCTGAAAGCCGTTGAGGAGAACGACGCCCTCTTAGCGGAGATGCAAGCCGTCGTCGACGACCGCGATGAAGCCGTGCGCATCAAAGAGCGTCTGAAGGATGACTGGGAAGTCGCGGTATACGAGGCCCGACATGCCGCGGCCGTCCGCGTCCGGGATGCTATGGTCGCCGAGAACAAGCCCCGCGAAGTGTCTTTCGCATTCTTCGATGCCATGTTCCCTCCGATCGAGGGCGACGCGGGCTTTGGCGATCGCGGTGGCCGGCGTCCCACCGAGACTACGCAGTCCTCGGTGGGCACATCCCCCTCTCATCCGAGCGCGGGCCCCGGCGAGGAGCAGCTTGACTTCGGCTCCGATTAGTGTTTTTGTCTTGTCTGCGCCTGTGTTTAGCGCATCTTTCTTCTTGTTTACCTGACTCGTTTTGGATGTTTTGAGGCTTTCCATTATTTGTGACATTTTCTTTCTCGCAATCTTCTCACAATCTTCTCTTTATCGAACGAAATACCCCGCGTGTTCGCGTTGGTTTCTTTCGCGATTCTTGTGTTGCTTGAAGTTTTGGATTGTTAGTTTCCAAGACGCTCGGGTCCTTCGATTTACGACGGGCCCCTTCGGCGAGGGCCGGTCGATGATCGGGAATTTCTTTTGCCGTTGTCGGCTTACTATGGCCGGCAACTAGCGCTAACGGCATGTCGCGTGTATTGCGTGGTCGATGGTGGGAGACTTGTTCGGTAACACGTCCGACTTCCCTCTTGGGCACGTTTGTGTTTCGAGGGACGGTCAATGTCTCATTCACTTACGCCTCGCTTTCTTGGCGATATCCGAGCTCGCATTCTTCGGTTCTGGGCATTTTTTACTTCCAGCCGTGTTTTGAGCTTCTTTGTTCGTGAGCTTTCGACGATGGCCTGTCGGCTTACATCTTGGCTCTACGACGGGGGAATCCCGAGATTTGGCTCGATCGATGACCCGTCCACTTGTGACGTTGGTTTACGATTTGCCTTATTGGCGTCGCGCGCATTCATCTCTAGGGTATTCGTTTTACGCCTTAGGATTGGGTATCGACATTGGCCCGGTTGTGTGTCGATCGGGGTTTGCCAACCTTCCTCAAATCCATGGACGCCCAGATGCAAGGTTGTTGCCTTGTTACTGGTTTTCGGTGGAGATTTCTCCGGCCACGGGGTTCGTACCCCGCGGCTTCGCGGGCCTTCGATTTTCTCGAGTGCGGACCGTTATGGTTTTGTTGGGTTCACCTCCAGCCCCCCAAGTTTTTAGGGATAATAGCTATTATTTCTAGGAACTTATAGCGGGAAAATAACCAATATGATGACACAAAACGATTTTTTATTCGATGTTCAAATGGATACACTTATTGAATTTCGACAATCGTGGCTTTGTGTTTACATTAGCTGGAAATTTCGCACTTCGCTTGGCCTTCATGCGTGATACATTTTCAAATGTTCGGCGTTCCAAGGGTGTGTGAACTTGAGCCCGTCCATGTTTTCTAGTTCGTATGTGCCTTTGTGAATGGCTCTCCGAACTCGGTACGGGCCTTCCCAGGTTGGGCCTAGCACACCAGCCCCTTGTACCTTGGTATTTGGGAATACTTTCCTCAAAACCAGGCTGCCGTCGGGGAAGCTCCGAGGTTTAACCCTTGAGTTGTAGTAACGTTCGACCTTTCTTTTTTGGGCCGTTAGGCGCGTGAGTGCGTCAGCCCTCTTTTCGTCGATTAGGTCGAGGTTTGCTCTTATGGCTTCCTCGTTTTCTTTTTCGTCGAAGACTTCCATTCGGAATGTGGGGAGCGTAGTTTCTATCGGGACCACGGCCTCCACACCGAATGTCAAAGCGAACGGGGTTTCCCCCGTCGCGTTTCGCGCCGTGGTGCGATATGCCCATAACACGAAGGGTAATTCGTCTGCCCACGCGCCCTTTCGGGTTTCCAGTTTCTTCTTCAAATTTTCTTTTATCGTACGGTTTGCCGCCTCCACTTGGCCGTTAGCCTGGGGGTGCCTCGGGGAGGAGTATGTTTTACTAATCCCAAGCTGTTCGCATATCTCGCGCAATCGCGCGTTGTCGAATTGTCGGCCATTATCGGTCACGATCGACTCCGGGATACCGTGGCGGCATATTATGCTCTTCCATATGAAGTTCGTTGTGTTCGCCTCCGTGATCTTTGCCAGTGGCTCGGCTTCAACCCACTTGGTGAAGTAGTCGATCGCAACTATGGCGAATCGGAGTTGCCTCGGGGCCGTGGGTAACTCACCAATCAAATCGATTCCCCACTTAGTGAATGGTCGGGGAACGACGATCGGGCACAGCGGCGCCGGGGGTTGTCTGGGAACGCGGGCGAACCTTTGGCACTTATCGCATTGTCGGGACCAGTCATGGGCGTCTTTCTTCAAAGTTGGCCAAAAGTAGCCTAACTTTAGAAGCTTCATGGCCATTGACTGTCCTGCCGCGTGATTTCCACATAATCCTTCGTGGACTTCTTTCATGGCTCGTCTCACTTCGTCGTTGTCGAGACAGCGAAGGAGAGGCATCGAGTAGCCCCTCTTGTATAGCACGTCTCCGCGCATCGTATACTTTGACGCCAAATGCTTCAGTTTCCTGGCCTTTTCGTTATTCTCTGGAGTGACTCCCCTTGCTATGTAGTTTTTTAGGGGTGTCATCCAAGACATAGCCGACGAGTTACTGACCATCCCTACATCGCTTCTCGAGATGTAAGGCCTGGTTAGAATCTCAATCGGGACTTCTCCATCCTCGCTCGGATCTATGCCCGAAGCGAGTCGTGCTAGGGCATCTGCCTCGGCGTTCTCCTCTCTGGGGATTTGAACGATTTCGAACCAAGCTATCGCTTCTAGGTTCTTTCGGGTTTTCGCCAAATAAGCCATCATGTTTGGCTCCTTGGCGGCGAATTCGCCTTTGACTTGATTCACGATCAATTGCGAGTCGCAAAAGATGTGCAAGTTTTCTGCGCCGAGTCGGTGAGCGAGCTCTAAACCGACTATTAGGGCTTCGTATTCTGCCTCGTTGTTGGAGGCTTTGAATTCGAAGCGCAACGCGTATTTTAATTTTTTCCCGTCGGGATTGGTTAGAATCACTCCGGCCCCGGCCCCTTGAGCGTTTGACGCGCCGTCGACGCATAACACCCACACTGGCCCGGACGGGCCGGGGCCTCTCTTTTTTGGAGATTCTGGCGTGAGGGCTTCGCCTTCATTCTCGATTCCCGCCGTAAATTCCGCCACAAAATCTGCTAGGGCCTGACCCTTTATGGCGTTTCGTGGTCGGAACTGTATCCCGTATTCGCTAAGTTCCTGTGACCATATGGCCATCCTCGTCGAGGATCCTCTTTGTAACGCCTTTTCGATCGGATGACCGGTCCGCACGACTATCTGGTGTGCCTGGAAATACGGGCGTAGTTTCCTGGCGCTCATGACGAGTGCGAGCGACAATTTCTCGATCTCAGGATACCGGGTCTCAGCGTCTAGGAGGGCCTTGCTGACATAATACACCGGCCATTGTCCTTGCCCTTCCTCACGGAAAAGGACCGCACTCGTGGCCCTTTCGGACACTGCGAGGTAGAGCACGAGAGGCTCATGGTCCTTGGGTTTCGACAAGAACGGGGGTGCTGCGAAGTAAGCCTTCATTTTGCAAAATGCCTTCTCGCATTCGGCTGTCCATTCGAATCCGCCCCTCATCTTCAACGCCTGAAAAAATGGTTGGCACCTATCGGTCGCCTTGGAAACAAATCTGGCTAAAGCCGCGACCCTGCCTGCCAGGCTTTGGACCTCTTTGGGTTTTGTGGGAGACTTCATCCCAAGTATGGCGGCGATTTTCTCAGGGTTGGCTTCAATTCCTCGCCTGCTAACCATGTAGCCGAGGAATTTTCCCGATTCTACCCCGAAGGTGCATTTGTTGGGGTTTAACTTCATCCCGTATTGGCGGAGGATTTGAAACATAGTCTTCAGGTCGCGGACGTGGTTTGAAGCCAATCGGCTTTTTACCAACATGTCGTCCACGTAGACTTCCATGGTTTTTCCGATATGCTCAGCGAACATTCGGTTGACCAATCGCTGGTAGGTTGCGCCGGCGTTCTTGAGGCCGAACGGCATTACCTTGTAGCAGTAGAGACCTTTGTTGGTCACAAAGGTCGTCTTGATTTGGTCACTCTCATGCATCCGGATCTGGTTATAGCCTGAGTAGGCATCCATGAAGCTGAGCAGCTCATGGCCCGCTGTCGCGTCCACGAGTTGCTCAATCCGGGGGAGTGGAAAGCTATCCTTCGGGCAGGCTTTGTTAAGATCTTTATAATCTATGCAAATGCGCCACTTCCCGTTTGGCTTTTTGACCATCACTACATTGGATACCCACCTGGGGTGTTCCGCTTCTCGTATGAAATCGGCGGCGAGAAGTTTGTCAACCTCTTCCCCGATGGCGAGATACCGTTCCCCACTGAATGCCCTTCTAGGCTGTACCCGCTCGGGTACGTTGCAGTCATCGTTCAGACGATGCACCATGATCTTCGGGTCTATGCCCGGCATATCTGCATGTGTCCATGCAAAGACGTCTTTGTACTCTCTAAGGAAGTGGGCCATCGATTCCCGCTCCTTGGCAGACAATTGAGCACCGATCTTGACCGTTTGGTCAGGCTTAGCGACGTCCAGGACTATCGTGACGAGGTCGTCGTGGGTTTCTACGCGACGGCGCTCGGTCTCGTCGCGCTGGTCCAATTCTCCGAAGATCCCCCCTTCCCCAGGTTTGCAGGGAGGTTCGTCCGAGAGCTGGTAGGTTGTGCAAATTGCCGCATTCCCTGTTGATTTGGTAACTTCTTCCTTTACGGCTCGCACATGGCACGTTCGCGCCATGGCTTGATCTCCCATCATGCACGCAACCCCCTCGCTGGTTGGGAATTTCACCATGAGGTGGTAGACCGAGGTGATGGCTTTTAAACCGACGAGGGTCGGTCGACCAATAATCATGTTATACGTCGTCGGTTCACTTACGATCAAGAAAGTCACGATTCGAGTGACTTCCGGACCACCCCTGGTTCCGAAGGTTACGGGGAGATCGATTGACCCTTCCGTCCAAACCTTTTCTCCTGAAAACCCGTATAGGGGGGTGCGGATCGGGGCGAGCCTCGCTCCGTCGAGCTTCATTCGATCGAGTGCCGATTGGTAGATTATGTCCACCGCGCTTCCGTTGTCAATTAGGATGCGCTGGACCTTGTTGTTAGCCACCGTAGCTGACACAACCAAGGCATCGCTATGCGGGTGCAAAATTCTTTTCGCCTCATCCTCGGTGAAGCGAATTTCTTCAAACGGAGTCGGTGGGGGGGTGACTCGAGTGAGGTTGACGCCACTCTTGATTCTCTCGTTTGTCACCGCCCTTAGGTATTTCTTCCTTTGGTTGCTTGATTCGCCACATTGGGGCCCTCCTGTAATCGTTCTCACGATGTTCATTTCAGGATTTTCGGGCTCGCTGCTAACAGTGGCGACGGCGGCAGCCTTTTCCTTTATCAGCTTATTACCCTGATTCGGAAGACGTTCCTCCGGGACAGCTACCCCGGCGGCCCGCATGACAAACTCCTTGAGTTTCCCGTCCTGGATCAGGGCTTCTATCTGCCGTTTCAGCTGAAAACAATCGGCAGTCATGTGTCCATGATCTCGATGGTATTCACAAAATTTACTTTTATCCCGCATCGCGGGACCTTTCCTTAATGGCGTTGGGGACCCGAGCTTATCTCGATGCAGGGCCAGGATCCGGGCCGGAGATGTGTTGAGAGGGGTGAGGACTTCTCCCCGAAACTGGTCGACAAAAGGCTTCCTTGACCTGGGAGAGGGTTCTGGACGGTTATTCCTTCCGCGCTTCCCTCGAATTTCAAGCCTTTCGTCGGGACGATTGCGCCCTGAGCGCCCGTCGCCTTTCCTACAGCTTAGGTAATCCTCTATCCCCATGTGCGTCCTGGCGCACGCCATAAGCTCGGCCATGTCCCTCGGGGTCTTTCCCACAATCGATTTTAAGAAATCGCTAGGCTCGGCACCCTCGGTGATGGCGACTATGGCATCCCGGTCGTCGAAGTCTTCGACTTTATGGGATTCTTCCGTGAATCGGGCCAAATATTGACGGAGGCTCTCGTCCGATTTTTGTTTGATCGTCCATAGGTACGATTTAGATTTTTTCTGTGCCACGAGTGTGGCAAATCGAGCTAGGAAAGCTTCCCGAAGGGCCTGGAAAGATCCGATGCTGCCAGGTTTCAGGCTCCTGAACCATTCAAAGCTTGACCCTGTCAATGTCAAACTGAACGCCTGGCAGAGAGTCGCGTCCGACAACCCTTGCATTAACATCCATGTCTCGTAATGTTGGATGTGGAAGTTGGGGTCGGAGCGCCCGTCATAAGACGGGATGGTGGGGAGCTTAAATCCCCTTCCCGGCGGTTGTGCTAGCACTGCCGCCGCGAAAGGCGAGTATGAACCCTCCAGACCGTTGTAAGGTCTGGAGCCCCCCGAGCCTGCTCCTCGGAGCTCGATGATTTGATTCTGGAGTCCCTGAATCATCGTCATCATCTCGAGACCGTTGGCGGTTCCCGCGATGGGCCTCACCGGCGTTGGCCCTTGCCGCTCATTAGATCCTTGATCCATGAGGTTGGGAGGAGGGTTCCCGAGGGTTGTGGCCCCCGCCGCAGTCCGACAGGCGTTCAACTTCCTCCTCAAATCTTCCTCTTGAGGACCCCTCCGCGAGTTAAGGCGAACCCTGAGATCCTCCCCCGAAGGGTGCGAAGGCCTCGCCGTCGGCGGACGACCTTCGCGGCGGACCTCACGGCTTTCCGCACCATCGTCGTCCCGTCGGGACTGCGCACGCCGCGGACGCCTAAATCGCCTGCTCTGGGAAGCGTTACCGCTTCCCGGCACTCGCGGGTTACTGGACCCCTCAAGTTTTGAACCCATTCGTCCTCGGCTAGCCGAGGATCCCAACGGAGCGTCGCTCATGCGGGCCAAAGGCGAGGGAGTGAAAGTTTGACTCGTGTCCGTCTCCGGGATTACATCGTTTCCGATGTAATCCTCATCTTGGGTCGAGTTAGCCTCTTCCTCGTATCCAAGGAGGTTAACAAGCAAACCCTTGTTCACTCCCGGCCGCGCCAAGAGTTCCGCTAATCGACGGTTAGTCTCGTCTCGCAGGTCGTCCCCGTCGTCGTGAACGACCGGATTGACGCCTTCGATTCCCCTTGCGGGAGCTTGCGGCCTTGCCTCTCGGTGAGGCAATTGCCGGAATTCGTACCGCGAGCCGGCGGCTCGGACGATAGGGTTGCTCGATCGAGCATCCGTATGAGTCGCGGGAACGCTACTCATTTCGTATAAAAAATAAGGAAAGAGATGAAAATAGAGAAATGTGGGTTGGGCGAATTTTAAGGTCAAAAATCACCCCTCCTTCTAGCGCCAAAATGTTGTCGCTGAAATTTGGACAACGTTTCGAGGCCTAAGCGGTCAGATCCTCGCTCGGAGCGGGTGACCCTCGCTTCGGCCTGAGCGTGTCGGATCCGGGGTCCCGGATCGTCTCTTAGCTGTCGTGTGGTCTTCGAGTCCTTCTGTTATCTGAAAAGAGTAAACAGACGTGAACTAAGAAGGGAAAACAGAGGGGGGTCCTCTGTTTACCTCTCCGACGCTCAACATTAGTGTAATGTAGGCGGAGTTTATAGGATGACGAGGAGGGATCGACGAGATCGAGCGAGACGAGGATACTAGGATCGCTGGTGTCTCAGAGCTCGGATCTCGGATCTTTAGGGAGTATTCTTCCGGTCGGGAGAATATCCGAATCACCTCACGTGGGAGTATGATGTGTGTGTAGGGAGTAAAGGGAAAGGAGTCTCTTTTTCGTGTCTAGAGCTTACCTCTGCGTGGAGAGCATCGAAGGCTATTTATAGCCACGGGTGTAGCCTTGTGGCCGAGTGGGGGAGCCTCTGGGCGTCGGTGGCCGGCCAGGTCCCTCCCTCGGGTGAGGAAGGCCGGCCAGGTCCCTCCCCTAGGTGGGGAAGGCCGGCCAGGTCCCTCCCCTAGGTGGGGAAGGCCGGCCAGGTCCCTCCCTCGGGTGAGGAAGGCCGGCCAGGTCCCTCCCTCGGGTGGGGAAGGCCGGCCAGGCCCCTCCCCTAGGTGGGGAAGGCCGGCCAGGCCCCTCCCCTAGGTGGGGAAGGCCGGCCAGGTCCCTCCCTCGGGTGAGGAAGGCCGGCCAGGCCCCTCCCCTAGGTGGGGAAGGCCGGCCAGGTCCCTCCCTCGGGTGAGGAAGGCCGGCCAGGCCCCTCTCACGGGAGGGGGTGGCCGGCCGGGCCTCTCTTCTGCGCGACGGTGGTCGGCCAGGTGTGCGAAGGCGGGTCTCGGCCGTCTCGGGGAAGGCGTCTCCCCTTCACGCCTCGGATATAATCGCGGGTGTATATATTTAACGCTGTCGCCGGAAATTCGGCGACAACATTTGTTATCCATAGGTCGCAATAGTTCGTGCCTGCAGCAGAATAAAATAATTGATCTATTCTCAACGTTGAGAAACTATCTATAGGACATGCCTTATTCAAATCGGTAAAATCTACACAGGTTCTCCATTTTCTGTTTGATTTTTTAACAAAACTGGATTAGACAACTAACAAGGATACTAAGTTTCCTTAATTGGTTAATTCAAAATAATATCACAAACAACTTCTTTTATTGAAAAATAACGATCAGGATTTAGAAGTCTTCTCTTTTTCTTGATCGATATCAATATTTAACTAATGACAAACATGAATAATATCTATTCCTATCATGTCAACCTGTTTTCATGCAAAATTATCTAACTTTGTACTAAAAGTTAAATAAGTTAGGATTTGATACCTGGTTTAGGGAATTTACCAACCTGCAAGCTTTTATTTGGCTGACTCGAGTGTCGAATTACTAAATTTGTTTGGTCTCCAGGACCAACGTACCTTTGTTTGGTCTTCATGAGTGCGTGTCCGCACTTGTCCTGACTATTTTGAACATAGTCTGAATAACAACTTCTTGTTGTTTTATGATCTCCTCTCAATATTCCAACTCCTATTTAAGTCGACAATTTTACTGTCAAATATTTCACCAAAGTTATAGCCCCTAGTTTTTTTTGAAGAATGGGCCTTCCGATTACAACAATTAACACCGAAGACCTCGGAACTAATACCCATTTGGGGTAATAGTTACAACATTTTCATTTTCTCCTACAGTCATAGAGAGTGCGACCAAACCTTTAGAAAGGAAATCATCACCTGGAAAGCTGTAGAGGAGAGTCGAACTAGGAGTCAGGTGGTTGAGTTTGAGGCTCTGTCGAATGTATCTCCATAAATAATATCTACAAAACTTCCATTGTCTATAAGTATCATTTCGACCATAAAATTGCTCTGACTTCAATCGGACCATTAAGGGGAAAATGTACACGCTTACCACCTTCTTATAGGAATAAAGTTTCTTCCTTCTCCTTCTTAGGAGCCTTCGCAGGTCTGGCGTCAGAGGTGAACATGATCAATGCCGAGTGAGAGTCTAGTTCCAAAGCAGTTTATATGCGCTCGACGTGAAATACCTTCGATATGCGGACCTTTGGCGTTTATCAAAATTTTATTATACTATTTCGTAGGTTCTTCTTCATCATGTATTTTATAATCAGGTTGATACTTCTTAAGTTACCCTTTCTTGATTAATGCCTCAATTCCTTAATTCAGATTAAAAAAATTCAACAGTATATGCCTGATGTGACGATGAAACGCACAATAATTTGTGCGGTAGTTCGTTGACATATATTTTTAATCTTTTACGGCTTTAGGAACTCCTCTTAATATTCCGAAAGAGAAAAAACTTTGTTGATTCACATGGTCGATGGCATATATTTATCATTAATACTTGAAAAACGTTTACTAAATGATTGTTCCCCTCTGCCTCATTTCAGATGTAGTATGTCATCTCTTCCTCGATGACTATGAAAATTAGGATTGTGGCGCTGATTATCATGAGGACGTTGATCTTTTTTTGGATAACCAGAACGATTTTTTTTGCAATCCTGCTCAATAGTTTTTTATTTTCCCATCAGATCTGCTATTGTTCTTGGCTCTTTGGCATTTATTTATTTTTTAGCTTTCAGAATAAATTCATTGTAATCTTTGGGTTCTGTCTTCTGCAAAGAAACCCGAAATGCCGACTCTGTTCGGAGTCTTGATGTTATGCTAGACAATCTAAAATCACCGTTCAAGCCATCGACCAAGATTTCTTTCTCAAAATAACGACTTTCATAATACTTTAAATATTATTTTGGGTGCTTTTGAATTCCTAAGAGACGGTCCTTGAGAGTTTTTGTGTCATGTGAACCCATGAACTGGTTCGTGAAAGCGTTACATATCTCCTTCGAAGAATATTTTGAAATGGCTTTAACTTTCAATACCACTACTTAGCTATTCCAATTAGATTAATAAAAAGAGTGTGATACATTACTTGATAGAACGTTCCTACAAAGCCATCCAGGATTTGTAATTGTCTAAATGGTCTCCTAGACCGATATTTCCGTCATGTGGAAGAACGATCAGCATTCTGAAGTCATGTGGAAGACCGGAGTTGGTGATACTGATGAAATGGAAATATAAATTTAATGCTACGATTTCCCACCATCTAGGGCCAATGCTGATGACTTAAAATTGGTACAACAATGGTTCGACACAAATATTAAGTAATCAATGATAACAATAATCTGATCTTTATATTTAAGTACGATTTTCATTATACAAAACTAATCTTTAATATAAGAAGTGTATTCTAATGAGATTCTACGCATAAGTAATTGTATGTTAGAAAAATCCTATCATTCATCTTCTTTCTAGTCTTCTATTTATAGTGTATGTGTCTTCGATTTTCCAGGGTTGATTAGACTCATGTCGTAATAACTGTTTTCTTTTTGCTGATAACTTCTTGAATATAGACGGTTTATTAAACTTCTGTTTATCTTACATGCCCTATGTAATTTTAGTGTGAGTAGTCGTTTGGTTACCGAGTTTTATTTGTCATTTACGATTATGTGGTCTATATTATGGACTTATCTTATGTCCATATTTGTTTCTCTTCAGATTATGCTGAATATTAATTATTATTCGGCTGAGCGTATATTCGACGCGGTGGTCTGAAATTCCGATGATAAAATAGATAAATCTAGTTAGAGAAAGAAGAAAATTATGAGATTAATATTTCATACATATACCAAATACTACTGGAAGCATAAAAAACACAATTTTACAACTTAACTTTTCATAGAATATCATTTTATATTCTTTTTATATCGAAGATACGTCTTGTATAAGAATTAGTCCGACTTATGTATAAACACCAAATAAGAATAATAATAAGCTTTTTCATATTTTTGTGGGGATATTTTTGTAACTTTTTCGGGCATCATCATTTGGCGCTAGAAGGAGAGTTTTCATAGAGTTATGTTCTAATGGCCATATAATCATTGTCACTCATCTCATAGTTTGAGGAACGTTGTATATATGAGGAGCACGAACAGTGTTGGTAGAAATGCCCTCAATAAGATTATTTATTTACATATTAAGATAATATAAATCTTTATAAGTCCTTATTGTAATTGCTGATTAGATTAATAAAAGTTGAAACAATCATTCATTCATTTTTCGTTTGGTTGAAGATTTATTATATTAAATAGTCTTATAGTCCTTAATCAAACCTAACAATGTATGAAGAGACAAATGTATATTTGCGTGAACAAACTCTTCATGGTTTGGTTAAAATGAAATATTCATAATCTAAAGATCAACGTACTATAGAGCCTTGTATGATTGTTGGAAGAATATATATTGTCTGGTTACGAGGTATAGAGAGTTAGGAATTATGTAGTTCTTCCAGTATATCTTGCGAAGATACTGAATTAACCAATGTACCTTTAGAGCTCATGTAAGAACCAACCATTTAACCTCTTTTGTCTCAATGTCACTATATATGAATAACATCATGCTTACCTAAATCCTGAGTTGAGACATGTCATTTCATAGTTTTAATATTCTCATTTGAGAAAGTCAAATTCTAGATCCATTAACTGATCTAGACTAGACTAATTGGTGAGATATTAAATTATGAAGATGTCATGAACCAGCTTTGTGAAGATGTCATGAACTAGATATGGAATTCATTTACAAGATTGCTGAAATGTAATATATATCACCTCTCTTTATTACTTGCATTGTGAATAAATGAACCGCGCGTATCCAAAAGTACGTGGCGACTTTATTAAAATGAAACAATGTGATTTGTTAGCTCCTCATAAATACATTGTTTCTAACTTATTCACAAGTAACAAAGCAGTTGAGGAAATAACAACTAGAAGGGTAAAATGGTAATTTAATAAATCTCATCTAGTTGATGATATTCATGTAGGGTAAACATAGATAACATTTAATGGATCCACTTAATAAAATTAAGTTAAATTCGAGTAGAAAACAAATTCATTTGAACCGAGAGATTCTCAGCGTCAACTCTTTAGTGGAGTCAATTAACATTAAGCAAATACTCGGAAAAAGTTTGTGAACTTTTGAGTCCGAGTGTAGAAGCTCAAGCTTTGTTCATTTGTATCCATAAGGTCACTATTACAGGTCATTAGAGTAGGATTGTTAAACTAGAAGTTAAGTCAAAATAAGTTCAAGTGTTGAGCTAGACATTTTTATCGGAAAATGTCTAAAGGATATTTTTGTCCACATGCACATAAAATGATGTGAATGTCAAAATATGATTTTAAATATTTTCATATGATGGAAATATAAATTAGTTTCTAAAGCCGAGAAGTTGTTTGAGGCATTATGAAATTAATTTCATTATTTGTGCAGTATTAGTTCTACAATGGGTATTTTAATAATTGTCTTAAAAGAAATATGGAAGCATCTAGAAGCTCCTTCCCTATGTGTAGAGTTCGGCCAACATCACCCCAAGAGGAGATGATTCTTTGCCTTTAATTATAAAGATAATTACCCAAAAGGAAAAGAGGAAATGAATTTTCGTGAGAAAGAAATAAATATCATAAGTGAGGAAACAATTTTCCCTTACTAATGAAGCATATTTGGCCGACCATGTACTAGAGGAAGAGGAGAGAAAATCAACTATTATTTCATGAATGCATAGTAGGAAATGGTAAATATCATTTCTTTATTTTCCTTCTCCAATAAATAGAGCCTCACATAGAGATATGAAAAGAAATTTTCTTGGTCTTACTCTCTTTATTCTAGCCGACCACCCTCTATCTCTCTCTCTTTCTCTAAAATCCCTTTTTATTTTGGCACCTAAGTTCTCATTAGACTTAAGGTTAATTAGGTCTGTAGCTCATAGACTTGTTCTTGAGCTATTATGTATAATTGTACCCATACACAAATCCTTCAAAACCTCTAAAGACTCATGTAATAGAAACCTTAGGTTTCTGGAGTTCAACATTAGACGTGAATTAATCGAGTCAAGGAAGAAGATCAATCTTTCTCAAGACGCTTCAAATTAAAGGTACGAGTAACGTTTGCACTCAAGAACTTTAAATAATGTTTTAAAATTTATACATGTTCATGTACTTTGCCTAGGTTAGTAAATTTGAAAAGAAATTTTATATTTTGTAATTAATATAATTAATGATAATTTTTCTTAACGCTAAACCTATTCCAACAAACAAATCGATCACGACAATGGAGGAAATGGAGGAAATGCAACCTTAGCTGAATCTTCAGAATTGTTCAAAAAGATATGCAAGAGTGACTCAAACTACCAATCTTAAATGCCCTTGTTTACTTAATAATGGATTTAAAATATGTTTAGTCAACTTCCAAATGCATCTATTAATAACTTATAATATCCAATAACACCAACATTAGGTTACTTAGAATTATAATAGACGGAAAATATTATATAATTCTATTAAAAATAAAAACCAACAAAAAAGTAATCGAATTTGTGTTAACGATTATCCATCTTCATTTATTTTCATGAGTTTTGTTCCAATTAGGTAACCAAATTTGATGATGTGACGGATTTAAAAAATTTGCTTTTACATTTATGCTGTAGATTGCATTTGCATTATTTAGTTATATAATTAAATATTATAATAGGTTATAATGAATATGTGATAGTAATTCTTTGTTAAAATTTTTTAGCGAAATTAATGTTTCTGCTTCATAAGTTCAAATGAATTTGTCTGCTCTTCAAATTTTTGTTTCCTATTTTCTTTTACCTTCGTCACATCCCAGGCAAAATCGTGTTAGTTTGAGTTAACTTTTTTTATTTGTTAGCATTGTTCCAAGCTTTTATATCATATTCCTTTAACTTTGAATTTATTTTATCATATCCATATTCATATAAAGGTTTTTATACCGAAACTTAGATTTGTGTTTCCAAGTCATTAACTCCTTTTTAGGTTAAAAAAGAAATAATTTAACTTTTAACTATTTTTGAAAAAGTGCACTGAATAAAATCGACAAGGATGAAACCATTCAATTTTTTATTCACAAAAATATTTCCGGCCTAGTTAGATTTTTTTGGAAAAATTGCTTCAATTACCCATAACAAACATGGTTATTGCATATTAACAAAACGTTTGTTATTTCTTAATTAATAGCCTTTATTGAATAGGTGTCCATTTATTAATTTTTTTTAATGACTACTTTAACCCTTGTAGGAGAGATCAATTGTTAACTTTTATTTTCGAATTTAAATTTTTTCAGAATTTAAAATTTTGAATTAAAAACTGTAGTGGTTATTTGTTTCATATCTCTTTAATACTATTCTCATTTTCAAACCTGGGTTTTTTAAAATCCGTTCACTTTAATATCATTCGTGGTTTGGCAAACTTCGTGCTTTTTAGAACAAGTTCATTCATACATATTTTTTCATATGAATGTTGCGTTAAATTTTTTTTATCGAGGCTGTCATTTTTGTCGTAGGTATGTTTAAGTTTGTTTATATTTGTTTATATCATATGAATGTTGTAGCCCGTTAACCTGTGATTGATCATTCGGTTGCAGGATTATGCGTTTTTACTATGGCCAACAACTCTAACTTACAATATCATCATGGTAATTGTAAGAGTAATTATATTCGATATTCGTGTTATATTATTTATGTTATTTTTCTTTTTCTTTTCAGGTTCGTCATCTGGAATTAATACTTCCAGATTTTCTGAAATTCATGATGGAAATGATAGTTTCATCTTAGTTAGTGATCAAGATGTTAATCGCTTTCCAATTATTATGGAATTCAGTTCGAAATTTTTATTTGTTAGTAAGAAGATAATGATTGATACATGTCATATACAAGCTAAAAGGAATAATTTCGAAATCACTACTACTAGATCGAGTCAAACAAGATACTCAGTATTATGTAAGAATCCTAATTGTTACTGGTTCATTAATGCTTGTGTTGAAGGTGATTCTACTATTTGGGCTATTACGTCTGTAAATAATAGTCATAGCCTGTATGGCCAAGTTTCTATTGCGAAGCATAAACAGTGTTCTGCATCGTTGATTAGTAGTGGATCTCGTTATCGCAGTTTGTTTTGAGGATTTCCAAGCCACAACAGTGTTGGAATTGTCTAGGGTTAAAAAAATTTATCATTAACAAGTTAATGGAGGAATATAAAAATTTCGTTACAAGTAAAGCTATTTTACTGACCTAGGCAAAGTGCATGAACATCTAATTATTCAAAAACATTATCTAATTATTATTTATTTCGTACCAACTTTTTTGTAGCTTTATCTTTGAGAAGCCTTAGAAAAGGTTGATCGTCTTGTATCGCTCCAAGCTTCGTCTTCAAGGAATGCGCGTCTCCTTTGCACCTAATCGTGAACTCGAGTAATCTAAGTTTTCTATTACAAGAGTGTATAGAATGTTTTCTATTACACCTAAGTTTAGTGTGTGGGCACAATTAAACACAATAACTCAAGAACGAGTCTATGAGATAAATAACTAATTTAGGACTACGTCTAATGAGGACTTAGGTACCAAACTAGAGAGAGAGAGACAGATAGAGGGAGGTTGCTCGGCCAAACTAGAGAGAACAAGATCAAGAAACGTTTTTTCACATCTCAATGTGAGGCTCTATTAATAGGAGAAGGAAATACAAGAAAGGGTAACTAGCCTTTCATACTATGCATTCATGACACAATATTTGATTTCCTCTCCTCTTTCCCTATGTATTTGACCGTCCATACAAGTGCATTAGTAAGGGAAATATTTTTCCTCACTTAACACATTTATTTCCATCTCAAAAAAATTCATTTACTCTTTTCTTTTTTGGCAATTATCTTCAAAATTCAAGGTAAAATAATTTTTTAGATATGAATTCCTCTCCTCTTTGATGTTCGCCGAGTTCTTTGTCTATGGAAGAAACTTTTAGATGCCTCCTCATTTATTCTAAAACAATTCTTAAAATAGCCATTGAAGTATTAATATTGCACAAATAATGAAATTAATTTCACAATGCCCGATTTCTCGGCTTTAGAAAATAATTTATATTTTCATCATATGAAAGTATTCAATATCTTATTTTGACATTCACATCATTTTATGTCCATCTGGACAAAAATACCCTTTAGACATTTTCCGGGAATACGTCTAGTTCAACGCTTGAACTTATTTTGACTTAGCTTTCAGTTTAACAATCCTACTCTACTGACTTGTAATAGTAATCTTACGGATCAAAATGAATATAGCTTGAGCTACTATATTTGGACTCAAAAGTTCATAAACATTTTCCGAGTATTAGTTTAATGTCAACTGACTCCACTAAAGAGTTGACACTGAAAATCTCTCGGTTCAAAAGAATTTATTTTCTACTTAAATTTAACTTAATTATGTTGAGTGGATCCATTGAATGTTATCTATGATTACCCTTCATGAATATCATCAACTAGATGAGATTTATAAAATTACCATTTTACCCTTCTATTTGTTATTTCATCAACTCCTTTGTTACTTGTGAATAAATTAGAAACTAGGTATTGACGATGAGCTAACAAGTCACATTGTTTCATCCAAAAAAAGTCGTTACTTAGTTTTGGATACCCCGCGGTTCATTTATTTACAATCCAAGTAATAAAACATGAGGTGAATCCATTGCACTTCAACAATCTTGTACATGAATTCCATATTTATGACAACTTCCCAAACCTAGTTCATGACTCAATATCTCACCAATTAGTCTAGTCTTGATCACAGAGTGGACGAAGAGTTTGACTTTCTAAAATGAGAATATGTAAGCTATGAAATGACATGTCTCAGTTCAGGATGTAGGTATGCACGATGCAGTTGTACATAGTGACCTTGCGACAAAAGAGGTCAAATGGTTTGTTCGTACATTGTCTCCAAACGTGCACTGGTGAATTTAGTATCTTTGAAAGATACATAGGAAGAACTATAGAGTTCTCAATCTCTATTCCTCGTAACCAGACATCATAATTCTTCCAACAATTATACTAGGATCAATAGTTCGATGATCTAGATTTGACTCTTCATACATTGTTAGGTTTGATTAAGGACTATTAGACTATTAAATATCATAAAGATTCAAACAAACAAAAAACGGATGAATGAAAATTTCAACGTTTATTAATTTAATTAGCAAATTACAATAAGGACTCATGAGAGATTTATATTACATCGACATGTAAATAAATAATCTTCTAGTGGGCGTCTCTGCCAACAAATAACACCACCCAATGTTAATATCCACTAGTGGTTTTAGAGTTTAGTCTATCAAATATTTAAATAGCATCCGTGAACCCTTCAAAGACTTTATGATGTCTAGTATAGTGTAGACCATATTCACGAGTAAATCATAAAACTACAATACTTTCACAATTAATTTCCAATGTTTAGAACTTGAATTACTCGTATGTCTTGCAAGCCTACTAATAGAGAAAGCGAAGTAGGTCTTGTAAAATTCATCAAATACATTACTCCCTATTGATCTAGCATACTCAATTTGAGATTTGCTTTATTCTTTGTTCTTAGATAAATGACTTCCATCGATTGGAGTTCTCAAGACACCACCATCACTCTTTAAAAATTTGTCTTAAACTTTGTCAACATAATGTGATTGAATTCAAACAAGTCCATTTTGATGTACATTTGATCTTTATCCCAATATCACATCGGCAAGTCTCAAATCTTTCATATCGAATCTTGAATTTAATATGTCTTTTGGGGAATTGATCATGCTGTCATTACTCCCAACACAACCATCAGGTTAGTCCATATAAATCTTTTCCTCGAGATCACCATTGAAGAAAAATGATTTCACATCCATTTGATGAATTTCAATCTTTCGCAAACAGGCAACCAATATAATCAATCGTATAGACGTTATTCTTGTCGCTGGAGAATAAGTGTCAAAATCGTCAAGACCTTCCTTTTGTCTATAGCCCTTAATTACATGCTTTGCCTTGTATTTATCGATTAATCCATCCACTTTCGTCTTCATCATAAAGATTCACTTGGAATAAAGAGGTTTACTCTCCACTGGAAGGTCAATAAGTTTTCACGTGTGGTTATGCATGATATAGTTAATTTTACTTCTTATGGTATCTTTCTATGAATGGTCATTGGCTGAATTAACAGTCTCTTTTATATGTTAAAGGTGTTAGGAATATTTCCCACTTGAAGATGACGTATAACTAATTAATGAAATCGATAATTAGATTACTATATAAGCATTATATTATTAGTGGGTTGAGTTCTACATAATTAATTAGAATAAATAACAACTCCTCCGTATTAAACTGAGTCACATGATGGGCACCTGAGCTCGGGCGGCGTCCTAAAACAAGGTCGATGACTGATATATGCTTGGAAAGCTATATCAAAATTCATATATGTGGAACACATGGGCAAAGGTTGATCATGATATGAGAGCATCTATACTTGTGCTAAGTGTACGACCTTGACATGCTTTGGGGTACATGTGTTGTTAAGGACTGTTTTGACGCACTAATTACCAAGGCCACTATGATGGTCACAGTGAGACTTAATCTAAATCCTAAAGTGGTCATGGATACTGGATTATGTTTTCGAGTTCTTTAACTCATTCGCTAAAAGGCTATCCACGTTAATTACAATTGATGTCTTGGGAGTTTTCTCAGAGCATTGTTCGAGTTGGAAGTGATTTACAGACATGGAATTCATCCTTCCTAAAAGAAGGTTAATGATCACTCACCTAAGGGTTGATTCAAGAACCGATAGATTGCTAGCACTTTTGAAGTAAGTTAACGTTAAAAAGAGTGTTTCGCTGGGGAAGCAACAATGCTTACCGCTGATATGTATGAAGAGAAGTATAGCAAAAATATTGACTTCTCTTGGCACGGGTTGAACTTGGAGGATCTTGATCACGAACTAACTATATAAGTGGACACTCGTCACGATGAGTAAATATAATTTTAGTATTAAAGAAGGGCTCAGTCTTAGATTACACAGTGGAGTATCTATAAAGACTAGAATCTATGAAAAAGAGATAGGACTGTATCATCTTTTTCATCGGGTTCGTTAAACTTCTACTACTAGGTCCATATTCCCCAATTTGGCTCTGATAAAGGCAGATAAGAACTTTTGAATAATAATGTTGCTCGTTATTTAATCTCACTTGTTGTAATGGTGATTGACATCATTCATTCTGGAAAACGGGTGGTCGCAGAATAATCTAAATGTTTATAGCATAATTGTTTATTATTGTTGGATCAAGTAAATAGATAAATAATTGGATTTTAAGCAAACGGGCCTTGGAAATTCTTGGGTTGGGCTTTGGCACTAGGGTGGTCTTATTTCCCCTAGGGGAATGCCCTAGGATGGTCGAACTTCTGCCTTGAAATTCTCCTTGGATTTCTCTCTGAAAGAGAGAAAATCTATTCCATAGATATTGATATAATGGTTGAGCGAGAATATAGATTAATTGTTGAGATCTAATTACCGAGATTAAATTTAAAAGGAGTGAAAATCTCTCAATGAGAGAATATCTCTAGAAGGAGGGAATATCTCCTAAAAAGAGAAAATATCTCTCATAAAGGAGAGAAAATGGGTTTTGTGCTCTGGAGGGCAGCCCTTCGGTCGCGTTCCGTCTCATCTTTGTGGATCTGTCTCTCTCCGATCATCGTGATCAAGAACATCTTCTTCGAATTACAACAATAATATAATAATTGAAAAATAAATTTTACAGAAATCCTATACCCATTGAATTTCGGATTAACAAACATTCTAATAAAGCGAGAATACACATATGATATATAGAATTGCATGATTTTCATATCCAAATATACAATGATTTAATCCAGATTAAATTTAATCACAAGATCGAATTGATTAATAAGTAAATCAACTAGCTCTGACACCACTTGTTAGTGAAACATGCGTGCGTCATATACGAACAATCGCTCTAACGCTGGTTGTTGGTGAATCCAGTATGGTACCAGACACCATATCATTCTGACACGACCTGTTGGTACAACATTAGTGGAATCAGACAGGAACAATAGTTCCGACAACGCTTGTTGGTGATTAATTCACATAAGCAATCATATAAAGTGTGGAATAATATTATTTGCACTCACAATAGCCAATCACTAATAATGGTTACAAAACAAGATCTAGATTTACTTTATTAATAAGAAATGACAGACCTTTAAGCAATCAATATAAGAGAAGATGTTTATAAAAAACTTACGGGTTTGAGATCAATTACATAATGCGCCAATCCAACGCATGCTTCGTTTCGTTATTCTTCATAATTGAACCTGTTTCATCCTTCTTCTAAATCGACTCCATTTTATCCTTTGCTAAATATAGTACTTGACAATGACACCTAAGTCTTCTGAAACGCAATATCCTAGAATAATAAGAAAGATGAGTGAGTACGGTCGATATCGGGCTGGATAGTTTCAGGATATAACTCCTACTAACTAGGATCGGAATATACAATTCCTAGTGAAAGGGGAAGAGAAATTTGACCAGAGAGAGAGAGAGACTGGTTGACTATTTCACTGTAGAATGGGATGATTATTCCACTTCCCTTCTACCCGTGTTACCCTACTCGGACACGGGCTGGGCTGCACCTTTCATTGGCACACATTCGGTTGGGCCATGGCTGCCCCTTGGTGGTGGTCTTACCAACTTAGGTCGGATCGTACCATGCCGGATAGGGTTTGAGGATAATCCGGGCTTAACTCCAGATGCTCGGTGGGCCTTAAGGCCCAACCAAAAATAAGTAAGAAAAATAAATATTTTTGATAATGATATATTTTTCCGTTGAAACATATGACATGTTCTACAAAAATCTCTGAACTAATGTGATTAGTTTCATCTCGTTTTATTTATAAAGAGTCAATTAGGATAGGATCAACACGAATCAAACCATGATTTCTATGCCTGTTTATTTAGTTGCTTTGTTGTAATTGTATCTTGTAACTTAGATATTGTATCATTTGTTTATGGCTGTCATGAGCTTTCACTCATTAACAATTCTCTAATTGTATTATGATAGTTAATTAATAAATGAGTTAAACATATCGGAAAGCTTTGTCACCAAACCGATAAGAGGCTAAATTGAGGGGTATTTAAGAAGACCTAGTGTCTCACCTTCTCAACAGAGAGCTTTTCCGTGATGGAATGCTATTAGGTTAATCAAGACTAGATGTCACGAAATACCTAATAACTAAGCTATATCGAAGTATATGTTTTTAAGGGTGGCTTAGTAACACTCGAGTTTTTAATATGATTTAGTTAACTCTTAGTGGATCACCTAGATTAATGTTAATGCTAGAAAAATATAAAATACTAAAAGTGTGTTGAGTCTTTAAGGCTCCTAACATTGACAAAACACATGATGATGAAAGATCCCTACGTGACCGATGCCCTTTTAAAGGATGGATGGTCTATTCTTGAGGACATGCTTTTCTGATTCCAATACAAAGGTTTTGTTTTTGAAGATAGGTGGGAGGATTGATTTATGCATGTACTTTTTAAGTTAGTGTATATAGGCTAAATGTTTTTCACTGGAATGTTGGGTCGACTTATGTATGAACTAACTGGTGGTTGCTGATATGGCCAACGATTCCTATTAAATGGTAGTTAGTGAGAATTTTTATGAAGGCACATGTACTATGATTGCTCACTGATATGAGATGGTTCTCATGTTCACTAGGTGCAATCCGTTACCCCACTATAGTGGAACGAATTGTGACTATTGGTTATTACCGCATAATATAAAAACTGGATTTGTACAAAGATTAGTATTTTTCCCTGTGCTTATGCATTATGTTTTTATATCCTAAATACCTTAATAGTTTTATTTTTCATATTTCTTATAGAAGTGCTTTTTATGTTTTAGTAAATATGTCAAATCGTATCATGGCCCTGTTGTGGAAAGACTTCCTGACACGAGATAACTCCCCTAAATGGAATTCAAATCTAAACATTGTGCTTGTGATTGAAAAGATTAGTTATATCTAACTGAAGAGAGACCTCCCTTTCGTACTTCATGTTTGTCCTAAAACTTGAAGGAGGACTATGAAAAGTGGACGACTGCCAATAACAAGGCGGTGTCGTACATGTTCGCAGGCATATCTGATGCGTTTCGAACACATATGGAAGGGATGGAGACTCACGTGGAGATCCTTGACTCGTCGCAACAAATGTTTGAGATTCAAAGCGAGCAAGCCCACATTGAGCTCATCCGTAAGTGCACTTGCACTAGAATGGTTGGGGTTACTCCAGTGAAGGATCATGTCATGAAAATGACTAACTACTTCACCGAAGCTGAACTCCATGGGGCAGAAATGGATTAGGTTAGTCAGGTGGGAATAATCTTGAATTCCCTTTTGAATGACTTTATATAGTTTAGGTCCAACTATACAATGAATAAGTTGGCGTATGAACTGTCTCAGCTGTTGAATGGATTACAGACTTTCGAGTCTATCAATCAACATGGGAAGACCAAAGGGTCAAATTTGTATACTGACAAGAGTTCTTCGCCTAAAACCAAGAAGAAGTGGACTTCTAGTGCTGAGTAATCTAATGCACATCCGAATACTTCTAAAGGGAGAGGTCCTGCTAAGAAAGAAAGGAGGAACTTCAAGAGCCGTGGAAAAGGAAAATAGAAGAAACAAGCAAGCTTTGGCAAATGTCACCACTGCGACACTGAAGGCCATTGGAAAAAACATTGTCCTTTTTACTTGGCCAAACTTGAGCAAAATTACTAGAATGCTGATATGGTACTTTAAAATTCATGAATAAAGATATCCTTAAAATGTTTTTAGGATAATTATGTTGGAATCCATCTCAGGTTTAACAATTAATTATCATATCATATAAAGCAGAATATAAAATATTGTTTTTAACACGTGTAAACCTATTTTACTACCTAGACAACGTGTATGAACATGTTGTTGATTAAAACATCGAATAAATATGAAAACTGAATAGTATCTTTTTGTTGTTGTTTGATCTTGTAGACCCTTCTCCGATGAAGATCCTACGTCTCGCCTTGTTGCTTCTCGTCCTCGAATTCTCGAGCGACCACAAAAATTTCTACCACTAGAGTCTTGGATAGTTTGATGAGTTTAATGAGTGACACTATTAAACAATATGAATCAAGAACAAATCTTGTATCATAACCTTATACTCTAGATCAAGTGAAGATCTAGTTGCCGAAATATAAGAGTATTTTAGAGAGAGATGCAGAGACTTGGTCGGCTAGAGAGAGAAAAAGCAAGACCAAAAGCTTATTTTCACATATCAATGTGAGACTCTATTTATAGGAGAAGGAAATTCAAGAAATGGTAATTACCCTTTCTTAGTGTGTATTCATGACACAATATTTTATTTCCTCCCCTCTTTCTCTTCTACATGGTTGGCCATGTTGATGGATAAGTGAGCGAAATTTGTTTCCTCACTTAGCACATTTGTTTCATTCTCAAAGAACTTCATTTCCTCTTTTCTTTTCGACAATTATCAATATACAATAATGCCCAAAATAATAAGAGATATTTCTCTCTCTCATTTGATGTAATATGACCCGTCATATGGATGTCTACACACACATATATACTCCTAATTTGTTCACAACAAACTAAGGAAAAGCCTTCATATTATTGCCCATACGATAACATGTCACACAATTTAAGTCACTAAGATTGAAAACCAATTTTCAGCCGTGTGACTTTAAATCAATATGTGAAAAAAATTCAAAATCTTATTTTTACATTTTTGTTGGAATAGGTCTAGGGTTAAGAAAATATTATCATTAACATATTAATGGCGGAATATAAAAATTTCTGTCCAAATAATTTTTTTTACTAACATAGGCAAAGTGCATGAACATATTGTTATCTAAAATTATTATTTAATTATTTGAATACTTACCTTTATCTTGTAGCTTAATCCTTGATGAGCCTTGGAAAAGGTATATCGTCTTGTCTTGCTCGTCATATTCACGCCTAGTCTTGAACTCAAGAAACCTAAGGTTTCCATTACAAGAATCTGTAGAGGTTTGAAGGATTTGTGTGCGGGCACAATTAAACACAATAGTTCAAGTACAAGTCTATGAGCCAAATGGATAATTTAAGCCTAACTCTAATGAGGACTTAGGTGCCCAAACATAGAGAAATAATTTAGAGAGAGAGAGAGAGGGAGAGGGTTGGCCAAAAACAAGAGAGAGCAAGAAGAAAACTTAATTTTCACATCTCTATGTGAGACTCTATTTATAGGAGAAAGAAATACAAGAAAATGTAATTCCCCTTTCCTATTGTGCATTTATGATACAATATTTGATTTCCCCTCTCAAAGAAATTCATTTCCTCTTTTCCTTATCTTTATAACTAAAGGCAAATAATTCCCTCTCCTTTGGATGTGTTTTGGCCGCACTCTATGCCTAGGGAATGAGCTTCTAGATGTTTCCTTATTTATTTTAAGACAATTCTTAAAATATCCATTGTAGAATTAATATTGCACAAATAATGGAATTAAGTTCATAATGCCTCAAATAACTTCTCGGCTTTAGAAATTAATTTATATTTCCATCTTATGAAAATATTCAAAATCTTATTTTTGACATTCTCATCATTTTATGTCCATGTGGACAAAAATACCCTGTAGACATTTTCCGATAAAATGTATAGTTCAAAACTTAAACTTATTTTGACTTATCTTCTAGTTTAACAATCCTACTCTAATAACCTGTAATAGTGACCTTATGGATCCAAATGAACAAAGCCACCTTTTCCGAGTATTAGCTTAATGTCAACTGACTCCACTATAGAGTTGACACTGAGAATCTTTCGGTTCAAATGAATTAATATTCTACTCAAATTCAACTTAATTATATTGAGTGGAATCATTGAATGTTATCTAAGATTACCCTTTATGAATATCATCAACTATATGAGATTTATATAATTACCATATTACCCTTCTAGTTGTTATTTTCTCAACTCCTTTGTTACTTATGAATAAGTTAGAAATAATGCATTCACGAGGAGCTAACAAGTCACATTGTTTCATCCAAGTAAAGTCGGTACTTAATTTTGGATACCGCAAGGTTAATTTATTCACAATCCAAGTAATAAAGCATGATGTGATATACATTGCATTTAAGCAATCTTGTACACGAATTTCATATCTATTAGAACTTCACAAAACTGGTTCATGACATCTTCATAATTTAATATTTCACCAATTAATCTAGTCTAGATCACTGAGTGGACCTAGAATTTGACTTTTTAAAATGAGAATATTAAAGCTATGAAATGACATATCTCATTTCAGGATTTAGGTAAGCACGATGCAATTCATACATAGTGACCTTGAAACAGAAGAGGTTAAATGGTTTATAATGTCATTGTCTCTAAATGTGCACTGGTCAATTCAGTATCTTCGGAAGATACACTGGAAGAAGTATAGAGTTCCCAATTCTCTATGCCTTGTAAGCAGACATCATAGATTCTTCCAACATTCATACTAGGATCAATAGTTCGTTGATCTTTATACTGTTACTATTTCGTTTTAACCAAACCATGAAGAGTTTGTTCACGCAAATCTATATTTGTCTCTTCATACATTGTTACATTTGATTAAAGACTACAAGAATATTGAATATCATAAATTTTCAAACAAACAAAAAAGGAACGAAATGTACGTTTCAACTTTTATTAAGTTAATCATCAAAATACAATACGGACTTATAAAAGATTTATATTACATCAACATGTAAATAAATAATCTTGTTGTGTGCATCTCTGCCAATAAACTCCCACTTGACTCAAAGAAGATGAGAGTAGTCCTTTATGCCCAATCTGTTTGATGTTGGTCAAAAATCTTGTTGGTAAGGCCTTGGTGAATGGATTTGCAAGGTTGTCCCCATTGAGATCTTCTTCACCTTCATGTCTCCGTGCTGCACGATCTCTATAATCAAGTGGTATTTCCTCTCAATATATTTAGAGCGCTTACGGCTTCTAGGTACATGTGAGTTAGCAACAACCCCACTATTATCCCAATAAAGTGTCATGGGCTCGTTGTTATTTGGAACGACTTCCAAATTCTTAAGGAATTTTCTAAGCCATACAACCTCTTTGGATCCTTCACAAGCAGCCACATATTCTGCTTCCATGGTGGAGTAAGCAATGTAAGATTGCTTGACATTCCTCCAAACAACAGATCTACCATTCAGGATGAGCACAGATCCTGAAGTGGATTTCCTGAAATCCCTATCCCCCTGAAAGTCGGAATCGGTATACCACATCATAGTCAGGTCAGTACCTGAATATGTAAGCATCAAGTTCATATTCCTCCAAATATACTTCAGAACAAGCTTAAAATGAACCTAGTGCTCGAGTGCAAGATTTGATTGGAAAAGGATAACTACGCCAAAATTGAAACATATACCTGGTCTAGTGCATACCATAGCATACATGAGACTTTCTACGGTTGAAGCATAGGGAATCATTCTTATGTCGTCAATCTCTTGTGCAGTCTTGGGAGACTGGTCCTTAGCGAGTGAGACTCCATGTCTAAAGGGGGTTTGTCCCTTCTTAGACTCTTGCATAGTAAAGTGATTCATTACCTTATCTATATAAGGGGCTTGGGAAAGTGATAAGGTCCGGTTCTTTCGATCTCGAAAGATCTGAATCCCTAGAATGTACGCAGCTTCCCCTAGATCCTTCATATAAAACTGCTTAGTTAACCAGATCTTAACCTCAGATAATTTACCCATGTCATTACCAATGAGTAATATATCATCGACATACAATACCAGAAGCACAACCTTGCAATTGTGTATTAAGTTATAAACACACAAGGTTCATCTATTGACTGTTCAAAATTGAAGCTTTTTACAGTTTCATCGAATCTAATATTCCATGATCTAGATGCTTGCTTTAATCCATAAATGGATTTAAGCACCTTACAAGCCTTGGTCTCTTGACCACCTTCCACGAAACCGTCTGGTGAGCCATGAAAATGCGCTTGTCAAGATTGCCATTCAGAATTGCAGTCTTGGCATCCATTTGCCAAATCTCTAAATCCTAAGTGGCAACTATGGATAGAAGTATGCGGATGGATTTAAGAATTGCGACAAGAAAGAAGGTTTCTTCACAATCGATACCTTCCTTTGGGTTTAACCCTTAGCCATTAGTTGCGATCGAACATCTCAACGTTCTCATCCGGACCCCTTTTCTTTTTATAGATCCACTTACACCCTACGGGTTTAACCCGTTCAGGTTGGTGTACAAGTTTTTCCAGACTTTGTTAACATACATCAAATGCATCTCAACTTTCATGGTGTCAAGCCAAAGGTTTTACTCAGAATCAGCCATTGCTTGGCTATAGGAAACATGGTCATTCATGTTAGAGACAACAAGAGTATCGCCATAAGACATGTACCTGTCGGGCTTCTCAAAAGCTCTCCCACTATGCCGAAGTACTATTTGACGAGGATCTGAGTTGTTAGGAGTAGTTTCATTTGGGATAAGAACAGTTCTTATAGATGAGGTATAAGTATCCTCACCCAAATTTTCTTCAAGCACAATTTCTTCATAATGTCTAGGTTCTATATTCTTCATAATGTCCTCCTCAAGGAAACGAGCATTAGTGTTGACAAACATTTTGTCGTCCTTGGGAATATAGCATTTGAAACCTTTGGTATCCTTTGGATATCCAATGAATACACATATTTCTGACCTACTAGCCAACTTACTAGTCTTGTGCTTGAGCACATGTGGAGGGAAACCCCAAATTTTGATATGGTTTAAACTAACTTTACGCCCAGTCCATTGTTCATAAGGAGTACCAGAGACCATTTTAGACGGAACTTGGTTGAGAATATATGCGGCAGTTTCGGGGACATATCCCCAAAAGGAAGTAGTGAGTGATGAGTAACTCATCATTGATCTAACCATTTCCATTAGAGTTCAATTCCTTCTCTCTGACACTCAGTTCTGTTGAGGTGTGCAAGGTGCTCTAAGAAATTCATTGAACTACTTTGACAAGTACTCACCACCTCGATCGGATCGAAGGGTTTTTATTTGTTTGTCAGTTTGCTTTTCCAGTAAAGCCTAAAAATTCTTAAATACGTTAAAGGTCTCGAATTGGTGTTTGAGCAAATAGACAAATCCCTATTTTGAGTAATCATCGGTAAAGGTAACAAAGTATTTGTATGCTCCGGTGCCTTAATTCTGAGCGGAAAATATACATCAGAATGTATTAGTTACAGAAACTCAGTGGCTCTTTGACCTTTATTAAAGAAAGGTCGTTTGGCCATTTTTCCTTCTATACAGGATCCTCAAGCCGACAGTGATCACATTGCAGAGGCTTTGAGTGGACCTTCCTTCACAAGTCTCTTAATCCTATCTAGACTAATATGGCCAAGCTTTAAGTGCCAAAAATGTGTTGATTTTATTAGATCAGAGGAGTCATTAAGTTTGATCCTATTTGGTTCCCTAACTAGGTCATTTCTATTTTACTGTCTAACAACAAAGGTCGTGTAGGATAATGATAGTATAAACCATTCTTCATACATGCATCAGTAAAAAATGAATTGGAAAAAGAAATTCAAATTCCATTAGCAATACACTTTAAATAGTAATTATGCTCAAAATTTTTATCTACATATATTAAATTTTTCCCAAAGGAAGGAACAAAATACATATTATTCAAATTTCAAGTTTTAGCTTCAAAAGACAATATCACGGATCCCATAGCCTTAGAAGACACCAAGCTCCCATCACCCCACTTGAAATATAAGTCGCGATCTTCTAAGCTTTTGGTTTTCCTGAACCCATTGAAGAAACAACAAATATGGTTAGTAGCAGCGGAGTCAAAAATCCCCGATGATACATTATCACCTACTAAACAAGCTTTAGTAATCAGTACAATACCTTTCCCTTTAGTCTTGAGGTAGGCTGGACAGTTCCTACGCCAGAGTCCCTCAACGGTGTGAATCTCCTTCATTAGGTCGGTAACAGTGTACCCTAGCTTATAGATGGAGTATTTCATGTTGGAACTATCGAAAGATTCAAGGAGAGTTTCCAAAATCATATCTATTTTTGTTTCTCTATCAATCTTAGATCCAAGGATTTCCATGTCATTGAGATAACTTATGATCAGGATCATGTGTTCTCTAACTGGAGTCCCTGCTTTCATACGACAATTCATTAACTGTCAAACCGCTTATTGTCTAGTCTGACGCTCGTGCCCTCCTAACATCTCTTGGAGATTAAATAGCATATCATAGGCTGTTGTTGCAACACATTGCTCATCGATCATATATAATAGAATCTCGCAATCTCATTGTATCTGAGCCAGGCTGCAAAGGTGTCTTGAGTCGAATCATCATTCGTTTCAGGAGGACATGGGGTGGTGAGTACCCATTTGTGCTTGTCCATAGTAAGGACGATGTCTAGGTTACATTTTTAATCTACGTATTGTTTCGTTCTAGTATATTTTAGGAAAGGATTATTGAGAAGGTGTTTAGAGACATGTTGGTAATTGTTGAAAAAATTTATGATTAGTGTTTTGCTTAGGATTTTAAGTTTAATATTAAACAGGAAAAAATCCAAAAGTGTTATGAACAAAATGACACTTTACTCCTTCGAGGGAAGGCCGCAAAGAGTCGCCTTTCATAAGTAAATGACACATCATTAATGCATAGTCATGATGTCAATACATTAATGTTTTGACTAACCACCTTATACCGAAGTTTGATCACTCAAATTTTTTTGCAGGGCCTCGAGGGAGGATTACTAGAGAGTGAGTATAAGTGTGTAACCAACCACTTAGTTCAAAAGATCTACTTTGAGAATGATCTGTCGATCAGAGGCCTTGTCTCATCATTTTACTTTTGAACGTAGCTCTACAAGCAATGTTAAGGGCAAAGCGTCTTTGAGTACTCTCGTTAAACAGAAGGTCACGAGGGTGACTCTTAGTCTGGCGACAATTGCACTTAACATTAGTGTTGGGGATCGTCCGTTGCAAACAATAAGTACAACCCTCCCACTTAGTTTTTGGAATTGGCACATCTTCTCTTGTATGTTGGAAACATGTTTCCATGAGTAAAGATAGATAGAATGAAACACTAGAAAAAGATCCCTAAAATCGTTATTTGTGAGGGGAGAGCAATGTTTATGCACTAAGGCACAAGGAACATACTCGGATCTTTTTTTTTCTATTATTATTTTTTCTAAGGAAAGTGTGTGAGATTCATAAATATCACTTTTGCACTTGAAAATTTTTGATATTCAAAATCTCCTAAAACTGATTTATTCGTCTTCATGTCATCTTCCCTCAAGGCATCTTCATGGTGGTTGAGTGCGTGAACGTCGATAAGCTGGATCAAGAAGAGGGGAAAAATCTAGAAGTCGCAAATCCGGATTTGAAATCCTGAACTCGGGGACTGCCGTACATCTTGGACTTAAAATCATGAAACCAATTGCATTGGATAGCTAACTTCCGTCCCTTTATTTTGGATCAAGAACCACTAATTTTCAAGTTCCGAGCAAAGAGTT
The DNA here is from genome assembly GCA_958296335.1 of Urtica urens. Taxonomy (NCBI): domain Eukaryota; kingdom Viridiplantae; phylum Streptophyta; class Magnoliopsida; order Rosales; family Urticaceae; genus Urtica; species Urtica urens. Next base: position 9,341,094 of record OY282528.1, read on the forward strand.
ATGCCCGTTTTACTGAGCCATAAAAATTTGTCCTGAAATTGAAAAACAATTAAAAGTATGTCGGATAAAGACATTGGAGAATAAAAGTTTACTGATTTGTTTTGATTTCAATTGTGTGTTATATTAACATATTAATAATTTACAAAAAATGAAACACACAACATATAATAAAACATTCAATAATAAATCTAAACTATAAGTGCAATAAACTAGTTTACAAAATGTACACAAATTTTCAAACTTTTAAAAAAATTGAGTTCAAGTATACTAAAGATAAAATATTTTAAAAATATTTTTATGTGTTTATATAGCATATTTAACAAGTTTAAAATCAACACTATTATAATTTTAGAGATGACACCGAAAAATTAAAATTATCTAAGCTCTGCTCTTACAAAAACCATTATTCAAGAAAATTTTGTAATGATTTTAAATAATATGTACATGCTTATACTTTGTCCTATGCTCTGATACCATTTCTTGGAGTAGGTCTAGGGTTAAGAAAAATTTATCACTAACCGATTAGTGGCGGTATATAAAATTTCAATACAAGTAAAACATTTTTACTAACCTAGGCAAAGTGCATGAACATGTTGTTATTTAAAATTATTATTTAATTACTGTATACTAACCTTTATCTTGGAGCTTGATCTTCGATGAGCCTTGGGAAAGGTAGATTGTCTTGTATTTCTCGTTACCTTCATGCCTAGTCTTGAACTCGAGAAACCTAAGGTTTCTAATACAAGAGTCTGTAAAGGTTTGAAGGATTTGTGTGTGGGCACAATTAAGCACAATAGTTCAAGAACAAGTTAATGAGCTAAAGGGGTGATTTAAGCCTAAGTCTAATGAGGACTTAGGTGCCAAAATAAAAGAGATATTTTAGAGAGAGAGAGAGAGGGAGAGGGTCGAACAAAAGCAAGTGAGAGCAAGAAAAAAACTTAATTTTCACATCTCTATGTGAGACTCTTTTTATAGGAGAAAGAAATACAAGAAAAAGTAATTACCCTTTCCTATTGTGCATTCATGACACAATATTTTATTTTCTCTCTCCTTTCCATTTTACATGGCCGGCCATCCAAGAGCATTAGTGACGGAAATTTATTTTCTTCGCAAAGAAGTTCATTTCCTCTTTTCCTTTTGTTTAATTATCTTTATAATTAAAGGCGAAAAATTCTCTCATCTATGGATGTGTTTTGGCCGCACTCTATGCCTAGGGAATGAGCTTCTAGATGTTTCCTTATTTATTTTAAGACAATTCTTAAAATACCCATTGTAGAATTAATATTGCACAAATAATGGAATTAAGTTCATAATGCCTCAAACGACTTCTCGGCTTTAGAAATTAATTTATATTTCCATCTTATGAAAATATTCAAAATCTTATTTTGGACATTCTCATCATTTTATGTCCATGTGGATAAAAATACCATGTAGACATTTTCCAAGAAAACGTCTATTTTAACACTTGAACTTATTTTAACTTAGATTCTAGTTTCACAATCCTACTCTAATGACCTATAATAGTGACCTTATGGATCCGAATGAACAAAGCTTAAGTTATTATACTCAGACTCAAAAGTTCACAAACCTTTTCGAGTATTAACTTAATGTCGTTTGACTCCATTTAGGAGTTGACATTAAGAATCTCTCGGTTGAGGTTGAAATGAATTAATTTTCTACTTAAATTCAACTTAATTATATTGAGTGGATCCATTGAATGTTATCTATGATTACCCTTTATGAATATCATCAACTAGATGGGATTTATAAAATTACTATTTTACCCTTCTAGTTGTTATTTCGTCAACTAATTTGTTACTTGTGAATAAGTTAGAATCAATGTATTGACGAAGAGTTATTAAGTCACATTTTTTCATCCAAATAAAATCGTTACTTAATTTTGGATACGGCGCGGTTCATTTATTCACAATCCAAGTAATAAAGTTAGAGGTGATATACATTGCGTTTCAGCAATCTTGTACATGAATTCCATATATATGAGAACTTCACAAAGCTCGTTCAAGACATCTTCATAATATAATATCTCACCAATTAGTCTGGTCTAGATCACTTAGTGGATCTAGAATTTGACTTTCTAAAATGAGAATATTAAGCTATGAAATGACATGTCTTGTTTAACGATTTAGGTAAGCACGATGTAGTGCATACCTATTGACCTAGAGACAGAAGATGTTAAATGGGTTTTTCTTACATTGTCTCTAAAGCTGCACTAGTCAATTCAGTATCTTCAGAAGATACAATGGAAGAACTATAGAGTTCCTAACTCTCTATGTCTCGTAACTAGACATCATAGATTCTTCCAACAATCATAGTAGGATCAATAGTCAGTTGATCTTTAGATTATGAATAATTCAGTTTAACCAAACCATGAAGAGTTTGTTTACGCAAATCTACATTTGTCTCATCATACATTTTTAGGTTTTATTGAGGACTACAACACTATTGAATATCATAAATCTTCAAACAAACAAAAAACGAATGAATGAATCTTTCAACTTTTATTAATTTAATCAAAAAATTACAATAAAGATTTATGAAAGATTTATATTACATCAATATGTTAATAAATTATCTTCTCGTGGGCATCTCTGCCAACAAATTTTGCATCAATTATATTTAAGGACAAAAATACCCTTTAGAATATTTTCGGAAACTACGTCTAGTTCAACAATTGAACTTATTTTGACTTAAATTTTAGTTTAACAAACTGTACTTTAGTGACTTGTGACAGTTACCTCATGGACCCAAATGAACAAACCTTTAACTAGAACTCTTGGACTCAAAGTTCACAAACTTTTCTAAGTCTAGGCTTGATTCAAAGGAATATATTTTCTACTAAAAATTTACTTATTTATGATGAGCGGATCCATTGAATATTATTGAACAATTACCCTTCATGAATATCATCAAGTAGATGAGATTTATAAAATTCCATTCAACCCTTCTAGTTTTTATATTCTCAACTCCTTTAATACTTGTGAATAAGATAGAGAGGATGTATTGACAGGTATCTTACAACTCACAAATGTTCATATAAAAGAATTCTTTATTTTATTAGGACATCGGCCAATACATTTCTTCACAATCCAAGTAATAAAGCATAAGGTGATATACATTGCATTTCAACAATCTTGTACATGAATTCCATATCTATGAGGACTTCACAAAGTATACTCATGTCAACTTCATAACCCAATCCATCACCAATACAGCGCATCTAATTAACCAACTTGGATCTAGAGTGTTACTTTCTCAACTGTATATATAGAAGTTATGAAATGACGTGTCTCATTTCATGATTAAGGTAAGCACGATGCAATTCATACATAGTGACCTTGAAACGGAAGAGGTTAAATGGTTTGTTCTACAATTGTCTCTAAAGGTGCAATTTTCAATTCAATATATTCGAAAGATACATTGGAAGAACTATAGAATTCCTAACTCTCTACGCCTCGTAACCAGACATCATAGATTCTTCCTACAATCATACTAAGATCAGTAGTATATTGATATTTAGATTGTGAATATTTTGTTTTAACCAAACCATGAAAAGTTTGTTTACGTAAATCTACATTTGACTCTTCATACGTTGTTAGGTTTGATTAAGGACTATAAGACTATTTCATATCATAAATCTTCAAACAAACAAAAAAGGAATGAATGTAAGTTTCAAATTTTGTTAATTTAATCAGAAAATTATTATAAGGCTTCATGAGAGATTTATATTACGTCGATATGTAAACAAATAATCTTCTTTCTAGGCATGTATGCCAACAAATTATTCATGAGCATACTTCTTCTGTTGCAGAGTAGATCTGGTGGAACACACGAGTGTTGCTGATCTTGCTGAACAATGTCGAATTCAAACCCGAATTGTGGAGAAGCTCATGCACCGCATACAGATCTAAATACTCAGTACTCATTTTTTGGATTTATTTCTTGAACATAAGATGTGTCATTTAATCCAAGATTTTCTGGAGTGTATTTCAGATAGAATGAATATGTATTTCCTTATGTTTTATTACACATGGTTGTGTCCTTAAACATTTCCTTATAGAAATTGAATGCCTTGTATGCTTTTTTGGCACTTGATTATTTTGTTGGGATTTATGTCCACAAAGGAGATATAAGATATTAAATGAACTTTTGCATTCTCTTTTACGAAAGTTAAACAAAATTAAATATTCATTTTTATTTAAGATTTTTTATGCATGTATGCCTACGCCCTGAAACTATTATCAACGAAAGAAGTGCTCAATTTAGACTTGACAAGGTACCTTCTTACGACTAGTTTAAATAATAGTTCGCAATCTGAAGATCGATTGTGCACTCGTATCTGATTAATGATTGCTTGAATAAATTAATGATATCTTATCTTTTGATATAGAGACTTGTGACTCTGCAGTTTATTCTTGATGTCTTTATGAAGACATTAAACAAGATTTGTGACACTTTGAAGTTCGAGATAAAACTGTTCAATCACTCGAAACTTTCAAAATCACATAGGAGGGGCATTTGGTAATTATCTAAATCCTTAAGTTAGTACATATTTTATAGTAACAATTTATGAAATTTGATTATTCAATGGGCAATGTATAAATAACTTTTCATTAACCAGATGATTAGTATCATAATAATGTTTTGTTGAATTATGTGATTCACAGATATGAAATGTGTGTTACAAGAACGATACAACATTAGTATCACACCATGCTTTGTTATTAGACTGTGACTAAATAAACTGAGCCTAGTATTCAATGTATAAAACATTCATTGAATAAAATATGTGACATGTTATGGTATCTCATTTTATGTTTTTCTTGTTCACAAATAACAAATGAGTTGTGAAATAATAACTTAGGAGTAAAATGGTAATTTTATATTCCTTTTGAGTTAATGATACACGAAGGGTAATATCATAAAATACACCATGGATTGTGTGAAAAACAAATGACATGTGAACTTAGAGATGTTCAATATTGGTCCTTTGGTTGAATTGACCAATATTAAAAATTAAAAGTCTGGGAAAAGTTTGGGTCTCAATGATAAACTCTCGGACAAGATTTTATTGAACAAGAATAAATTGATTTTCTTATTGAATGTAAACTTTGATTTACACTATGATAATTATTTTTTTCTTAATTAAATAAATAATCAGTTATTTAAAATTACATTTATTTAATGAATGGAGTTGTATAATTATATTGATAATCATGCAATTTTGGGATTCAAATAAATAAAAGATGAAAACATATATTTTCTCGTTTCGTACACTTTTGCATAGTATGCTATAATAAATGACATGCCATTAAATCCATGTGATATTCTAATTTAAATAAATATTATATTAGAAATAAATCAAATAAATTTGGAGTAAAAATATAGCATGTTGGCTGGCCATATATAAAGATATATGGGCTGGAATATTGCTTAATCTCATTTAATAGGCTTAAGTTTGATTAATGGGCCGTAATTGGATTTTGACCTAACTCAATCCCATTTTTCGTTGATATAAAAGGAAATTTATTGACATGATTGAATTTTTTTTATTGCCTAGGTTTTGTAATATGTTTAAAAATAGGTTTTCACATATTAGATCAAATTATGAATTTCCACCATATTTAGATATGCTTCATGGTTTAAAAGGTTAATTGTTAACCAATTTCCAACACTTTCTAAGTAAGTTAACGTTCGAAAGAATCTTGCACTGGGGAAGCAATAATGCTTAGGGCTGATATGTATCAAGAGAAGTAAAATGGAAAAATTGACTTCTCTTGACACGAGTTGAACCATGAGGATCTTGATCACGAGCTGACTCTATTAGTGGACATTCGTCACAATGAGTAACTATAATTATACTATTAAACAAGGGTTTAATATTTGATTACACGCTGGAGTATTGATAAAGACTAGAATCGATGAAAAAGAGATATGACTGTATCGTCATTTGCATCGAGTTTTCTAAATTTCTATGACTTTGTCTATAGTTCCCGATTCGGCTTTGATAAATGAGGATAAGAACTTATGAATAATAATGTTTTTCATTTTATTTAATCTCACTTTCTGTAATGGTGATTGACAACATTAATTCATGAAAACGGGTATTCGCAGAATTACCTAAATCTTTTTTAGCATAATTAATTATTTATTGTTGGATCAAGTAAATAAATAATTAATAGGATTTTAAGCAAACGGGCCTTGGAAATTCTTGGGTTAGGCCTTGGCACTAGGGTGGTCGAAATTCCCCTACGGAATGCCCAAGGATTGCCGAAGTTATCCTTTGAAGTTCTCCTTGGATTTCTATCTGAAAGAAAAATATCTCTTCCATAGATATTGATCCGATAGATGAGAGAGATTGTAGATTCACTATTGAGATCTAATGGTCCAACTTAAATCTAAAAGGAGAGGAAATCTCTCAAAGGAGAGAATATCTCCCAGAAGGAGATAAGATCTCTTAGAAAGGAGAGAAAATCTCTCAGGGGTTATCTCCCTAAAAATGCTATAAAATAGGATACAAGGGAAGAGGAAAAATCATCCCATTCTAGAGTAAAATAGTCAAACAGTCTATCTCTCTCTCCCCTTGGTGGAATTTTTCTTCCCCCTTTCCTTATGAATTGTAAATTACGATCCTAGTTAATAAGAGTTAGATCCCGAAAAAATCTAGTTTGGAGATCTAGTGAGATGTCGACTATGCCCACTCATATTTCTTTTGCGCCTCGAAGATTACATTCGAAGACTAAGGTGTCATCGTCAATTACTATATTTTGACAAAGGACGAAACGAACTCGATTCATAAGAAGAAAGAAACGGAGTCAATTATGAAGAAGGATGAAACAGAACGCGCGTTGTATCAAGGCGTTCTGTAGCTGATCCGAAAGCCGTAAATTTTTTATAAACTTATTCTCTTATATTGGTTGCTTAAAAGTCCTTCATTGTGTATAGTAAAGTAAATCTAGATCTTGTTTAGTAACTATTAGTATTGAATAGCTATTGTGACTGCAATCAATATTATTTCTCTCTTTATATGGTTGCGTATGTGAATGAATCACCAACAACTGGTGTCGGAACGATTGTTCGTGTCTGATTCCAAAAATGTTGTACCAATAGGTAGTGTCGGTACGATTGTCCGTGTTTGATACCACACTGGATTCATCAACAAGCAGCGGCAGAGCATTTCTTCATATATGATGCGCGCCTGTTTCACCAATAAGAGGTTCATTCTCTAGCATATATATTAGAAAATCAGACCCAAATGACTTTTTCTCCCTAGCTCATTTGCTTCTACGTCCTCAAGTTCTTCATCAATCTATTAAGACATTTTTTCAATGTTTTCAAAACCTTGATTTGATGAATTCGCTTCATCATCCTAAGACTTATAAGAAAATACATATTCAAAGAACGATGCACTCTTAGATTCAATAATATAACCTTTGTGTATGTCAGGATTCTTTAATTGATGCACAATAAAGCAAAAAGCGTCAGTATGATGTGCATAACTAATGAATACACAATAAACAATATTTGGACCAATCTTCATCTCTTTAGGTACCGGTTCCAAAACCTTGGCTAAGCAGCCCCACACTAGTAAGTTCTTATAAGAAGATTGAGTTCCTTTAAATAATTTGGAAGGAGATTTATCCACTTTTTTGGGGTATCTATTCAAAAGACAGTTCGCACACAAGATGACTTCGCCTCGAATTGATTGTGGTAATCCAAAACTTTGCAGCATCGCATTCATCTTCTCTTTGAGAGTGATATTCATTCGTTCATCAACATCGTTTAATTGAGGAGAATACCATAAAATGATATTCAATACCACGGTCACTTAGCATCATTTTTATATTTTTACCAAGTTGAGTCTCAACTTCCAATTTGTACATGTTAAAATTTTCAATTACCTAATCTTTGCTTTTAAGAAAATAAAAAATAATAATATTTTGTGCATAGAGAACATTTATGAGCTTCAACTCTTTTCATGAGGTCATTTTGAGGATATCATGGCCCATCCCCATAGTATCGGAAGTGGCCAAATTTCTCATGAACAACTTTTCTCCCGTCGGGCGCAAGTTGAGCAAGAAAAAGAAATTCTTGTCCGATCAAATGTGGCGGGTAGCACCGACATCTGACCACTACTTCTTGGGGTATAAATGCACCAAGTTCACTTTATAGGCCATATAGACGAGGAATTGGTTATCATTCTCGACTTCCATGGCATTGGCGTCTCGGTTGTTTTTCTTTTGCGGCTTCTAGCAATCCGTTGCGCGATGAACTTCTTTGTCGCAATTGAAGCACTTCCTAATCAACTTTTGGTGGTTCTTCTTTTTTAAGGCAACTCCTTTTGGTCCAAGCTTCTTGGTGGGCTTCTTTTCTTTTGAGTTCTCATCATGCTTGACGACGTTGGCTCTTTCAGAGCTGTCTTGAACCTCTTATGGGAGCCACAATTGTCTTCCTTTATAAAAAGGTGAACCAACAAATCTTCCTCGCACATATCCTTCTCTTGTGCTTAATGTAGTTCTTGAAGTCCTGCCACCCCAAAGGTAATTTTTTGATGATAGAGGCAATTTAGAAAGACTCGCTTATGGTCATTTCTTTGGCTTGAATCTCGTAAAAGATTAGATGCAACTCTTGCTCTTAATTAACCACCATCTTGGGGTCCACCAAATTTAAACTCGAAAAAGCCACACACAACCTATTTTCAGAACCCACGTCCTCTCTTCTATATCCGATCAAGTGATTCTCAAAGTTCTTTAAACAAGACTCATAGGTTCGTTCACATCCATAGCTGCGATCGAGTGAACAAGACCTGAGATCCGTTCCCGACCAAAGCCTCCATCGAGCCATATGGTAGCACCACTACGTTGGGATTTGCAGCGTTGAAAGTCAAAACTTACACGTCCAGATTCATCGGATTGATCGGGGTTCCCGAATCAACATATCATTATTGTTGTTGGTTGTCATTTTCTACACACAAAATAATCAAATTTATTTGTGCGAAATCCCTTCCGCGGGCAACCTGTCTAAGGTAAAATACTACGTTAAGATTGTTAGAAATAATTAATATAATTATTTATTTTTCCTGGAAATAATAATAAGATGAATATCCCAAAGTACCACTTTTTATTTTTGATTTTCCCAAAATTCACCCGAACATGTTTTCTTCTGAAAATACAAATAAATTTCATGTGAATAGACGAAATACCCTTTAAAAAAATTAAACTAACACAAATGCCCTACACTATACTGGCAGCCAAAATAATTTAGAAAAAAAATTAGAAAATTAAAAAAAATTAAACTTTTTAGGCTTGGAGCAGTTTTTACATTTTAAGGTATAATTCTTTTAAAAAATAAATAAACAATAACCGGTTAATATCGAGGTGGAATAAAATGTAAAGCTCAAAATTGTTGGCCATTAAGGAATTAATCATATTTAAATATGTTTTTAATAGTCCATAGTTGAAAACGTCCAAAACATTAACATTTATTTGCACAAATTGAAAATCAAATTGTAGCACAATTTTGCCGAGTATTTATGCTATTACAATACACGTAAAAAATGTTTGTTTTAATTTCGAATATAATAATCAAGTTCTTTGCGGAATTGAACTCTTTAGAAGTGAAATTTGTGATAAAAAGGTAACTAGTTAGTCTGGAAGCATGAAAGTCCAAATTGTTAAGATCCAAGTCGACCTGCCCGGCCCGACTTGACTTGGCAAGGTGGTGACGTGTTTGCGCGCGTGAGGGGTTAGAGTTAACCTACAAACATTGTCCGCCATTGCATTTGGATATTACCTTAAGGAGAAAATCTTTTATAAACACTATATCGACACACATTTTCGACTAATGTGAGACTCCTTTGGAAACACTATCAAATGTCTATTTTCACACTTTTTTAGATCACATGACATAATGTGTTTTTTAATCATATTTTGAGCATTAATTTCTTGCTTAGCATAGACATAATTTGAAATAAATGTTTAATTTTATACCCATTGCAACGAATAATAATAATATGAAAAGATTATGTAGTTTCAATGAATGGACTTTTATATTAGCTATAGCAGTTCTTCCAACATAATATTGAAGAAATCTTATTAACACACAATGAGGATGGAAAGACTAATTAATACACTTTATAAATATAAAAACCATCGTCGTAAAGCTGAAGATAACACACCTCGAACATAAAGAAGGAGAATGTTGTGATTAGTGATAACATAGTTAACTTGGCCTACAAAAAATATTCAGTAGTCGTGTCCCACTCAAATGCAAATTTAAGGGTGCATTCACTTAAAAAAAAGATGAAAAGAAGAAGAAGAAAGAAGTTAGTGTGTCCTCTTTTTATATTTATCTCGCTGGTTCTTATAAATTGTTTCTATGTGTGAATTATTGACTAGTTTTGCTTTATAAAATAAAGTTTGAGAGTTATGTTTCCTTATGACTAAAGGAGCGTCTCCTTTTGAGGAGAAAATTAGCCCACCAAACAATGTACCTAATTAAAATTGAAAAATAGTGGTGGAACGGGAATGGGAATGGGAATGGTACAATTAATAATAAAAATCTCTAATAAAAAAAGTTGTATGGGCATTTCGTGTATACGTGAAATGACAGCCTGAAAACTTCCTAACTTTGGTGGAGCGTGGCTATGATTTAACATCTTAAACACATTGAAAGATTCTGTGTATAGTTTATGTATACATTGACATGTGGCCACACAATAAAGATATGAACAGAACATCTAGTGGAAAATAATGTTCAACAAATTATATCAAGTAGTCCCTCCAATCATTTACAATAAAACCATTTTATGTTAGTCTTTTTATCTTGTTTGAAATTTTGACTATTTTATGGTGTCTACAATTTCCAATTACAGGTTTTTTAAGAATATTCTTAGACCATCAAAAATGAAAATGCTTATAGGGTCTATGATGTTTGTGTTTAATTTTCATTTAAACATATGTTTGTTTCAAATGCTATCATGCATTTTTTTTTAATTAAGAATATAATTTATAGTACGAATAATCATGATTTGCACACCAATATGAGAAATTGGAATAACTTGACTATATTTCTTATATATAAATCATATCTGATTCCTTCTAAACAGAAAAGACTGCAATAGTGTGTCCTTTATAATCATTACAACTAATAAATATAGTATTATTGAGAACATCATTTATAAACATATAAGTAAATACAGTAATATTAATAGATAAACAAAAAATTGGCTTTATACCCACTTTAAACATAGACAATTTGGATATACTCAATATTTTGTAAACAAGTCGTAAATAGCCATTGTTAATTATTTACATCCGTTTACAGTTAATTTTTTTTGTCTAAATTACTCTTCATATTTTTATAAATTTTTAACAATTTTGGGCATTTTCGTCTGTAAACAAATTTTTTTTTTTGTCTATTTACGACTTATTTCCAAAACATTAGGTATATCCAAATTGACTATAGTTTAAGTGGGTATATACAAAAATTACCCATAAATAAATATATTGGGCTTATAATTTTGTCTCCATACACTAAAGCTTGATGTTTATACTTTCGTCTCTCATTTGCTTAATTTCGTAACTTATTATCACACGCTAAACAAGTGTATGATAAAAGATAGCCTAAAAGCGTAAATTATAACTTCGTACATTCTCTGTGTAAGTTATTTTGGTACCAAGAAATTGTTTCCTAAAGAACAACATTAAAACACAAGCATTCCTTAGCTCTTTCAACTAAGAACTAGTCTGAGTATATCGCCATCTTCCAACCTTTGTCAAGTTATGGAAGAACTGTCTGAAAGATGGCGCACATGAGAGTGGAAGATGAAGACGACAAAAATGTACTTCGATAAATGTTTACATCTCCACCTGTGTACTGGGAGGCCTCTTGAAGGAAAAAGCTGAACAAAGGAGTATTTTGATCATTAATAATGAACCTACAAAGACCTGCAAGTGCTCTTACCATCTCTGAACACAAGGAAGAGGTATTCAGTTTCAAATTTGAGAAGGCAACTAATATAAAAAGAATCATGAAGTTAAATCCCTAAAGCTTCGATCGTTCGCTACTAGTACTACGAGAACAGGACTCGAAGCTGCGTCTAAGTAGGATTTTTGATACGTAGACTTCTGGGTTCAGCTCTATGGTCTGCCTCGAAGGAACCGGTCCGCGAAAATGAGCAGAATTCTGAGTAGTAAAATAGGGACTGTTAGGAGGTGGATAAACATAGGGACTGATAGAATACTAGTGACTTCATCATGCTGACAATCTCCATCGACGTCGTTGAACCTTTTAATAACGGATTCCACGTCCATCTAGGCTCAACTGCTCGAAAATCCTGAGTCAGCTTCCGTTACGAGCGACTTCAAGACTTCTACTACAGATGTGGTAAGTTCGATCACAGTGAATGAGAGTGTTCTGTTGTGAGTTCACCGCGACTGGAAAAGCCAAAAATTGGTGTTTGGCTTCGATATGAAGCTCCTAAAATAACTACTCAATCCCCCTTGCAATTCAAGGGCTTTGGAGATCGAACTGCTGAAGGATTAAACGGCCCTAGATCCCTGAAATAAAAATCGAAACCCACAGATTCAAACCCGTGAGAAAATAGTCATCAAGGAGCTCATCTGGGTTGCCCCAAAAGCCCACCCACCAACAGACCGGGTAAGACTAACACTCACCGAAAGCAAATGCGAATGCATCAACGTCGTCAAGCGTTGGGGCGTCATCATCTGAAGCATAAACTAGCGTGGGGTTCTCATCAAAACTGACAAGATCCTGTTGAAAATTATTTAACAATTTAAACAATAATATTACATAACACATCTATATGTGGCGGAATTATATAATATGATATGTATTAAAACTCATTTTTATAAACTAACAACCTAGGCATTAAGAGGGTGGGATCTTCAATTGAACAAGAAGGGACACTCGGGATCACTCAAGAACTTTGGGGAGATCAAGAAAATATATCTTGATCTCTCTCTCTCTCTAAAATTTTGACCAAAGAACTCAAGAGAAGGGGGAGAGGGATGTTGGCCGAATTTTTGTGATTAAGGTTAGGGTTAGGGTTTTCAAAAAACTCTTTACATAGAAAGAGAGCGGACTTTTCTTAGGTCAAACCCAATAGTCAAACTTAAGCCCATTATTTTTTTAATTAATTTCAAATTAATTCTCTGATTTAATTCATTAATTATGGCCGAGTATAATCCTATATATTTTGAAAATATTTATTTTGATTTATTTCCATAATAATATTTAATTATTTTGGAAAATCTTATTTATTTAATGACAAATCATTATTTTCATACTATTCAAGATAGTACGAAATGAGAAAATACTTATATCCATATTTTATTTATTTGAATCATTTAAATATGTTAATATCCATATATTAACATAATATGATTCACTAAATAAATGTAATAATAAATAATCAATTATTTATTTGATTACTTATGAAAATATTTTCTTAGTCTAAATCACAATTTACTTAAAATAGAAAATAAAATTGTCATTATTCAATAAATCTCGTCTGATGGTTTATCATTGGGACCTAATGGACCCACATGAAAGAAGCTTTAGAATAAAGATCGGACTCAAAAGTTCACAAAACTTTTTCCGTCTTTTAATTCTTAATATTAGCCGATTCTACTAAATGACTAATATTGAAACTCTCTAAGTTCATATGCGAATATTTTCCGTTTGATGTGACAAAAAAATTCTTCACACGATCCACATAGTATTTTATGATATTACTCTTCATGTGTATCAGTAACTCAGAGGAATGTAACATTGCCGTTTTACCCCTGAGCGATTATTTCACTAACTACTTTGGTATTTGTGAATGAGAAAAACATAAAGTGAGATGTCTTTACACATGTTTTAATCAGAGAATGTTCTTATTCGATAAATACCTGGCCAGGTTAATCAGAGTGTGATACTGATGCATTGGCATTGTTTCAACATGAATTCCATATCTGTGAATCACATAACCCAACATGATAACGTTATGACACAAACCGCCGGGTCAGATGCAACTATATGTTTAGCCATTGCCCATTGACAAATCAAATGTCATAAGGTGTCACATCAATTATGCATTCACTTCAGGATTTAGGTAAGTACCAAAATACCTGTCGTGTGTATTCTTAAAGTATCGAGTGTTTAAATGGTTTTATCTCGACCTTCAGAGTATCACAAATCTTGTTCAATATCTTCTATATAAGATATCAAGAATGAAACACAGAGTGAAAACTCTCTGAATTACAAGATTAAATATCATGATCAATTCAAACAATCATTACTCAGATTCGATTGCTCCATCGATCTTAAGATTGCGAACAAATGTTTAAACTAGTCACAAGGGGCTATCTTGTCAAATATAGACTTAGCACCCCTTTCGTTGATGACCGTTTTGTTGGCAGAGATGCCCACAAGAAGATTGTTTATTTGCATATTGATGTAATATATAAATCTTTGTAAAGTCCTTATTAAAAGATTGTTTATTTACATATTGATGTAATATATAAATCTTTGTAATTTGTTGATTAAATTAATAAAAGTTGAAGCGTTCATTCATTCCTTTTTAGTTTGATTGAATATTTATGATATTCAATAGTCTTATAGTCCTTAATCAAACCTAACAATGTATGAAGAGACAAATGTGGATTTGCGTGAATGAACTCTTCATGGTTTGACTAAAACGATATATTCGCAATCTAACGATCAACGGACTATTGATCCCAGTATGATTGTTGGAAGAATCTAGGATGTCTGGTTACGAGACATAGAGACTTATAAACTCTATAGTTCTTCCAGTGTATCTTTCGAAGATACTGAATTGACCAGTGCACCTTTAGAGACAATATAAGAACAAACCATTTAACATCTTCTATCTCAAGGTCACTACGTATGAATCACATCATGCTTATCGAAATCCTGAAATGAGACATGTCATTTCATAGCATTAATACTCTCATTTGAGAAATTCAAATTCTAGGTCCAATATGTGATCTAGACAAGGCCTATTGGTGAGATATTAAGTTATGAAGATGTCATGAATCAACTTTGTGAAGTTCTCATAGATATGGAATTCATGTACAAGATTGCTGAGATGCAATATATATCACCTCATGCTTTATTACTTAGATTGTGAATAAATGAATTGCGCAAAGTCAAAATTTAAGTAGCGACTTTATTTGGATGAAACAATGTGACTTGTTAGCTCCTATACATTGTTTCTGACTTATTCACAAGTAACAAAGGAGTTGAGGAAATAACAACTAGAAGTGTAAAATGGTAATTTTATAAATCCAAACTAGTTGATGATATTCATGAAGGGTAAACATAGATATCATATATTCAGACATCATATATTCTTTCTAACTCTCTATGCCTCATAATCAGACATCATATATTCTTTCAACAATAATACTAGAATCAATAGTCTGCTTATCTTTAGATTGTAAATATTTCATTTTAGTCAAACCATAAAGAGTTTGTTCACGCAAATCTACATTTGTATCTTCATACATTGTTAGGTTTGATTAAGGACTACAAGACTATTGAATATTATCAATCTTCAATCAAACTAAAAGGGAATGAATGAGCATTTCAAGTTTTATTAATTTAATCAGAAAATTACAATAAGGACTTTATAACGATTTATATATTACATCAATATGTAAATAAACAATGTTCTTGTGGGCATCTCTGGCAATACTTTAAAGATTTAGAGAACTTTAACCAGGCCTTGTTGGCTAAGAGCGTTTGGAGGTTCATCCGGAGACCATATAATCTAGTGAGGCGAGTCTATCGCTAGGGTTACTTCCAAGATTGAGATATCATGACCGCCCTCCCTGGCTCGTGCCTTTCTTTCATGTGGCATAGTCTTCTTTAAGGAAAAAATAGCATCCACTCTGAATCGAGATGGACGACTAGAGATGGCGAGTCAGTTTTTACCATGGGAGATAGTAGAGTTCCCAAGAATATGCCACACACTTGGATCGATCCTCATTGGATCCCTCCGATATGGGTGTTTCATAGCTTATGCGATTAGACACTAGCTGAGACATTGATCTTATTACATTGATGTTCTGGTGGAGGGAAGGACGCATCGGCCATCTCTAGTGTTCCTAGTGGAGGATAGGGGATCTAAAATGTGCATTGTTGGCACTTCACAGATGGAAAGAGTACTCCATCTAGAGCGGTTGTCGAGTTGCGATGGAGAGAGGAAGTACGCCTAACGTCAGCTCTTCTGATCTAACAATGATGGACAGGTGGTGGAAGAAGTTTTGGCAGCAAAGAGTTCCACCTAAGATGAAACTCCTCTGTTGTCCAGTCTGCCTAGGCCGGCTTCCGGCTAGAGCAGTGTTAGCCGCGAGGAGATTCACCTCAAACAATAGTTTCCCTGTCTGCCAGGGGACGAGAGAGACAATTTTCATGCAATTTACGGGTGCAAGTGGAGTAGGAGATTATGGATGGAAGCTGCCTTCAGTCTCATCCTTCCGCCTTTCAGAGAGGAAAACGTTTTTGACACCATTTTTCGAGCGACATACATTTTTGAGGTTCGTTCCCATGAGCTTTTTATCAATATTATTTTGGTTAGCATGGAGCAATATTGGTTAGTGTAATAGATGGTGAGCTTACTCGAGGAGTATAGAGCTAGTAATGCCACACATACTCATATGAGTACGAGGAAGACTACGACCCTAGATTGACCCTCCCCAAGGGACGGAACCCTTTCGATTAATGTTACCACGAAGTTTGCTAGGAACTGTCGAGGATTCGGTGTTGGTTGTATTGCTCGTGTCCAAATAGAAGTTGTCATAGACTCAAATACGCCTTCCCTGGATAGGGGGTTCTTCGTCAGGTTGCGGAGGCTTATGCAGTCTTCAATGGCGCACTTAGCATCAGCGGCAAGAGAGTGGAGATTCATATTGAGTGCTGAGGATTGTTAGGTTGGTGGACGAGGGCTCGACGTCTCCGACGGAGTTGTGGAGAATCTTGAAGCGCACCTTCAGGGAGGTGAGAGGGCTTTAGAAGTTTAGCATTAAACATATCTCTCGTCCTTATAATGTTGCGACGTAGCGCGCTTTGCGATTGACCATAACTCGAACTCGACTTGATTAAGTTTCGTTCACCCTTGTTCGGAGGAGGTTATTAGAGCTGATGATCGCGAATGGAAATCCTGAGTAGAGCCAGCTATAATTTGAGTTTTATTTGCATTTCATTTGTATTATAGGTGGTTTCAATTTCATTTTCTTTCCTATTTTAATTACGATTTTCCTCCGCCATACATGAGAAGTTTATATGATATTTTCGTGATATCGTCTTCATCAAATAAACAATTAGTTACTTTCTTTTTACCCTATTTGAATGTGTACGACTTATATTGTTCCTTTAAGGCAGTTTGAATTTACTCAACCTAATCGGTGATGAAGAATATCAAATTTTGTTAGGTTTGTTCTCAGGTATGAATACGGAATTCGGGTATATATTTCTATCCAAAGCTTGGCTTCTTTGAGGAAAGGGAAATAAATAATGGAAACTATATATTAGATATAAATGAAAATAGAAAGAAAAATAAAAAAAGATCTAGACATAGGACCCATGAAATTTTTTGGTCGGTGATGACAGAAGTTGGGTTCAGTTTTCAAGCTATATTAATTGCTACATAGCTACAACCAAGTATAATAACGTTTGAACTGTTCTTATAATTATTGAATAAAAAGTTAGAAGTTAATTTATGCCACGCATTGGAATGTTAGGTATGTAATGTATCAAGGTTGTAGATATATGTTAGGTATGTAATGTTAGGTACAGGAGCTTCTGCGTCGATTGGAGGTGCACGCAGCCCAAATGCTACCCTCGTTCTATCGGATGGTGGCCGCCTGCCATATGATGTTCTTTCGAGAATGGAAGAGGACGGTCACGGCCGAGGAGTTCTTGGAATTTCTGTCGATCGTGGAAGGGTCGAATAGGGCTGGGTCGTACCGGGCGTACCACGCCAAACAGTTTTCTGTGGTCACCAATGTGCCCACCAAGTATCGATACCCTTGGGTGTGGGTTTCGGAGTCCGCGTTTGGCTCGGCCCCTCTTGAGTTTGGGCCCGCGAGGATCCCAGATTCGGCTGCCGACCCAGAATTTACGGAGCTTGGCAAAGTCGTCCACCGTCTCCCGTCTGTCCGTCGTCAGGCTTCGATCTTCGCGTCGCCCGACACTATGGCAATCACAGGGTGGTTCGTTTCGACTACTCCCCAGTTCCCCCAAGCGCGTGGCCGAGGGCGGAACGATTCGGACTCAGAACCCGACGAAGAGATCCCCCTTATTGTGCCGTTCATTTTTGCCTACTAACTTGGTTGCTCTTTCGTTAGGCGGTTCTCGTCGACGACCTCGAGGAGGCGCTACGACCTCGCCGCCTCCGCGCGAGGCTCATGCTGCGAGGCGGCCGAGCCCGTCACGGGAGCGACCGGAGTCTCAACCCCCGTCGGCACCTCAGGAGGGCGGGAGCAGCGGCCCCCCGCGGAAACGCCCCGCCGTATCCTCGGCGAGTGACGCGCCGTCGGGTTCTCGGAGACTGGTGGAAGCGACCTCTACTGGTGGCGGCGGGTCGCTCTATCTCGCCGAAGCGAACGACTTGAAGGATCGGAGCGCTCGGGGCCTCGCGGACTCATCCCCCAAGTGCTTTAAGGAGCTCGTCGTCGTCAGCGACATGGAACTCTTTCGACAAGGGACTCGCGACGCGCGGAAGGTTAGTCATTCGCGTGCCTCCTATCTCGTGTCTTTCCTCTCTATGCCATGTTCATTTGTTGTTGCACTGTAGGCTTTGGCGCGCCACGAGCGGATGGAGCTCGTGATGGAGGAGGCCGCTCGCCGTGAACGAGCGTTGAAAGAGGCGTTGGCCAAGGCGATTTCTAGTCGGGACGCGGCCGAGGCAAAATTCGCGGAGGAGAGGGCCTTGAGGGAGCAAGTGGAGCGATCCGCGAGCGCCTTCCTGGCGGAAAGCAAGGCGATGGAGAAGGCCTTGGCCTCCCGCGATGCCGACCTTGCTTCCGTTCGCGGTCGGCTGGCTCTGAGCGAGGCTGCCCACTTGAGAGCCGTTGAGGAGAACGACGCCCTCTTGGCGGAGATGCAAGCCGTTGTCGATGACCGCGATGAAGCCGTGCGCATCAAAGAGCGCCTGAAGGATGATTGGGAAGTCGCGGTATACGAGGCCCGACATGCTGCGGCCGACCGCGTCCGGGATGCTATTGTTGCCGAGAACAAACCCCGCGAAGTATCTTTCGCATTCTTCGATGCCATGTTCTCGCCGATTGAGGGCGACGCGGGCTTCGGCGATCGCGGCGGTCGGCGTCCCACCGAGACTACGCAGTCCTCGGTGGGGACATCCCCTTCTCACCCGAGCGCGGGCCCGGCCGAAGAGCAGCTTGACTTCGGCTCCGATTAGTGTTTTGTTTCGTCCGCTCCTATGTTTAGCGCATCTTTCTTTTTATTTACTTGACTCATTTTGGATGTTTTGAGGCTTTCCATTTTTGCGACATTTACTTTCTCGCAATCTTCTCTTTATCGAATGAAATACCCCGCGGGTTCGCGTTGGTTTCTTTTTGCGATTCTTGTGTTGCTTGAAGTTTTTGATTGTCGGTTTCCAAGACGCTCGGGTCCTTCGATTTACGATGGGCCTCTTTGGCGAGGGGCGATCGATGATCGGGAATTCCCTTTGCCGTCGTCGGCTTATTACGGCCGGCAACCAGCACTAACGGCATGTCGCGTATATTGCGTGGTCGATGGTGGGAGACTTATTCGGCAACTCGTCCGACTTTCCTCTTGGGCACGTCTGTGTTTCGAGGAACGTTCATCGTCTCATTCACTTACGCCTTGCTTCCTTGGCGACATCCGAGCTCGCATTCTTCGGTTTTGGGTATTTTTTACTCCCAACCGTGTTTTGAGCTTCTTTGTTCGTGAGCTTTCGACGATGGCCTGTCGGCTTACGTCTTGGCTCTACGACGGGGGAATCCCGAGATTTGGCTCGATCGATGACTCGTCGATTTGTGACGTTGGTTTACGATTTGCCTTGTTGGCGTCGCGGGCATTCATCTCTAGAGTATTCGTTTTACGTCTTAGGATTGGGTATTGACATTGGCCCGGTTGTGTGTCAATCGGGGTTTGCCAACCTTCCTCAAATCCATGGACGCCCAGATGCAAGGTTGTTGCCTTGTTACTGGTTTTCGGTGGAGATTTCTCCGGCCACGGGGTTCGTACCCCGCGGTTTTGTGGGTCTTTGATTTTCTCGAATGCAAACCGTTATGGTTTTGTTATCGATTCGCCCATCGGTGGAGGGTTTCGGTCCCTATTAGCGTATCGTCGCTTTGTTGGGTTCACCTCCAGCCCCCCAAGTTTTTAGGGATAATAACTATTATTTCTAGGAACTTATAGCGGGAAATTAACCAAAATGATGACACAAAACGATCTTTTATTCGATGTTCAAATGGATACACTTATTGAATTACGACAATCGTGGCTTTGTGTTTACATTAGTTGGAAATCTCGCATTTCGCTTGGCCTTCATGCGTGATACATTTTTAAATGCTCGGCGTTCCAAGGGTGTGTGAACGTGAGCCCGTCCATGTTTTCTAGTTCGTATGTGCCGTTGTGAATGGCTTTCCGAACTCGGTACGGGCCTTCCCAGGTTGGGCCTAGCACACCAGCCCCTTGTACCTTGGTATTTGGGAATACTTTCCTCAAAACCAGGCTGCCGTCGGGGAAGCTCCGAGGTTTAACCCTTGCATTGTAGTAACGCTCGACCTTTCTTTTTTGGACTGTTAGGCGCGTGAGTGCGTCGGCCCTCTTTTCGTCGATCAGGTCGAGGTTTGGTCTTATGGCTTCCTCGTTTTCTTTTTCGTGGAAGACCTCCATTCGGAACGTGGGGAGCGTGGTCTCTATCGGGACCACGGCCTCCACTCCGAAAGTCAAGGCGAACGGGGTCTCCCCCGTTGCGTTTCGCGCCGTGGTGCGATATGCCCATAACACGAAGGGTAATTCGTCTGCCCACGTGCCCTTTCGGGTTTCCAATTTCTTCTTCAAATTTTCTTTTATCGTACGGTTTTCCGCCTCCACTTGGCCATTAGCCTGGGGGTGCCTTGGGGAGGAGTATGTTTTACTAATCCCGAGCTGTTCGCATATCTCGCGCAATCGCGCGTTGTCGAATTGTCGGCCGTTATCAGTCACGATCGATTCCGGGATACCGTGGCGGCATATTATGCTTTTCCATATGAAGTTCATTGTGTTTGCCTCTGTGATTTTTGCCAGCGGCTCGGCCTCAACCCACTTGGTGAAGTAGTCGATTGCAACTATGGCGAATCGGAGCTGCCTCGGAGCCGTGGGTAATTCACCGATCAAATCGATTCCCCATTTGGTGAATGGTCGAGGAACGATGATCGGGCACAATGGCGCCGGGGGTTGTCTGGGAACACGGGCGAACCTTTGGCACTTATCGCATTGTCGGGACCAGCCATGGGCGTCTTTTTTCAAAGTTGGCCAAAAGTAGCCTAATTTTAGGAGCTTCATGGCCATTGACTGTCCTGCCGCGTGGTTCCCACATAGTCCTTCATGGACTTCTTTCATGGCTCGTCTCGCTTCGTTGTTGTCGAGACAGCGAAGGAGAGGCATCGAGTAGCCCCTCTTGTATAGCACATCCCCGCGCATCGTATATTTTGACGCCAAATGTTTCAATTTCTTGGCCTCTTCGTTATTCTCTGGAGTGACTCCCTTTGCTATGTAGTTTTTTAGGGGTGTCAACCAGGACGAAGCCGATGAGTTACTAATTATCCCTACATCGCTCCTCAAGATGTAGGGTCTGGTTAGAATCTCGATCGGGACTTCTCCATCTTCGTTCGGATCTATGCCCGAAGCGAGTCGCGCCAAAGCATCCGCCTCGGCGTTCTCCTCTCTGGGGATTTGAACGATCTCGAACCAAGCTATCGCTTCTAGGTTCTTTAGGGTTTTTACCAAATAAGCCACCATGTTTGGCTCCTTGGCGGCGAATTCGCCTTTGACTTGATTCACGATCAATTGCGAGTCGCAAAAGATGTGCAAGTTTCCTGCGCCGAGCCGGTGAGCGAGCTCTAAACCGACTATTAGGGCCTCGTATTCTGCCTCGTTGTTAGAGGCCTTGAATTCGAAGCGCAGTGCGTATTTTAATTTTTCCCCGTCGGGGTTGGTTAGAGTTACTCCGGCCCCGGCCCCTTGAGCGTTTGATGCGCCGTCGATGCACAACACCCACGCTGGCCCGGACTGGCCAGGGCCTCTCTTTTTGGAGATTTTGGCGTGAGGGCCTCGCCTTCATTCTCGATTCCCGGCGTAAGTTCCGCCACAAAATCTGCTAGGGCCTGGCCTTTGATGGCGTTTCGCGGTTGGAACAGTACCCCGTATTCGCTAAGTTCCTGTGACCATATGGCCATCCTCGTCGAGGATCCTCTTTGTAGTGCCTTTTCGATCGGATGACCGGTCCGTACGACTATCTGGTGTGCCTGGAAATACGGGCGTAGTTTCCTGGCGCTCATGACGAGTGCGAGTGACAATTTCTCGATCTCAGGATATCGGGTCTCAGCGTCTAGGAGGGCCTTGCTGACATAATACACCGGCCATTGTCATTGCCCTTCCTCACGGATAAGGACCGCGCTCGTAGCCCTTTCGGACACTGCGAGGTAAAGCACGAGAGGTTCATGGTCCCTGGGCTTCGACAAGAATGGGGGTGCTGCGAAATAAGCCTTCATTTCGCGAAATGCTTTCTCGCATTCGGATGTCCATTCGAACCCGCCCTTCATCTTCAACGCCTGAAAAAATGGTTGGCACCTATCGGTCGCCTTGGAAACAAACCTAGCCAAAGCCGCGACCCTACCCGCCAGGCTTTGGACCTCTTTGGGTTTTGTGGGAGACTTCATTCCAAGTATGGCGGCGATTTTCTCAGGGTTGGCTTCAATTCCTCGCCTGCTAACCATGTAGCCGAGGAATTTTCCTGATTCTACCCCGAAGGTGCATTTGTTGGGGTTTAGCTTCATCCCGTATTGGCGGAGGATTTGGAACATAGTCTTGAGGTCGTGGATGTGGTTTGAAGCCAGTCGGCTTTTTACCAACATGTCGTCCACGTAGACTTCCATGGTTTTTCCGATATGCTCGGCGAACATTCGGTTGACCAATCGTTGGTAGGTGGCGCCGGCGTTCTTGAGGCCGAACGGCATTACCTTGTAGCAATAGAGACCTTTGTTGGTTACAAAGGTCGTCTTGATCTGGTCACCCTCATGCATCCGGATCTGGTTATAGCCTGAGTAGGCATCCATGAAGCTGAGCAGCTCATGGCCCGCTGTTGCGTCCACGAGTTGCTCAATCCGGGGGAGTGGAAAGCTATCCTTCGGGCAAGCTTTGTTAAGATCTTTATAATCTATGCAAATGCGCCACTTCCCGTTGGGCTTTTTGACCATTACTACATTGGATACCCACTTGGGGTGTTCCGCTTCTCGTATGAAATCGGCGGCGAGAAGTTTGTCAACCTCTTCTCCGATGGCGAGATATCGCTCCCCACTGAATGCCCTTCTAGGCTGTACCCGCTCGGGCACATTGCAGTCATCGTTCAAACGATGCACCATAATCTTCGGGTCTATGCCCGGCATATCTGCATGTGTCCATGCGAAGACATCTTTGTACTCTCTAAGGAAGTGGGCCATCGATTCTTGTTCCTCGGCGGACAATGGAGCACCGATTTTGACCGTTTGGTTGGGCTTAGCGATGTCCAGGACTATCGTGACGAGGTCGTCATGGGTTTCCACACGACGGCGCCCGGTCTCGTCGCGCTGGTCCAATTCTCCGAAGGTCCCCCCTTCCTCAGGTTTGCAGGGAAGCTCGTCCGAGAGCTGGTAGGTTGTGCAAATTGTCGCGTTCCCTGTTGGTTTGGTAACTTCTTCCTTTACGGCTCGCACATGGCACGTTTGCGCCATGGCTTGATCTCCCATCATGAATGCAATCCCCTCGTTGGTTGGGAATTTCACCATGAGGTGGTAGACTGAGGTGATGGCTTTTAAACCAACGAGGGTCGGTCGACCGATAATCATGTTATACGTCGTCGGTTCGCTCACGATCAAGAAAGTCACGATTCGAGTGACTTCCGGACCACCCCGGGTCCCGAAGGTTACGGGGAGATCGATCGATCCCTCCGTCCAAACCTTTTCTCCTGAAAACCCGTATAGAGGGGTGCGGATCGGGGCGAGCCTTGCTCCGTCGAGTTTCATTCGATCAAGCGCCGATTGGTAAATTATATCCACCGCGCTTCCGTTGTCAATTAGGATGCGCTGGACCTTGTTGTTAGCCACCGTGGCAGACACAACCAAGGCATCGCTATGCGGGTGAAAAATTCTTTTCGCCTCATCCTCGGTGAAGCGAATTTCTTCAAACGGAGTTGGTGGGGGGGTGACCTGAGTGAGGTTGACGCCACTCTTGATTCTCTCGTTTGTCACCGCCCTTAGGTATTTTTTTCTTTGATTGCTTGACTCGCCACATTGGGGCCCTCCAGTAATCGTTCTCACGATGTTCATTTCAGGATTTTCGGGATCGCTGCTAACAGTGGCGACGGCGGCAGCCTTTTCCTTTATCAGCTTATTATTCTAATTCGGAAGACGTTCCTCCGGGACAGCTACCCCGGCGGCCCGCATGACAAACTCTTTGAGTTTCCCATCTTGGATCAGGGCTTCTATCTGTCGTTTTAGCTGAAAACAATCGGCAGTCATGTGTCCATGATCTCGATGGTATTCACAAAATTTACTTTTATCCCGCATCGCGGGACCCTTCCTCAATGGCGTCGGGGACCCGAGTTTATCCCGATGCAGGGCCAGGATTCGGGCCGGAGACGTATTGAGAGGGGTGAGGATTTCCCCCCGAAACTGGTCGACAAAAGGCTTCCTTGATCTGGGAGAGGGTTCCACGCGGTTATTCCTTCCGCGCTTCCCTCGAGTTTCAGGCCTTTCGTCGGGACGGTTGCGCCCTGAGCGCCCATCGCCTTTCCTACAGCTTAGGTAATCCTCTATCCCCATGTGCGTCCTAGCGCATGCCATAAGCTCAGCCATGTCTCTCGGGGTCTTTCCCACAATCGATTTTAAGAAATCGCTAGGCTCGGCACCCTCGGTGATGGCGACTATGGCATCCCGATCGTCGAAGTCTTCGACTTTATGGAATTCTTCCGTGAATCGGCCAAATATTGACGGAGACTCTCGTCCGATTTTTGTTTGATCGTCCAAAGGTACGATTTAGATTTTTTCTGTGCCACGAGTGTGGCAAATCGAGCTAGGAAAGCTTCCCTAAGGGCTTGGAAAGACCCGATGCTGCCAGGTTTCAGACTCCTGAACCATTCAAAGCTTGACCCCGTCAATGTCAAGCTGAACGCCTGGCAGAGAGTCGCGTCTGACAACCCTTGCATCAACATCCATGTCTCGTAATGTTGGATGTGGAAGTTGGGGTCGGAGCGTCCGTCATAAGACGGGATGGTGGGGAGCTTAAATCCCCTTCTTGGCGGTTGTGCTAGCACTACCGCTGCGAAAGGCGAGTATGAACCCTCCAGACGTTGTAAGGCCTGGAGCCCCCCGAGCCTGCTCCTCGGAGCTCGATGATTTGATTCTGGAGTCCCTGAATCATCGTCATCATCTCGAGCCCGTTGGCGGTTCCCGCGATGGGCCCCACCGGCGTCGGCCCCTGCCGCTCATTAGATCCTTGATCCATGAGGTTGGGAGGAGGGTTCCCGAGGGTTGTGGCTCCTGCCGCAGTCCAACGGGCGTTCAACTTCCTTCTCAAATCTTCCTCTTGAGGACCTCTCCGCGAGTTAAGGCGAACCCTGAGATCCTCCCCCAAAGGGTGCGAGGGCCTCGCCGTCGGCGGGCGACCTTCGCAGCGGACCTCACGGCTTTCCGCACCATCGTCGCCCCGTCGGGACTGCGCACGCCGCGGACGCCTAAATCGCCTGCCCTGGGAAGCGTTACCGCTTCCCGGCACTCGCGGGTTACTGGACCCTTCAAGTTTTGAACCCATTCGTCCTCGGCTAGCCGAGGAACCCAACGGAGCGTCGCTCATGTGGGCCAAAGGCGAGGGAGTGAAAGTTTGACTCGTGTCCGTTTCTGGGATCACATCGTTTCCGATGTAATCCTCATCTTGGGTCGAGTTAGCCTCTTCCTCGTATCCAAGGAGGTTAACAAGCAAACCCTTGATCACTCCCGGCCGCGCCAAAAGTTCCGCCAATTGGCGATTGGTTTCGTCTCGCAGGTCGTCCCCGCCGTCGTGAACGACCGGATTGACGCCCTCGATCCCCCTTGCGGGAGCCTGCGGCCTTGCCTCTCGATGAGGCAATTGTCGGAATTCGTATCGCGAGCCGGCAGCTCGGATGATAGGGTTACTCGATCGAGCATCCACCGGGGTCGCAGGAATGCTACTCATTTCGAATGAAAAATAAAGAAAAGAGATGGAAATAAAGAAATGTGGATCGGATGAACTTTAAGGTCAAAAGGCCCCTCCTTCTAGCGCCAAAATGTTGTCGCTGAAATTTGGACAACGTTTAGAGACCTAAGCGGTCAGATACTCGCTCAGAGCGGGTGACCCTCGCTTCGGCCTGAGCGTGTCAGATCCGGTGTCCCGGATCGTCTCTTAGCTGTCGTGCGGTCTTCGAGTCCTTCTGTTATCTGAAAAGAGTAAACAGATGTGAACTAAGAAGGGAAAACAGAGGGGGGTCCTCTGTTTACCTCTCCGACGCTCAACATTAGTATAATGTGGGTGGAGTTTGTAGGATGACGAGGAGGGATCGACGAGATTGAGCGAGACGAGGATACTAGGATCGCTGGCGTCTCAGAGCTCGGATCTCGGATCTTTAGGGAGTATTCTTCCGGTCGGGAGAGAATATCCGAAATACCTCACGTGGGAGTATGATATGTGTATAGGGAATAAGGGGAAAGTGTCTCTTTTTTGGTGTCTAGAGCTTACCTCTGCGTGGAGAGCATCGAGGGCTACTTATAGCCACGGGTGTAGCCTTGTGGCCGAGTGGGGAGCCTCTGGGCGTCGGTGGCCGGCCAGGTCCCTCCCACGAGTCGGGAAGGCCGGCCAGGTCCCTCCCCTAGGTGGGGAAGGCCGGCCAGGTCCCTCCCCTAAGTGGGGAAGGCCGGCCAGGCCCCTCCCCTGGGTGGGGAAGGCCGGCCAGGTCCCTCCTTTGGGCGAGGAAGGCCGGCCAGGTCCCTCCCCTAGGTGGGGAAGGCCGGCCAGGTCCCTCCTTTGGGTGAGGAAGGCCGGCCAGGTCCCTCCCCTAGGTGGGGAAGGCCGGCCAGGTCCCTCCCCTAGGTGGGGAAGGCCAGCCAGGTCCCTCCTTTGGGTGAGGAAGGCCGGCCAGGCCCCTCCCATGGGTGAGGATGGCCGGCCGGGCCCCTCTCCTGCGTGACGGTGGTCGGTCAGGTGTGCGAAGGCGGGTCTCGGTTGTCCCGGGGAAGGCGTCTTCCCTTCGCGCCCCAGATATAAACGTGGATGTATATATTTAACGCTGTCGCCGGAAATACGGCGACAACACAAACAATTATTACAACCCTCCCACTTAGTTTTTGGAATAGGCATATCATCTATTGTACATTTGGAAACACATTTTAATGAATAAAGAGAGATAAAGTGGATCACTAGAATAAAGAACCTTAAAATCGATATTTGTGAGGGGAGAGCAGTGTGAATGCACTAAGGCACAATGAACATACTCGGATCGTTCTTTCTATTAATTTAGTTTTCCTAAGGAAAGTGTGTAAGATTCATAAATCTCACTTTTGCACTTGAAAGTTATTGAGATTCAAAATCACCTAAAACTAATTTCTTCGTCTTCATATAATCTTCCTTCAAGGCGTCTTCATGATGGTTGAGTGCTTGAACGTCGATAAGCCACAATAGCATCAAGAAGAGGGGAAGAACCTAAGAGTCGCAAATCCGGATTCAAAATCCTAGACTCCCGGACTGCCGTACACCTCAGACTTACAAAGTCATAAATGACACATCCAAAATCCGATTGAGCTAAAACTAATTGCATTGGATAGCTAACTTCCGTACCTTTAATTTTGTTTAAAATTCACTAATTTCCAATTTCCGAGCAACGAGTTATTTCCATTTTACGGATCCATAACAAGTTGTCCATAATTTGAAAAACAATTAAAAGTACGTCGGATCAAGGCGTATTGAGAAAAAAAGTTTATTGAAACATTTTATTTATTTTTTTTTTATTTCAGTTGTGTGTTATTTTAACATATTAATAATTTACACAAAATAAAAAAATAACATACTATAAAATATGTAATAACAAATTTAAACTAGAAGTGCAATAAACTAGTTTAAACTATGTACACAAATTTTCGAAAGATGTCAAAAAGTTAATGAATGTATTGATATATCATATTTAACAAGTGCATGACCATGTATATATTTAAAAACATTATTTAAAATACTTGAACACTAACATTTCTTGTATCTTGATCTTTGATCAGTCTTGAGAAAGGTAGATCATCTCTAGCTCGGTACCTTAACACCTAAACGTGAACTCGAGAAACCTACGATTTCTATTACATGAGTCTATAAAGTGTTTGAAGGATTTGTGTGTGGGTAGAATTAAACGAAATAATTCAAGAACAAGTCTATGAGCTAAAGAGCTAATTTAGCCTAATTCTAATGAGGACTTAGGTGCCAAAATAAAAGAAGTATATTGGGAGAGAAGAGAAAAAAGATGGACGACCAAAATGAGAGAAACTAGAGCAAAAAACTTATTTTCACATCTCTATGTGAGACTCTATTTACACGAAAAAGACAATCAAGAAAGAGTAATTATCCTTTCCTATTGTGCATTCATGACACAATATTTGATTTCATCTTCTCTTCCTTTATGAATATGGCCGGCCTTCCCTAGTTTGAGTGAAGGAAAATTTGTTTTCCCACTTAGCTTATTTATTTCCTTCTCAAAGAAATTCATTTCGTCTTTTTCTTTTGGGTAATTAGCTTTATAATTAAAGGTAAAGAATCCTATCCTCTTTGATGTGTCTTAGCCAAATTCAACACCTAGAGAAGGGGCATCTAGATGCTTCCTTATTTCTTTTAAGACAATTCTAAAAATACCTATTGTAGAATTAATATTGCACAAATAATGAAATTAATTTCATAATCCCTCGAACGACTTCTCGGCTTTATAAATTAATTTATATTTCCATGATATGAAAATATTCAAAATACTATTTTGACATCCACATCATTTTATGTCCATGTATAAAAATACCGTTTAGGAAAATGTCTAGTTCAACACTTGATCTTATTTTGACTTAGGTTCTAGTTGAACAATTATACTCTAATGGCCTGTAATAGTGACGTTATGGATCCATGAACAAAGCTTGAGCTACTATACTCGGACTCAAAAGTTCACAAACCTTTTCCGAGTATTAGATTAATGTCAACTGACTCCACTAAAGACTTGACACTCATACTCTCTTGGCTCAAATGAATTTATTTTTCTACTCAAATGCAACATAATTATATTGACCAGATCCATTGAATGTTATCTAAGATTACCCTTCATGAATATCATCAACTATATGTGATTTATAAAATTACTATTGTGCTATTCTAGTTGTTATTTCCTCAACTCATTTGTTACTTGTGATTAAGTTAGAAACAATGTATTGACAAGACACATTGTTTCATCCGGATAAAGTCGCTACTTAATTTTGGATATCGCGCGGTTCATTTATTTACTATCCAAGTAATAAAGCATGAGGTGATATACATTGCATATAAGAAATCCTGTACATGAATTCCATATTTATGAGAACTTCACAAAGTATACACATGTTAACTTCATAACCCAATACATCACCAATAGAGCGCATCTAGTTCACAAACTTGGATCTAGAGTGTAGCTTTCTCAAATGAATTTATTGAAGTCATGAAATGACATATCTCATTTCAGGATTAAGGTAAGCACGATGCCATTCATGCATAGTGACCTAGAGACATAAGAGGTTAAATGGTTTGTTCTTATATCGTCTCTAACTGTGCACTGGTCAATTTAGTATCTTTGGAAGATACACTAGCAGAACTATAGAGTTCCTAACTCTATATGCCTCGTAACTAGACATCATAGATTCTTCCAACAATCATACTAGGATCAATAGTCAGTTGATCTTTAGATTGTGAATATTTCATTTTAACCAAACCATGAAGAGTTTTTTCACGCAAATCTACATTTGTCTCTTCATATATTGTTAGATTTGATTAAGGACTATAAGATTATTTAATACCATATATCTTCAAACAAACGGAAAAATGAATGAATGAACGTTTCAACTTTTATTAGTTTAATCAGCAATTACAATAATGACTTATGAAAGATTTATATTACATCAATATGTAAATAAATGATTTCATGGACTCTATATCGTCTCCTTTGTCGAATTTCGGGTAGCCGTGAGCGTAGTCATGGAATCCTTTGCTGGCAATCCTTTATGAAGTGAGGACCGTCGCATAGGAAACACCATTTTAGCTTGAATTGCGTGGAGCGGTTTTGTTTTGGTTGGATGGGGGCTTGGATGAGCTTGACGGTTGCTCCATTATGCTTGTACATATGACTGCTGGGTGGTGTTGTCACGACCTTATATGGGTCGGTTATTTTGGCCCTTTGTCATGTCATTGGGTGTATAGAAATCTACCAATCCTTTGGTCGTGGCAGTTTCCAAATCCAAGTCTTGAACTCGTCTTCGCTTCAGTTCCACCTTGGCCCACAATTGCAGTCTGTCCATGAAGAAGAAAAGCGGTCTTTGTCTCTAATCTTTGGAATCTCGAGTACCAAGTGTGACGATCCGACTTTTAGGATCGTCATTTTTATCTTAATTCTTAAACTTAAAAAAACGGAGATATTTTTTTACAATATCCTTCATTTGCATATAAAGTCTAAACCTAAAATAAAAACAACTTTGAAAATAGTTTTTCACATTTTAAATATTCACTTCAAGATTTGGGTAATTACCAAAATACCCCTCGTATGTTATTATGAAGTTTCGACTGATTGAACGGTTTTATATCAAACTTCAAATTGTTGCAGGTCTTGTTCAATTTATTCATCAAGACATCAAGAATAAATTACATCGTCACAACTCTCTATATCACAATATAGAATATCTTTTTCAAATAATCATTATTCATATACGATTGCCGAATAGATCTTCATATTGTGAACTTCTATTTAAATTAGTCAGAAGAATGTATCTTGTCAAATGTTTACTTAAGAATTCTTTTGTTCATGACCGTTTCAATGCGTAGACATGTATACATAAACACAAACGTAACTAAAAATGAATATTTCATTTTGTTAAATGTTTTATAATGTATAATATCTCATTTGTGGGCACAAATCCAAAAAAACTCCCAGTTTACTCAAAGGAGATGAGAATGATACTTCAATCCTAAGCCTTCTAGGTGTCCCTTGAAGACATTACTCATTCAAGGTTTCGTAAAGGGATCACCAAGGTTGTAGAATGTTGAGATGTTCATAACTTTAGTGTATCCTCTATGAACGATGTCTCGTCCCAGGTGATACTTCCGCACTATGTGTTTTGAGCGCTTTAACTTCTTGGTTCCTTACAGTTAGCGACAGTCTAAGTGTTATCACAATAAAGTCTGATGGGCTGCTTGCACTTGGAACTACTTTTAAGTACATTAGCAAGTTCTTCAGCTACACATCCTTTTTTGCAGCTTCGCAAGCTGCCACATACTTGTCTTCCATGGTCGAGTCAGCAACACAAGATTGCTTTATACTCCTTCAGACCATAGATCTACCATTCAGGGTTAACACAGATCCTCATGTGGACTTCCTGGAATCCTAATCCACTTGAAAATCAGAGTCGGTGTATCCCGTCATATTCAGGTCACCACCTGATTATACAAGCATATAGTTTCTTGTTCTCTAGAAATACTTGAGAACATGCTTGACAACAACCCAAGGTTTGATTGAAATCTAATCACCACGCCTAATGCGTAACAAATATATGGATTTGTGCAAAGTATTGCATACATGAGACTTCCTACGGCTCAAGCGTAAGAAATATGTCTCATCTCCTCTACCTCTTGACGAGTCTTGGGAGACGGCTCAATAGAGAGATGCACTCCATGTCTGAAATGTAGTTGTCATTTCATGGACTCTTGCATACTGAAGCAATCTATTATCTTATCAATATAAGATGCTTGAGACAATGTCTATTATCTTATCAATATAAGATGCTTGAGACAATGCTAACTTTCTGTTCTTCCGATCTCTAAATATCTCAATCCCCAGAATGTAAGCCGCTTCTCAAAGATCTTTCATCTGAAACTGCTTTGACAGCCAAATTTTAACCTTTGATAACTTTCCTACATCATCCCAAATGAGTAGTAAGTCATGTACATATAGGACTAGGACGACCACCTTGCCATCTTTTACCATCTTTTAAAAGACGTAAAAATTTTGTGAACTTTTGAGTCCGATCTTTATTCTAAAGCTTCGTTCATAAGGGTCCATGAGGTCTCAATTATAGACATGTGGAAGAGATTAAATGAACAAGAATAATTGATTTGCTCATTTGATATAAATAATGATTTATATCGAGAAAGTTATCTTCTTTGTAACTTAACAAATAATTAGTTATTTATTTTGTTTATTGAATCATAGATTAGTATTATGTTGTTAATAATACACTTGAGTAATACAAATAAATAAAAGAAAATAATAATAATTTCTCATTTCGTACGTATTTGATAACTATGAAATTAATTAATGAAATGTCATTAATAAATGAGAGTTCTAAATTAATTAAATTTAGAAATAAATCAAAATTATTCGGGAATGAAATAAACAAAATATGGACGAGTATGAAGATTGATTTGGCCAAAAACAATTAAGTGATTGTGTCATGGGTATGACCCAGCTTAAGCCCATTTTAAAATGTATAAATAAAGGCTTAAAAAACCCTAATCACTTAACCTCTAACCCTAATATTTTCGGCATAGCTTCTCTCTTCCCCTATGTCAGATAATCGGCCAAAATCTCTAACCAAAAGGAAAAAAAATTGTTTTTGATCGTTTGTTGTGTGATCCTTTCTTCCTGAGAGTTTTATTGAGAGCCCACCCTCTCGATCTCGATATATTCCTCGTGAATTATCATTGACTCATGATTGTGGTGTTTGGTGTGTTTTTAATTCTGAAAATTGGTTTTAGAATAGTTTTTAAAAGGTTTTAGAAGCTCCCTGCCGGCCGGATATTTCCAGTAAGCCCATCCGGCGATCGGGCGACCAGAGTCCCAGTCCAGCGTGTCCCTATCTGGTGAGTCCCAGTCCGACGGAAGCGTCCAAGTCCCAATCTGGCGAAGGTGTCTGTCTGGTGAAGATCCCTGTACGGAAAATACTCCAATCCGGCGAGTGAGTTCTGTCCGGTGAAGGTCCCTATCCGGCGAAGGCTCCAGTCCGATGAGCAGGTTCTGTCCGGTGAAGCTCCCTGTCCGACGAAGGCTCACATCCTGCGAGTGGGTCATGTCCAGCGAAGGCCCTGTCCAGCGTGTCTCCAGTCCGGCGAGGCTTCCTAGTCCGGAGAAAACGTGTCTAAACTTGTCTGGCGAGTGTCTCTACATCTTAGGACTCGGTGTGGCATTCCGGAGTTAGCGAGCAACGTTGGGATTATTTATAATCCCAATTGTAAGTCTTTCTCAACGATTTGAATTGCTAAATTTTATAAATTGTTTATATAGATTGTTAGTGTATTCAAATTGTTGTGCGACATGTTTTATTAAATTGTTTATTAATTTGTAATTAAATTTTAATGCCTAAGTTGTTAAATATATATATATATATATATATATATATATATCTAATTAAATATATATATATATTTAATTAGATATATATATATATATATATATATCTAATTAGATTTTTCCGCCACATAAGATGTGTAATATAATTAAGTTGTTTAATATGTTAAATAAATTCAACCACTAATGCTCAAATAATTTGGCTCCAAAACATTTATGCCAAAATTTCACCTACGGGGACATTTGAAGCGATATTAAAAGGAACAAGTAGCTTCTAAGCCCCCACTTGCCAAAACGTCGTTATTTTCGTTTTGGATGACATTAGAAGCGACTTGTCGCTTTTAATGTTCCTAGGTCTTTAAATCACCCGACCCTCCCCCCTCCCTCCTTATTTCTCGTCCCCATTCAAAAATTACCCTCCCCCTCCGACTTTTAGCCTATGTCGCCCCTCCGGCCGCCCCTCTTCCCCTCCGGCCGTCGCTCCGCCCTCCCCTCTTCCCCTCCACCCCTCCGCCCCTCTTTCCCCTCTTTCCCCTCCGCCCCTCCGCCATCTGCCCTCCCTTCTTCCCCTTCGCCCTCTGCCTCTGCGCCATCCTTCTTCCACCCTCCTTCCCCTCCCCTCTGCCCTCTCCTCCTCCGGCCTCCCTCCCCTCCGGCTTCCATCCTTCGGCCTCCCTCCCCTCCAGGCCTCCCCTACTCCGGCCTCCCTCCCCTCCACCGGCTCTCCCCTCATCTGGCCAAGCCTCCTCCGTCCCCTCCTCCGCCCCTCTGCCCAACCTCTGCCACTCTACCCAAATATCGCCGCTCTGCCCGACCTCATGGAGATTGTAGAGTATCTCTTATGCAGTGGAGATGTCCCGATGAGATTGTTGCAACACATTGCTCATCCACGCATCATAGGCGTCATTGTCCTCTTTGCTCGAGTCATCACTCGGAGCCGGAGGACACGGGGTTGTGAGAACGTAATTGTTTTTTTCCACCGTCAACATGATGTCAAGGTTACGTTTCCAGTCAACGTAATTCTCACCCTCGAGTTTTTCGAACTCAAAACCGTTTACAATGGGTTAAAAGATATTCTACTTAAATATAAACAAAATAAATAAACAAATTCGAATTATATGCATGAACAATCCTAATATGATTTGGAAAGTGATAAATAATTCATGGTATTATGAACACAAACGATTAATCACTTTTCTTAGGGGAAACCGCAATTAATCGCCTTCCATAGTCGTGACACATCACTAAATAGTTCAAACCTTCCATGAAGTCATACCTTCTACCTCTTACTAATTACCATAAACTTTGGTCACTTGTTATTAACGCATAGCCTCTATGGGAGGATTACTTTAAACAATAACTCTAAGTGCATAATCGACATTTGGGCCTTTATCCAAGTCAGTTTGATAACGATTCTCCTAGGGGAGACCCTGCTTCATCGCTCCTCTTTAAGGCTTAATTCATTAATAATTTAATAAAAAAAAGTGATTCTGAAGTACTCCCATTGAAGGGAGGTCCACAATGGGTGACTCTTAGTTCACCAGACACTATGTTCATAAAACTCATGTTCGGGACATTGGGTTGCTTCAACAATAAACAACTCTCCCACTTAATTTTTACAAAAATCGTATTCTTGTTGCAATTAGTTTTCGTTTTATAACTTCCTTTACAAACTTTAAACTATATGATGAACATTTCATTTTAATATGATGTTGGCATTCTATCCTTTATGGCATGTGAGGTGATTTTTTATGAGATTAAATAAAAACAAAACAAAAATTTAGCTCATCTAATTGCCCATTTCTAAATAAAACCCATAAGAAAAAATAACATTGAAAAATAAACTATTTATTCTTCAAAGTGTGGCCGGCCAATGACTCCCTTTGACGCGTTATCGGATATCTCAGGTCTGCCCCCACAAGTTTCATAACGTGCGGCCAAGTCCAAGGTGCTGTCTTCCTTGTCTTCTCGCTTCTAGATTACAAATTATATCATTACAATTAAAATTGTCCTCGCAAATTGAGGCTCACAAATTTAAATTTTAAAAATTTAAAAATTAAACCGGGATGATAACTAGAAAATTCTTATGGCCATATTAACGAGGATCCATCCAAAAACACATTCACAGCCATTCATAATGCAATAAACAATTATACAAAAACGCCAACACCAAACTAGTCAAACAATTTCAAAACTAGTCAAAAAATCCTAATTTTTAATGCCTTTACTAGCTCTGATACCATTTGTTGGAAATTATAACATATCACAGTATGGCGGAATTATATAATATGATCTAATATGTTAAAACTCATTTTAAACATATTCAGTTAACCTAGGCATTACAAATTACTAACATGTTAACAACAAATTGAACAATTCAATCTAGCAACCTACAAATGATAAATAAAATTGCAAACCCAATTCGTTAGAAAGGACTTACACATGACATTGTAAACAATCTCGTGCGTTGGCTCGTTTCGTCGAAATGCCTCGTTAATCGCCTAGAAAACCCAATCGGATTGGGCCTTGGATCACCGGAGATGAAGGCTTGCCAGAATGGATGCTCTCCAAACTGGAGACTTTGGGCTTGCCATATTGGATCTGTGAAGGCTCTCCGGACTGGGATGAATCTGGCTCGCCGGACAGGAGAGATTGTAGGCCGGATTGGCGCCAATAGCAAATCGGGTATGTGCGCCCAGCTGGAGAGGCGGGACCTCTACGCCTAGGTGGAGGGTTGTTGGACCCACGTGGAGGTGCAACACACGGGGCGTGAGGGCTACAACACGCGCGGGGAAGAGCAGGCCCACTTGGAGACTCGCTGGCCGGTTGTGCTTGGTTGGTCAGCAGGTTTGCCTTGTGTGCGCCTAGCTAGTCTCGCTCGTCTTTTCGCTGACCATGTGCAATCAAAACCTCAAACAACCACCATAAGTGATTCAAGGATAATTCTCTCTGAGTATCTGGGAGATTAAGAGGTAGTGTTCTTCGATTTGAACTACGGAGAAGGGAATCTCTCAAAGAATCGAATCAAGAATCAAGAAACGATTTTTTGATCCTTCTCTCTCTCTCAACCTCTCGGCCAAACACTCACAAGGGGGAAGGGAAGTGGCCGAATGAATCTTGGTGGGTTAGGTTTAGAGAGCAATCTTTTGATCATTTTATACTTAGGGATAACATGCTTAACTTAGGTCAAACCCAAACCCAATAGTAAACTTAAGGCTTATTAAAACTTTTAATGAGTTTTAAAATCTAATCCTCAGCCTTAAATCAACAATTATGGGTAACCAAAATATTAAAATCATTTTCAAATATAATTGATTTATTTCTAAAATAATATTTAATGAATTTAGAACATCTCATTTGTTTAATAACAACTCATTAAATCTTGTCATACACAAACAAGTACGAAACAAAAAAATATTTATTTTCATCTTATATTTATTTGAATCATCAAATTATATTATAACAATATAATAACATAATACGATTCGTTAAATAAATAATCAATTATTTATTTAATTACTTAAAAATAATTTTCATAGTCTAAATTATAATAAGAAAAGCAATCGTTCTTGTTCCATAAATATCGTCCAAGAGTCTACCACTCAGACCTCATGGACCCACATGAACGAAACTTTAGAATGAAGTCTGGACACAAAAGTTCACAAACATTTTCTAACTTTTAATTCTTAATATTAGTCGATTTCAATAAAGGACTAATATTGAAACTCTCTAAATTCATATGCGTTTAGTTTTCTGTTTGATGTGATAAAACTATTTCACACATGATCCAATGAGTATTTTATGATATTACCCTTTGTGTGTATCATTAACTCAGAGGAATGTAAAATTAACGTTCTACGCGTGAGTTATTATTTCACCAACTCCTCTGCTATTTGTGAACGAGAAAAACATAAAGTGATATGTCTTTACATGTCATATGTTTTATTCAAAGAAAGTTTGATTCGATGACTACCATGCCCGGTTTATTCGTTCACACCCTCATAACAAAGCATGGTGTGATACTAATGCTTTAGCATTGTTTCAACACAAATTATGTATTTGTAAATCACATAATTTAACAAAACAACATAATAACACCAACCGACTGGTCAGATGAAACTTCATTTAGTCATTACCCATTGAAAAATCAAATGTCATAAAGTGTTACAAGAATATATGTATTCACTTCAGGATTAAGGTAATTATCAAAATACCCCTCGTATGTGATCTTGAAGTTTCAAGTAATTAAACAGATTTATCTCGAGCTTCAAAGTATCACTGGTTTTGTTCAATTTCTTCATTAAGACATCAAGAATAAATCACAAGTCACAACTCTCTATATCACAAGATAAGATATCGTTGATTTATTCAAACAATCAATACTCATATTTGATTGCCCAATTGATCTTTAGATTGCGATCTATTATTTAAACTAGCCATAAGAGGGTATCTTCTTAACCTTGTACTTGGCAACTCTTTCGTTGATGACAATTTTATACCGTAGCAAATATACATAAACACAAACTTAAATAAGAATGAACATTTAATTTATTAAATATTTCAGCAAAATGAAATACAAAATGTATTTGTAATCTCTAATATTTTCTTTATGGGCCCAAATGCCAACACATCGAACTATTGATCCTAGTATGATTGTTGGAAAATTCTATGATGTCTGGTTATGAAGCATGGAAACGTAGGAACTCTATAGTTCTTCCAGTGTATCTTCCAAAGATAATGAATTTACCAGTGCACCTTTAGAGACAATGTAAGAAAAAAGCATTTAATGATTTATGTCTCAAGGTCACTATGTATGAATTGCATCGTGCATACCTTAATCCTAAAATGACACATGTCATTTCATAAATTCAATATATTCATTTGAGAAAGTTACACTCTAGATCTAAGTTTGTGAACTAGATGCACTTTATTGGCGATGCATTGGGTTATGAAGTTGACATGAGTATATTTTGTCTCATATATATGGATTTCATATAGAAAATTGCTTAAATGCAATATATATCACTCATGCTTTATTACTTAGATTATAAATAAATGTATCGGCCGGTGTCCAAATAAAATAAAGGATTCTCTTGGATGAAACGTTGTGACTTGTTAGCTCCTCGTCAATATATCGTTTCTAACTTCTTCACAAGTATGAAAAGGAGTTGAGGAAATAACAACTAGAAGGGTAAAATGGAATTTTACAAATCTCGT
Source organism: Urtica urens (assembly GCA_958296335.1). Lineage (NCBI taxonomy): Eukaryota > Viridiplantae > Streptophyta > Magnoliopsida > Rosales > Urticaceae > Urtica > Urtica urens. The sequence goes on from OY282528.1 coordinate 9,380,200, forward strand.
CTACTTTATGATATTCATGAAGGGTAATTATTCAATAATATTCAGTGGATCCACTCTTCACAGATAAGTAGATTTTTTAGTAGAAAATATATTCATATGAACTGAGAGATTTTAAGTGTCAACTCGAAGTGTAGTCAGTTGAAATTAAACTAGACTTCAAAAAGTTTTTGAACTTTGAGTCAAAGATTTGTAATTAAAGCTTTGTTCATTTGGGTCCATGAGGTCACTATCACTAATCATTAGAGTAGAGTTTGTTGAACTATAAGCTAAGTCAAAATAAGTTCAATCGTTGAACTAGACGTATTTTTCGAAAACAGTCTAAAGGGTATTTTTGTCCACATATACATAAAATGACGTTAATGTCCAAATAATATTTTGAATATTTTCTAATATAAATTAATTTCTAAATTCGAGAAGTTTTGTGAGGCATTATGAAACTAATTTCATTATTGGTGCAATATTAATTCTACAACGGATATTATAAGAATTGTCTTAGAAAGAAATAAAGAAGCATCTAGATGCTCCCCCCATGCATGAATAATTTGGCCAACATTAATGAGAGAAGGAAAATATCTCTTGTTATTTTGTGTATTATAGTATATTGATAATTGCCCAAAAGAAAAGAGGAAATGAATTTCTTTTAGAAGGAAATAAATGTGCTAAGTGAGGAAACAAATTTCCCTCACTTATTGACATGTATGGCCGGCCATTATCAAGATGAAGAGAGGATGAAATCAAATATTATGTCATGAATACACCGTAGGAAAGAGTAATTACCCTTTCTTGTATTTCATTCTCCTATATATAAAGATGTGAAAAATAAGTTTTTGGTCTTGCTCTATCTCTTTCTAGCCGACCATCTCTCTCTTTCTATCTCTATAAAATACTCTTTTATTTTTGCACCGAGATTCTCACTTGCTCTAGTGTATTAGCTTTTGATCAAAGTCTCGTTCTTGGTTCATATTGTTTAATAGTGCACACTCACTAAACTATTCAAACGCTCAAAGACTTTAGTGGTAGAAAGTTGTGTGGTTGCTCAAGAAACCAAAGACGAGAGGCAGAGCGACAAGGAGTAGTATCTTCATCCGAGGAAGAGACTCCAAGATCAAGCAACAAAAAAAAGGTTCTAAGTCTATTTCATATTTATTATATGTTTTAATTAACAACGTGTTCATGCACTTTGTCTAGGTAGTAAAATAGTTTTACGTGTTAAAAACAATTTTTTATATTCCTCCATATATGATATGATAATTAATTGTTATATCCTAGATTAATTCCAACAAATGGTACTAGAGCATGGGTTAAAGTTTAAACATGAACATGGTTTTAAAACTATAATAAGGAAATTGTTTCTTAAATTTGCTTAATATTGAATATTTTAGGTTTGTCTTCAATATTTTAATTTTATTAGGTATGATTTTAAAATAAATAACGTGTTGATATTATACAACCTAGGGATGCTATTTAATTATATTAGAATCGGTTCTAAATAATATAATGACTAGCATGTTCAAAAACGTTTTTTGAAATCCTTGGAATTTTTCATAAAGTAGTAATATTGTCTTACGTCATTATTATGTTGTTTTATTGTTGTTGATTTTTCTTATTATGCTTTGTTATTAATAGGTTAATATAACACATAATTAGGACTTATCTTCACCTTAAAACATTTTCAATAAACTTTGTTTCTCAAACACGTTGATCCAACCTACTTTTAATTATTTTTTAGATTTTTGGAAAAATAGTTATGTCTCAGTAAAGTGGTCATAACATTTTGCTCAGAGTATGAAAATTAATCGTTCTTGAACCATTTTAAAGGTAAGGATATTAGCTATCCAATGCAATTGGTTTCAGCTGATTAGGATAGTGGATGTGTCATTTATGATCTTTTAAGTCTAAAGTTTTCGGTTGTCCGCGAGTCCAGGATTTTTAATCCGGATTTACGACTTCTAGCTTTTTCCCATCTTCCTGATCCAACCATGGCATATCAGCGTTCACGCGCTCAACCACCATGAAGATTCCTTGAAAGAGGATGATATGAAGACAAAGAAACTAGTTTTAGAGAGATTTAAGAATCTCAAAAATTTCCAAGTGCAAAACTGAGATATTGTATCTCACACATTTTCTTAGGAAAACAAATTAGAAAAAAGTTCGATTACATTCCTTGTGCCTTAGTTCATTAACAGTGTTCTCCCCTCACAAATATAATTTTTGGGCTCTTCTTTTTAGTGTTTCACTATAAGTGCAAACATCACCAGACTAAGAGTAACCCTCATAGCCCTCTCTTTAATGAGAATACTCAACGGCGCTTTGCCTTTAACTTTTCTTGTAGAGCTACGTTCGAAAGTGAAACGATGAGACAAGGCCTCGCCTCGGTGGATTGTTTTTAAAGTAGGTCTTTCGAACTAAATGGTTGGTTACACACGTAGACTCAATCTCTAGTGATCCTCCATCGAGACCCTGCGAAAAGATTTGAGTAATAAAACTCTTTATAAAATGGCTAGTCAATAATTGATATATTGACATCATGACTATGCATTAATGACGTGTCATTTACTTAAGAAACGTGACTCGTTACGGCCTTTCTTCGAAGGAGAAAAATGTCTTTTCGTTCATAACGCCTTTGGATTTTTCTTGTTCAAACTTAAAAACTTAAAATCCTAAACAAAAGACTAATCATAAATTGGTTTAACTTTCAGCAATATGTCTCTAAACCCTCTCTCAACTATTTTTGCTCAAATAAACTGGAAAGAGAAAACTACGTAGATTGGAAATGTAACCTAGATATCTTTCTTACTATGGACAAGCACGAATGGCTACTTACCACCCCATGTCCTCTTACAAAAAATAATGATTCGACTTAAGAGGAAAAGGACTCCCTAGCGGCCTAGCTCCTATCCAATGAGATTGCGAGGTGCTATATTTTAGCATCGATGAATAATGTGTTGCAACAACAACATCATGATATCGGGTCGGCCTATGACATGCTTTACGATCTCCCAGAGATATTTGGAGGGCAAGGGTGTCAGGCTAGACAACAAGTGGTTTGGTAGTTTATGAACTATCGTATGAAAGCTTGGACTCCTGTTAGAGAACACATGATGTTGATCTGAGATTGATGGAGATGCCAAAATTCATATGATCTTGGAAACTCTCCCTTAATCTTTTGATACTTTCAAGCTGAGCTACTCCATGAATATGCTAGGGTATACTGTTACCAAGCTAATGAAGGAGCTTCACAATGGTGAGGGACTCTTAAAAAAAAGACTAATGGAGAGGCTCATGCTACTGAGGCTTTGTAGATCTAAGAAGAGACCTCATAGAGCCATAAAGAAGAGACTTAAAATCTATCGGACCACAAAAATAAAATGCACCAAAATTCATGACAACGAGGGGAGCATCAATGGAGTAAAATTTACCAAGGGAAAACTTAATGCATACCGTGCAACCTAATTTCTGACCAACCTCAAAGCATCCATAGGATTAGGGAAGCAACGTTTCACCATGTCGAACCCATAACTTACACTAAAAAATCTCGCGCGACCATAGATGATGGGACTCGCGCCACGACTCCCCGACAAACCTTAAAGTCTTCACGGAGCCAAGGAAAAATGGTTCGACAATAAAGAACTACTCGCCAACAACTCTGCACAACCCGAGATGAGGAGACTCGTACAACCGACTGTCCTACAAGACAAAAAAATATATGTCATGTATTTTCAATCGTGCAACCGTTCCAGAAAGACCAAGACCAACATGCAACAACAACAGGTGGAAAGGCCATCATCCACGTGCCACAAAAGAAAGTGCAAACAACCACCAAACAAGTGCACAATTGGCCACACCACCCCAAAAAGAAAACATGCATGCTCGATCGAGGACATTCAAAAATAACAACGACATTGAAAAAATAAAAATGCCAACTTAGATAAAATATGGGTGAAAACTGCCGAAAATATCAACTCTAGTCTACATCTTCAAACTTACAATCTCGACTCCCTCCTTCTCGCAACTATCCCCCAAGTCCACACAAGCTTCACCACATGCAACTGCCGAGGAAACATCATATTGAACTTTGAGAGCCAGAGACAAGATGGGTACCTTGACTGGCCTTAGCGAATATACCAACCCCGACCTAGAGACAAGAACAGCCACAATACTAAAATTTCAAGAAAGGCACCCAGAAATCAACACAAAGTTTTTTGAACAACTATGTTCTCTAAAAAAAACTAGGGGGCTAACGTTTTAGGTAATATTTCCCACCCAAAGTAAATTACAAAAGCTCAACTTGACTAGGTAGTTCAACCCACGAAATCAAGAGAAGCTTAAAAGTTCAACTAAGGAATTTAGAGCTGCAGATGAGTCTCACATAGAGACCCGTCCACGGGGAACATCCTCCACATGGATCCCCTTCCATAGGTAACCTCACCCCCCCCCCCCAACAGATGTCGTAAGAAATACTTTTTGTTCAAAGAAAGTTATACAAGTCTAAATCAAATTGAACTGGTAGTCCAACCATACAAGGAGAAGTTTAACTATTAAATTCAGAGTAACGAACGACCTTCATGTGAAGACCTCCCCCACGGGGACCCCACCCTCCCAGTGGTGACACCTTTGTATAGTAACGCACTATGACAACACACCCAGGTATAACTAATCTCATAAAATGACAAACCTACCCTAATACATCACCAAATCGCTATAAATACCCAAGCCTAAACACTGAAAATGGACTTTGGGTTGACCAGAGAGAAAACCTTACAAAAGTCATCTCCAAAACCACTTCATTCAAGAAAAATATTTTTGAGAGAAAGATGAAGAACACCAAAAGATCAAACACGCAAACACACAAAAACTCACAAAGATCTTTCACAAAAGAGGAATAATTTTCTTCCCTTCCCTCTAGACTAAAAAAAAAACACATTTGCTCATTCCTACACCCAAAGGCTTTCTGACCAAATTTCATCATCTCTATACAAGTGTTCAAGACTCATTCTCGCGTTCTTCACTCAAGAAGAGAAAAATCTCATAAATAGTCTCATGGAGTCAACAACACGTGGTCGAATCTGTTTGCACCACGTGTCCGTAAATCTTAGTCTAAAAACGACTTAACAGGTTCTACAGCTGGTTAAATGTCCTGATGTGGGACATTTCGCCGCAGCAAAGTATATCATTTGTTGCAGCTCTTATTTTTAATATCTTGAGTTCCACGGCGGGTCATAAATCTCGTCCAAGTACAATACCACCATGGCGTGAGAAGTACTTAGCCGCGGCGAATTTGTCCCACAACGAGACTTATGACCTTGTTGTGAGAGTAATTTTCCGCGAGAATATTTCCACATCGATTCATTTGATCCACTATAAAAGTATTATTTCCGCGGTGAAATATAGTTTTTCGCAGTGAAAACTTTCTGACGGACATCTCTTACAACTTATGTGCTCCCGTTATGGACGTATCGAGTCCCACATGAGTTGAGCTTGAATCGAGATCATGCGCCTATAAACCTTAAAATTGCTACAAAAATAATGAAAGAATAACCAAAATATAAAGATGTATGTAGTGTATCTTTACTTTACATATATGTAATGATATGAAGTTGCTAGAGCTCGACACGTTTGCTTGCTTCACATTATGTTAAAAGTTTCTTTACAAACCATGTATGAACAAACCGCCATAATATTCTAATATTGAGAGAGTATTTTATGCATGAGAGAGTATTGTTGGACTTAAACATTTAGAGAGAGAGAACATACATAAAGGATAATATTTTATTATTTATTATTTTCACACCCTCCTAAAAGAATATTGTTGAAATATATGGAGTACTGAAGACAAATTCAAAATATACAACTCTTCATTGGCTTTTCTTTTAATTTTAGCTTTTATTTATTTAGAAATTTCTTTTTATTTAAACCTTCTTTAAGTTTTAAGAATAATTATTTTAGTTTTTGTTTTTATAAATAAAGCGAAAAAAAAATATTATCCTTAAACGAATGAAAAAATATAGTAAGACTATATCTCAAGGGGAAGTGATGTCATTTTTAATTTAAACATAGGAATTAAAATTTTCTCTACTATTTTGACTTTAGGTATTTTTTTATGATTTTTTCCAATTTCTAAATCAACAACTACTCGACAAAAAGTTTAAATAACTTTAATTTTTATTTTTATTAAAATATTAGCAACCCTTTATTTTTTTAATTAACAAACACTTAAATAAAAAGTAAATATAAAATAAGAGCAAAAAACACACGTTACGCATCATATGTATTCATAACCCCACTCCTTAATTGAATGATTAGTAGATCATTTCCGTGACATCGGACTAATCACTGACTGTATATCGTTGATATTTATTTTCAAATAAAAATTTAACCTTTGTATCTTAAATGCGAAAAGTAACATTTGCTAAACAAAAGAATAAACAACACTAACAAAAAAATTAGACAAAAAACATCGAGAAAAAAAATTGTAATAGCATAATCCAACAAAAGCATAAATCTAAAAAATATTCGATAGAATGGAATTTTTTATCTAGTAAAAAGTGGTGTCAATTGTACAGTAATTTACAGAGTATTCAAATATAGTCACCCTCTTCCCATATGTGTACCAATTTAAATTTTGAGAAGGTAATTTTTGTATACACTCAACAAATTATAGTTAATTTGATTTTACTTAAACTTTTGTAAATAAGTCGTAAATAATCAGAGTGATTCATTTACAGAGAAAAATGTTCAAAAAATTTAAAAAATATATGAAAGGTAAACTGGACCGAATAATTAATAGGATAAAGAGGTATATACCCTTTTATAGTATTCCGTTTGCAAAATACCCACTTTTTTGAAAGTATTGGTTAATACCCAGTTGTAAAAATTAACGCAAATTATTAATATACCCTTTTCAGTTTTGTAATTGTTGAAAATTAATTTCCAAAAATTAACTAAATTTTGGCCGGATTTTATGTACAAAGATAGAATCAAATATTCTCTCCAATTAAAGAGGCGGAAATTTTGGAAATTAAACGAAATTAATGAAAGACTTTTAATTTTGAGCGGGAGAAATTGTTTTAGAAAGTTATTATATACCCCATCAAATCTCTTAAACTCTAACCCCCTTCAACATATTCTCTCACACTCTCATTCTCACCGAAACTCAAACGCAAAAAACATATTCTCTCTCTCTTGAATCGTCACTTTCTCTCACTTCAAACCAAAAGGTTTGAAATTTTCTCTCGTTCTCAATATCGTATTCGGTTTTTCTCTCTTTTTCACACCCAGTATTTCGATTTCGAGTTCGTCTCTGACTCTTCATCTTCGTTAACAGAAATTTTTAAACATTGTACAGGTAAAACAAGGAAAAATGAAGTCGGGAAATTTAGGGTTTTCAAATCTCTAATCTCTCGGTAAGTTTCTATGTTTTTATAGTTCCATTGACATGCATGCAAATCGTTTTTGATGGTCATCAGTTGAATATCTTTTTCTTCTTTAACCTAATTCGTTTGTCCTTTGTTTCGGTATGTTTGTGAAGTTTTTGTAGAAAACAAACAATGGCAAGGACAAAATTCAACATTGGGATCATAGATATAAACCTTGACGTCGTTAAAATTAACGCAAATTAATATGAACATTGACGTCGTTAAAATTAACGCAAATTAATATCAGATGAACATGGGATCATAGATATGAACGATACAGACATAATAGAGGAAGTTCTTCAGTTTTAACTGTTTTGATTATAAGACCCGCCTAAATTTAAAATTTTAAATGAAAAAGTATCTCGAAATTATTCAAAATAATAACTCAAAATTGTTCAAAAATCTAAAATTGTAAAAGTTAAAGCTATAAAATAAGAAAACCGATATTTGTTAACGTTTACGAAGATAAACATGAAAACTGTTTCAAAAAGGTTAATTTCTCGCAATACTCGGATACGCACAAACTAACAAAAATTAACCGTATTGAATATGCAACAGGATTGTTTACTTACTAAATAAATCCGAGTCATAAATGAAAAATATAACAGATTAAAACTAAATCAACACAAAATTCGGATTCTAAATTAAATAGTTGACAATTTAAAAAAGATATTAAAACCATTAAATAATGATTTCAAATCTGAAAGTTGAGAATTAGACAAGAAATCTCGTGATTTCAGGTAAATTTGCGTTAATATAAAATCTGTAAATTTTGAAATTTAAACAAGATTTTCCAAATTCTCAGGTTAATTTCCGTTAATATACAAAAATTCGAAATAATACATGAAAATAAAAACAACAAAGGATTAAAAGTCAACGTGTATACAAATTAACGCAAATTAACTACTAATTCATGTCTGTTTAAAAGAGCAATTAATTACAGAAATGAAATAACAACAAAATCAAACAAAATCGATTGTAAATTAAAGAATAAAGTTGACTATATCAAAAAGATATCACTCCAATAAATAACGATTTCAAATAAGAAAGTTGAAAATTATAATTACTTCCCGAGATCTCAGGCAAATATGCGTTAACTAAGTCCCATGAAATCAGGTTGACATATAAGATTATAATGTGCGTGAATATAAATTAACACAAATTAACTAGTACTTCATGAGTCTAATTTTTAACCGACTTTTTATAAATATAGCAATTAATGAAATATATCTGAATAAAATTAAAGAAAAAATAAAATGGTTTATGCATTTATTAGTTGACTAATTCAAAATCATATTAAAAGAAATTAAAAAAACATGTCGCTGTTTAAAATAAGAAAATTAAAACTAATTATCCGAAAAATCTGGTTAATTTCCGTTAATTAAAAAAACTGAAAATAATTAAAATCAATACGGAAACTAAAAAAAAGGGCAAAAACGGAAATGCAACTACTTAAAAATATGCCACGTAAGACTAATTGGGTAGATTTTAAACGTTTGCAAAACATTGGGTATTTTACAATTGCAACGTTTCATGTGGCTTAGTTAGAGCAATTCTTCTTAATTAATTGTAAATATGTGTAAATAAATAAAATTGACTATTTACGATTTATTTACAAACTGTTAGGTATATCTAAATTGCTAATGTTTGAAGTGGGTATAGAACCAATTTTTTGTTTTAAAAATTAAAATGGTGTAAATTGGTTGGAAAATAGAACATCGCTGCTTGTGGAGTTTCTGGAGTATTTTTGTTTTTTAATATTGCCCTTTCATTTCATATTATCTTTTTCTAAAAATTTCATATTTGAGAGTATAAATTTCAATGAAAAGAATGTAATCACGATCTATTTTCTTCTTCATTCAATTAATATACATAATATTTTTTACACGGAACAGAAAACACTTACTTGCAACAGCTTTTTTCTTAAAGACCTCTTCGATCGCCGCTTTCCTTTTTTACCCAAAAAATCACCTACCCACTGCCGCTATTGCATTTTCGACTTCCGTTTCGATTTTTCAGGTGAGTATAGAGCCTCTGAAACTCATTTTAGAGAGTTTTGTTTTCAACTTTTTAAACTTCACAATTTTTCCCGATCTTATACAGATATTAAAAAACACTCTCACAAAAATGACAAGGCAAAGTCAAACTAAAGGGAATGTAAAAGGTTACAAAAATCTTAAAAGTAGACTTTGGTAATGAATCAACTCAACAGCAGAGTGTTAGGATCGGGTCGCCGCGAATCATTTGGGTGTGACGACCAATTCTAAGCCGAAGATAAACGCTGCCGAAAGTACTAACTCCAAGGTAAGGAGAAACGTATTGGTCATGCAACAAAGATGTTGAGATTTATGTCCACAAAGGAAACATGAGACATTTAATACATTTGTATTTTTTGTGCTGAAAGTTAAATAAAATATAAATATTAATTCTTATTTAAGATTGTGTTTATGCATGTATGTCTACGTGTTTATGCAGGTATGCTTACGACCTGAAACTGTCATCAACGAAAGAAGTGTTAACTACAGACTTAAAAAGATACATTCTCTTGATTAGTTTAAAATATATAGTTTGCAATCTAAAGATCAATAACGCAATCGTATCTATGTAGTGATTGTTTGAATAAATTAGTGATATTATATCTTTTGATACAGAGAGCTGTGACTCTGAAACTTATTCTTGATGTCTTGATAAAGACATTGAACAAGACATGTGACACTTTTAAGTTCGAGATAAAACCGCTATATTACTCAAACCTTTAAAATCACAAACATAGGGGTATTTTCTACCTAAATCCTGAAGTGAATACATATTTTCTTGTGACACTTTATGATGATTAATTAGTCAATGGGAAATGTCTAAATACGTTTTCATTGAACCGACGATTGATGTCATAAAACTGTCTCGTTGAAGTATGTGATTCACATATATGAAATTTCTGTTATAAGAATGCTACAACATTAATACCGCACCATGGTTTGTTCTTTGAAGTGTGAGCAGATAAATAGGGTCCGGTATTCAATGAATAAAACTTCCTCTAAATAAAACATGTGACATGTTATGACATCTCTCCTTATGTTTTTCTTGTTCATGAATAACATATGAGTTGGTGAAACAATATTAAACTTAGGGGTTAAACATTAATTTTACATCCCTCTTAGTTAATGATACACACAAAGGGTAATATCGTAAATTATACCGTGGATCATGTGACGCATAATTGTATCACATCAAACGGAAATTAAATGCATGTGAACTTAAAGATATTAAACATAGGGCTTTTAGTGGGATTCGACTAATATTAAGAATCAAAAGTCGGGAAAAGTTTGTGAACTTTTGTGCCCCGACTTTATTCTAAAGTTTCGTTCATGTGGATTCATAAGGTCTCAATGTTAGACTCTTGGACGAGATTTAAATGAACAAAACAAATATTAAAAATATGTATCTATGATTTCTTGAACTCATGTTATTTTAAGTTAAATTATTGAATTGAAGTAATTTTAAGTACTAAATCAATTTAATTGTTTTCTCATTGAACGTGAATTGTAATTTACACTAAATAAATATTTCTCTCGTGATTAAATAAATAAATATTTTAACTTTAATCACTTTTATTTCATAAATCAATTGTATAATTATATTAATAATAATACAATTTTGGATTTAAATAAGGGTTAATGTAGTATATAGCCCTATATAGGTTTATGATTTTTGAATTAGCCAACGTTTGGTAAAACTTAAGTAAATGTCCACACAATCAATTTACCAAAATTTCATACCCAAAATACCCAAAAACAATTTTCCCGCACAAAACGAAATAAAATTAAATTTAAAATTAAATGATAAAAATAAATCAATCAAATCAGTTATTTACCCCAATAAAACCGTCATAATTAACGGAGATAATAAAACATTAATGATAATCTTAAAAGGGAGAGAGAGAATTGCATGTTGAAACCGAAAGGTTTTCTCCAAACACGAACACGAAACCACCAAGCATTTTCAGCGAGAATCCAAATAATCTTCAACAAATCGATCGAGTCGGCAATCGTCACGGCTTGCTTAAATTTCCAGGTTAGTAAATCGCAAATCCCTCTATTTTTTCTCAGTTTTAAAAACGATTAACGCCCGAATATTGCACCATTTTTCAAACGATTAACGCTCGGATATTTTGATGTATCTATTTTTTGTAAATCAGTCTCTAAATGTTAACGTAAATAGAACCGTAAATCATGTCGTTATTTCACGTAAATGAATCTGTATATGTTCCTGTAAATTTTGGGCATTTGTAAAGGTCTTACAAAACTGATTTCGATTGACGATGGTTTTCAACACGATTTCGATTATGATTTCGACTAATCGGTTGTAAATACATTTTTTACACTATTTGCATGATACTGGCCGATTAACATTCGTTAAAAGTTCATTTACTGAATTTAAAAAAGAAATTTTGGAATTGTAAAAGATATGTTTTTTAGCATTATCGAAACAAGAACTGTTTGTTAACTTGTAGGATGACATAGATAGCTAAATCTGTTAGCAAAAAACAAAAACACAAGCTAGTAGTAAAAAAAAGTTCCTCCACGGAACCAGCAATAATGAACAAAAAGATATGTTCTATACTCGTGAATAATTATGTGTACATTAACAGTGTAAATTAATGAATTTTTTGTGAATATTGTGTTGTTATAGGTTGGATCATACATAATTGATCCCAAAAATTGGGATCTTGATCAACGGATTATAGTGCACACTAATTTTGGGGCTATAAAGGAGATATTGAGGAGATTAGATACAGAGAACATTTTAAAATGTTCTCCAAATCACCATTCTTCCATTTTCAGTATCTAAAGGGATATATTTTCCCGAAGAAGTTGATGCATATACTTGTGCTAAGCCGGGTAGAATGTGGTAAACCAGATGAACTACATTTCAAAATCGGAAATCATATACATCGATTTACAATCGCTGAATATGAATTAATGTCTGGTACGTATATACTGTTGAAAAGTTATGTTAAATCGTGTAAATTGAAATTACAATATGTCTAATACAAGTAAATGTTGGTGTTATTTACAGGGTTAAATTGTGACGAAATACCTGATGTCAGAGAAGATCTGATCATCGTAAATCCCTTAAAGGACACATTTTTCAAGATCAGTGGTACGCAAAAAGCCCATTATCTATTAAGCATTTTACAAAGTAAATTTGGAGGATTGGACTCAGAGAGAATTTCCCTCATAAATGTGGCAATATTAGAAACAATGGTGCTTCCTAGAGAGCGAAACCACATAATCTCCAACGACATACTGAAGATGGCGTCGGATGAAGAGGTGTTCAGGTCTTATCCATGGGGTAGGGAAAGCTTCACGAGGTTGTGTGATTCATTTAAAAGAATCAAGAAATCAGGGGATAAGACATGGTTCAATTTAGATGGGTTCTTGCACCCAATATTAGCGTGACTTTTTGAACTCATTCCCGCTTTTGAAGAAAATGATTACACAAAATCCAACACAACGTACACCATTCCACGGATGTTAAAGTGGGCATACCACTTTAACCCTCAAGCTGACGATGTGATGATCATATTTAACCATGAAGGGGTAAGTTAATTAGTATATGATTTACAGGCTTTTGCATTTCAATTTCTAGTCGAACATATCCTGTAAATTTATCTTGTAAATTGCTGATGGTTGTTCTTTGTAAATTTCTGATGGTTGTAGCTCCGGCTCAATAACCTTACAACCACGGTAGGAAGAAGATAAATGGGCGCCAGTTCTGAGAACAACAAACTACCCTGTATTCGATGACTTGCCATCAAATATAAAAGATGAAAATCCACAAGATGAGAAGGACCCCGCAAGCAGTTCGAAATGCCCGAAAAGATACATTACAACGGACGAGATGAATGCAGTTTGCAATAAACTAAAAAAAGCACTCGAGGATATAGAAGTACTGAAAAACCATGGTGGAAAAATGTAATGAGACTTGTGACGTTATGCTCGACATCGTTAACGTATACCTTGAGAATGAGAAAATTGAAGCATATTATCAGGTAATTTACGTATTAAATTAATTGATAATTAACATGATTAATAAAAAATAAATTGGTTTTTACAGGACAAAACAACGGCGGCAAACAAACAACACAATGGAAGACGTTGGAGATAAATGACAAGAAACAATTTCAAAGGTGTCTTTAATACTATTTTTTCTTATAATTATGATGAAGTATGATAATTAACACTAGCTGCGTAAATTTATTGGAGAAAATCATTCTGAATGACAATACTCCAACAAAAGACACCAAAGAATCAGAAATAGGACCTCTGGAAAAGAAAGTGAAAGGAAAACTGAAGGATTATTGGCCACTAGACACTCACCAAGAACCAAAAAAAATGTTGGATTAAAATCTTAACCTGGTTTTTGTTTTTTTAATCAAATTTACAATAAATAGTATATGTGATCTTGTACAGGATACAGGATGATATAAGATCATATGAGCTTGCTGCAAAGGGGATTAGCATTGCTGACCAGGATCAATTAACACTGACTAGCATGGTAAATTGTTTTTAAATTAATTGTGTTAATTTTTGTCGGTGTTAACATATTTTATGTTCAAAAAGTCAAAAGACAAAACTATGACGAAAAATATCAAAAAACAAGTGCCAAACGTCCAAACAGAGATGGAACATCTTACCAAAGAAGTTTCGCCACCAATCAAGTCATTGGTAAACAAATTAAATTTGATTTTTATGTCTTAAGTTTATTTCCCTGCCCCATGGAATCATAAACGTGGTAAATTGAGTATTAAGTAAATTTGTTACTTGTGTTGAATCAGATTAAAAAGCCAAAGGAAATGTCTAATCTCCAAGAAGAAGTGCCAAAGGTCAGGACATAAATGGAACATCAAACCAAAAAGTTTCGCATCCACTCAAAACATTGGTAAATTAATTAAATTTTGAGAAACTAATTCAATTAATATGTTTATGTCCATACAAATATTTTTATGTTCTAAAATAATTCACGAAGTAAATTGTGTAAACAGTTTAAAGTACCAAAGGATAGAACAATGACTATCAACAAGGAGGAGCCTGCAAAAGAAAATCCATCTCAAGACATATCTCCACTGCTCGGAGTAGATAACACCAAAAATATGACTCCGGTAAGAATATATATATATATACAATTAACTTAGACAATTCTAATGATGTGCATGAACATATAGAAAATTTCAGGAAAGATTACAACAGCTACAAGATGATTGGGTATTTGCATTAATTGAAGTGTTCGAAATGGATCCTAACGACAACTTTTATGAACAGGAGGTCAAGTATAAACGTCTAAGAAAAGGACCATTCAAAACACATACATTGGAGACCAAGGAAACCGTTAATGACGTAAGTAAATATATTCCAAAATTAATATAGTTAACTCACTATCTCTATTTAATATTGAAAATTAACAGGATCAGGCTGATTTACCACCAATATGTATGTACTGAATTTCAATTTACAATGATATGTATTATATTATTTACAATGTTGATATGTAAATTAGGATGTACTCAAAACAAACCAAGGAGATACTGGAGCACTTGGGAGGGCTAAAAGAACCGTGAGGAAGTCTGTCAAAATCCTGCCACCGTACACAGTAGAGAAGAAAAGAAAGAAAATGAAGACATCCGCACCAAAAGCAGCAACTGACATAACAAAAGAAACACCAAGTAACCAACCTTCTTTTGATTTAGAACTAGTACTAGAAGATTGAAATTTGACTTGTTTATGTTTATGGTTTTTTTAGTACTGTTTACACTGTTAATCAGTATTAACATATGACCTATATATCTAGACGATGAAGGTAGTACACATATTTTGAGACATGGGTAATTAATTAGTTAACAGATGTTGCTAATTATGCATCTTTATTTAATTTACATTGTTTAATATTATCAATTTACAATCGTAATATTTTTAGACATCATCAATTAAAAAATGTTGAACCAAGATATATATACAAATATATATTTATGCATGCTGAACAATAATATATTATTAGACATAGTTTTTTGAAAGGGAAATAATATATTATAGAGAGTAAAAAGTATTAATTGTTTATTCAAGTGGTCTAATAGCAGATAATTAATGCATAAACAACCAAATAATATGGACTGATTTACAAGAATAATTAAGTAACCATATTGCATTTACGCAATAAATTACTTCGTGATTAACAATATAACAAAAGAATAAACTTTTTGTTAATTTCAATCTTAAACATCACAACATGAAACTTTAAAAAAATACAATATAAAACATCACAACTTAAAAATAAAATTAAACTTCAAAAAAATTCAAAGATATTTAACTCTTGGAACAACGTTTATTATGACCACAATTACCACAACGTTGGACATATGGGTGAAATTTTTCAGATTTTGATCGATATCTCTTTTCCTTAGGCCTCCCGGATTGACGCTTAATAATAGAAGATTTAATCACAGCTGCGTCTGATGGCAGACCCCAATCACCTTCATGTGATATCGGAAATACATCATGCAAATACGTCATACAAAAATACTCTTGGGTGTAGTAGGGAGATACAAATTCAATCGGATGTAAATTTTGTCTATATAACGCAGCACAAGCATGAGGGCATGAAAATTCTTCAAGCTCCCAAAATTGACAAGTGCATGACCTTACTTGAACATCCACAACTCTTCGTATAGCCCCATCAACAACTTCATATTGAAAATCATTATTGCATTAACCTGTAAGATAATAAATAGTGAAAAAAAATTAACAGTGTAAATACAGGAATAATTTACACAATAAATGAAAGATAAATTAACAATGTTAATATATGAATAAGCATGTAATTTACATTCATAGTACGCGCTGCTTCTTGAGCTTCCTTCAATATAGTTAGTGCAGATCCATCTTTGATTTCTTTCTTAGGAAAGTCATGCACTTCATTGATAGTGTATTGTGCATCTGAGCTTTCTATTATAGTTTTTTTTCACGTAAAATGTCCTGATAATTTCTTTTCTAGGTTTGAAAATTGCCTCAAGTGCATATGGATTTATTGTTGGAATAGGTCTAGGGTTAAGAAAAAATTATCATTAACACATTAATGGCAGAATATTAAAAATTATTTCCTGGTAAAACAATTTTACTAACTTAGGGAAAGTGCATGAACATGTTGTTATGTAAAAATATTATTTAATTACTTACTATTTACCTTTCTCTCGTACCTTGATCTTGGATGAGTCTTGGGAAAGATAGAACGTCTCGTCTTGCTCGTTACCTTCACGTCAAGTCTTGAACTCGCGAAACCTAAGCATTCTATTACAAGAGTCTATAGAGTGTTTGAACGATTTGTGTGTGGACACAATTAAATGTTGGGATTGGTGCCCACAAACGAGAATATTAGACATTTTATTTATTATTTGTAATATTTTGCTGAAACATTAATATTAATAAATAAGCATTCTTTTCCTATAGTTTGTGTTTATGTATGTATGCTACGCTCTGAAACTGTCATCAACGAAAAGGTTGTTAAATACAGATTTGACATGATAACCCCTTGTGACTAGTTTAAACCATTTGTTCGCAATCTTATGACCGATTGAGCATTCGAGTCTAAGTAACGATTGTTTGAATGAATCATGATATCTTTCATGTGATATAGAAAGTTGTGACTCTATGATTTCATTCTTGATATCTTATAGAAGATATTGAACAAGACCTAGTGATTCTATGGAAGCTCGATATAAAACCGTTTAATCCAGAAGCTCCAAGATCACATACGAGGGGTAATTCGATAACTACCTTAATCCTGAGGTGACTGCATAATCGATACTACACTTTATGTCATTTGATTTTTCAATGGGCGATGGCCGTGTAGTGGCTGCATCTGACCCGACGGTTGGTGACATAATGTTGTAGTGTTAGATTATGTGATTCACAGATATGGAATTCGTGTACACATAATGAAAGTCATTGTATCACACTATGCTTTGTTACGAGATAGTGAATAAATTAATCTGGCCAGATAATCATTGAATATGAGATTCCTTGATTAAAACATGTGACACGTATTGACGTCTCACTTTATGTTTTTTCTCATTCACAGGTAACAAAGGAGTTAGTGAAATAATAACTCTAGGGGTAAAACGGTAATTTTACATTCCCCAGAGTTACTGATACACACGAAGGGTATTTTAGTAAAGTACACCGTGGATCGAGTACAGAAAGGTTCTGTGACTTCAAACGGAAAAATAAGCGTGCATGAACTTAGAGATTTTCAATATTGGTCCTTTAGTGGAGTCGACCATTATTAAGAATTATAAGCCGGAAATAATTTGTTAATTATTGAGTCCATGCTTAATTCTCAAGCTTCGTTCATGTGGGTCCATAAGGTCTCAATGATGCACATTTAGAAGAGATTACTTGAACGCAATAAATTGATTTACTCATTAAATACAAATTGTGATTTGTATAGAGAAACTTACTTTTCAAGCGAATTAATGAATAATGTGTTATTCATTCATTATTGATTTTGTGAATTAAAGAACTTTATTATTATTGTGATAATAATTTTCTTGAGAATTCATAATAACAATATTAGAAAATAAAATGTTTCTCGTTTTATGTTATTCGATAACCATGAAACAATTTAATAACAAGTTATTAAATAGATGAGAGTTCTAAATTAAATCGAATTTGGAAATTAAATCAAGGCAATTTGGGAAACAAAATTGAGAGACGAGAGTGGGACATAGGGGTCGGCCATTAACATGGTTTTGGGCTGAATATTGATTCAACAAAAGCCCACATGAGAGCCCCTTAATAAAACCTATAAATAAAGGGTTTGTGTAAACCCTAGGTTAAGCTTTCCTCATTTTTAGGTTGAAAAGTCAGCCCCCTCTCTCTCCCTCTTGGCCGACCATACCCACACCAAGGATGACGAAATTTTGTCTTCGTTTTTCCTTCATATGCGTTCATCTCGAGCCCATACTCATCTTCTCATATTCTTCTTTTGTCATCGTTGAATTAAATTGTGGTTGGTTGGTCTATTTTTATTGAGATTTATTTTTCTGGAAATCTCATCTCCGAACCAAAGATTCGATGATTCCGACGAATCTGAGTCTGCAAACCCAGATCTCTTTCCGAACCCATTTAATTCAGTTCGTTGCCGACGCAACGCAAAAAACGGCATCCCGATCCGAGCTTCCAAGAGCTCTCAGCGTCGTCGCGAAGTTTTGTCTGCGATCTGCCTCCGCCCATCCGCGCAAACCTGCGCCTGACTCCGCCCGACCGTGCCTCTGCGTGTCCCAGCAGCCTGCCGCCTTTGTCCTGCCGAGCCTGCCTCTGCCCAGGACGCTGCCGAAATCCCCGATGTTGCTTTGCCTGAGCCCAGAGGTGCCTGCCCCTCTCAGCCGCTACGGGGTCTCCTAGGGCCGCTGCCTTCTGCGTCGGACGAGTCCAGCCGCTGCCGCCCGTTCCCAGCTTGCCGAGGACCGCGCGCCATCTGCTGCCAGCTTCCCGGACCAGCCCCAAGGACGCGCCTTCTTGCCGCCTTCGCTGCCCGTGTTGACGAGCCGAGGAAGTCTCTTGCAAACCCGGAATTGGAGAAGCTTGAAGATTCTCGCATCGAACTCGTTTTCAATTCCTCGACTGAGTTATTTATAACTCGACGATGTAAGTTTCGATAATCTCAAATACTCTTAGTTAATATAATTGTTATGATTGTTTGGAGTGTTTGATTTTATTGAAATAACATGTTTAGAATTAAATTGTTAATTAACATGCTTATGATTTTAATGCCAATAGGTCGTTAGATATTAAATAGTTTAATATGATAGATCGTTTTTATTATTAATTCCGCACGTAATTAGTTATGTTTAATAATAATTTACTTAAATCGTTAAGTAATTTCCAACATTAAACACAATAACTCAAGAAAAAGTCTATGAGGTAAATAGATTATTTAAGCCTAAGTCTAATGAGGACTTTGCTGCCAAAATAAAAGATATATTTAGAGAGAGAGGAGGAATTTTGGCCGGCCAAAACAAGAGGGAACAAGAGGAAAAGCTTATTTTCACATCTCTATGTGAGCCTCTATTTATAGGTGAAGGAAATACAAGAAAGGGTAATTACCCTTTCCTATTGTGTATTCATGACACGATATTTGATTTTCTCTCCTTTTTCCCTTGTACATGGCCGGCCATCCCCTTGCAATAGTGAATAAAATGTGTTTCCTCACTTCGCATATATGTTTCCTTCTCAAAGAAGTTCATTTCCTATTTTCTTTTGGCCAATTACCAATATGTAATAATGCACAAAATAATAAGAGAAAATTCTCTCTCTCCTCTATGATGCTTGGCAGAATTTCATCTATAAGGGAGGAGCTTCTAGATGCTTCCTTATTACTTTTAAGACAATTCTTAAAATACTCATTGTAGAATTAATATTGCACAAATAATGAAATTAATTTCATATTGTCTTTTCGGCTTTAGAAAATAATTTATATTTTCATCATATGTAAATATTCAAAATCTTATTTGGACATTCACATCATTTTATGTCCATGTGGACAAAAATACCCTTTAGATATTTTCCGAGAAAACGTCTAGTTCGACACTTAAACTTATTTTGACTTACCTTCTAGTTTAACAATCATAGTCTAATGACCTGTAATAGTGACCTTATAGATCCAAATGATCAAATATTGAGCTACTATACTCGAACTTAAAAGTTCAAAAACCTTTTCTGAGTATTAGCTTAATAATAACTGCGACTAAAGAGTTGACACTGAGAATCTGTCAGTTCAAATGATTTTATTTTCTACTCAAATTCAACTTAATTATATTGATTGGATCCATTGAATGTTATCTATGGTTACCCTTCATGAATATCATCAATTAGATGAGATTTATAAAATTACCATTTTACTCTTTTAGTTGTTATTTCCTCAACTCCTTTTTTACTTGTGAATAAGTTGGAAACAATGTATTGATGATGAGGTAACAAGTCACATTCTTTCATCCAAATAAATTCGTTACTTAATTTTGGAAACCGCGTGGTTCATTTATTCACAATCCAAGTAATAAAACATGAGGCGATATACATTCCATTTCAGTAAACTTCACAAAGCTGGTTCATGACATCTTTATAATTTAATATCTCACCAATAAGTCTAGTCTAAATCATTGAATGAACCTAGAATTTGACTTTCTCAAATGATAATATGTAAGCTATGAAATGACATGTCTCAATTCAGGATTTAGGTAAGTACGATGCAATTCATACATATTGACCTTGAGACAGAAGAGGTTAAACGGTTTGTTCTTACATTGTCTCTAAAATTGCATGGTCAATTCAGTATCTTCGGAAGATACATTGGAAGAACTATAAAGTTCCTAACTCTCTATGTCTTGTAACCAGACATCATATATTCTTCCAACAATTATACTAGGATCAATAGTCTGTTGATCTTTAGATTGTAAATATTTCGGTTTAACCAAACAATGAAGAATTTGTATACGCAAATCTACATTTGTCTCTTCATACATTGTTAGGTTTGATTAAGGACTATAAAACTATTGAACATCATAAATCTTCAAACAAACGAAAAAAGGAATGAACGAACGTTTCAACTTTTATTAATTTAATCAGCAAATTACAATAAGGACGCATGAGACATTTATATTACATCGATATGTAAATAAATAATCTTCTTGTGGGCATTTTTGCCAACATTTATACCTTGAAGGAAGAAGGTAATAATTTAAAATGGTGATGCTGTTGTATCAATCAAATGTTGAACGCAAGAAGTAATCAAAGTTAAATTTTAGTAGGGAATTATAAAATTCAAATTGCGTGGGCAAGTTTAGAAATTAATTTTAGAAAGAATGACTTTTGGAATTGGCTCGGTTGTGTCACCGATTCCATGGCTTATAACTTTCGTGTTCGGGTACTTCTATAAATATGCATTCCTTCTTCTCGCAATCTTTTTTTGCCAAAAAAAATTCATTCAAGTATTTTATGAGCTGAATCTTTTCATGAACTGAAGATACAATTACTCAACCCTAATGACCAATTTTATTCTGTGTTCCTAGTATTTTTTAAGAAGCATGGAACCAAAGGAGTGCTTTATTTTTACATAAAAATAATAAGAAAGTTAAGAGGTCCACCTCAGGGAAAAGATAGCCAGGTTGAAGCTTTCTTATGTTAACATTGCAAGAGACCTTTCTCTTGAATACTAATTAAGACCACAATATCTTCATAGTGAAAAAAGAAGATAATAACACATTAGAAATCCCACCGAAAGATTAATTGAATTAGTTAAATGTTTACAGGTCTCTTGTTCTTGAGACGCAGAGACACATTTGACGATTATGATGGATTTTGAAGGAAACGCAACACTTCAAACTCTGTAGTTATTACTGCACATACCCAAACACCCAATTCTGAAAGCCCATTCGGTGAGAAAAATCATCGCCTCAAGAATGTGTTAATTATTACCTAGAAATGAGATTAGCGGGTGCTACGAATGAGGAAGAAGAGGAGAAGGACGACATTGAAGTCAAGAAGCTCTATGCAAGTGACATTGTCACTAGGTTTAACAGAGTGAGTTGTTGCGCCGAACAAGAATGTGAAATGGGTTTATGGGCCTGTCGAAGCGAAGAACTAACTATACAACGTGACACACACTCCCTCGGACTTCACAAGTCTGACCTCGTGACTTGTCCTCTTGTCATATTTTGGTAATCTATATGAAACGCTATGATGGTTGTACATACATTTTCATACATACATTGTCGTATAACATTTTCCACATTCGATTCACATACCCAGTTTATAGTTCCAGCAGATACGGAGAGACCTTCCTCCTTAAATACCAAAAGTAATTCACCAGTGAGCATGGATTCGTGAACCATACTTCTTCTTGCAAGAACCTTACCCTGCACAAACATTTTATATTCAGCTAATGCTTGTAATAATTCAAAACAGAAGCTATATTCTATAAGGTTTTGCATTGACAAACCAAATTCAACAATAAGCCAAAGTCTCCCCAGCGATGAGATCTTTTAAGTCACATCATCAAAGTTAATAATATATATAGATTATCATAAAGTGAAGGATGCATATGGACGCAGGAAATATTCAAAGTCAATTTTCTGACGAAGTAAAACTAATATTTAAAGTGATATATGAGAAGAACTATTAATATATGAGAAGAACTATGTAGAAAGGTATGTTTCATGGTTCAGATATTACATCAAACAGTTTGTGTGTGTATAAATTCATACTATCTGAGCTAGAAAATATTTTATTTCGCCATCCTCTTCTCTCTCGCCTGAATTCAAAATAGATAGCGAGAGATATAGAATATATATTCCAACATCAGCTGAGCGTGCATATGACACTAATGGAAGTAGTTCATTGCAGATACCACTGTTCATAGTAGACGATCATCATTTAGCCCACTATTTCAAAGGCTAACTGATTCACTTACTGTAATTCTATATTTTGTGCTCACGATGATGTGTAACAAATGTGGACATCAAATGAAAAATTGAGGTGTATCTATAAGGGTTTATGTGGCTTACTTAAGTTATTATGAGAAATTTGATTATCCTTCCAAAATTAGTAATACAAATAACCAATGAATATAAACATTAAAAGTCTCACTATAAGTAGATAAAAGGCGTTACATTTTCACACTCATATATCAAATTAAATATGTACATACAATCTCTGATGTGTAAAGATAATATTTTTCTCGTCTTTATCGACCTGATAAAAGTATAATGTATCACAAATTTATTCAAGAAACTTACCTACTAGGTTTTCTGTAGCAAATTTTAGACAATTAGCTTTCAATTCAAGGGCATTGCATCAAACAGTTTGTGTGTGTAGAGAAATAATAAACTTTACCTTTACAATTTCATGAATGATGCACAAAGTACACCACACAAAAACACATTTGGTCGTGTTTGTCAATTGCAATAACGCATCCCAATTCTTTCCCACCTCACGCTGACACTCATAGGAAGTTTCATTTCGTATATGAATATCACCCAAAAAAAAAAGTGCAACAACTGAATCAAAACCAGCCATAAAGCTTGTTTAGCAATAATATTAGTGAAAAAAATGATAACCAAATCAACATAAATATATAAAATATAAAATTAATTTTAATTATAAAGCTATAACAAGGTGAAGTACATCGTGATAGACAATATTTTTTGTATATTTATCGTTAGTGACAGTACATGCTGGCTTCAATACAACTTTAACATTGTTTCTTTGTTTTGCTCTTGATAATGCAACATATAATTGACCATGAACAAACACTGGTTGAGGTAAATACAAACCAAAATATTCTAATTTTTAACATTGAGCTTTATTAATAGTTATTGGAAAACATAATCGAACTGGAAACTAAGAATTTTTGAATGAAAATGAATTATATTTTGATTCCAATGACACAAAAGGTATCCTTGGTAGGAAAACAATTTTCCCTTTTTTTGACCTTTAGATGTTTCAGCTTTAATCAAGTTTGGAAAAAAAAATTCGACAAATAATGCGCGTGCCATTACACAATTGTTCTGCATAATTTATATTACGCAATAACATAATTGGACAACTTTTTTAGTTGCAATTCGTGTGGTGGAATCTCATTTGGAGTCAATGTATTAAGGAAATCTTGCTCAAAGGTTTTATCACTAGTTTCGATGGAAGTATCAAAACTAACATACGTGTGAATATGATGTGAACATATAAACAATCATTGGTTATCTAACTATGGTTTAAAATATGTGTTTTTATGCGGAAATTACAAAAATAACATAAAGTAAAAGCTTATCAGGGAATGAGTCAATCATGAGGTCGTTGATATGATCTACATATTCACTTTTTGGCGTCAAAATAACTCGGCTAATAAAAGTTGAATTAACTTCATCATTAGTGTAGAAGGACGGGAAAACGTATTTGAGTAACTCATTTAATGAAGTGTCTTCATCGACATATGGAATAATCATATCTTCAGGAACTGAAAAAATTTCATCACTGTCAACATAATGGCTGCCATTTCCGATTTGCAACAAGAAATTTGAGAACTCATCATTGGAAGTAGCTCTAGTATTATGATGAAGTTTGTATTTTATGAAAAAAGGCCATAAAAAGAGTTAACAAGTGCATCGTTACTAATTTCTTTCCGAGAACCTCTAACAATAACTGGAAGCACTTGATGAAAGTCACCACCTAATACAAATATATTTCCACCAACTGGTAAATCACAATCTATCAAATCACGAAACAGACGGTTAACAGATTCTATGATGAAATCATCCATCATTAGTGTTGGCAGAGATGCCCACAAGAAGATTATTTATTACATATTGATATAATATAAATCTCTCAATCCTTATTGTAATATGCTGATTAAATTAATAAAAGTTGAGACATTCATTCAATCGTTTTTCAATTGTTTGAAGATTTATGATATCCAATAGTCTTATAGTCCTTAATCAAACCTAACAACGTATGAAGAAACAAATGTAGATTTTTGTGAACAAACTCTTCATGGTTTGGTTAAAACGAAATATTCACAATCTAAAGAGCAACGGCCTATTGATCCTAGTATGATTGTTGGAAGAATCTATTATGTCTGGTTATGAGGCAAAGAGAATTATGAACTCTATAGTTCTCCCAGTGTATCTTCCAAATATACTAAATTGACCGGTGCACCTTTAGAGACAATGTAAGAACAAACCATTTAACCTCCTCTGTCTCAAGGTCACTATGTATGAGTTGCATCGTGCTTACCTTTATCCTCAAATGAGACTCGTCATTTCATAACTTCAATATATTCATTTGAGAAAGATACACTCTAGATCCAAGTTTGTGAACTATATGCGCTCTATTGCTGATGTATTGTGTTGTGAATTTGACATGAGAATACTTTGTGAGGTTCTTAAAGATATGGAATTCATGTACAAGATTGCTGAAATGCAATGTATATCACCTCATGCTTTATTACTTGGATTGTAAATAAATGAACCGCGCGGTATCCAAAATTAAGGAACGACTTTATTTGGATGAAACAATGTGACTTGTAAGCTCATCGTCAATATATTGTTTCTAACTTTTTCACAAGTAACAACTAGAAGGGTAAAGTAAATATTTTATGAATCACATCTAGTTGATGATATTCATGAAGGGTAAACATAGATAACATTAAATGGATCCATTCAATATAATTAAGTTGAATTTAAGTAGAAAATAAATTCATTTTAACCGAGAGATTCTCGGTGTCAACTCTTTAGTGGAGTCAGTTGACATTAAGCTAATACTCAGAAAAGATTTGTGAACTTTTGAGTCCAAGTATAGGATCTCAAACTTTGTTCATTTGGATCCATAAGGTCACTATTACAGGTCATTAGAGTATGATTGTTAAACTAGAAGCTAAGTCAAAATAAGTTGAAGTGTTGAACTAGACGTTTTCTCGGAAAATGTCTAAAGGTTATTTTTGTCCACATGAACATAAAATGATGTGAATGTCAAAATATGATTTTGAATATTTTTATATGATGGAAATAGAAATTAGATTATAAAGTCGAGAAGTCGTTTGAGGCATTATGAAATTAATTTCATTATTTGTGCAATATCAATTGTACAATGGGTATTTTAAGAATTGTCTTAACAAAAATAAGGAAGCATCTAGATGGCCGGAGAGAGTTATTTTGTCTTTAATTATAAAGATAATTACCTAAAATGAAAAGTGGAAATGAATTTCTTTGAGAAGGAAATATATATGCTAAGTGAGGAAACAAATTTCCCTCACTAAAACATATAGATGGCCGGCCATGTACAAGGGAGAAGAGGAGAGAAAATCAAGTATTGTGTCATAAATGCACAATTGAAAAGGGTTATTACCCTTTCTTGATTTTCGTTCTCCTATAAATAGAGTCTCACATAAAAATGTGAAAATAAGCATTCTTGCTCTTGTCTCTCTCCTTTTGGCCGACCTCTCTCTCTCTCTAGAAAATCCCTTTTTATTTTGGCACCTATGTCCTCATTAGACTTAGGCTTAATTAGCTCTCTAGCTCATAGACTTCTTCTTGAGCTATTGTGTTTAATTGTGCCGACACACAAATTCTTCTAAACATCTAAAGACTCATGTAATAGAAGATCAACCTTTCTCAAGATCCCTCTAAATAAAGGTACAATAAAGGTTAGTATTCATGCACTTTAAATAATGTTTTTAATTGATACATGTTCATGCACTTTGCCTAGATTAGCAAAATTCTTTTACATGTAAAGAAATTTTATATTCCGCCATTAATATGATTAATGATAATTTTACTTATCCCTAGACCTATTCCAACACAATGATCCCATTAGGTCTGTGTTTGATCATGTGAATCCACTTACACCCAAAGACATTAGAATTCAACGACCAAGGAACGAGTTCCCAACTTTGATTAAGCATAAGAGCATCATACTCTAACTACATCACATTTTACCAACTTGGGTTTATTGTGCCTTTAATGAATAAACGAGATTCAGTTGGGGTTGTATGATCACTGCGTAAGGGATATTTTCTGGATACATGAGCTTTGGATTTGATATTATATGTTTTCAAGTGAGCAACCATTGTATGATATGAGTCTGCGGGAGGTCTAAAGTAAGAGGGGGCACCGGGATAAGAGCACATCGGATGCGAGTCTGAGTCTGTTGATGGAGATGGATATGATATTGTGGGCGATGAAGGAGCGGAAGCTTGTTTGTGCATACTGGAAAAGGGCGTAGCAGGCGGTGAATATTGTGGTGGGTTGGTGATTTGAGGTGGGAGCGGGTTTAGGTATGTGATTGAGGACATTTCAGCCTGCTACAAAATATGCAGAGGAATTGAGACATGTGTGGTGGGTACAAGTTGTGTGTCGGCTAAGGGATAAGGGTATGTGTTTTTGTCAAACAATGCATGTCGACAATGTAAGCTAATGATGTTGGGATGTGAAAGAAAATATAACCTTTGTGTCTTGAAATGTAACCCAAAAATAAGTAAGGTGGTGACTTATACTCAAGTTTTGTTGTGTTGTAAGGCCTTAAAAATGAGAAGCACAAACACCCAAATGATTTGAGAAAATTGTAGTCGGGTTTGCGGCTATACAAGCATTCAAAAGAGGATTTGAAGTTGAGATTCGGGATGATCGTTCGAACGTATATTATTGTGCGAAAGTCGTGTTCCCAAAATCTTGTGGCTAAGTGGGAGTGGGCAAATACTGCTAAACCTTTTTCTATAACCGTATGATTGAGATGTTCAACGTTGTCATGTAGAATTTTGGACTTTTGAGAAAAAAATGATTTTATCTTCTTCATTGATTTGTTTATATAGGCTAATTACAAACAAAATATTTGGTATTGGATTAAAAAATACTCAAGATTAGAATTCTGTACAGAATCAATTATAATCTTAACCGATCATAATTAGATATAATATTAACTGATCATAGTTAGATAGGAGATAATATCTTAAACTCCTATCTTTACAATATTAACAATAATATATAAGATTATTTTATCAATAAAGAATATTTCATTGTACACTTAAGGAAATAATTTTGATATAATCTCTCCTTGTTATGATTATCATATTACGAAATTAATCCATTAATCACGCTCATATTAATGCCGGAAATCAAATCGTTATCCCACAATTATGAGGGGAATATTCTCCATTGATGATTTGGAGCCTATAAATAAAACGGTTTTGGGGTCCCTAAACTCACTCACACATTCATTCACAAACACCATCTAAACGTAAGAGAGAAAGAGTTTTGAAGATCCTCAAGACAACTCGCCGGAGTCGGAGTCCAGAGTTCGCCGGAATCTGGTTTCGAAGCTCGCCGGAAAACCACAACAATGGCCAGAGGTAAACCGAGTCTTTTCGCTTCCGCTTTTACGTGCTCATATAGTTAGAACATCTTTAGTACGTGTAATAAGTTCTTACATTTGGTATCAGAGCCTCACATAACCTCCACCTTATTTTTGAATAATTCCATATTCATGTGTGTTTATGATTTTGCGTTTTTGACGTTAAAATTTAATTATTATTATGGAAATTTTTAAGAAAATTGTTTTTTGATTATTTTGACTTTTGAATAACTTAATTTGGTGCTGTAATGAGGAAGAACGAGTCGAATCTTGAAATGGGTCTCAACCGAGTCGGAATAACCCATCTAAAGACGATATAAAACGACATGTCACTTAGTCTGTTCTTAAACAACTCTGTCGCTTTTTTTAAATAAACTTACTATCTTTTATTTTTAAATTATTGTTCCTTTCCTTTCGACTTGGGCTTCGGCCCACTGAACATTAAATAAAAACAAATAAAAATGAAAATCATAATAAGGTGGAGTGTACATATTTGCACATCCTGTTGTACCTTTTGATTTTTAATTGTTATTATTTTATTATTCTATGATCTATGGAAAATTAAATAATACATTTTCCTTCGTAATCTTTATTTGTTTGCATTATTTAGATATTGTGTAAATGTTTAGCATGAATTTTATTATGTTAATAGATAATTTATTTAAGTGTTGTATGTTTTGTTGTTTTCGTATAGTGATTAATGACTAGCACAATATTATATAGTTAATTATATTATTTTGTAATTTATATGACTTAATTAATTAGAGAGTAGCCCCAAAATCTTTAATTAATTTAGGTTGCATATTTAGAATTAAAATCACATTAAAATAATAGTTGTGGTTAATTATATGATATATTATAAAAGTTATCCACAAGAATTTTATAATATTTGTATAATTAATTAAGATAAAATATCAAATTATATTTTCTAATTAACCCACATGTATTAGAAAAAAGAACAGACTTTGATAGTTTTATCATTATCATGTGAATTCAATGGAATTAGAATTTTAGTCCAAAATCAAATTTTATGTCTCTAGATTCATTGAGTAAACATGTTTTGCATTGGTAAATCATGATATAGCTAATTCTCCAAAACATATTTCTTATAAGCATGTTATTTCTATTAATTGCAGCTAGTCAAACTGTTAGTTACTCTGATGTTAAGTGCGATGTTCCTGAACTCAAAGGGGAAAATTTTAAGGTCTGTAAAGAGAGAGTACTCCTTCAATTGAGATTGATGGATATCGACTATGCCATAAGGAAGTCTGAACCCCCTCAATCACCGAGGAGAGTACCCCTGAACAGGTTGGTCTTTATGAAAAGTGGGAGCGATCTAATCGCCTCTGCATTATGTTCATCAAGACCAAAGTATATGTTGGGATTAAGGGTTCAATTCAACAATGTGACAATGTTCGTCTCTTAATGAAAGCTATAGACGATCAATTTGTCAGATCAGATAAGGCTTTGGCAAGTACTTCAATCATGAAATTCTCATCCATGAAGCTCCTTGGAATAGGAGGCATGCGTGATTATATCATGCACATGAGGGATATTGCGGCTCAATTAAAGACATTGGAAGTTGAAATTTCTGAAACCTTTCTAGTTCACTTCATTATGTGCACTCTGCCCCAACAATATGGCTCGTTTAAGATTTCTTATAACACAAATAAAGATAAAATGGTCAATTAATGAACTTATGCCATGTGTGTTCAAGAGGAGCATAAGTTAGCTGTTGAACAGGGTGAGAAAGTGGACCTGACCTTCTCCGAAAGGAAGAAGAAAGATCGTGCCAAAGACAAGGGTAAGATTTCTATCAAACCGGACATTAAGAAAGAGTCAAAGGGTTTCTTCTGCAAGAAGGAGGGACACATGAAGAAAAAATGCTCTAAGTTCAAAGATTGGCTTGACAAGAAAGGTACTCAACTTTTGTTTGTATGTTATGAATCAAATCTAACCTATGTTGGTCATCATACATGGTGGATTGACTATGGTTCTACAATCCATGTTTCAAATAACTTGCAGGGTATGCAAAACCTACGGAAGCCAGTGGGAAGTGAGAACTGCATCTATTCAGGATCCAAGATGAGCTCACATGTGGAGGCTGTTGGTTCTTGCAAGTTGGTTTTATCTACTGATTTTATTTTGCATTTAGAAAAGACCTTTTATGTTCCTAGTTTTTCAAGGAATTTAATTTCAATTTCAAGACTTGTGCCTTTTAGTTATGACATTAAATCCGAAATTGTTGGTTATAGTGCATTGTATGATGGTCTTTATTATATTTTATTGCAAAATACCAATGTTTATGATTTCATGAATGTTACTATTGGCTTGAAATGTTGTATGACGAATGAAAATTCTTCTCTATTGTGGAACCGGAGATTGGGACATATCTCCATTCCAAGAATTCAAAGGTTAGTAAATGAGGGAGTACTTAGTGCTCTTGATTTTACTGACTTTGAGACTTGTGCGGAATGCATTAACGGAAAGCAAACCAACAAGTCTAAAAAGGGTGCAAAGAGAAGTACTGAATTGTTAGAGATCATACATATAGATATTTGTTGTTCTGATATGGATGCAAGTAGTCCAAAATACTTTATCACCTTCATAGATGATTTCTCACGATTTATGTATCTCTATTTACTTCGTTCAAAAAACGAAGCTTTAGATGCCTTTAAAGTTTTCAAAGCTGAAGTAGAGAAACAATGTGGTAAACAAATTAAGATAGTGAGATCTGATAGAGGTGGAGAGTATTATGGTAGATACACTGAGAATGGACAAGCACCTGAACCATTTGCGAAGTTTCTTCAAGAGCATGAGATTGTTGCCCAGTACACTATGCCTAGTACTCCGAACCATAATGGTGTATCTGAAAGAAGAAATCGAACTTTAATGGACATGGTGAGAAGTATGAGGAGTAAAACAAAACTTCCTCGATTCTTGTGGACTGTAGTACTTAAGACAGTTACATATATATTAAACCGAGTTCCAACCAAGGCTGTCTTGAAAATACCTTTTTAGTTATTCAAAGGATGGAAACCCAGTTTGCGACTTATACGTGTTTGGGGATGCCCGTCCGGAGTGAGACTTTATAATCCAAAAGAAAATAAACTAGACCCGAGGACTATTAGTGGGTATTTCATTGGATATGCGAAAAAGTCTAAAGGTTGTAGATTTTATTGTCCATCTCATAATACTAGGATTGTGGAATCAAGAAATGCGAAATTTCTTGAGAATGACTTAATTAGTGGGAGTGACCAATTACATGACTCAATCATTGAATTGGATCACAATGAAGCTCAACCATTAAATTCAAGTGATAGATTGATTATCATACACACTCTTCAAGCTCAATTGTGTGTAAGACAACTAGCTGAAATTCCACAAGCTAATAATGTTGATCCTTTATATCAAGTTGTTGATCAAGATCATGTTGAACAATCAACTGAATTACCGATTGAACAACAAGATCTTGAAGAAAATGTTGAAGCATCATTAAGAAGATCTACTAGAGTTAGAAGATCAGCGATCCCTAGTGATTATGAAGTACAAGAAACGGACTGCAATATTGGAGCCAAAAATGATCTTGAAACGTTTTCACAAGTTGTAAGTTCTAAAGAATCTAACTTATGGCAAATTTTATGCTTGATAAAATGAACTCTATGGCAACTAATCAAGTCTGGAATCTCGTCGAGTTGCTTGATGGTTTAAAATACATTGGATGCAATGGGTCTTTAAAACAAAGAAAGACTCACAAGGCAACATTGAGAGACATAAGGCAAGACTTGTAGCCAAATGGTTCACTCAAAGAGAAGGAATTGATTACACTGATACATTTTCGCCCGTATCAAAGAAAGATTCACTTCGCACAATTATGGCATTGGTAGCTCATTTTGACTTTGAGCTACATCAAATGGATGTGAAAACGGCATTCCTAAACGAAGATCTAGAGGAAGAGGTTTACATGAAACAACCTGAAGGATTCTCCTCTGGCCGCGGTGAGTAAGATATGTTTCCTTGTTTTATACGTGGATGATATTTTGCTAGCGACTAATGAAAAGGGATTGTTATACGAGGTGAAACAGTTTCTTATGTCATTGGCATTAAGATCCACAAGGAAAGATCATGAGGAATTATGGGTTTGTCTCAAGAGACCTATGTCAACAAAGTTCTATAAAAATTTCGGATGAAAGATTGTTCACCAAGTGTAGCACCCATTATGAAGGGTGACAAGTTCAGTTTGGACCAATGTCCAAAAAATGACCTTGAGAGGGAACAAATGAAGAATATTCCATATGCTTTCGTTGTAGGAAGTCTTATGTATGCTCAGGTCTATACCATACCTGCATATGTTGTTGGAGTATTGGGTGAATATCAGAGTAATCCAGGTCTTGACTATTGGAAAGCTGCAAAGAAGGTTATGAGGTACCTTTAAGGATCAATAAACTACATGCTTATGTTTAGACGGACCAATGAATTAGAGGTGGTTGGCTACTCTGGCTCTGACTTCCCTGACTGCATTGATTCAAGAAAATCCACTTCAGGATATGTTTTTATACTAGCTGGCGAAGCTGTGTCTTGGAGAAGCACAAAGCAGACATTGACTGCTACTTCCACTATGGAGGTTGAGTTCGTATTATTTTGAAGCTATATCACATGGTGTTTTATTGAAGAGTTTCATATATGGGCTTTTAGAGTTGTCGACTCTATTTCTAGGCCCCTGAAGTTGTACTGTGACAATTCAGCTGCTATTTTTATGGCTAAGAATGACAAAAATAGAAGTCAAAGCAAACATATCGACATCAAGTATCTAGCCATTAGAGAATGTGTTAAAGATGATAAAGTGGTTATCCAACATCATTAGCACTGATTTGATGATTTCCGATCCTTTAACTAAAGGCATGCCACCAAAGAAATTAAAGGATCATGTTGAAAGCATGGGACTTGGTCCCATGATGTAATCGTTTAATTGTATGGTACTTTAATAAACTCTTATTCATTTTACTTTATTGAAAAATATCGTTTAAGTGGACCAAGAATAAACATATGGTTTATTAACAAAAGAATAAGAAGGCTATTGAGATGAGAGACATATATATTGTAATACATGGAAGATAATACTCGCATATAGAGAATCTATCGCCATGATTCATATACGTTGTTTCTTTTAAGGTGAGCATTTGGGTTGTATGAATCAAGTGGGAGAATGTAAGATTATTTTATCAATAAAGAATATTTCATTGTACATTTAAGGAAATAATCTTGATATAGTCTCTCCTCATTATGATCAATATATTACGAAATTAATCCATTAATCACGCTCATATTAATTCTGGAAATCAAATCGTTATCCCACAATTATGAGGACAATATTCTCCATTGATGGTTTGGAACCTATAAATTAAACGGTTTTGGAGTCCCTAAACTCACTCACACATTCATTCACAAACACCATCTAAACATGAGAGAGAGAGAGAGAGATAGTTTAGAAGATCCTCAAGACACCTCGCCAGAGTCGGATTCCAAAGCTCGCAGGAATCGGATTTCGAAGTTCGCTGAAAAACCACAACAACGGCCGGAGGTAAACCGAGTATTTTCGCTTCCGCTTTTACGTGTTCATATAGTTAGAACATCTTTAGTACGTGTAATAAGTTCTTACATAATATACTAGAAGCACAGACTAACAACATCTAGGCATTATCTTCGTCAGCTCGAGTCGAGGAGGTGGTGCAGTACAAAGAGATGTGAGAAATCGAGAAGCAATGTCAGACCCAGTTAGTCCGTATGACAACTTGCTAAGAAAAAAATGCATACCATGAGCTTGTTTCGAGGTTGAGCAAGACTATGAGTTGCTATATATTGTCATCATCGAGCTCTCTTTGGACACCCGAGCGAGCCCTCGAGATAAGACAACGGGCAGCTGAGGATCCCTCATTTTCTTCATCGAGAAACTTTTAACAATAGGTCGTAGACACGGCCTTGATAACATCCGATATGAACAAACTTAAATACACAGAAGACAAGAGTGAGAAGACACTCCACATGTTAATCCCATATTTAGTCCTTATCATTAATATTATTTTATTATATTATGCAGACCATTCAAACCACAATCTACATTAGTTAGACTTATTTTGTTTTAATATTATGTATGAACAAACTTAAATATCCAGAAAAGAAGACAGGAGTGAGAAGACACTCCACGTGATAATCTCATATATAGTCCTTAGCATTAATATTATTTTATTATATTATGCAGACCATTCAAACTACAATCTACTTTAGGTACACTTATTTTGTTTTAATATTATGTATTTGATTATACTCATTTAGTTACTATTACAAAAAGATGTGATGTTTTTAAAAATGTGATTGTGTCAAATTTAATTATAATTGAACAAATATATTTAATTATTGCTAAATATTTCTCGCAAAAGGATGAAAAATAGTTAGAAACGACAAAGTGTTTCTAATATCGCTTCTAACGTGTTCTCATCATTTGGCGAGATCCATTTCCGAAGAAACAAATTGACTTAAAAGTGACCTAAAAGTGTCATGTCCCTTCTAGATTTTTCATTATTATTATTGGCATGTCTTGAATCAGTGATATTATACAAGATTTTGGCGTCCTGACCAAGCCGACAAGCTGCCGATGACGAAACCAAGGGCCAAATGAGTCCGGTTCAGTAGACAACCGGCCAAGGCCCATCAGCCGGGCGCCGATCATCCGTTAAGCCAGGACCCAGTTAGGCCCCTTGACTAGAGGCCAACCAAGCCTCATATGGCCCACCCATGCCCGATCAAGAGCTGACAGGCTCCCTTTCTCTTGGAGTCGTCTAGGTCGTACACATGCGAGGATCGACTGGGCCCTGCCCTACCAAGGACCGGTCGGGTCTCGTCCTACCTAGGACCGGGCAGCACACATCCATCCAAGGGCTGGCCCGATCATACTCGACCAAAGGCCGGTCCTAGTTCACTCGGTCAAGGGCCTTCCCCTCAACTACCTAAAATGTGGGAACTAAAATCACATCCAATGTAATCCCAAATTGACACTTGAGCCTTGAAATGTTGTCAAACTCGGACCTCCTCGCTTGTTCTTCTCATTGATTATTCTCTACTCTAAACTCTGCCAACCACCTCAAAACTATTAATGTTGCGCGTCAGAGAGGTAAACAGAGGTATCTCATATGTTTCCCTTTGACTTCCTCGTTTCTTCTTTCTTTCAGGTACGAGAGTCATCACCACCACCATCGTTTGCGAAGTTAGGCTCGGGAAACCGGGTTTAACGATGCTCGAAACCCGAACGTGATCACAAGGTCCGACCTTGAGAACCGCCACGAAATATCAAGGTTATCCAAAGCACGACGACAACAGCCGTAATTTTTAGAAGTGATTTTGAAAGTGACTAGCCTCTAGAAGCAGCTTTTTAAAACAGCTCTATCACTTTTAAAGTTGTTTCTAAATATCTAATTTGAATTTTTAGAAGCAACTTTATATTTCTTTTAAAGAGAATTTTTGTAGAACTCTTTTTCGTTTCATCTTCTCTAAAAGAAGAACAACACTAGCGAAGCTGGTCAAAGATTAAGGTCACTTCAAGACCTTAACGACCTCCCTCTCTGAAGTCACCACTTTCGTTTGAGCTTCACGACCTTTCTCTATGAGGTCATCATTTTCTTTTACCTGCAGCCAGCGTGATCCTCATCACTCGCCGAGTTCTTCCAAGCGAGGAGAAGGACTTTGTCAGAGAGGCGGAGCATGTAGCAGCAATACAAGAGGACATCAACCGTCGAGGGAGACGACGTCATTGGTGACTGAGGTCAAGGGTTAAGTCTCCAGCTGATCGAGATTTTAGTTCTCATCAGAGAAATCGATGTTCCATCGTCGTCTTGGATTGTAAATATTTTTTCAAAGTAGTTGATTGATTATCATCGTGATCATCATAAAGTGGGAGCATAAAAAATTCTTGTAAGCAAATATGAGGCGAAAAAAAAAAGTAAAAGTATAATCACCCATAAAATTTACTAACATTTTTGTACGAATTTTAATTTTGCAGATAAAATGAGTTATCAAATAGTAGCAGAATAATTAATTTCTGTTTTTGTTCAACATGAACATGATAATTGAAAAGATTCTAGACTTAGCAGAAAGCTCCATCCACCAAATGACCAAGGCCATTCATAAAGGCCCAAAAACTATGGCCCATAACCGTTCGTTGGCTTTGATTAGAGCAACACAGGCGATTCTTTCAGTAAATTATAAATTATGTATATCTGTCAGTCATTATTCAACATGGCCATTAACTATCAATTTTCGTTACAAAATTTAATATAAATAGACCAAAAGACAAGGGAAAAAAATGAAAAAGATGTACAGTACTATCATGAACTGGCAAGACTTTACTGTGTCCCCAGTGAATGAAACAAGGCCACAATTAGCTTCCACATTGTTTGGTGTAGTCTTGCTAGCTTGCCCATTACTACACAGTGCCCACTTTCTACATATCCATGCTTTTGCGATTCTATCTCCGAAGGTGCCACGTTGGCATTGTGGGATCCGATTCTTAAGCAGGTTAGGATTGAAACAAGTTAAAAAACAATGTTGAATTGGACATGTGCTACGTTGTGCTAGACCGAAATGCCATCTTCAGTATATCTAGAAGACGATCAAAATATCTAATTATTACTTTTTTTTTGGAAAAATAATCTAATTTTTCAAATTTGAGATAAAACATTTTTACACAAGATCATTGTATTCAGAAACTCAGCTCAAACTCTAGAATGAAGTTGCAGATCTTTCTCCCTCATTGGAATCATCTTGGTTCGTTGATGAACGTTGAGAATTGACATGAGGAAGAAGATCATCCTATCGGACACGACGAGAAAGCTTCTCAATGATTCTGAGAGTCGTGGCGATGAAAATGAAGGACATGATTTTCAAGGACAGCGTCGAGAAACAAAGTACGACGTAGAATTTTATGGTGCGGCGAAGTTAACGGCTGTATTGACGCCGCTGGCGGAGGAGAAGACACAAACCAAAGAAATATCGTGGAATTAGCTGGCCCTCGTTATCATCTTCTTCTCATCCTTGTTAATCGAAGAGTGGATTAATATTTTTTTAAACATCTAAGTTTTTCGACATCTTCTCCTTCTTCTTTTATTCTTCTTGTATACTGAAAATTAGATCTAATTTTTTGAAGGAATAATTAAAGATAATTAAATTTTTTAAATCTATTCAGTAAATGCAGAAAGTTCCAATTTAGATGAAGATTAAATTTTTTGAACATATTTGGTATATGCAAAAAGTGCAGTGAATTAAAATTTTGGAAGCTTATCTTAATTATATTAAAATAATTAAAATTAAATTAGTATTATTTTTACATCAGAAGTGACTAAAATGCAGCGATTTATGCAGTCTTTCCTACTTTTTAAACACTTAGTTTTAATTGGTTGTGTTGTATAAAAC
The DNA here is from genome assembly GCA_958296335.1 of Urtica urens. Taxonomy (NCBI): domain Eukaryota; kingdom Viridiplantae; phylum Streptophyta; class Magnoliopsida; order Rosales; family Urticaceae; genus Urtica; species Urtica urens. The sequence goes on from OY282528.1 coordinate 9,418,022, forward strand.
CATCCATAATTACATAAGATCAATGTAGATTTTAAATAGCTCTCTCTCAATCATTTGCATTCATAATTTGTTGTCGTTCATCTATTTTTGTTGATCCCTCAATATAATGTCTCCATTCCCTCACATCTTCCTCGCTATTATTGGTTCCGCAGCAGTTCGATAGAGTTTGTTAATGAGTTGATAGAAAGCGGTAATGGAGACCTTATTTGAAATTTTAATATTATCTTAAGAAGTTCTATTTCAACTTTTCTACACATTCTTTCTTACGATAAAAGGCTAACGTTAACTTGGTAAGAAACCCAATCATGGATGGGAGGCCTCAACTAGCCCAAACAGTCTTGTTCTTTTTAAGGTGCAGGCCGAATAGAAATATATTTAACAAGGTAGTCAATTTGATATAATTATATTTTAATATTTAAAAATAATACGTTTGGTTGATATTATTAACGAAAATAAAGTAATTTAAATCTTCATATAAATTTGTGGTTGTTTGGTCTATTTTCATTAAAATTTATTTTTCTGGAAATCTTACTTCCGAACCAAAGATTTGATGAATCTGACGAAACCGAGTCCGGAAACCCTGAACTCTTTCCAAACCCATTTAAGTCAGATCATTGCCGACGCAACGCAAAAAACGGCGTACCGATTCGAGTTTCCAAGAGCTCTCAGCGTCGTCGCGAAGTTTCGCCTGCGATCTGCCTCCGCCCGTCCGCGCGCATCTGCGCCCGACAGCAAGCTAACAGCATCTCCGCGCCTCGCTGCCTTTTGCCCAGCCTCCCAGTGATGCCACCAACGAGCCCAGGTCCGAGCCAAGCCTCCTCCGTGACGCTGCCCAGACTCGCGCCTTTGCTGCCTCTGTTCCCGCGCCCGCTGCCGCGCCATGGGGCTGCTCTGCGCCTCGCTGCCGCGCCCAGAATCAGCAACATCCCTTGCTGCCTCCAGCTGCCATCAAGCGCCGCCAAGCCCGGTTCTAGGAGCTGACACCGAGGAGTCCAACCCCTGCTCTTCTTCGACGTAGTGACGTGACGGGGAGCCTTGCTTTCCGGAATTGGAGAAGCTTGAAGATTCTCGTATCGAACTCGTTTTCAAATCTTCGACCGAGTTATTTATAACTCGACGATGTAAGTTTCGATAACCTTAATACTCTTAATTAATATAATTGTTGTATGATTGTTTGGAGTGTTTGATTTTATCGAAATAACATGTTTAGAATTAATCGTTGATTAACATGTTCATAGATTAGAATTAAATTGCTGATTAACATGCTTATGATTTTAATACCAATAGGTTATTAGATATTAAATAGTTTAATATGCTAGATCGTATTTATTATTAATTCCGCACGTAATTAGTTATGTTTAATAATAATCTACTTAAATCGTTAAGTAATTTCCAACAAATGGTATCAGAGCTATAATTGGCATTAAAATCTAAGTTGTAACTAGTTTTAAAATTTGTTTTAACTAGTTGATTGTTGGCGTTTTTTGGATATGATTGTTTATTGCATTATGAATGTTATAAATTATGATTGGTTGTTTATGGATGGAACCTTATTGATATGGCCTTAGGATTTTGTTTCCGGTTACGTCCGGGTTTATTTTATTTTTCTTTTAAATTGTGAGCCTCAATTTTCGAGGACGTTTAAGTTGTAAAATATAAAATTGTTATAATCCGGCGACATAAAGACGAGGGACGAAGGAGACTCGGTGTTGGCCGCACGTTATTGAATGTGTGAGAGATAAACCGGGAGACTCAATTTGGCCGCACGTTATTGAACGTGTGAGTGCTAATTGAGTGGGAGGAAATCGGAGTTGGCCGCACGATGGAAACGCGTGGGTGCTAATCCGATCGACCGAATGACGCGTCATCAAGAACCTCGACCAGAAATAATAGAAAATTTAATAAGATTTAATAGTCTATGTAATTATTTTATGGGTTGTATTTAGAAATAGGCCATTCAATGAGTTAAATTATTTATGCTTTATTTAATTTAATCTCATTGCATAGCACGTCACACGTCATATAGGATAAAACGCCAACATCAAAATTAACATGAATTTGTCATATAGTTTATAATTAAATAATGAGTTATAAATTGTAAACTGTTTTTAATAGAATATGATTGTTTCCAAAAACTAAGTGGGAGGGTTGTTTATCGTTGAAACAACCAACGGTCCCCGATGTGTGATGAACTAAGAGCCACCCTCGTGGCCCTCCCTTTAATGGGAGTACTTCGGAAGCATTAAGTTAATCAAATTGTTACGAACCAAGCCTTAAAGAGAAACGATGATGCAGGGTCTCCCGTAGGTGAACCGTTATCAAAGTGACTTGATTAAAGGCCCACACGTCGGTTGCACACTTAGACTTATGTTTTAAAGTAATCCTCCCTCGAGGCCCTGCATTAAAAATAAGTGACCAAAGTTTATGGTAATTAGTAAGAACTAGAAGTTGTGACTTCTTGCATGGTTCGAACTAAATAGTGATGTGTCACGACTATGAAAGGCGATTAATTACGGTTTCCCCTAGGAAAAGTAATTAATCATTATTGTTCATAATATCATGAATTGCTTACATGCTTTCCTCACCATATTAGGACTGTTGCATGCATCATGTAGTTCGCATTTGTAGCACATACTAAATTTATTTATTTTATTATTTGTTTAAGCAAATGTCTTTTAAATACCCCACATAGAATTATTTTAAGTACAAACAAACTCGAGGGTGAGAATTACGTAGACTGGAAACGTAACCTCGACATTGTATTGACGATGTAAAAGCACAAGTACGTTCCCACTGTCTCCTGTCCTCCTATTCCAAGTTATTACTCGAGTCAGGAAGACAAGACGCATATAACTCTTGGATGAGATCCGATGAGATTACAAGGTGCTATATTCTAGCATCTATGAGCAATGTGTTGCAGCAGTCTCATAGACACATCGGTACAACGTACAAAGTGTTGTACAACGTACTTGAGATGTTTGGAAGTTATAGGCGTCAGCCTAGGCAGCAAGCTTTCCGCAGTTTCTTGAACTGTAGAACGAAGCCAGAAACTCTTGTTCAGACCACATGCTTGCGATCATGGGTCATATGAATGAGATGGAGATTCTTGGATCAGAGGTCAATAGAGACACCAAAATAGATATGATCTTGAAAATTCTCTCTGACTCTTTTAATGGCTTCCGTCTGAACTATTCCATGAACAAGCTCGACTATACAGTCTAGGAGCACATGAAACAGTTGCAAACTGCCGTGGGTCTTCTCCCTAAGAACAAGAAGAAGTCAAGTGAGCTCAACATTACTGAACATAGAGGCCTCGACATCTGGTTCTAAGAGGTTTAAGAGGAAGCCCAAAAACGCCAACTGAACAAGAATATTTGTCACCTAAGCTCATTACACGACAAACAAAGTGTCGCCCGGGATCTTAGATCGTGGGGCATCAGACCATGTTGTTTGTAATTTGAATGATTTTGAAAAAACCAGGAGCTAGAGTGACGGAGAGTTCGGATTCACTTGGGGAGATGGAACGAAGATCATAGCAAGATTTGTCGAGACCATGAAGTTTAGTTTTGGAAACAATACTTTATTATTGAATAATATTTATTATGTTCTAGACATTAGCAAGAATTTTATTTCTTTTGGTCATTCAGAAGAACAGAGATTTACCTTTAAGATCAATAATGGTATTGAGATTTTTGGTGATGGTTCTTTTATTACAAAAGCTCAACGTGTGGATTCGATTTATTATCTTTATCCCATTGAACCGATAATCTTGGAAACCGAATTGAATACTGATTCACTCGGGAAACATAACCGTTCACATATCTATGGCACTTGCGTCTTGGACATATTGGCCTAGATAGGATAAAGAGATTGACTGAGGATGGTCCTTGAAGCCTCTACAGGTGGGAACTCTTCCCACTTGTGAATCCTGTCTCGAGGGCAAGATGACCAAGAGGTCTTTCTCTTCGAAAGGTCTTAGAGCCACGTATGTTTTTTGGAACTCGTACATACTGATGCATGTGTTTCATTTAACCTCTAGGCACGCGGAGGCTATGAGTATTTTGTAACCTTCGCCGATGACTACGCGCGTTTTGGTTATGTCTACCTTATGCGACATAAGTTTGAAACCTTTGAAATATTCAAGTTGTTTAAGGTTTTAGTCGAGAAGCAGACAGAGAAACAGATCAACACTCTTCGATCAGATCGAATGGAAGAGTATTTGTCTGGAGAGTTCGAAGACTTTCTTAGGAAAGAAGGTATTCATTCTCAGCTTACAGCACCTGGCACCCCGCAGCTAAACAGTGTGTCAGAGAGAAGGAATCGAACTCTACTAGATATGGTGAGATTGATGATGAGTTGCTCATCACTTCTCGATTCGTTATATGGATACGTTTTAGAAGCGGCAGCTTACATTCTGAACCAGGTTTCGTCTAAAACGGTTCCTGGAACACCTTACAAAAGATATGGAGTGGCAGAAAATCTGTTTTACACCACGTCCGTATCTGGGGTTGTCTAGCACATGTGCTGAGACAAAAGACTAGCAAGTTGGCTGGTCGTTCAGAAGTATGCCTCTTCATAGGACATTCCAAAGAATCGAAAGGTTGCATCTTTTATAGCTCTACTGATCAGAAAACATTTGTTAGTACGAATGTTAGGTTTCTGGAAGCAGACTATATGAAAGTTGATGTACCGAGAAGCAGACTTTTGCTTAAGGATCTATTGGATGAAGTAGCTTGTACTTCAGAGAATAGAACGAGTTCTATTCCAATAGTGGAAGATACACACCCGGAACGAGAGACTCTTGCGATTCGTCGCAATATTAGGACTGTATGACAGCCTGACCGATACATGGGTGTCGGAGAGACTTTCACTGTAGTTGCATATCAGGAGGATGATGATCCGATATCTTTTTCCCAATTGAAACAGAGTTCCGAAGCAAACCTCTGGCAAGAAGCCATGAACGTTGAAATGCATTCGATGTATTACAACAATGTCTGGAAGCTTGTAGACTTACCACAAGGCATTAAGCCTATAAGTCGATGACATATTACTCATTGGGAATGATGTTGGTAAGTTATCAGAGGTTAAGATCTGGCTGTCAAAGCAATTTGAGATGAAGGATTTAGGAGAAACGGCTTACATTCTGGGTATTCAGAATATTTCGTGACCGGAAGAACCGGAAGTCAGCATTTTCCCAAGCATCTTATATTGATAAGATCAGGGATCATTTTAGTATGCAAGACTCTAAGAAACGGCAGTTACCCTTTAGACATGAAGTGCATCTCTCAAGTAAGCAGTCTCCTAAGAAACCTCAAGAGGTTGAGGACATGAGACATGTGTTGGCATTTATGCCCACAAAGGAGATTTTTGATATTAAATACTTTTGTATTTGTTTTACTTTGAAATTAAATAAAGATTGAATATCCATTCTTATTTAAGATTGTGTTTACGCATTTATGTCTACGCTCTGAAACTGTCATCAACGAAAGAAGTGCTAAGTACAGACTTGACAAGATACCTTCTTATGACTAGTTTAAATAATAGTTCGCAATCTAAAGATCGATTGGGCAATCGAATCCTAGTAATGATTGTTAGAATGAATTAAACGATATCTTATCTTGTGATATGGAGAGTTGTGACTCTGTAATTCATTCTTGATATCTTAATGAAGATATTGAACAAGACCAGTGAAGTTTTGAAGTTCGAGATAAAACCGTTTAATCACTCGAAACCTCAAACTCACATACGAGGGGTATTTTAGTAATTACCTAAATCCTGAAGTGAGTACATGTATTCTTGTAACACTTTATGACATTTGATTTGTCAATGGGCAACGGCTAAATGAAGTTTCATTGACCCGACGGTTGGTGTCATAATACTGTTTCGTTGAAACATGTGATTCACAGATATGGAATTTGTGTTGAAACAATGCTAAGACATTAGTATCACACCATGCTCTGTTATGAGAGTGTGAGCGAATAAACCAGGCCTGGTATTCATCGAATAAAGAATTCTTTGAAATAAAACATGTGACATGTTGAGACATTTCACTTTATGTTTTTCTCGTTCACAAATAACAGAGGACTTGGTGAATATAATAACTCAGGGGTAAAACGGTAATTTTACATTCCTCTGAGTTAATGATACACACAAAGGGTAATATCGTAAAATACACCGTGGACCATGTGAAGAATAGTTTTATCACATCAAACGAAAATATAAACGCATATGAACTTAGAGATGTTCAATATTGGTCCTTTAGTGGAATCGACTAATATTAAGAATTAAAAGTCGGAAAAAGTTTGTGAACTTTTGCGTCCGATCTTTATTCTAAAGCTTCGTTCATATGGGTCCATAAGGTCTCAATGATAGACTCTTGGATGAGATATTAGTGAACAAGAAAAGATCGATTTTCTCATTAAACGTAAATTGTGATTTACACTAAGAAAATTATTTTCTAAGTAATTAAATAAATAATTCGTTATTTATTATTACATTTATTTAACGAATCATATTGTGTTATTATATTGATAATAATATAATTTGATGATTCAAATAAATAAAAGATGAAAATAAATATTTTCTCGTTTCGTACTACATTGTTTAGTATGAAAATAATTAATGACTTGTCATTAAATAAATGAGATGTTCTAAATTAATTAAATATTATTTTAGAAATAAATCGAAAAATATTTGGGAGATAAATACATAAGATGGCCGGCCACTTAATGCAAATAAGGGGTTGGAAAATTTCTTAAATGATTTATCGGGCTTAAGTTTGGTTAATGGGTCATTAATTGTTTTTGACCTAATTAAGCCCATTTTCCCCGAAATAAAAGGAGCTCTTCTCTCTCTCTTTTGACCTAGCTCATTCGGCCACTCTCTCTCTCTCTCCCCTTCCATTTGGCCGACTATTTCCTCTCTCCCAAGGAGAAAAATACTTGGCCAAAATCCCTAAAGAATTGAGAGAGCGAACCGTAGAGAGAATCCCCTTTTATTCCTTCTTCCCTTGTTCCTACGAAAGAGCCCACCCTCTTTGTCTCCTAAAATCCCTTGAGTATTATCATTGACTCAACTTGTGGTTGTTTGAGTGATTTTTCTCTCCCCAGGGCCGGCTAATTTTGGAGGATCGAAGGCACGACGGTTTTGAGGATTTCCTGGACGCGCGTGGCGTAGAGGATCGGCCGACCACCTTGACGTCACCGAGACTTGCTCTCGCAGATCCAAATCTTATGTAAGTATCCCTCGAACGAATTGGATCTGAATAATATGATGTTTTAGAATAATTATATGTATTTGGATTATTCGTTTGCATGCTTAGATAAATTTATTGATGTGATTGTAAATTTATTGACATGTTAGGTTAGATTTAATGATATGGTTATCGAACATGTTCTAAAACGTTTATAATATGTTAAATTGAATTATGAAATTCTGCCACATATTGATGTGTTTCGTAATTAAATTAGGTTAATTGTTAATCAAATTCCAACAAATGGTATCAGAGCCATAATTGTCATTAAATCGATTTTGAGTGTTGGCGTTTTTTGTATGAATTGCATTTGTGAATGTATGTGTGTTTATTTGAATGGATCCTTACTCTAATTGGCCCTAAGATTGTTTACGGGTTACGTCCCGGTTTTTATTTTTTATTTTATTTAAATTTATAATTTTGTAATCCGGGAGACAAGAAGAAGGAAGGCCGCCTCCGGGAATGGCCGCGCGTTTTTGAAACGCGTGGGAGCTATCCCGGACGATTCCAAACACGCCTAAGGACCTGTGTATTGGACACAAGAGGGCTGTTTGGGTCGGCCAAAACCCTAGCATGGCCGTGTGTCTTCGGACGCGCGCGAGCTAGCTAGGGTTAGGCCCGACGACCGAGATTCGGAAATCGTTTCCGAATAAATTTAAAATCTTGAATAATTAAATTTATTTATATTATTTTTGAAATAATAAAAATGAATTTAATTATTTGAGTGGGAGATATTAATCTCTAAGTTTTAAAACTCGGAAATTCGACGACTCGACACAAGACTGGGAATAAAGTAGTTTATTGTTTTTCCTTTTGTAAAGGGTTGTAATTTTAGAAATGGGCCATTAGATAAGTTAAATATTATGTTTTATTTTATTTAATCTTATCTCATATGCATCCACATGTCATATAGGATAGAACGCCAACACTATATGAATTGTTCATGCATCATTATAGTTTAATTTAAATAACTAGTTATGAAATTGAACATCGTCCACAAAAATATGATTTTTGCAAAAACTAAGTGGGAGGGTTATTTGTCGTTGAAATAACCCGAGGTCCCCAACATGAATTTAATTAACTTGTGTGAATGAACTAAGAGTCACCCTCGTGGCCCTCCCTTCAATGGGAGTACTTCGGAAGCACATAGTCAATTAAATTGTTACGAACTAAGCCCTAAAGAGGAACGATGAAGCGGGGTCTCCCCTAGGAGAACCGTTTTCAAAGTAACTTGAATAAGGGCCCACATGTTGGTTGCACGCTTAGACTTATTGTTTAAAGTAACCCTCCATAGAGGCTATGCGTTAAACATAAGTGACCAAAGTCCATGGTAATTAGAGAGAACTAGAAGTTGTGACTTCTTGTATGGTTCAAACTAAATAGTGATGTGTCACGACTATGAAAGGCGATCAATTACGGTTTCCCCTAGGAAAAGTAATTGATCATTTTTGTTCATAATACCATGAATTATTTATCGCTTTCCTCACTCATTTAGGATTGTGCATGCATTATAATTCGAAACTGTAGCATATGCTAAATTTATTCATTTCATTTAATTTCAGCAATATCATGAATCCACTTGCATCTATACTCAGTTATAACAAACTCGAGGGTGAGAATTACGTTGATTGGAAACGTAACCTCGACATCGTACTGACGGTGGAAAAGCACAAGTATGTTCTCACTACCCCGTGTCCTCCAGCTCCGAGTGCTGACTCAAGCCAGGAGGACAAGAACGCCTATGACATGTGGGTAAGGTCCGATGAGATTGCCAAGTGTTATATCTTGGGTTCCATGAGCAATGTGTTGCAGCAATCTCACAAGGACATTGCCACGGCATATGACATGCTCTACAATCTTCATGACATGTTTGGATGTCATGGGCGTCAGGCGAGGCAGCAGGCAATCCGAAATTTCATGAATTGTCGGATGAAGCCGGGAACGTCAGTCAGGGACCACATGCTAGTGATCATGGGTCACCTGAACGACATGGAGATTCTCGGATCGGAGATCGATGGACTCACCAAGGTCGATATGATCTTGGAGACTTTGACGGATTCTTTCGATAGCTTCCGTCTGAACTACTCCATGAACAAGCTCGATTATTCTGTAACCGAGCTAATGAAGGAGTTGCAGACTGCCGAGGGACTTCTCCCTAAGACCAAGAAGAAGACTGGTGAAGCCAATGTTGCTGAACATAGGGCTTCCACTTCTGGATCGAAGAGAGTGATGAAGGGTCCCAAAAACGCCAACCGAACGGGATCAAGACGCCCTACAAGAAGGCTGCGGATGTCAAGGGCAAGGGCATCGCAAAGGTGCACAAGTCTAAACACAAGTGCCACCATTGCGGAGAAGTCGGCCATTGGCGAAGGAACTGTCCTGCCTACTCAAGACCGTCAAGGGGAAAGGTATGGCTTTCGTCACCCAAGCATGTTACACGACATATAAAGAATCACCCTGGATTTTAGACTGCGGGGCTTTTGACCATATTGTGTGTAATCTGAATGGTTTCAGGAAAACCAGAAGCTTAGGTGAAGAAGAGTTCACGTTCAACTGGGGGAATGGAACGAAGGTCAGAGCCAGATCTGTCGGGACCATGCAGCTGAATTTTGGGAATAAGGCTTTATTATTGAATAACGTTTATTATGTTCCAGATTTTTGCAAGAACTTAATTTCTTTTGGTCGTTTAGAAGAACAACATTATGAGTTTAAAGTCAATAATGGTATTGAAATTTTTCTTAATGATTGTTTTATTTCTAAAGCTCATCGAGTAGATTCTATTTATTATCTATATCCTAATGAGCCGACAATCTTGGACACTGAGGTGAATAGTGATTCACTCAGGAAGCGTAAGACATTTCATAGTGATGAAACGGATGATACATATCTGTGGCACTTACGTCTTGGACATATTGGCCTAGATAGGATTAAGAGGTTAACAAAGGATGGTCCTTTGAAGTCTCTAAACGTGGGATCTTTGCCCACGTGTGAATCCTGTCTTGAAGGCAAAATGACCAAGAGACCTTTCTCTTCGAAACGTCTAAGAGCCACACAAGTATTGGAACTCATACATAGTGATGTATGTGGTCCAATCAGTATTCAGGCAAGAGGAGGTTACGAATATTTTGTAACCTTCACTGATGACTACTCACGTTTTGGTCATGTTTTCTTAATGCGACACAAATCCGATACTTTTGAAATGTTCAAACAATATCGGGCCTTGGTTGAGAAGCAAAGAGAGAAACAAATCAAAACCCTTCGATCAGATCGAGGAGGAGAGTACTTGTCTGATGAGTTCGAGGATCTTCTTAAAGAAGAAGGCATTCATTCTCAGCTTACAGCACCTGGCACTCCACAACAAAACGGTGTGTCAGAGAGAAGGAACCGAACGCTACTAGATATGGTGAGATCAATGATGAGTTACTCATCTCTTCCTGATTCGTTCTGGGGATATGCCTTAGAAACGGCAGCTCATATTCTGAACCAGGTTCCGTCAAAAACGGTTCCCGGCACTCCCTACGAGAGATGGTGTGGTAAGAAATCTGTTCTAAACCACATCAAGATCTGGGGTTGTCCAGCACACGTGCTGAGACAAAAGACTAGCAAGTTGGCTAGTCGTTCAGAATTATGCTTTTTCATAGGATATCCGAAAGAAACAAAAGGGTACACATTCTATAGTCCTACTGACAAGAAAACGTTCGTTAGCACGAACGCTAGGTTTCTTGAAGAGGATTATATGAAGACTACCGTACCGAGAAGCAAACTTGTGCTGAAGGAAATGTTGGGTGAAGTAGCTGGTACTTCACAAGATAGGACAAGTCCTGCACCAACAATAGAAGAACCACATTCAGAACTTGAGCCTCCTACGATTCGTCGCAGTAGCAGGATTGTACGACAACCTGATCGATTGATGTACATCGGGGAGGCCTTTGCTGCAGTCGCATACAAGGAGGAAGATGATCCAGTATCATTTTCCCAGGCGATGCAAAGTTCTGAAGCAAACCTATGGCAAGAAGCCATGAACGTTGAAATGCATTCGATGTATGTCAACGAAGTCTGGAAACTTGTAAATTTACCTGAAGGCATCAAGCCTGTTGGGTGTAAATGGATCTACAAGAAGAAAAGAGGACCAGATGGAAATGTCGAGACATTTAAAGCACGACTTGTGGCGAAGGGTTTCACACAAAAGGAAGGTATCGACTATGAAGATACCTTCTCGCCCGTGGCGATGCTAAAGTCCATTCGTACTCTTTTATCCATTGCTGCCGCCCTAGATTATGAAATCTGGCAGATGGATGTCAAGACTGCATTTTTGAATGGAAATCTTGACGAGCGCATTTACATGGCTCAACCAGACGGGTTCATGGAGAAAGGCCAACAGGGCAAGGTTTGTGAGTTGCTAAAGTCCATTTATGGACTAAAACAAGCATCTAGATCGTGGAATATTAGATTCGACGAGACTGTGAAAAGTTACGGCTTTGATCAGTCACTAGATGAGCCATGTGTTTATAAGATGATAAACGATGGCAAAGTGGTCTTCTTAATCCTTTATGTAGATGACATACTACTCATTGGGAATGATGTGGGAAAGTTATCAGAGGTTAAGATCTGGCTGTCAGAGCAGTTTGAGATGAAGGATCTTGGAGAAGCGGCTTACATTCTGGGGATTCAGATCTTTAGAGATCGGAAGAACAGAAAGTTAGCGCTTTCTCAAGCATCTTATATTGATAAGATTATGGATCGCTTCAGTATGCAGAACTCCAAGAAAGGACAGCTACCTTTCAGACATGGAGTGCATCTATCCATTGAGCAGTCTCCCAAGACTCCTCAAGAGATAGAAGACATGAGACACATTCCCTACGCCTCAGCCGTAGGAAGTCTCATGTATGCTATGCTCTGCACTAGGCCAGATATTTGTTACGCAGTGGGCGTGGTGAGTAGATTCCAATCGAATCCTGGACCCGAGCACTGGGTTGCGGTCAAGCATATTCTCAAGTATCTCCGGAGAACGAGAAATTATATGCTTGCATACTCAGGTGATGACCTGAATATGACGGGGTATACCGATTCCGATTTTCAAGCGGATAAGGATTCCAGGAAATCCACATCAGGGTCTGTGTTCACCCTGAATGGTGGATCTGTGGTCTGGAGGAGTATAAAGCAATCTTGCGTTGCTGACTCGACCATGGAAGCCGAGTATGTGGCTGCTTGCGAAGCAGCAAAGGAGGCTGTATGGCTGAGGAAATTCCTAATGTACTTGGAAGTAGTTCCAAGTGCCAACGAGCCCATTACACTTTACTGTGATAACAGTGGGGCCGTTGCTAACTGTAAGGAACCAAGAAGTCACAAGCGCTCAAAACACATCGAGCGCAAATACCACCTGGTACGAGATATAGTTCATACAGGGGACGCGACGGTTATGAAGATCTCAACGTTGGACAACCTTGCTGATCCCTTCACGAAGCCTTTAACCAGTAAGGTCTTCGAGGGACACCTAGAAGGATTAGGACTGAAAGATCATTCGCATCTCCTTTGAGTCAAGTGGGAGTTTGTTGGCATTTATGCCCACAAAGGAGATTTTTGATATTAAATACTTTTGTATTTGTTTTACTTTGAAATTAAATAAAGATTGAATATCCATTCTTATTTAAGATTGTGTTTACGCATTTATGTCTACGCTCTGAAACTGTCATCAACGAAAGAAGTGCTAAGTACAGACTTGACAAGATACCTTCTTATGACTAGTTTAAATAATAGTTCGCAATCTAAAGATCGATTGGGCAATCGAATCCTAGTAATGATTGTTAGAATGAATTAAACGATATCTTATCTTGTGATATGGAGAGTTGTGACTCTGTAATTCATTCTTGATATCTTAATGAAGATATTGAACAAGACCAGTGAAGTTTTGAAGTTCGAGATAAAACCGTTTAATCACTCGAAACCTCAAACTCACATACGAGGGGTATTTTAGTAATTACCTAAATCCTGAAGTGAGTACATGTATTCTTGTAACACTTTATGACATTTGATTTGTCAATGGGCAACGGCTAAATGAAGTTTCATTGACCCGACGGTTGGTGTCATAATACTGTTTCGTTGAAACATGTGATTCACAGATATGGAATTTGTGTTGAAACAATGCTAAGACATTAGTATCACACCATGCTCTGTTATGAGAGTGTGAGCGAATAAACCAGGCTTGGTATTCATCGAATAAAGAATTCTTTGAAATAAAACATGTGACATGTTGAGACATTTCACTTTATGTTTTTCTCGTTCACAAATAACAGAGGACTTGTTTAGTATGAAAATAATTAATGACTTGTCATTAAATAAATGAGATGTTCTAAATTAATTAAATATTATTTTAGAAATAAATCGAAAAATATTTGGGAGATAAATACATAAGATGGCCGGCCACTTAATGCAAATAAGGGGTTGGAAAATTTCTTAAATGATTTATCGGGCTTAAGTTTGGTTAATGGGTCATTAATTCTTTTTGACCTAATTAAGCCCATTTTCCCCGAAATAAAAGGAGCTCTTCTCTCTCTCTTTTGACCTAGCTCATTCGGCCACTCTCTCTCTCTCTCCCCTTCCATTTGGCCGACTATTTCCTCTCTCCCAAGGAGAAAAATACATGGCCAAAATCCCTAAAGAATTGAGAGAGCGAACCGTAGAGAGAATCCCCTTTTATTCCTTCTTCCCTTGTTCCTACGAAAGAGCCCACCCTCTTTGTCTCCTAAAATCCCTTGAGTATTATCATTGACTCAACTTGTGGTTGTTTGAGTGATTTTTCTCTCCCCAGGGCCGGCTAATTTTGGAGGATCGAAGGCACGACGGTTTTGAGGATTTCCTGGACGCGCGTGGCGTAGAGGATCGGCCGACCACCTTGACGTCACCGAGACTTGCTCTCGCAGATCCAAATCTTATGTAAGTATCCCTCGAACGAATTGGATCTGCATAATATGATGTTTTAGAATAATTATATGTATTTGGATTATTCGTTTGCATGCTTAGATAAATTTATTGATGTGATTGTAAATTTATTGACATGTTAGGTTAGATTTAATGATATGGTTATCGAACATGTTCTAAAACGTTTATAATATGTTAAATTGAATTATGAAATTCCGCCACATATTGATGTGTTTCGTAATTAAATTAGGTTAATTGTTAATCAAATTCCAACAACATGTTCCGTACGTCTCAGCCGTCGAAAGTCTCATGTATGCTATGCTTTGTACTAGACCAGATATTTGCTGCGCAGTAGGCGTGGTGAGTAGGTTTCAGTCGAACCCTGGACCCTAGCACTGGGTTACTGTGAAGCATGTTTTGAAGTACCATCGTATGACGAGGAACTACATGCTATAATACTCAGGTAGTGACCTGAATATGACGGGGTATACCGACTCCAATTTTCAAACGGACAAGGATTTCAGGAAGTCCACATTAGGGTCTGTGTTTACCCTGAATGGTGGATATGTGGTCTGGATGAGTATCAAGCAATCTTGCATTGCTAACTCGACCATGGAAGCCAAATATGTGGCAGCTTGTGAAGCTGAAAAAGAGGCTGTGTGGCTGAGCAAATTCCTTATATACTTGGAATTTGTTCCAAGTGCAAGCGAGCCCATTACACTTTATTGTGATAACAGTGGGGCTGTAACCAATTGTAAGGAGCCAAGAAGTCACAAGCGCTAAAAACACATTGAGCGCAAATATCACCTCGTGCGAGATATTGTGAACTAAAGGATATTGTATCTCCTTTGAGTCAAGTGGGAGTTTGTTGGGATTGGTGTCCACAAAGGAGAATATTAGACATTTTATTTATTATTTGTAATATTTTGCTGAAACATTAATATTAATAAATAAGCATTCTTTTCCTATAGTTTGTGTTTATGTATGTATGCTACGCTCTGAAACTGTCATCAACGAAAAGGGTGTTAAGTACAGATTTGACATGATAACCCTTTGTGACTAGTTTAAACCATTTGTTCGCAATCTTAAGACCGATTGAGCATTCGAGTCTAAGTAACGATTGTTTGAATGAATCATGATATCTTATCATGTGATATAGAAAGTTGTGACTCTATGATTTCATTCTTGATATCTTATAGAAGATATTGAACAAGACCTAGTGATTTTATGGAAGCTCGATATAAAACCGTTTAATCCAGAAGCTCCAAGATCACATACGAGGGGTACTTCGATAACTACCTTAATCCTGAGGTGAGTGCATAGTCGATACTACACTTTATGTCATTTGATTTTTCAATGGGCGATGGCCGTGTAATGGCCGCATCTGACCCGACGGTTGGTGACATAATGTTGTAGTGTTGGATTATGTGATTCACATATATGGAATTCGTGTACACATAATGAAAGTCATTGTATCACACTATGCTTTGTTACGAGATAGTGAATGAATTAATCTGGCCAGATAATCATTGAATATGAGATTCCTTGATTAAAACATGTGACACGTATTGACGTCTCACTTTATGTTTTTTCTCATTCACAAGTAATAAAGGAGTTAGTGAAGTAATAACTCTAGGGGTAAAACGGTAATTTTACATTCCCCGGACTTACTGATACACACGAAGGGTATTTTAGTAAAGTACACCGTGGATCGAGTACAGAAAGGTTCTGTGACTTCAATTGGAAAAATAAGCGCGCATGAACTTAGAGATTTTCAATATTGGTCCTTTAGTGGAGTCGGCCATTATTAAGAATTATAAGCCGGAAATAATTTGTGAATTATTGAGTCCGTGCTTAATTCTCAAGTTTCGTTCATGTGGGTCCATAAGGTCTCAATGATGCACATTTAGAAGAGATTAGTTGAACGCAATAAATTGATTTACTCATTAAATACAAATTGTGATTTGTATAGAGAAACTTACTTTCCAAGCGAATTAATGAATAATGTGTTATTCATTAATTATTGATTTTGTGAATTAAAGAACTTTATTATTATTGTGATAATAATTTTCTTGAGAATTCATAATAACAATATTAGAAAATAAAATGTTTCTCGTTTTATGTTATTCGATAACCATGAAACAATTTAATAACAAGTTATTAAATAGATGAGAGTTCTAAATTAAATCGAATTTGGAAATTAAATCAAGGCAATTTGGGAAACAAAATTGAGAGACGAGAGTGGGACATAGGGGTCGGCCATTAACATGGTTTTGGGCTGAATATTGATTTAACAAAAGCCCACATGAGAGCCCCTTAATAAAGCCTATAAATAAATAGTTTGTGGAAACCATAGGTTAAGTTTTCCTCATTATTTTTAGGCTGAAAAGTCAGCCCCCTCTCTCTCCCTCTTGGCCGACCATACCCACACCAAGGATGACGAAATTTTGTCTTCGTTTTTCCTTCATATGCGTTCATCCGAGCCCACACTCATCTTCTCGTTTTTCATTTTGTGTCGTCGTTGAATCAACTTGTGGTTGTTTGGTCTATTTCATTAAAATTTATTTTTCTGGAAATCTTACCTCCGAACCAAAGATTTGATGAATCTGACGAAACCGAGTCCGGAAACCCTGAACTCTTTCCAAACCCATTTAAGTCAGATCATTGCCGACGCAACGCAAAAAACGGCGTACCGATCCGAGTTTCCAAGAGCTCTCAGCGTCGTCGCGAAGTTTCGCCTGCGATCTGCCTCCGCCCGTCCGCGCGCATCTGCGCCCGACATCAAGCTAACAGCATCTCCGCGCCTCGCTGCATTTCGCCCAGCCTCCCAGTGATGCCACCAACGAGCCCAGGTCCGAGCCAAGCCTCCTCCGTGACGCTGCCCAGACTCGCGCCTTTGCTGCCTCTGTTCCCGCGCCCGCTGCCGCGCCATGGGGCTGCTCCGCGCCTCGCTGCCGCGCCCAGAATCAGCAACATCCCTTGCTGCCTCCAGCTGCCATCAAGCGCCGCCAAGCCCGGTTCTAGGAGCTGACACGGAGGAGTCCAACCCCTGCTCTTCTTCAACGTAGTGACGTGACGGGGAGCCTTGCTTTCCGGAATTGGAGAAGCTTGAAGATTCTCGTATCGAACTCGTTTTCAAATCTTCGACCGAGTTATTTATAACTCGACGATGTAAGTTTCGATAACCTTAATACTCTTAATTAATATAATTGTTGTATGATTGTTTGGAGTGTTTGATTTTATCGAAATAACATGTTTAGAATTAATCGTTGATTAACATGTTCATAGATTAGAATTAAATTGCTGATTAACATGCTTATGATTTTAATGCCAATAGGTTATTAGATATTAAATAGTTTAATATGCTAGATCATTTTTATTATTAATTCTGCACGTAATTAGTTATGTTTAATAATAATCTACTTAAATCGTTAAGTAATTTCCAACAAAAATGTGACATTAGGGCAAACATTCTCTTGTGTGTCTACCCATGTAGATTGCTATTTCAAAAATGGGTGCTCACGGCATATCTTTACTCTAAGTGTTGTGTTACATTTGGTGATGAAGTTAAAGCCAAAATTATTGGCAAAGGTCAACACTACTAGAAAAATGACTTTTAGAAACGACATTTTACCTTTAGACGCGACTAGTCGCTTCTAACGTAAACACCTCATTTTTCCCATAAATATATAAAGTTTTTTACTTTTCGAAGCTATTAGTCGCTTCTAAAGGTCCGAGTCGACACTTAGAAGTAACTAGTCGCTTATAAAGGTCAAAATATTTGGCTTGCTTTTTTCTGCCAATTTTTTTAGTATTTTGGGTCATTAGAAGCGACTAGTCGGTTCTAATGTTGCTTCTAATGCCCAAATTATTTAGCTCAAACTTTTCTCCGCCAAAATTTCAGTAAGTATTGAAAATGGGATATTAAAAGAGACTAGTCGCTTCTAATACCCAAATTATTTGGCTCAAAATTTTCTCCACTAAAATTTCACTAAGAATATAAATTGGGATATTAAAAGCGATTAGTCGCTTCTAAATGTCGCTTATGAGTGCAACTAAGTTATCTATGGTTGTACTTCTTTAAAAATTCAAGTTTCTCATCTTTCTGCGCAAGAGAAGGAATCCCTCATGAGTTTATAGCTCCTATCACTCCCTGAAAAAATGGGGTAGTCGAGAGTAAGAACCAGACTCTCTAGAAAATGGCTAGAACCATGTTATATGCTAAAAACATTCCCCATATTTCTGGGATGAACCTCTTAACACAGCTTGTCAGACTCATAATTGACTTACTATACGCTTAGTGACTTCCATTGCTCGATATGAGATATGGCATGGTCATAAGCCTCATTTCAAATACTGCCATTTTTTGGCTCTACATGGTCATACTTGATGATCCGAGCCACAAAGAAAGTTTGATTCGAAAAATGATGAAGGCATTTTCCTTCGATACTCTACAAAAATCAGTGTTTCGAGTCTTCAACACACGAACCAAGGTTATCAAGAATAAAAAATATGTTGTAAAAGATACTATTGATGTGTGTCTACATGAAGATGGTCATGATATGGACGACTTTCAAAGAAACACACATGTCACAAAAGAATTCTCGCTAACTGTCTTTGGCAATATAGATCAAGAGATTCACATGTCTGAAAAAGTTTCGCTAAATGTTGATTCTTTCAAAGACGTTTGAGGATTTAGTTCTTGATCTCGTTCCATCGAGAAGATTTTAGGAAATCCATCTCATAGAAGATGTCATTGCTAATGCTACAGACAACGTACATACTAGACAAAAAGATTCCATAAATTATCAAGAAATCATCAACATAATTTGTTTTATATCCAAGATAGAACCCAAAAATATGAATAAAGCTCTTTTTAATGAGTTATGGATGAATATTATGCAAGAAGAAGTGATGTTAAGTTTGAAAAGAATGCCGTGGGAGTTAGGAGATATATATTGTTGGAAATAAGTTAACATTATACCAATAGTATTAGTATTATATAACATATCGGAATTATATAATAAGATCTAAACATATTGAAACACATTTTAACATATTAAACAACTAGGCATTAAAAATAACTAACATGTCAATAAATATTCTATTCTAAACATGTTGTTAACAAATTGATTACACTAGCAACCTATAAACAAATTTATAATTTGCGTCGCAGATCCAATTCGTTAGAGAGACTTACATGTGAAGTTGTAAAAAACCTCGTGCGTTGCTAGCTATCGCCGGAATGCCTCGTTAATTTTCTGAAATTGGGTCGCCGGACTGGAAGTCGAGGGTCGCCGGATTGGAAGCGGTCCGGCCAGCCAGAATTTTCGCATGCGACGCTGTGACTTCCTCCGGTAGAATTTGGCCAGCAAACTTTGCAGGAACGTGGATGAGATCAAGAGGAAGGTCCCTGTAAAATTTTACAACCTTGATGCAACCGAGTCACTCATGGTGGCCTACGCACACCTGGAGTCCGGTTGGTCGGTGGGTTGCCTGGCCAGAAACTTGCTTGTGTTGCTATAGCTTCATCCAGAGGAATCTGACCACGAAACTTTACAGGAACGTGGAAGAGATCTAGGGCTAGGTCCCTATAAAAGGGCTTGAGGAGTAACCTCGCGATTCGCCTGTGGTGGCTAAGGCACTCCTGGGGTCCGGCAAGTGCTGTCCGGTTGACCTGTCTGGCTGCCCGGTTTGCGTCTGGTCGCATCTCACTCGTTCTCCTCGTGTTATGGCAGACCTGTTGGCAGAGATGTCCACAAGAAGATCGTTTATTTACATATTAATGTAATATATAAATCTTTATAAAGTCCTTATTGTAATTTGCTGATTAAATTAATAAAAGTTGAAACGTTCATTCATTCCTTTTTAGTTTGATTGAAGATTTATGATATTAAATAGTCTTATAGTCCTTAATCAAACCTAACAATGTATGAAGAGACAAATGTAAATTTGCGTGAACAAACTCTTCATGGTTTGGCTAAAACGATATATTCGGAATCTAAAGATCACCGGACTATTCATTCCAGTATGATTATTGGAAGACTCTATGATGTCTGGTTACGAGACATAGAGAGTTAGGAACTCTATAGTTTCAGTGTATGTTTCGAAGATACTGAATTGACCAGTGCATCTTTAGAGACAATAGAGGAACAAACCATTTAACATCTTCTATCTCAAGGTCACTATGTATGAATTGCATCATGCTTACCTAAATCCTGAAATGAGATATGTCATTTCATATCATTAATACTTTCATTTGAGAAAGTCAAATTCTAGATCCATTATGTTATCTAGACTAGGCCAATTGGTGAGATATTAAGTTATGAAGATGACATGAACCAACTTTGTGAAGTTCTCATAGATATGGAATTCATGTACAAGATTGCTGAGATGCAATATATATTACCTCGTGCTTTATTACTTGGATTGTTAATAAATGAACTGCGTAGTATCCAAAATTAAGTAGCAACTTTATTTGGATGAAACAATGTGACTTGTTAGCTCATCGTCAATACGTTGTTTCTAACTTATTCACAAGTAACAAAGGAGTTGAGGAAATAACAACTAGAATGGTAAAATGATAATTTTATAAATCTCAACTAGTTGATAATATACATGAAGAGTAAACATTGATAACATTCAATGGATCCGCTCAATATAATTAAGTTGAATTTGAGTAGAAAATAAATTCATTTTAACCGAGAGATTCTCAGTGTCAACTCTTTAGTGGAGTCAATTGACATTAAGCTAATACTCGGAAAAGGTTTGGAAACTTTTGAGTCCGAGTATAGAAGCTCAATCTTTGTTCATTTGGATCCATAAGGTCACTATTACAGGTGATTATAGTAGGATTGTTAAACTGAAATTTAAGTCCAAATAAGTTCAAATGTTGAACTAGACATTTTCTCGGAAAATGTCTAAAGGGTATTTTTGTCCACATGGATATAAAATGATGCTAATGTCAAAATAAGATTTTGAATATTTTCATATGATGAAAATATATATTATTTTCTAAAGCCGAAAAGTCATTTAAGGCATTATGAAATTAATTTCGTTATTTGGCAATTATAATTCTACAATGGGTATTTTAAGAATTGTCTTAAAAGAAATAAGGAAGCATCTAGAAGGTCCAGCCTGTAGGAAATTACTTAACGATTTAAGTAAATTATTATTAAACATAACTAATTACGTGCAGAATTAATAATAAAATCGATCTATCATATTAAACTATTTAATATCTAACAACCTATTGGCATTAAAATCATAAGCATGTTAATTAACAATTTAATTCTAAACATGTGATTTCAATAAAATAAAACACTCCAAACAATCATAACAATTATATCGATTAAGAGTATTTAAGATTATCGAAACTTACATCGTCGAGTTATAAATAACTCAGTCAAGGAATTGAAAACGAGTTCGATGCGAGAATCTTCAAGCTTCTCCAATTCCGGGTTTGCAAGAGACTTCCTCAGCTCGTCAACACGGGCAGCAAAGGCGGCAAGCAGGCGCGTCCTTGGGGCTGGTCCGAGAAGATGGCAGCAGATGGTGCGCGGTCCTCGGCAGGCTGGGAACGGGCGGCAGCGGCTGGACTCGTCCGACGCAGAAGGCAGCGGCCCTAGGAGACCCCGGAGCGACTGAGAGGGGCAGGCACCTCTGGGCTCAGGCGGAGGAACAACGGCGACGTCGGCAGCGACCTGGGCAGAGGCAGGCTCGGCTGGATAAAGGCGGCAGGCTGCTGGGACACGCAGAGGGGCGGTCGGGCGGAGTCAGGCGCAGGTTCGCGCGGATGGGCGGAGGCAGATCGCAGGCGAAACTTCGCGACGACGCTGAGAGCTCATGGAAGCTCGGATCGGGACGTCGTTTTTTGCGTTGCGTCGGCAACGAACTGACTTAAATGGGTTCGGAGAGACATCTGGGTTTGCAGACTCAGATTCGTCGGATTCATCGAATCTTTGGTTCGGAGGTCAGATTTCCATAAAACGAAAATGGACCAAACAACCACAAGTTGATTCAACGATGACACAAGAAGAAAAACGAGAAGATGAGTGTGGGCTCAGATGAATGCACACGAGAAAACAAAAAACGAAATTTTTCGTCCTCTCGGGTGATAGGGTGGTCGGCTAAGAGGGAGGGGAAGAGAGAGAGAGCAAGCTTGACCTAGGGTTTCCTCAAACCCTTTATTATAGACATTGTTAATGGGCTTTCATGTGGGCTTTTGTTGAATCGATATTCAACCCAAAACCATGTTAATGGTCGGCCCGTATGTCCTACTCGTTTCTCAATTTTATTTCCCAAATTGCCTTGATTTAATTTCCAAATTCGACTTAATTTAGAACTCTCATCTATTTAATAACTCGTTATTAAATTGTTTCATGATTATCGAATAACATAAAACGAGAAACGTTTTATTTTCTAATATTGTTATTATGAATTCTCAAGAAAATTATTATTACAATAATAAAGTTCTTTAATTCACAAAATCAATAATTAATGAATAACACATTATTCATTAATTCGCTTGGAAAATAAATTTCTCTATACAAATCACAATTTGTATTTTATGAGTAAATCAATTTATTGCGTTCAATTAATCTCTTCTAAATGTGCATCATTGAGACCTTATGGACCCACATGAACGAAGCTTGAGAATAAAGAACAGACTCAATAATTCACAAATTATTTCCGGCTTATAATTCTTAATAATGGTCGACTCCACTAAAGGACCAATATTGAAAATCTCTAAGTTCATGCGCGCATATTTTTCCGTTTGAAGTCACAGAACTTTTCTGTACTCGATCCACGGTGTACTTTACCAAAATACCCTTCGTGTGTATCAGTAAGTCCGGGGAATGTAAAATTACCGTTTTACCCCTAGAGTTACTATTTCACTAACTCGTTTGTTACTTGTGAATGAGAAAAAACATAAAGTGAGACGTCAATACATGTCACATGTTTTAATCAAGGAATCTCATATTCAATGATTATCTGGCCAGATTAATTCATTCACTATCTCGTAACAAACCATAGTGTGATACAATGACTTTCATTATGTGTACACGAATTCCATATCTGTGAATCACATAATCCAACACTACAACATTATGTCACCAACCGTCGGGTCAGATGCAGCCATTACACGGCCATCGCCCATTGACAAATCAAATGACATAAAGTGTAGTATCGACTATGCACTCACCTCAGGATTAAGGTAGTTATCGAAGTACCCCTCGTATGTGATCTTGGAGCTTCTGGATTAAACGGTTTTATATCGAGCTTCCATAGAATCACTAGGTCTTGTTCAATATCTTCTATAAGATATCAAGAATGAAATCATAGAGTCACAACTTTCTATATCACATGATAAGATATCATGATTCATTCAAACAATCGTTAATTAGACTCGAATGCTCAATCGGTCTTAAGATTGTGAACAAATGGTTTAAACTAGTCACAAGGGGTTATCATGTCAAATCTGTATTTAACACCCTTTTCGTTGATGACAGTTTCAGAGCGTAGTATACATACATAAACACAAACTATATGAAAAGAAAGCTTATTTATTAATATTAATGTTTCAGCAAAATATTACAAATAATAAATAAAATGTCTAATATTCTCCTTTGTGGGCACCAATCCCAACAAACTCCCACTTGACTCAAAGGAGATACAATATCCTTTAGTTCACAATATCTCGCATGAGGTGATATTTGCGCTCAATGTGTTTTGAGCGCTTGTGACTTCTTGGCTCCTTACAATTGGTTACAGCCCCACTGTTATCACAATAAAGTGTAATGGGCTCGCTTGCACTTTGAACAAATTTCAAGTACATAAGGAATTTCCTCAGCCACACAGCCTCTTTTTCAGCTTCACAAGCTGCCACATATTTGGCTTCCGTGGTCGAGTCAGCAATGCAAGATTGCTTGATACTCCTCCAGACCACAGATCCACCATTCAGGGTAAACACAGACCCTAATGTGGACTTCCTGAAATCCTTGTCCGTTTGAAAATCGGAGTCGGTATATCCTATCATATTCAGGTCACTACCTGAGTATTATAGCATGTAGTTCCTCGTCATACGATGGTACTTCAAAACATGCTTCATAGTAACCCAGTGCTAGGGTCCAGGGTTCGACAGAAACCTACTCACCACGCCTACTGCGCAGCGAATATCTGGTCTAGTACAAAGCATAGCATACATGAGACTTCCGACGGCTGAGACGTATGGAACATGTCTCATGTCCTCAACCTCTTGAGGTGTCTTAGGAGACTGCTTACTTGAGAGATGCACTCAATGTCTAAAGGGTAACTGCCCTTTCTTGGAGTCTTGCATACTAAAGTGATCCATGATCTTATCAATATAAGATGCTTGGGAAAAAGCTGACTTCCGGTTCTTCCGGTCACGGAATATTCTGAATACCCATAATGTAAGCCGGTTCTCCCAGATCCTTCATCTCAAATTGCTTTGACAGCCAGATCTTAACCTCTGATAACTTACCAACATCATTCTGAATGAGTAGTATGTCATCGACATATAGGATTTAGAAAACACACTTTGCCATCGTTTATCATCATATAGACGCATGGCTCATCTACTGACTAATCAAAGCTGTAGCCTTTCAGAGTCTCGTTGAATTTAATATTCCACGACCTAGATGCTTGCTTCAGTCCATAAATGGACTTTGGCAACTCGCAAACCTTGCTCTGTTAGCCTTTCTCCACGAACCCGTCTGGTTGAGCCATATAAATGCGCTCATCAAGATTGCCATTCAAAAAGGCAGTCTTGACATCCATATGTCAAATTTCATAATCCAGGACGACAACAATGGACAAGAGAGTACGGATGGACTTCAGCATCGCGACTGGAGAAAAGGTATCCTCATAATATATACCTTCCTTTTGTGTGAACCCTTTCGCCACCAGTCCAGCCTTAAATGTTTTAACATTTCCATCCGGATCTCTCTTCTTCTTGTAGATTCACTTACATCCTTCAGGCTTGATGCCTTCGGGTAAGTCTACAAGCTTCCAGACATCGTTGTAATACATCAAATGCATTTCAACGTTCATGGCTTCTTGCCAGAGGTTTGCTTCGGAACTCTACTTCAATTGGGAAAACGATATCGGATCATCATCCTCCTGATATGCAACTGCAATGAAAATCTCTCCGACACCCATGTATCGGTCAGGCTGTCGCACGGTCCTGATACTGCGACGAATCGTATGAGTCTCTCGTTCCGGGTGTGTATCTTCCACTATTGGAATAGAACTCGTTCTATTCTCTGTACAAGCTACTTCATGCAATAGATCCTTAAGCACAAGTCTGCTTCTCGGTACAACATCCTTCATATAGTCTGCTTCCAGAAACCTAGCATTCGTACTAACAAATGTTTTCTGATCAGTAGAGCTATAGAAGATGCAACCTTTCGATTCTTTAGAATGTCCTATGAAGGGGCATACTTCTGAACGACTAGCCAACTTGCTAGTCTTTTGTCTCAGCACATGTGCTAGACAACCCCAGATACGGACGTGGTGTAAAATAGATTTTCTGCCACTCAATATCTCGCAAGGTGTTCCAGGAACCGTTCTAGATGGAACCTTGTTCATAATGTACGCTGCCGCTTCTAAGGCGTATCCATAGAACGAATCGGGAAGTGATGAGTAACTCATCCTCGATTTCACCATATCTAGTAGAGTTCAATTCCTTCTCTCTGACACACCGTTTAATTGCGGGATGCCAGGTGCTGTAAGCTGAGAATGAATACCTTCTTCCCTAAGAAAGTCTTCGAACTCTCCAGACAAATACTCTTCCATTCGATCTGATCGAAGAGTTTTGATCTGTTTCTCTGTCTGCTTCTCGACTAAAACCTTAAACACCTTGAACATTTCAAAGGTTTCAGATTTATGTCGCATAAGGTAGACATAACCAAAACGCGAGTAGTCATCGGTGAAGGTTACGAAATACTCATAGTCTCCCCGTGCCTGGATGTTAAATGGAACACATGCATCAGTATGTACGAGTTCCAAAAGCATACGTGGCTCTAAGACCTTTCGAAAAGAAAAGCCTCTTGGTCATATTGTCCTTGAGAAAGAATTCACAAGTGGGAAGAGTTCCCACCTGTAGAGATTTCAAAGGATCATCCTTAGTCAATCTCTTAATCCTATCTAGGCCAATTTGTCCAAGACACAAGTGCCATAGATATGTGTCGTCGGTCTCATCAACATGTGACCGTTTGTGGCTTCCCAAGTGAATCATAATTCTTTGTCGCTCAAGCTCTTGATTTTCTCAAAACCATTCAAATTACAAACAACATGGTCAGATGCCCCGCGATCTAAGATCCCGGGCGACACTTTGTTTGTCGTGTAATAAGCTTAGGTGACAAATATTCTTGTTCGGTTGGCGTTTTTGGGCTTCCTCTTAAACCTCTTAGAACCAGATGTCGAGGCCTCTATGTTCAGTAACGTTGAGCTCACTTGACTTCTATTTGTTCTTAGGGAGAGGACCCTCGGCAGTCTGCAACTGTTTCATGTGCTCCTAGACTGTATAGTCGAGCTTGTTCATGGAATAGTTCAGACAGAAGCAATTAAAAGAGTCAGAGAGAGTTTTCAAGATCATATCTATTTTGGTGTCTCTATTGATCTCTGATCCAAGAGTCTCCATCTCATTCATATGACCCATGATCGCAAGCATGTGGTCTGAACAAGAGTTTCTGGATTCGTTCTACAGTTCAAGAAACTGCGGAAAGCTTGCTGCCTAGCCTGACGCCAATAACCTCCAAACATCTCAAGTACGTTGTACAACACTTTGTACGTTGTATCGATGTGTGTATGAGACTGCTGCAACACATTGCTCATAGATGCTAGAATATAGCACCTTGTTATCTCATCGGATCTCATCCAAGAGTTATATGCGTCTTGTCTTCCTGACTCGAGTCATAACTCGAAATAGGAGGACAGGGGACAGTGAGAACGTACTTGTGCTTTTACATCGTCAATACAATGTCGAGGTTACGTTTCCAATCTACGTAATTCTCATCCTCGAGTTTGTTTGTACTTAAAATAATTCTATGTGGGGTATTTAAAAGACATTTGCTGAAACAAATAATAAAATAAATAAATTTAGTATGTGCTACAAATGCGAACTACATGATGCATGCAACAGTCCTAATATGGTGAGGAAAGCATGTAAGCAATTCATGATATTATGAACAATAATGATTAATTACTTTTCCTAGGGGAAACCGTAATTAATCGCCTTTCATAGTCGTGACACATCACTATTTAGTTCGAACCATCCAAGAAGTCACAACTTCTAGTTCTTACTAATTACCATAAACTTTGGTCACTTATTTTTAATGCAGGGCCTCGAGGGAGGATTACTTTAAAACATAAGTCTAAGTGTGCAACCGACGTGTGGGCCTTTAATCAAGTCACTTTGATAACGGTTCACCTAGGGGAGACCCCGTATCATCGTTTCTCTTTAAGGCTTGGTTCGTAACAATTTGATTAACTTAATGCTTCCGAAGTACTCCCATTAAAGGGAGGGCCACGAGGGTGACTCTTAGTTCATCACACATTAAGTCAATTAAATTCACATCGGGGACCGTGGGTTGTTTCAACGATAAACAACCCTCCCACTTAGTTTTTGGAAAGAATCATATTCTATTAAAAACAGTTTACAATTTATAACTCATTATTTAATTATAAACTATATGAAAAATTCATGTTAATTTTGATGTTGGCGTTCTATCCTATATGACGTGTGACGTGCTATGCAATGAGATTAAATTAAATAAAGCATAACTAATTTTAACTCATTGAATGGCCTATATCTAAATACAACCCATAAAATAATTACATAAACCATTAAATCCTATTTAATTTTCTATTATTTCCGGTCGAGGTGCTTGATGACGCGTCATTCAGTCGATCGGATTAGCACCCACACGTTTCCATCGTGCGGCCAACTCCGATTTCCTCCCACTCAATTAGCACTCACACGTTCAATAACGTGCGGCCAAATTGAGTCTCTCGGTTTAGCTCTCACACATTCAATAACGTGCGGCCAACACCGAGTCTCCTTCGTCCCTCGTCTTTACATCGCCGGATTACAACAATTTTATATTTTACAACTTAAACGTCCTCGAAAATTGAGGCTCACAATTTAAAAGAAAAATAAAATAAACCCGGACGTAACCGGAAACAAAATCCTAAGGCCATATCAAAAAGGTTCCATCCATAAACAACCAATCATAATTTGTAACATTCATAATGCAATAAACAATCATATCCAAAAACGCCAACAATCAACTAGCTAAAACAAATTTTAAAACTAGTTACAACTTAGATTTTAATGCCAATTATAGCTCTGATACCATTTGTAGGAAATTACTTAACGATTTAAGTAAATTATTATTAAACATAACTAATTACGTGCGGAATTAATAATAAAATCGATCTATCATATTAAACTATTTAATATCTAACAACCTATTGGCATTAAAATCATAAGCATATTAATTAACAATTTAATTCTAAACATGTGATTTCAATAAAATAAAACACTCCAAACAATCATAACAATTATATCGATTAAGAGTATTTAAGATTATCGAAACTTACATCGTCGAGTTATAAATAACTCAGTCAAGGAATTGAAAACGAGTTCGATGCGAGAATCTTCAAGCTTCTCCAATTCCGGGTTTGCAAGAGACTTCCTCAGCTCGTCAACACGGGCAGCAAAGGCGGCAAGCAGGCGCGTCCTTGGGGCTGGTCCGGGAAGCTGGCAGCAGATGGTGCGCGGTCCTCGGCAGGCTGGGAACGGGCGGCAGCGGCTGGACTCGTCCGACGCAGAAGGCAGCGGCCCTAGGAGACCCCGGAGCGACTGAGAGGGGCAGGCACCTCTGGGCTCAGGCGGAGGAACAACGGCGACGTCGGCAGCGACCTGGGCAGAGGCAGGCTCGGCTGGATAAAGGCGGCAGGCTGCTGGGACACGCAGAGGGGCGGTCGGGCGGAGTCAGGCGCAGGTTCGCGCGGATGGGCGGAGG
The DNA here is from genome assembly GCA_958296335.1 of Urtica urens. Taxonomy (NCBI): domain Eukaryota; kingdom Viridiplantae; phylum Streptophyta; class Magnoliopsida; order Rosales; family Urticaceae; genus Urtica; species Urtica urens. The sequence continues at coordinate 9,447,242 of OY282528.1, forward strand.
CAGATCGCAGGCGAAACTTCGCGACGACGCTGAGAGCTCATGGAAGCTCGGATCGGGACGTCGTTTTTTGCGTTGCGTCGGCAACGAACTGACTTAAATGGGTTCGGAGAGACATCTGGGTTTGCAGACTCAGATTCGTCGGATTCATCGAATCTTTGGTTCGGAGGTCAGATTTCCATAAAACGAAAATGGACCAAACAACCACAAGTTGATTCAACGATGACACAAGAAGAAAAACGAGAAGATGAGTGTGGGCTCAGATGAATGCACACGAGAAAACAAAAAACGAAATTTTTCGTCCTCTCGGGTGATAGGGTGGTCGGCTAAGAGGGAGGGGAAGAGAGAGAGAGCAAGCTTGACCTAGGGTTTCCTCAAACCCTTTATTATAGACATTGTTAATGGGCTTTCATGTGGGCTTTTGTTGAATCGATATTCAACCCAAAACCATGTTAATGGTCGGCCCGTATGTCCTACTCGTTTCTCAATTTTATTTCCCAAATTGCCTTGATTTAATTTCCAAATTCGACTTAATTTAGAACTCTCATCTATTTAATAACTCGTTATTAAATTGTTTCATGATTATCGAATAACATAAAACGAGAAACGTTTTATTTTCTAATATTGTTATTATGAATTCTCAAGAAAATTATTATTACAATAATAAAGTTCTTTAATTCACAAAATCAATAATTAATGAATAACACATTATTCATTAATTCGCTTGGAAAATAAATTTCTCTATACAAATCACAATTTGTATTTTATGAGTAAATCAATTTATTGCGTTCAATTAATCTCTTCTAAATGTGCATCATTGAGACCTTATGGACCCACATGAACGAAGCTTGAGAATAAAGAACAGACTCAATAATTCACAAATTATTTCCGGCTTATAATTCTTAATAATGGTCGACTCCACTAAAGGACCAATATTGAAAATCTCTAAGTTCATGCGCGCATATTTTTCCGTTTGAAGTCACAGAACTTTTCTGTACTCGATCCACGGTGTACTTTACCAAAATACCCTTCGTGTGTATCAGTAAGTCCGGGGAATGTAAAATTACCGTTTTACCCCTAGAGTTACTATTTCACTAACTCGTTTGTTACTTGTGAATGAGAAAAAACATAAAGTGAGACGTCAATACATGTCACATGTTTTAATCAAGGAATCTCATATTCAATGATTATCTGGCCAGATTAATTCATTCACTATCTCGTAACAAACCATAGTGTGATACAATGACTTTCATTATGTGTACACGAATTCCATATCTGTGAATCACATAATCCAACACTACAACATTATGTCACCAACCGTCGGGTCAGATGCAGCCATTACACGGCCATCGCCCATTGACAAATCAAATGACATAAAGTGTAGTATCGACTATGCACTCACCTCAGGATTAAGGTAGTTATCGAAGTACCCCTCGTATGTGATCTTGGAGCTTCTGGATTAAACGGTTTTATATCGAGCTTCCATAGAATCACTAGGTCTTGTTCAATATCTTCTATAAGATATCAAGAATGAAATCATAGAGTCACAACTTTCTATATCACATGATAAGATATCATGATTCATTCAAACAATCGTTAATTAGACTCGAATGCTCAATCGGTCTTAAGATTGTGAACAAATGGTTTAAACTAGTCACAAGGGGTTATCATGTCAAATCTGTATTTAACACCCTTTTCGTTGATGACAGTTTCAGAGCGTAGTATACATACATAAACACAAACTATATGAAAAGAAAGCTTATTTATTAATATTAATGTTTCAGCAAAATATTACAAATAATAAATAAAATGTCTAATATTCTCCTTTGTGGGCACCAATCCCAACACAGCCTAGGTAGAATTTTGACCAAAACATGCATCAAGAGGAGAGTTTTATTTCCCTTTAATTATAACGACAATTACCCAAAAGGAAAAGAGTAAATAAATTTCCTTGAGAAGGAAATAAATAAGCTAAGTGAGGAAACAAATTTCCTCCTTGCTTGAGGTGTATGGCCGGCCATATTTGAAGAGAAAGGGGAAGGAAAAATCAAATATTGTATCGTGAATACATTATTCTTTCATGAATGAATAATTGACCTTTATAATACATTTTTAACCTCATTCTTGCTATTTGGCCGACTCCTCTCCTCTCTCTCTCTCTAGAAAATATTTTTTTTATTTTGGCACCTAAGTCCTCATTAGACTTAGGCTAAATTAGCTCTTTAGCTCATAGACTTGTTCTTTAGTTATTGTGTTTAATTGTGCCCACACACAAATCCTTCTAAACCTCTATAGACTCTTGTAATAAAAACTTTAGGTTTCTCAAGTTCACGTTTAGGTTTGAAGGAATCAAGCTAGAAGAGAAAATCAACCTTTCTCAAGATCCATTAAAGATCAAGCTACATGAAAGGTTAGTATTCAAGTAATTAAATAATATTTTTAATTTATAACATGTATATGCCCTTTATCTAGGTTTGTAGAAATTGTTTTACTAGTAAAGAAATTTTATATTCCGCCATTAACATGATTAATTATAAAAAAAAAAATTTAACCCTAGACCTGAGCTATAGTCAAAGTATAAGCATGTACATTTTATTTAAAATCATTATAAGAAAAATTGTTTTCTAAATTTATTTGAATAATGGTTTTTCAAAGACTAGATCTTACAAAAAAATTATTTTTTGGTACGACCTCTAAAATTAATGTGTTGATTTCCACTAGTTAAATATGCTATATAAATACATTAAAAACAGTTTTATATTATTTTATGTTTAGCATACTCAAAATTAATGTTTTGACAAGTTTGAAAATTTGTGTACATAGTTTAAAGTAGTTTATTGAACTTCTAGTTTAAATTTGTTATTGAATGTTTTATATTATGTTATTTATTGTATATTGTGTTTAATTGGTAACATGTTAATATAACACACAATTGAAATCAAAACATACAATTAAAATATTTCAATAAACGTCTTTCCTATTACGCCTAGATCCGACGTAGTTTTAATTGTTTTTCAATTTCTGGACAAATTGTTATGGCTCAGTAAATCGGGCATAACTCTTTGTTTGGAACTTGAAAATTAGTGGTTCTTAAACCAAATTAAAATTAAGGAAGTTAGCTATCCAATGCAATTGTTTTCCGCTCAATCGGATACCGGATGTGTCATTTATAACATTTTAAGTCCGAGGTCTACGGCTGTCCGCGAGTCCAGGATTTTTAATCTGGATTTTGCGACTCCAAGCTTCCTCCCCTCTTCTTGATGCTTTCGTGGATTTCTGACGTTCACGCGCTCAACCACCATGAAGACGCCTTGAAGGAAGATGTCACGAAGATGAAGATATTAGTTTTAGGAGATTTTTAATCTCAAAAACTTTCAAGTGCAAAAGTGATGATTTTATTAATCTCACACACTTTCCTTAGGAAAAATAAATTAATAGACAAAAAGATCCGAGTATGTTCTTTGTGCCTAAGTGCATTAACATTACGCTCCCCTCACAAATATCGATTTTAGGGTTCATTTTTTCTAGTGATCCACTCTATTTCTCTTTACTAATGGAAATATGTTTCCTATACGTAAATAGTAGATGTGCCTTTTTTCCAAAAATTAAGTGGGAGGGTTGCACTTATTGTTTGCAACCCAGGATGCCCTTATTTTCTAAAAGCTAAGAGGGATGGTTGTACTTATTGTTTGCAACCCGCGATCCCCAACACTAAGTAAGTGAAGTGCATATGTCTCCGGACTAAGAGTCACCCTCGTGACCCTCTCTTAAATGAGAGTACTCATAGACGCATTCCTCCTAACATTGCTTTTATAGCTACGTTCAAAAGTGAAACAATGAGACAAGACCTCCCCTCGGCGGATTTTTTTCAAAGTAGATGTTGTTGAACTAAGTGGTTGATTACACACTTGGCTCAAACTCTAGTAATCTTCCCTCGAGGCTCTGCGAAAAGTTTTGAGTGATCAAACTTCTTTATAAGGTGGCTAGTCAAAGCATTGATGTATTGACATATTGACTATGCATTAATGATGTGCCATTTACTTATGAAAGGAGACTTTTTTGCGGCCTTCCCTCGAAGGAGTAAAATTGTCATTTGTTCATAACACATTTGGATTTATTCTTGTCTAATAAAATTAAACTTAAAATCCTAAACAAAAGACTAATCGTAAATTGTTTCAACTTTCAGCAACATGTCTCTAAACCTCATCTCTACTATCCTTTCCTCGAACAAACTGGAAGGCGATAACTACGTAGATTGGAAACGTAACCTTGACATCGTCCTTACCGTGGACAAGCACAAGTGTGTATTCACCACCCCATGTCCTCCTGAAACGAATGATGATTCGACTCAAGAGGACAAGGACGCCCTTGCGGCCTGGCTCAGATCCGATGAGATTGCGAGATGCTATATTTTAGCGTCGATGAACAATGTGTTGAAACTATGAAATGCTCTACAATCTCCAGGAGATGTTTGGAGGGCAAGGGCGTCAGGCTAGGCAACAAGTGGTATGACAGTTTATGATATGTCGTATGAAAGCAAGGACTCCTGTTAGAGAATATATGATGCTGATCATAAGTTATCTTAATGAGATGGAAATCCTTGGAGATTGATGGAGAAACCAAGATAGATATGATCTTGGAAACTCTCCCTGAATATTTTGATACTTTAGAGCTGAACTACTCCATGAATAAGTTAGGGTGCACTATTACCGAGCTAATGAAGGAGCTTCACACCGCTGAGGGACTCTTATAGAAAAAGAGGACAACTGGAGAAGCTCATGCTACTGAGCACAGAGCCTCCACCTCTTGATCTAAGAAGAGATCTCACAGAGCGGATAAAAAGAACCCTAGCAAGGTTCAGAAGAAAAAGATGCCCTAGACTGCCAAGGTGGACAAGTCTAAGGACAACTATCAACATTGCAATGAGCCCGGACACTGTCGTTGGAATTGTCCTACCTACCTCAAAGCTAAAGGGAAAGGTATTGTACTTATTACTATAGCTTGTTTAGTAGCTGATAATGTATCATCATGGATTCTTGACTCCGCTGCTACTAATCATATTTGTTATTCCTTGAATGGGTTCAGGAAAAGCAAAAGCTTAGAGGATGGCGACTTTTGCTTCAAATGGGGTGATGGGAGCTTGGTGTCTGCTAAGGCGGTGGGATTCGTGACACTGTCTTTCGAAGACAGAACTTTAAATTTAAATAATGTGTAAACTGTTTCTTCTTTTGGGAAAAACTTAATATATGTAGCTCAAATTGCTGAGCAGAATTATTATTTAAAGTTTATTGATAATGGAATTTGTATTAGTTCTTCGAATTCATTTGTCACTGATGCATGTTTAAAGAATGGTTTATACTATATTTATCCTACACAATCTTTGCTATTAGACACTGAAATAGATAATGATCTAATTAGGGAACCCCAGAGGATCAAACTTAATGATTCCTCTTATCTAATAAAATCAACACGTCTCTGGCACTAAAGACTTGGTCATATTAGTCTAGATAGAATTAAGAGACTTGTGAGGGATGGTCCACTCAAAGCCTTTGTAATAGGCTCACTGCCGACTTGTGAATCATGTATTGAAGGAAAAATGACCAAACAACCTTTCTTTGATAAAGGTCGAAGAGCCACTGAGCTGCTGGAACTAATATATTCTGATGTATGTGGTCCACTCGGAATTCAAGCACGGGGAGGATACGAATACTTTGTTACCTACCGATGATTACTCAAGATATCGATTTGTCTATCTGCTCAAACACAAACCCGAAACCTTTAACGTATATAAGGTTTTTGGGCTTTAGTGGAAAAGAAAACTGTCAAACTAATCAAAAACCTTCAATCTGATCGAGGTGGTGAGTACTTGTTTGAGGAGTTCGATGACTTTCTTAAAGAAGAAGGTACCGTTTCTCAGCTTACAGCACCTGGCACACCTCAACAAAATGGAGTGTCAGAGAGAAGGAATCGAACTTTGATGGATATGGTAGATCAATGATGAGTTACTCATCACTCCCTAATTCCTTTTGGGGATATGCCCTCGAAACTGCCGCATATATTCTAAACCAAGTTCCGTCTAAGACGGTCCCTAGTACTCCTTATGAACGATGGACTGGGCGTAAAGCTAGTTTAAGCCACATCAGAATTTGGGGTAGCCCTACACATGTGCTAAGGCAAAAGACTAGCAAGTTGGCTAGTAGGTCAGAATTATGTGTGTTCGTTGGATTTCCAAAGGAAACCAAAGGGTTCACATTCTATAGTCCCGAGGACGACAAAATGTTTGTTAGCACTAATGCTCATTTCCTTGAGAATGACTATATGAAAAATACGAGACCTAGAAGCAAAATTGTGCTTGAAGAAAAGTTGGGTGAGGATGCTTCAACCTCATATGTAAGATTTGTTCTTACCCCAACTGAAATGCAACCTAACAATTCAGAACCTCGTGAAGTGGTACTTCGACGTAGTGGGAGGGTTTCTGAAAAGCCTGATAGGTATATGTCTTATGGCAAAACTCTTGTAGCCGTCGCTGACATGGATGAACCTGTTTCCTACATCTAAGCAGTGGCTGGTTCTAAATCAAACCTTTGGTTTGATGCTATGAAAGTTGATATAAATTCTATGTATGTCAACAAAGTCTGGAAACTTGTAGACCTACTTGAAGGGGTTAAACCTGTAGGGTGTAAGTGGATCTATAAGAAGAAAAGCGGTCCGGATGGGAATGTTGAGACATTCAAAGCGCGATTAGTGGCTAAGGGTTATACCCAAAAGGAAGGTATCGATTATGAAGAAACCTTCTCACCGATCGCAATGCTTAAATCCATCCGTATACTTCTATCCATAGTTGCCGCTCTCGATTATGAGATCTGGCAGATGGATGTCAAGACTGCCTTTCTGAATGGAAATCTTGACGAGCGCATTTTCATGGCTCAACCAGAAGGTTTCGTGGAACGTGATCAAGAGAACAAGGTTTGTGAATTGATTAAATCCATTTATGGATTAAAGCAAGTATCTAGATCATGGAATATTAGATTCGATGAAAGTGTAAAAGGCTTCGGTTTTGAACAGTCAATAGATGAACCTTGTGTCTATAAGTTGATACACGAGGGCAAGGTTGTGTTTCTGGTATTGTATGTCGATGATATACTACTCACTGGTAATGATGTAGGTAAATTATCTGAGGTTAAAATTTGGTTAGCTAAGCAGTTTGATATGAAGGATCTAGGGGAAGCTGCGTACATTCTGGGGATTCATATCTTTCGAGATCGAAAGAACCGGACCATGTCGCTCTCCCAAGCATCTTATATAGATAAGGTGTTGGATCGCTTCGCCATGCAAAACTCCACGAAGGGCCTAAACCCCTTTAGACATGGAGTCTCACTCTCTAAGGACCAGTCTCCCAAGACTGCACAAGAGATTGAGGACATGAGAAAGATTCCCTATGCCTCAGCCGTAGGAAGTCTCATGTATGCTATGATGTGCACTAGACAAGATATATGTTTCGTTGTTGGCGTAGTTAGCCGTTTCCAATCAAATCCTGGACCCGAGCAATGGGTTGCTGTTAAGCATGTTCTTAAGTATCTTCGGAGAACTAGGAACTTGATGCTTACATATTCAGGTACTGGCCTGACTATGACGGGGTATACCGATTCCGACTTTCAGGCGGATAAGGATTCTAGGAAATCCACTTCAGAATTTGTGTTCATCCTGAATGGTGGATCTGTAGTTTGGAGGAGTATTTAGCAATCTTGTATTTCTGACTCCACCATGGAAGCAGAATACGTGGCTGTTTGTGAAGCATCCAAAGAGCTGTATGGCTTAGAAAATTCCTTAAGTATTTGGAAGTCGTTCCAAATGACAACGAGCCCATGACACTTTATTGTGATAATAATGGGGTTGTTGCTAACTCAAAGGAACCTAGAAGCCATGAGCGCTCTAAGCATATTGAAAGGAAATACCATTTGATTAGAGAGATCGTGCAGCGCGGAGACGTGGAAGTGAAGAAAATCTCAACGGTTGAGAACCTAACAGATCCTTTCACCAAGGCCTTATCCAACAAGGTCTTCGACCAACATCGAGACGAATTAGGCATGAAGGACTACTATCATCTTCTTAGAGTCAAGTGGGAGTTTGTTGGCAGAGATGTCCACAAGAAGATTGTTTATTTACATATTGATGTAATATATAAATCTTTATAAAGTCCTTATTGTAATTTGCTGATTAAATTAATAAAATTTGAAACATTCATTCATTCCTTTTTAGTTTGATTGAAGATTTATGATATTCAATAGTCTTATAGTACTTAATCAAACCTAACAATGTATGAAGAGATAAATGTATATTTGCGTGAACAAACTCTTCATGGTTTGGCTAAAACGATATATTCGCAGTCTAAAGATCAACGGACTATTGATCCCAGTATGATTGTTGGAAGAATCTATGATGTCTGGTTACGAGGCATAGAGAGTTAGGAACTCTATAGTTCCAGTGTATATTTCGAAGATACTGAATTGACAAGTGCATCTTTAGAGACAATAGAGGAACAAACCATTTAACATCTTCTATCTCAAGGTCACTATGTATGAATTGCATCATGCTTACCTAAATCCTGAAATGAGACATGTCATTTCATAGCATTAATACTCTCATTTGAGAAAGTCAAATTCTAGATCCATTATGTTATCTAGACTAGGCCAATTGGTGAGATATTAAGTTATGAAGATGACATGAACCAACTTTGTGAAGTTCTCATATATATGGAATTCATGTACAAGATTGTTGAGATGCAATATATATTACCTCATGCTTTATTACTTGGATTGTTAATAAATGAACTGCGTAGTATCCAAAATTAAGTAGCAACTTTATTTGGATGAAACAATGTGACTTGTTAGCTCATCGTCAATACGTTGTTTCTAACTTATTCACAAGTAACAAAGGAGTTGAGGAAATAACAACTAGAATGGTAAAATGATAATTTTATAAATCTCAACTAGTTGATAATATACATGAAGAGTAAACATTGATAACATTCAATGGATCCGCTCAATATAATTAAGTTGAATTTGAGTAGAAAATAAATTCATTTTAACCGAGAGATTCTCAGTGTCAACTCTTTAGTGGAGTCAGTTGACATTAAGCTAATACTCGGAAAAGGTTTGGAAACTTTTGAGTCCGAGTATAGAAGCTCAATCTTTGTTCATTTGGATCCATAGGGTCACTATTACAGGTGATTAGAGTAGGATTGTTAAACTGAAAGTTAAGTAAAAATAAGTTCAAATGTTGAACTAGACTTTTTTCTCGGAAAATGTCTAAATGGTATTTTTGTCCACATGGATATAAAATGATGCTAATGTCAAAATAAGATTTTGAATATTTTCATATGATGAAAATTTAAATCATTTTCTAAAACCGAAAAGTCATTTAAGGCATTATGAAATTAATTTCGTTATTTGTGCAATTATAATTCTACAATGGGTATTTTAAGAATTGTCTTAAAAGAAATAAGGAAGCATCTAGAAGGTCACGCCTAGGTAGAATTTCGACCAAAACATGCATCAAGAGGAGAGTTTTATTTCCCTTTAATTATAACGACAATTACCCAAAAGGAAAAGAGTAAATAAATTTCCTTGAGAATGAAATAAATAAGCTAAGTGAGGAAACAAATTTTCTCCTCTCGGGAAAGGGAAAATCAAATATTGTGTCATGAATACATTATTCTTTCATGAATGAATAATTGACCTTTATAGAGTTTTCCTTCTCCTATAAATAGAGTCTCACATAGAGATGTGAAAACAAGGTTTTTCTAAGCTCATTCTTGCTCTTTGGCCGACCCCACTCATCTCTCTCTCTCTAGAAAATAATTCTTTTATTTTGGCACCTAAGTCCTCATTAGATTTAGGCTAATTAGCTCTTTAGCTCATAAATTTGTTCTTGAGTTATTGTGTTTAATTGTGCTCACTCACAAATCCTTCTAAACCTCTATAGACTCTTGTAATAGAAACATTAGGTTTCTCAAGTTCGCCTTTAAGTTTGAAGGAATCAAGTTAGCAGAGAAGATCAACGTTTCTCAAGATCCAATAAAGATCAACCTACAAGAAAAGTTAGTATTTGAGTAATTAAATAATATTTTTAATTTATAACATGTATATGCACTTTATCTAGGTTAATAAAATAAAATTACTAGTAAGCAAAATTTTATATTCCGTCATTAAAATGATTAATGATAAAAAAAAAATTTAACCCTAGACATATTCCAACAAAACCCTGTGACAATATAAACTCACCCACATACCAAAAATTGATTCAACAATAATTCTCTGGGATTTTTGGGAGATCAAGAGGGTGGGCTCGTTTATTGAACAACGGGAGACGGGAATCACTCAAAGAATCAAATCAAGAATCAAGAAAACAATTTTTCTTGATCTTTCTCTCTATCCTCGGCCAAGAACTCTCTAGGGGAAGGAGAGTGGCCGAAATTATGAGGTTAGGTCAAAATTAGGGTTTCTTTTTTATCCTTTTATACTTAGGTAGAATGGGTTTAAGTTAGGTCAAACTCATTAGTCAAGTTAAGCCTTATTAAGCCTTTTTAATGAGTAATTAAAATTAATTTCGACCATAATTCATGAATTATTTTCGGCCAAACTAATTTAATTTTATCCCCAAATATATTTGATTTATTTCTAAATTTAATTAATTTAGAATATCTCATTTATTTAATGACATTTCATTAAGAAGAATTGCTCTAACTAAGCCACATGAAACGTTGCAATTGTAAAATACCCAATATTTTGCAAACGTTTAAAAAATACCCAATTAGTCCTACGTGGCATATTCTTAGGCAATTGCATTTCAATTTTTGCCCTTTTTATTTTAGTTTCCGTGTGTTTTTTTTTTATTTCCAGTCTTTTTATATTAACGAAACTTAACCTGATTTTTAGGGAAATCTTATTTAATTTTCTTATTTTAAACAGCGAATTCGTTTTTTAGTTAATTCATGATATTTTTGAATAAGTCAACTAATAAATGCATAAATCATTTTGTTTTTTCATTAATTTTATTCAGATATATTTCATTAATTGCTATATTTATCATCGGTTACAAATTACACGCATGAAGTACTAGTTAATTTGCGTCAATTTATATTACACACACATTTTAATCTTATCTATCCACCTGATTTCATGGGACTCAATTACAATAAAATAAAAACTATACGAATGTTCTTCTTCGTCATATTCTTCTTCTTTTCGCCGGCCGTCGACTTCTCCATCATCTTCTTCTTCTTTTCTCCGGGGGAAGTTTCTTTCATTATTTCGGCTTCTATTCCTTTGGAGCTTTCTCGGTCGCCGGAATAGTTATGTGCGTTTGTGTTTCGATGGGAATGAGAGAGAGAGAGAGAGAGTAAGTTTGAGTGTTGAAGGGGGTTAGAGTTTAAGAGATTTGATGGGGTATATAACAACTTTCCAAAACAACTTCTCCCTCCCAAATTAAAAGTCTTCATTAATTTTTTGTAAATTCCAACATATCCGACTCTTTAATTGGAGAGAGAAATTGAGTCTATATTTGTACATAAAATTCGGCCATAATTTATTTAATTTTTGAAAATTAATTTCCAAAAATTACAAAACCGAAAAGGGTATAATAGTCTGATAATTTGCGTTAATTTCTACAACTGCGTATTAACCAAAACTTACAAAAAATTGGGTACTTTGCAAACTCAATACTATAGAAGGTATATAGCTCTTTATCCCTTTCATTAAATCTTCTCACACTATGCAAACAAGTACGAAACGAGAAAATATTTAATTTCATCTTTTATTTATTTGAATCATCAAATTAGATTATTATCAATATAATAACATAATATGATTCATTAAATAAATGTAATATAAGTAACAAATTATTTATTTAATTACTTAGAAATTAACTCTCGTAGTGTAAATCACAATTTACATTCAATGAGAAAATCAATTGTTCTAGTTCAATAAATCTCGTCCGAGAGTCTATTACTGAGACCTTATGGACCCACATGAACGAAGCTTTAGAATGAAATCCGAACACAAAAGTTCACAAACTTTTTCCGACTTTTAATTCTTAATATTAGTCGATTCCACTAAAGGAATAATATTGAAACTCTCTAAGTTCACATGCGTTTATTTTTCCGTTTGATGTGATAAAACAATTCTTCACACGATCCACAGAGTATTTTACGATATTACCCTTCATGTGTATCAATAACTCAGAGGAATGTAAAATTACCGTTTTACCCTTGAGTTATTATTTCACTAACTCCTTTGTTATTTGTGAATGAGAAAAACATAGAGTGAGATGTCTTTACATGTCACATGTTTTAATCAATGAATATTCTATTCGATAAATACCAGTCTTGGTTTATTCATTCACACTCTCATAACAAAGCATAGTGTGATACTAATACATCAGCATTGTTTCAACATGAATTCTGTATATGTGAATCACGTGATCCAATATAACAACGTTATGACAACAACCGCTGGGTCAGATGCAACTATAACTTAGCCATTCCTCATTGACAAATCAAATGTCATATAGTGTCACATCGATGCATTCACTTCAGGATTTAGGTAAGTACCAAAATACCCCTCGTATGTGATCTTGAAGTTTCAAGTGATGAAACGGTTTTATCTCGAGCTTCAGAGTATCACAGGCCTTGTTCAATATCTTCTGTAAGATATCAAGAATGAAACACAGAGTCACAACTCTCTATATTAGAAGATAAGATATCTTGCTTCATTCAAACAATCATTACTCAGAATCAATTGCCCTATCGATCTTTAGATTGTGAACTAATATTTTAAACTAGTCATAAGGGGTTATCTTGTCAAGTCTGTACTTAGCACCCCTTTCGTCGATGACAGTTTCAGAGCGTAGCAAACATACATAAACACAAACTTAATCAAGAATGAATATTTAATTTTATTTAATGTTTCAGTAAACAAAATACAAATGTATTTATAACATCTAATATTTTCTTTGTGGGCACCAATCCGAATATATATATATTAGTTATATGCCCACGTAAACGTTTACCAATTTCAATATACCGAACGTTTGGATAAGTTTGTGAAGATACTCACTGTAAATTGTTTACAATCAAATTGAGTCCAAATTACCCTCCCTAATAATTTCGGAAATTGTTATTGCTTATTGAAATTGAATTTGAAATATTTAAATTTTAAGTGATCGGTTGACTTGTATTTAAAATTTGAAAATTTACAGTGTTATGCATATTAACACAAACTTCGTGTGTATTTACACAAACTTATCCAAATGTTATGTATATTGAAATTGGTAAACGTTTACATTGATATTTAACTAAAACACCCACATATATATTTTGGTTTATGCATAATGAATATAATTTGTTACTTATGTTTGTATTAATTTTAAGAGCGAAAAAGAAAGAATGAGAAACATAAATAAAAAAACGAAATCAAAATAAATGTTAGACGGAAATTGATGTAAGTTTCAAATAAAAATGATAATGATACAACAATTACAATTTTACTTTATGTCAATTTTCTAAAAAATATGATTTTATTTTATTTAAAAATTTGAAAAGTAAATCACTTCTTAAAGTAAAATATCGCATCACATCTAATCAAAGTTGGTTTTGTTTTTGTAGCAGTGTCTAGTATAAGTCTCGTAGCTACCACAAGATTGTGTTGGAGAAGATGAATAAACCAGTACCAAAGGTCGATGCACCTTTGGACTGCAAGCGAGATGCAAACTCACCGAGGAAGAGCAAAGTACCACTACAAGTACTTCACTGATGGCCACGGAATGAGCAGGGGAACACCTTAAACTGATTGTTGCCTTCACCGCAAATATTGCCGAAACTTCGCTGCTAAAATATAATAATAAAGATACTAAAAACTGGAGAAATTATTTATATACAAATTCTATTCGTAGAAAAAAGTATACATAAACTTCAGTGGTTGCCCCTTCTGCGAACGCTTTACTGCTGAAACATACCAAAAATACTAAAAAGAAAGAGTTTTATTTAAATAATTTCTACATGTAGAAACCATATTTATATATTATGGCTTCGCCCGGGTTCGAACCGGAGACCTTCAGTGTGTTAGACTGACGTGATAACCAACTACACCACGAAACCATTGGATGATGCTAGGTATAAATGTTTAATAATTATACATAATCCAATAATAAAAAATTAGATTAATACGTTTGTGTAAATGAAGTACCAATGTTTGAGAGGAAAAGCGACAACATAGATACCGGGATTGAGAGAGCGAAAGAGATATGCTAATCTCCGGCGATTTCACGTTCACAGCCTCTCCAAATTCACTTCTCTCCCGAACCATCAACACCAACACCATAACATCCACTTCACTTCTTTACCCACCAATTATCGTCTCTCTCTGCCCTCCGACACGGCGGCTCAGCCGGGCCCGCAGTGCTGACGTGTGCGCCAGAGCGAAGGCGAAGAAGCGCGGGGTTCATCATCCAATACCGGAAATGACGGGAATGTCTTCGTTCGACGAGGAGTTCGGCAGCGACGTCGACGGCGACATCGATGACGACGGCGACGAAGACGGCGATACGCTCCTGTTGCCGTTGGAGAAGATGAGGGAGTGGATGAAGAACAAGCCTCCAGGGTTCGGAGAAGGGAAGGTTTACGATACAGCTATTGAAGACCAACTGTTTGACGAAATTCTCCAGAGCAGAGAGGCTCAGGCTGCGAATCTCAACAAGCTTAAGCACGAGGGCGTCAAGTCCAAGCGAGACGAAGATAAGAAGAAAGGTCGTTTCTTTATTTATATAGATAATGAAATATTACATTCATTTTCTACGTTGCTCTAACTTCAAATTGATTTGGGATGAAAACTAGTAATTACTTAAATGATGTGCGAAATGATGACACCTAAATGTTGATTGGCTTGTGTTTGTCGATTTTTTCAGCTAATGAGGTTGTTCCGAGCGGGGTTCAAGTCAGAATAACGAACCTTCCGAAGAAGAAGAACGTGCATAGAGATCTTAGCACGGCTTTCAAAGGCGTTGACGGTTTGATTAGTATAAACCCGGCCGTGATTGGGAACAAGAAGACCCGAGACCCGGTTTGCAAGGGGTTCGGTTTCGTCTACTTCAAGTCCCCGAAAGACGCTAACAGGTAACGACAGAACCTAATTATTATTATAATATTGAGCCAGACAATGATGAACTGGGTGCATTTCCGTTGATAGGTTCGTAGAGACGTTCTCTCGGCAGAGCATTGCCTTTGGGAAGGTTCAGAAACAGATCATATGCGAGGTGGTGAAGGATTCTCTGAGACCCGATCCTCCGCGCGTGAAATCGACGGACGGCACTAAGATCCAAGTCTTGGAAGACGCTTCGGAGATGGAAAACGAGTGGGAGATCAACATCTCTGTTGAAGTTGATGATGGACATGATGACGAGGACGATGCTTATTTGTCCGAATGGGAAGAAGAAGAAGAAGAAGATGATGAAGAAGACGAGGAAGAGGAAGAAGAAAATCTCGAGTCTGTTACCGAGCTGGAGTTGAATCCGAGGGGTAGTTACGAACTGAAAACAGAATCCAAGCCGAGAGATATTTCTCCTCCGATTGGTATGGTGAAGAGGCTTGGCGTCAAAGACAAGACTGCCCAAGTGCCGAAGATAAAAGTGGCGGTGAAAGGGAAAAATTCTTTCTCGGGCTCAGCAAAGAGGTAAACTTTCACGAAGAAGAATGATCTGATAATAATATCATTTACTTTATTTTATTTATTTAATGGAATTTTTATGGTTTGGCTTTCAACAACTGTGCAGGTTAAAGGGCAAGGAAAAGGCTGTGATGAACGATGTCTTCTCTAAATACGGCAAAAAATCTGCCGTGGGCTCTAAGAAATAGAGACAGTTAGGTAAAATATGCATTGTCTAGTTAGAGCTTATTTGTTCATTTGTTTTAGCTGTGATATTTGAACATTTTAGCAAGAGTGTCCTATGTAAGTTCGTTAATGTGTATTAATTACAAGCTGTTAATTTCTTCAATGCCCTATACTCAAAAAATTTGCAGCAACTAAGTGGTTATATTAAAAAAAAGTGAACGGATTACTTGGGTTTAAAACAAAAAAGTAGACCAAAGAATATGATTAGTTTAAATCTCTTATGAATCACTCGCCGTTGTAGGGCAGTCTTGTTACTTTGTCGTAGGATGGTCTTGTAACTTCTTAAAACAGTCACCTACATGATGGTCCTATCACTGCTATCAAGTCTTGTGAGGAGTCATCTTAAGACGATCATGTCATCCATCTTATGAACTACTCTTTGGATCACATCACGAGAAACATAGATTTTTTCATTCCCATCGCTTGTGTTTGCTAAAAGGTCTTCGTATTGGGAAAACAAGCACAACCAAAGATCCGAAGAAGACCATAATTTAGTTTTTGGTGAAATAAATTTTCTAAGGGAGTGTTGTTTGAAAGAGTAGGAGTAGGAAACCTATTGTGGAAATAAACAACAGTTCTCAAAGCCTCATCCCAATACTTAAATGAAAGTCTCGAGTGAGCTAATAGAGCAAGGCCATTCTCAACAATATGCCTATGTTTGCGCTCAATCAAGCCATATTGTTCATGACTGTGCAGATAAGGACTCTTATGTAATACTCCAAAGGTTTCAAGAAACTTTGTAAATTGTCTAAACTCCCCTCCCCAATCAAATTGAACACATTTGATAGTGAATTAGGTTTGAAGTACACCTTGGGTTTTGAAAATTTTGAAGGTTTCAAGGGGCATCAGATTTGGCTTTAACAACGTAAATCCAAGTGTATCTCGAATATGCATCAACAAATGAGATGTAATATAGATAACCATTTCGAGACAAGTGTGGAGAGGTTCCCCAAAGGTCTATGTGTATTAACTGTAATGGCTTAATGTATTTGGTTTCTGAAGTCAGAAAAAGGGAGTTATGAATTTTACCATATCAACAAGCACGACAAGTCCCAACATCGTCTTTATTTATTGAACATTGAACATTACAAGAACTTATGACCCGTTGAACAATTTTAATTGATGTCCCAAACTAAAATTCCATAATTGATAAGAAGATGATTTAGGTAATTTGACATTAATTAAGGCACACAACAGTGAGAGGACATTATAAGAGAAGAACTGAAATGAGGCACAACTTTAGACAAATTTGGTAGCTCTTCTAGACAAATTAAGGAGATTTTTTGTTATTTCAGGAACATGAAGAAGATACTTTAAACAAAAATGATCAAAGGAATATATAGAATGGAAAGAGATATGTCCAACATGTTTAATAACCAAACTCTTGCCATCTCCGACGTGAACCTACTCTAAGCTAAAGTACTCCATCTTCGACTCCAAATTTTTCTCATCAGCATTCACATGATATGAGGCCCCCGAGTTAGGATACCACTCATTCTCTGGATTGTACCATTGAGCATTGAGAAATCTCGCATTGTGCCAACTCAACTCCTGAGATTCGTCTGTCTGAAGAGATAGAGCCGCCAAGTGACCTTCCAAAGCACCACTAGAATGACTTGGTCATATGGCTGCGAGCAGAAGAAGCACTGGAGAGCCAAGTGGCCCAGCTAATGACAGACCTAACACTCTGTAGAAGCACTAGAGAAACCACGTCCAGAACATCTACGACCTCGAAACCGACGCCTTTTGGAGTTGAAACTTTGATTAGGAAATCCTCCTCTGAACTGAGCTTGGGGCGGAGTATAGCCACAACGAGAATAAAGAGCTTGAGACGACGCGTAACCTCTAGATCCTCGAAATTTACTTTCACCTCCACGACACCAATTAGAGAAATGAGGAACAGATGTATAGTTAGAACTCATTCCAGTAGATCTAGACTGGTGAGCATCAAGATCATCATATTTTTGTTCGATTTGAGCTTCTTGAGACAACGACAAATCTTCAATCACATAAACAGATTGAACATAATTCTTGGCTATCGTTGTCAACACAAATTTCTATATTCACTCGATAGACCTTCACAGATCACATCCACATGTTCTTAACAGAATGACCAACAAGAATACGCAAATCGACGTGTTTCCGAATCATGAGTAGGTATTCGTTTATCGTGGAGTCATTCTTCTTTTTTCTTTGTAATTGAAGTTTGAACTGTGTGACTTTAGATTTGTTCTGAGCATAGAAATAAGTTTCAAGATTCTTCCATACCTTATTCGAAGACTCACAACTCGCAACATCAACAAGAATACTCTCAGTTATTGAGGCTAATAGCCACAAGACAAGAAGTTGATTCTGCTGCATCCAAAGTTTGTAATACTCATTAACACAAATTCGCAGCTTCATCACAACACTGCATAAATTTTACTGGAGTCACTGAGAAGAAAATCTTCCAGATCGTGACCTCGAACAGTAGATAAGTTTTTTCTTTGCTATACCAGAAAATTGTTCAGGTCTAGTTTTATAGAAACATTATTATTGAAAACAATCGAAGATGAATTTGTAGAGATGGTTATTTGTTGAGAAGCTTATGCACTTTCAGTTACAGAGTCAAGAAGAATTTTATAAGCTGAATCCATGATTCAATAATGAAACAGAGAAGAAAAGATTGATTGGAAAAAAATCGATCAGATTTTTGTTATCATTCAGCTCTGATACCATATTGAGTGTCGAGAGAGAATAGTGAATGATGGAAAATATTTATTCTATGAGAAGAAAAGTATTAATACTCTTGTACAGTAAATGTAAAATGCCACACCATTTATTAGTCCCAAATATAAAAAAAAATGAAGCTTTAAAAGAATAAATATTTGAAGGTATAGAAGGATTAAACTATGGAGAATATGGGTGGAGAACATGGAGGTGCATAAAATGTTAAAGAGATTTGTCACTAACCCCATCCTTCTTTTATTTCTCTGCAAGCCACAATGGCTTCGTCTTCAAAACCTCAGTCTCCAAAATCAAGTCTAATATCCATTTCTATACAGTTAATTAAGACAATAATACATGGCTCTCCAATGAGTACTTTCAAACAATTTGAGTCTCTTGAACACCAAGTTAAAATAAGCTAAAAATGCGATTTAACTTACCGAGTGTGAGTCTTCCCAATTCTCTATTTATTCCATGTGACGCGTCGAATCAAATCACAAGTCAAGAACTAAATTCATATTGATCGTAACTTATTGCTTTGATGTCCAAATTTTGCAAATAAATAGGCATCAAAACACTACAAGAAAACTATAATCAGCTCTGGAAACAAGAAATATGTTTTTTACATTGAATTATTCACAACATTAATGCTTACCTTCTGACGGACTGAGGGACGGTTTGGTTCACATGATGCTGAGATCGATCGGCGGAGAGATCGTTATAAATCTTTAGATTATTGTGGAACATCCCACTCAAAAGAATTACACGTGGCAAAGCTCGACTCTAATCCTGCAATAAACAACAAAAATTGTTAAGTAATAAAATTATTCAATGTCATTATGAAGTCAGATAGGTAATTACCTCCATGAAATTTCTAAAGTCCGGATCGTGTTGATCGTGAAGAACTATATCTTTTTGAAAATCCAAAACGATGATCATCCACTCTGCAAGATCTATATGGAATGTGAACCAGTGGAAATTTTTGAAGTTCAAGATGTTGGAATTGTTGGCAGAGATGCCCACAAGAAGATTGATTATTTACATATTGATGTAATATATAAATCTTTGTAAAGTTCTTATTGAAAGATTGTTTATTTACATACTAATGTAATATATAAATCTTTGTAATTTGCTGGTTGAATTAATAAAAGTTGAAACGTTCATTCATTCCATTTTAGTTTGATTGAAGATTTATGATATTCAATAGTCTTATAGTCCTTAATCAAACCTAACAATGTATGAAGAGACAAATGTAGATTTGCGTGAAAAAACTCTTCATGGTTTGACTAAAATGGTATATTCGCAATCTAAAGATCAACGGACCATTGATCCCAGTATGATTGTTGGAAAAATCTAGGATGTCTGGTTACGAGGCATAGAGAGTTAGGAACTCTGTAATTCTTCCAGTGTATCTTTCGAAGATACTGAATTGACCAGTGCACCTTTAGAGACAATAGAAGAACAAACCATTTAACATCTTCTATCTCAAGGTCACTACGTATGAATCGCATCATGCTTACCTAAATCCTGAAATGAGACATGTCATTTCATAGCATTAATACTCTCATTTGAGAAAGTCAAATTCTAGGTTCAATGTGTGATCTATACAAGGCCTATTGGTGAGATATTAAGTTATGAAAATGTCATGAACCAACTTTGTGAAGTTCTCATAGATATGGAATTCATGTATAAGATTGCTGAGATGCAATGTATATCACCTCATGCTTTATTACTTGGATTGTGAATAAATGAACTGCGCAGTGTCCAAATTTAAGTAGCGACTTTATTTGGATGAAACAATGTGACTTGTTAGCTCCTCGTCAATACATTGTTTCTAACTTATTCACAAGTACTAAAGGAGTTGAGGAAATAACAACTAGAAGGGTAAAAATGGTAATTTTATAAATCTCAACTAGTTGATGATATTCATGAAGGGTAAACATAGATAACATTCAATGGATCCGCTCAATATAATTAAGTTGAACTTGAGTAGAAAATAAATTCATTTGAACCGAGAGATTCTCAGTGTCAACTCTTTAGTGGAGTCAGTCGACATTAAGCTAATATTCGGAAAAGGTTTGTGAACTTTTGAGTCCGAGTATAGAAGCTCAAGCTTTGTTCATTTGGATCCATAAGGTCACTATTACAGGTCATTAGAGTAGGATTGTTAAACTAGAAGCTAAGTCAAAATAAGTTCAAATGTTGAACTAGACTTTTTCTCGGAAAATGTCTAAAGGGTATTTTTGTCCACAAGGACATAAAATGATGTGAATGTCAAAATAATATTTTGAATGTTTTCATTTGATGAAAGTATAAAGTAATTTCTAAAGCCAAAAAGTCGTTTGAGGCATTATGAAATTAATTTCGTTATTTGTGCAATTATAATTCTACAACGGGTATTTTAAGAATTGTCTTAAAAGAAATAAGGAAGCATCTAGATGCTCCCTCACCCTATGTAGAATTCGGCCAACATAGCATCAAAGAGGAGAGTTTTATTTCCTTTTTCTTATAAGGGTAATTACCCAAAAGAAAAAGGGAAATGAATTTCCTTGAGAAGGAAACAAATGTGCTAAGTGAGGAAACAAATTTCCTCACTAATGCACCCATATGGCCGGCCAAACAATGAGGGAAAGGAGAAGGGAAAATCAAATATTGTGTCATGAATACATTATTCATTCATGAATGAATAATTTACCTTTATAGATTTTTCCTTCTCCTATAAATAAAATCTCACATAGAGATGTGAAGGTTAAACAATTTTCTTCTTCTCTCCCTATTGTGGCCGATCCTCTCACTCTCTCTCTCTACAAAATACTCTTCTTATTTTGCACCTAGATTCGCATTCAATCTAGAGAATTAGCTTATGATCCAAGAATTGTTCTTGGTTCATATGGTTTAATTGTGCCCACTCACAAATCCTTCCAAAACCTCTATTGACTCATGTAATAGAAATCTTAGGTTTCTCGAGTTCAAGATTAGGTGCGAAGGTGACGAGCGAGCCAAGGAAGAGGATCTAATTTTCTCGAGACGCTTCAAGATCAAGCTACAAAGAAAGGTTCGTGTTCTAGTAAATTAAATAATGTTTTTAATGTATAACATGTATATGCTTTTTTCTAGGTTAGTAAAATTGTTTTAGTTGAAAAAGAAATTTTTAAATTCCGCCATTAATTTGATTAATGTTAAATTTTCTTTAACCCTAGACCTATTCCAACAGGAATAGGTGTAGGGTTAAGAAAAAATTATCATTAACAAGTTAATGGTGGAATATAAAAATTTATTTACAAGTAAAACAATTATACTAACATAGGCAAAGTGCATAAACATCATATTATTTAAAACATTATATAATTATATTTTACTTGGGACTAACCTTTCTTGTAGCTTGATCTTTTAGAAGTCTTAGGAAAGGTTGATCGTCTCATCTTTCTCGTTTCTTTCACACCTAGTCGTGAACTCGAGAAACCTAAGGTTTCTATTACAAGAGTCTATACAGGATTTGAAGGATTTGTGTGTGGGCACAATTAAACACAGTAACTCAAGAACAAGTGTATGAGCTAAAGAGCTAATTTAAGCCTAAGTGTAATAAGGACTTAGGTGCCAAAATAATAGAGATATTTTAGAGAGAGGAGAAGGTCGGCCACAAACAAGAAAGAAAAGCCTGTTTTTATTATCTCAATGTGAGCCTCTATTTATAGGAGAACGAAATACAAAAAAGGGTAATTACCCTTTCCTATTGTGTATTCATGACACAATATTTGATTTCCTCTCCTCTTTCTCTATGTATTTGGCCGGCCATGATATTGCTTTAGTGAGGGAAATTTGTTTCCTCACTTAGCACATTTGTTTTCTTCTCAAAGAAATTCATTTCTTCTTTTCATTTTTGGCATTTATCTTCATAATTCAAAGTAAAGGAATTTCTAGATATAATCTCTTCTCCTCTTTGATGTTTGGCCGAACTCTACACTAAGGGAAGGAGCTTTTAGATGCTTCCTTATTTATTTCAAGACAATTTTTAAAATACCGATTGAAGAATTAATATTGCACAAATAATGAAATTATATTCATAATGCCTCAAACGACTTCTCGGCTTTAAAAACTAATTTATATTTCCATCATTTGAATATATTCAAAATATTATTTTGACATTCACATCATTTTATGTCCATGTGGACAAAAATACCCGTTAGACACTTTCCGAGAAAATGTCTAGTTCAAAACTTGAACTTAGTTTGACTTTGCTTCTAGTTTAACAACCATACTCTAATGACTTGTAATAGTGAACTTATGGATCCAAATGAACAAAGCTTAACCTAATATACTCGGGCTCAAAAGTTCACACAGTATTTCCGAGTATTAGTTTAATATCGACTGACTCCACTAAAGAGTTAACACTGAAAATTTCCCGGTTCAAATGAGTTTATTTTCTACTCAAATTCAACTTAATTATATTGAGTGGATCCATTGAATGCTATCTATGATTACACTTCATGAATATCAACTAGATGGAATTTATATAATTACCATTTTACCCATCTAGTTGTTATTTCCTCAGCTCCTTTCTTACTTGTGAATAAGTTGGAAACAATGTATTGACGAGGAGCTAACAAGTCGCATTGTTCCATCCAAATAAAGTCGTTACTTAATTTTGGATACCGCGCGGTTCATTTATTCAAATCTAAGTAATAAAGCATGAGGTGATATACATTGCATTTCAGCAATCTTGTACATGAATTCCATATCCATGAGAACTTCACAAATCTGGCTCATGAATTTTCATAAGTTAATATCTCACCAATTAGTCTAGTCTAGATCACTTAGTGGACTTAGAATTTGACTTTCTCAAATGAGAATATGAAAAGTTATGAAATGGCATGTCTCATTTCAGGATTTAGGTAAGCATGATGCAATTCATACATAGTGACCTTGAGACATAAGAGGTTAAATGGTTTGTTCTTACATTGTCTCTAAAGGTGCACTGGTCAATTCAATATATTTGGAAGATACAATGGAAGAACTATAGAGTTCCTAAATCTCCATGCATCATAACCAGACATCATAGATTCTTCCAACAATCATACAAGGATCAATAGTCCGTTGACCTATAGATTGTGAATATTTCGTTTTAAGCAAACCATGAAGAGTTTGTTCACACAAATCTACAATTTTCTCGTCATACGTTGTTAGGTTTGATCAAGGACTATAAGACTCTTGAATATTATAAATTTTCAAACAAACGAAAAAGGAATGAATGAAATTTTCAACTTTTATTTATTTAATCAGCAAATTACAATAAGAACTCATGAGAGATTTATATTACATGGATATGTAAATAAATAATTTTCTTGTGGGCATCTCTGCAAACACACGACCAACATGATCTCCTTCGCTCCCGTCCATGGCTTGATTTTATTGTCTCTGTATCCCCTCGTGAGAGTAATGACAGTCTTCTAATCCCAGTCCACTGTCTCGGGCTCTGTCCTAAACTCTTTAGTCTTCTTCATATTCCCCTTCTCTTGAATGTATCGACTGTAAACATGTAGGACTCATACAGTGTCTATGACCCAAACATCTTGACGATATCCACTGAGTTCACATTGTCGAGTTCCAAGCATGTTCAAGATGGCATCAATATGTTGCAATACATACATATTGTGAAATTACAACGTAATTGGAGCTACTTAAACATTTAAAATCAATGTTTAGTCAATCGTACCTCATCGCCAAGCTAACTCGCTGCGTTCGAGATAGATTTGAACGCAGTGGTCGCGTCTCTCGTCGCTAATAGAACGTGATCCATATATTGGCCAAGATATTTCCCCGTCTTGACCCACATGATCTTAATGTACTATTTCGCATAGAATTCCTTAACCGCTTTGAAAGAAGGTACGTTTTCCTGCCGATACTTGATCTTCGTCGGGTCAGTGAAGTCATCCAATTTTTTTTTGTCTTTTGGCGTGGATAAATCGAGGATTTTTGTGGCTTGGTCCGGTGAAGGTTCAGAGCTTTCTACCCTTCAGGAGTCTTGTGTTGGAATTAATTTAACGATTAAACAATTAATTATATAACATATCTAATATATGGAAAAATTATATAATTAGATCTAACATATTAAAACTGTTTTTAATATATTTAATAAACCTAGGCATTAAAAATTATTAACATGTCAATAAACTTTTTATTCTAAACATGTGATCAACAAATTGAACAAATAATCTAGCAACCTATAAACAATTTATATTTGCAGATCCAATTTGTTGAGAATACTTACAATTGAGATTGTAAACAATCCCGACGTTGCTAGCTATCTCCTGAAGGCCTCGTCGAGTCAAACGCGTGAAGGAAGCTTGTCGGATGGGCTAGGACACACGTCGATCGGACAGGGAGCTGGGGCTCGCCGGACAGGCCTTCAGCGCGCCTGGGAACCTTTGCCGGATAGGGGGTCTGCGCCTTGGAGCCTTCGCCGAACAGGGCCTTGCACGTGGCAGCCTTCGCCGGACAGGGGCCTGTGCGCCTGGGAAGCTTCGCCGGACAGGAGGGCTAGCGCCTGGAAGGGCTCATCGGATTGGGCCTGTCTCATCGGATTGGGCCTGTCTCATCAGACAGGGGCTGGCGCGCATGAAAAAAACCGATCGGGACCTCCGAGGCTTCAAATTTGATACTAAATCAATTTCCTCACAGTAATAGGCGGCCCTAATGAATACAAAATTCACTCAAACACCACAATATAGAATCAAAGGTAATGCACTTAGAATTATAGTGAGATTGAGAGGGTGGACTCTTCTATGAACACTCTGGAAGAAGGGGTTCACTCAAAGAAAGAAGAAAACAATTTTCTCTCTTTGTTTTCTCTAAGAGATTTCGGTCGAGACTCACAAGAGAGGGGCGAGGCATTTTGGCCAAAATTATTATCTCGGTTAAGCTATGATTAGGGTTTCCTTAAGCCCTTATATAAGCAAGTCAAATGGGCTTAAGTAATGTCAAACTCATTACCTAATCACTTAAAGAATTCGGCCAACACTCACCCTAACACTCGGCCAAATTGATTTATTTTATACCCAAATTCTTTTGATTTATTTCTAAAAATTCAATTAATTTAGAACTCTCATTTATTAATGACATTTCATTAAATAAATTCATACTACACAAACAAATTCGAAATGAGAAAATATTTATTTTCTTCTTTTATTTATTTGAATCACTCAAATGTATTATTATCTATATAATTATACAATATGAATCATCAAATAAATGTAACAAAAAATAACTAATTATTTATTAAGCAACTTAGAAAATAACTTTCTCGATATAAATCACAATTTATATTCAATGAGTAAATCATTTATTCTTGTTTATTTAATTTATTCTAAGTTTCTATCATTGAGACCTTATGGACCCATACGAACGAAACTTTAGAATAAAGATCGGACTCAAAAGTTCACAAACCTTTTCCGTCTTTTAATACCGAGACTCTCTAAGTTCATGTGCGTATATTTTCCGTTTGATGTGACAAAATAATTCTTCACACGAACCACGGAGTAATTTACGATATTACCTTTCATGTGTATCATTAACTCAAAGAAATGTAATATTACCGTTTTACCCCTTGAGTTATTATTTCACTAACTCCTTTGTTATTTGTGATGAGAAAAACATAGAGTGAGATGTCTTTACATGTCACATGTTTTAATCAAAGAATATTCTTATTTGATGAATTCGTTTCTATGTTTATTCATTCACACTCTCATAACAAAGCATAGTGTGATACTAATGCATTTGCATTGTTTCAACATGAATTCCATATATGTGATACACATAACCCAATATGACAACGTTATGATACCAACCGTCGGGTTATATGCAACTATAACTTATTCATTGCCCATTGACAAATCAAATGTCAAAAGGTGTAATATCAATTATATATTCACTTCAGGATTTAGCTAAATATCAAAGTACCCCTCGTATGTGATCTTGAAGGTTCGAGTGATTAAACGATTTTATCTTGAGCTTCTAAGTATCACTGGTCTTGTTCAATATCTTCTATAAGATATCAAGAATAAAACACAGAGTCACAACTATCTATATCACAAGATAAGATATCATGATTCATTCAAACAATAATTACTTTGATTCGATTGCTCTATCGATTTTAAGATTGCGAACAAATGTTTAAACTAGTCACAAGGGGCTATTTTGTCAAGTCTGTACTTAGCACCTCTTTCCTTGATGACAGTTTCAGAGCGTAGCATTCATACATAAACACAAACATAATTATAAAGAAGAATGAATATTCAATTTTATTAATGTTTCAGCAAAATCAAATATAAAGTATCTTAATGTCTAATATCTACTTTGTGGGCACCAATCCCAACAAACTCTCACTTGACTCAAAGGAGATGCGAATGATCCTTCCATCCCAATCCTTCTAGGTGTCCCTCAAAGACTTTACTCGTTAAAGGCTTTGTGAAGGGATTAGCAAGGTTGTCTAACATTGAGATCTTCATGACTTCGGCGTCCCCTCTGTGAACGATGTCACAAGGTGATACTTGCGCTCTATTTTTTTAGAGCGCTTGTGACTTCTTGGCTCCTTACAGTTAGCGACAGCCCCACTGTTATCATAATAAAGTGTGATACGCTCGCTTTTACTTGGAACTACGTCCAATTTCATAAGGAATTTCTTCAGCCACACAGCCTCCTTAGCAACTTCACAAGCTGCCATATACTCGGCTTCCTTGGTCTAGTCAACAACGCAAGATTGCTTGATACTCCTCCAGAGCACAGATCCACCATTTACGGTGAACGCAGACCCTGACGTGGACTTCCTGGAATCCTTATCCGCTTGAAAATCGGAGTCGGTATATCCCATCATATTCAGGTCACCACCTGAGTATGCAAGTATGTAGTTTTTCGTTCTCCGGAGATACTTGAGAACATGTTTTTCGTTCACCGGAGAATTTCTAATGCCTAAATTATTAAGCTCCAAAATTTCTCCGCAAAACTTTTGCTACGTATAGAAATTTGAGTATTAGAAGCGACAATGTCGCTTTTAAAGTCGCTTCTAATGCCTAAATTATTAAACTCCAAAATTTCTCCGCCAAAATTTTGCTAAATATAGAAATTTGAGAATTAGAAACGACAATGTTGCTTCTAAAGTCGCTTCTAATGTTGGCATTTATGCCCACAAAGGAGATTTTTGATATTAAATACTTTTGTATTTATTTGTTTTGAATTTAAATAAAAATTGAATATTCATTCTTATTTTAAGATTGTGTTTATGCATGAATGTCTACGCCCTGAAGCTGTCATCAACGAAAGAAGTGCTAAGTACAGACTTGACAAAATATCTTCTTATGACTAGTTTAAATAATAGTTCGCAATCTAAAGATCGACTGGGCAATCGATTCTTAGTAATGATTGTTAGAATGAATTAAACGATATCTTATCTTGTGACATGGAGAGTTGTGACTCTGTAATTCATTCTTGATATCTTAATGAAGATATTGAACAAGACCTGTGAAATTTTGAAGTTCGAGATTAAACCTTTTAATCACTCGAAACCTCAAACTCACATACGAGGAGTATTTTAATAATTACATAAATCCCGAAGTGAGTACATATCTTCTTGTCACACTTTATGACATTTGATTTGTCAATGGGCAATGGCTAAGTGAAGTTTCATTGACCCGGCGGTTGGTGTCATAATACTGTTTCGTTGAAATATGTGATTCACAGATATGGTTTTTGTGTTGAAACAATGCTAAGGCATTAGTATCACACCATGCTCTGTTATGAGAGTGTGAGCGAATAAACCAGGCCTGGTATTCATCGAATAAAATTATTTGAAATAAAACATGTGACATGTTGAGACATCTCAGTTTATGTTTTTCTCGTTCACAAATAACAGAAGACTTGGGGAAATAATAACTCAGGGCTAAAATGGTAATTTTACATTCCTCTGAGTTAATGATAAACGCAAAGGGTAATATCGTAAAATACACCGTGGACCGTGTGAAGAATAGTTTTGTCACATCAAACGGAAATATAAATGCATATGAACTTAGAGATGTTCAATATTGGTCCTTTAGTGGAATCGACTAATATTAAGAATTAAAAGTCGGAAAAAGTTTTTCAACTTTTGTGTCCGAGCTTTATTCTAAAGCTTCGTTCATATGGGTCCATAAGGTCTCAATGATAGACTCTCGTATCAGTTGGTCCGATATTACTTATTATCATAATCAAGTTCGTTTCTCTTTTATTTTTTCTGATCTCTGTAGGTTTACGTCTAACATGTTAAGTGATTTACAAAACATATTTTCCTTCTTTCCATGTGTTTATGTGAGTTCTGATGAAGTATTTGTTTTGATGTTGCTGTCTAATCATATAGATTTTTTTTCTTTTTAGATTCTTCCTCTTTTGCAAAAGTACAAAGTGGTACATCTGAATAGAACAGATGCTCTACTTGCAATAATGGTCTACCTTTGAAAAGAAATTTTGGACATAAGTTACTTTCTTTGGTCCTTTTGAAATACTTTGCCACAAAGATGTGTTTGATGGTTCTTTGAAATCCTCTGTTCTCAGTTGTTGAAACTCCTCTGCTATTCCGATCAGCTTGATGAATTGTTTGAGAAAAAAGTACGAGATTTTCGCGCTTTTTTTTTTCTCATCGATAATTTGGTTTGATAAGATGTTTTGTCTATTTATAAAAAGAAATTGTTTGAATTTCCTTAATATCCTTCCGTATTTACTGTTGTTGTTTAGGCTGTGTAAGTTAGATAAGTTATTTGTTGATGAATATAGTTTGATTTTATTTTTAATTTTCTGTTATATTTTGTTTGAAATCCTTTGTTCTCAGCTATTGAAATACCTTCGCAGAATGAAGCAAGAATATAAGGGAAAAATTACGATACCAATAATATAAGGGAAAAAATGACGGTGCCATCGTTTTAAGTGTGGTAAAGGAAAAACAAGTCATGAATCT
Organism: Urtica urens; assembly: GCA_958296335.1. Classification (NCBI taxonomy): domain Eukaryota; kingdom Viridiplantae; phylum Streptophyta; class Magnoliopsida; order Rosales; family Urticaceae; genus Urtica; species Urtica urens. Next base: position 9,476,867 of record OY282528.1, read on the forward strand.
AGCTGAAGCATCCATGTCCAATACTCATAATGAAGAGAGTACCAGACCTGAGAGTAAACCAAGAATGAAGTGAACTGTTGTAGATTTCGGTTTTTGAATCTACTATTTTGATATTTAATCTACAAATATTGGGTTATGTTGTTTCTGGACAAGTTTTGTTGCAGATTATTTATTTTTTGTTTTAGAGAAGATGGATGGTGTTGTCTCTATGAGATTTTGTTAGCTAATCCTACTATTTTGTTAATGTAAAACTTATCATACATCTTGATTATACATCTACATGTTTGCATACATCATTTCATCATATATCCCAGTAATTTTATTTCTAATGTGATCATAATTTAAATTTAAAAATCATTTTAATTATTCGAATGTTCGGAACAACCACAATTCACATATAACAACCAAAAATATAAATAGAATTATCAATAGATGTTCTGTTTATTTCTTATTCTGTAGTATTTTATTTCAAATGCGTTGTTTAAATTAAAAATTATTTTAAGTATTTGAATGTTCGGAACCACCACTATTCACATAAAACACTAAAAATATAAATAGAACAACCAATAGTTGTTCCATTCATTTCTTATTTCGTAGTATATTTTATTTGAAATGCATTGTTTAAATTATAATTTAAATAAAAAAATCATTTTAATCACTCGAATGTTCAGTTAAACTATAATTCATATAGAACAACAAAAAATATAACTAGAACAACCAAAAGTTGTTCCATGCATTGCTAAGAATGTTCGGAACAACCAAAATTCACATAAGGCAACTAAAAATATAAAAAAAAACAACCAATAGTTGTTCCATTCATTTCTTATTTCGTAGTATATTTTATTTCAAAACCGTTGTTTAAATTGTAGTTTAAATAAAAAAAACTATTTTAATCATTCGAATATTCAGAACAACCACAATTCATATAGAACAACCAAAAACATAAATAGAACAACCACATGTTGTTCCATGCATTTTTTAGAATGTTCGGAACAACCACAATTCACATAGCACAAACAAAAATAGAAATAGAACAACAAATAGTTGTTCCATTCATTTCTTATTTTGTAGTATATTTTATTTCAAATGCGTTGTTTAAATAATAACTTAAATAAAAAATATCATTTTAATCATTCGAATGTTCAGAACAACAACAATTCATATAGAACAACCAAAATTTGTTTCATGCATTAGTTAGAATGTTCGGAGCAACCACAGTTCACATAAAACAATCAAAAGTATAAATAGAACAACTAGTAGTTGTTCCATTCATTTTTTATTTTGTAGTATATTTATTTAAAATGCGTTGTTTAAATCGTAGTTTAATTTAAAAAATCATTTTAATTATTCGAATGTTCAGAACAACCACAATTCATATAAAACAACCAAAAATATAAATAGAACAACCAAAAGTTGTTCTATGCATTTTTTATTAGATGTATACTAATAGTAACTTAAAATGAGATTGACTTAACTTTATAGAAAGATAATAATATTTAAAATTTTCATTTGTTATCAATTATAATTAAATTTATTAGATCAAATCAAGAACAAATATATTTATGTCAAATATTATATTATCATTTATACCAAACATATTTATAAAAAAAATCAAGATCTTTAAAATGAGACCGACTTAACTTTATACACAAGACAATAATATTTAAAATTCATATTTGTTATCAATTATACTTAAATTTATTAGATTAACAAATATATTTATGTAAAAAATGTTTATGCAAGAATTATGCTTATACGTCTTTTTGTATTCCGAAACATTTAAAACAACTTCGTTTTTATTATTGTTTCCGTACTTTTTTTATATCATTATTCTTGAATAAAAAATGTGAAGAACCTCTTTTAAGTTAATGTAACTTATTTGTGATCATTTGTATTATTTTAACGTTTATAAAACTAGTAATGAAATGTGTTATACAAAGCAAGAAAGTGGAGAAATTTATATCTTAAACAAAAGATGGTAAAAAATGAAAAAACAAGAAGTAATTCTGACGGATGAGATAGAAAGCAAAGAAGATAAATGAAAATCCAACGGATGTAAAGTGTTCATCATCTTTCTTCCTGGGTTAAACCTTACATTTCTATCCAACTGAGGTTTTTTATCTGTTCATTCATGGCGTTAAACCCTTAAACCCTAATTTTTTGCTCTCAAGAAAGAAAAAACTGAATTCCCAATTAGAAAATGATTCTGTATCGACCAAGCACAGTTCTACAGTTCTGCAAGCTATCACCTTCATCATCATCGTCATCATCATCTTCGTCGAAAATCCTGTCCCAATTTCGACACTCTCACTCGTGTCTCTCTGGCTCACGATCGCCGTTCTCTTCATCTTCTTCGATTCCGCTTCGCTGGATTTTTTTCAGCAAACAGCGAAACCATCAAACCAGGGTGTTCAGTTCAGGAGGGGATACGTTTTTCACGGAGGAGAGTGTTTCGTGGACCACGCTTGGCGTTTCCGATAAGGTTTCGAGAGCTCTTTTCAATGCCGGTCTAGGTCAACCATCTCTTGTTCAGGTTCTATGTTTTTTCCATTTTCTGTGAATCTTATGTTATGCACTGTTTGACATGTATGGGCTCACTTATAAATCTTCGTGTTAAAAAACAAAAAAAAACTAGTCTATCTAAGAGACGTCGTCAAGTTTAAGGTAAAGCTAGTATAGCAATTTACAATGACTAACTTAGTGATCATATATTATGCTCACAAACTGTTTGATGTTTAGACTCACTTAGAGAGTTTTGTAGACTAGGGGTCAGGTGATACGTGAAGTTGTAAAGCTAGTTACAGCCATTTACAGTGGATAATGAATAGATATACATGATCAGATATTATTATGCCACCAACTGTTTGGTAGATAGATTTGTATGGATATGTTTGCGTTGAAAATGCATACACAGTATATACGGCCACAAATAATCACGTATATTAGTGAAGTTAGTTTAGCCATTCACAATAAGTAATGATTATATTTAAACGCTCGGATATCATATGCCCAAACCGTTTGATGTTTCTGTAAAGCAAAGATGTTTGAAATGTTTGTTTGGAAAATGAAGCTGTAGTCTTGACGACCTCTTTATGTTTATAAAGCCATAGTCTTTAGTTTCAATAAATTAAGAATAGATATTATATTTTTGGTGGCGTTAGGCTTCTTGTATTCCGGCTATACTTTCCGGAAAGGACGTGGTTGTCGCCGCAGAAACCGGGAGTGGAAAAACACACGGGTATATCGTTCCTCTAATCAATAGGCTATGCGATGCAAAAGATGAAATGGAGAAGGCTGAATCGGAGGAAAGAGGGTTTTCTTCATCGCGATGCAAACTGTCTCTCGTTCTGTGCCCGAATGTGACTTTGTGCGAGCAAGTGGTACGAATGGCCAACAGCCTTTGTGGCGAAGATGGTCAACCGCTTCTCTCCGTCTCTGCTGTCTGTGGACGACAGGTACTTTTTTCTTTCTTAATTGTACACTAGAGCCCCTTGAACTACATTAGCCGTGTCACTTTGAAAAAATATGGTCCTAGAAGTTAGGAATCATATTGGTTTAGTCCCTTTTGATTTTATTTTTTTTACCAAAAATCATGTTAGATTACAGGTAGTTAATTTTATTTTCAGGATCGTGCTTTGATTTGCGCCTTGAGTTATGGTGGTTGTTTAAAATGGTTCTTATAAGCTATGAATTTGTATCATTTTAGTCATTTAGCTCAAATTAATGTTTAGGTTTGAAATGTGGGTGAGTGAGTGTTTTGTGAAATTAATTAGCTTTAGTCATTGCACAGATATGGTTTACAAACTTAAGAGATATATTTTGAATCATAGAACAGAGTGATACAGTCACAATTGTGGTGAATAGACGATATTTTGAGAAGTCTCATTTTTTTGTTTGATTATAGGGTTGGCCGGTCACTAGGCCCGATATAGTCGTGACAACACCCGCGGCGCTTCTGAACAACATCGAACCAAACGACCATCGGCGAATGGGATTCTTGCGCGGTGTAAAATATGTCGTAAGTCCCGATCTCTTGAACTCACAGGATCATATACTATTATTTCAAATGCATAGAAGTCAACAAAAGGAATCGAAATCTCAGGTGTTCGATGAAGCTGATATGCTTCTCTCGGGTGGGTTTGAGAATAAAGTAATCCGTCTCATACACATGTTGCGCTTCGACGAGAAGCAATTATCGAGGTCGAGAGCCTCGTCCCTGAAATCACCGACGAACACAGAACACGAGGCTGAAGCTCTAGAGGAATACACGGTGGAGGAAGGAGATGATTCAGAGATCTTTGACGTCGAAGAAAGCTTCGAGGAGGCTTCAGATGACGATATCGATGACGGAGAGGTGGGAACGGAGGCCGGGAAGAGAACGACCGATTGGAGGCGATCGAGGAAGATTTACGAGCGGAGCAAACAGTACATTTTTATCGCAGCGACGCTTCCTCTCAACGGGAAGCGAACCGCGGGGCAAGTCTTGAAGAAGATGTTTCCTGATGCCGATTGGGTTAGTGGAAATTATCTGCACCGTCACAATCCCAGGTGAGTTTTCATACTAAAGGTCTAGTAATAGCTCAAATCTGACATTTTTTTCACCAATTTATCCACAGGTTAAAGCAGAGCTGGATCGAAGTATCGATCGAGAATCAAGTGGGTGAACTAATAAAGGCAGTGAAACAAGAGTCGGGGTCGAAGTCGGGGGATTCACTGCGGACCATTGTGTTTGCGAACACAGTTGAGGCAGTGGAAGCGGTGGTGAAGATCTTGCGCAACGCCAATATCAAATGTCACGTTTACCACAAAGATTGCACATTGGAAGAGCGTGCCGAGACGCTCAAATCTTTCCAAAAGAATGGAGGCGTTCTCGTCTGCACCGACGCTGCTTCTCGCGGTGTTGATATTTCTAATATCTCCCATGTTATTCAGGTCTGTTAATATCAGTGGTTAGTTTCCGCCACGAATTTTTGGTACCTCGGTGAAATGTCCTCTTTTTCTTTTAATATTAAAAATATCGGAATTTTTGTAAAATTAACTGGCGAAGTATCGAGAAGTCTTGGGTAATTTCCAAATTGACCTAATAAAATTTCATATTTTCAGCTAAAAATTGAACATGCAAAAACACAAATTATGAAACCAGATTGAGCTATGAGCTAACATTTATCTTTAATAAAATTCGTGTATGCAGGCTGATTTTGCCACATCAGCAGTTGACTTTTTACATAGAGTCGGTCGCACGGGAAGAGCTGGTCAATACGGGCTGGTGACAAGCTTCTACACACATTCCAACAGAGATTTGGTTGCTGCAGTTCGTCGGGCAGCAGAGCATGGGGAGTCCGTGGTAATTTTCAACCTCCTGATTTCGATACACTTTCTGTTTTGCACCAATTAGATAGGGTTTAGGGGTGGGGTGATATTAAATAATTAGAAGTTGTATTAACTATACATATAGAGAAACAAGCATCGAGCATTTAAATCGGGGTTGTATTAGAATAGCCAAGGATTTCTCAAAACATCCAAATCGACATACCTGATTACCGAAGTTTGTATTTTTTTAATTATTACTAAGTCTAAACATCTAATTTTTATTTTAGTTTTAAGAACTGTTTCCCTTATCGAACTCATTTTGCATGTCTATATATAAAAAATTGTATAAAACCCAACACAAGTGGGTTATACGAGATAACCCGAACTCTCTCCAGATGAAGAGAACAGTCTCGGACAAAATTGTTTAATTATCTCCCCGCTTAACATGATCTTTATAGTAGAACCATTGCTCAAGATCCTTAGACAATTCTATAGTTAATGATAATGTATCTGTACACATAACATGAGTTGAAACAACCTAATAATAATATTGATTATTCGTATTTCTCTCTCTCTCGCCCTTCCCCTTTCGACTGATATTTATTCCGTTTTTTGGCTTGCAGGAGACGGCATTTAGCAGGAAAAGGGGATTCCGCAATAAGATTAAGAAAAGAGGTGAACGAAATAAATAATTGAAAGTAGAGTCCTCTGAAATATTGGAATTTGTATTTTTGTTTATGAAATATTGCTCTCCCAGTAGAATTGATTTGGAATACTATTCGGATTTACTTTAAAGTTGACATTTTTTTGTTTCCAAATTCTCAGGGAATGCGATGAGAGTTAAATCTACAGCCCCGGCAGCCGCCTGAAGTGAGTTTGATTATTGAATTGGGAAGCTCTAGTGGGGAATTTGACAATTAAAAGAATCGTGAATCTGTGTTCATGTAGCTTTAAAAAAATGGCCAAGTAAAGATTCATCATCTGGTTTATTTTGGAGATGCCTATGTAATTGTCACGCTATTATAGTTGATGAATTGTAAAATTTCTATATTGTTTTTGTTTGCATAATGAGTATTAGATGCACGTATTCTCCCAATTTTGCACCATGATTGGGACGGAAATCGTCTTTAAATTTTGTATTTAGTTGCAAAGTATTCCAAATTTCTTAAATGCATCATCATGAGCATGTCCAATGCAATCCCCTTATAGTTAAAGTTGCTTTACATATAAAAATAAATAATATTATTAAATTAATTTGATTATGATAAAAGTTAATAATAATTGAATTTGCTCCTAGTAAAACAAAAATATTAGTGGATGTAATATTATAATAATTTTTTAAAATTTAAAATAAAAAGCACCGATGCCAAATTTTACCATAGTGTCGTAATCATTACATGCCAACTAAATAATAGATAAAAATAAAAATGATTTGACAATTACACATAAATAAGAAAATAACTTTAGTTGCTAACATTGTAAATGCTCTAAGAACATCTTCAATGGAGGCAACCAAATTTGCTCTCCACGTCATTAAATATTTTAGTTCTTATTTATTTATTATATTTAAAATACCATATTTATAAAAAAGTAGTCAAGTGATATTATATAATAGTTAGTTGCTTTACATATAAAAAATAAATAATATTATTAAATTAGTTTGATTATGATAAAAGTTAATAATGAGTGAATTTGGTTACACTAAAACAAAAATATTGGTGGATGTCATATTATAATAATTTTTTCAAACCTAAAATGAAAAGCATCGATACCAAATTTAGCCTACTGTCATAATCATTACATGCCAATTAGATAATAGTTAAAAATAAAAATGATTTTACAATTCCATTTTAGATGCTCTAAGAACATCTGCAATGGAAGCAACCAAAGTTGCTCTCCACGTCACTAAATATTTTAGTTTTTATTTATTATATTTAAAATACTATATAAAAGTATTCAAGTAATGTTGATGTAAAAAATTATTATAAATGAGACCACGAAAATTAAACTGGAGAAATTACCAAAAGTATCACTATTTGTATTTGGTTTTCCCAAAATACACTAAAATTAATTATTTCCCAAAATACTAGTACAAAAGTCTAAAATACCCCTAAAATATTTTCTTTACATTTTATTCCATATCCTTTTTAATCGATTATTATTTATTTTTATTTTTTTAAATTAGACTTAAAATATTAAAAACAGCTCCACCCCTAAAAAAATAATTTTTTCTTAATTTTTTTGGCCGATAATATAGTGTAGGACAATTGTGTTAGTTTTATTTTTTTAAGGGTATTTTCACATGAAATTTACTTGTATTTTGGGAAAAAAAATATGTTTGGATTGATTTTGAGAAAATCAATAATAAAAAACGATACTTTGGGCAATTTCTCATTAAACTATTGGTGTATATATTATTTTATTGCTCAAAATAACAAATGGCATCGATGGCAAAATTTACAAATTTGATATAAAAAATGACATGACCTGACACTGACAACAACTTGAGTTGCTTTGATGCTCCAAAAAAATCATGTCTATCTATTTCAATGCAAGACAGTGAAAGTTAAAACAGAGAGGTTTTATGTCTCTTCTTTCTGTCTGCCTAAGTAGAAAGTCATGTGTATATTTGACCTCCGTTGGTGAGAAAGAATCGTGGTTGGCAATTAAAGACTAGCAAAAATCATTAAAAAATAAACAGATCGACTCCGCTGGGGATCGAACCCAGAGTCTCTGGTTTCGTAGACCAGCGCCTTATCCATTGGGCCACGGAGTCCTTGTGATATCTATTGTTAAATATTATATATTTTTAATACCCGCTCGAAAACAAAATTCCCTAACTAAAACGAGAAACAAAATCCTCTCCTAAACCGAAAATTCAAAGCACCGTTTACACCAAAATTATTTTTCTCGACAAGGCGGGGACGCTCGCCGGAGGTGCGGATGAGATTTCGATTTGAATCTAAGAACACGATGAACACGCCCTTGTTCGGCGGTCACGAACAAACTCGCGGGCTCAGGTATCTTGCCAAGGAAATGAGCGTTGAGCTAAGTCGCTTATGTCGGAGAAGAGAGGTTTTACGACGAAGGTAGAGAGTTGAGTTTATGGCAAACAGCTGAGTTTTGCGTTAATTATCCTCATCCCCTATCTTCCTATGTTTGTCTTTTCTTTCCGTTGTCGTAGAGGGAAACGAAAGTAAAGGAATAAAGAAGGAAAATTGACTTTTAGGTCGGCTTTTGTAGGAATCCAAAGTTGACATTTTGTCCCACGTAATATCCCTGTTTGTATCGCCTCTACTTTAATCTCGTAATATAAAGTCGTTACACATGGGTTCCTCGCCTTTTGTGTTGGAAACATCATCCTCGCGTAAATTACATCGTGAAATGGAATAACAATTACATGATAAATTTAAAAAAATTCTTCCTCAAAAATTCTCTGAATTGATTGATAACTAAGATGGTATAGTGTTAATGCACACCCCTTCCAAGTAGGAGGGTGTGGTTCAATCTCCACTGCAAGCAAAATTTGTCTTCCAAAAAAAAAAAAAAATTCTCTGAATTGATTTTCATCTATGTGATTTTAATTAATAAAAGAACTGCCCAAAATATCATTTTTATTATTGATTTTTCCAAAATTCACTAAATTGTATTTTTTTCTAAAATATAATTTTTTTTTACATGAGACGACAAATTTTAAAAAAAATAAAATAAAATTAATACAAATGTCATCCACTTAAGTATAGAAAAAATAGAAAAAATAAAAAAAATTAAAATGTTTAGAAGTAGAACATTTTTCAGCTTTTTTAGTTTAATTTTTTTTAATAAAAACATATAGTAACCGATTAATATGAATATGACATAAAATGTAAAAAATATGTTATAGGAGTATTTGGTCTTTTGTAATGGTATCTTGGGAAAAAATAAATTATAGTTAATTTTAGAAAAACCAATTATAAATTGTGGTACTTTGTACACTCTTTAAATAATTTCCGGAATTTTACAACGAATAATAATTTTTATTAGAAATAAAATTAATAGTTTTTGTCTTTATTCCGAGATTCTTACATTACCTTAGCATATTTTAAACTTGAGTTATTTATGGGACCATAATCCACTTGAAGAACTCATTTGTTACATCGCAAACATGTTTATTATATAAAAATAACAATAAAGTAGTCCTAAAATTTATAGGATATCAAGGGGACTGAAATCAAGTTTCAAAAGTTCGAAGTATTGGTAATTATAATAAAAATAAAGTAGTGTAAGATATAAGTCTATCAATACTGTAAAATTTAAAAATAGATACATTAGTTCAAAATCTTACTAAAATAAAGTGAAATTCATAGTTAAAGACCATCTCTAATCAAAATTAAAATATTAAATGCAATAATAAATAAAGCAACAATCTCTAGTATGGGTCGAGATTTCGGGTTAATAACTGTTAGAAATATAATTAGTCATTTATTAGAGAGTGTCAAAGTCTATGTTCATATATGTCGGTCTAATTGTTATTTAGAAACGATTTTTGATCTTTAGAAGCGAATTTTGTGGTTTCTGGAGATTTTTTTGTCCTGATGATACAATAGCTTGGCAATAATAATTTTTTTTTAAAAAAAGAGAGATAGTTAGCAAGTGTCTTGCACATCGTTTTACTATAATTTTGCAAAGATCTTATATATATATATATATATTCATCCAAAATTATACATTGATGAGACTAGTATAAATATTGTAGATCACATCAATGTTATGTGGTAGAGTCTCTTATATATAATAATAATATTTTAGTGTTATAATATTACACGTAAACTACTACAAAAATGACTTTTAGAAGCCACATTTTACTTTAGAAGCGACTTGTCGTGTCTACGTCATCGAAGTCAATTTTTTTTCTTTCAGAAAATGATATTTTTGACCTTTTTGAAGCGACATGTGGTTTTTAAAATCTCTTTTAAAATTTAGCGAGTAAAAATTAGAAGCGACTTGCCGCTTCTATTACCCCTTCTAATTTTTACCCGTCATTTTATGCGCTTTTTATCTTTAGAAGCGACTAGTCGCTTCTAAGTTTTAGACGCAACATTAGAAGCGATATTCCTTTAAAATCGACAAAGTCGCTTCTAAAGGTCAATTTAAAACGACATTTTGACATTTATAAGCGACTTTTGTCGCTTCTAGGCTATTTTTTTTCCAGTGTTATGCGATGAATTGCTAAGAGAAAAACTAATTTTTCCAAGTATAATATCAGATAAATTGTTCAAAATATTGGTAAAGTGACCAAGATTTACTACTTTATTTTTTATATGGTCAAAATTTCGTTAAACTTTTGTTAATGATCCAAGTGCTTACGTGTTAAATAATTGACTATAGTTGGATTTGGAAGCCCAACGAGCCATCTGTTGAGGCCCAAATCGCAGCCCAAGACAGCTGATGAGAACCACTTGAAATGTTATTAAGTTGCTATGTCGTTTATGTTCTTAAACGAAATTGGAGCTGCTGATATTGTTTCGGCCTTCCAATTGAAATGGATCTAACGATGGACGCGCTTAACTTGAATGTATATCTTATAAATGCTTGTAACCTAGCCGAGCTTCATAACTAACACATATTCGACATTACCCCGTTGTTGATTTGAGCTCTGCTAGGGTTTTATACTTTCTTCTCTCCTTTGTTTTGCTCTGGTTTGTTTTATGCGATCTTTTTGATCATGTTCTTGTGTATAGAACTGGTAAACTGAATAGCCTGTGAAAGTGAGAAGTGATTGTGGTGAGGTTGAGTGGTTGCGAGGTTGAATTTTCCTTGAGATTGATACACACATAGTACATCGCCGAACTTGTCCTACGGAGCTCAACGTGTTGTAGATCATTTGGTCGAAGCACAGCAAAAAATATTTGTCTCATTATTGTTTCAGTTTTAATATTCTTTTTATGTATGCATGCTTAGATCTGAGTGATAATCTAAAATTGTGAAAAGAATTACGGTTATACTTACAACAGTGGTATCAGAGCCTAATCTCAACAATCTGTATCGTTTTCGAGATCTTCTGAGTCCCAACCCTAGATCTTCGAATATTGTTTCATTTTCTTTATTTCTTACTCTGTGCATGTTACTGGTCTTGATCTATAATCTTGTATCATCTTGGATATAATAAATAGTCTCATAATATCAAACATATTGTTCTTGTCCTGCTATTGTATTTTTCTATTTGTTTTTGTTTTGTTTCCGTTGACCAGATGTGACTCAAAATGGCCATCGGTCGCATAGAAGTAGCGAGCTATGACGGTAAGACATATTTTGGTGTATGGAGCACCAAGATCCGTGCTTTCCTCTCCCACCACAAAGTATTGATCGTTGTGGAGCCTAAAGTGTCGCTCTGGTTTGAGGACTGCAAGAAAAGGAAGGAGGAGATCGACGAGGAGGCATACAACCTCCTGATTCTCAACATTTTCAACAATGTGATATGTGAGGTTCACGGTTGTAAGTCTTTGATTGAACTTTGGGTAAATTAAAAAAAATTATATTCTAACCAATCTGCTCCTAATTTGGCATACCTAAAATCATCTTCGTTCTCTTTTAAAATGGACCAATCTAAACCTATCGATGACAATTTAGATGAATTCTTAAAAAGAACCCTAGTGCTTAAAGGAACTAAACATGAACTAGATGAAACCAGTAATGTGATGATCTTAATGAATTCCATACCCGATAGTTATCAAGTGGTAAAAGATGCATTTCAATATTATGGAATTGTACCTAGATATGACATGCTTTTTACCTAGATATGACATGCTTTGCTCCGCACTTAAAACTAGAGAATTAGAAATTGGAAATAAAAAATTTAAGGTTGGTAATAATCTGTTTGTTAGGAATAAACCCTCTTCTGAAACCAATAAAAACAAGAAACCTAAAGAAAAAATTAATAAGAACAATTCTAAAACAAGAAAGTGTTTTCAATGTGGTAAACCAAGTCATTTGAGAAAAGATTGTTATAAGTGGTTAGAAAATAATAAGAACAATGTGAATCCAAAAACTAATGTTGCTACCTCATCTCATACAGTAGTTAAATCTTATGAGGTTTTGAATGTTTATGAAACTGTCTATATTAAAAATTGGGCATTAGATACTAGATGTTCTTTTTCATAGTTGTCCTAACGAAGATTGGTTTGAAAACTTAACTCTTGTAAGTAATCAATTTTTTTATATGTGTGATGTCACTAGTATTGGATCTGTCAAGTTGAAACTGAATTTCTAGAAAACTGATTGCTTTGTCTAAGGTTAGATTAATACTTGAACTGAAAATAAATTTTATTTCACTTGGTGTGCTAGATAAATTGGTTTACTCTTATGTTGCTAAAGATATTGCTCTTAATGTTTATAAGCGTAATGAGACTGTTAACTGCTAACATAACTTTTGGACTGTACATACTAAATGGAATCTACTATAACCTTTTTGTAGACAATCCCTTTTTGGTTAAATCCACATATCAAGTGACCAAGCTTTGGCATTTAAGGTTAAGTCACATGATTAAAAAGGTTTAAATATCTTATTTAAACATGATCTAATTGGCAAACAATCATTATCTGAATTGTCTTTCTCTGAACCCTGTATTTTAGCAAAACAGCATAGGCTAAGGTTCACGCATGGCACACATCTCTCGTGTGCTAACCTGGACTATGTCCATGCTGATTTGGGGGGGCCAAAAAGTCATGAAACTTGTGGTGGTAACAAATATTTTCTAAGTATTGTTGTTGATTATTCTGGAAGAGTATGAAATTTCTTACTTAAATCAAAAGATGAAACTTTTCTAAGATTTAAGGAATGGAAACTTCTTGAAGAAAACCGATCAAACAAGACTCTGAAAACATTAAGAATTAATAATGGTATTGAATTATGTAACCTTGAGTTTGATAATTTATGTAAAAACTGTTGGAATAGGTCTAAGATTAAGAAAAATTATCATTAATCATATTAATGGCGGAATATAAATTTCATTACAAGTAAAACAATTTTACTAACCTAGGAAAAGTGCATGAACATGTATAAATTTAAAACATTATTTGAAGTGCTTAAATGCAAACATTTCTTGTACCTTGATTTAGAGGGATCTTGAGAAAAGTTGATCTTCTCTTCTAGTTCGATTCCTTCAAACCTAAACATGAACTCGAGAAACCTAAGGTTTCTATACATGAGTCTTTAAAGGTTTAGAAGGATTTGTGTGTGGGCACAATTAAACACAATAGCTCAAGAACAAGTTTATGAGTTAGACAGCTAATTAACCCTAAGTCTAATGAGTGATTAGGTACCAAAATAAAATAAGTATTTTGAGAGAGAGAGAGAGAATAATGAACGTCTAAAAGAGAGAAAAATGAGAGCAAAAAACTTGTTTTCACATCTCTATGTGAACCTCTATTTATAGGAGAAGGAAAATCTATAAAGGTCAATAATGCATTAATGATACAATAATGCATTCCTGACACAATATTGATTTTCTCTCATTTTTCTCTTCGAATATGGCCGGCCATCTCAAGCTCAAGAGGAGGAAAATTTGTTTCCTCACTTAGCTTATTTGTTTCCTTCTCAAGAAAATTCATTTCCTCTTTTTCTTTCGGGTAATTATTTTTATAATTAAAGGCAAAGAATTCTCTCCTCTTTGATGCATGTTGGCCGAACTCTACACTACGGAAGAGCATCTAGACTCTTCCTTATTTCTTTTAAGACAATTCTTAAAATACACATTGTAGAATTAATATTGCACAAACAATGAAATTAATTTCATAATGCCTCAAACGATTTTTCGGCTTTATAAAATAATTTATATTTTCATCATATGAAAATATTCAAATTCTTATTTTGACATTCACATCAATTTATGTCCATGTGGACAAAAATACCCTTTAGACATTTTCCGTGAAAAAGTTTAGTTCAATACTTGAACTTATTTTGACTTAGTTTCTAGTTTAACAATCATACTCTAATGACCTGTAATAGTGACTTTATGGATCAAAATGAACAAAGCTTGAGATTCTATGCTCGGACTCAAAAGTTAACAAACTTTTTTCCGAGTATTAGCGTAATGTCAACTGACTCCACTAAAGAGTTGACACTGAAGATCTTTAGGTTCAAATGAATTTATTTTCTACTCAAATTTAACTGAATTATATTGAGCGGATCCATTGAATGTTATCTATGTTTACCCTTCATGAATATCATCAACTAGATGAAAATTATAAAATTACCATTTTACCCTCAGGTTGTTATTTTCTCAACTCCTTTGTTACTTGTAAATAAGTTAGAAACAATACATTGATGATGAGCTAACAAATCACATTGTTTCATCCAAATAAAGTAACTACTTAATTTTGGATACCGCGTGGTACATTATTCACAATCCGAGTAATAAAACATGAGGTGGTATACATTGTATTTCAGCGATCTTGTACATGAATTTCATATCTATGAGAACTTTACAAAGCTGGTTCATGACATCTTCATGACTTAATATCTCACCAATTAGTGTAGTCTAGATCATTTAATGGATCTGGAATTTGACATTCTCAAATGAGAATATTAAAGCTATGAAATGACATGTCTCATTTCAGGATTTAGGTAAACACGATAGAATTCATACATAGTGACCTTGAGACAGAAGAGGTCAATTTAGTATCTTCGGAAGATACACTAGAAGAACAATAGAGTTCATAACTCTCTATGCCTCAGAACCAGACATCATAGATTCTTCCAACAATCATACTAGGATCAATATTTCGTTGATCTTTAGATTGCGATATTTCATTTTTAACCAAACAATGAATAGTTTGTTCACGCAAATCTACATTTGTCTCTTCATATATTGTTAAGATTTATTAAGGACTATAACACTATTTAATATCATAAATCTTCAATGAATTAAAATGAATGATCATTTCAACTTTTATTAATTTAATTCAGGAAATTACAATAAGGACTTATGAAAGATTTATATGTTACATCAATATGTAAATAAATAATTTTTTTGTGGGCATCTCTTCCAACAAAAATCATGACATATTAAGACATAGAACTGTGAGGAGCATCCCACAACAATATGGGGTTGCTGAGAGAATGAATATAACATTGTTAAAAAAGGTTAAGGCTTTGTTATTCGCTATTGGGTTATCTAAGTCTTTATGGTGAGATGTTTTGTACACTGCAGCCTATCTCATTAATAGGAGTACCAATAGAACCTTGGAGTTTAAAACCCCAATAGAAGTCTGTTCAGGGAGAAAGCCTTCATTTGAACACCTTATAATCTTCGGTTGTGTTGCATATGCCCATAACAGAGAAGGAAATGAAATCCTAGATCCGTTAAGTGTGCGTTTTTTGGTTATCAACAACAATCAGGTACTAACAGTTATAGATTATGGAATAGAACCACTAGAGATGTTGAAATCATAGTAAGCAGGGATGTAATTTTTTATGAAAAAACTTTTCCTTGTAAAACATCAAATGATTATGTTGACCATAATGTTTCTGAAACTGAACCTGTAATTGAATATAAAAATGTCCATGTAGAGCCAACTGTATTAGAACCTAATGTATAAGTCTCTGAACCTAATAGAGAATTTCATCATAATGATGATAAACCAAATGATCAGTTTCCTGATCAAAAGCCTATAGCAATGCAAGAGCACATTGATCGGGCTGAACATTTGGATGTTTCAACTTAGGAAGAGTTAGAACACTACCAACTAATCAGAGATAGGGTTAAAGGGACATTAGACCACCCACAGGGTATTCATATGCAGATTTAGTGTATAAAGTCGTAGTAGCAAATTTGTAATAAAAACAAACAAACTGAAGAGTAATTTAAATTCTGCTTTTGACATGAAATACTTAAGTCCAACTAAGAGAATTTTAGAAATGATCGTTGATAGGGAGAGAAAAAATTGTTTGCTTAAAGTTCATCAAAAACCATACTTAAGAGAAAGTTGTCACCAAATTTAGTAGTTTGATTTGTAAAAATGTTGTTGTTCCCCTTGCTCCTCATTTTATTTTCGATAAGTCACAATGTCCTGTGTTTTAGGCTGAGAAATTGAAAATGGAATATGTTCTCTATGCCAATGATATTGGTTCACTCATGTATGCTATGATTAGTACTAGGCCAAATTTTTCTTTTGCGATTTCGATGTTGTGTATTATGTATGTCTAACCCTTGTTTGGTTCACTGGAATGCTCTGAAATATGTATTTGCATATGTTAGTTATAGTATTTATGTTGGAGTATGTTATAGTAAAAGCAGTTCTAAGTTTGACTTAGTAGGATATGTAGATGCTGACTACGTTGGTGATAGAGATAATATGAAGTCAACTACTTCATTTTGTTTTACCTTAGGAAGTAACTGTATATCTTGGAAATCTAATCTTTAATCTATTGTTTCTCTCTCTCTCTCTCTCTACTAGTGAATCTGAATACATTGCAGTCTGTGACTCATTTAAGGAGGTTGTTTGGCATCAAGGTTTATTAAAAGGATCAAAGTTGATAACTAATATTGTGGTTGTGTATTTTAATACTAAAAGTGCAATACATTTGAGTAAAATCATGTTTATCATGAGAGTACTAAGCATGTAGATGTTAGGTATCACTATATTAGAGATTTGATTGCCTCTGATATAGTCTGGTTTAAAATTAACAATGAGAATAATGTTGCTGATATGGATACTCAAATTGTTACTAAAACTAAGTTTAAGCACTACTTAGACTTATTGTTTGTTGAGTAATTTGTTTTGTGTAAGTACCAGAGCAATGAAGTAGTTGAAGAAACCGATGGAGTACTATGCGTAAATTTTAAGGTGGAGTTGGTCGGGCTTCAGGTAAAGATTTTTGAATTTGGAAGCCCAACGAGCCATCTGTCGAGGCCCAACTCGCAGCCCAAGACAGCTGATGAGAAAGACTTGAAATGTTATTAAGCTGCTCTAATATCGTTTATGTTCTTAAACGACATTGAAGTTGTTTATAATTTTTTAGCCGTCCAATTGAAATGGCTCTAACGATATGTTGGGATTTGTCCCCACAAAGGAGATATAAGACAATTAATACATTTTGTATTCTTTTTGCTAAAGAATAAAGTTAAATATTTATTCTTATTTAAGATTATGTTTATGCATGTATGTCTAAGCCCTGAAGCTTTCATCAACGAAAGAAGTGCTAAGTACAGACTTGACAAGATACCTTCATGTGACTGGTTTAAAACAATAGTTTGCAATCTAAAGAACGATTGTGCAATCGTATCTAAGTAATGATTTTTTGAATACATTATCGATATTTTATCTTGTGATATAGAGAGTTGTAACTCTGAAATTTATTCTTGATATCTTGATGAAGACATTGATTAAGACTTGTAACACTTTGAAGTTTGAGAAAAAACCGTTAAATCACCCAAAGCTTCAAAATCACATACGGATATTTTAGTAATTACCTAAATTCTGAAGTGAATACATATTTTCTTGTGACACTTTATGACATTTGATTAGTTAATTGACAATGTATAAATGAGTTTTCATTGACCCGATGGTTGGTGTCATAATATTATTTCGTTGAATTATGTAATTCACATATATGGAATTTG
Source organism: Urtica urens (assembly GCA_958296335.1). Classification (NCBI taxonomy): domain Eukaryota; kingdom Viridiplantae; phylum Streptophyta; class Magnoliopsida; order Rosales; family Urticaceae; genus Urtica; species Urtica urens. Next base: position 9,494,779 of record OY282528.1, read on the forward strand.
TGTTGCAAAAATGTTACGGCATTAGTATCACATCATGCTTTGTTATTAGAGTGTGACCGAATAAACCGAGCCTGGTATTCAACGAATAAAACATTATTTGAATAAAACATGTGACATGTTGTGACATCTCACTGTATGTTTTTCTCGTTCATAATTAGTTTAGGTTTACATTGAGATATATTTTGTGTTTGGAATGGATAATTAATTTAGGTTGACATTGAGATATATATTTTTGTTTGGAATAGATAATTAGTTTAGGTTGACATTGAAATATATTTTGTGTTTGAAATTGATAATTAGTTTAGGTTGACATTGAGATATATTTTGTGTTTGAAATTGTATTTTGAATTGTGTTTATATAGATTCAATGTCGACTACAACTACTAATAATTTTAGCAACAGTATTAAAAAAACCTAGACCACTATTAGCATTAAATCCCGATGAGAAAGGAAAGAAAAGAAACACCCTTATGAGTCGTGTTAATAAAATTAGAAGTCTCAGTAGAAAATCACGATAGAATTAGATTCCAAAGGGCAACCAAAGGGTAAGGAAGGTGATGTGTTGTTGAGTTACTTTGTCGTATTAGCTAGGGAATATGTTCCACTTTCGACTCGTGATTCGAGATTAAAAGAGAACGATCAAATAAAAGAAAGGATTTGGAACGAAATATGTGAAGGATTTTCTACTCCGATAGAACATAAGCACGATTGCTTTATGAGAGTAGGAGAATGCGCAAAGCTATTTCGTCACAAGTCATATCACGATCTTCTCAAAGACACAATTAATGAACCAAGCTCGTTAAAAAGACCAGATTGTGTTTTGAAATTATACATGAGTATCACCGAAAAAGATTGTGTGAAGTTTGTTGAGTATAGACGAAGCGCAATTTTCAAGCAAACGTCGGAGCAAGGGAAAACTAATTCCGCTAAAGTGCAATACAAAATCTCGAATACAAAATCTCGATGTGGCCGAGATGGATATCGAAAACTAGATCAACAAAAGGTTGAGTTTTTTCATTTATTTATTTTGTACTCATTTTTTAACATTTAATATTTGATTAATATGATTAGTTTTTAATTAATAGCACGACGAAACCGGGAAATGGACAACGTTAGAAGAATTATGGGTTGACTCGCGAAAGAAAGACGGGATAGACGGAAAAGAGTTCAAGAATGACAAAGATCAACTAATGGGAGAATCAATTGTAAGATTTTTAATCATGTAAGTTATATTTTTAATATTTTTATTTATAAATGATTATGATTATGTATATGTAGCAAAGATTATCTCAACAAGCTACCGAAGGTACTTTCATCCCGGCAACGGGAAAAAGTATCTTGCAAGAAGCTATGGGAACAAAGAAATATGTTTGCGGTCAATCCAAACATGTTGTCAAGCGTTTCAAGTATTTCGTTCCTCCGACCCCAAACGAAGAACTTAACAAGATGCGTCTCGAGTTAATGGAGTTTAAAAATCAAATTTTGAAGGCTATTAATGGTCGTGGTAGTATAAGTGTTGGAGAAACTAGTGTTGATGGGGTTGAAGATAATCTCAATGCGAGTGCCGTTGGTGATGAAGAGAATGCTAAGATTCAAGAAGTCGTTGAAGAGGTCGCATCTTTAAGTAATATTTATTCATACTTATTTATTTATTTATTTATTTCAAAAGTTTATTTGTTTTCTGTACTAAATCGGTGATTTTCATAGGACATGACGATGTACATAATCCTCTGAAAGTCGATCCGATTATTGTGGAAAAACCAACTAGTGTTCAGGCTAGTTGCTCATTGAATCCAACCACACCGGTGACACCGTGTCCGAATGAAAGTGTCGAGTGTTTTTTCTTCATTGACGATGTCGTGAAAGGAAGAAAAATTCATGTTGCAAATGGGCGAGTCTATTTGAACGAGGGCGTAATTCACTTCTCAACTTTGGAGGAAGAAAATGCACGGGTGAGCGTTTCGGGCGTTTTGGTTAAAAAAGCCAAATAACCGATTCCCACCGAAGAAGCTCTAACCGTTGAATATGCAATGGGGGGTTTTGTCTCGTGGCCGCGACGATTGATAGAAACAGAGACGGAAAAGAGAGTCGCGGTCCATACATCAAATGCTCGAAACTCGATTGTACGAGTTAACCTACTCCCGACGAGAACATGAATTTTAATTAGAAGGTAATATATTTTAACCTACTTTTTAGTATGTATTGATTGTTCAAATTATTTATAAGGTAATTAATTCAAAGTGTAAATGGTTACAAGGTAATAAATCCCAAGTTTAAATTGTTCGCTCAATATTCCAACAAAATGATGTTAGCACAAGGAAACGTTATACAAGTCAATGTTTGTCCAACAATCTCCGCTATCCCGATTATGTTGGGATTTGATGATATTTTCGAATTTTTACAATTTTCGGAAATTGGGGCGTCAAGCATATCGCTTTACATGGAGTACGTATTTCTTTGATGAATTAATATATTTTTTTTATTGATGATTAAATATTGAGTGTTTTAACTTTTTGAATACTTTAGAATATAGTTGTATACACGCATCGACGGCAAAGTTGAAGAAAAAATTTGTCTTTGTAAACGCGGCATTAGTTTCTCACATGTCTACAAATGGCGAAAAATTACCATTTGTCGACACGAGTCAAAGAGGTTGGAAATGCGGTGCGAGGATGCAATATTGGGCAACTAGTTTTCATGCCATACAATCGAAACTTTCATTGGATGCTTGTTGTCCTTAACTTGTGGAAATATTGTGCGTTGTTTTTCGACCCGTTGAATAAACAAATTCCACAAGACTTAGTTTCGTTGATAAAAATGTAATTTTTTTACTTCTATATTGAATGTTTATTGTAAAAGATTCTCATACTTTTTGTTTGTAGCGTATTTTCAAATTTCAAACTTAAAAACAAACGCGCTCTTGGTCACAGACAATCAACATACATAAGGTCAATAGCCGCTCCAAGACAAAGCGGTAACACATAATGTGGATATTTTGTTTTATGTTATATACAATAAATAACTGTAGGAGGTATAAGTAGATTAGAAAACAAAAATACGTATACACCTTTGGATATAGAGAGAGTAAGAGTAAGAGAAGAGTGGATTAATTATGTACAAACATTTATTGAATGTGATGATTAGTTACATTTTGTAATTTTGAATGTATATATTCTTGATGATTTTGAATGTATATGATAATTTTGGATGTATAATCTTTTTAGATTGATTATGCATATATTCTGCAAGTATTATATGATTTTTGGGTTTAATCCATTAATTTTTGGGGAAAAACTCTCAGCGACATATTTCTGGTGCCGCGGCGCCATATCCAACAATGGATCCTAACATCCGTTGTAGGAGACGGCGCTGGGTGACGTTGTCGCAGCGTCGTAGAACATTTGTGAATAAAATAAAAAATGGAGAACAGTATTAATTTTGCAAGTTTTAGCTGCAGAGTGAACAGTATTAAAATAAAAAATGAAGCACTTTACTATATTTCCAACATTTTAGTAAAATTCTAGTCATAATAAGAGGAAATTTCGTAATCGTGTATAGAGTGAGCAGAGTGTGTTTGAGAAAGAAGAATAAGTGGAGATTCTCTAAACGAAATTGAATATACGAACTACTTTATTTATTTATTTTCTTTCTTCGTAGTACAATAAATCCTCTTTAACTTAACTATTATAAGAGGAAGTGGGAAAAGCTACAAACACGCACATTATCATCATATAATATATCGCATTACATTTATTAGATTACATAAACAAATACAAGCATACATGAACTATATCACTAGTTCCATATAAATAATAATAATGAGTAGTACGCTTATTTCTTAATTATCATTTATTGATATGAAAAGAATTAAAGTTTTTAAGGACACTTGCGGCGGTTGCCGTGAGTAGTCATATCGGTGTAACATTTTCCGCACATGTGTTGGTTGCCGGAGGTACCAGGTGGCACGCACTTGCACCTCGAGCAGCACGTGCCACACGCACGTGTGCACAGATTTGGCCTCGAGTGTAAGCTACACCTTGCGTCGCACAGTCTAGTACAATCTGCGTGCGCATTAGAATAATAATTATCATCTATATTTTAATATGCTGGACCTAAAATATCAGATTTTCAAGAGGACAAAGAAATACCCAAATATGGTAAGAGCCTTCTGTTAGGTCCTTTCACAATCACCTGTATATGTGTATATATCCAAGGGGGTGTGAGCGTAACATAAATAAATTACTATTAATAAAATAATAAAAATTAAAGTCCAAATATTGAGACACGTATTTAGTTTCTAAGTATAAATTTAAGAAAACCTGGTCAGTCTTTTGGTCTTCAAGCATAGCTTTGGACGAAACCTACGTGCACAAAATTGTATTCTGAGATTAAACAAGTACGTGTAGAGTTTGTATAGCATGAGATACGATTCAGTCGATTTACGAACTTTTTGTAATGATATTACGGATGTACAAAATAGAAACCTGGGATGTGAAGAACAAGAAGACAGCCAGCAGAAGAAGCAAACGAGAAGCCATTTCTGTAATGAGTTGAGAGAGAGAGAGGGAGAGTTGTATGTACAAGTGTCTTCTGTACCTGCCTGTTCTCTATTTATATAGCCATTTGGCTAGAGGTGGAATTACCGTATAACCCACTGCATGTTTCGGCTGGTAAATAGTCAAGCACTTTGGTCTTCACAATATACAGACACGCGACACTATCTATGCCTCCAATTTGCCACGTATATAAGTACGTATATATATTGTTAAAAAAGTCGTATATAACAAAAATATTTTATTTTAAGACCATCTCCTAAATTCTAAAGTTGTGACGTTACTAAAATATTATTATTTAACTATATTTTTCATACAGGTCACTAAATTAACACCTTATAATAAAATCATTCAAATGTAAATTACTTTTAAAATTGTTGACACTATAAATATTTTATTATTTAATTGGCACAATATTATAAACTATAAATATTTTATTATTTAATTGGCACAATATTATAAAATAATAAAATATTCATAGTATTTCAACCGGTGTCAAAAAAACAATAATGTTCAAATTTTTGTTGATCGTTTACGGAAAGACAAAATAACGTCTTATGTATGAAAGATTGTGTAATAAGGACTCAGTCTAACGTAAGCCAAACAAAAAGAGATAAACATGCTGGGTATCTGAAACTCGTCGTTTGGTATTTGGAACATATCTCTAATCATCTTTTTTTATATCATTTTTGTCTTTCATTGTATTTTGGTGCAGTCGGACTTACCGTATCATTCTATATATGTGTTTAGGACCTTGAGATATTACGTACTTAAGTATAACAAGTACTATAAAAAAGAGTACATGTTCTGCGTTATTCAAGTAGATTTGAAATACTTATAAGATCATAAGGCATATCGCCAAAACTTAAAAGTTTAGATTTTCTCTTTAAAATCCCTCTAAAAAAGAGTTCCATGAACATGAGATGGATGCGACTATCGGTTCCATACTGTCGTACTCATTAGCAATGTATTCAAACATTTGGGTGCGAGTTTGTCGCGTTTAAAATTGTAGTCATCGAGACTTTTGAATGCGATTACTCTAGGACAAATAAAGTTTTTAAAGCGATTAAATTTGTTTCTAGAAGTAATAAAAATCATTTTTAAAGGCCAAAAATCGCTTTAATTTATCATTAGAAGCGACAAAGTCGCTTCTAATAGTTCGCTTCTAAAGATAAGTCGCTTTTAAATTTTCGAAGCGACAAATTTAGAAACGACTAGTCGCATTAATTTAGTCATTTCTAAGGGTCTAAAAAGGGTATAAAAAGCCTTTTAAAATATTGTTGTTTTAGAAGTAACTAGTCGCTTTTATTTGGCCTCGAAGTTTTTTAAATTTGAAATTACAACCGTTTAGGCGCTTTCAATTTTTATCCGCCATATTTTAGAAGCAATCTTAAAAGCTTTTTAAAAATAGTTAAAAAAAAATTAACTTATGTTATATCATTTAAATTATTATTAATTAAGTAAAATTATTATAAAATATGATTAAAATTTAAAATTTAATCATAACTAAAAGATACTTATTGAATTCAAATAAAGCATAAAGGAAAGAGAAATTGCCCATTTTGCCACTTTTACTAACCCATTTTCCCTAAATCCTCTAAAAATAAATTTTTCCCAATCTGCCAGTACAAATGACCTAATACCCTTGACATTAAATATTTCTTTCAAATTTAGTCCCTCTTTTTTTTACTTGTTTGTAACCGGTTCCTTTCTCTTCAATTTTCCCTCCTATCTCTTTCTCAAGTCTCTTCTCTCTTTCCCCCGCGTATCCCACCTCTCTCTCTCTCCCCGCGTATCCCACCTCTCTCTCTCTCTCTCTCTCTCTCTCCCCCGCTTATCCCACCTCTCTCTCTCTCTCCCCCGCGTATCCCATCTCTTTCTCTCTTTCCCCCGCGTATTCCCCCTCCCAAATCTCGTGTCTTTTTTTCTCTCCCGCCGCGTGACTCTTCACTTCACTTCTCAGGTAAGAACTTCACGATCTCTTTGGGTTTTGGTGTTTGGGGCTCGGGGGTTTTGGTGTTTGGGGCTCGGGGGTTTTGGTGGTTTGGGTTCGGGGGTTTTGGTGGTTTGGGTTCGGGGGTTTTGGTTGTTAGGGCTCGCGGTTTGGGTTTGGGTTTGGGGGTTTTGGTGGTTAGGGCTCGCGGTTTGGGTTTGGGTTCGGGGGTTTTGGTCTCTGGGTTTGTGTTCGAGATTGGGTTCGTGCGAGGGTTTGGGTTCGTCTTCTCGTGCGAGGGTTTGGGTTCGGGTTTGTCTTCTCGTGCGTGGGTTTGGGTTCGGGTACGTATCTTCGTGCGAGGGTTTGGTTTCAGGTTCGTATTCTCGTGCGTGGGTTTGGGTTCGGGTTTGGGTTCGGGGGAGGGTTTTGATTTTGGGTTCGTCTTCTCGTGCATGGGTTTGGGTTCGGGTTCGTCTTCTCGTGCGTGGGTTTGGGTTCGGGTTCGTATCTTCGTGCGAGGGTTTGGGTTCGAGTTCGTATTCTCGTGCGTGGGCTTGGGTTCGGGTTCGTATTCTCGTGCGTAGGTTTGGGTTCGGGTTCGTATTCTCGTGCGTGGGTTTGGGTTCGGGTTCGTGGTGTTCGTCGTGTTCTTCGTCGTCTTGTTTTCGGTTTTGCATGGGGTTATTTTCAGTTTCTCATAGATATTGTAACAGGTAATCAAAATGGAGAACAAACGTACAAGCGAGAGGGTGAAATCTCAAGTTGTGCCGGTAGCTGGTCACGTAGAGCCTTCGAAGAAAAAAGATAAAAAAAAGGAAGTCCATTCGCATACCGTCTGAAAAACCAAAACGACCTTGCATAGCTGAGTCTTCGGACTCTGATTTTGTAAAGACAAACCCCAAACGTCCTCAGAAAGCAGGGAACGTGTACCTGAAGGTATGTTTGAGATGTATACAATTTTGTGGACTGTTATGTAGATCATTTTTGTAGACCTGATTTAAAATGTAGACCTGATTTAAAATGTAGACCCGATTGTAGACCTGATTTATAGCCTGATTTTGGTTCCGATTGTACACCCGATTGTAGACCTGATTTGTAGCCTGATTTTGGTCCTGATTGTAGACCTGATTTTAAACCTGAATGTAGACCTGATTGTAGGATTGTAGACCTGATTGTAGACCTGATCTTAAATGTAGACTTGATGTTAAATGTAGACTTGATTTTCGGCCTGATTGTAGACCTGATTGTAGACCTAATTGTAGGATTGTAGACCTGATTGTAGACCTGTAGACCTGATTGTAGACCTGATTTATTTACTTATTTTCAGGGATGGACTCGGGCCATCAAAGAGGAATGTATAGCGGCCAATAAATTTAGTTTTTATGGTTCGTTTGAAAAATTTGAGGCCGAGGTGGCATTTTCCGAAGAGGAGAAGACTCTCTTCGGAAAATCATGTTTCGGGCAATTCTTGAACCTCCCGAAGGTCATTCGGTCGTCACGGATCATAAACAACCTTCTCTCGAGGGTTGGAACTTTTGACGGGGTAGAGAACGAGAACTTTCTACAGATGGAGATCGGCGGCTTGCCCAGGGGGTTCACCATTAAACAATTTGCGGATATAACCGGTCTCCGAGTAGTGGATAATTACGTTCCCCCGGTTTGTGACGTCATCGAGGGTGGAGTCTACTCCGACGTCAACATGAATGGGACCGTGAAGTCCCGAGCGGGCTTGGCTGCCTTCCTACAGATTACGGCAGCGTGGGATATTGAGAAGCGAGTGAAATTCAAGCTCGTGCATTTTTTGATAAGCGTTTTACTTTCTGCACCCGGTCATACCAACGTTCGCGATTGGACGTTCGTAAAGTTGGTTGACCATTTTGACGATTTCAACTCGCACCCGTGGGGGAATGTGGTGTGGAAGTATTTCTTAGACGCTGCCCGGAAGTTCCTCAAGAATTCCGCTGGGAAGGAGGGATCAAAGGGGAAAATCAACTTTCCCTCTTTTTTGTACCCGCTTCAGATATGGGCGTACGAGACGATGCCCATATTGACCACGCTTCATCATTGCGAGAGGGTCTCGACCTCCGAGCAACCACTTATGCGGCAGTGGAAGACGGGGTTGGCCGTTGTGGGAGACGCCTTCCACAAAACGAATTTTCAAAATCCGAAATTCCCTTTCCACAACCTTTGCGGCGTACATGAGGTATATCTCGTGAGTTTGTAACTTTAATGATTATGTTTATGTACTCATGATGTTTGATTTGTTTTGCAGGTCTCGGCTCGAGAATTTGTAGCCCCAGATCCAAAAACCCCGAGAACACCTACCCCGACAACACGTACCCCGACATTGACCGAGTCCATCACCGATACCCATTCGGATGTAAGTATATAGAACGATTTGTTACTTGAATTTTAGACTGAAATGTAGATTGTTTTGTAGACCTTATTGTAGACCTGATTGTAGACTAAAGTGTAGACCTGATTTTTGACTGAAATGTAGAGTTAATTGTAGACTAAATTGTAGACTGAATTGTAGATTGATTAGTTGACTAACTCTTGCAGGCTCGGTTGAAGACTGTTGAAGAACCAGTCAAAAATTTGAAGGGAGAATGGACAAGCTTCAAGTTAGAAATGAAGCAAATGTTTGAAGAGTTCAAACAAACTATCCGCGACCAATTGCCGGTGGCGAACCCCCGACCCAATGAACCAGTTGTGGTTCAAGAAGAAGAAGAGAAAGAAGAAGATAAAGAAGATGAAGAAGAGAAAGAAGATGAAGAAGAGAATGAGAAAGAAGAAGAGAAAGAGAAAGAAGAAGACAAAGACGACGAAGACGACCAGGGCCTGAGAAAAGAAGGCAACGACGAGCAAAATGAAGAAAAGGAAGAGAGAACAGAAGACAAGGAAGAGAAAAAGGAAGACACAGAAGATAAAAACAACGAAGAAGACGAAGGAGAAAAAGAGGCCCCAGAAAACGAAGGTACTTATTTGATTTCTCTTATATTTATTTGAAGAGTCATATGTTTTGAAGTTGATTACATTTTTGAATGTAGGACCTGGTTCAGCCGAGAGTTATGAATCCAGCAAATGGCTGACAGATACACAGATAGCGTCGTTGGACAAATACTATGTCGTACCCGACGTAGAGAGCCAATCCTGCTCAAGCAAAGAAACACCTGCAGCAACAACGCCATCGCAGGCCATCGTCGTACACGATGACTCAGCCCCGTCTATGTCGCAGCCCATCGTCATACAAGATGATTCAATCCGACCATCCCGGCCAACTCGGTCCCCGAGTAGATACACTCCATCCCCTCCCCATCCGATCTACAAATATTTCATGAACAAAATGAAAAAGCCCCTCAAACATCCGCTCTCTCTACCGTGTACTTCCCCTACTCACGAAGAAGCCAAGATCATGAGATCTTGGATGAAGCTTGACAAGCTTAGGAAAAAAAATGCAGAAGGGCATTGTTTCAAGAAATACGAGGATAGCTTACCTGGGAAATGGAGTTTCAACGTGGTTGACGTGTTTTCGAAAACCTTCTTCTACACGTTATGGGAATCGGAGCAATGGTTGTCAGATCAGGTACGTATTATAGACTTGAATGTAGACTTGATATTGAATTATTGATTGGATTGTAGACCGGATTGTAGACCGTATTGTAGACCGTATTGTAGACCAAATTGTAGACTGGTAGACTTGATTGTAGACCCGATTGTAGACCTCATTGTAGATTGAATTGTAGACTTAATTGTAGACCTTATTATAGACTTGATTGTAGACCTTATTGTAGATTGAATTGTAGACTTAATTGTAGAAATTATTGTAGACTTGATTGTAGACCTGATTGTAGATTGAATTGTAGACCTTATTGTAGACTTGATTGTAGTCCTGATTGTAGATTGAATTGTAGACTTAATTGTAGACCTTATTATAGACTTGATTGTAGACCTTATTGTAGATTGAATTGTAGACTTAATTGTAGAACTTATTGTAGACTTGATTGTAGATTGAATTGTAGACCTTATTGTAGACTTGATTGTAGTCCTGATTGTAGATTGAATTGTAGACTTGATTGTAGAACTGATTGTAGACCTGATTGTAGATTGAATTGTAGACTTGATTGTAGACCTGATTGTATATTGACTACCTTCAGAAGAAGAGGTGGTTTAGCGAGCTGGACACGTCTTTCACTATCATGACCTGTCATTTCGCGTCCTACCTTGAGCAGAGCTATTCAGCCTGGATGGGGACGGCGAATAAAGACGAGTTCGACTGGAGCCAACATGCACGCGTGATTGACTACGTGACGGCAACCAATAAGTCAATGCGCTATACGTGGCCATGGGTTAATGTGAAAGACATTTACATGCCTATATGTATGTCTGATATCGGTCATTGGTATCTTGTGGTTGTGAACATTGCGGATAGATCGTTGACTGTGTACGACTCTCTATCCGACAACAAGTACCACAAGGCTGTCACTGTTCGCAAGGTCGAGGTTTGGGCTGCCTTCATCCCAGTAATTCTGTTATACCTAAATGTTTTCGAGCATTAAGGGATTGAAGATAGCAGCTCCGCGCCGTTGAAGGTCAACTTCATGCAAATGATGCCTCAACAAAATAACGGGTACGTATTTATTTTGACTAATACGAATTTAGTATGCAATGGTATTCTTTTTTATTAAATATGTTTGTTTCTTCATGTGAACAGCGGGGATTGTGGCATGTTTGTGGTTAAGGCCATGGATTATATGGTCCACGGCCAATCAGCTACACGAGTTTGTCAAGAAAACATACCCGACTCCGTGTTGTTGTTCGTCATGATACCATAGCGCTTTTCTCTAAACATACTTCGAGCCCATCTTTGGTAACCAACTTCATTGGCTAAATATCGACGTATTTCGGGATTTTCATTATCCAACATGACCATGAAACTTTCAAACTCTCGTTGGGTGTATGCTTTCGCAGCACCGTAGAATTTCCACTTCACCTCCTTTGTAATCCCTTTAAAAGCAGTCTTCAAATTACAGTGTAAGTGGAACATACGGAACCCATGATCACAATTCGGAAAGACTGTCTTCACACCATTGATTATGCCAACATGTCTATCAGATACAAAAACTTGCTCCTCCCGCTCTCCAATTGCGTCCTTCAATTTGGACAAGAAGTAAATCCAGGCCTCGTCTGATTCTGAGGGACCAATGGAGTAGGCTAATGGAAAAATTTGCTTGTTCCCATCCATCCCACAAGCAGTGTACAACGTTCCTTTGTAATAATTTTTCAAATGAGTAGCATCTACCACAATAACCGGACGTATATACTTCCAGCCCGTTCTCCATGGGCCTAGTGACATGAAAAAGCTAACAAATACACCACCCTCGCTGGTGACGAGGTCAAAATAAGAACCTGGATTTTTAGTCTCGATCATGTACCTTAGCTTAGGCAAGAATGCGTATGATTCTTCAGAGCTGCCATAAAGCGATTTCAAAGCTTTCTCTCTCGACAACCAAGCTTTTTTGTAAGACATGGACACCCCATAATCCATTTGCATGTAATTCATTATCTCTTTTGGTCTACACATACCAATGCTTGGATCAATGCACTTATGTTTCACAACCTCCTCAATTAAAGAGCTCGTGGCTTGCGGATGGCGTCCCTGTCTTACGTTTAGGGGACAACTGTGCTCATCATCAAACCTGAAACATTGAAATTGAACGTTTAGACTAGATGGAGTTGGAAATATTACAGTCTACAATCCAGTCTACAGTATACTAAGTGTAGTCTATAGTAGACGATATTGTTGACGATAATTTTAAGTTGGTAATCGGGTCTGAGCTTTGAAGTCTACAACTGCGTCTACAGTATACTAAGTGCAGTCTACATAGGACGTTATTGTAGAAAATAATTTGTAGGATGTAATCGGATGTAAACTAGAAGTCTACAATTGCGTCTACAGTTGACAACCTCAGTCTACAATAGACGTTAATGTAGATTGTAATGTCTAGAATGCAAGAACAACTTAGACAAAAAAATGTGTACCTTCGAATTCGAAATATAGGCGATGGTGCTTTTCTCACAGCTCGAACAGCCCATTTACAACGTTCTCCTAGACAAATGACGTGCAACGAATCTTTGTCCGAATTCTTTGTCTTGTATGTAAAGTTCTTGTTTATGGCGAACAACATCAAGTGCTTTTGTAGACTTTTTTTATTCGCGTATAGTGCGTGACGCTTAATAAACAGTGGGGAATTACTATCCAAAATAAATGTTTCATTACTCTTATCACCGGTCGTAGTAGAGGAACTTGCGACATATGGTGATGGTGGCGGACTTGCTTCACGACAAGGTGGAGGAGAGAAGTTTGATGATTGCGGAGGTGGAGATTGCGGTGGTGGATATCTCGGAGGAGATGGCTGTGGGGATCGCGGTGGTGGTGGCGATTGATGTGTTCGTGGAGATCGTGGTGGTGGAGATTGATGTGTTCGTGGTCGCAACCGAGGGGAAGATGGAAGCCGTTGTCTTGATTCAAACAACGTAAAATCCTCCAAACCGATCGTACCGGAAGGAAACGTACCGCGCTCTTCTTCGGATATCGATGGCGTTGGAAAAAATGGTCTATATTCATGTCCAACATATCCTACAGAATTAAGCACCGATGATGTTTCTTTCACTTCCAATATCAGTTGATATTTCTCCAAGTTATCTTTCATCGTTCTCCTCAAATATAAGTAACCTTTCAACGTTTTATCGTTGGTTATCTCAACTGGTTCAAGAGCACCGTTCATGATGTACGCAATGCTAATTGTATGACCGGATGGTGGTTTGCCTAAATACTCATAAATTTCTTGCTTCAAACTAGCAAAATTTATATCTTCCGACACCACAATTCCGAATGATTTTTTCTCGTGATACCGACCAATATCAATCCAAGATCCACCATGCTTGAATAACAAATATATTTCCCCCATATCTGCATCAACAACTCCAAAATCAATTTTACATTAAGCACTAACGTATTCAATTTTGTCTACAGCAGCGTCTATAATAACGTCTACAATAACCAGGAATGTCTACACTGAAGTCTACACTAACGTCTACAAATCTGTCTACACTAACGTCCACAAATCTGTCTACACTAACGTCTACAAATCTGTCTACACTAACGTCTACAAATATGTCTACAGTAACGTCTACAATATAGACGACATTGTAGACTCTGTTATAATTTTGTAGACGATATTGTAGACTCTGTTACAGTTTTGTAGACGATATTGTAGACTCTGTTACAGTTTTGTAGACGACATTGTAGACTCTGTAAGTTTTTGTAGACGACATTGTAGACCCTGGAAGTTTTTGTAGACAATATTGTAGATAACGAGAATAAGTTAATCTCGTCGGAGAAGGAGAGGACCTGCGTCGGAGAAGTCGGAGATGGACTGGAGATGACTCTGAGACGTCCGAGAACGGGTGGAATGGAGTGTTGACGGAGATGAATGTTTGGGTGAGTGTTGTCGGAGATGAAGCTTTCGTTAAGTGTTGTTGGAGATGAAGATTAGTTTGACTCATGAAGCTTTCAGCCTGAATAAACCCACATTCAAGAAGGTTGAGTGTTGAAGAAGAAAATAGAGAAGGTGAAAAGACAAGAAGAGAGAGAATGTAAGAAGGGGAGAGAGGTGAAAAGTTAGAGCTAATAGAGACCGGCTATAGGGAGTTTGCTGATTTTTTTTTTAACATTTTCTCTTTTTAGCCGGTTCCCTTTTTGAAGGGTGAAAATGTAAGTATTTTTTTTAAGGGTAAACGGTCTTTTCAACTCCAAAAGACTTGTATTTTGGGAAGGAATTCACTTTTGGTGGATTTAGGGAAAGAGGATTAGTAATGGTGGCAGAATGGGAATTTTCTCTAAAGGAAATAGATATAAATATTTGTTATGAAGTCGATAATTTATAAACATAAACGTATACAAGGGTAATTCTAGTATATACCCATATAAACTAGTGTCATTTTAGAAATACATAATGCTTGGTTAATAAGTTGTAAATAGTTTGAGGAATTCGTTTACAAAAAATTTGAGACGATATTGACTAAAAATTGTAGTTAAAAAATCAGAAATATTGAGGGTAATCTAGACTAAAATTAAGTTGTAAACATAAACCACGTCATAACAGTGGTTATTTATAATATGTTTACGAAATGTTGAGTATATCCAAATCGTCAATGTTTGAAGTGTTATAGAACCAATATTTTGCATATATAAACTTGGATTTGATAATGCCTAAAACATAGAAGAAACTATAATGAAACATCGTCGATCATCTTCTTTTGCGGTCTCATCCATCGTGTCTTCCTGTTTGTCCGCGTTGAGGCTCATCTGGCTCCGGGGTGGTGGGAGGTGTTGAAGATGAAAGATTGTCTGGTCGTAAATGTGACTGGTCAGGAGTGCGTTTTGCGTCGAACTCGAAGCGGTCAAGGGTCTGAATTGAGTTATGTATTGACTCAATCTCTATACCAACTCCGGATCGACAAGTCCCGGACTCTGGCTCAATCCAGTGGCCATCTCTAACAGAGCTCCTTGGAGAATAGCCAATTTTGCCTCCATATCGGATGAAGACTTCAAATTCAAGTCTCCTACGGAACACAGATGACTCGTGATCTCCATGGGCCTTACCTTCTAAAAAATATGAGTGCGAGATAAGTGGATAGACCCATGTAGCCTAATTCAGCCATCGTAGTCTGTTACAGAACATTCATGTTCACCTCATGCCCCCACACCAGCTTGTGTTTGGTGATTACTCAGCCGATATACGATGCAAACCTACGTATACAATACGAACAAAATGAATTAATTACAATAATTAAAATGTAATTTTAGAATAATATTTGTAATTCCATGATAGTCTGCAGCAGCTTGCGTAGTCTACTGACCTTCGACAGTCTTCCAACAAGCGAGCGGTCCTAGCATGTGCCCGTCTTTCTCTACCCTCTGCATTTAAGATATTATGAATATAGTGTATAAACTTGTTTAATATTTTTTTATAAATAATTTGTAATTGAATAAACATATACTTATGTGATTCCAACGATACTCAACAAATAAGATCGTGCCTTGCTAGCTCTTTGTGGTCTTCTTGATTTGATTTTTTTTATTTCGTTAAGACATTTTCTGTAAATCAATATTGCTTAGAACATTTTATTTCGTTAAGCATAAAACATTATATTAAACGTTGAATCAATTTTATACATAGAACGTTTCAGAGTTCATCATGTCTTACAAATCAACCCAGTGCTACTCTGGTTTGCCTTTGAACTTGTGCGTAAGCGCCACCTCTCAATCTCTGCCACCCTTAATCTGATTCAGTCTATTGTACTTTTCTTTCTCGTCACAAAGACGCTTCTTCGCATTGTAGATGATTGTCTTCTAGATGATACTCGAATGGCACGATGCTGAAACTAGGTGTCTGGACTAGTCCTCGTACACAAAGTTGTACTCTGTGTAGATACTATACTATTTCATGAGGGCGTTGTAGGAGGAATGTGCTCTCACATTAGAATCCCAAGACTACTGGTGAACGTGCCAATTCACTTGCCTTTCTTCAAATTTTCCCCTTTGCCTCTCCTTATTGCTAGATAAACTAGAAGCGGACAGGGTCAAAGACGATCATAACCTTCTTTCATTTATATGCCTTTCGAGATCTTTAAACGGTTGTCATACCTTGTCTAGACAAAGGCGTTCGAGGAGGATCAGAGCCGCTTGTCGACATAGAGCACCTTCTTCAATCACGCGTTATTTCTCATGCCAGTGAATTTTAACAGACGTGTGTTGACAAACGCTTGAGACGATCTTTCACATAAGAGTACCGTAAAACTTTACGCGGTACGTTTTTTTTCCCAAAAATTGATCTGCTTTTGTTGCACACCTGACAAACATATGCACCTTTAAAATCCTTCCAAAATAAGACACAATCGTTTGAGCGCACCTCAATAATCTCGTACCCCATTGCCAAATCGCTTCAACTTTGATTTTGCCTCATAGAGTTTTTCCGGAATTCTATTCCCAACTAGATGAGACTTTTTCATAAGTCACAGAAATTCTATAAATGACTTGTTAGTCCAATGATTCATCACTTTCATGTGCATTAACTAAACCAAGAAACATAATGAAGAAAACTACTTACAATTAGGATACAACTATGCATTCAACTAAGAAAATACATCTGCGATCTGCTTATCATCGGTCACATCATTTACAGTTGGATCGTTAAAATTATCATGATCATTCTTGACATCTTCGATTGCGTCGTGTATTTCACCAACATTATCTTGTTAGTTTGAATCATCACAGATATCTAGTACATGAGTTATTTTGTGGCGTGACTCGCCGTGATGATACCACCAAGTGTAATACTGAGTAAATCCTTTAAATGAGAGACGCGCTCGAATAGAGATTCAATTATTATTTTAATAACTTAATTACTTAAAAATTTACAAATATTTAAGCAGAGTTTCCTCTAAAATATGGACAAACCAAACGCTGAAATTTACAAAGGACATAAATATACCAACATAACTATCCTATTGATCAATAAATTTCAAATTTGAATAAGAAAATCTAAATAATGTATTCAAATTAACAACATATAACTTACTAAATTAACTAATCATACCTAAGTAACAAATTAAATTACATACCAGAATTAACAAATTAACTAACTTATTATAATAAATGGTTTAAAATTATTTAGCTAATATATAAATTAAATTACTAAGCAAAATTAGCATATTACCTAAGTTACTAAGTCATGAACTACAAATTAAATTACATACACTTAATCTAACAGATTCGTTAAGTTATTAACAAATTACTTAAATATTTTAGTTAACTAAATAAATAAAAAGCAATAAAAGATCAGCCTTGGCAGCGAGACACGCCTGCGAGATGCGGCTGCGAAACGATGTGAGAATACGCTAGGAGAATGAAGGAGGCTGCGAGGCAGATGCAAGACATAGAAAAATAACATAATTTAACAACAATAGCATAAAGCAAAATACAACTCAAAGCCGTAAAAATAACAAATTATGGACAAAAAATACAAAATTAAAAACAAACATACCTTTGTTGCAATGAGGCAGTGGCAAGGCAGTGATGAGGCAGTGGAGGTGTAGTGGCGGGACCGCAGCGACGCATAATTAATAATAACCGATGTTAAAAAAAATAGAAAAAATAATAGAAAAATTTAACAAATTAACTACATAATAATTAAAAAATAATTAACCTATTTCGGCGGAGGAGCGACGAGGGAGTGGCGGAAAATCACCGGAGGCAACGACACATAAACCTCACAAAACGTAGAAGAAAAAACAAATGAAAATTGATTTCAAAAACCAATTTCGGAAAAAGAAAAAGAAAAAAAACATACATGCGGCAAGACGATCGACGCTGAACTCCGCCAAGGTGGAGCATGGGAAAAACGTCGGGGACGGTGCAGAACAACTGGTACGCCACAGGTGCAGCGTGGGAGAACGTCGGAGAAAGTCGTCGACAAGTACTTACCTGAAACATTTTCAAACTTGTTTGAACGCCGGAAGAAATAGATGAAGTGAATCTTCAAACGCAGTACGTACCTGAAACCCACAACGAAACTTCAATGAGGAAGCGAGCGGTGTTTACCGAGGCAATAACGACGAACTTAGGATTGGGGCTACGCCAAAGGTGGGCTTTAAACTTGGGATTGTGGAAAAGATTGTGGACTGGAGGTGGACTTCGAACCTGGGATTTGGGCTGCACCGGAGATTGTGCGGTCGACGATGAACGCGAAGGTATTTAACGAGGTTCAGAGACGAGGTTTGTGGCATTCAGCGACGGAAGGTTCAGCTATGGTGACGGCGGCGCATCACTCCAACACCGGCGATCGGCTATGATAGAGTTGGTGGTAGTTAGTGGTGGTAGTCATTCCAACAATGATGATGATCATGATGATGAAGATATAATCGAGAATCTATTTTAATTTTAACTTCTAAGTAGTTTTTGGTCGATTGAGATTTGACTATTATTAAGTTTTTAAAAATTATTTTTAATTATGCCTAAAGTAAAAAGCCAAAATGGCGTATGCCTTTTACGCATTCAAGGCTTACACCTCGCCTTTTAAACGAAAACGCCTCGATATACGCCTTCGCCCCTTTAAACCTTGCGCGTCGCATAATTTGGCGCCTTTGTGGTGAATTATTACTCGAGTTTGACTTGGATTTGTTCCCTTCTCCCTTGTTCGAAGTAGGAGGCTATTAGACCCGATAATTGTGAGTTGATGTCTCGCACAACAGACTAGAGCCCGCTTTTACTTGAGTTTCATTTGTATTACTTGTGATTTCAGTTTCATTTTCATATATAGTGTAACGCTCTATAGTCAACATTACTACATCATTTGGAAACGAATATTCACTTGGAGTACGATCATTTCGTTTACGATTATAAATGTCGCTCAAACGAATAGATACGACTGTTAATTGTTATTTTTCACAAACATGTAGAAATTTCTATAAAAACTACGCCAAATTTTTAGAATTCGCTGCTTGATTTTTAGAACTTATCTCTCTCTTGAATCATTTTCTCCATAGAATTGTTTTTGCTTACAGTCAATCGGATTTCATTGTGGTGCAGTTCAAATTTAGACTTATCGTGTTATTTGGTATATTATCCGAGACCTTTAATATATTTTTTAGATGTGAATTTTTTATAAAAGTTAATTTCATACATAATTCAAGTAGATAATATAATGTAGACACTAATTACCACTTGTGATGATATCATCTGTTTGCAACTACTGCGATTATATATATAAAAAAAAAAAAACTGAAGTGTTTTTTCACATCTCATCACTTCCTAAAAGTTACACATATGATGATATGATGCCATGATGATGATGTTATGGGCTAAAGAGATAAGCAAGATAAATGGTACTTGTTGTCCTTTGCGTTGTCTGTATGCATTGTACATACAAAATGAGCTGTATCTACACTTCACTAAACCTACATTGGGAATGACGAGAAAAAAAATAAATAAAAAAAAGAGAATCCAATCTCATCCTTCTTCTCTGAATATGTATATTGTCTTGCGTTGTAACTTGTAAGTATACGTATGTATGTATGTATACAGACTACAGTGGCTAGACGTGTTATTCATGTTTAGATGCCTATGGTCTTTGCCTCTACTATTGTGCTACTTCCCGTTGATAAGTGTTATCCCGTCCTTTGCTTTGTATGCGAAGCTTCAACTTTTTTCGAAATATCGCCATCAACCTTTTGACTAGTTAAGTTTAACCGTTACTAAATTTACACCCTCGACTAAGATTACTGGACATAATATTTGACAAATTTTCCAGAACACCAGACTTTTTCGACAATCATTAGTTTAGTCTAAAATAGAATTAGCTTAAAATGTGAAGCTTCTATGCAATCAACAAACACAAAGACTACTAAGTTTCCACATGAAACGTTGAGCACATATGTTTGAGCAACAAGGCATGGTAATTGCTACACTGACAATCAGATTAAAGAGCCGAACAAATAAATTATAGCTACCACTCATGGCTAAACTATAATCTCTCATTATCAAAATTTTCAATGATTCCTCTTTAAATAAGAGATTGGTAAGAACCCACAAAAATTCGACCACAAGTATCTTGTCCTTACCCAATAATTCCTGGGGAAAAGATTAAACCCTAGATAATATCCACAACTATCTTAAATTACTTAAACCACGTTTAGAATAATACATTTACTTCTTTTTCAGTCATCTCAAGTACATGGTCTCTTGCGTCCGTCAAAGCACTCTGTGAAAGAAAAATTAGTTATCAAGTATATACACTAATGAATTAGATTACAAATTTTAAGTTACAAAAACTAACCTGCCCAAATTTGGTCATCAAGTTCCGCGAAAGGTTCAAAGAAGTGATTCTTACATCTTCATTTGCCTTCAACGCCTGAGCAATTGCAAAAGCCCCGTCATCCTGAACATGGAACCAAAATCAAATGAATGCAAAATAATGCCAGCGTCACTATTAAGATTAACAACAATATTTTCTTATTACCCTTATCTCGTTAAAGCCGAGATCAAGAGACGTCAAAGCTTCGTTGACCACTTTCAAGCTTCGAGCCAGGCAAGTGGCACCCTGTAAGTAATGTTTTCATGTCAGATTTAATCCACAAATTGATTCGGGTGACAAAATGATGAGACCCAATAGTGAGTGCAGTGACAAACTTCGTCTCGTAGCCCATTTCCTCTTAGATCAAGTTCCACTAAGGTACTATTGTATCTCAGCATATCTGCGATGAACTCTGCTCCTTTTGCTCCTATCTGTGATATGATCACCCCATATTGATGATTCAGACAAAACGGAGATTTCCATTCTGTTGCCTAATATTGAAGAGCTAATTACCTGACACCAACCAAGCTTCAGGATATTTATGTTCCCACTGAATTTGAGAACTTCAGCTAGAACTTTAGCTCCTTCAGGTCCAATGGGATTATACCCAAATTCCAACTGTTGGGATAGATCACTTTCATAATGCAATTGTAACAATAACAATAAATAACAAGGAATGGTTGACATACAGTTGTAACAATAGAGTTATCTTTTAAAGCCTGTGCTATTGCAGTGATTCCTGCAACGTGTATGTTATTTCCTGCCTGTAAAGACAAATGTTATATTAGCTTATACGCTTTAGCTGAGGATTGCATACATAACATGAAAACATATTTAAGTCTGATCAAGACAAAAGGCAGGTTGTTCTCTAACCAGGTCTAAACTTCTTAATGTTCGGTTTTCCTTCAGTGCGTTTCCAATGTTTCCTGCCCCCTGCATTTGTAAGAATTCAAAGATCAATAAAGCAGTGCAGTAATTGAGTCTTCTGACGACAGCAATTTGAATAATTCATGCCATAGCTATATTGAGCACAGCTCAATTCATATCTTGATAGGAAAAAAAAAACTCAAAGGGGGACCACATACATGTAAACAAGTTATAAATATCTGTCGAGAATTAAAAAAATGTTTGACGAGAAAATATGTTCAACAGAATTTTGTGTTAACATATAGCAAATAAATGGTATCAATATAGTCAAAATCAAAATACCTCATCACCTATGTCATTCATACTAATGTTCAATGACAGCACATTCTTGTTCTTCTTGATATATTCAGCAACATGAAAGGCACCTGTTGCGCTGATGGAATTATTTCCGATTTCAAGACGTGTAAGTTTACCTGAAAACCAGCATGTCGGACTAGATTGTTGAGAAAGATATTTGCCTCAATGTAATAGTGTAGCATATAACTTTGGTAGTATGTTACAACCTTTATGTGAACTTAGACCAGATATCAGTGCACGTATGCCCTCATCTCCGATTGAGTTCCCATGAACATGAAGCTCCTGAAAAGTATCCCATGAGTACCTTCAAAGAATTTTTGGTGGCCGGAAGCCAATAAGATAAAGATAACACGATAGCACGAACGTACCTTCAAAGACTTGTTTCCTTCAAGTCCTTTAGCAAAAGCATTAGCCCCCAAGGCACCACCATAATTTCCACTAGAGCATAACAGTGTGAATTTGATTTCCAAAAAATAAATTACAGAAGTAACGAAAAATGTCTTTACAAAGCATAAAATCATATTAAAATAGAGAATCGCTGTCTCACTTTAGTTGAATATCTCGAATTATTTTATTCTCGGGAAGGGCTCCAGCTATACTTGTGAATCCCTGCCATAAGTATGGGCAGAAAAATCAAGATTTAATCAAATTCAGAAGGTTAAGAAAAATCGCAAAATCTAAGAACATGAAACTTGAAGGGAACTTTCGTACAGCATAGTCAATCATATTATTATTAAGTTCAAGATAACGCAAGGTTGTATTTCGCTTCAACATGTCTGCAACAGCCATTGCGCCCTGCATGGTAAACATTTTTTCAATACCAACGTCATATTGATAAAAGCCTGGTTTGCAATATGCTTAAATGCAAAAATAAAAAGTGTGAATACAGAATAGCTTAGGCCCAGACAAACCTCATCCCCCAAGTTCGTACTGTTCAACTGAAGCTTTGTAATTCCGGTATTGTCAGCCAGTATCCGACACAGGCACTGAAAAATAGATAAATCTACTTTATAGCGTATACAAGCAACACTGGTCTTACTATTAGATCATATTGATTTGTATTATTTAGGTATGAAGGGTAATGTGATCTTTTTCTGGATTTTAAATTATGACAGAAATGCGGATTTGAGGTATGTATACCTTTGCTCCATCATCTCCAATAGGATTCCCCGAGAGATCAAGGGTTTTCAACATGATATTTGATTGCAGTATTCCATCAAAAGCTTTTAATCCCTCTGCAGTGATTCCATTCCCAGCTAACCCTACTCCTTCGAGTGTCTGAAACATGAAAAAGTAAGTTACTGTTCTAATAGTAATAATATCATCACTGAACAACATTTGAGAAAACAGAATTTGTATAATAAAAAAAGCTCCAACCTGATTATACGCAAACCTTTCAGCAAGGAAGACTAATCCTTCGTCACCAAAGCTGCATCCTGCAAGAAGTTTTCGCCAAGTTCAAAAGCTTACGATGCTTAAGTCTATTCAGTAAGGGCATTGATTCCACAAGAAAACAGAAACTAGAAACAATTCAAAAAACACTCAAAGACACCTATGCAATTTACACAAGGCATTGAAGTAAAGTAACGAAACTTGTTCATCAACAACTATGAAATTATCTCAAGATATGATAAAAAAAAACGCAAATCCCTTTGGGAACCACATTGTCGTACCGGACATGTCAACCACACTGAATGTCCTCAATTCTCTGGCAAATTCGTTGAGCTTCTCCTTCGACTCTCTGTCAATCTTTGCACCAAGTCCAGACAGCAGATTGGTACCCGGAGCAAAGGACCACTTCAAACCTTGTTCCGGAGCTTTTCCTTCTGCGTTTGAAGCCTTTTGGGACTTCGGCGTAAGGAGTTTCTCCACCACTTTCCACATAACTGTCAGCTGAAGACATAAAATTAGTACAAAAACTGAGTAACCTGACAAAAACATATGTATGTGCCTGCATACACCTAAACCTAGAGAGCTTAAGAAAACAGTACGAGAAGAAAACAAAGTTCCTAAATCAATGCAACGAATTTGGTTTCACTCTAAACGATCACAAAGGTAAAAAACAAACGTATTGGGTTTTTTTTTTCTCTATATAGCCTTAAACATAAGAAGATTAACACTACTATGATAGGTTATCCTATAAATTCCCACCATTTAGGTTTTCTCCGTAAAATTAAGCACGTAACAGTTATTTCAGAATAATTAAACACAACAATATTAATTCGATAATGATCAGATAAACTAAATCCCAGATAAAGACAACTGCATATTATTAACCTTGGTATAGTTAACATAATTGTCAAATCATATAGTACGAGGCAAACTTTATGATTATCTCACACATTTTGCGGTTCATCCATTTCCTCATCCCCACTCTCAAATAATATCCAAGACCAGACTGTCACTACACTAATACTGACTATGTAGATTTAGCTTGCAGCGCATTATCCCATAACATGATGCCATGTGATCAGATACGCTTTGGCTGACCAATGTTCGGTGGTAATTCAATAAAAACACAGAACACATTCATTCAATTCGATCAAATTCACATTTCCAATAGCTCACAACACCGAAGCCACGAATGTGCCTGAAACGAATTACCAAAAGTGAAGGCGAAGAACAATCCGACCGGAGCAACCACCGAAACAAGTTGCTTTACCGGAGCAGAAGAGAATGGGCTCTCGCTCTGACTCTCTTTATACACTCTCCGCCTAGAACCCGAAGAATCCGAAGCTAGAGCTCTCACCGCCGAGCGTCGAAACCTCAAGCATCTATTTCGCCTCAGAGACAGAGCCGTCGGCAAAAGCGATTCTGACCGAAGCGAAACCTGAAAAAAGAACAGAATCGTGACTCTCTACGTTTCCGATTCTAAAACAAAGCGAAACATCGCGGGAGTGAGTGTGTTACCTTGGGAAGCGAACACAGGGATATGGGAGAAGTGGAAGCCATGGATTCGTCAGAATTGCATAGAGAATATGAAGAAAGGTAGATTTTCAATTTTTCTAGGGGTTTCTTGTCTTTTACTGTTTTCTCAGAGAGGGTCTTATTTTCTAATTTCTTCTTCCGATGACGAAGAAGAAGAAGAAGAAGTATATTGAGTTGAGTTGAGTTGAGTTCAGTTTAAGAGGCTCAACGAACAGCTCTGGTTCTCGATTGCCCCCGGATGCTTTACTGGGCCGGGTCAAAGCCTAATCAGGGCTTTTCAGGCTGATAATGATCAAATTAGATCTCTATGTAGGCCCAAACTATAGAATATCATGTCCAGCAACTTAATAGTAACCGTTTGTTATAATGATTGACTTTCATTTCAAAGAAAAATAAAATTTTTTTTGGAAAAACGCTACTTTCAGATATTACACCTTAAATTATATATATTTATATGAATTTTTTAAACTACGTGAACATAGAAGTTTTTAAATTTTAAACTTAACTCTCGAAATACCATATATAAAAATATGTTTAGAAAAATTGATCTATTTAAGATATAATAAACATTGTAAGTACTAAATGCTTATTTTTTTCATTTCTTAAAAGATAGTCATTCAGGCTCTAAGTGGAAATTCCGGTTGATATGCATTTACAATCTTACCTTTTAATTATTTTTTAATTTATTATTCGTAATATGTAATAAAATCAATATTCACATAAACTAATTGTCTCCCATGATACATGGGATTTAAATTGAATTTATTTCAGTTTTTAGAATTACAAAAGTTAACTGAGATACTTTATACAATTAACTGTCAACGATTTTTGGAATTTTGATTTTAATTTTAAATAATTATTATTAAGGTTACAGTTATTTCTAGTAATTAACGATTATATCATTAAGTCTTTATATCACGTTAATTTTGCACATAAGACGTTGTATTGTTGCCATATTTTCTTATTTGTAGCTTTATTTTTTTGCAGTTTTAGTGAATTTAATCTTAATTCCTTTCTTTTTATATATATAATTATTAATGTGAATAATTGGCTTCCAAGTATGTAAATATTTATTTTGAAATTCGAAATTTGAAAATAAAATTTTTATTTACAAATTCAAACTTGAAAATTGAAATAAGTATGTTTTTTTTTTCACTATGTCGAGTTAATTTCCTTTAATTTTTCTTCGTTGTATAATATACTACCTTTTTAAATAAAACTTTGTCTTCGAATTTACTTAAATGTTGCTCAAATATCCAGTCATTATTATTGGTTATCATTCTTTGTTCTTCATTCAATATAACTTTAAAATTTAGGGAGGATAATTTCTTTTCTCCACAATTTGTTTTAATTTTTCATCTCTTTCCATTTCATGTCTAGCTCGTCATCCACATCAATGCTCTACATGTGTAATATTGATTAATTTTTGTTAATTTATATATCAGGCCGTCTAAAATTTGATGCTCATAATTTCCAGTGAGTCATTTGGTATATCAATCATTAATTTTAGTTGATTTATTTATGTGCCCACTCATAATTTATGCATTTTAATTTTTCCAAAAATCAGATTCATTCAAATCGGCGATTGTCATAGAAATAATGCGTAATAAATTTAAGGTGGAAGTAATTTATTTCAATGATTAGAAAGATAGTTGTCATGTTTTAACACATATTCGGAGAATTTTTAAGAAGTCTGATTTTCATTTGCCAATTATCATTGAATTAATCAAGCAAAATAATCTTGGTACGTCATTAATTTATATTAATTTATGTTATGTAGAAGCTTGTTAATAATACGATTGCCGGACGTTTTTTTTGGACTTGTGAAGTTGGAAGAGAAAGTTACGACAGGAGAGATTTTCGATGGAAGAAAGTTTGAGGGGAGAGAGAGAGAAGAGAGATTCAATTGATGAAAGAAGTGCGAGAGAGAAAATTTGGGTATAAACTCGCTTCCAAAATTAATGTTTTATTCCCCCAAAATTTCATTTAATAATTGCTCATTTTTCCTAAATCCTGCCTGATCTTTATAACTGTTTCTTTGAGATTTCAAAATTTTCGCAAGTTAATTACGCTCAGATGCTTAAATAAAAGGGTATTTTTTGTCTTACAATTTTGGTTAATTTCTTCAACTGACTATTAACCAAATTTGTCAAATAATTAAGTTTATTGCAAACAAAATATTTTAAAAGGTAATATAACTCAATTGTCCATATGTTTATAAGTGCCATGCACATATATCTTTTCTTCAACAATTCTTTTGTTACTTGAAGAAAATCAAATTTCAAACAATTTATTGTGGTTTAGCTCATGAATATGATCATGCATGAGCCTATGATTAAATCGGAACAAAAAATTGGTAACCGTAAACTTTTTACCACCATATGCATTTATCTTTGAAAATATGGGGTATTTCATTAACTCGAAGAAATATCGGAGTTTTTCTTTAAACCTTACGGTATGAAACTCAAGCTTCCTCTTCAAGTAAACTAGCACCAACCACAATCATAAGTTAAAAAGAGAATCTTAGGGCTTCTTGTCGAATGACAATCATCTTGTGTGGAGCTAACAACGCTAATAATGCGCAACACAAATGCTTTTGAGCTCACCATGTTAGATCAGAGTCTTGATTTTTTGTCTTCGGTTAAAGGATTTGAAAGTAAGATGACTAGATAACAAGAATTTATTCCAAGGAATTAAAAGGCGCAAGTTAAAAACATCCAAGCCCACGACCAAGAAATTCGAATTATACATCGCGGCCCATCTAATGAGCGAAGTCCCGGTTACATAATAGATCTCTAAGAGTACACCAACGGGCTGACCAAGAAAGGAAGACTTTGTCAGCAGGAGGAGATACGTGGATTTCTCTCACCGCGTGCATTGTAGACAAGGAAAAGTCAAATCTATTGACCCGAATAAAAATTCTCCTCCCCAAGATGTGCCACAAGAAGCGGGCTCCATCAGAGGATCAACGGACAGCCATATGCCATGTGGACGACATCAGAGGAATTGTTCTTCTAAGGATTTAGTATAAATGTCTTGGCAGAGGTACCTACAAGAAGATTATTTATTTACATATTAATGTAATATAAATCTCTCATGAGTGCTTATTGTAATTTGTTAATTAAATTAATAAAAGTTGAAACTTTCATTCATTCGTTTTTCGTTTGTTTGAAGCTTTATGATATTCAATATTCTTATAGTCCTTAATCAAACCCAACAACGTATGAAGAGTCAAATGTACATTTGCGTGAACAAACTCTTCATCGTTTTCTTAAAAAGAAATATTCACAATTTAAAGATCAACGGACTATTGATCCTAGTATGATTGTTGGTAGAATCTATTATGTCTAGTTAAGAGGCATAGAGAGTTCAGAACTCTATAGTTCTTTCGGTGTATCTTTCGAAGATACTGAATTTATTGGCAGAGATGCCCACAAGAATATTATGTATTTGCATATCGATGTAATATAAATTTATCATAATTCCTTATTAATTTGCTGATTTAATTAATAAAACTTCAAACGTTCACCCATTCCTTTTTAGTTTGATTGAAGATTTATGATATTCAATAGTCTTTTAGTCCTTAATCGAAGCAAAGAATGTATGAAGAGAAAAATGTAGATTTGCGTGAACAAACTCTTCATGGTTTGCTTCAAACGAAATATTCACAATCTAAAGATCAACAGAATAATGATCCTAGTATGATTGTTGGGAGAATCTATGATGTCTGGTTACGAGACATAGAGAGTTAGAAACTCTAAAGTTCTTCTAGTATATCCTCCAAAGATACTGAATTGACATGTGCACCTTTAGAGACAATATAAGAACAAACCATTTAACCTCTTCTGTCTCAAAGTCACTATGTATGAATTGCATCGTGCTTACCTTAATCCTGAAATGAGACATGTCATTTCATGACTTCGATATATTCATTTGAGAAAGTGTGGAGGTCGGTTTTCACCGAGGCTCTCTCAGTCACAAGGATTAACAACGATAATTTTATATGCGTGAAGGTCAAATTAATGCGTTAATATCCTTGAGTTTTTTGTGTATATGGGAGCTCGGTCTCTTTCGTTAATTAGCTTGGAAGCTTGTCAAAGAATACCGACAATGGTGAACAGTGACGGCTAATATCTCTTTCTTAGGGTTTTCGATCGATCCACTCTATGTGGTCTTTACATTGGTATTTATAGTCTCTCTCTTTCGTGTGTGTCTTCTCTGGGGTCTGTCCCTCCATTAGGGTTTCCCTTTTTGGCCCGGCCTTCCTCTGACCGGCTCCGTGATTCCTTCCTGGTCTTTACCTACTAAATCCCGTGATTGCCGCTCTTTCGAATGACTCTCCGACGCCAAGTCTTCTCGAGCACGCTTCCGCTTTCCCACTCTTTTCACAGCGACGACACTTCTCTAAGGCAAGACCCCTTCGAAGAGAAAAAGGGGAATACTCCATTAAGGGGATCGCCTCGCAGAAAAGCCCCCTTTGCGAAGAGCTATCCTCGAGAAAGATCCATCTTCCTCGCTCGGGGCTAAACCCTCCTCGTGGGGGTGAATCTTTCCCCTCGCATCACTGTCGCCAGCCGCGGGCCCCGCTTGCTTCTTTCTCATTTTGTCGTTTCGAGAGCCGAAACGACATGTGCTTATGTTAAGAGGGAGTTGACGAAATCCTACCTTAACAGTTAGTCCCCCATTTTATCAAGTGTGGGCACTTGGTAAAATAATACGAAAAATCCTCTTGATGGGCCCCTTTCATTGGGCCGAGCCCTTTGTTGATTGACTGCTCGCTGTCGTTTCTGCTCCCCTCGCCCCCTTTTTGGGCGCGTGGTCTTGGTTTCCGCGAATCCCTTGCGGGCAGAGTACTCGAGTGCTTGCCTCCGCATAGGCATGTTCCTCTCATCACTCCCGGCTGTACAACAGTTTCCCATGACGTCTTTTCACTCAGCGTCCCTTTGCATTTCAGCCGTTGATTCGCCTGCGTCGCTTCGGATTCCCACCGTTGGATCTGCCCGTCTCCCTCCTATAAATTTTGGGTCTTAGTGGGAGTGGGATTTCAAACCCTGCGCCTTTTCGTTCTACTGTACTCCCCCAACTTGGTATCCCGCCTAATCCTTGTCATTCGAATCTTATCACACCGTTATCTTCTTGCTTTCCCTATGGCCTTGACCCCAACTTCGCCAAGTCTCGGCCGCGTCCTCATAGGCAGCCCTGATCACTCCGCCATGACCCCCGAGCGGCTCTGCGTTATCCAGGAGAGGTGTTGCGACGGGAATATCTGCCAGGTTCGCCTTCCGTACCCCGGCGAACGGCCGGAAGACCTTTTGGATGAGGGGTGGGTCGCCGTCTATGAAGGTTTCTTCCTCGATGCGGGGATCCGCTTCCCCATTCCATACCTTCTCCTCTCTTTCCTTCACGCGTTCGGCATCCCCATCGGCCAGATGCATCTCAGCGCCATTCGCCTCATCTTGTGCACCATGGGGGTCGCTGCCGAGAGGGGGGTTTTCTTGGCCCTGGAGGATCTTATGCGCCTGTACAGGCCATTCCGGGTTACTAGGCACCTGGGGCGTTTCACGCTCATCCCCTTCGATCGGGACCTGATCGTCCTCAACGCTCCCTCCGACGCGCCGGGATGGCAGAGCTGTTATTTCTTTGTCAGGGTCGACAGCAGCTCTTTCGGCTACCACCACGAGTCATTGCCCACGAGATGGGTAGAGATTGACCAATCTCCTCCAGTTTACTCGCCTAGCTCGGGTGATCCTCACGAGACCATTTTCAAGGGAATTCGTCGGGCCCTCCTTGCGAGCACGCATCGTGACTGGGGAAGATTTTTCCAAGACCCTCGGCAGCTGGTGAAGCTCGGGATATACCGGGAGGAGTTCATTAGTGGCCCGCCTATCTCCGACTGCTTCTCGGTTGGGTTTCATGGACCGGGGCTCACGATTCGTGGCCCTTTCCCCGACGCGACCGTGGAAGGAGTGAGCTCGGTACCACGAGTTAAAGAAGACGATCTCGAAGACGCCGAGGGGTCCCGCGGAGGCCTCGTCTCGTGCCGAGATTGCTGCGGGAAAACGACCCGTCGGAGGTGGTGCTAACGACCGTCACACGAAGAGGGCCAGGAGCGAGGGCATATCCGGTGCAGCGCCGCGTGCCGTGGGGGTCCGCATCACTTCACAGCAATGTGCTCCTCCGGACGCTTTTCCAGGATCTCCTCAACTGGAGCCCCCACAGCGACGGCCGGGTCGCCCATGCCCTACCTCTCCTCCTCCTTCATCCTCCGTTTCTTCTCACTCTTTGCTTTCTCTTCCTTCTCATTTTTCACCCTCCGTTTCTTCTCACTCCTCGCCTTCTCTTCCTTCTCACTTCTCACCCTCTCTCCCCACTCTTCTGCCCTTCGCTTCGGCTTCTCTTCAGCCTTCACCTCCTCCTTCTCCCCTTGCTTCGGCTTTTCTTCGCCCTCCACCTTCTCCTTCGTCTCCCTGCCGTTATCCCCCGGCCGGTCCTCGTCCGCCTCCCTTCGTCACCCCCGGTGAGCCTGGCTGAGACTCGCCCATCGAGGTCTGGAGGGAGTACTCCTTGCGCACGTACCGAAACCTGTCCAAGGGGACCTCCGGCTCCTCCGCTACTCGTCACTCTGTTGAGGAGGTCGAGGGATACTCCGAGGCGATGCCCTTTTTGCTCGAGGGGATTGCTCGGGCGAACGACGTCGTCCTCTGCGAGGCCGACAGGTCCTTGATGGCGGAGGAGTCCATTGACGCCTCCCGTCGGATATCAGCACTCCGGGGGCAGCTCGATCTCTCCCTTCACAGCGAGCGCCTATCCCAGGGGCGGATCGCGAGGCTAGAGTCGGCCCTGGCCATGGAGAGGCGGGATCGCGTTTCCGCCAAGGTTGACTTGGCGGAGTTCAAAGCTCGATCGGGGCGGCAGATCGAGGAGTGCGAGCGGCGACTCTCCACTCGCGGGGCTCTTCTGGAGGAGGAACGGAGGTATCATCAGGAAGCCTTGGAGCTTTCTCGCCACCAAGATGAGCTCCTCGCACAGATCAGCGAGGCCGTGGGCACCCCTGTTGTCGTGAAGGAGGGTCTGCCTTCCCGGGTTCGTGGCGTCTTGCGGACACTCGCTGATGAGCTGGAGGCGGCTCGGGCCGAGGCGGAGAAGGAGCGTCGAGCTCCACTGCACCTTTTCGAGAAATCCAGGACAAGCTCGAGCGAGCCTCTGCCCGTTTTCGGGCTCTTGGGGACTCCGTCGAGGCCAACCGCATGGAAGCTTCCTACCAGGCTCACAAAAACGCGGTCAACGCGCTCCCTCCCGGGGCGCCGGTCACGCTTCTCCGGGCCAAAGTTTCGGAGTGGGAGCAGGGCCGCATTCGGGAGGAGGCCCTCGCCTCGGCGCTCGAGGATGAGGCCGCGGCCGATCCCAATTCTCCCCCTCTGTCTCCTGGTGGCCTCCCATCGACCGCACCTCCTCGCTCGCCTACCCTCGTCGTTGGGAGTCCCTCGGCTGCTTCCGGGTCGCTGAGCGAGCGAGAGACCACCGAGGCCTGATCTCGTCTTGGTGACTTAGGCTTTTTGTAGCTTGTAAATTTTTCTCTTCTTCTTTTCGCTGTAGGGCTTTTGTCGGCTCTTGTAGGGTTTTGTTTGATTGTTGTACTTGTAATTTTGTACCCCCTACTTGTAACTCATTGAGATTCAATAAAACAACCTTTTCCTTCTTTAAGTTTTTGTCTCTTAATTTTCTCCGCATTCGAACATGGCTATTTACCTGCTCGCCCCTTCGCGTTGCACTATTTTGCCATACCTGTTTGGCACTCCTCGAGGTTGTCAGTCTCGACGACCCTTATAATTGATGCGAGCAACTTTGGTAATGATGTGGGTAGTGTTGGTGTGGGGAAGGTCAGCCCCCCTTTGTTTTATCAAGTGTAAGCACTTGGTAAAAGAAAGAAAAATCCACGCCCAACAAACTGCTCGAGGTGGGGTTTTCTTCCTGCACGTGACGTCTGCACCATCCTGTTTATTTTATTACTTTTGTGTGCGTCTCCTCGATTTCCGCGACTTTCTCTCTCCTCATTAAAACTGATACAGGTACTTGAGTGTTGATGACTTTTCAGAACCTATCACTTCGAACGGCTCTTGGGTTCCTGCTTATTTTTGGCGATCCACGTGTCCTTTCGCAGGCCGTGGGGTCGAGGCGCGTCGATTCATGCAGCCTTGCCTCCTTCTTCTATAAAGTTGGAAATCCTACCTCGCGGCATAGTTTTACTTCCTCCAAACCCCATATTCCTCTTCTTCATCTTTTTCGCTTAACTTCATTCGCCCTATAAACTTTGATTGACCATGGCTCGCACCCACGGCGCCGGTCCAATCTTTAAAATCCAATCTCCTCCCTCGGCGATGACGGAGGAGACACTGGAACAATTTCAGGAGAAATTTGTCCTGGAGCCGCAGGTCGCCCTTCGCCTCCCTCGCGACGGTGAGCTTGCCGACGCCCCCAGGGACGAGTGCATTGCCTTGTACAAGGTCTTCTTTCGGAAGATGGGACTCTGCTTTCCCATCCCGCCGCTCATCGTGGCCTTTTTCTGTGCCTTCATGGTTCCCATCACTCAGGTAAGTCCGAACTCGATTCGTCTCCTCGTGTGTACCATAGTTGTGGCGTTTGAGGCAAATGTTGACCTTACCCTGGAGGACCTTATGCGTTTGTTTAAATTCTCCAAGAACCCCAAGAACCCTGGTCATTATTCTCTCTCCCACCGGGTTCCTGGTCATGTTATCGACATCACTCCTTCGAACGAGTCCGGGTGGGAGGACAAGTTCTTCTTTGTGTCGGTGGATGAGCATAGTTTTGGGTGCTTTCACAAGCTTTTGCCCAGGGAGTGGCTTGTCGACCAGTCCCCCCTTAGGTATGTGCCCATTACCGATGACGAAGCCACTCGTCGCTTTGAGGCGACCCAGAGGAAGCTTCTCGCCGTACCTGACCGCGACTGGTGCTCGGACTTCTCCAACGTTAGGGTCAAGAACTCTGGGATTTTATCTTGGCCTTACCCCTCCGGAATGAATCTCCGGGATCTTCTTCCGTCTTCCGGGTTCGGCGTCCTTCCACCGTCCGGGGCCTCGTCGCAGGCCGCTCGAAGGGGGACTCAGGATTGGAGGAAAGGAAAGGTGTCCCGAGGAGTCCCGGCCGACAGTGGGAATGGTCTGTCGCGATGGGGACTCTGCTGATGCTCCCCATAAACCGAAGGGTGCCGGCGGGCATGTTTCCGACGGGCCGGGGGGCGACCGTTCCTCTAAGAGGGCTAGGGTAACCACTCTGTCTGGCGGAACCCGGGAGGCGTCGAATCCCTCGGGAGGTGCTTCCTTGGGTCAGGCGCCGATGCCGACGCCCAAGGGTCCTGCCCCGGAGCAGACTTCGGCCGCTCCGTCCGCTTCCATTCCTTCTCGCGAGGCGGAGGTCGTTCCGACGGGGAATCGCGGTCTTCCACCTCCCCCTCCCAAGGATGAGGGTGGGCTCCCCGTCAAAGGGTCTTTCGGGGGCAGAAGTTTTTCCTCGCGCTCGCGAAAAAGGCCGGCGATCTTGGTGGAGGTTGCCGTTGAAACTCCTGAGACTGCGGCCGCGGCAGTCGGGGCATATGTTGCGGCCGTTGCCGCAAGTTCCCCAAGGCTTCGCGGTCGCTTGGAGGAGGCCGGAGATGTGGAGGCGACGTCGTCTAAGGAGGTAGACGCTTCCGTCGGGGTCTCGGATCCCCTGGACCCGGCTGTGCAAGCATCGGAGGGGATTGCCCTCGAGACCGAGGAGCCAGCGGTCGCGGATCCTCCGGTGTCGTCGGGGGCAGTCCATGCCGGGACCTCAAATTTCTTGGACCGGGCCGGGCAGGTGGTAGAGGAAGGAGTCCTCGAGCCCGAGGAACCGGCAGTCGCGGACCCTCCCGCGTTGTTGGAAGATGCCCCTGCCAACGAGCCTTCCTCGTCCTCCGAAGGAGGGACGTACCTGTCTCCTCTCTGGTTTACTGCGGGTCCACCCTGCGTTCCTGCTGTGGATGCTCCCGACGAGGCTTGAAAAACGTACTCCGCGTTTATGTGCCAGAAGTTATCGCGTCGTGCACCTGGGACATCTAAGTCCCCTTTGGTCCTCAGCAGTACGAGCAGTACCTCAACGCCACGGGACACCTGTTTCAGGGTGTTGCCTACCCGAATGATTTGATCCTCCTCGAGCGCGATCAACAAATCTTGGCCGCGGAGGAGTCGGTAGGTGACAAGCAGAAATCCCAAGAGGTCGGGGAGCAGCTCGACGCGTCCATTGCCCGGGATCGTCAAAACCGCGAGCGAATTGAGAAGCTCGATGAGAAGAAGAGACACCTGGGGGTGGTGGGTGTGCTGAAGGAGAACGACGAGCATTTCACCCAAGTGCGCGAGATCTTAGGCGCAGCTGGTTCGGAAAGATTGTCGTTGCCGGCGGTGGCCAAGTCCGTTGTGGAAGGGCTCCGTGGCGAGCTCGCGGCGGCCCGAGCCTTGTCGATGGAAGAGCGTAATGCCCGGTTGCGTCTCTTCGAGAGAGCGCGCGCAAAGCTTGACAAAGCATCGGCTAGGTTCCAGGCCTTAGACTCGTCTATCGACTCCAATCGCCTCGCCGCGTCGTACCAGGCCAACATTGTGATGATCAACGCTCTTCCCGTTGGGGCCTCGGCCGAACTGCTCCGATCCAAGCTTCCGGAATGGCAGCGGCTCGAGGACGAGAAGCAGGCGCAGGCCGACGAGTTTGAGAGGAGGGCCGAAGCCGACCCCGAGTCCCCTCCTCTCTCGCCGTGCAATCCCGCTCCGGCGGAGGGCGCTCAGCTCGCGTCTCCGGAGGTGTAGACTTCTGCTTATGTAACCCGCTTTCTTTTAAACTTCTTGTCTGTAATAATAATTTCTTTTGCTAGTGTGGGACCTACTTTGAGTGACTCGTTTCGCCATTTTTACTCGGTGATATTTTATGACTGCTTATCAACCTGCCGTCTCGAAGATGCGTTTGACACATGTATATTTTGAACGATGCCAATAGAATGACGCTTTCGGTAAATGTAGATACTTACATGAGGTTGTGTAGATATGATGGGATTTCCCCTTCCCTCCCCTCCCCCTTTTTAATCAAAGAAAAGGGGGTCTCAGCTGGAGGGGCTTTAGCTGCTCCTGTTGAAAAGCTTTTAACCTGCTCGCTCGGGAACCTTTTGTGCTCGTACGGAGCCTTTGTGCTCGCGTATGAGTATGTTGTGCTCGCATAGGAGTCTTTTATACTCTCTAGGAGGCTTTATTTGCTCGCTTGGGAGTCTTTTAATTGTGCTCGCTAGGAGGCTTTTATTGGCGATGTACGCCTTAAGTAACTTTTGGACACTCTCGCCTCTTTATTTTGGGCACTCTCGCCTCTTTTATGCTCGCTATGGAGTCTTTTAATTGCTCACTGGGAGGCTTTGTTTGCTCGCTGGGAGGCTTTTATTGGCGATGTATGCCTTAAGTAACTTTTGGGCACTCTCGCCTCTTTTATGCTCGCTGTGGAGTCTTTTAATTGCTCGCTGGGAGGCTTTATTTGCTCGTAGGGAGACTTTATTTGAAGATGGCTCCCTGTCTTTTAAAGACGGGCCTCATATGTATGTGCTCACTGGGAGGCTTTGATTGCTCATTGGGAGGCTTTTATTGGCGATGTATGCCTTAAGTAACTTTTGGGCACTCTCGCCTCTTTATTTTGGGCACTCTCGCCTCTTTTATGCTCTGGTCGTATGTTTCAAACCTTTTGAACGTATATAGATAATTTGCCGAAGCCATAACAGTGTTCCCGAATAAAAAGGTCGGGGTCCCCTTAAAAGAAAATTGAGAGAAACGTTAAAGTGCTTACCAGGATTTATGATAAGGTCAGGGAGGGGGAAGATGGTCTCTCCCTTCAGTAGAATTTCTTCAGGTGCTTCACATTCCAGCTCCTCATCACCTTGGCGCCTTCGGTATTCTCGAGTTCGTAAACCCCTGGTCTGACGATGCTCGTGACCACGTATGGCCCTTCCCTACTCTGCCCCAGCTTCCCGGCGTTGGCCTCGGCCGTGTTTTGGAAGACTCGTCGGAGAACCATTTCTCCGACCCGGAAGCTCCTAGGGCGCACCTGCTTGTTGTAGTAGCGAGCGACGACATTCTGATAGTTAGCGACGTGGACACTTGCCTGTTCGCGTCGTTCGTCTACATGGTCGAGCTGGTCGAGCAGGCCCTGACCGTTAGCTTCTTCGTTCCCTGAGGCCAGCAATCGGTGAAGACTCGGAATTCCCATCTCTGCTGGTATAACGGCTTCTACGCCATATGACAAAGAGAACGGAGTTTGGCCGGTGGCTGAGTGTGGAGTTGTCTAGTAAGCCCAGAGGACACCAGGGAGCTCATCGGCCCAAAGCCCTTTCTTGGCATCGAGCCTCTTCTTGATGTTGTCGGTGATCGTCCAGTTGACCGCTTCGGCGTTCCCGTTGCCCTGGGGGTACCTTGGTGTTGACGTGTGCAGCTTCACTCCCCATTGTGCACAGAAATTCCTGAACCTCTTTGAGATGAACTGCGAACCGTTGTCAGTGATGATCTCCCTTGGCAGGCCAAAGCACGTGAAGATGTTTTTCCACACGAAACCTTCCATGTCGGAATCCTTGATGTTGGCGTATGCTTCCGCTTCCGCCCACTTGGTGAAGAAATCCGTGACTACCAACATGAACCTCCTTTGCCGCGTGCTTATGGGCATCGGACCGACGATGTCCATGGACCACTTCATGAAGGGATACAGGACGGTCACCGAGGACAGCTCCTCGGCTGGGCAATTTATAGCTGGGGCGTGTCGCTGGCACTTCTCGCATCTC
The DNA here is from genome assembly GCA_958296335.1 of Urtica urens. NCBI lineage: Eukaryota > Viridiplantae > Streptophyta > Magnoliopsida > Rosales > Urticaceae > Urtica > Urtica urens. The sequence continues at coordinate 9,532,174 of OY282528.1, forward strand.
CTGGAATGATTGGCGCAATCCGCCACCATCGTGTTCCAGAAGAAGCCCTGACGCTTGGCCTTTCTTAGCAGCGACCTTCCCCCGGAATGGTTCCCGCACTCTCCGCTGTGGATTTCTCCCATCACGTAGTCGGCCTCTCTCTTGTCGAGGCACCTTAGGTAGGGTCCGGTGAAGCTTTTCAAGTAGAGCTTCTGTCTGATGATGGCGTATCTCGCGCTCTTGGCCTTGATCTTCCTCGCTTCCTGGCGATCATCTGGCACGATCCCCTCCAGAATATACTTTTTGATGGGCGTCCGCCAATCCTCCTCGTCATCGTCCTCCACCACTCCTCGCTTGTCGTTTCCCAGGTCCTCGTTAGCGAGCTCGTGGATGCTAAGCTCTTCGGGAGATTTCCCCTGCTCCTCGCCTCCGCCCCGGGACTTCTTCCTCACCGGGCCTTCTTCCCTTCTTATACTTGGCCTTTCGACCGTTTCCACTGTAATAGATCGAAGCTCGCCTACTTCCGTCGTCGAGCCCAATCCTACTAACACATCAGCGTGGGTGTTATCCCCTCGCGTCACCTGTGTCAGGCTGAAGTAATCGAACTTCCCGGAGAGCGAGTCCACGAGTGCCGCGTAAGCCTCCATCCTCTTGTCGCTTCTCTCATATTCACCGCTGACTTGTTTGACGACCAGCCGGGAGTCTAAGAAGACGCTGACGTTCTTTACGCCGATCGCGAGGGCATAATTCAGGCCTATGAGGAGGGCCTCGTATTCGGCCTCGTTGTTCGTAGCCCGGTAGGCGAGGCGGCATGCTTTCTCGATGACCTCTCCCATGGGCGAGGTGAGTCTGACTTCGGCGCCTGCTCCTTGCGAGGTGGCGGATCCGTCCACATGTAGCTTCCAGGTACCATCCTCATCGCTTAGATCGATCGGTTCCCTCGGGAGCTCGATCAGGAAATCCGCGAGGACTTGAGACTTGAGACTCGTTTGGAGTCTGTACTCGATGTCATACGCCCCGAGTTTAATCGACCATTTCGTGATCCGCCCCGACTGGTTAGGGCTATGGATGATGGCGCGTAACGGCACATCAGTCATAATGACAACGGGATGCGCCTGGAAGTGGAACCTCAGTCTCTCTGAAGCGTCGTAGACTGCCAGGGCTAAATTTTCCACCAGCGGGTACCTTGTTTCCGCATCGAGGAGCTTCCGACTGATGTAGGCCACCGGCTTCTGCTCTCCGTCCTCTTCTCGCACCAGTACCTGGCTGATTGCCTGGTCTGATACTGCGACGTATAGGTATAGGGTCTCTCCCGGGATTGGCTTCGTCATCACCGGGGGCGACGAGAGATACGCCTTCAGAGCTTGGAAAGCTTCCTCGCACTTCTCGGTCCACTCGAACTTCTTGTTCTTCTTTAGCAGCTCATGAAGTCGAGCGTCCTGTCGGCTTTCCTCGAGATGAAACGGCCTAAGGCAGCGATTCTTCTTGTCAGCCTCTGCACTTCACGCCGGTTGCGTGGAGATGGCATACTCTTGATTGCCTCGATCTTGTCGGGGTCCGCCTCGATTCCTCGCCGGGTAACCATGTGACCCATAAATTTCCCCGAGGAGATGCCGAAGGTGCACTTGGAGAGGTTCAACCTCATCTGGTGTCGATTCAAGATCTCAAAGCACTCCGCCAGGTGTTCGATGTGCCTCTCCGCCTTCATCGTCTTGACAACCATATCATCGATATACACCTCCATGCTTTTTCCAATCTGCTCGTGGAACATCTTGGTCACCAGTCTTTGGTAGGTCGCACCGGCGTTCTTCAACCCGAACGGCATCACCTTGTAGCAATAGGTTCCTCGCTCGCTGATGAAGGCGGTCTTCTCCTCGTCGTCTGGATGCATCCTTATTTGATGGTACCCCAAATATGCATCGATGAAGCTGAGGAGTTTGTACCCCTGAGTGGCTTCGACGAGGCGATCGATGTGCGGCATGGGGAAGCTATCCTTTGGGCAGGCCTTATTGAGGTCGGCGAAGTCCACACAGACTCGCCACTTCCCGTTCTTCTTCTTGACGACGACCGTGTTAGCCAACCACTCGGGGTACTTTACCTCCCTGATGGTGCCCATAGAGAGTAGTTTGTCGACCTCCTCGTTGATTACCCTATTTCTGTCCGGTGCCATCTTCCTTCTCTTCTGGATGACGGGCCGATGGCTCGGGTCGGTGTTGAGACGGTGGGCGATCACAGATGGGTCCACGCCCGGCATGTCTTCGTGGGTCCACGCGATGCTCTTCCGATTCTCCTTCAAGAAAGCTATCAGCCTGGCCCTAACTTCGGGGTCGAGCTCCGCCCCTATACTGGTCGTCCGAGTTCGGTCAGACTCGTCGATGCAGACTTGCTCGACCGCCTCGACCTGCGGTCCTGGTCGCCCTCTATCAGCCGCTCGCTCCTCGAACGTCCCCGCTGCCGATGGCTCGAGGAGCAGGCTCCCTGGACCTCTCCCCTCGTGTCCTCGCGAGCCATTCCCCGACTCTTCGCCCGCCTTGGTTGGGGGGGGGAAGAGGCTAGCTGCTATAAATCGGCAGCCTCTTCCTCGCTCACTTCTGCCGGTGTCTTTTCTCCATGCACCAGTCGGTGGTGCATCATGTAGCAGACACGGTAAGCGTCTCTGTCGCCCCGTATCTCTTCTATCGTCCCAGCTTCTCCGGGAAACTTGATACATTGGTGGTAGGTGGAGGGTACGGCCCTCATCGAGTGGATCCAAGGTCTTCCTAGGATCACGTTGAAGTGTGAAGGTACGTCCAGGACCATGAACTCCACCATCCTCAACACCCCTTTTGCACGGACCGGGAGGTGGACCGTGCCCAGGGAGATAGCCACATCTCCATTGAATCCGGAGACCTTCCGCCGCCTTCCCCCGATCTCTAGGCCCTCGATTTTCATCTTCTCGAGGCACTCGTAGAAAATGACGTCGACGGCGCTCCCGTTATTGACGAGGACTCGGCACACGTCAGTGTTACCGATCTCGAGCACGAGGACCAGCGCGTCGTCGCGCATCTCTGCACACTCTTCGGTCTCGACAAACTCAATCTTCGCCTGGGAGCTGGTCGCCATTGGATCCCCGCGGTTGTGCTCTTTCCCCCGACGTTGGAAAGCCTTGATGTTGTTCACGGAGTCGCCACATAATCGCGACCCGCCCATGATCACCTCAATCCTGGCCCTCGTCGCCGGCTTGTCTTCTGCCACCCGATCCACTACTTGTCTTCCTGCGATCGGGTCCCTCCTTGCTCTTTCTGGAGCGCTTTCGGCGCCTCGCGCCTGGGAACCTTGCGGCCTTCGCCACGTTTGATTGTCATTCCTCCACGGCTCGCGATGGCTTGGGGCCAAATCCCTCAGCTCCTCTTGCGCATACCTCCTCTGGAGCTCGCGATTCAACATGGCGCACTCTTCAGTGGCGTGGCCGCTCATGTTGTGGAATTCGCAAAACTTGTTCGCGTCCTTCGGCCAGGGTTTCCTCTCAAAACCTCCTCGCCCTCCCGAGGGTTCTCTTCCTCCTTCTATGTGGCCCCATCGTCCGCCAGAAAATCCTCCTCGGCTCGATACGAAGCCTCCTCGCTGGCCTCCTCTTGGCTCGCCCGAGAAATCTCCTCGCGGTCGGGCTTCCTCAGTAGGACCACTCCTTTCTTCTACCTGATAGACTCCTTTTCTAGGGGCCTCCCGACCCCTTCCCTCTCCGAGCACTCCCCAGCCATCTCTACGCGCTGTCGTCGCCCGGGCCTCAGCTTCGTCCCGATGTTCCCTCTTCCGCCTCCTTCGTGGATCTTCCTCAGCGCCGCTTCCTCCTCCTCAATTTCCATAAAAATCGAGGCCCGGTGGAGGGTGTCCTCGATCGTTGAGGCGCATCTTTGCCAACTCCGATCGGAAAGGGGAGGTATAGAACAAGCCGTTCTTCAAAGCCTGGATTGCGATCATCCCATCCAGGTTTCATATTCTGACATGACAGCCTTGAACCTTTCAATGTAGTGGCGGAGCGTCTCTCCCTTTTCCTGGGCGAGGTTCCACAACGTGGTTATCGTCGCGTCGCTCTGAACGTACATCGAGTAGTGGCGCAGGAAAGCGGCGACGAGGTCGTCGGAGTCGTCGATGGATTCCGAGGGTAGCTTGGCAAACCAATCGCTAGCCGGACCTTGCAAGCTCTCGACGAATAGGCGGCAGAGGATGGCCTCCACCTTCTCCGTCTCCCCGGTGATTCGCTCCATCACGATTCGGAACGACTTCACGTGGGTGTTCGGGTCCGAGGCTCCTTTGTACGACGTGATCTTGACCTTTGGGAGTTCTCCCAGCTCCACGCCGCGGATCTTGGACGAGAAAGGGGTGGCCCTCGCCTCTCTGACCATTCGGTCGATCTCCGGCGCTGAACTCGTCGCCTGGTGCACCCGGGACGCGACCTGTCCCATCCTGGACTCGATCCCCGAAGATAGTTCCTTTACCATCTTCCTTACTTCTTCTGCCATGAGGGGAGTCAAGGTGGGACGGGCATTTATGGCCGCCGCCGGGTCTTCTTCCTCTGCTGTAGACGGCGTGAGCACGGTGGTCTGAAAGAGGTTTCTGTAGACCGGGGCTCCGAGTGCTCTCCATCCTCCCATCCCTCCGTTGGTCATGAACTGATCCAGGGGGCCGCGAGTTCCCTGTTCAGCTCAGCTTGCTCCTCGGCCCTCCTGTTGGCCTCTTGCGTCGTTGCCAAGGCTTCGGCCAACTGCTGCCGGAGCGCTCCCGCCTCCGCAGTTTCCCCTTGACTCCCTCCTACACTGCTATCGTTGTTCGCCATGTCTTCGGTCTTCGTGAGCTTCCTGGCTGTGAGATAGAAAAAGACAAAGCCCCACGGTGGGCGCCAAACTGTGGAGGTCGGTTTTCACCGAGGCTCTCTCAGTCACAAGGATTAACAACGATAATTTTATATGCGTGAAGGTCAAATCAATGCGTTAATATCCTTGAGTTTTTTGTGTATATGGGAGCTCGGTCTCTTTCGTTTATTAGCTTGAAAGCTTGTCAAAGAATACAGACAATGGTGAAGAGTGACGGCTAATATCTCTTTCTTAGGGTTTTCGATCGATCCTCTCTATGTGGTCTTTACATTGGTATTTATAGTCTCTCTCTTTCGTGTGTGTCTTCTCTGGGGTCTGTCCCTCAATTAGGGTTTCCCTTTTTGGCCAGGCCTTCCTCTGACCGGCTCCGTGATTCCTTCCTGATCTTTACCTACTAAATCCTGTGATTTCCGCTCTTTCGACTGACTCTCCGACGCCAAGTCTTCTCGAGCACGCTTCCGCTTTCCCGCTCTTTTCACAGCGACGACGCTTCTCTAAGGCAAGACCCCTTCGAAGAGAAAAAGGGGAATACTCCATTGAGGGGATCGCCTTGCAGAAAAGCTCCTTTGCGAAGAGCTTTCCTCGAGAAAGATCCATGTTTCTCGCTCGGGGCTAAACCCTCCTCGCGGGGGTGAATCTTTCCCCTCGCATCACTGTCGCCAGCCGCGGGCCCCGCTTGCTTCTTTCTCATTTTGTCGTTTCGAGAGCCAAAATGACATGTGCTTATGTTAAGAGGGATTTGACGAAATCCTACCTTAACAGAAAGCTACACTCTAGATCCAAGTTTGTGAACTAAATGCGCTCGATTGGTGATATATTGAGTTGTGAAGTTGACATGAATATAGTTTGTGAAGTTCTCATAGATATGGAATTCATGTACAAGATTGCTGAAATGCAATGTATCACCTCATGCTTTATTACTTAGATTGTGAATATATAAAATGCACGGTATCCAAAATTAAGTAGCTACTTTATTTGGATGAAACAATGTGATTTGTTAGCTCCTCGTCAATACATTGTTTCTAACTTATTCACAAGTAACAAATGAGTTGACGAAATAACAACTAGAAGGGTAAAATGGTAATTTTATAAATCTCATCTAGTTGATGATATTCATGAAGGGTAATCATAGATATATTCAATGGATCCACTCAATATCATTTAGTTGAATTTGAGTAGAAAATAAATTCATTTAAATTGAGAGATTCTCAGTGTCAACTCATTAGTGGAGTTAGTTGACATTAAGCCAATACTCGAAAAAAAGGTTTGTGAACTTTTGAGTCCGAGTATAGTAGCTCAAGCTTTGTTCATTTGGATCCATAAGATAACTATTACAGGTCATTAGAGTAGGATTGTTAAACTAGAAGCTGAGTCAAAATAAGTTCAAGTGTTGAATTAGACGTTTTCTCGGAAAATGTCTGAAGGGTATTTTTGTCCACATGGACATAAAATGATGTGAATGTCAAAATAAAATTTTGAATATTTTCATATGATGGAAATATAAATTAGTTTCTAAAGCCGAGAAGTCGTTTGAGGCATTATGAAATTAATTTCATTATTTGTGCAATATTAATTCTACAATGGATATTTTAATAATTGTCTTAAAAGAAATAAGGAAGCATCTAGATGCCCTTCCCTAAGTGTTGAATTCAGCCAAGACACATCAAAGAGGACATGAGTTTTTGCCTTTAATTATAAAGATAATTACCCGAATGGAAAAGAGGAAATGAATTTCCTTGAGAAGGAAATAAATATGCTAAGTGAGGAAACAAATTTCCTTCACTTGAGCAAGGGATGGCCGGCCATGTTATTAGAGAAAGGGGAGAAAAAATTAAATATTGTGTCATGAAAGCATAATAGGAAAGGGTAATTATCTTTTCTTGATTTTTCTTCTCCTATAAATAGAGCCTCACATAGAGATGTGAAAATAAGATTTTCTTGCTCTTGTTTCTCTATTATGGCCGTCCAAAATTAACTCCCTCTCTCTAAAAATACTTCTTTTATTTTGGCACCTAAGTCCTTATTAGACTTAGGCTAAATTAGCTCTTTGGCTCATATAATTATTCTTGAGTTATTGTGTTTAATTGTGCTCACACACAAATCCTTCAAACACTCTATAGACTCATGTAACAGAAATCTTAGGTTTCTCGAGTTCACGTTTAGGTGTGAAGGAACGAGCCAGAGACGATCTACCTTTACCAATGCTCATCAAAGATCAAACTACAAGAAAGGTTAGTGTTCAAGAATTTTAAATAATATTTTTAAATATATACATGTTCATGCACTTTGCATAGATTAGTAAAAATTGTTTTACTAATAAAGAAATTTTATATTCTGCTATTAATATGTTAATGATGAATTTTTTCTTAACCATAGACCTATTCCAACAAATGGTATCAGAGCATAGGTCAAAGTGTAAGTATGTACATGTTATTTAAAAATAATTATACGAAAATTGTTTTCAAAATTTACTTGAATAATTGTTTTGCTAAGACTAGATCTTAGACAATTTTAATTTTTTGGTACAACCTCTAAAATTAAATTTGTGTTGATTTTTCACTTGTTAAATATGCTATATAAACACATTAAAAACAGTTTTTAAAGATTTTATATTTAGCATATTCAAAATCAATTTTTTGACAAGTTTGAAAATTTGTGTGCATAGTTTAAACTAGTTTATTGCACTTATAGTTTAAATTTGTTATTGAATTTTTTATAATATGTTATTTGTAAATTATTAATATGTAAATATAACACACAATTGAAATCAAAATAAATAAATAAAATGTTTCAATAAACCTCTTTTCTCAATACGCCTAGATCCGACGTACTTTTAATTGTTTTTTAATTTCTGGCACTAATACAAAAGCTGGATCCCACAACGCTTATTAACCATTGTAGAAATCTCCCACAATGGTTATTAACCCTTGTGGAATCCAACATTGTAGAAGCTCCCACAACGCTTAGCTAACCGTTTTGGGAACTTTGATGTTCCACAACGGTTCACTAAGCGTTGTGGGTTTTTTGACGCCCCACAACGGTTAGCTAAGTGTCACGACCCGCGAGCGTCACCAGCTCGACCGCAGGCCGTGACTCCCGTAAAACCATCGACACGTGCACGAGTATATCATTATATATAAAGATATTGATTAAATAAAATACTTAAGACGAATAATAAATTTATTAAACATATAATGAACGTAAACACATTATAAATAAAGTGCGGAATAAAATTAAGTTATTAGTAGTTAGCAAAAACCCGGAGGAATTTTTCACTTTTAATATACATATATGAAGTTTCACAAACTCCTTTAAATATGTACATACAAAATAACTCCTCGTCCTTAAGTAGGACGTTTAGTTCCAGGAGTGTAGGTTACAAAAGAGTTTAACATAATAATATTATACTAAAACTTCTTCTCTCCGGTTGTGAGACCCCATTAGCCACAAGTCAAGAGATACACGTCTTGGTCTCGGTCTTCATCTATGCCATTGTCTTCACGCTACTGCCTTGACGTCATTGTTTCGCTGCTTTTCCCTTATCTACATTACCAAGGGTCATAAAACTATGAGTCGATTGACCCAGTAAGTGGGAGTCTAATCTAAGAAATTAAAACATCTAATGTCGTGTGACGTGCAAATAAGCAAATAGGAATGTATATCTAATTCTCGATTCAATACAAATGCGTGCATGGCCATATCTACCTATTCACTTGCCGCTCCATAAGGTTATACACCCCTTCCTGCTATAACCCTCAGAACGACAAGAAGTCAGCCTCAGGCCTCGAGCAGCGGTCCCTCGGCGACTTTGTGTTTTATTCTCTCTGGGATCCACTAATGGTACCAACTTCATCAGGGCGCCAGCGCTCGGTGCTTACGCACGAAGATCAGCGCCTTCATGACCTTCATCGGTCAACATCACGAGTCAGTAGCTCGTGGGTACCATCGATTCCTTATGTTCAAGGTTTGGGTGCTCAGACACACGCAGAGCACACACCTAATCTATTTATAGAAGAGCATCTCGGCTTAAATCCCAATAATTTAGTGTTTCCCTTTCATTTGCTCGTTTAGTGTTTTAAGATGAAAGTTGAGAGGTGACTCCCAAAAACTTTCACTCTCGACTTGAATCCGAGAGTCGACTTATGCTCTCTTGTTTCCCCCGCTCTAGCGGGTCAAACTATTGGGGTAGCTATATCACATAACATAGGTCGGGTTCTAATAGACTATGTTTGAGCCTATCGGGGATGACCCGAACTACTTTTTCAGTAAAATGTGGCTGAAGCCTTATCTTTATTACTTTTCATATTCTTAGGCTTTACTTAGTCTTGTTTACTAACACATAATATGCACATAAGCAGGGTTATTCCCTTGGTAAGTAGTTGACTTATGTGTCCACACTTACCCGGAATAGTTCAGCTGAAAAACAGATGACTTTCACAAAGAGGTGCGTCCTATACGCTTTGAGACACTTGGTACCCTGTCGGGCGCTGAATGAGATAAAATCCGGAGTTGAAAGTCCATCAACCATGATGTTTACAAATATTAAAGGAAATATGATTCTACTAACAGAACTAATCTAAATCAGTTATGGCTTCTATAATTCCGTTTACAACTTTTTGGTTAGTAAAGATTAAAATTATTTAAGACTCGTCTGCTTTCGTATTATAAACGATACGCAATAACATTAAGCAATAAAATACGAGCCTCAAATGAATTAATCTTCCAAACAGATAACCAAGAAATTTCTGTTAGTTAAGTACTTAATTTACATCTTAGACATTTTTAAATAAATAATGATCAATTATTTATTTAATCATGAAGTAACTACGTAAAGAAAACTTTCAATCCACACTGAGGATCCTATTAAACGCTGTAAGCGAATAATACTTACGAGTAAACTGAGATTCTGATTTTTGTTTCGATCCTCACCTCGAAGATTCTGACCCGATCGACAGTCGAATACGTTCACGTAAATCTGGAAACAGATTATAGAAATCCAAAACGGATTAACCAAAATAATCAAATAAATCGCAAGTCTCTGTATTCGGATTCCAAATCTCGAGTCCCGAATCTCGACCTAACGAACCAAAACTTGACTCACTCACAACCTATTATTTGTAATCTGTAATCGATCTCGAAACCGAAATATAAACCTTTGTTATTCTATACATTCTATTCGAGCTTGAGAACATGCGAACAATAATATTTCTCTCTCTCGGAATCTCAAATCCCTAATCCACAAATTCAAAATCATATTTCAATTTCTCAGACTCAAACCAGAATCTATAAACCTGTATTTTACTCTTTCATTTATTCATATTACAATTACATATATAACTTAATAAATTGATATCTAATTCTCGGTTATTCTCCAAAGTCAAATAAATTCAAACCCTCAAATCCAGATTCCAACATACTCAGTTATGTTTAATAAGTTTACAGGTAATCTACTAAGGCTCTCAAGTTAAATAACTGATTTCCAGAAACCCGAGCGTGAATCCGGAATCCAAAATTCTTGGTCCAAGTCATAATCAATAAAATCGATCTTACATATTCTGAATTTAGTTACATATACTCTTGAAAATTTTATCCAAACAGGCTCGGATTTCCTTAAATTCCCAAAAACAACAAATATGAATCCTAGATTCACAGCTCCTACTACAACCTTGCCGAAGCTACAAAAACTTGATTTCAATAATACAATTAAGAATACAAACAAAGCAATAACACAACGAACTCACGCAGAACTCTCAGATTTACAAAATCCCCAAATCAGTTTCGAATAACCCTAACCTCCGAATCCCAAAATTCAATTCACGATTCAACCCTAAAACATGATTACACTCATAGCACAACCCCGATTTCATCAAACACAACCCATATCAATAAAATTCCCAAAATTGGTTGACGAACCCTAAATCCCCAAATTCGAAATTCAAACCCTAGCCAAAATCAATTCGACATCGGGCTCACCTTGGATTCACGAAATCCAAACCAACATGCCGTTCTACTGCCCTCCCGATGATCGAACACGCGGCGACGAGCGATTCCCGGCGTTGAAGCTTCGATCGTCGCGAAACAGAGTGACGAGGATGAACGGGGACGAGCGGTTCCGAGGCGGAGCTGGACGGAGAGCTTCGTGAGGTGAGACCGGTGGGGAGAGAGAGATTCGCGTGAGAGGGAGATAGGAGAGAGAGAGAGAAACCGTGTGAAATAAGATGAGGGAGAGAGAGAGGTTGTACGTGAGAAAGAAAAAGAGAGAGAGAGAGTGAGAGAAGATGTTTAGGCGGTGGAAAAGGAAAAGGAGAGGGTGAGGAATGATTTAGGGTAAAATATTAAATGGGCTTGGGCTCTTTTTTTTTCTTTTCGTTCTGGGCTTCACACTAAGCGTTGTGGGAGTTTTACGTTCCGCAATGCATAATATCCGTTGTGGGAAACTTGTAACTTCCAAAAATTCTCGCCGCAGCTATGTACAATCTCCGCTGCGGCGAGATTTCCCACAACGCTTAAAATATCTGTTGTGGGAAACTTGTAACTTCCAAAAATTCTCGCCGCAGCCATGTACAATCCCGCTGCGGCGAGATTTCCCACAACGCTTAAAATATCCGTTGTGAGGAATCTCGCCGCAGTGGAGATTGTACATGGCTGCGGCGAAAATATTTTCAATCTCGCTACAAACTGCTTCAATCTCGCTGCGGCGAGAGTTTCCACAACAGATATTTTAAGCGTTGTGGGACGAAAAATAAGATTTTAAAAAATTTCACCGTAGCGAGGGATGAATCTGCTGCGGCGACGATGTCAACAAATTTACCTAAATCTGCAAAATCCGAAGTCACAAAAACTAGTGACTGCACAATTGCGAATATGCATGATAAACCAAATTGTAACATCCGAAATATAATATTTACATCCAAAAATCAAAATCTATCCACAAATAATCTAATCATCACATTCTATAAGCGTTGGCATATAAGTTACCCATTCGTCTCTCACTCTCTCTAAATCTTCCGGCGTATATGATTTCCTACTTAGTAATTTTGCTATACCTCCTACAAATATATCACGCATATACGATAACACAAAATACTCACATTCCGTGTTTCCGTATTGTCTCGGAGCTACGCATTGCTTGATATAATTTGATTGCCCGCTACAATTGGCGTCTTGGTGCTCGAGCTTAAAATCCCCACACACCCTACATGAAAAACATAAGAAAAACGTTAAGAGATGAATGTACATTAATTTCTTGATGTGAAAAAGAAATTATTACCTTTTTATCAATCGAGTTAGATCTTGCGGTACTTTCTTGTTCAACGGATCAAAAAACGAGGCAATATCTCTCCAAAGGTCAATAACAACGAGCATCCAATGCGCATTTATATTATACGGCATCAATACTAATTGATTGATCCTACATTTACGTACAATGTTTCCAACGTTCTTGACTCGTTTAGACAAAAGATCATCTTCGTTGTTTGTTGGCATGTGAAAACTTACACTCGGATCGAGAAATAGATATCGTGATTTTTCTTTACCTTTTCTAACCTTGAACGTAGATAACTATAACAAACAAAATATTAATTTCATCAAGACACGAAAAATTAAATATTTATGAAAAAAAAGTTGTAAAATAAAGACTTACTCCATGTATATCAATATGCATCCCGCGCCAATTTCGTCGTACTACAAAACATCGGAAATATCATCAAAGCATATCAAAATCGGGATAGCGGCGAGACTTGAAAGAACCATGATTACATCCCCTCGAGGTAACATGATTTTGTTGGCATGTTGAGCGAGCAATCAAAATTTTGCATTAATAAGCTTGTATTGAATTTTTTTACCGTCATCGGGACTCGGTTGATTCTCATTAGTCATTTTTATTGTTGTTTGACAACCGGACCGTGACTCCACTTTGCCGCATCAAATTTTACCAACCTCTTTGGCCACTCAACGAACCTACCCATGGCATCTTCAATGGTGATGGCTTCTTTGGTAGGAATTGGAAATTTCGCTTTTTTAACCAACACTCCTAAAACACTTACTCGTATATTTTCTTCCTCCATTGGTGTAAAGTGAATTATGGCTCCAATCTTGTACGCCAGTCCGTCCGCAACATGAATGACACCGGTATTCGAAACATCGTCAATAAATAAACGACATTCGACGTTTTCTTCCGAACTTGGAGGTACCGGCGTGGTCGGATTCAATGAGTTACTAGCACGAACACTATTTTCCTTATTTACCACTTGGAGATTTCCTTCGTCTTGAAGAATATCCATGCACACATCATCGTGTTCTACAAAAATAATAAACATTCATAACGCTAAACATAAACATCTAATTAATATATACTAATAACAATACAAAAAACTTACCTAAATTCGCGGTTGGTATAATTGGGACTTCATTGTTGACCATCTCTTTGTCGAGATTGGGTATCTTTTCACTTGGTATCTCGTCGACATTCATATTTTCTTTCACATGCTCATGACTACGCTCCTTCGCATTATCACAACTAGACATATACTCATTCAAATTTATGCCTTCATTTTCTGCTAATTTCGCCATGAGTAATGACGTAAGCATATTTAATTGTTGTTGCATCTTTTTCTCATTTTCGCTCGAACTTGGAGGGACATAATACTTGAATCGCGTACAATGCTTTGATTGACCGCATTGGCGAGATGTTCCCAAGACTTCTTGTAATATATTTTTTCCAGTTTCCGGTCTCCAAGACCCTTTCGGTTGCTTGTAGCGATAACAATTGCTATACACATATTTTTGCTAGTTAACAATATGATAGTAATAGTATAAAATATATATAAGACTTACAATTTTTTCCGCCATTTCTTTGGCGTCATTGTCCTTGAATGTTGCCACGTCTTTCTTCCACGAGTCAATCCACAATTCCTCTTTTGTAGCCCATACTCCCATTTCATTATACTACAATAATACAATCGATTAACAAAGAATTAAGTAATATGAAGTAAATATAAATTAAATAAATCTAACCTTTTGTTGATCGAGTTTTCGATATCCATTCCGGCCGGTTCGCGATTTGTATTTGATTTTTGAGATATTTTATTTTCCACTATCGATGATTGTTTGAATACTTCGGTTTTTCTGTACTTAACGAACTTAATCCAATCTTCTTCGGTAATACTTTTGAAGAATTTCAATACACAAGTCGGTCTCTTTAAAACGCTAGGTTCGTTGATTTTTTCTTTGACTAGATCCTGATACAACTCATGACGAAACAACCTTGCCGCTTCTCTAACCCTCATAAGAAAATTGTGTAACTGTTCAATCTTAATGTCAAATGCTTCTTGTATTTCGTTCCAAATACGCTCTTTTATTTGATTGTTCTCTTTTAACCTCCAATCACGCATCGAAATAGGAACGTGCTCTCTAGCTAAGACACCAAAATAACTCAACAATTCATCTCTCTCTTTACCTATTGGTTGACCTTTTTCATCAAATGATGCCGGTATCTTTCTACCTATAGTTTTGACCTTATTAACTCGACTCATAAGAGTATTTCTTCATTTTCCGGATTCCTCAAAATATACCGATAAGAGTCTTCTAACTTTCTTAAGGCTATTATCGATAGTACTAGTGGTAGTAGACGATTTGAACCTAGTAAAACACAAATTAAAACGCAAAATTCCAATTAACACTAACATTAACATTCTAATTAAAAAAAAAAAAACATACGTAAGGAAGTCCGGAGAGAGCGTGGAGGGAGGAGAGGGCGAGATGGAGAGGGGGAGAGGGTGGGATAGGGAGAGGGCAAAAGGGAGAGGGTAAGAGGGAGAGGGTAAGAGGGAGAAGGCGGAGAGAGAGGGCAAGGGGAAAGGGCGGAGGGTGAGAGGGAGAGGGTGGAGGGTGAGAGGGAAAGGGCAGAGGGAGAGGGCGGAGGGTGAGAGGGAGAGGGCGGAGGGAGAGGGTAGGGAGAAAGGGCGAAGGGAGAGGGCGGAGGGTGAGAGGGAGAGGGTGGAGAGATAGGGCGAGGGGAGAGGGCGGAAGGTGAGAGGGAGAGGGTAAGAGGGCGAGGGGCGAGGGGTGAGAGGGAGGAGACGGAGAGGGCGAGGGGTGTGAGGGCGGAGAGGGAGGAGAGGGTAAGGAGGGGTGTGAGGGCGGAGAGGGAGAAGAGGAGAGGGCGGGAGAGAGGGAGGAGACGGAGAGGGCGAGGGGTGTGAAGGCGGAGAGGGAGGAGAGGGTAAGGAGGGGTGTGAGGGCGGAGAGGGAGAAGAGGAGAGGGCGGGAGAGGGAGAGAATGAGGAGAAAGATAGAAAAAAATATGTTTTAGTTCGAAATTTTTAGGGCGGAAACTGAAAATTTTGAAAAAAAATTCATTTTAAACGCTCTCACAACGCTTAAATACATCCGTTGTGGGATCTCGCTGCAACAGAGTACAATTTTCGCTGCAGCGAGTTCCCACAACGGATGTATTTGAGCGTTGTGGGAGCAACTTCGCTGCGGCGGAAATTCTACACCGCTGCGGTGGAAATTTTTCCAGGATTTTTTATGCTCTCGGGAACTTTTCCGCTGCTGAGGTGTAGAAAACATTCTGCGGCGAGGACCTCTCGCTGCAGCCACAATTTAACATGGCTGCAGCGAGAATTTCATCCCAAAAAAGTTGCTATCGAGTGAATTTTTGCCGCGGCGATGTTGAAATGTGGCTGCGGCGAGATGACCTCGGTGCAACACGTTTTCTACACCGCTGCGGCTTAATTTTTTTTTTTTTACTTCCTGGACCTTTTTCGCCACAGTGATGTATAAAATACGCCGCAGCGAAGACATCCCGCTGCAGCGAATTTTTGACGTCGCTGCGGCAAAATATGATTCCACAACGGTTTGATTTCCGAGCTGCGGCGAGAATTTCGGGACTATATAAACTCCTTAATTTTACTATTTTTTACAATTGTTCTATTTCAAAAATCATTACAAAATCCTATTCGCCCGGATCTGTGTCATTCCCTCAACTAGATCTCGTGTATACGTTCAAAACTTGTAAGTATATCTTAGTATTGATCTCAACTTTGTGTTTGTTTATATTATATGCTAATTAGGGCTGTATATTTTTCATGAAGATCTCAATATTATACGAAGATGAGGAATTGGATGTGGGAGAATAGATTAAGTGATATATATGAAAAAGGTGTGGATGAATTTATCGATTTTGCTAGAGAAAATATGAAGGATAAGTCAATTCGTTGTCCTTGTGTGCAATGTGGAAATCATAGATATTTTCCAATTAAGGTTGTTCGAAACCATTTGTTTGCATATGTAATAATGATGTCGTATCAAATATGGTTTTACCATGGTGAGGTTTTTCGATCTACAACGACACACAAATACGATGTTGACAAAGATGATGTTGATGATATGTGTGGAATGATGAATGATTTGGACGATGATTTTGTTGAGCGGCCGGAATTATTTGAGTCTATGATGAATGATGCAGAAACAACGTTGTACAAAGGGTGTACAAAATTTTCGAAATTATCATTTTTAGTAACTTTATTTCATTTGAAGGCGTCGGGTGGTTGGACAAACACAAGCTTTACATTATTGATGCAAACGCTTAAAGATGCATTTTCGAAGGACAATAAAGTGCCTTTGAGTATGTATGAGGCGAAATTTTTTTTGGGCACAATAGGCATGAAGTACGAAAAATTTCATGCGTGTCCGAATGATTGTGTTTTATATAGGAATGAGAATGAAGATCTTGATCAATGTCCGACATGCGGCGAGTCAAGGTGGAAGAAAGGTAAAATTCCTTGTGACGGGGTTAAAGGAGTCCCGATTAAGGTACGCAACTTTTTACAATTTAATTATTAAATTTCATCTTTATTATTTTTGTATTGATTAAATTTATTGCAGTCATTATCATACATTCCTCCCATACCGCGGTTTAGACGATTGTTTACTAAATGTCAAACACGCGAAAAACATGGTTTTGCACTCCGAAAAGCGTATCGATGATGGTATGTTGAGACATCCTGCTGACGCTTCACAATGGAAATCCTTTGATTTAGAGTATAAGGATTTCAGTCTTGATCCTCGAAATTTGCGTCTTAGTTTAGTCTGTGATGACATGAATCCATTCAGCACGATGAGTAGTAAATACAGTGTGTGGCCGGTTATCCTTGTGAACTACAATCTCCCTCCAAAGTTGTGCATGAAGAGAAATTTTTTGATGTTAACGCTATTGATATCGGGACCGAGCCAACCAGGTAATGATATTGATGTGTATTTAGCACCATTGGTTGATGACTTGAATATGCTATACGAGAAAGGATTTGAAGTCAAAGACGCTTACCGTGGAGATTCGTTCAATTTAAGAGCAATGTTGATGTGGACTATTAACGATTTTTTGGCTTATGGAAACTTATTAGGATACTCAGTGAAATGCTCGATTAGTTGTCCGATTTGCATAAAAGAGACATCTTCCATTCGATTGAAGCATGGAAAAAAGACAGTTTTTCTTGGTCATCGACGATTTTTACCAACAAATCACCCGTATAGACGATTGAAACGGGCATTTGATGGAAAAACAGAAGAATGAATTCCTCCTAAGATTTTTGAATCCCGCCGCAGCTACAAATACAAACCGCCGCAGCGAAAGTAAAAATTACGTTGCAGCCGTGCATAAATCACGCTGCAGCCAAGACACAATCATTTTTTCTATGCAAATCTCACCGGAGCCTCAAAACCCAAACACCTCAACCATTAAATCTAGGCTATAAACTATCAACCTAACAAATTTCAAACTTAGATTCGAGTTATAACATGAAATAAATTCAAAAATCCAAAAAATTTGAACCAAAATAAAACTTACCTAGGTACTTGGGCGAGAAGAGCTTGTGTGGGGGGGGGGGGGGAGGAGATGGCGGCAAGGAGAGAGGAGGAGGGCATAACTTGGGCGGCGAGGACGGGAGGAGGGCGAACTCGGGCGAAGAGGAGCGGGGAGGAGGGCGAACTCGGGCGAAGAGGAGCGGGGAGGAGGGCGAACTCGGGCGGCGGAGAAGAGGCGAGATCTCGCGGCGGCGGGAAGAGGCGAGAACACGCGGCGGCGGGGAGGAGGCGAGATTAAGCGGCGACAGGGAGAGGCAGAAAAGAGCCAGAGAGGGTCAGAATTGGGAGAAGTGAAAAAAATCTCGCTGCAGCGAGATTTAGGCACCGTTGCAGCGAGAACTTTCCCACAACGCTTACACTAAGTGTTGTGGGAACATCTCGCTGCATCGAGATTTTTTTTTTCCCCACTCCCACAACACTTAGGGTAAGCGTTGTGGGAACTTCTCGCTGCAGCGAGATTTGTACGTAGCTACGGGAAGGATCCCACAACGCTTACCCTAAGCATTGTGGAATAGTTCTTATCTGCCAATTTTCCACAATGGTTAATTTAAGCGTTGTGGGAACTTCTCGCTTCGGCATGACTTGTACTTCGCTGCGGCATGATTCTCACAACAGATACAAATAAGTGTTGTGGGAGAATTGTTATCCGCCAATTTTCCACAATGGTTAGCTTAAGCGTTGTGCAAATCAAAGATCCCACAACGCTTGTGGATAAACGTTGTGGGAAATCGGTCTTCCCACAATGGTTAATGACAAACGTTGTGGGATCTCTGGTTCCCACAATGCTTATTCTTAAGCGTTGTGGGAACTTCATTTCCCACAACGCTTATTATAAGCGTTGTGGGAGACCCATTGTGGGATCCAACATTTGTAGTAGTGTGGATAAATTGTTATGTCTAAGTAAAATGAGAATAACTCTTTGCTCGGAACTTGAAAATTTTGGTTCTTAAACCAAATTAAAGGTACAGAAGTTAGCTATCCAATGCAATTGGTTTCAGCTTAATCGGATAGTGGATGTGTCATTTATAACCTTTTAAGTCCGATGTGTACGGCACTCCGCGAGTCCAAGATTTTGAATCCAGATTTGAGACTCCTAGCTTCTTCCCATCTTCTTGATGCAACCGTGGCTTATCGATGTTCACGCTCTTAATCACCATAGATGCCTTGTAGGAAGATGTCATGAAGATGCCTTGTAGGAAGATGTCATGAAGATGAAAAAATTAGTTTTAGGAGATTTTGAATCTCAATAACTTTCAAGTGCAAAAGTGAGATTTATGAATTTCACACACTTTCCTTAGGAAAATTAAATTAAGAGAAAGAAAGATCCGAGTATGTTCCTTGTGCCATAGTGCATTAACACTTCTCCCCCTCACAAATATCGATTTTGGGGTTTTTTTTTCTAATGATCCACTCTATCTCTCTTTACTCATGGAAACGTGTTTCCAAATGTACAAGAGATGATGTGCCTATTCCAAAAATTAAGTGGGAGGGTTGTACTTATTGTTTGGAACCCACGATCTCCAACACTAATGCTAAGTGCATATGTCGCTAGACTAAGAGTCACCCTCGGACCCTCTCTTTGATGAGAGTACTCAAAGACGCATTGCCCTTAACATTGCTTGTAGAGCTACGATCAAAAGTGAAACGATGAGACAAGACCTCCCCTTGGTTGATAGTTTTCAAAGTAGATCTTTTTGAACTAAGCGGTTGGTTACACACTTAGACTCAATCCCCAGTAATCCTCCCTCGAGGCCCTGCAAAGAGATTTGAGTGATCAAACTTTTTAAAAGGTGGCTAGTAAACGTTGATGTATTAAAATCATGAGTATGCAATAATGATGTGTCATTTACTTATGAAAGACGACTCATTGCGGCCTTCTCTGGAATGAGTAAAGTTTCATTTTTGTTCATAACACTTTTGAATTTTTTATGTCTAAACTTAAATTTAAAATTCTAAACAAAAGGCTAATAATAAATTGTTTCAACAATCAGCAACATGTCTCTAAACACTATATCAATCATCCTTTCCTCAAATAAACTGGAACGGAAAACTACGTAGATTAGAACCGTAACCTAGACATCGTCCTTATGGACAAGCACAAATGGGTACTCGCCACCCCATGTCTTCCTATAATGAATAATGATTCGACTCAAGAGGACAAGGACGCACTAGTGGTCTGGATCCGATCCGGTGAGATTGCAATGTGCTATATTTTAGCATCGATGAACAATGTGTTCCAACAAAAACATCGTGATATTGATTCAGCCTATAGCATGCGACTCAATATCCATGAATGGTTGGAGGACAGCCACGTCAGGCTAGATAACAAGCGGTTCAAAAGTTTGTGAACTGTCGTATGAAAGTTAGGACTTATGTTCGAGAACACATGATGCTGATAAGAAGTTATCTTAATAACATGGAAATCCTTGGATCTAAGATTAATGGAGAAATCAAAATAGATATGATCTTGGAAACTCTCCCTGAATCTTTTGATACTTTCAACCTGAACTACTCCATCAATAAGCTAGGTACACTGTTACCGAGCTAATGAAGGAGATTCACACCGCTGAAGGACTCTTGGATAGAAATTTTCCTGCCTACCTCAATACTAAAGGAAAAGGTATCGTACTAATTACCAATACTTGTTTAGTAGCTGATAATGTATCACTGTGGATTCTTGACGCCATTGCTACTAACCAAATTTGTTGTTCCTTGAATAAGTTCAGGAAAAGAAAACGATTAGAGGATGGAGTGTTCTATTTCAAGTGGGGTGGTGGCAACTTGGTGTTTACTAAGGCTGTGGGATATGTCAT
Source organism: Urtica urens (assembly GCA_958296335.1). Lineage (NCBI taxonomy): Eukaryota > Viridiplantae > Streptophyta > Magnoliopsida > Rosales > Urticaceae > Urtica > Urtica urens. Next base: position 9,552,683 of record OY282528.1, read on the forward strand.
ATTGTTTTTTGAAGACAAAACTTTAAATTTGAATAATATATATTTTTTTCTTTCCTTTGGGAAAAACTTAATATATGTAGCTCAAATTGTTGAGAAGAAGTATTATTTAAAGTTTATTAATAATGAAATTCGAATTTCTTTTTCAAATTCATTTGTCACTTATGCTTGTATGAAGATGGGTTTATACTATCTTTATCCTACACAACTTCTGAAGACACTGAAAAAGATAATGATCTAATTAGGCAACCAAACAGGATCAAAACTAATGATTCCTCTGATATAATAAAATCAACACATTATTGGCACTTAAGACTTGACCATATTAGTCTAGATAGGATATGGATTCCAAGAAATCCACTTCAGGATCTGTGTTCATCCTGAACGGTGGATCTGTTGTATGACGAAGTATTAAGTAATCTTGCATTGCTGACTCCACCATGAAAGCAGAATATGTGGCTGGTTGTGAAGCATCCAAAGAGGCTATATCGCTTAGAAAATTCCTTAACTATTTGGAAGTCATTCCAAATGACAACGAGCCCATGACACTTTATTGTGATAATAGTTGGCCTGTTGTTAAATCAAAGGAACCTATAATCCATAGCGCTCTAAACATATTAAAAAGAAATACCATTTGATTAGAGAGATTGTGCAGCGGGGAGACGTGGGGGTTAAGAAGATCATTTCACCGAGACCCTATCGAACAAGGTCTTCGACCAACATCGAGATGGATTAGGCATGAAGGACTATACTCATCTTCTTTGATTCAAGTGAGAGTTTGTTGGCTGAGATATCCACAAGATGATTATTTATTTGCATATCGATGTAATATAAATATCTCATAAGTCCTTATTGAAATGTTTTGATCAAATTAAAAGAAAAGTTGAAACGTTCATTTATTCTTTTTTGGTTTGATTGAAGATTTATGATATTCAATAGTCTTATAATCCTTAATCAAACCTAACAACGAACGAAGAGACAAATGTAGATTTGCGTGAACAAACTCTTTATGATTTGCTTAAAACAAAATATTCACAATCTAAAGATCAACGGACTATTGATTCTAGTATGAATACGAGGAATAGAGAGTTAAGAACTCTATAGTTCTTTCAGTGTATCTTCTCGAAGATACTGAATTGACCAGTGCACCTTTAGAGATAATGTAAGAACAAACCATTTAACATCTTCTGTCTCAAGGTCACTATGTATGAATTGCATCGTGCTTACCTTAATCTTGAAATGAGACATGTCATTTCATAACTTCAATATATTCATTTGAGAAAGTTACACTCTAGATCCAAGTTTGTGAACTAGATGCGCTCTATTGGTAATTTATTGGGTTGTGAAGTTGACATGAGTATAATTTGTGAAGTTCTCATAGATATGGAATTCATGTACAAGATTTCTGAAATGCAATGTATATCACCTCATGCTTTATTATTTGGATTGTGAATAAATGTACCGGTCGGTGTCCAAATAGAATAAAGGATTCTTTTGGATGAAACGTTGTTAATTCTTAGCACCTCGTCAATACATCGTTTCTAACTTATTAACAAGTATTAAAGGAGTTGAGGAAATAACAACTAGAAGGGTAAAATGGTAATTTATAAATCCCATCTAGTTGATGATATTCACGAAGGGTAATCATTTGATAATATTCAGTGGATCCGCTCATCACAAATAAGTAGATTTTGAGTAGAAAATATATTCATTTGAACCGAGAGATTTTCAGTGTAAACTCTTTAGTGGAGTCAGTTGACCTTAAACTAGAATTTGAATAGTTTGTGAACTTTAAGTCCAAGAGTCCTAGTTAAAGCTTTGTTCATTTGGATCCATGAGGTAACTATCACAAGTCATTAGAGTAGAGTTTGTTAAACTATAAGCTAAGTCAAAATAAGTTCAATTGTTGAACTAGACTTATTTTCCAAAAATGGTCTAAAGGATATTTTCATCCTTAAGGATGATTGATGTAAAATGTGAAAATAAGATTTTGGAATTTTTCACAAATTGATTTAAAGTCATACGACTGAAAATTGGTTTTCATGCTTAATGAATTAAATTTTGTGACATGTTATTGTTTGGGCAATAATGTGTAGGCTTTTCCTTATTCTGTTGTGAACAAATTAGGAAGTAAATATGTGTGTGTAAACACTCATATGGCCGTCCATATTACATCAAGGGAGATAGAGAAATATGTCTTTTTATTTGGTGCGTTATTGCATATTGGTAATTGCCCAAAAGAAAAGAGGAAATGAATTTCTTTGATAAGGAAACAAATGTGCTAAGTGGGGAAACAAATTTCCCTCACTTATGACATATGTTGGCGGGCCATATTGAAGAGAAAGGGAGGAAGAAATCAAATATTGTGTCATGAAAATAAGCTTTTTGGTCCTGATTTCTCTCTCTCTCTCTCTCTCTCTCTCTCTCTCTTTTCTGGCCAACCAACCTTCTCTCTATCTCTCTCTCTCTCTCTCTCTCTCTCTCTCTCTCTCTCTCTCTCTCTCTCTCTCTCTCTCTCTCTCTCTAAAATACTCTTGTATTTTTGCACCTAGATCCTCACTTGTCTAGAGAATTAGCTTATGATCTTAGAATTGTTCTCGGTTCATATTGTTTAATAGTGCCCACTCACTAAACTCTTCAACCGCTCGAAGATTCTAGTGGTAGAAACTTTCGTGGTTGCTCGAGAATCTAAAGACGAAAGGTAGCGAGCCAAGGAGAATGATCTTCATCCAAGAAGTTACTCTAAGCACAAGCAACAAGAAAAAGGTTGTAAGTCTTTTTCATATTTATTATATGTTTTAATTAACAACATATTCATGCACATTGTCTAGGTAATAAAATAGTTTTACACATGTTAAAAATAATTTTTTATATTCCGCCATATATGATATGATAATTAATGGTTAAATCCTAGATCGATTCAAACAGAATTGACCAGTGCACCTTTAGATACAAAGTAATAACAAACCATTTAACCTCTTTTGTCTCAAGGTCACTATGTAACAATTACATGCTTACCTAAATCCTGAAATAAGACATGTCATGTCATAGCTTACATATTTTCATTTGAGAAAGTCAAATTCTAGGTGCACTCTATGATCTAGACTAGACTCATTGCTAAAATATTGAGTTATGAAGATGTCATGAACTAGCTTTGTGAAGTTCTCATCGATATGGAATTCATGTACAAGATTGCTAAAATGCAATGTAAATCACCTCATGCATTATTACAGAATCTAAAGGAAAGGTATTGTACTTATTACCGAATCTTGTTTAGTAGTTGATAATGTATCATCGTGGATTCTTGACTCCAGTGCTACTAACCATATTTATTGATCCTTGAATGGTTTTAGGAAAAGTAAAGGCTTAGAGGATGGCAATTTCTACTTCGAATGGGGTGATGGGAGCTTGGTGTCTGCTTAGGCTGTAGGATCTATGACATTGTTTTTTGAAGACAAAACTTTAAATTTGAATAATGTGGATTTTGTTTCTTTGTTTGGGAAAAACTTAATATTTGTGGCTGAAATTGTTGAGCAGAATTATTAATTAAAGTTTATTGATAATGGAATTCGAATTTATTTTTCCAATTCATTTGTCACTGATGCTTGTATGAAGAATGTTTTATATTATCTTTATCCTACGCAACTTTCATTGTTAGACACTGAAATAGATAATGATCTAGTTAGGGAACTAAAGAGGATCAAACTTAATGACTCCTCTTATCTAATAAAATCAACACATATTTGGCACTTAAGACTTGGTCATATTAGTCTAGATAGGATTAAGAGGCTTGTGAGGGACGGTCCACTCCAAGCCTCTGCAATAGGCTCACTGCTGACTTGTGACTCCTTTATAGAAGGAAAAATGATCAAGTGACCTTTCTCTGATAAAGGTCGAAGAGCCAATGAGGTGTTGGAACTAGTACATTTTGATGTATGTTGTCCACTCATAATTCAAGCATGGGGAGGATACGAATACTTCGTTACCTTTACCGATGATTACTCAAGATATGAATTTGTCTATTTGCTCAAACACAAATCCGAAACCGTTAACTTATTTAAGGTTTTTCGGGCTTTAGTGGAAAAGCAAACAGGCAAAAGAATCATAACCCTCCGATCCGGTCAATGTGGTGAGTACTTGTCTGAAGAGTTCGATGACTTTCTTAAAGAATAAGGTATGACTTCTCAGCTTACTGCACCTGACACTCGTCAACAAAACGAAGTGTTAGAGTGAAGGAACCGAACTATAATGGAGATCGTTAGATCAATGATAAATTATAATATAGTGAAACATGTCAGGAATGCGTCTTTCAGGTCTTTAAATGGTTGGATGCTTCCTGATTTAAGTTTATGAACCACTTAAAGTCGTATTAAACAAGTGTAAGATATATGTGATATGCCAAATATATTTCATATATGTCTAATGCATCTTTGAAATTAATTTCACACTCAAAACTTTTCGGTAGTCTTCTGATTAAATCGAAGTTCTCACTCTAGAAAATTGAAGAGACATTGTTCAAAATACCACCGATGTTGATTTTTCCAAAATCGACTAAAGTTTATTTTTTCTTGAAATACTAGTACAAAATATTAAAATACCCCTAATTTATTTTTTACATTTTATTTCATAGTCATATGAACCGGTAATTATCTATTTTTTATTAAAAAAGCTAAAAACCATTCCAACCGTAAAAAAATTCATTTTTTTTAATTTTTTGGCCCGGTAGTGTATTGTAAGTTTATTTTTTGACCGATTGTGTTAGTTCTATTTTTCTAAAGGATATTTGGTCGTTTCAAGTGAAAATTATTTGTATTTTAAAAATAAATTATGTTTTGCTAAATTATGAAAAAACTAATATAAAATAATGGTAGTTTAAACCATTTCTCAAAATTTAATTCTAAAACTATAATATGCAACAGTTTCTCTTCCAAAATGCTATTATAGAGTATAAGTATTTATAAACTTTAAAAACTCGATTCTCACATCTATGTCAAAATTTATCACTAAATCTAAACCCTTAAAAATATAACTCAATAATAGCATATATATCTTAGTCTTCAGAAATGTATTATGGTAAATTTAATCAAGTGCACAACCAACATAATCTTTTCAAACATCATGTAATTTTGATATCGTGAATATAGAAACCAATCACGTTCAAGCACTGCACAATATAAATTAAACATACCGGGACAAAGAGAATATGTACTTCAAATAACTAAATGAAATCCATAACTATAATCACGACTTGCAGACCATAACCCATTAGAGGATTACTTCGTGGTAAAACAGAAAACCAATAGAAAAGATATAATAATGCCATTTCTTTGAGAACTTATTTTCAAAGGAAGTATACAGCGAATGCTTTTGTCCTTTAGTGAGTTCCATTTTCTTTCTACGAGTAAAGGGTTCTGTGAAGTTTTTGCCTTGGTTATGAGTTAGGGAAGAGTTATCAGAATTGGATTTGGAGAGTGATGAGTGCGTTATTACCGGAAAACACTGGGTGAGTGAGCTGTGTGTAATAGAGGATTGTAAGGAACACGAGGGTGAGGAGAGTCTTGCTTTGAACTGGGAAACACATCGGGAGACTTTGGGTAAGATAAGGGAAACGATAGCATCATGGGAGACACTGAGAATGAATGAAAGGAGTTGCAGGCCGAGGAAAGGGGAGAAGGGGAAGATGAGTTCGAGTCTACAACGATGTTTTTGGAATAACATTGTCATCACCAGGAAACTAAATGATGATGGGAGATGCACTGATCAAGCATATCTGGCTGGGAAGATCTTGGCGAATAAAGAATGGGAATGGGGGCATAAAGATTGTATGAAGTGTTCTGGGAATATGGAGATGTAGACAGAGGTGGAGCGTGAAGGAGATCAAGTCGGGTACTTTTGAGTTTCAGTTCGACGAACAAGAGGATGTGAACAGAGTCATGAGTGGAAGATCATGGTTGTTCAAAGATTTCTAACTTCTGATGGAAGAGTGGCCGCCTCTAAAACTGATAGATGAGTTGGAGTTTAATGTGTCGCCATTTTGGGTCCGACTTCTAGGTCTTCCTCCGGGGCTGTTGAATGAGGCGTCTGCGGAGAATACGGCACCGAGATTCGAAAAGCTCACCGGCCAGGCTGGGAAGGATATAAACGATATGAGATTTAAGATCTTGAAAGATATGAGACGACTGCTACCCCAGGTGTCTTCGTGGATAGAGGCACTCTTAAGCCGCTATGGTTTTAGGCTAAATATGATAAGCTTGGAAAAATGTGTTTCAAGTGTGGTCGAATAGGACATGATGTGGAGATGTGTAAACACAGTGACAGGGCCAAGATTAAAGGGCCATCCTTCCCTGAAGTCGAAGCCTTCGGAGTGTGGCTATTTGCAAAATCGAAAATAGAAAGTTGTTTCTCTGCTCACCAAGGACTTAAACACGGAGAGGCGGAAGCTGTAAAAGAAGCTTCAATAATCCAGAAGGATGGGGATCAAGATCCTGAGATGATTAAATCTTTGAGGATGAAAGCTACTGACCTGAAAGGGACAAATCTCCAAAAAGGCCTGACGCCCTTAGTGGAAACGAAAAACGCTGCGCCACCAAAAAAGAATGTAAGGAATATTGGGAAAAAAGGGGATTACGTGGTTGATTTACATGGATCCTCTGAATGGTCCATGCATGTTGAGATGGCTTCGAGCAGTATTAATAAAGCCTCTATCATAACGGTGTGCTCTCATAATGAACCTCTCATGTGTTTACAAAGGGATAGCTGGAAACAATCTTACCCTAATGCACTAAGGCAGGAAGAAGGGCCAATTCAGAGGAAAGGTCCATCTTTTGGGATTGGACCAAGTCAGAGGATAGGCCCATCGTTTGGGGCTGGGCCAAACAGTTTGGCAAGCCCTATAACATTGCCAGGTGAACAAGTGCTGATGAAAAGGAAGTTAAAAGGCACATAAATATTGGCCCAATATTCTAAACGTGGTAAAATGGGGATGAAATCTGAAATAAGAAAAGGTTTATTGATTGACCATGAAGTTGTTGCCTTATCATTGGACCTAGCAAGAGTGTTCGAGCAAGGACAAGATTTCAATATTACTCAGAAGGATGGAAAAGGCAAGCAGATTTGCGCCTTGCGCAAGACCAGGATCGTGAAAGGGAAAGGGAAGAAAGTTGTCAAAAAAATGTATGTAAGGAGGCAAGAAGAGGAAGATGAAAATGTTGATACGGGTGAGGATGCGACCCTTAACAACCCCCAATGGGGTTTATGTTAGTCTTATCCTGGAATTGTCGAGGCCTTGCAAAAGGCTCAGCGGTAGAGGCTCTTCGAAGTCTAATTAGGGAGGGGAGGCCGGACATGATTATACTGATGGAAACAAAAGTGGGGGTAGGAAGAATGCAATTCCTCAGAGAACGACTTGGCTTCTGGGAGGGAGTGGCAGTGCTTGCGTGTGGTCCATAAGGAGGTATGTGCGTATGGTGGAGGAAAGTTCTGGTGATCGAAATTTGGAAGACGGGGAATAATTTTATATGTGCAATAATTCGGGGAGAAACCAGGAATGAGGACTAGGATTTGTTTGCCGTGTACGGCCCGCTAAGATTTGAGGATCGTAAAAGTTCTGGGAAATTATGAGTAGAACGATTACTTCTTCGGGGAGGGCTTGGGCAATGCTTTGCGACCTAAATCTAAGTCTCAGCCAGGAAGAAAAAAGTGGTGGTCAGATCTGTAACGGAAATGTGGGGAGTATCCTAAGAAAATTCATGTATCACTTTGGAGGCATCGACTTGGGTGCTATTAGTGGCTCGTTTACATGGACTAACGGTCAAACAGGGCCAAACAAAATTCAAGAGAGGTTAGACAGAGGTATCGCGAATGCAGAATGGCTGAGACTTTTCTCTAAAGCCGGGATTAAACATTTCCCGATTTGGGCATCGGATCATGCCCCAATTCTTCTACACTATTACCTCCTTGACGAGAAAGGCCCTAAACCTTTTCGATTCTACGAGGCTTGGATGGATGACCCAGAATGTGAGGCAATTGTTTCGCGGGCCTGGAGAGCTAGGCAAGGACGCAACAACTTAGGGCTTGAAGATAAAAAAGAGAAATGCGGGAATTTTTTTGAAGAAATGGCAAAATAATAAATGGAGTGAGCACAAGGGGTGGGGAGATTACTATCGAAAAAGGCTGATTCAAATCCAATCTTCCTCGAACGGTGATGAGCTTGAAGAATCTAGGCTCAAAGAGGAGTTGCAAGTGGTCAAAAAAACCACAGAAATGGTGTGGAGACAAAAGTCTCGTGAGACGTGGCTGAAGGAAGGAGACAGAAATACAAAATTCTTTCACACGGCCTCCATTGTTTGAAGGAAAAGAAACTACATTGGAGAATTGAAAACTGATGAAGGAGAATGGCTGGATAATAGGCGTGACATAGGAGCGTATCTCAAGCGAAAATACGCAAGGCTGTTCTCTGAGGGTGGCACGGATTTTCCAGATGGTTTGGAAGACCTCGTTCAGCCGATTGTAACTACAGAAGATAATGCCGCCATCGGAGAAATCCCTACTGTGTCGGAGATTAAAAAAACAGTCTGGCAAATGCATTCGCTGAAAGCACTAGGGTCAGATGGTCTTCAGGGTATCTTTTACAAGCGATATTGGAGTATTGTTGGTGAGGATCTGATTAACTTTGTTAAAGACTTTTTCAGATCAACTGAGATGGCTTCGAAGGCGAAATTTGCTCATCTAGTTCTAATTCCTAAAATTCCCGGGGATAATAGATTTGAGATATTTCGGGCAATCAGTTTATGCAACTTTAGCTTCAAGATGGTAACAAATATTATTACCGCAAGGTTGAGGCCTCATCTTGACAGATTGATTTTGCCTAATCAATCGGCTTTTGTTCCAGGTCGGTGGATCGCTGAAAACTCAATCTTAGCTAGAGAAGTTTTAGATGCTATGAAGAAGAAGCAAGGAAAAGAAGGATTGGTGGGAATAAAAATAGATATGGCGAAGGCATACGACATATTAGAATGGGATTTTGTCCTGCAAGCGAAGGTGATCAAACTGGTTGAAAGCTGTATGACATCTGTCTTTGGTGCCATATTGCTCAATGGCAGCCCGCTCAAGAGTTTTGTGCAAACGAGGGGCCTCAGCCAGGGGGATCCCTTATCGCCTTATCTAATTATTTTTGCTTATGAAATTTTGAGTAGATTACTGGCGAAAGATGAATGGCTGGGCAAGTTTCAAGGTATCAGAATCTGCAGAAAAGCTCCATATATCTCACATTTAATGTTTGCAGGAGATACGATGCTTTTTTTGTAGAGCCAATCTAGACCAAGTGGAGGCAGTGGTGCAGTGTGTTAAAAAATACGAACGTTGGTCGGGTTAACATGTTAATAAAGATAAGTCAGGAGTC